>JASKUP010000012.1:20705833-21970416 GCA_030448955.1 Trichopoda pennipes
AAATTATGTTCGCTATTGTCTGCTGGGCTTAAATTTATCAAAAATTTACGAACTGAATAATTTTTTAATTCTTTTAACATTTTTTTTTACAGGGCTAGCCGCTCGATTAAAATCACATTTATCTGAAGGGTGTCTAGTTCTTTTCCAAACATTTTCGAAGTTGCCTTTTCATGTTAATTAGTTCCCTGTAAAATATGAAAACATCACCGAAGCGCAATCTGTAGAATAAGAAAAACTTTGTTGTCCTCGATTTGTTAATTGTCTGACAACTATTTTCCTTTGGCCTAAAACGAAGCGTTGTTTTTCTTAACTTTGCTTTGCTTAATTGGCCGAAAATTACTGAATTATTTCTCAAATTATCATAAGTTTGATATTTTTAAGTAGTCAATTTAAATTCGTCTTCCTTGCACAGTCATAGCAGGTTAACTTTTGTTATCAAGAATGCTAAATTAAAGCTGGGATTAAATTGAATCTGGCATGAAACCAGTTATATGTTTATGATCTGATCTCAACTACTGTACGTTGTGATTTTTGAAACATGTTTGTGACTCGAATTTTATTAAAAGTAAAATGAGAAAGTATTAAAAAAAATGTTACTTTTGAAAATGTGTCACATTTAAAGTTGGCATTTTCAACTACAAATTAAAAAGCAAAATTTGTAAAGTCTGTCAAAAGTGCTTATGATTGCTGTCATAGTGAAGTGTAACAAAATTAACAAATTAAAAATTATTAATTGCAATAAATTGAAAATAAATAATCTATAAATCAAGCAAAGGCTAAAGTGTTGTTTTATAAACTACTGCTTAATTGATTAGATCCAAATAATTTTTGTAGCATAAATACATTATAAATATATATTTTTAATACATTAAAAATATTTAAACTATTTTTTCGCAAAATTAAGAAGAAAAGGTTTTATCCCTTTTTTGCTCATTCGATTATATCCTACAAATTCAGTTTTATTTTAAATAAAAAAACTATAAATAAAAACTATTTAATTGTTATCTAACAAAATGTTTTTTTTTAATAGTGAGTGTCCAATCCACGTTTTATTATAACATATACGAGCTATTAGTAAGCTACAACGTAGTCCATTCATTCTTTCAAACATTATTTTATTATGTACTTGAATAAGTAAATGCCGTCCTTCCTCATTAACATTAGTAATTATGAAGTTAAGGCGACCAACAAAGATGACGAAAGTTTTAACCTAAAATAAATTCTCGTTAATATCATACATAACCACACTTTCAAATTCTTGTTAGTTTATTTGATTAAGACCGGCAAGTTAACTAATTATAAATTAGCCGATGCCTTTTTGATCTAGCAATTGCAAACGTTCTAGAAACAAAAAAACGTCATTTGATGGTACAGACCCTCCAATTAATAAGCCAGTAAAACAACAACAAATTTTCGTTTTTACTAAACTGTGGCGCAAGTAGAAAAAAAGTTGGCATTGAACTGACTCAATCATAAACTTAATAAAAAAGTAACAAAAGAATTTAAATTAATTATTTATATAATTAGAAACAATTCTTAAAATTCTAAAATTTGCAATAAAGAACTCACAACAAAACGTTTGTAAAAGGTATAAACGTAACAATATTTTTCTTGGTAGTTTTGAAGTAAAGACGAGCTTGAAATTTTTAAGAATGAATTATAATTTTTTAGTTAGACTTGTGTTCGTTATTAGTCTTGATTATACGCTACAGACACTCATGTTCTGTGCCAGATTAGCATTACATATGATCTATATGTAAACGTAAAGCGTTTCTAGAAGAATAATATAGTAAAATTGATCCCCAGTAATCTATTTTTAATAACATACGCATAGTACTTCCTTAGCCGTTGTTGTTATTAAAATGTTTTTCCTTTTAACACTAAAAGAAAAACTTGATTCCAGTTGTTAATATCATCATTGTAGCAATGCATTTTTTCGATAATAACGATCCAACGTAGGGTTTCATTGTGTTAAAGAATATATCATAAGTAAAATAAAATGATTTTAAAAGTATAAAACTATTTTATTGGTATTATGAAATTAATCAGAGATGCAAATATATTAATTTTAAAAATGAAGTAACTACATTGTAATTTTATTTGGGTACGGTTTTCTGTCGACCCTCGTCAAATTTGGTTTGTGAACAAACCGGTTTCGGCTGTTTGCCATCTTTAGTGTTCTTTTCGTACTAGTTGCGTTCTATTGTCAGTTGTGTTTATATAGTTCGTGTCTCCCTTCGTGTTATTGCGTTCGTCCCTTTCTGTCTTTTTTTTTTTTTTGCCTGCATCTCTCCTTTTTCGTATGTCTCTTTTTACCTAATTTGTCGCTCTCTTTTTCATTCGTTTTTTTTTCCTCTTTTCTAACTAAATCCTTTTACGGTCACGCCTGCTGTCCGTTTTTGTGTATGTGTGAACCTATTGGGTTTTTTCTTTTTTCCTCTTTTATGTGACATAATAATCTGTAATTGTACGTTTATGATGTTCTTTATTGCTTTGGTCTTGTGCACCTGCGTAACGTTTTTGTGTTGGTGTAGTGTTTGTTTTCCTGTAAAAATGTTTCAACGGTTCAAATATTGTGTCCGAAGCAGTGTTTATTTGTTCATTTATTATTCCTCCGTCAAATGTTTTTTGTTTGTATATTTCCATGTTTTCTAATACATTTAGTCTCCTTCCTTTGTGCTGAGTATGAAGCAGTTTAACCGTTGTCTTTATATGTCCTGGTGTACATTTGTTGTTAAATATATGGTTCGCAAAGTTTGATTCTGGAGTTGATTTTGGTTCTCGTAGTTTTTTGTTATAGTCTCTAATGTGTTCCCTAAATCTGGTCTTAATTTTTCGTCCTGTTTGTCCGATGTAGCTGTAATGGCATGTACAAGTTAATTTGTACACTCCTTGTCTGTCCAGTATATTCGCCCCGGTTGTTTTATTCCGTAGTATTCTGCCTAGGTTGTTTCTTGTTCCGAATGCGCTATTGATGTTGTGTTTTCCAAAGAATCTCGCCAGTTTGTACGTTGATTTTCCCATATATGTTAATGTAGCCCATTTTTTTCCTTCCTTCTCCTGTTCTTTGTTCGTTCCAATTTGTTTCTTGATGTTATCTACGAGGCGCTTTTTGTATCCGTTGTTTTCCGCTATGGTGTATATTGTTTCCATTTCCTTCATGTACATTTGCCGTGTGAGTGGTGTTCTCTCGAGTCTTGTTATTAACTGCCTGATTGCTGCGTTTTTGTGTTGCTTGGGATGATTTGATGAGTTGTGTATTATTGTGTCCGTTGCTGTTGGTTTCCTGTATATTTCATATTCGACTCTGTTCGAGATTATGTTCCTCTTGATCCTTAGGTCCAGATAATTAATCCTCCCATCCTCTTCCTTTTCCATTGTAAATTCTATGTCCTTGTGTCCTCCATTCAAGTAACAACTACAACAACTACATTGTCTTTATAAAATATTTTCTTTTCAAAAATGAAATCGTTAGCTTCGTTGTTTTTATGAAATTTTTCACAGAATCGTGAAACAAAATCATTAACTTTAATATATTTTCCTTACATTCTTAATTAACGAACAGTAAAATTCAATTCAAAAATTTTAAACTTATTATTCGAAAAATACCAAAAAATTAGTCGTTTTTTTATAGCTTTTGAACTTTAAAGGTTGTAACACTAATTGTGAATAGTTTCTTAAAAACTGCCTAAAACCGAATCTTCCTTTATTAGTACGAGGGCGGATCAATAACTCCTAAGACTAGCAAAACAAAAATTTATTTTTCAACTTAATCTTCTTTTAACTCAATACACTTAGTCCAACGTTTTTCCATTTTTTGCTTCCCTTCCAAAATAAGATTTTTCGAAGTCCTTAAAATAGGCATTTGTTTCGTCAATAATTTCATCGTTGGAGCTAAATCTTTTTCCACCGAGCCATTCCTTTAGGTTTAGAAATACGTAGTAGTCACTAGGTTCTAAATCCGGAGAATATGGTGGATGAGATATCAACTCGTAGTCCAACTCATAGAGTTTTGCCATTATCATTTTCATAGTTTTCGAAAAAGTTTTTCATCGCATATATGAATGAAATGATTTCATTTATGATGTCCTGTATTTTATTTTTGCTTTAAAACATTAACTTAGGTATAGTAATGTTCATGAGTTTTTAGTGACAGATGAGGTAGAATATATCTAAGAAATACATACATGGTTCTTACATGTAACTGAGCAAACAGAGCTTGACAATCAGATCCATTGACTTTTTTTAATTAATTTTAATTTAATGGAATATGCGAGCGGTTATATCATGTCGATGAGTTGACACCAGACCATCAACCCATTTTGGGTTGCAAGTAAATGTGATGAACAAATCTGGATGGCCGTAATGACGACCGTACTACGACTGTTGGTTTCCACGTAGGTCCTTTAATGTTCGATTCAATGTTTCCGAAGATTTTTTTATGGACCATCGGATATTCATCCCATAAAATAATTGGTGTTTGTTGCAAAACTTTGGCCATTCCAGAATTTCTTGAAATATTACACATTGGAATCAACCATTTCAATATTTAATAGCAATTTTAAAGCAGAAGTGCAGTTCGGCCACCATCCAATAGCTGCAATACCAGAAGAAGCAACTGCCAATGCAATTTTTCGTTCGGATCTAATTGTTGCTAAGATAAATGAAATGAGAAATATTTTTCCAGTGCCCTCAGGAGCGTCCAATAAATAATTGAGTCAATTAAACACTCTGTCAAATGTGAATATAAAACCCTCTCAAACGTTATATAAGCTCAAACAAATTTCCTTTTGTGCATTCAAAGACTTGTGTTCAAGCCGTAAATTAAGTTAAATTTGCACTTTCCTACATTGAAAATGACAGAAAAGACTTCTACGGACTCTTCTGCTAAAAAACGAATGGATATATTCTCAACGAAAATCGAGTTAAACGCAACAATGTGTGAGTTTCGGGAACAAGTTCCCTAATTTTGTTAGAGCACTTACCATTGTAGTACGGATAAAACAGTCAAATATATCCCACATTGCGTCGATGCTCCAGAGAACCAATAGAGTTGGATACCCATACTGTCCCCAATGAGCCTGTTAGCCTTCTCTTGTGCGCGGCCGAGCAATTCCAAAATATACTTTGGGGCGCCGGCCCATACATGAGAATTGTATTCCACCTCAGATGTAGTGAAGAGTCTCTTACACCGTTTTAGAGAATCGAGGAACTTGAAAGCTTCTTTAGAAGCCTAAAAAATATGTTTAGTCCATGGAACATCACACTGAATTTGTATGCCAAGAACATCAAGAGTTTCCAAATCCGCAATAGTTACATCACAGATCTATGCGTAAGCAGGCAACATTGCGTCTTACGGACATTAAAATCGACTCTATTCACACGATCGCATTCCGAAATTGTTGTGAGATCGTGATAGAGCGTATCATTTATTGTTGAATTAAACTCTTTGTAAGTCCAGTATAATTAAAATTTATTTTAATTTTCACGAACATGCGTTCTATTCACGTACAAAATGGGTTGTGTCTTTTTAAGATGATATGTCGTGATGCAACCCAAATGTATGGTTGCATAGTTGTATTAAATTGTACGGTAACATAAGTGATATAAGTAACATAAGTGATAACATAAATATAGGTACAAACATTTATGTTCTGCCTTTTGGAATACACCCCCAACCGGTCCAGTCTACTATTAAATGAATACGACTGACAAATGTTGCTGTTATCTTATTTATTCAAATTAATTATTTCAAATCGGGGGCCTAAAGCGCTATTGTAGTTTATGGCTCAACTTTATGTCTGTGTTATTTGAAAAATAATTTCAATAGCGTGAGATCGCAAATTTCAGCATAATAATTAAACTTAAAACTAAATATTAAAGCTAAAACTTTAAATAAAACAAAAATTATTAAACAAAAAATTAAATAGAGCAAATAGAAAAAGAAAAAAAATTTACCCTCTGTGAATGCCGGGAGTAGTATTTGAGTAGAAGTTTTGACCAGGAAAGGTATTGAGTTGTTTATGTAAGATTCCAATTGGGGAAATGTATTGAGTGTTAGACCAACTAAATCTTATTTCTCTAGATTAAATATCTTGTATTTCGCTGCCTTCAAAGTAAAATAGCCTCTCCACAAAATACCACATTAATTTGAGGGCGTAAAAAGAAATAGGAGATATTTTTGCCTTCCCATATATTTTTTTTTTAAAGAGAAGCAGCACTTCAGGCAACAATGCCTATTTAGTCAAGTACCGTACTACATTCTTTAGGAAAGGGATAGAGAATAGATGAAACAGGTGATAAAAGTAGAAGGATAGTCGGAAATTAACTGCCGACCAGTGACTATGCCTTCATCGCTGAGCAGCCCCACCGACAGTTAATTTTTATTTTTGTAGTGAAAAAAAAACCAAGGTCTTCGTTGGGAATCGAACCCAGAACCGCCATATTTACAAGCAAGTACACTAGCTACTTGCCTACAGGGGCACCCATATAAGTTATAAATTTATTCGAAAATTTTTTATTCAAAGTTTTGTAGTTTTTCTCTATGTACTTTCGCAAAATATGACGCTCGAAAATTTCTAACCTTTTCATCATTGTTCTCGTAATACTAAACCATATAGGAAATGCATAAAGAAGAAGAGATCTTATACTTACTTTGTATAAAAGAAGTATAGTTTTAGGTGGCAAACATTTACTATTAAGCAATGATGCAAAAGCTCCTTTCACCTGATTAGCCTTCCCCAAATTGCAAGAAACGTGATTGTTAAATTTCAAAAGTTTATTTAAATTTACTCCAAGCTATTTGACACTGTCTTCAAATTTGACTTCCTTACCGTTCAATTTTAGCTTTAAATTTTTACTTTCTGAAACAACATTATATTTGCACTTTCCTGAAGCATTTCTAATGCATATTGCCTTACTTTGCCGTTGAGTACAAGCCACCTCTACGTAATATCAGTGGAGATTGGGCAAGAAGGGACGCTGAAAAAGGCGACTTGTTTGCCGAATACTTGAAAGATGTATTCACCCCACACAAATGTACTGATGATGTTAATTTGCCGAGCGTAGTTGCATTACCCCCTCGACCCTTAAAGTTCAGGTTGCGTGAGGTTCAAAAGTTGATTTCTGAGATAAACCCTCCTGGTATGGAGGGTATAAGTAACAGAATGTTGAAAGAGCTCCCCAGTACTGCAGTCAGAATCATGCTATTTATTTTTAATGCCATTTTACGGCTTGAATACTATCCTGACCACTGGAAGATTTCTAAAGTTAAAAAAAACCAAAACCGAGTTATATAGGCCCATAAGCCTATTACCGACCATTTCAAAGGTTTTTGAAAAGTTGCTTATGAATAAATTGTCTCCAATGCTAAGGGATAGTGGGTTTATCCCAGACCATCAATTTGGTTTTAGAAGTAGATATAGCACAATTGAGCAAACCCATAGATTGGTTCAGGTGATAAGAAGGACTTTTGAAGAGAAGAAGTATTGTTCAGTTATTTTTATTGATGTTTCTCAGATTTTTGACAAAGTTTGGCATGAGGGTCTATTTTTGAAACTGACCGCTCACTTGCCTTGTAATATAAGCAACCTACTGAAAAGCTACATAATTGGACGAAAATTTTCTGCTGTTGAAGGAGACTTCGTTAGTTTATCGAAACCAATTTTCTCAGGCGTACCACAAGGTAGCATTCTTGGACCAGTTTTATATTTGATATATACCTGCGATATGCCTGTAAGTGAAACAGTCCACACTTCTACGTTTGCTGATGATACAGCGTGTCTAAGTTCGCATGAAAACTCCCATCATGCGATCTATGTTGTTGCCAATCTCTTCTAGCTCTTCGTTTTTCCAATTAAATAAAAAAATTTCACAATTTTAAAGTTTTATTGCAATTCTTAAATCTGTAAGTCTTCTTTGTATCTATTCCACTACCTCTCTTCTCTACTCTTTTCATATTCTTATGGGAGGCAAAAGCATAACAGCAATCTTAAAGGTTTGAGAAAAAAAAAGCAAAGTATATTATTTCAACAAAACATTTAGAAATTTCTCATCATATTTCTTATATAATTGACAGTGTACGTTCATTAAATGTGACAATGTTTTGTGCTCGTATTTTGTTTTTTTTTTTTTATTTAATTTAAAGCAACTGTTCAAAAAAAAATATGATGCCAAAAAATTGATTAATGTTTTTCTATTTTATTTAAGATGTAATTTTTATCCCCGTTGCAAAATCAATTTTACAAAAAAGGCAAAACTTTTTCGTCATCATGCACTGAAATACCAGTCGTTTAATGACGAAATTCGTATATTTAAAAGCTGCTCACTAACATGTTTAACAGTTTAGTCTACTGTAACTAATACAAAGGAATACATCTGAAACAAAAATTAAGTTAAAAGTAAATAATTATAAAGCGTTTAATAACTGATTGAAACAAAGATAAAAAAATTGATAATTAAAAAGCTTGAAATAAAATAGAAAAAAACAAAACAAAAAAAAAATTAAGTGATTGAAAGAATTTAAATAAAGTTGAATGTTGCGAAAAGTATCTCAAGTATTAATTGTCAAACGACATGTGATAAATTTGTTTGGCTTAAGAAGTTATTTTTAAACTTTAGAAAAAAGGTTTGAATTAAAAGGATTATATTATAATAAAAACGATAATAAAAAAAATATTTAAAATAATTTACTTGCTCTAATTCTGTTGTTGTTTTGGTGTTGTTTGTAACAACTATCTAACAATATTTATGAAATAATACCACTGTTTGAGGCAAATAAACTTTATTTATTTGATTATTATTGTCAAGTGTTAATTTCTCCTTACAAGTGTAAAATTTCCTCAAGTGCTAATTGTTAAGAATTACGTTGTCACCTTTGAGATACTCTTAATAATGAGTTGGCTTTTATTATTTTATTATATATAACTTACTCTATCAAGAGATATCAATTTTGCATTACATAAAGAAAATTAAAAAAAAGTGCATTAAATTAAAAAAAAAAAAAAAACAAAAAAAAAAAGTAAACACACACAGTCACAGTCGTAATTTTGCTGTCACGATAAGCAATTTAATAATATAAAATTATTTAGTTCCTTATAAGATAAGACAGTGCAATAAAACATCAGTCAGGCAAAGAAAGCAATTGAATTAAAAATTTAAAAGAAAAATTTGTAATTTATTAATATTTTCTAAGTTTTAGTTATTGGCGACTTATAAGAATTTTAACAGGATAACTAACTGCATTTAAAACAAAGAAACAAATAAACAAACACACATCGAATAAAGGCTCAAATAACGAATTTTTGCTTTAATAAAACTAATAAAATCAATAAAAAGTAGAATTTATTTACTGATTCGATGCTCATATACAACTATGATCTCTATACGCTAAAGTGTTAGGCTCAACATAAAAAAAAGATTTATACAAGCAGCTTCAGCACGTTCACCTCCTTACTTTTCCGCGCAATAGTAATAGTTTTAAATCGTTAATTGAAAAATGAATTAATAAAAATTTTGAACAATTTCCCCTCTTTATTGTCAATAATGGAGCAATTAGTCACTTACGTCAAGCAATCATGTATCGTGTCTCTCTGTCAGCAATTACATTTCGAAAAATTTGCAAAGTTGTCAATTTTTCTTTTATTATATCGGGTTTTTCCACAAGAAGTTTATTTTTCAATTGTGGCAATATCAACCTGATAGTGTTTTAACATTTAGTTTGTTGACGTATTCGTGCTAGATGCATTGGCAATTGTTACAATGAATTCAAATTCACAGAGAAAATAATTATTAATAATTATTAATTATAATTATATATTATAATTATATATTATAATTATTAATTAAAATAATTAAAATTCACTATGAAAATGGTGGCGCTATTAAAGTTATATTTCTTAAATTTCATGATATTTTCGGACAATATAATCGTCCTTCTGACACTGCTATTAATTAATTTGAGTCGACAGGCTCAATACAAAATGTATGAACACCAACGCATGTTCGATCGAGTCGTTCAACTGAAAACATCACAGCCGTGAGCCACAGTAATGAAGCAGATCCAAATTTGTCAATTCCTCGACATTCTCAGCACTTGGGTTTACACAAAACCAGCACATGGCAATTTTTGCAGATTTGATTTGGAAGCCTCAGTTAGTACAGGTGTTGAAGCCGACCGAACATTCATATCTTCGTAGATCCGCTCAATTCATTCATAAACAACCGGCAGATTTTTTTTAAAAAATTATTTTTTCAGACAAAGCCCATTTTCACTCGTCAGGGTACATCACAAGCAAAGTTGTCGCATTTAGGCTTTTGAAAATTCTAAAACGATTATTGAGAAGCCTTTGTATGCTACACGTGTCACTATATGGTGGCCTATGTGGTTTGGAGCCGTAATTGGGCCGTTTTTTTTTTATTTTTTTATTTTTTAAGATGAGTCTGGAAATGCGGTATGTGTCAATGAATCACGCTATTGCGAGATGCCAACAGCTCAATTATTGACATGTGATGAACTGTGTCACATGTCACACAGCCAATGAAACGATTAATTTATTGCAAACCAAAATTCCCGATCGCATAATTTCACAACAATCAGCAGTTAAATAGCCAGATTTTGTGATTTTACACCACTGGATTAGTTTTTGTGGGTCTATACGCACGCAGTCAATCGAATCGATTCAGCCTTAAAGTTCATAATCCGTGATATAATTAACGAAAGAGAACCGCCATTTTGACAAAAAGTAATTGAAAACTTTGATGAAAGAATTGACATCTGTCAGCGTGGTCTCGTGGTGGACATTTGCCCCGATATCATTTTTCATTCCTAATTGCCGAACTTTTCTTTTCGTAAAATTGCAAATTTTGAATCATCTTAATCTAAATTGTTTGTTGTTTTATATTGCTTTAGAAATCAAATTTTTTGTTGAAAAACTTTGTCCGAACAAATATTATACTCGACTTCCCAGCACCCTGTTAGACGAAAATTTTGCCATTTAAAGCAAAGTAAAGTGACTCAAGCCGCATGATATAACGTTTTAAAATTTTAAGTAACTTCTGTGCATATGTACATTCATAGGTACATATGTATGTCTAGATTAGTAATTGCTTTTAACGGGATCTTTAGCAACAGTTATTTCAAAAAGTAATATTGCTTTTAATTTTCTTTAAACAAAAATTAAATTTGTTCACTGTTAATTAATATACAGGCAATTTAAAAGACTATTCTCACAATGTTCCTTATGTTTTGATGATTTAATTTAACAATTTAATCGAAGAACTTTTAGTTTTCAGCATTCCAAAATATTTTTGTTTTTGTTTTTGTTTTATCTATTGTATTCCTTTCTTGAATGAACAATTTTTCCTCAAAGTGTGTAATAAACCCAATCATTGTTTGTTTTTTTCCTCAATAAAATACATAACATGAGTGGCAACAATATTAAATGAATATGATCTCTTGAAAGAGAATATAAAAGAGCATGCGCTTTTAAGAGTACAGTTTTCTACAGGAAAAACAATTGTCTTTTGGCTTTTCATGTTTTGCTTTTTCGACTCAATGTGACGATTATGGCTGCAATTTATTTCCACTTGCTTTTGGATATTTTAACTTGAGCGATTTATTTTGAGTGCTTTTGCAAATTTAAGAGAATTTTCTTATATATTTGGCTGTTTAGAAAAGAGTGTTTAGAATTTCTTTTGTAATTTGTTTGTTTTATACTTTTTGCCACTATATTTATTCTGTATATTTTGTCATATTAAGAGCATTTGAATTTTTCTGAGTTTTTGCTACAAAAATATTGCTTTCTTTTTTAATATTTTTCAAAAGGAAAAAACAAAAAAATAAAGAGGAGGGCTTGTTGTATGTTTATTCAGATAATTTTTGCATTTTACTGTGCACTAATCGTAGGAACGTTGTCGATTGCGCTTCGTGGCTAAGAATTTCTGTCTGTAAAATATTTATTTAAAAAAATATACCTAAACTTTATATACATAGATATTATATACATAAAATAATAAATAAACTTTTCAACTTTACTCAATAAATATAATATTAAAACAAGCAAACGAAAAGGAAAAAAAGTTTATAACAGTTATAAATAAAATAATAAAAAAAAGTAAAAGTTTTTTTTTTAACAAAATTTTGTTTTATAACACAAATATTATAAAAGATTAATTGAGAAAAAAAAACGCGAAAAAAATTTTAAAAATCTATTGCATTTTGTACTGTGTGTGTGTGTGTTAAAGCTTTTTCATAAGTTACTATACGTGCATTAACGAATAATTTAGTTATTCAAATTTAATTAGTGAAATACTTGGAAAAAAAGGTATAAATAACCACAGAGTAAAGCTGTTGTTTTTAAAAGTGTTTCAAAAATGATCTATTGTCTAATGCAAACAGATGTATTAAAGGAAAAAAAATATTTTTGAATTATAATTGATTTTTTGTTGAAATTTTCAACCTTTTACACAACACTGCTGCATAACCTAGAATTTTTTCGACATGATTGTCGTAATTGCAATAAAGTATTAAAATTTGTTTTTGTTGACGTATGTATTATTCTTGAGCATTTGTTTTTGCTAATTGTAGTAAATGTCTTTTTTATTTAAATAAACAAAAAAAGCTACAAAAAAAACAAAAAACAAAAAAAATGAAAAACCCAAACCCAACAACAAACAATATTTAAATAAATGCTAATTAAAGCTATTAAACAAAGTATTACATAAAAAAATGTATAAATTAAAACATTAAAAAAGCACTACGCCTACAACAACATTAGAATAAATGCCACTGTTTTAGCAACAAATTCGCAATAAACATTTTCATTATTTGCTTGGATGGTTGACGTTTGTTATGTGTCAAACTAATTTCAATTTGTATTAAAAATTTTGTTTTTACTTTGTGTTTGTTTGTTTGTGTTTTTTTTACTTATCGGTATACCAGAGATGGAAAATTCAACTCAGTTTAGCTTTTGTAGTAGTTATTCTAGGTGAATAAGCAAAGTTATTCTTTTTTTTTAATAAATCAAATATGGAAATTGCCACAAATTAAGTCATGAATAATGAATAAGTTTTGCTACTCTCTCTCTCTAGTGATTAAAACAAGGTAATGGTAAATAACCTGTCTTCCATACAAGCGTTTATCTACCTGTAATAAATTTCTTCAATCGTAGTTAGTTTATTTTTTTTCTTTTTTTTAATTAAATATTTATTCGATTATTGTCTAATTAGTTATTCAACTTGATGTCACCAATTTTCAAAATCATTAATATTAAAAAAATGCAATAGATCTGTTAAACAGGGTCGTCGAATAAAAAAATTATAAGACCTCTCGAAACTAATTTCTAATACTATCGATATATGGCATTTTAAAAATAATAACGATCGATTACTCCAGGCATTTTTAGTTTGTTGCGGATTTCTGAATCATTAATTTTTAGGTGTACAATATTTTTGGTTCTTGGAAAAATAACTTCAGTAAACAATTGACTATTTGGTGTATTGCGAATCACCTGGTGCTATTTGTGATTTCTTGGACATTCCAAAGCCTTTCGAATTTTTCTAATACTGCGCTCACACCACTAAGTTTTTGCAATTTTTGCCATTAATTTTGATCACTTAAAATATATTTTAATACGAACTTATTAACAACAGTCTTGCTATCATTTCACTATCAGTAAAAAAGTAAGGAATGCTATGCTATACGTCAGTTTTAATTATGCTAAATAGTCCAAGTGAAAAGTCCAAAAGCCTTAAAACTTTCAAGAAGTTGACGATATTTTTAAAAAATAAAAAAGCTTCAAATTTGAAAAAGAAAAATTTCCTAAAATTACCTAGTTATAAATATTTTTAAAGGTTATTATATATTTGTAAAAAAAAAAAGCTTTGTGAATTATAACAACAAATTTCGTTATTTGTAGTTTAGCATTACTGGATTTCCTGTTTTGCACCCCTAATTGATTTATTGCGATACCAATATCATTTAAATGGATGGACTAACTTATCAACAACTTGCCCTAAAGTAACGAACGGAAATACAGATTAAGATTTAGTTCGAAATATTCCACGTGATTCCATGTGAATATTCCAAGTGATATTAAGTCACAACCCTGTTGTCATAATAACATCCTATCACGGTATAAAAATCTCCTAATATCGACAAAGTTTGATTTATTGTGATAAGTAGCATAACAATGCTTTATCGCTTTAAATGATACTGTTTGATATTCCACCGCCAACTTTTCTTAATTCTACTTTTGACAAAAAAAGGCGCGTTTTAAATATAATTGTAGTCATAGAAAAACGACTTAAAATTATATTTTAAGCAATTCGTAGGTTATGAAAAAGGCCCTCAATAAATAAACTTAATTCCTTAATGTAGGATTTCCACGCCTGCCTTATTATGCCTTTTTGCTACCTTTTTTGCATAGACTTCAAAAGAGTATAAAAGAAATGTGTTAAGTTTTTTATTAGTGGGGTATAAATTTAGGTGTTGCCAACATTAAGGCTGACTGCCACTACACAAATCAATTCCCAATAAATGCCTCGAAAACCTTTATTATCAGTTAAGAAATTTGATAAATATTTAGAAGGCAATAAAAATAATTCCATTTAAGTATTATTTAAAAAATAAAAGATGGTAAATGCTTTACGAAAACATTTATTAAAGCATTGAGAATGGCGGCGTAAAAATGACTTCTGCTCAATACAATAGTTTATCTTCTTCTTCTATATATATAAAAAGAAGTGTATATATTATTGTCGTTCCATAACTCTAGAACAGCTGGGCCGATTAGGCTCAAATTTTTTTCAGTTGTTCGTAATTGCCAGGAGAATGTTAGTACGAAAGAAAATTTTGGGAAAACCGTACGGAAAACCGGGAAATTGGAAAAATCGAAAATTAATTTTTAGTATGAAATTTTGTGTGCAATTATTCCGTTGTAGCTTTTCGAATTGCAAAATAGAAAACTCTAAGTGGAAAACTCGGAAAATTCCTGAAAAACGTGATTCGGCAGAATTGCATTGAAATTACGATTTTTCCACAAATCAAATTAACAACATTTATGGCATATTTCAATCTGGGAACATTTAACTTTTATTACAAGTCGAACTATAACATAACATGGCACTTTTAAGGTATTCTCTACACGAAAGATTAATTAAAATTAAGTAAATCCAATTTTTTCGTTATTACTATTGCAAAACAACGTTTGCCGGGTCAGCTAGTATATATATATATATATATATATATATATATATATATATATATATATATATATATATATATATATATATATATATATTTCACACAGATGTATGTATTGTTCTTTAAATAAAACTTTAGGAGCTTGAATTCTAGTCTCCAATAAAACTTCAGAAGCAATTTTATGGTTTTGAAAAATAAAGCTTCTTCTTATCACTCTATTTCAACACTTGGCTTCTTTTCATCCTAATATTTTTAATTTAATTTCTTAAAAATACCAAGTTCCTGACTATGTTTATTGTATACAAAGGAGTTAACTTATTTCAAAAACTCAGCCAGAGAGCTAGCCGTCTTAAGAATTTGCAGTCTTTTTCATTTATTTGTAATCTTAATGTTCATAACTTAACAAATAAAATAAAAGATCGGCGTTATATCTATTTGTTTAAGAAAAAATAAATACAACAAAAATATTCTGTTTTTTATCTTAAACTAACAGACTTTCAGGAAGATTAATTTTAATTTACAAGATAGGTAAATTAACGAAAAACAGCTATAAGTTGCTTAATTGCTTAATTAAACTAAAATTACTTTTAACCATCATATACTTTAAAAACATGTTACAATAATGGACCTGAATGTAACAATAACCCCTGTCCTCCTTAACCACATCACTGACTTGTTGTTAGTTAATTTAAATTTTCTAAAATGAACCAAATGTACATAAAACGCTTCCTTAGTAAAAGAGCACTTTCAGATTCGCATTCGTATTATAAAGTTGAGTTAGTTAATTCCGTAAATGACTAAAAGAATTAGTATTTTTGACACGATAATACAGTGAGATTAATTTGATAATTCAATTAAAGTGACAATAAGAGAAGTGTAACAAAATTTTATAGAATATCAAATATTTTTATTGTTTAAAATGCGGTTAATTTAATATTGCCATTTTCCCGTCCTAACTGGCTGGTTTGTATTTGATGGCGAGCGCTTTCGATGCGAATGCATCATTCTCAAGCCGGGGTTTAGTTTGTACTGGTGAGTCTGTGTTGGCGTTCAGGTAGTTCTGTTATTAGGTTCGTATATATTCGTGCAAATGGGCAAACGAAAAACACCATCAGACGGACACACGTACCTACATAATAGTAAAAGACGGAGGTATCGATAAATTCACTTTGCATACAAATGCCAGGTGGCTGGTATTCTGCTTACCTGAATATATACGAACCTAATAACAGAATTGCCTGAACGCCAACACTGGCTCACCAGTACAAACTAAACCGCGGCTTGAGAATGATGCTTTCGCATCGAAAGTGCTCGCCATCGAATACAAACCAGCCAGTTAGGACGGGAAATGGCAATATTATTTCATTTACTGGCGGATGACAAACAAACAACATAATGCGGTTAATTTTGTTATTCTGAAATTAATGCTGCTTTAGTACTTTTAGCTTTTATTGTATGGTATCTAGAGATACCAAAAGTGCAGATTTTTTTTATTATTTTGCCGATTTTTCTAAACTAAATAAAAGCTGCCAAACGCCCTTTGGCCTATTTGTCGATTTTAGGCTTTGAAATTAACTGTCAACATGATAATTTCGATTTTAAGTTATATTTTTTTGATTTGGCAGTGCTGTACTGCGACACTAAAGATATATATCAGTTATGTGAGTAAATTTTCCGACGGGGTTTAATTTACTTTTATTTGGGTACGGTTTTTCGTCGACCCTCGTCAAATTTGGTTTGTGAACGAATCGGTTACGACGAAGAGAACACTGAATATGGCAAACGGCCGAAACCGGTTTGATCACAAACCAAATTTGACGAGGGTCGACGAAAAACCGTACCCAAATAAAAATATATACCAGTATCTAATGCTATTAGAAATTAGGTAATTAAAAAATTTACGGTTGAAACTCATTTAAAAAAGATACAATTTTCTAAATTTATTTAACAATATATATTTTACTTATATGTGACAGTTAAAAAAAAGAGTGATCATATATTCACTAAAAAAAAAAAACAAAAAGAAGTAAATGAATATAATAATTCCGGTGTTTTATTCTTGCTGATTGATGCAGATTTAGATGACATAAAAATCGTCTGGCAGTCTGTTGGTAACACTTCAAGTACCTTTTCGAAACTCAAGCAAATAATCTCTTACGTCAGTTTATATTCAAAACTTCTCTTGTTATTGTTATCTTTGTTGTAACACGAAAAATAATTAGTCTCAAAACCCTGATATATCTTTTAGAATTTTTCATTTTGTTTACTCTTTTATTTAATTTTTTTTTTTTTTTTGTTTTCATTTACATGCGCTTAATTTAGTTTTATATTCATCAATTAAGAAAAAACAGAAATGAAATTTTGCTTCTCTCCTACTCTCGTTTTTCTATAAAGTCACCATTTAATGTGACTTAATTTATTTATTATAAGTTGCATATACATTTTTTATTATTATCTTTTTGTTTTTATTTCTCATTTTGAATTTTGTGTTTCTTTGCCGTAAAAAATTTTATATCATCAAAATTTTTATTGGATTTAATGAGGTTGCACAATAAAGTATGTTTGTGGTTGTTGTTGTTGTTTTTGTTGTTGTACAACAATGAAAACAATCGTGATGCTGGTGACGATCATGATGAGATGATGTTGTATGATCAGATAGATGGATGGATGGATGGAGGTGTTGTTTAGCTGTGTGCTGTTAAAGAATTATCATCAATATTTTATTTACAAATACAAATGCAAATTAAATGCTGCATGTGTTGAATATTCAATAATTTATTTTATTTGTATTGTTATTTTGTATATTTTATATTTTCTTTAATTTATTTTCTAGTGCAAAATATTTTTTGCCATTGCTTTTGTTTTATTTTTTTTTTCGTTTGTTTTATTCAATTGAATAATCAGTTTCTTCTGTTTTTTTGTTTTTTTTTTGTACATAATAAATAAAACAAAAAACTTGTAAAATTTTAATTAATATAGTTATAATTATTATTAATGATTTTATATATTCTCATGTGTTATTGTTTTAAGTGAATAGCAAGCAAGTTCAAAGGCGTCAAAATACTCCTTTAATAAATATTATTTTGATAAAATACTTTTATTGTGTATGAAGTTGTAAATGTTTGTAAAACAGTCATTTTCAAGTCAGATATTTCTACGCAGGAAGTCCTTTCTTTGAAAGTACTTTGCAAAACAAACAAAAATATGGAAAAAAAGGTATTATCCCAGTAAAAATATTGAAAATTATAAAAAAAAAAATATGTGGCAGGAGTCCCTTACCACTACCAGCCCTCTGATAACAATTGCCAAAGAAATGGTATTCTGGTGTTAAATAGTTTAAATCTGCTCCGCCAGTAAATGAAATACTGTTGTCATTACATTGAAAGCGCTCGCCGTTCATACCCAACAAACAGCCAGCAAAGACGGAAAGGAATGGCAACAAATGGTTTTTTGTCTTAAAAGCGGCCAAGCTCAATGTTGTTCTTGCCACCATCAGTCTTTTAGTGCCTTTTCTCAACTAATGCAGCGACCTTTTAAAAATATTTGGAGTAAAAATTTACATGACAGGGAAGAGATTATGATTTTTAAACAAAATTAAACCCCTTGATTTCAAATACCAGCACGTCCAGTGTGTATTTATCGAGTGTTTGTGCCCCGCTATTTCCTTTATATTTCCTTTTTTAAAAACTCGAAATACTCGATGCCGCAATCATTCACGCCACAACACTTTTCCCCTCTGGCGAGACTGTTTACTTTTAAGTTGATAAACGGGTTTTCAACAAAAAGTTTATTTTCCAAAACAAACAAATTTTTATTGTATTGCTGTATTGTGTTATTATTGTCAGCGACCACGCTGACAGATGTCGATTCTTTCATCAAAGCTTTTAATCACTTTTTAGCAAAATTGCTAAATCGCAATCCTGTTTCGTTAATCACATCACAGATCTTCAAATTTAATAGTGCACCATAATACAATGACACGTTAAACATGCAAATGCTTCTCAATAGTCGCTCGATTTTCAAATGCACAAATGCGACAATTTTGCTTGTTGACATACAATGACAAGTGAAAATGAGCTTCGTTTGACAAAAATAATTTTTTCAGAAAAACCAGCTGGTTGTTCCTGACTGAATTGTCGATCGACTTTAATTCCTGCAATAGTTGAACCTTGTAAGGCTTCAAAGTCAAATCCTTACGCAAAATTCGCTTTGTAGTGGTTTTGGATAACGCCTATTGCTGAAAATGTCGAAGAGTTGACAAATTTTGATCTGCTTCTCAACACTGTGGTTAACGGCTTCGATGTTTTTAGCTGAACGACCCGGTCGAACACGCGTCGGTGTTCGCACATTTTGTATCCAGCCTGTCGACTTAAATTTAACGACCAAATATATCACAAATTTTACGAAATGTAATTTTAACAGAACCACCGTTTTCATAGTGGACTTTAATTATTTTAATGCGATTTTCGTGCGAAATAGAATTTATTGCAACAATTGCCAATGAATGCGACAAACAACTAAATGTCAAAACTAGTCATGTTGTTGGCGTTGCCACAATTGAAAGACAAACTTCTTGTTGAAAAACCCGATACATTAACATAATACTTCGTATATATCAGCATTAAAAATTCAATTAACATTTTTACTTATAAGAAATTAAAATTAACTAAATAAAATATAGGTTTTTTAAACAATCGTTAAAATTGACTATAATTTTACCGGCACTGTAAAGTACCCTTCCATGAGTCTTTTGAGTAGGCCATTTAGTCTCGACTACCCCGCACATATTTATCCTCACTTACTACAACGCCGTCAAGGTTGGCTCTATAATTGCCTTGTTTTAACAATATTTTTGATTGTCCTTATCACCTCATCTACGAATTTCATGATATCCTTATTTGTTGTACAAGCGCAACACCCAACTCTTTTCTGTACCGACATATAAGCGCCTTAATTTTTAATAATTTTCGAGTCTGTTGTTTGTTGTCCTTTTTTAGAGGCAACTTTTTATATCCTTTCTTAAAAATGTCATAACCAAGATTGTATATTTTAATAAAATTTTTCTAAAAGATATTTTACAAAAAAAAAATTATTTAAATGTTATTAAAAAAGTATTTTTTTGCATTTCAACATTTTCGTTTAAAAGGTTCTCAACTTTGGTAAAGTGTCCAAAAATGTTTGGAAAACTGTTGTAAAGGATCTCTCAAGCTGTTTAATTTCATTTCAATATAATTTATTTTTGATTTGATTAATTTACGTTTCAATATTTTTTTGCTTATTATTTGCTATTTTTCGCTCGTTTGTATGGTTTCACTTTAAAGTTAAATTTAACAAAAACGTATTTAATTTCTATACTCGCGACTTTTTACATATGTATAGATGTATGTATATGTATATTATTTCGACTGCCTATCAGTCTGTCCGTCTGTGTCTACTTTTTAGTCTATTTTCCAGTCTTGTATCAATTAACAACAAGTGCATCACGCGATGCAGCCGTCGAGTATTAGTATTTGGTTTGTATTGACGTGTTTAGTAATTTTTAATCGCTGCGGTATATGACAGGAATATTTAGATTTTTAAACGTTGATATTATGATTTATTTATTTAATAAACATTAAAGCAATAATAAAATTAAACAAAAAAAAAATGAATTGAATTTGTAACAAATATTTACGTAAACAGATTAAGAGCTAAAATAGTTGAAAAATAAATTTTGAAAAATTAAAAGGTTAAAATGCAGGCCTTTCAATGTTTGCATTCGTAGCTCGAGCTAAAACTTGTCTAATTAATGTCTCAAGTTTTGGCTTTCTAAATATTTTTTCCTTGTATATTTAAAGGTTTTTAAGCTTTAAATAATATTAAAGTTTAATTGCATTTTAATTTAATTATAACATTATACAAAGCTTATTTAAATGAATAAAACTACATTAGTCCAAATTTCCAAATTACAAAAACAATTATTTTTTATGCATAACTCGCATAAACTTTAATGAATTACGTGCAATAATTTATTTTTTTTTTTTGTTTATTTTAATTAACAAAAAAAAATTTATTAAAAGAAGTTTTAAAAGTTTCGTAGCAATAAAAGTTTTTTATTATTTTGTTTTCGAGTTTGTTTTCTTTTGATGTGTTTTGCAAAACAAAATAATTAAATTAGTTTTTTATTTTTTTGCTAATTTATGTTTATTGTTTTTAATATTACTTTTGATGTAGTTTTTATTTTTTTAAATTTAAGATGACACCATTTCTCTTAAGTTTCTTACCACAAGTGGGTGTTTATTTTGCATTCTTCTCTATTGAAGAACGGCATTCAATACTCACATAATTGTAATAAAATTATGCAATTAAAACAAATTATTAACCTATTTTTTATTATTATAAATTTAGGAAAATAAATTTTTTAATGTTTTTATATTTCTTCCACAAGTTTAACACACCATGAAAATGTTTTCTTTAAACAAACAAAAAAAAATTCTTTAAGTTAATAAAATGTGGAAGCAAAAATCTATAAAAAAATTTCAATTTTGGTACATCATTCCGGCCAAAATATCTCGACAATAATATCTCTTTTATTTATTTTTAAATCTGCATAACGCCTTTGTGCAACTCGTAACCCCACTTGAATTAATCTAGTGGCGCCAAAATAAGTATCTAAATAACTGTTCGTTTAAAATTTAAACTCGTTATAAAGTATTTTATTAAGAAACTTGTTGGATATTAAAAATATAATTAAAAATCTGTATTCCTCAGACTCTTTTTTGATTTTATAGTAAAATTTAAATATTTTTTAAGATTCAACTATTTACTTTAACCAAAAATTTTGTATCTAATTTTTTTCTAAATTAAATTATTTAAATAAAATAAAATTATTTATATTTAAAATATATTAAAAATTTAAATCTAAAACCACATTGAAACTTTACTGGGATCGCAATTATTAAGCTTACCAACGCTCCTCGGATTTCAACTGAATTGACTTGTTTTATTATGGTGTTGAAAATCAATGATTCACACTAAGAACTCGGTTTTAAAATTAGTAGTTTATTTTGAACATTGCGCCTTGACGAAACAGAAAGTATTAACATTAACATTCCGGGTATATAATAGTTATTTTGCTATGGAATCTAGTTTTTCTATTTTAGTTGAAAGTTTATAACTCGGATAAATTTATGAAATGTTTTTATGGAATTTAGAATAGTTTAGCACAGCGCCCTTTATCGTCGGTATTATTCTAGAGCATTGAATGATCAACGAATTAAAATATTATATTAAATAAAATCGTTGTTACGCATGCAAGTTAATACGACTTCTTAACACAAAAATCATTCATTATCATTCCTCTACTTTATCCCTTTCTGATAATATGAAGACACATTATTAGATGCCATTATTGTTCTTGCTAGAAGAAAACAATTTTGCGATTTACTCTTGAACTTGCTTAAACCTTTGGAAATTGAAAAGATCAGATATGTGTGGATTTTTGTTTGAGCATTTGAATTGAATTTAAATTTAACATAGAAGACTTGAGCGAAATGACGTGAGTCAATGGAACTTATTACTTCTCTGCTTAACTTTCGGTAAATTTATACTTACCATATTTCGGCTCGCAAGGTTTTTTTACTTGTTATAGAACTTTACACATATACTATTTCCCTCCTCTCGGTTTGTTAGAACACTATTTGTCTGACGTTTCTAATTATAAAAATATATAAAAAAATAAAAAAAAATGCGTAAAGAACAGTTATGCTTAAAAAAAATAAGATTTCAGAAACAAGGCTTTTTTAAATGCAAAGCTGTAAATTTCCAAAATTATATCAGGATGGACAAAAAAAAACTCTTTGAAAATACACAATGGCAGTTATAAATCAAAAGATACGATGATCAGACAAAGCTGCAACTCTTAAAGTTTTATTGTATCGCACTTTATGTTCGAAATTTTATATTTATTAATGCTCGTTAAAGAAATTTTTCGAATTTGCTGCCCTGCCATTTCATTTTTAATATTTTTGAACTGATTTCAACCAATTGACAACAAAAGCTATCAACATAGATACAGACGGAGAAACATCGTGCTAGAAAAAAATAAATGTTGATATTTAAGGCAATATGAAAGGAAACATGAATGAACAAACAAACATGAACAAAATGAAACACTATAATAAACGAGGAAACATTAAGTGAATTATAATCTTTTACAAGGATTTTCTGAAATTTTAAGATGTCTACACATTTGTAAATTGTATACTTTCGAAACTTCTCACGTTGTATACTAGAGTGGGTGAGCATTTTAAATAAACACTTCTTAAACAGATATTTAAAAATTTACATATTTCTTCTAGTTATTTGACTATTTTAATGTGTTGGTTTTAAAAGAATGTCTTAATTGTATTATTGTTTTTTTTAATTAAATTTAATTAGCCAAATTTACGCTTGTGATGAATTTTGGATAAGAGTTATTATTCTCTCATATCATGTTGATTTCTTATCGCTTAATACTTTTAACAAGTTAATGATGATATTCTTTGGGTCATACAGCCAACTAACGTATCTTTTCATCATTAATAGACCGTGCATATGCCTCAGTAAATAATTTCTTATCGGTTTTGAGGTTCATCGTAACTTTCGCCTCAACTGTGATTTTTTTCATCAGTTCTGTGATGGTGTAGCGTAGTGTGTGTGTGTGTGTTTTTTTTGTTGTTTTTTTTTGTAAAAGACATTTTTAGGCTCCTGCGTTTTCACAAAAAAGTATTAACAATATAAATGAGAAATTTATTACTTTTGTATTAAACGTTTTGTTGTTATTTTAATTTTTATTATCAATTCGACTTTAACGAAAACATTAAAAATAAACAACTATATATTGAAAAATGCCCTATGTGTATATATATATTTTTACAATTTATAAATAAACTTGTTTTTTTAGTCTTTTTTTTTAAATAATTTTTGTTTAAATATTGTTTATATTTTTAGTTTTTTTGTTAAAAAAATATTTTTTTTTTTTTCGTTTTCGCTGATAATAAACATTTTGTTGTTGAGTTTTTTAAAAATATTATTGCCTGAATTTATCTTATCAATTTTATAACAAATAAATTTATTACTGCAAATTATTTGCAGATTTTGTTGTTGCCAACAATATTAAATATTCATGAATAATAATAATAAAATTCTGCTTTTATTTGCATTGCTTTTTGCATTTTATCTATTAGCATTATTACTCGTGTAGTTTAAAATAATGACTGCGGTTAACTTTTTGTTCTCCAATTACTTTATTCGTTTACCTATGACTCGTTTTTAAGAAATGCTTTTAATTGCTTTTACCTAATAATGACATTTTTTTTTTAAATATTAAGCTCGATGCGTTTCAAATTATTTAAATTATACGAAGAAAGCTTTTCTTAAATATATTTATAAAGTTAAAAATATCTCAAATGCATCCTCGTCTTAAGAAAAAACTTATAAATCATTAATTAAATAAAACACTCAATAAATTCCGTACCATTTATGGAATACCCTTTAAATTTTAATGTATGTTTTTATTATCTGTTATTAAAAATTTGCTTTTATATAGTGACAGTCTTTACGTTTCAGTTTTATTTTATTATACTTGCTGATAAGCTGAGATAGTGCGTATAGTATAAATTCTTTGCTAGTTTCAGGGGTCTTTTCTTTGAAGGTTTAGAAGTAGTAAGGGTCATATTCTTAAAAATTTTTTATCTTTTTTGGGTTACACTCTTTTATTTGTAAGTTTATTTAGCAGCTGGACATTTTGTGTTCTCCTGTTTCTGCTCAAATGACAAACTTTTATAATTAAAAGTCAGTCGCAGTCGCAGGGGTGGTCACCCTTCACATAATTTTAGAAAGAGTTTGCTTGTAAAACGATCGCTTAATGCAGTGATTGTCGCGCTAATCGTGGTACATAACTTCTTTTAAGTTGAATGATATGTTTTTTGTATTTATAGGACCATTTAGTTAATTGCAGTATATTATTTTTTTTTTAATTTTAGTAGTTTGCAAATAAATTTTTAAAAATTGTTCCTTATTACCACTATAAATTAGTCTAAAGTATCGTCCTTGCTAGGCTATCATAGGCTATTATAACAAATCTATTACCTTGTAGCCCTTAAATATATCACAATTGCTTGAAACAAACTTTTCATAATTAATATAATTAAAATAATATTATTCGAAAAATATTGAAATATATAAATCTTTTCGGTTTTATGTATAACATATTTAATGCAATTTTAAATTGAATTTGATTCAATTGAATACTCATATTAAATGTTTGATAAATGTATATTTTTTATACTTTATTAACTTGCAAAACGGTATAACTTCACTTATGATCAGCAAAACTATACATTAATTTTAAATAACACTTAAATATTTTACGAAATATAATTTATAATTAAAAAAATATAAACTGAGCTTATTTTCATAAAATGGACTTATACTACTTTCAGAGAAAACTACTCATTTTTCTGTTTTTGTTTTAATTTCTTAATTGTAATAGAGAACTTAAAACAATGTTATAAAAAGATTTCAATATCTCAATCTCCTGCGTTGAAATTACATAATTGGATTCCATTATTGAATATAATTCTATTTTAACAAATATGCATTATATTATTATAACATATCCTAAACACCTTAACAATAAGACCACAATTAAAACTTTAAACTTAATTGCTGAAAAGCAGGAGCCAGACTTTGTATTTTACAGACTATTGTCACGTTGATGTTAAAGAAAAAGTGATTAAAAAAATTTTTAAAATTAATATTTTGGTATTTTTTTAACTAAAACAACTCATTAACACTTATGTGTATTTAAGAAAATTCTAAGATTTAACACTAAAATAAATATTTTCTTTATGGAAAAGAAACTATATTTTATTTATAAACTATATCCACAAAAATTATTTTGTAAACTTTGTGTCATTTATACAATTCACTTTTCAGGTAAAAATTTATTTATTTTGTATCTATAAGATTTATTACATTTTACATCATTTAAATTGTTTATTACTTGAACAAAACACAAACATAAAAGCGTAACTTAAGTTACATTTTTAATATTAAGTCCTTGTTTAAAGTCGTATCATTTAAAAAAAAAATGCACCACAAGATGCAACCAAGCATTTCTGTAGTTTTTGTTGTCAGCAAAAACAAATCTCAAGAGAACTAATAATTTAAAAATAAAAATAAAAATAAATTAGCAAAACCACAACTTTTGCTACGCCAACGAGAAACAAAGACAAAAGCCGGTATGAATTGAAAAAAGAAACGAAACAGAGAATCATTCAAACTCAAATTAAATGCATAAATAGTTTTGTACTCTTTTATTGATTTTTTTTTAATTATATTAAAAAAAAAACTTTTTAAAAGAGGGAACTAAAAACAAAAAACACAATATTCAGCTCTCTGTGTCTGTTAATTTGAAAAGCAACTATATCATGTTAAAGAAATATAAAGTGTTGCCGTGTTGTTAGTTTAAATAATTGTTTATACAAAATTAAAAGCAACAAATATGATGCAATTTTAACCCATTTTTTATTCATAAAGTTCAGTTTGATATCCAAACTTATGTTGTTATTTTTAAACCAGTGGGCCTTTTGGCAAGAATAGTAAATGGCTCTCCGATAAGGCCTGAATATTGCCGAAGTAAAGTAAAATCAACATAAGATTGGTTAGCTGTTTAATGTAGCCCACAATACAAAAAGCCCATTGCCTGAGCAAAGGCAAGCTTCATCATCCATAGATTCTTATTAAAGAAGTTACAAAATGTAATTGCATTATATCTCAAATTAGTTATTTTACTCCATAAAAGGTAACTTGCAACAAAAAAGCCTTGCATACTTTTAGGATTTAACAAAAGAATTAAATGAAAAAAGTAGTGTTAATTTTATTGCATTGCTGCTTACTTTGCTTGCAATATTCCCAATGAAAATTCTAGAAATACTGTAAAGAAAAATTTTAAAGAGATTTTTTATACGTTTATTATCAAATTACTGTAATTTTTGTTGCTTTTGTACATACATTTCTAATTCTCTTACGGATTGAGCATATTTTTCAGTGAAACAATTTTTCTGTTTAAGTAGTCTTAAATCCAGAATACGTTTTTTAATCTCTTTTCTACGAGAACTATTAAAGGGGAGCTGGCAACACAGTTTGAAGTGCAATGTTAAATGCATTTTCCTTTTAAGAGAATGTAGCAACACTATTAGGATTTATATCGGAGTGCAATTGCATTTGATTGAGTTATTCCTTCTCTTTTTTTACATTTCATTGATGAGAGCTTTGTTGTTGTTTTCGCTTAAAATATTTACAATTATACTTGTTCCATTTTATTTTTACAATTGGTCGCCATTCCTACAAATATGTAACAGTGTGTGGGTTGGTTGTATTTGACAAGTCAAAAAAAAAAATAAATAAAGAAAAATTAAATAAATCACGTGCTTTTATAAAAGCAAAGATAAACGTAAAGTGTAAAAAGCAGAAACAAATTTTTTTTATAAAAACAAAAAAAATACGAAAACATTCTATAATTTGTGCGCGTTTTTTTCGTAAAATTTTTTTAGTAACTTGGAGCAAAATAATGAAATCTATACTTTACAACAATACGAGGAATCGCAAAAACTTAAACTTGAAAATAAACCAGAAGAAATAAATGAAAATAAACCTAAAGAACAAGAAATAAAAGATCAACTTAAAGAGGAAAATGTTTATTCCACTACTGAATTAAACAATCCTCTAGAAACAACAGAAACAACAGCAAAAGTTGAAAGTACAACACCACCACCAACACCTCTCAATCATAATGATAAACAGAATCAACCAATAATTATTAATAATAACAAAAATCTAAATGAAGATATAAAAAATATAAAAACCATAATTAAATTAGAACAAATAGTACCACCACCACCACCAACCACTATAAATAACAAGCAATCTAAAGTCTCTGCGGCTGCAACGGTAGCAGAAACTCTAAATAATTCTTCCTTATTACCAACAACAACAACAACAATATCAAAAAAATTAACAAAAAATTTAATAGTACCACCGCAACAATTACCCACAGCACCCCACTGTCCCACCACAACAGTTACCCATACAATTTTTAATAAAAAAACTATTGCAACTTCGAAATTTTCGTCTGATGACAAATGTCCCAAGGCCGTTACTTCGTCTTTGCTTTCAACTAATTTACCTACAACAACATCGACACAATCGATTTTACAACATCAATCTTTGAATGTTACTGCTCGTGCCCCTCAGTCAGTAACAGCTTCGGTATTTTCACCCTTACCGCCACCCAAATTACCTTCAACTACTGCCACAGCTGCAATTTTAGCACAACAAGCCCAAACGGAAGAAGGTGGCAACGCGCTACATCAACAAGATATGAATAAAGGATATTTATCATTTGCGGAGGATGCCACAGAATTAACAAGTAAGTGTTAAACATTTTTCTTTATTTTTTAAATAAATATAAATATTAATTTGCGGTGTTAAAACTTTTAGAAGCGGTTTGATGAAAATTTAAGTCCTCTTTTATTGAGGGCTTTTTAACTTGAACAAACAAACTTGCAAGCCAGGCAATTTGTATACGAATAGTACGATTTGAGATTAAAAAAGTAACAAATGTTATTTAATTATATATTTTTTAATTGCTATTTCTGTTAACTTTACTTAGCATCCATCCAACCTGTCTTGTATTAATTGAGGATAAAAGTAACAACCAATTTTGAAATCTCTTTAGCTTTTTACAAAGAATTGCAAATAAACTTTGATGTAGTTAATAAAAAAATGTTTAAATAAAAACAGTAATTTAGGGACTATTAATTTTATAACAAATAAAAATTTATAAAGAAAACTGTTATTAATGTAATAGCAAGGCAATTTTAAACGTAGTGATGTATAACACATTATTTATAGTTTATATTTATCGCGAAATAGAAAACCTTAAGAATTATTATAATTGGTATCACTACTTTATTACCCTACTTCTGTTTAATGTTGTTAACAACACTGTTAAACAAAAAACATTCTTTAGCGTAAAGGCCCGGTTAGCCGAACGTTTACGTTACCTAATATAATGTAATGTAAGAAACGTTTGTTTATAGCATATGAAAACAATGCAAATGCTATGCAAATGAAATGTCACGTTAACGGAACGGCTGAACCTGTATAAAATATAATTTGCTAACGTTTTTATGTGACATTTGTATAGCATTGATGGGACTACTATTTTGTTGAGTTGTATTCTGTCCGAAATTCTCTTTCCGGTACTTTTATTGATAATGTATATTATTAAAGAATTTTCGAATTTTCAAAGTCTAAAAACGTGATGTTGTGATAGTAATGACTTTTGAAAAAAGCAATCATATACCATTGAATGCAAATAAAATCTCAAATTGCATTATATATCCAATTAGATGTAACAGTTAATTATTTTGAATAAAAAATATAGCATGTCAGTTTAAACATACAAATTTGTTATTATGGCACTAGCACAGTACATATTTTTAAAAATATTGCAAATTTGCACGTCAAAAGCTTTGTTGTGTATACATTGCGAAATATGTACAAATTTATATTCGCATAATACATATATCTGGACAAACGTACGTATGTTTATTTCAAACTTCAATTTTTACACGAATTTTTGAAAATATAAAATTTTTTGTTTCAAAAAGTACTTAGTATGAGTTTGGTACGTTTTGTGTATAAGCATAAATTACGCGAAAATTTGTAAATACCATCTCTTTTATGAACAGGTGATTGGGTTGAGTTTACAAAATTAAAAAATTGTTACAAGTGAAGTGTTGTGTTTTGAATTGGAAAAACTTTTTTGGGAAATGGATGACGACAAACTGATTTTCCTGGTGCAGGCGAATGAATGCCTGTACAACAAGTACTGCGTTGGGTACAAGGTGGCCCAGAAAAAGAAAAGTGTGTGGCAGCAAATATCAGCTGAAACGCGAATCACAATATCGTTGTACAATATTCTATTTATATTTTTTTTATTGACGTTTGACACGTTTTTAACGTTTCTATAACTACACTAACGTCCGTACGTTACAGTGCGGTACGTTTTTCACGTACAAGCGTTCGGCTAACCGGGCCTTAATGCATGCACAACTGCTCTTGACAAAGTTTTGCTTAATGCTGCCATACTGTTTGCAGCTGCAATTTGTATTTATAGATTCTTTTAATATGGTATGACTGGCAGCTGGTTCAAAATAAAGTCATAAAGTTGTTAATTTCGTAAAAGTGTTATCTTGTGTTGCCGACAGATAGAGAAATAGTTAAATTTTATAAATGGAGGGATTCACTCATGAAAAACGTGAAAGTTTTGTTGCTTTTTATAAAACCGATTTTCGCTCAGTTTTCACGTAGTGTAATTTTAACTTCGTTTTTTTTTTTTGTTCTCGTTCGGACCATTTTCTGCATTTTACCAGAACTAGGAAATTGGGTTAGACTTCTTGGAACGTTTTAAATTCTTTTTTTTTTATCAAATGAAGTCGCCTATTTAAAACCATTTAAAGCAAAGCGAGCATCAATTTAAATCTATATAAATCCGGAAGGTGTCTTTTCCCCTATTCAAAGTTAATGTCATTAGTTTTGGTTTTTTTAATTTACTTCATTTATGAGGTAGACAATAACAAGCTTGAATTAAGACTTTATATTAACTCTGTGCCACCTTGTACTTTAGCAGCGAGAAATAAATTACAAACTACTGAAAATGGTGGCACATTTTTCAGCAAATAGTTTTTAAAAGCAACTTAAAAAAAGCCTTAATTACAGTGGCCATAATATAATTTATAAACTTTATTTGTAGTCATGCGTAAGTTTCCCAATTTCTTTTATTTTTTTTTTTCTTTGTTAAATTTAGAAACAACTTATTTGAAATACAAATTCCTTAGCTATCACCAAATTTAGTTTTAAACCAATTAAATGGTGTGACATCAGTAATTTTATTTACAAACTGGTATGACTTAAATTTATCCAGTTTTCCTAACAAAAACAACAAACCTCAAATGAAAATCATAATTCTAAGGTGCCAGTAATTTGATGACTCTTTAAAAGATTAAGTTTTCTTAATAGTCAAACTATTTTTTCATAGGACCTGTTTCTATTGATATAAAAAACGCCATCTCAATTGTACAATTTTGCAAAAACAAAAAAAAAAAAAAAAAAAAAAAAAAAAAACATTTGGAATTAGTGGTTGATTTTGTGTAACAATTAACAATTGTATAAAACCGCAAATATAACATGACAATTTTCATGTTATTAAATTTTGTTTGATTATTATACAACAACCACTGTATGATATAGAGCACTGAGAAGGGCAGGATGTTTTTTATCGCTGTAAGATTCTTTATTAGACGTGTGAAACTAATACACGTTGTATCTTGTGTTTGACACAAAGGGGCGGATTTAGGAAACAAGTCTTATTAAAAGATCTGCTGTGGCGATAATTTAGAAAAATTAAATTATCGAAAACTACTTGAAAAATATAAATAAGAAACATATTAAAATTTATTTGTTTAACTAAGAACAATAACGTAAATTATAATTAATTTATAGAGTTGCCAAAGTAAAAGATTTACAGCTAAAAGATGTATGAAAAACTTAGAATGCATTTGGTATGAATTAATTGCGGATAGGCAAATTTGAGGTTAGGAAATAAGTTATCTGTTAAATGATTGAATGTCAGAAACAAAGCTGTCATCCTTTGACATTTATATAGTAAAAAATTAAAAAGTCTTAAGCATGGAATACTTTTGCTCTTGAGTAAAACTTATTAATTTTAAAAATTTAATATTAAAATAATGAATATTTCATTAAATCACTTCGTAAAACACCTGCAGCTTTTCCTCATAATCAGTCTCCTTTTCGGCTGCTGTGTGTAATTTAATTGCTAAATTCGAGACTTACGGTATTGGTGCTAACATAATACTCATAGTTAAACAACATGGTCGCTGTACGGCAAAGTGTTAAGAGAATGAGTCTGGAACATCAACTTGTCGATGTACGCAACAATGGGGTATCAGATGTTTATCCTCACGCTTATAAAATTCAACTCGTTCAAGAATTAAAGCCTAGCGAACATTCTTTGCGTCTTATCTACACGATCGTAAAAATATATAATTATAAAACATTACCATCGACAAGAATACAACAACATTTTTTCCCCTAAAATATTGCCCCAAATATTTTAGAAGAAACCTTTTAAGTTATAAATTTTTTGTTTTAAATGTTTCTTAAAGTAGAACCGTTCTTACTTTCTTATTTTTAAAATATTTTGCTAAAGGCATCTATTTTTGATTTTTATTTTGAGCAGCACATTTAAAAATCCGGGTAGAAATAGGGACCAGTGACAGTTGGACCGGTATTACAGAAATATTAATAGCTTTTAATTTTTACTTTTAGCCTTTGAATAAGGAAACTGGCATTGGAATGTTGGAAAAGCAGAAATACCGTCGTTCAAATTGTTCAATATTTTTTTATCTTTCTAAAGTTTTTCTATATATTTTACACTCAGGCATCAATATTACAACTAGAATTTCTAACGTTTACGTTTGTTTCTTCTTAAAATTGTTTTACAAAGTTTTATTTAAAAATTTCTTAAAATTGAAGCTTTAATTCTATTTAAGGTATTCAAAAGATTGTGATAGATATATGAAAACGCAAATACCAAACATTAATCTGTTTCAAAACAGCATGCAGTTTTTCAATTGTTGCTGCACTTTCATTTAGAATTACTTTAAATGATCCTAAAAATAATTTTTCTGTTCATTTATTATTTTTTGTTTTTGTTGTATTCATTTTATATTATACGTATACATATGCATACATAATACACATGATATGTGACTGTTAAACAGGCATTCATCTTCTCCACAATATTACAAAAACAAAATAACAAAAAATATGGCATCATTCCAAAAGTGTGTTAAAAAAAAAATTCCAGAATAAAAAAAAAATGTGCAAACAATATTATATATAATTTATTAATAAATCTAAAATGTTTTTTCTTTTTTCAGTTTATTTTTTGTGTAAAGACATTGTGGCACAAATAACTATTAAATAATTAATTTTACTTTACACTAAACATAATATTTAAAAAATATTTTTCTTTACCTATTTCTGACCACCAAAATTTAGAATATCACCACCCTTTTATTTTCCTTATTTTTGAATCAGAATAAACAAAACTAGTATTAAATAAATTAGCTTAAATATACAAATAAAACAAAAACTAATTTACGTAAATTTTTTTAGAAATAAGTAAAAAATATTAAAAACAATAATATATCGGGTTTTTGATTTTAATGGCTACAGATCGTTTTGCACTTTTCATCCCAATTTCTTTGTGAACCAAAACTTTATATTTTAACCTACGGGGGAATCAAAAATTTCGTGATAGTTTGCATAAATGAATTAAACAAAATTATTTATTTTATTTAATTGTGTGACTTAAGCTCTATTTATCTGCAGGGTTAATCGTAGTATTACTGATATGACATCTACAACATTGCTGTCATTCCTTACATCGTTTTTACGAAGAAGATCTTATGTCAAATATCATAGTCATTTTTTAATTCATAGTTGAATTTCTTTGTACATACGGGTTAAATACTTAATTTTATTAATATCGTTATAATGCCTGTTTGTTTGCAACAGGTCTCCGTCCGTGAAAACCCAACAGCTAGATACCTGAAATGATTATTGCCGTTACAACAACAAAAACAACGTGCAAAAAAACTTTTAATAAAACTTTTAATAAAAAAGTGTGTCATTATTATTTCCACATACTTGACCTACTTCTCTTAAATCACTAAAGAAATTTCAAAATTAAAATTTTTATTTTTTCGGCAATTATGAATGAAAAATTATATCTGACCACCAGGACCACGCTAACAGATGTCGATTCTTTCATCAAAGCTTGTAATGGCAAAATGGCGGTCCTATTTTGTTAGTCACATTACGGATTTTGAGTTTTAAGGCTGAAATCAATTTGATTGGCTCCGTATAGACTTTGCCCTTAAATGGCGGTCCTTTTTCGTTAATCACATCACGGATTTTGAGTTTTAAGTCTAAAATCGCTTGAATAGTATCCAGACTCTGTCCTTAACATGGCGCCATAAAAAGTAATCCAATGGTACAAAGAGAACACTGAAACGAACCGAATTTGACGAGGGTGAACCGAAAAACGTACCCAAATAAAAATAATCCAATGGTATTAAATCACACGATCTGGTGGCCACTTAACTGCTGATTGTCGTGAAATTATGCGATCGGGAAATTTGGTTTGCAATAAATTTATTGTTTAATTGGCTGTGTGACATATGGCACCGTCCTGTTGAAACCCCATCGTCGTCAATAATTGAGTTGTTAGATCTTGCGATAGTGTGATCCATTGATCGTTACCACATTTCCAGTCTCATTTTCGAAAAAAAGGGCCCAATCACACCCCCAGATCACATAGCGCACCATACAGTGACACGTTGAGCATACACAGGCTTCTCAATAGTCGATATAGGCAATTGTGATTGTTGACATACCCTATAAGACAACAATTTTTTTGTTTTTTTTTTTTTTTTTAACTATAGCTAACGAAATTTCTTTATAGAAAATTAGTGACATGAGTTTTTTTTTATCAAGAAACCGACTAGCGATATTTTTTTAAGATAAAATAATTATGACAGATAAAATTGTCATAATTTATAGCCAAACTAGGAGTGATAAAATTTCTCTATAAAAAAATATAACATGAAATTTTTTACAGAAACTGATGACTGATGATAAATTTCTAAAGAAATATTATGGTAATTAATCAGAGTTTAATACTTCTGAAAATATCGCCACTAGAATTAAAACCCTTTAATGCCACTTGCGCAATTCTTTCGTTTTAAAATTTAGTTTTTAAGATTTTATTTTATTTAAAAGAATCAGAAACTTTAAAAAAATTTACACTAAAAAGTCAAAAAATATATCCTATGATAGGACTCAAAGTGTAGATATGTATGTGTCATAGAAAGGTACTTTACAGTGCCGGTATAATGCCAGTATAAATAAATTTTTATTGACAGTGTAATATAATTTACCTTACAGGAAATTTTTACAGTAATCAGGAAATTTTTACAGTAATCAGCAAATTTTGCTGGAATTTTATTTAAATTGCCAGTGAAAAGCTTTACGTCTATGAATGGTATAAACATGTCATTAGATTTGGTTATCAGTAGCATTTCGCTGCTCTAGGTGAGCAACTGCAGTATCAGTAATAAATAAGAAATTTAATTTTTCATTATCAATACTAACTTAGCGGCTACTAAAATTTTAGATGCATTACATAGAAAATAAAAATAAAATTCTCGAATAACATATATAAAATAATTATGGAATATAAGGCAAATATTATTTTTTTTAATTGGGTTGTTATTTTTTTGTGTCTCTACGTATTTTTTTGTTTAATGCAATGATGATAATGTTATTTGCTTTAAGAACTTATCAGTATTTAATTGAAAATTAATCAACAAAAACAAATCAAACATTTTTATTTCTAAATCCTTAAATTGCTTAAAGATTAAATTGTTATCACACAGGGCTAATTCTAATTTAGAAAACACTAAACATCAAACGAATGCGTGTTTTTTATTTCAATGCTTCACAGCTTTCTGATTTTTGTTTATATTAAACAAGACATAATTGAAGGTTTAAATATAGAAGTCATTAAACAGTTTAATGTTCTAAAAAAAGGCATTAACTATGACTACACTAAAACTTAATACGTTTTTAATACGTTATGTTTGTAATGACGAAAACTGATTTTGGTATATTGAAATAAAAAAATAAAAGAAGCATAACAAAAGCGAACAACAAAAATTTTTTCATTATTGCAAATGATTAAATAATTCTAAATTACACATGAAAAATAAAATGATCTGATCCAGCAATCGCAATTAGAAGCATGTTTTATTCGAAGATTAGAGAAATGTTTAAAATTATTTCAAAAACATTTCATTTACATTAGAAAGCAAAATTCATCACTTCTGTTATTTAAAATTTTTATCATAAAAAAGTAAAACATTTATTTAAAACTTGATTAATTAAAAAGAAAAAACGAATTAGATGCATCAACTAACTTTATATAGAAACGCCACATGTTTATGCTTTAAATAAGTGACAGCCTAAATGTACTTTTATTGAAATTATTTTTATTTAAAACAAATTTCATGGGCATTAAATATAATCCCAAAAATTAAAAAATTTGTGAGATTTATATTTCCCACTATTTTTATAGGAAAGTATTTAATGGCCATCCTTAAAAAACAAAGTGACAGTTTGTCAATGATTAACATGGTTCCAGCTACGACGGCTAAACTTCACATTGCTCCAAACACCGAACAAAATCATTGTCACTACCATTGTGCCCACTTTGCTTCCTAACACACTTCATAAGTAAACATTATCGGCTGTATGCATAAAAACTTAAAGTTGTGTTAACTGCTGTTGTTAAGCACAATTTCCTAAAGTTGTATTCAAAAAACGTTTTTACCTTAACATACCTTTGTTAACTTTAAAGTAGGAAAACCTACTTTAAACCTACAATAAATTGACAGTCCAATTTTATTATTGAAAGTTCAAAAACAAAACAAATTGTGTTTACAATAAACTGAGCCGTTTATTTTAAAAGTTGCATAAGTTACTTTGTTATTGTCAGCTTTTTTATTTTAAATTAGTTCATATAAGATTTTAATTTTTAGCCATTTCAACTAGTCTGTATTTAGTTTTTTTCTGAAACGGATTTTTCTAATGATTGTGTTGAAATAAAATCGTTTTTCTGCATGTTGTAAACTGTGAAGGATTTTTTCCTATTTACTATTTTGTCCTTCACATAAGTCTATGTTCAATAATATGCTTTTGAGTTGTGACATTCTTAGATATTTTATACAACACGAAGCAACTTTCTGAGGATAATAAAAATAATGCTAATTATGTGTAGTACATTAGATATAACTATAATATAGTTCAGTAAACTGCACTATTCTTTCGTATTAATAAAAATAAGTCCAATAATCAGAACAATACCTTCATACACACTTATTACTTGTTTCCATTTCTTTCACACGAAGCTCCGTAATTAATTTTCTGAGTACAGCGACTTACTCCGCTTTCAAAATAAACATTTTTGTTATACCGTTAATTATCAACACTCCTCTCAAACAAATCTGAATACTTCTCAACTTATTAATTTCAAATTTATTAAAAATGAAAAAAAAACTGTTCAGTTGTGACTTATGCCACTTTCAATGTAAAACGCTCAATTGACAATTATACCTTGTTATTCCAAAAATTTTTAAAAATGTTTTTTAAAAACAAATTGTAGTATACAAATAATAATAAAAACTAAAACATAACATGCCATTCAATATAAACCATTTTTACATCATTATTTTATATTTTACAAAAATATATTTATAATTAATTATTTTAAGCAAAAGTTTTATTGATGTACATATAATCAAAACAAAGCTCGTTATCCGAATAATTATTGTTTTAATATGAACAAATTCTTTGTAAGTTCTTCGTAAGCCTTGCAAATTAACCTTTTTTTGATGCTTTGCTTTTTATTAAAAAGATTAATAAAAAACCAAAAAAGAAAAATTTTGCTGAAAACAATAAAAACATTTTTTATGGATCTAAATACCCGGATAAATAAATTAATTTTTATACATCGTTAACTACAACATGACAACAAAATAGTGGCATTGCCAGAATCAAAATACTAATTTTACTAAAGCATACATTAGCTTAAGTACTGTTTATGAATACCATTTTTTAACAAACGTCTGTTAGCCTTAAAGTGTTTGTTAACTAACGTGTACTTTAAAGCTCAAGTAAGAGTTTTTTATGCATACAGCCGTATATGTCTATATACGATTCTCACAGTATTAGTCACGGCTTTGTCAGACCTCAAGAATCATTGCTGCAAGTGCAGGCGACTAGTTTCGTAAGCAACTGGAAGTGTTGATAAAATGCATGAAGTTTTTACATTTACATTTTCATTACATTATCTTTGCTGAACGACAATTCAAAGATAATAGAAACTTTGCCACGTGTAAATAGAATAATAATTTCAAAAATATCACTGTTTGGTCTGAAATTTACACGAGATATCGCAATATAATAACTCAGTTTTTATGGTTTAAGGTCGGTCGACGGTATTAACTAAGCTACGCTTAAAACTAACTGCTCGATATGCTATTCCATATTCATTGTATCTTTAATCTTTAGACAAAAGAAAGCGTGCTTTTTAAATTAACATAAAATTTTGCATACATTTTGCGACAACAAAATTGTTAAGGTGCAACATGAATAAAAAACCTTTCTAAAGCTGGACGAAATTTTGAATGCTTGACCCACAAATGGGTCGTCACACTTCAGCCTGTGATTTGAATTGCATTTGGTTAGTCAATAAACTGGAAGGAAAGAGTACGCATCTCTCATATTCAAGTGTTTAATGTTTTTAATATCACTATGTGATATAATAATGTGAACTTGTCGTTACAAGACAAAGTTTTCTTGTTATTTTTTTACTTAAACTTAATATCTTTGCTGTCAATTTTGAAAAACGTGCACAAGTTTTGAAACCCAAAAAATTAAAAAAAGTTTTTTTTAACCCTTTAAAGCAAATTAACTTTCTTAGAACGTGACCATGTTGCAGTTTAAACAATTTTGTGCGTTATTTTTGTACCAACAAACACTTCTTTCAATGTCTGTAGATTAATTTTAAAGCAAGCACTAATCGTCTTAAATATTACTAAATAATATCTTATTAATTACTGTGTTTTAATTGAATTTTATAGATGAAAAAGTTGAGGTGTAAATATACAAAATTAAAATCTCGTTTGGTATATAAAAAAATTTTTAACTACTCTAGCGAAAAAAATCAAAACAATAAAATCAATTGGCCTTTTTTTATGTCACATGCTGTTTCCCTATGGCTTCCTATTTTTTAAAGATGTGCGATCGTGTTTATTGTTTGGTTTTTTTTTGTTTCTTTAATAACGACCACTTAAAGTTCATTTAAATACCAAATGTCTCACAAAAGTACTTTCCCGGCTGTGACTATTTTAGAGATATACACACACCTAACGCACAAGCGTCGATACAAAGAAGCATACTCGTATAAACAAACAAACACACTTTATGAGTTGTTGTTGTTGTTGTCAGCATTTCAACAATAACAAGCAAAATAAAAAAATTTTTAGGTTTTAATGTCTTAAGAAAATATAAAAAAAAAAAAATATTTCCATATTGCTGTAGTAGTTCATTTTGAATGTTGTCGCTCATTTTCTATTCCAAGTTTATCTTCTGTTTTCCTGTTCTTCACACACGACGCTGCTTTATTTGTTTTTTTTTTTCTTCAATTGCAAATTAAAAAGATGTGCCAACTTATTAAAACAAAAACAAAACTATAATTTTCCCCCTAAATCTTTAAATGACAGGAAAAAATCTTAAACAACATTAAATATAAAAAGAAAATATTATTTATTTCGCGTTTAAGAATTAGGGATATTTTAAAACTATATATTATATTACTTCTGATTTATTTATACTGTTTCTTAATAATTGTAATTAATTTGTATGAACGAGAGGTAAAATAGCCTTGTTTTAATTAACTAATTTGCAGTTTAAATCATGATATTGCTACAAACTATAACAATTGTATATTTCTAGTTATACCATTTTTAGTACAATTCTTTCACCAATTTCAGTATGTCAAAAAAAAATGTATTCAGTCTTTTGAATTTTTCTATGGATTTATATATGTATATACATGCTCACAGATGAATATTCATACATACATCCCATCCGTACATACTAGTTTGTAGAAAGAATACTTTGAGAAAAAAAACAAGCAGTAAATAAAGCAACATCGAAGAAAAGCGATGTCGGTTCCTCCGGGGTGATAATTCCTGTATAAAATTGCACTAGGTAGCGTTCGACGTTCCGAAAAACATTATATACATACATGCATACATCGACAGTGGTGCTTTGTACAACCACTACCACTACTTCCATAAAAAAGCGTACATACAAATATACGTACATACCGACAGTGGTGCTTTGTACAACCACTACCACTACTTCCATAAAAAAGCGTACATACAAATATACGTACATACATGCACACGTACTAGTTTTCTGGAAATAGTACTTCGAAAAAAAAACCGAAATAGCCAGTCGTAAATGAATCCATCTCGAATTACTGCGAGAGGGGTTCCGGGGTAGTAGGTAGACATATTTTAATGTTTTTTATATAATCCCACCCCCTGCTATTGTCCTTTGTAGGAGCACTAGTTGGTAGCGTGAAACCACTATATAAAAAAAAACATTAAAATATATCTACCTACCACCCCGGAACCCCTCTCGCAATAATAATTGAAACCAATATATCAAAAAACATCCCCCCGGGGGCACATGATAGTCTTTTTGGAACCTACTATTCCATTTAGACTGGTGTCTTGCGGGGTAAAAGGGAGCCCAGGCCCCTCAAAGGCCAGTAGGAGTTACCTGGACAATCCACATATTTCCACGGGAATCAGTTGCCCCAGAGTTCACTACTTGTCTCTTGAGACAATTAGCTGTTCTCTGACTGGCTATTGAGGTTGGCGCCTATATGGGAGTATCGTGGTGGCTGTGTGTTTCGAGCCCCTCGTGAGAGTTTGTGGGTCGGTTCATTCATAATGAACACAATGAATGGTTCAGGTCCAGTGAGTGTGTATGCCGTCGTGTTCTTAATTACATTAAGCTTCATGCGTTCTGGACCAGGAGTTGGAAAGTCTCCAACTCTTTAGCAAGGAGTGAAGGCTAAGCCCTACTTCGGGCTTTCGAAATTGCTACTAGGAGTGACCGGAGGATATACGTATTCGATGGCCTCCTAGGGCGTGGATGACGTTTGCAAATCATCCAAGTGGTTTGACCACCATCTGATTATGAATACCTAGTCGGTGCAGATGTAAATCAAATCACATCATATCAAAAAAACACATTCTACCTATACACACATGCATTAAATCGTTCATTCGTTTTTATATTGTTACGTTTATACCTTTTATAAACGTTTTGTTGTGAGTTCTTTATTGCAAAATAAATAACACCAGTTTTTAGAATTAAATTTATAACAATTTTATTTACTTTAACTACATAAAGATGACACTTCAGAACAATTTACTTAAAATGCAAGTCTTAACTTGATGAGGTTTAATTTTACACTGATTGACTATCCACTCAGACGCTTCCCTATTTATACTTTTCCATTTAAAGTCTAGAAGATTTAGGAATCTTTTACTACCTTTGTATCTCAATTTGTTGTTGTATGTTGTTCATTCGATGTATAGGCGCCTGTATGTCTGTGTATATAGTTGTTTTGTTTTTATACTGATAAGGTTTCTGCATGGGATTTATTTCAATACATTTGTTGTTGTCTTTTGTAGAAAAGGGTTTCTTAGAAAACTACGCAGATGGTAAACAACATGTATGTTTGATTTTGTAAAATTAGTTTTTGTCTTGCGCGTTTAGATGGTAAACAGTATACATGGAATTTTTTTTTTTTGCTTGCATGCTAGGCAGTTAGTAAACAGAATATCAAATTGTAGTTGTGTGTGTAGAAACTTCTACGCAGTTTGTAACTAGTAGTTCGCTTTATTGCTTAATTATTTTATTTTAAATCTTAAGCAAGACACATTCGTAACAATATATTATAAATTACCTCAAATAACGAGCAAATACTTATTTCTAGTCTTGCAAAACTGTTATAAACTATTTCTTGTAATTAAATGTAATTCTACAAATATATATTGATAATATACTTCCTACTATCCATATTATCACTTAACCTACATTGGCATTTGTTGTGCTAATAAAATAAAAATTATTTTGTGATGTGTATCTTCTGTTAAATCGTACCTCCTGCTATTATCAGATGCTACATAATTTATGCCTTTCATATTCACTTATTAAACTCATATTTATATTTATTAAAAAAATTTTCTAAATGAACACACGCAAATAGTTCTTTTTGTCACTCAAAAAATAATGATAGTAATATTACTTTTAGTTTTTGGGCGGGCAGGGAATTTTTAATAAAGTCATCTTTAAAGGAATTCAATTAAAAAGTTTTTAAAGTCCTTTCATCTTAAAATGTTACTTTTTAAGTTACTTAAACGTTATTTATGATGTTCGTACATTATTGAAATACTATTCAACCGTAGTTTTATAAGACGTTCCTTAAAATTTATAATCAATAAAATAAGACGTAAAAGATTGTTTATTGTTTATAAAACTAAAGGGCTTTTCAACAAGAAGTTTTTTTTTCTAACACAAACTAAAACAAAAACATTTAGATTAAGATGATTCAAATTTTTATTGTATTACGAAGAGAAAAGCTCAGCAATTATGATTATGAAAAATGATATCTGGCAAATGCTCCACACGAACACATTGACAGATGTCGATTCTTTTATCAAAGTTTTTAATCACTTTTTGGCGAAATTGTATTCCTATTACGTTAGTCACATCACGGATTTTGAGTTTAAAGGCTGAAATTAATTCGATTGGCTCCGTAAAGACTCTATCCCTAACATAGCTCCCCCGGGGGAGACTTTCAAGGTGTGATGGTTTGCAGCCCTGCCCTGGAATCATTAAAGTTGCAACTAGGTGGTTCTGTTCGGCTTCCTAGGACGCATGTGTGACGTTCCAAATTATACAATTGTGGTTTTTCCACCATCTGATTAAGGCTACATAGCCAGGTGTGGATGTAAAACGAATCACACTCTCTATCCCTAACATAGCTAAACAAAAAGTAATCCATTGGCTGTGTGACATGTGAAACTACATGTTAGTTATATCCAGGCCAAAATTGAGTGGTTAGCATCTCGCGATAGCGTGATCCATTGACCGTTACCGCAATTCAAGCTTCATTTTCGAAAAAAAACAAAAACGGCCCAATCACGCCTGCAGACCCATAGCTCAACATTCAGCGACACGTTAAGCATGCAAAGACTTCGCAATTATCGGCCTGAATGAATATAGCTAATCTACGACAATGTGAATGGTCGGTCGACTTCAATTCTTGTACCAGTTGAATTCTGTAAGGCTTCAAAGTCAAATTCTTGCGCAAAATTCGCCATGTGATGGTTTTAGAAAAGCCTTATTGTTAATTACATCGAGGAATTGACAAATTTGGATTTGCTTCAACACTGTGACTCACGGCAGCGATGTGTTTGTTGCACGCGTTGGTGTTTGTTGATTTAGTATCGAGCCTTTTGACCCAAATTTAGCGATCAAATTCTTAATAGCGGTTTTAGAAGGACGATTATAATGTCCAAAAATAATACGAATTTTACGCAATACAACTTTAACAAAACCACAATTTTCATAGTGGACTTAAGTTATTTGAATGCGATTTTCTTGCGAAATTGAATTCGGTGTAAGAAAAAACTAAATGTCAAAAGTATCATGTTGTGAGCGTTAACCAATTGAAAAAAAAAACTTCTTGTTGAAAACCCCGATACTTTAAAGAGAAGATTTTTATAAAATACTTTTTAAAGTGCCTACAGTGGGAGATCTGAAAAAAAGCCTTGCGTTTGTTGCTTTCGAGCAATGATTTCTAACTCCAAACACTATCTTTTGCAAAATAGCAAAATCAAAGCAAACAAGCCAACAACATTATTTAGTTGTTTAACCTTTATAAAAATAGTTGGCCATCATTTTAATTCACAAAATGCTCGACTCTAAAATATATTAACTTTTTCCTTTAAATTTATTGTTTGTTACTGCTAATATTTTTGTTGTATTTATGATCTCAGTCGTTTTCCTTAATAAAATTAAAGGACAATTTGTTTTGTTGTCATTCTTTTCCGTCTTTGTTTGGCTGTTTCTTCGGCATGAACGGCGGGCGCTTTCGATGTGAAGACATCATTCTGAAGCCGTTTTCTAGTCTACAATCTAATCGAAAGCGCTTGCCGTTTATATAGAACAAACAGCCAGTAAAGAGGGAAAAGATTGACAATAGTATTTCATTTACTAGCGGAACAACTCCAAACAACGTAATACAAACTTTTACAATTCTCATTTAATTAATTTTTTATGAAACATAATTTTTTACAAAACTTTTATTAAAGTTATTGATGCTTAAATTAAATTTCTTCAAGTTGTTTGTTAATGAATTTTAAACGGTTATTGCTTGAGAATAAGATTGTTTTATGTAAAATTATTCTCAATTTAAAATAAACTGCACATGTTCTGTGACGTCTGCGTAGATAACTGATTTCTCTAGGATTATCCTGGAATTTTTCACAGACTGGTTTTGATCGTTATCTGAAGCACTGCATTTGAATTCAGTTTTTAAATAGAAAATGGTGAGTGTAATTTTTGCAAATGCATCTTCGACTGGTCAACATTTCGGATTTAGTTCTTGTTTACTTTGGTATAGGCCGTCAAATGGAACTGCTGAAACATTAGACTTTATAAACGAAGTTTGTATGGGATCACTAATTATAGCGATTCAGAGGGGATTAAAATGTGTCACGTTGTAATTAGTCGTTTGTAGTAGACATTCTATTAGTATAAATAGTTCCATATAAATTGTATCATGGAATGGCTTTGAACTAGAGTCGCAATTTAGTTTTCTCAAATATTTTTGCGTTGACTTATTCATTTTGTCATTAGCTATAAATAACAATTATTATTAATTTATTAATACTTTAAATTGTTTGATGAAAAAGTGCTTGCCGAAGTTTCTTGCTTTATAGACTTTGAAACAATTTGTTATTTTACTTTGATTTGAGTGGCTTCTCTGAAACAAAGATGTCATTGCATTTTGTAGTAACGAAGTATTCTGAAGTTACCGATAATTCTTTAACCAAAAAATGCGCTTTTCCTTTTTTTCCTTTATGAAATGAAAGTAAATAATTTTATTCTCTTGTCATCATATAACAGACAAAAAAATCATGCCCAGAAAAATTTACTTTTATCGTTTTCCCATTAAATTCAATTACATTTCAATAGTTATTTATTTATTCTAATAATTTAACACAAATAATAAAATTTTGGCAATAACCCTAAGTAGAATATTTTATATGTAGATTTCATATATGAATTGCCTAAATGAAAACAATAAAAATAACATAAATCAATTAATTGTGCGCAATTGTCAATTAGTTTCAATAGAAATCAGTCAGCTAAATTGAATACATCGTGTTGAACGTGTTAAAATTTTATTATATTTGTTAAAAACAATTTAGACATGTGTCATAAATTAGTAAATATACTCTTATGATATTTAGTAACTTAAAGCAAAATGAACTACATTTTATATTTAACACATAACTAAAAGTTTTAACACACTTTCGAATAAAAAGATATTTTACTAAATCTTTTTTTTGTTTAAAAACATTCTTTCTAATTGATTGATTTTTCTGCTCTATTTTTCTTTCATCTCTAGTGCTTAAAGAAGAACCAGACGATTTAACTGCCCACTTAGTGGCCACTAATGCTGTTGAGGCCTGTATGCCACTCGATGAATCAGGACCATTGTTTGGTGAAATTTTAGTTGGTTTTGGTATGGGCTCTTATGGCAGTCTTCTGCCTGATGATATAAATTCATTAGATTCCAACACATCCTCTACCGATCATAGCAATAATAATAATAATAATAACAATAACAGCAATAATCAAACAATTTTAAAATCAGTGTGTACTACAAATACTTGTTCTTCAACAGCTGCCTCGCCGACTACGTCATCGGCAACATCATATAATACGACAACAAATTCACACAAACTAAGGCAATCGTCACCATCATTGATAACAACTACAGCATGTGCAACAAATAACAATAATATATCAGCAACGGCAAATAGCACAAATATTGATCCATTTATAAATTATCGTGATGAATCGAATGATACAAATTGCTCACAGCATTTACTGTCACCAAGTGTCATATCCAAGGTAATTATATGTCATTAAGAAAACGTATTATTTTTATTTTCATGTATATTTTAATAACTACTTGCACGAGATAGTTAAATGTCAGTAATTATTTAGTAATAAGAAACTATAGTTTATTAAACAAGCCAGCAAGCAATCAGTTGGTTATGAATTTTCACGTTGAGGCTTATTTTATATTTTTTTTCAATTGTATCTTATTTATTGAAACCATTTTTTTTTGATGAATTTTTTTTTCATGTCGTCTAGCCAGTTAGCTAATAAAAAATTGGAAAATTGTGATAGTAAAAGATAGTTTTTGATAACGCGTGTAAATCATTCTTTGTCAGCCAACAACTATAATAAATAATATCCTTGCGACAATAAATAATTTAATACAGCACAACCTACTTCTTTTAAATAGTTGTTTAAATAGAAAAATTTATGAAGAATGCTGGTGAAGGCTGTAGCGACCTAATAAGTGCATTTCATTCAGTTATTATCGAAATTCGATTTTTCCCTGCAAATAATGGGCTTAGGGTCTAGACGAAAAATTGTAATTCATTTTAATTCTTGTTAAACGTTAATAAATATTAACTTTCAAGTCCCTAACATTTTTAGTTGTCCAAATATGCGACTACAGCTGACAGCAAAATTACTCCTATAAAAATTGCAGACACTAGATATATTTCTACAGATACTATGTACGCCAATTTAAAGTTAATGCTCTCTATTATGCATCAAGAAAATATAAAACTCATTCTCTTTTAGGGATGACACGAAGGGGTAGAGAAAAATTCTGTGCTAAAGTTTTAAAAATATTGTATCAAGAACTCTCATTTGGTTTTCAAAGTTTTAGTACTTTGTGAAAAATTATTGTCTTCTAAAAATTCAGGCGATATAACAAGCTATGTTATGAGTCAGAACCAAAAATTCGGTGTTTTGAGAAAAACAAACATCTGTTTCTTAAAGTATTTTCTTTTCAATTATCAGTTATTGTCTAGAATTATTGAAAAAATATCAATCGAAGCTGTTAGAAAAATAAAATAATTCGAAATAACATTCTTTACTTTTGTTTAAAGCATTCTGAGATCCAAATTTCAGAATATATATTTAGGAAGATGTGTGGTAAGTGACGTAGCCTAGTAAATACTGCGATATTTCTTTTTCGAAGACATTGCTTTACGTTTATGAGCACATCTTAAATAGTTCTGGAGTCTACATCTGTGTTCTTGAGTCGATCTGGGGTTGCGTTCGAATGTTTATTGCGAAAGCCTTAAAATAATCTTAGATTACTGCGTCGTGAATATTGATTGTAATTGAAATAACTTTAGTTTTTTATGGCTCTCTTATTAAAAACTTGTCGTTACGGCAGCTGTGTGTACTTCACTTCTTTCCCTCTACAGGGCAATATTGTAAGTTCGTCCTGAAGCCTATAATCACAACTGACCGGACTGAAAAAAATTTAATTTACGTGCCAGACTTTTGATGTATTTTTTGTCCATACTTTCGGCAAAAGCAAAACGATGCAAAACTAAATGGCACAACTTAGTGAATATGTATTGTGATAGCGGGAGCAGTTCAAGCAGCAATAACAAGCCAACATTGCTATAGTTTTTCATTTTCAAATCAAGACTAGGCTGCCGCAGACAGTTTGCTGAAAACTTATAAAATAAAGCAAAATATTTACGGCTGTATGCATAAAAAACGCTTACTTGAGCTTTAAAGTGCACGTTAGTTAACAAACACTTTAAGGCTAACAGACGTTTGTTAAAAAATGGTATTTATAAACAGTCTTTAAGCTAATGTATGCTTTAGTAAAATTAGTATTTTGATTCTGGTAATGCCACTATTTTCAGTCGTCGCGTTGTAGTTAACGATGTATAAAATTTTTGTTTTCAGCAAAATCAACATATTTTTTTTTGTTTTTTTATTAATCTTTTTATTAATTAAAAGCAAAGAACCCAAAAAAGATCAATTTGCAAGGCTTACGAAGAACCTCGAAAGAATTTGTTCATATTAAAAAAATAATTATTCGGATAACGAGCTTTGTTTTGATTATATGTACATCAATAAAACTTTTGCTTAAAATAATTAATTATAATTATTTTTTATAAAATATAAAATAATGATGTAAAAATGTTTTGTATCGAATGGCGTGTTCTATTTTAGTTTTTAATATAATTTGTATACTACAATTTGCTTTTAATAAACATTTTTAAACATTTTTGGAATAACAAAGTAAAACTATCAAATGAGCCGTTTACATTGAAAGTGGCATAAGGCACAACTGAACAGTTTTTTTTCATTTTTAATAAATTTGAAATTAATAAGTTGAGAAGTATTGAGATTTGTTTGAGAGGATTGTTGATAATTAACGGTATAACAAGAATGTTTATTTTGAAACCGCCGTAGGTCGCTGTACTCAGAAAATTAATTACGGAGCTTCGTGTGAAAGAAATGGAAACAAGTAATAAGTGTGTATGAAGTATTGTTCTGATTATTGGACTTATTTTTATTAATACGAAAGAACAGTGCAGTTTACTGAACTATATTATAGTTATATCTAATGTACTACACATAATTAGCATTATTTTTATTATTCTCAGGAAGTTGCTTCGTGTTGTATAAAATATCTAAGAATGTCACAACTCAAAAACATATTATTGAACATAGACTTATGTGAAGGACAAAATAGTAGTAGTAGCCCCCTGTGGAAAAAATCCTTCACAGTTTACAACATGAAGAAAAAAGATTTTATTTCAACACAATCATTAGAAAAATCCGTTTCAGAAAAAATACTAAATACAGACTAGTTGAAATGGCTAAAAATTAAAATGTTATATGAACTAATTTAAAATAAAAAATATGACAATAACAAAGTAACTTATGCCACTTTTAAAATAAACGGCTCAGTTTATTGTAAACACAATTTGTTTGGTTTTTTGAACTTTCAATAATAAAACTGAACTGTCAATTTATTGTAGGTTTAACGTAGGTGTTTCCTACTTTAAAGTTAACAAAGGTATGTTAAGGTGTAAAAACGTTTTTTGAATACAACTTTAGGAAATTGTGCTTAACAACGGCAGTTAAGCTTGCTTTAAGTTTTTATGCATACGGCAGTTAAAGTTTATCTTAAAGTAAAGTCTTATTTATGTAAACATTTCAACTTAGACAACACACTCGAATTTCGTTTTCACTTCCTATTTATAGTAGAAATGGATGTATTAAAAAAAAATTAACAGTTTTTAGACTAAAATCTCATACATCCCGCTTTAAGAATGAGTTGCATTATTTTAAACAATTATCCTTTTCAAACATAACAAACAAATTTAACAAGTTTTAGGTTGAATAAAGAGGTCATTACATTTATAACATAAATAAACTCACACAAGAGAAAGAAAAAATGTTTTTCATTTGAATAAATAAAATCTAACATGTACCTTTTGTTTGTTTGCAGAGCCCCGAAGGTAGCAGCCTACCCTCACTATGCAGTCCAAATTCATTAAGTCAAGAGGATGAATTTTCATATTACACCATGAATGTTGATGATATGGATGACTTGACAATGCGTGCTCCCTATATACCCATGAATGAACAGGACGATTTACCATTGTTAACATCAGATGATTATATGTGGAGCAGTGGCAATGCTTTTACACCCGATGAGTTCAGTTTGCATACGAAAGATGCAGACAATTTGCAAGTATTGCAAATTAATCAATCCCTAAACTATCAACAGCAACAATTTACCCAACAACAGCCAACGCAACAATATTCAAATTCCTTGTGTTCTTCGCCAGCCTCGACAGTATCATCGATGTCACCGTCTCCGCTACAACAACAGCACAATTCTCCACAAATTTTCTCGGCCGATTCCTCAGAATTGGCAGCTTTATTGTGTGGCACGGCAAATGGTGGTCTGTCTATATTACAAGATGCTACAAATTTCACAAATTCTTTAAATTTAAACAGTGGTACACCATCATCGATATTGGTCGGTGGTGCTAGTGGTAATGGTGGTAATGTTAATAATTGTAGTAATCAAAACAATAATAGTACAAGTATTGTTGGTGCTGATGAGAGTGGTGTTGGCTTAACCGATGATTTAGAGAGTGTTAGTATGGATCATCATCAACAATTGCAACAGCATTGTTTGCAACAATTTCAAGAACAATTGCAACACCAACATCAACAACAACATCAGCACCAACAGCTATTGAGTGGTTTAACTATAAATTGTAAAAAAGAAAAATTCGAAACAACAAATAATTCGCCATCATTAACACCAAATCTATGCGATACTATAGACGATACTTTCGATAATGTCTATAGCAAGAATTGTAAGTATTTACGCAAACAAATGCAGTGTAGGAATGCATTTCTTTTGATTATTTTATAAGAAAAGCAAGTTTTTTGGGTTTTTAAGTTTTTTTTTTTTTTTTTAACGACTGAAGCTGACTATATTTTCGATAATAATTCAGCAAATTTTCACTTATCCACAATGTGGTGGTTACATTATGTAATGCTATATTAAGTATTTTTGAGACATTGTTAACTAACAAAGAAAGAGTCAATAAAAGTTAACTTTATTCGGATTTGCTTGCTGTAAAAGATTTTCTTTTAAGATGGATTAAATTTTACATAAATTAACTTTAGACACTGTCTTTGGCATAATTTTATACGCTTTTCCGGCGTAGTTTAATCTGGAGCTCCAACTGTCGATGACGTTTTCTGACATTTGTAGCTGTCTATCGACAAAAAACACGGCAAATGTTGTCTTTCAAATGATCAGTCGTTTCGGACTTGTCGCCGTTGACTAACGACTTTACATATCCGCAAAGAAAATAGTCTGAAGACGTTTAACAGCTCCATTTTGGAGGCAAAATCAGGGATCTGCAACATGCAACTAAACGATTATCAAACGTGTCCTTTAATAAATCAGTTGTAACGCGAGTTTAATAACCAAAAAAACGTCAGTAATTTCGTGATAAGATGTACATCTGCACTTGGTAGTTAGCCTTAATCAGATGATGGTCATACCACTGGGAATGAAAAGCAACGTCATTCACGCCCTAGGAAGCCGATGACTAATTCTAACAACAGCTCGTTCCTAGTTGCAACTTTAATGATTCCAGAGCAGGGCTGCAAACCACCACTCCTTGCTGAAGAGCTGGAGACTATCCAACTCCTATCCAGAATACATGTTTAGCATGCTCACTGGATCATTCCACTAGGTAGGGCGATTAAAGGTGAAATGATCCTGGCACCCATTAAAAACTGACCTGTTATGGGGCCGCGAAACCACAACCACCACGATACTCCCGAAGGGCCAACCTCAATAATCAGTCAGAGAAACAGCTAAATGCCTAAAGAGACTAATAGCGGAAACTTTGCGGGCTACTATAAATACCGATAAATGAACCCCCGGTGGGGAGAGGGGGGAAGATGGGGGAGGTGATCACTAATCATGGCTCTTTGTCGACTGTAACGTTTTGATCAGCATTGTTTTTAAAGAAGTACATACGAATGATTTCACCAGCTCATAAAGCACGCCAGTTAGGTTTTCTGGGCGTAACATACAGTTGACGATTATAAACACTACAAATACATCATCAGCTTTAGTTATTGACGTATCCATCTAACAAAAGTAAGCTTCATCGCTAAAAAAAAATCGGGATCAACGACAATTTTATTTTCGATCCAATTTTGAAGTGTTGTTCATGCGGAAATATCAAACCAAACTAAACATAAATGGTACTAGACAAAAAGGTGTTGCCAACTTAAAACTGTATGCCTCTACGAAAAACACCCGATACATTATAGGTGACAACGTGTATGCTTTAAATACTTGAATTCATGTTATGCATTCATTAAAAAATGTTATTTTTAAACAAAAGTTTTTAAATGCTTCCTTCCCATTTCTTTTCTTTTCTTCGTCATAGAAATTAAAACATGTGTAAAAGTTATGTTCCATGCCACAAGTTTTGTTTTTTGTTTTGTTAATTAAAAAACATGTCTTGGTGACTATAAATTGCAGCACATAAAAAAGTTGATATTTTTTACAATTTCCTAGAAGTCTATTGATTTTTTAGATGTTTTCAACATTTTTCTTTTAAATTTTCAGTGTGCGCTTTTAGCTCTGGGCCTCTATAACTTTGTCCACACAGTAACAATTCTAGAAATTAAGAAAGCAACATCGGAAATAAAACATTTAAGATCTTATAATCAGCACCACCTAATAAGTTCAATCTGTCAAGTCTTTCACGAAAGGCACTCACTTACTTATGTTATTTCAAAAACAAACAGCGCATATATTTACAGCTCTCATATTTTTATTTTCAATTTAATTAAATGAAACACTAATTTACAAAATTTATTATAATTGCACGATAAAATTTTTTAAAAATAAACAAAATATATAGACTTAAAAAAACATTTTTTGGAGTCTGATTTCTGTCTCATCTAGACCCTTAAATAATAAATTTATTAAAAAGAAAAATATCGTCCCCTTAATATTATTTGTAAACATTTTTTAAAATTTATATTTTAATATCAACAAAACATTGTCTCCAAGAGTTTCTATAAATAAGATTGAAATTTATTATATTTTTGTTATGGAGGTGTGTATTTATGTTTAATAATATGCAAAAGAAAAGAATTTGTATAGAGATATACGTTTTTGTTTTTGGATTTTTTTTCCTCATACTCGTGTCTTTTTTATTCATACATTTGTACAGTCAAGTTCAAGGACCAGTTTATTTTCACAACAAACATTATAGTCAATTGTTCCAACACAATATTTGAATCTATTTCTAACTGCTCGAACAGAACTAGTGTTTGTCTCTATTATATATCTCTATTATATATAATGTAATTCGGTGTTTTCCACGACAGGTAGCTTGATTTGATCAAATTTTTGCATGGCAATATGGTGTCATTTAAAAAAATTCCCCGAAGACTTATGAACTATTTCGAGCCGCAATGTCAACGACAAGTGTTGCAACAAGAATATAATATCAAGATACATGTTGCGATGCTCTATTGATTATCAATCATCATTTTTCCATGTCTGGAAAGTGCTAAAACTTAGATGCTTAGTTCTTTGATTGCTAAAGTTTAACTAGTTTTTGGTATAGATTCGTATTCCCGCCGCTGATTTTCCATATCAGCCTATATCACATCGTGTTACTTTGCCCCTATTACGCTGCAACATTCAATAGTGGGCGAAGTAAAAAACTATTACTTTTCTTTACTCTTCTATACCTTTCGAAAGAAGGTTGCACAAATAATAAGTCGGTATTTTTTTTCTGAAAAAAAAGCTGGAAATTGAATTTCTCGAACTGCAGAGCCGTAATGAATTGAATTTCGAGTATGATTTGTGGACAAAACAGTTTTAACGTTCACAAGCTTCATGGGTATAATTAGGAAAATCAGATAAATATTCTAATCATCTTGTTTTCAATAGCTAATAATTAATGATGCCGATCCTTTCTTTATTATAAATGATGATGATGTTCATCTTTGTGGACAATTTTAAAACAAATACTTCGTGAATCAATTCATCTATTGTGAACTCTAATTTTGTGGATACATTCGTTTCTATTTTTTCATTTTTAAAATCCAACAATCAAACATTATCTGGCAATGGCTGCACCACAGTTGAATCCCATGCGAAAAAAGCAATATTTTCCGCTGCTTTAAATTGTAATTGAAAACAATAGTCTATTAAAACTTATTCTTGTTCTAGAAAAAAATTTTATTCCGAATCGCTTTTTTGGGCAGCTAAATGTTTATATTGGGTTTTTCAACAGAAAGTGTGTTTTTGAATTGTGGCAACAGCAAAAACATGATAGTTTTTGACATTTAGTTTCTTGACGTATTCATAGCAGATGGATTGGCAATTGTTACAATGAATTCAATTTTGTAATCGCATTCGAATATCGCATTTAAATAATTAAAATCCACTATGATAATGATGGTTCTGTTAAAGTTACATTTCGTAAAAATCGTGATGGCGAATTTAGCGTTAGAATTTGACTTTGAAGCCTTTCAAAGTTTAAATGGTCGCCCCCATTCGTTCAGAAACAACCAGCTGGTTTTTCTGAAGAAATAATTTTTGAGACGAAACCCATTTTCACTTGTCACGGAATGTCAACAAGGAAAATTGCCGCATTTGAGACTTTGAAAACCCTAGAGCGATTATTGAGAGGCGGTGCGCCATGTTGTCTGGAGGCGGGATTGAGCCGTTTTATTTTTTCGAAAATGAGGCTAGAAATGCGATAACGGTCAATGGATCACGCTATCGTGAGATGCTAACAACTTAATTGGAGCCTATTATTGATATCACTGACATGTTGTGCCACATGTGTCACACAACCAATGAAACGATCAAAACCAAATATATTGATCGCATAATTTCACAACAATCGGCAGTTAAGTGGGTAACCAGATCACTTTTTGACATAATGGCGGCCCTATTGCGGTAATCACATTACAGATTTTGAGTTTTAAGGCTGAAAAAGATTCGATAGCCTCTGTATAAACTCAGTGGTGTTAAATCACGCCATTTGGTTGGCTACTTAACTGCTGATTTTTGTGTAGTTATGCGATCGGGAAATTTGGTTTGCAATAAATTTTTCCTTTCATTGGCTGCGTGGCATGTAGCACCGCCCTGTTGAAATAACATGTCAGTGATATCCATGTCGTCAACGATAGGCCAAATGGAGTTGTTAGTATCACGAGATATCGTGATCCACTGAACGTTACCACATATCCCGCTTTATCTTCGAAAATAAAAAACAGCCCAATCACGCCTGCAAACCACATAGCGCATCGTACAGTGACACCTTTAGCATATAAAACCTTCCCTGTAATCGCTCTTGGATTTTTAGAAGCCCAAATACGGCAATTTTGCTTGTTGACATACCCTGACAAGGGAAAATGGGTTTCGCCTGAAAAATTATTTTTTCACGGAAGCCAGTCGGTTGTTCCTGAATGAATAGAGTGAATCTACGGCGATCTGAATGGTCGTTCGGCTTTAATTCCTGCACCAGTTGATTCTTGTAAGGCTTCAAAGTCAAATTATTGCGCAAAATGTGGTTTGGGATAACCCCAATTGTTGACGACGTCGAAGAATTAACAAATTTGGATCTGTTTCAACACTGTGACTCACGGCTGCGATGTTTTCAGTTGAACAACCCAGTTGAACGACCCAGTTGAACACGCGTTGGTGTTCACACATTTTGTATCAAGCCTGTTGAACTAAATTTAACGACCTAATTATTTATAGCGGTCTCGAAAGGAATTTTACGAAATGTAACTTTAATAGAACCACTATTTGCATAGCGGATTTTTTATTATTTTGATGCAATTTTCGTGCGAAATTTAATTCATTGTAATATTGGCCAATGCATCTGGTACGAATACGTCAAAAAACTAAATATCAAAATTATCATTTTGTTGATATTGCCACATTGTTGAAAAACAAACTTCTTATTGAAAAACCCAATATTAACCAAATTTTCAAATAGAAAAATGTTATTTAAATTATTTGAAATTTAACACCATTGGATTACATTTTGTAGGGCTATGTTAAGGACAGAGTCTGTACGGAGTTAATCGAATCCATTCAGCCTTAAAACTTTAAATCCGTAATGTGATTAACGAAATAGAACCGGAATCTTTTCAAAAAGTGATTAAAAACTTCGATGAAAGAATCGACATCTGTCAGCGTGGTCGTGGGGGACATTTGCCAGATACTATTTTTCATTCATAATTGGCGAACTTTGTTCTTCCTTTTATTTTGTTTTAGAAAACACACTTCTAGTTGAAAAAACCTTTATTTTCTTAGTTCTTTATTTATAAATTAAAAACAATCGAATTCCCCAAATCACTACGAGTGTGTTACCCAAAAATCTTTGCCCAAGTGACAATTGAAACTTAATTATGAGTAAATTTATTTGATAATAAAATTTCGTTGCTATGCGACAGTTGTTAGAGTGACCCTGTCTTTAAAAATGAAGTAATAATTGCATAAAAAATCAAAAGTGATTTAAAATTAAATATACTAACGAAAATAGCGTATTTTTCCAACTAAAAGAAAAACAAATTTTTTTTTTGGAAAAATTGCTAAAAAATAAAATAAAAAAACGGTTACTCTGTTTCAAAATATTGATCGTCCCTCTTCATAAAAATAAGATTTGGGTCTTTCGTTAAAGCATGACAAATTTCGTTGTGCATGCCATCATATGCATCATTTCTGACACGATGATAATATATGAAATATTCGAATAAACTTTTGAATTTAAACATTTTTTTAAATAATTTTAGCTAAATTTTTGGATACTTTTTTTAAATCTTTCTTCTTTGCAAGCCTGTTAAAATAAATACTTGTATTAAAACAAATAGCAACGGCATAGCTACAACTATCATGAGTGTACTTAATGCACCTTACAATTTACAACAAGTTGTGTACTCTAAAAACAAAAAACTTGCTTTTCTTTGTATTTAAATGTTCAATCTGTTATTTAATCGCCATTTTGTCATATTATTTATTAGCAACGAATTTGGATTGTTGGAATGAATTTCTACAAATCAGTTCCAATGATAATACTAATACGACAAATAATAATGTTGCAGCATCTACAGGACAACAGCATCAAAGAATTGATAATTTAAGACCAGAAGACTGTAAACAGCAATTGCAGATGCAATTGCAACAGCAGCAGCAACAACAACAACAGCAACAGCAAACACAAAATATAATATTAAATGCAGTGCCATTAATAACAGTTGAAACAACCGCAAGCAATAATAAAAATGTATTGATACAAACGCTTAACAATCAACAACATCAGCAACAGCAACAGCTGGCACCACAAAGTCCACAAAGCAATACAAAATCTTTAAATAAAGTAAATACTATTAAATTGACACCCATTACAAGTACGGCAACAATAAAAATTATTGAAAATAAGCAACCGAACAGTTCATTGCAACGGCAAAATGTTATTAAAACTGCTTTTGTACAAGCAACACCCATAGTGGCAACATCAGCAGTTGCAACGGCCGTACACGGCAACAACAAAAGACATTTATCAGCCGCACAAATTGTCAATAATGCTTTGGATTCCAAACGTTTAAAAAGCAATATGATGGGCTTACAAAATTCCACTAAACCATCGCAATTGCTGCAACAATTAATAACAACACCACAACAACAGCCACAAGCATCCTTAGGCAATATGAAAACTTCGAAAGGTCTTTTGGAAACTAGATGGTCTACTAGCGAAAACCAAATCCTGGCACAACAACAGCAGCAGCAGCAGCAACAGCAACAAAAGCAGCAACAACAACAGAAACAATCAAATAGTGTTTTGAAAAATCTATTGATCAGTGGTTGCGATGTAAGTGCTGGTTACTGTATTGTACCCGTCAGACCCAAAACAAAACTCGCCAAAGTTTAATAAATTAAATTTGTTTAATTAGAATTTCTTTTTTTATTTTTTATTTTGTTTTCTTTTCTTTTTGTAGAAAAGATAAGAAAACAAAGAAACAACAACAACTACTACTATTAAACAAAGTAAACGCTTAAAAATCACTAAGAACAGAAAAAAAACGCATAATTTACAACACCTGCCTCTTATTTAATTTTAGTTTTTAAAAATTATTTTCATAAAAATTTTATAGAACTTAAAAAACTTTATGCAAAACTCATAATTTTTAGCACAATACTCCGCTTTCTTCTTAACTTGTAAAAGTTAAAGTTGAACAAATATATAAAAGCAATATTGGATAAATGGATTTTATTAATCTGTTAAGGAAAACTTTTTCATTGCTTCTTATTTTCTCTTATGTTTTTCTCTTATACTTTTTTATAAGCTAATTCGTATAATGAGATCTTGAAATGTATAATATATTTATTCATATTCTAATTTAATTTTAAATATTTTAGTTTAAAACTTTCATCATGTAAATGGATCGATTTTTTTATGAAAGAAATTTAAAGTTTTTTTATTTTCGAAAATTCATTTAACGTTTCAGCTTTAATTAAATATAAATAAATTTAATTGTATAGATTTAAAACGATTAATATTACAAATGTTAAACAAAAACTATTAGTCAAAAAATTTAACTAAACTAAATTAACATTACTAAAAAAAAAAACAAAAATTAGAAAACGTCGTCGTAGCATATTCTTTAGCTTTTAAGTAGCATAGTTTTTAACTTAAGAGTTATCAAACGAAAAACAAATGTTTTTAATTAAACATTTTATTATTGTTTTGTCCTTTCAATTTAAGAAAAAAAAAAAAACAAAAACAACACAGAAAATAGGGACTTTTTGTTATGTAACATTAAAGCAACATTTAAATTAATTTAATAACTAACAAATCATGTTTTAGCTTAGTTGTATAAGTTACATTTATTAAAAAAATTTTTTTTTTTTAATACGGTTAACTATATTTTTTTATTACTGTTTGATTTTTATTATTTAGTTTATTTGTAAATAACATTTTTATTTATTTTTCAAAAAAAAAAAACAAAAAATTTAGCAAAACAGCAATTTACTTTATTTTACTTAAGTTTTTTTTTTTTATTCGTTTTTGTTAGTAATTGCTTTCTGTATATAGAAAGCAAAACAAAATTAAATGATTTTTATATATTGACATTTTTTATTTTTTTTTTTTAATTTTATAAATTAAGTTTTTGTTAACTATTTCATTACGACAAACAAACATCACATTTTTCTTTGTTATAAAGACGAACAAAATAAAAATTTATTAGAAAAAAATATATATTTTAATTTTGTTTTATTTTTTTCCTTATTTAAAACAAAAAAAAAACAGAACACCAGGGTTGGAAAAGCAAGTTTCTTTAAACAGCTGCCGAATTTTGTATTTTTTTTTTACATTACGTTTATGTTCATGTTGTTAGTTTTCATTAACAATTTCTTCGTGGCTGAATTTTGTTAAACAAAGCACTTGAGTAAAAACAAAAAATTTTTATAACGAAACATAGATTATAGCACAGCCCAGAGCAAAACCTTTTGAAAAACTTCGGTTGCTTAATGCATTCCACAATTTTATCCATTTTGTTTGACATGTTGTAAAGCTTCAAACTGCTATACTTAAGTAACTGTTCCTGCATTTCTTGCTCGAAGGCCGAAAAATATAGTGCGTTCGCCCATAATTTTTATATGCTAGCAAATATTCATTAACTAGACATTTTTCTTTAAATTCGAACTTGGATAATCGAATTAAATTTTCAATTTTCGACCTGCCAGTTTTAAAGTTAATTTCAAAATGTGCTCTTATAATTTTTTTAATAAATCAAATTAAAAAGAGTAGAAAACTCATTTGAACAATGGAGAACGAACGATATTCTCATATTGAGCTTTATTTATTAACGGAGATTACAAAACGATATTTATTACAGCCACTTGCAAATATGACACAAACAATAATATAAAGTAGACTTTAGCGGTGTAGAAAATTTATCTAATTATGTAAACAATCAATATATTTTTCAATATGTAATCGTGTATAAATATAACTTGTTTTTCTAACCCAATTAAAATTTGAATAAAATTACATATTTTAGTTTAATATATTTTCACATTTTATTAAAACAAAATTATTACAAGAAAATAGTAAACTACTCTACCTCTTCAGAGAAAATAAACAAAATATAAAATTGAAGTTCAAAATTTTAGAAAAATTTTTTACACAAAACTTAAATCCTAAAAATAAAATGTTTGAAAATCAAGCAAATGACACTCTTTAGAAACAAAATAAACAAGTGAATAAATTAAAAAATTTTACACAAAATTTTTAATTGAGCGCTAAAGGTACAAAATGAACATTAAATAAAAAAAGGAAAGTAAATAAAAATTTTTTATGTAAAAATAAAAAAGCAGTTATTTAAAAACAAAAATTAAATATTTTAATAAACCCACGTTTGTATTTTTAACAAAAATCATAAAAGTAACATAAGTTCAATATTAAAAAAAAATATATACATATATATATATATATATATATATATATATATATAAATATAAAATAATTAATTGAATATAAAACATACATATGTGAAAATATAACCTTAAATACCTCAAAATGATGTTAAAGGACAGCAATGTGTTCAAAAAGGAATTAGAATCCTTTTTGAAATAAAAAATGGTTTGATGTTTGTGTTATAGAAATGGAATGTGTTATGAAAACAGCAAAAGCTTTAAATAATGACATTTAATTTATTTGTTATTATTTTTGTTTCATTATTAGTTTTTTTTTAGTGGCTTGAAAAATCTAAATTCGTTTTTTATTTATTTTCACTCATTTAATTTTTATTTTATTTTTTTTTATAATTATAATGATAAGAATTGGTTACATAAAATATATTTGTTAAAAACTTATCAAAATTTAAATTTAAAACACAAGAAATAAATGAAAAATTGACTGTTAAAATAAACTAAATTGTTTTATTTGTTATTCTTAAAGCTTATTTTTATTTTATTTAATTTATAAGGTTATTTTTACAAATCAATTTCTATAATTTAAATTTATTTTATGCAACAAAAATGCGTTCTTATATTTTGCATAAAAAATTTTTTTTTAATGCGTGTGGGTTATCACTTTCTGTTACGTTATAAATACAAAATGTCGTTTTTACACATTTGCCGGTATTTTATTTATAAAAAATGGGATAAAAGAAAAATAATGGACTTGGAAAGCCAAGTCTTTAAAAATTAAGTTTTTTTTTTCAAATTTAAAAAAGTACGAATTATTTAAACTTACTGTATCTTTTTAAAACAGGATGTAGAAAACAGCACATCTATCTGCATTTCTAATATTCAATATGCCTTAGGAAAATTAGTATTCTGCCACTATTTTCATATATAAAAATGATTATTATTTATTGGGGTGATTAGATCCATAAAAAAATGTTTTTTTTTCAGTAAAATCAACATATTCTTTTGTTTTTGTTTTTTTTATATCTTTATAATCTTTTTAATAAAAGGAAACAGAAAAAAGTAATTTTGCAAAGCCTACGAAGAACTTACAAAGAATTTATTGATGTTAATAAACTAAGTATTCGGATAACGAGCTTTGTTTTGATTATATGTACATCAATAAAACGTTTGTTTTATTTAAATAATTAAAATGATTTTTTGTAAAATATAAAATAACCGTATAAAAGGTTATGTTATGTTTTAGTTCTTATTTTTATTTTTAGACTACAACTTGTTTTTATTAAAATTTTTTTAACATTTTTAGAATAACAAAACACAACTGTCAGTTGAGCCATTTATTTTGAAAGTGGCATAAGTCACAATTGAAAATTTTTAAAAAATGTACAATTAATAAGCGGAAAACTATTGAGAATTGTTCGAGAGAAGTGTTGGAACTTAACGGTATAATAAAAATATTAATTTTGAACGTGGCATAAGTCACTGTAATTAGGAAATTAATTGCGGAACTTCGTGTGAAAGTAATGGAAACATGTAATAAGTGTGTGTGAAGCATTGTTGTCATCATTAGAGTTATTTTCATAAGTGCGCAAGAATAGCGCAGTTTTCTCAACTATATTATACTATTCTTAGGAAGTTGCTTCGTGTTGTATAAAACATCTAAAGAATCTAAAGAACAATTCAAAAGCATATTATTGCATATAGTGGCTTATGTACAGGACAAAATAGTAATATCAGGGTTCAGAATATTTCATTTATGAACATTCAAAAATCAACATTCATGATATTTTTCGCAAATGTGAAATCTAAAATTTTATATTTATTTTTCACGCTCATAAACGAACAACAAAAAATGTTCTGCTTATATTCATACATGAATGCGAACAACAAGAATTATTAGTCTTATTCATATGTTATGAATGACAAATTAGCTACTTCTTATTAATGTTCTTTTTCATAAATATATATGTTCATTTATGAACGTTGAAATTTTATAAAATTTCTCATAAATGAACGTGAAAAAATTTTCTACCTACGATGGCAGTTTACCGTAAAATGTAGTAAAAACACGTGGGTACATATTAACTCAAAATACAATATTGCAATATATGCTAAAAGAAATAAAAAAAAAAACTTTTTTTTCTGCATACGCCGACAATTGCGCATTACCAAATATGTGCGTTTATGTACGCGAATGCTTAGCGCACATATTTTTACGATCTTTTCATTTCTGAAAAATTATCAAAATTGTAAATATTCAAAAATGAACACTTGTGTGTTTCTCATTTTTTCACTTATGAATAGAAAGAAAAAAAAATAAATCGTCGCATTTACAAATAAGAAAACACAAAATAATTTGTAGTCTCTCACACATGTATGAGACGAAGCGGCTAAAAAATGAAATGTACATATTCACACATGTATGAATAGTGAGTGAACACTTCGCTACTCTGAGTAATATAAAACTGACATTAAATTGGATAAAAATTTTTAAGTCTTCAGAAAACGATATTGAAATTCTGTATCACAAATTTTTAATTTCGGTCATGCATACTTATTAAAAGATCGTGACTTTGCTGTGATAGAAACGGCATTGAAAAAAACAAACGTTTTATAATAGATTTTTATAGTGTGATGGCCGCCTGTCGAAAAAAATCCTTTACAGTACACAACATGGAGAAAAAAGATTTTATTTCAACACAATCAAAAAGAAAAGTTAACACAGACAAAAACAAAGTGAATTGTCTAAAAAGTCAATGGATACCGTTTTACCATGTTATTCGCTATAAAATGTTTTATGGATAAAAAAAATGTTTTAAAAACTAAGCGACTTATGCCACTTTTAAAATGAACGGCTCAATAGATTGTAGGTTTAAAGTCGGTTTTTTCCTACTTTCAAATACTTAAAGTTAACAAATGTTTAACAAAGGTATTTTAAGAAAAACATTTTTTGAATACAACTTTAACAAATTTTAAAGTTTGGTTTTTATGCATACGGCTGTAAATATTTGTAAAAAGAACAGTAAACGTTAGGTAGCAAGAAAATTAAATATATTTTCTCGATAGCGACAAACTTTTATCAGCTGTTTGTATATGAACTTTTCTATTTAAATGACTTTTGCGAAGCAAAATAGAACAAGAAATTTTATTTACAATATTATATTTTTTTTTTCCTTACAAATTATTAATCATACGAGTATTTTCCTCTTTTGCAATAAATAACTGATCTTCAATAACTTTGGTGCGTTGATAATCATTTTATGATTAGATTTTTCCCCCAACACTACTAGCGGCATTATTTTTATCAGTTTATCTATATTATTTTATAGTAGTTTGTTATTAAGCACTAGATCATTATTTAATAAAAAATTTTTAAAAACTTAATTTTTTATTTTTTTTTTTTTTCAATATTTCACCAAACCATTGGTTGGCATTATCAGGATAAACAAAAAGAAGAATATATAAATAATTAAACAAAATTGAAAAAATTTTGAATTTGTTAATGATGGCCAACCAATGGTTTGGCGAAGTATTGAAAAATAATAAAAAATAAAGTTTTTAATAGAAGCAATTTTATTTCGTGCTTGATTCCTTTAAATAAATATTTCATGATATTCTCACAAAATATTTATTACAAAAATTTTTATTAAAAATAAACATCTTATGATATTCTCATAAAACATTTATTCAAATAAAAATATTTGAAATGTATTGTAATGGGGGAGAGCACATCACTATTGCTCAAATAGCTCAACAGTGAATTTTACCTCAATATTGTATAGAAAAACCTAAGAGTCTTATATCCAAAGCCAAACTAATTCTATGAGAATTTTTTTTTTATTTATTAAATAAAGTTTTTAAAAATTTTTTATTAAATAATAACCTCGTGCTTAATAATAAACTACTAAAAAATATTAAAAAGGTGAAATAACTATAATTATTATTTATGTATATTATTTATACTAGATTCCTTTAAGCATTCAAATTTTATATTCTCATAAATAATACATTTTTTTATTTAAAATTTTTAAGCTTTTTTTCAGAAAAAAAAAAAATTTTTATAGTTTTTTTAAACGATCTTGTTTATCTTTAATAAATATCTTTTTTCTTTTTTAAGATCTTTTTTATATATTTTTTCTTCGCGATATTTCGCTTTCCGTTGGAAAGCTTCTTCAGAAAAAAATATTTATATTTTAAAAATTTATATTTTAAAAATTTTTTCCTGAAGAAGCTTTCCAAAGGAAAGCGAAATATCGAGAAGAAACAATATATAGAAAAGATCTTAAAAAAGAAAAAAGATATTTATTAAAAAAATTTTTTTTTATAAAAATGCTAAATTTTAAAGGAAATATATGTGTAATATGAAAATATGAAATTGAAAACAAAACATATGCGTGATAAAATTTACGCCGGTACCTAGCTACCGACGGTTGATCAAACCACTTGGGTGATACGTAGCGTGGTTCATGCTCTACGAAGCCTTCGACTAACTCTATCCTCCAGTCACTCCTAGTTGCAACTTCGAGAGCTCGGAGCAGGCTAACGCCCTCACTTCTTGCTAATGAGTTGTTGACTATCCAACTCCTGGTCCAGAACACATACAAGCTTCATAAAACTTTAGAACACAACCGCAAGCATGCTCACTGGACTTGGATCATTCAATGTGTTCATAGTGAATGATCCGGCCAACAACAATCCAAACGAGGGCCACGAAACCACAACCACTACGATCCTACCTCAATAATCAGTCAGAGAACAGCTAAAAACCTGAACTCTGGGGTTTACTGATTCCCATGGAAATAACGTGGAATTATCCAGTTGGCTCCTGCTAGCCTTTAGGGGACTGGGGCTACCTTTTAGCGCCGAAGATACGTGTAATGACGGTGAGATTCCGTCAAGACATATAAATGTGCCCCCGAAGGGAAGACCAAACATATGAAAAATGTTAAGTTGTATATTTCTAAGTTTTGCACAAAAACATAAAAAAAACTGATTTTGCTGTCGCTGGGTATTTTTTGACATTTTACATAAATCATTGCGGAAGTTAAAACCACTTCATTACCTCTATTTACTTACTCCATCTTAAGTTTGGTTTGAAAATGTTTAAAGATGTTAAAGATTTCTGGCAAGTGCCGAGCTTTTATAAAATTAAATTGTATTACAATTTTCGATACACTCCACAAAATAAATATAGCATACAGCATTGGAACTATGTTTTACAAACTCAAAAAGATTTATTTCATTGATATTTCATTACTAACTTAAAAATTAATTAATAATAGTTTAATTCAAGTAAATAACAATTATATTTCAATACATGTTTTAAAGAAACTATAAAATTATTTTTTTTTTCGAATGAAATATATAAAGCGTACAAATTCATTTCCAACTTATTTCCTAGATAAGTTTAATAGATATTTTAAGTCCCATAATTTATTGTATCACCTTTGGATATAATAATTGCGTTAATGAGCCTCGGCATTAATTCGATTAGAGAACGGAATGTGGTCAGTGGAATATTCTTCCATTCATTCTCAATGCATGTCCTTAAATTCTTTACAGTCTCAAATTAGCGTCCGTTAGCGTAAACACGTTGTAATAGTATTGCCCAAATATTTTCTATTGGATTAACGTCAGGACTAATGGCCGGCCATTTCATCACATTTATGTTTTTGTCGGAAAAAAATCTCTTAGTTGCTTTGGCATTATGGATGGCCGCGTTGTCCTGTTGAAAAATCCATGGATCGTCACAAAAATTTTCGGAATAATCAATTAAAACGCTGTCTAAAAGCTCAATGTACAATTCTGCATTCATTTTATGATTAATGAAACATATCGGAGTAGGTCCATTGTAGCTAAAAGCAGCCAATATTTTCGTTGTCCATAAGGACCATCTAGATTCAACTTTTTTTCATCACTAAATACCACAGGTCTCCACTCATCTTCCAAGAACTTGTGCTTTTCCGCAAACAGCAATCGAGCGTTTTTATGCCGTTTTTGTTACCTAGGTTGGGGCACACGCGTAACATATTTGAGATTATCATCATTCTTCAAAATATGTTGAATTCTGCAAGTGGATACCGGGAGGCTTAATTAAAGCTTGATTTTCGACGGTGAGACGTGTGTATCTATAGTTAAACGCTATAGTCCTTGCCGCTTAGTCCTTTCACATACAAGAGGCTTGCGTCCTGTTCTTTTGGAAGTTCCATAATGGTCGGGGTTTTTTAAAAAAGAAAAGATTGTTTTTTGTTTTTCCTTTGCATTCTTCTTACAATCTCCCTTATAGTTATGCCACATTCTCGTAAAGATTTAATTTTTGTACGCTCTTCAATTGATAGGTGGGTTCCGCGTCGCATTTCCTTTAAAAAAGCAGAATATTAACACTATTTTTCATAAATTTCAATTTGTTTTAGAAAACAACCCACAATTAACCAACTTTAAAAATAGGTTCAACCCAAACGAAATCTTAAATACCACTTTCAACATAACTTATCACATTTGTACGCTTTACTTACTTCGCCCTGTATTTATAACTTCTTCCAGTTGTTTAAAGATAACGGTACAAGCTATTAGAGTATCTTCAAATGACCTATGGAATCGACAAGTACACTCTTCTTCCATGAACCATGTAATAAAAGAGAGAAGAAATTACATGACTGATAAAAAAAATAGCACTGACATTTTTGTGTGCTTTATTTATTTCGTGGAGTGCACCTTGCAGTTATACTGTGTTGTTGGCTATTACTAATTCACTTATATTGTAAAAATAAATATATTTTAAATATAAAAAAAAAAAAAAAAAAACTGCGCTGCGCCTTTTATTATCGCTTTCAGTATAAATTTTCAAACATTTGGCAGCAAATCTTTTACAAAAAATTACTATTAATATTTGTGTTCTCTTAAAATTAAAATTCAGCATTTTCTTTCTTTAAAATTTAAATTGTATTGTGTAAAAAATGACTTGTATTAAGATATCAAATGAGCTAATAAACAAGTTCTTTATATGCATGTAGACATGAACATCATAGCCTACATTTAGGGATGAGCAAAAAATAAGTATAGATTAATTCAATTAATAAAAATCGTTATTATATAAATTAATAATACTAGTAAGTGGGCGTCAAATTTCAAATTCCATAAAGACCATAAAACGCAACAAAACCATTAACAAGCTGCGCATACTAAGTTGCATTATTAAAGTATGTATATTCCAAAATATTATTATCCAGTAAAATTAGGATAGTAATTTGTGTTATTTATCTCAATTTAAATCAAAATCTCAAGTTTTTGGTTTAATTGGCCACAGACATTTATGTGAAAAACATGTTATTTTTGCACAAGCACAAATCTTTGATTTTACGTTGTGTTATATCTTTTGCATACAGATTAATACACAAGGCCTTCAGAAAGCATTGTTTTATATATTTGATAATTTCAATTTTAAGAAGTCTTTGAAAATGCTGTTTTTTAACTTTACAAGCCTTGTGTCAGAAAATTTAGACTGTTTAGTATTACACTAGTTTACAAGTTTTAAAATTTTAGCAAGAACTTGTATATTCCGAACCAATTAAGTGTCCCTGAATACGAAATTGTCACAAGTCTTTACTTAGTAAATTTGAATAATACCTATTAAACATCGTTTTAAAGATATTTTTTTCTGTTACGTTAATCCACGTTTTTTCTTTCTCACATGATATCGTGATAGCTTTAACTTTTGAAATTTTGTTTTCCCTCTTGCACAAAAAATAAATTATAAATAACAATACCTTAAGCAAAACCTTATAATATTTAACTAAACTGTTTCCAAAATTGTGTGCATTTATTGAAAAATAAATAATATTTTGAGGGATTCAACGAAAACAGGTTTTTATTCTCTCATTCAGCGACTCAAATCTAGAATAAAACATTATATTTCATTTATTGCCATTTTTCATTGTTTGTTCTGTGAGCTAATTTTATTCATATAATATAGGTAAAATTTTAACTATCTATAACATGCCTCTTTTGTTTGTTATCTACGTACTTAAAATGGTGTCGTTGTTGTTGTTTTGATTTGTACTCGTAAAATACAGCAAAGATTGCATAAAAATATCATATAAAATTTGGGTTCTTTAGATTACATTAAACACTAAAGTTAACCTACATGGCTTATATGTTGAGTCAAAAATGAAAAAGGCTAATGAAATTTATTATCCCTGATTAAATATCAAAATGGCGCAAAGAAAAACAGATAAATTGTTAACAAATTTTTTATATCAACATATATTATATTCTTGTTGCTGCTAATATTTTCTTCACCATTGTAGTTGTAATACTTTTATGTTTTTATTGTCTTTTTGTAGGATATATAACATGTTTTTCTTTTTTTTATTCTACAATTATGTTCCTTTGTTTATAAATTTTTATATATATTTTTTTGAATGTCCTTGTTCATTCCGTTAAGAAAAGAGAAAAATAGAAAAATGTTATTTATTCTAGCAATTGTTGCAAGAAAAGAAGCTTTTTCTTAAAATTTAAAATAAATAAAAAAGTAATTTAAAATTACTTATTTCCATTGCATGTGCCCGTTGCTTTTTTGTAAAATTTTTGTAAAACTATTTACAAATATTTTTTATTTTCTGGAATTTTCAAATTACATATGAATGGTTTCCAATGGAAATCCTTATGTAGAAATGATTGAAAATAAACAATGTTTTTTGTTGTTTTGAAGTGTTTTGCTGTGTTTGTGTAAAAGTGTTTTTGAGTCTTGCTGTCTATGCTATGTTGATTTTATGAAAAATTCTCATAGAATCAGTTTGGCTTTGGATATAAGACTCTTAGATTTTTCTATACCTAAATTAAATTGGGGTAAAATTCACCCCAATATTGTATACTACTACTACTTGAGCAATAGTGAATAGTGCAATATGAATATGCTCTCCCCCGCTACAATACATTTCAAATATTTTTATTTTTATTTGAATAAATGTTTTATGAGAATATCATAAGATGTTTATTTTTTAACAAATATTTTGTGAGAATATCATGAAATATTTATTTAAAGGAATCTAGCACGAAATAAAATTGCTTACATTGAAAATGATTCCGATGATTATAAAATATTATTTACACACAATTTTGCAAATGAGATAAACCTGTTCAGCTGATATATTTACAATCCATATTACAGAGGATGTCATAAATTCTTTCTTATTTCAAATTGTTTGTGATGGTATTAAAGTAAATAGCTTTTCAAGCATAAATATCAGTCTGTCAGATACGTGTAGAAAACTAGGCCATGGAAAAGACATTGCGTTACTCCTTACTATATGCTTTAATCTAGGTAACATTGTTAAATGCATGCAATTTTTTTTTACTACATCTTTAACTTGCTCCTACGCAACTAAGCGGCCATATTTAGTGGAATTTAAGAATATTTTTGTATTCAATGTTTATTATTTGCGAAAATTTCAAAACATTTTTGGTCAACTAGGCCATGAAAAAAATATTATGTTACCTCTTTAGCATATGCTTTCAAATAAATTACTTTGTTAAGAGAAGACAATTTTTTACTGCATTTTTAACGTAATCCTAAGTGCATTCTCTTTCTTTCTAATGGAAAAAACAACAGTTGAGCAACAAAAGTTGACGTGTGTAAAACCGCACTAAGCAACTAAGCGGCCATATTTAGTGCAAATTGAAAATACTGAACAAATTTAAAACACGTATAACATCTCATCACCACTTTTAAACATAAAACTGACACTTTGATTGACTTCTAATTTTTGCTTGTGTATAATTTAAAATTTGTTCTCTTTGCAAGTATCTTATTTTGATACTTAAAATGTTTTATTAGTCGCTACATGTTTTGTTCATTTTAAAACGGTTGTATTAAGTAGATGGATTATTTTGATTTTGTGTAGCCATTTTTATTTGATTCTATTATTTCCAGACAAAGCATATCTGTGCTTCTTTATAAAAGACAATGAAGACTAATGTTGCTAAAATGATAAATGTAAAACCATTAATATTTAGATGCTTTTTGTCATCATGCCTAAACCGTAACACTAATGGTGATGAAAATTCATCATAGCATAATTTTACGACCGATTGCCACGAATCGGAGGAGAGTAAGAATAGTTGAAAGTTAAATCCTAACATTAAAATAAAATTATTTCACTCTCGAAAAGACACCATAATTCAATGTTTGGAGATGGACTTTCATGCTTTTGGCAGTATAATACACAACATAGACAAAGCCACGGGTGACGATAGTATTTCTAATATTATGTATATAAAATGATTTCATTGTTAGTTATAAACTTGTATGGACAAGAAAAAATATATTCTAAAAGATCAAATAGGTCCTCCTGGTATTATATGTGTAATTTATACTCTCCTTCAAATTTAAGTTTTTCATTTGTTTTTATCTAAGGCAAATAAGGTACTTATACCACAAAACCAGGGTTCAGAATTTTTCATTTATGAATATTCAAAAATCAACATTCATGATATTTTTCATAAATGTGAAATCTAAAATTTTATATATATTTTTCACGCTAATAAACGAACAACAAAAACTGTTCTGGTTATTTTCATACATGAATGCGAACAACAAGAATTATTAGTCTTATTCATATATGATGAATGATAAATTAGCTTCTTCTCATTAATGTTCTTTTTCATAAATGTATATGTTCATTTATGAACGTTGAAATTTTATAAAATTTCTCATAAATGAACGTGAAAAAATTTTTTAGCTACGATCGCAGTTTACCGTAAAATGTAGTAAAAACACATGGGTACATATTAACTCAAAATACAATTTTGCAATATATTCTAAAAGAAATAAAAAAAAATGTGTGCGTTTATGTACGCGAATGCTTAACGCACATATTTTTACGATCTTTTCATTTCTGAAAAATTATCAAAATTGTAAATATTCAAAAATGAACACTTGTGTGTTGCTCATTTTTTCACTAACGAATAGAAAGAAAAAAATAAATCGTCGCATTTACAAATGAGAAAACACAAAATAATTTGTAGTCTCTCACACATGTATGAGAAGAAGCGGCTAAAAAATTAAATGTACATATTCACACATGCATGAACAGTGAGTGAACAATTCGCTACTCTGCACAAAACAGATAAAATTATTTTCATTTATGGATGATAAGTTTTAAAAAACCTGAAAGTTGGACCGACATGCAAATATAGATTTTATACTTTTTAATTTAGAATATGTTTATATTCTTTAGAAATTTTTCTGGCGTTATTGTTTTTCTTATTTTAATAATGCGTTTGCTATATAGAAAAGGCAATTTTTGGTTTTAGTCATTATCTAACACAACTACAAATGTAATAAATAACTTAACATATATAAATTATACTTACTACCTCTACATGAAAAAATATTACAAAATAGACAAATTTTTTAACTGAAATACCAAAACTACCTCTAACAAAACACAAAACAAAATAGCACAATTATTTTAAGAATGATTTTTGTTATTAGATTTGAAAGGCTAAGGGAATGAATAAAAAAATATAAAAAATAAACAATTAGTATTAATGTAGATTAAATTAGTATATTGTTTGTAATAAAGTACCGTTTCAAATTTAAGAAAAACTTTAATACCCAAAATTATAATGGAGAAAAAGAAAAATTGTAACCTTAAACAAGCAATAGTTAATCAACAACATTATAAAAAGGTATACAAAATAGTAATGGAAAATAATGCATACATTTAGGCTAAAAATATGTAGCATAATTATAGGCAATAATTAAAAAATATATACATAAATATAAAACTATTAGTAAAATTAAAATTTATATTTAAAAATGTAATAAGACTGGCATTTACAATTAATATTAAAATTTTGTACATATAATTAAAATAGGAAAGTTTATTTAACAAAAAAAAACCACCATTGCAATGCCAATGCATTGTAGTATTAAAAATATATTTTAATTAATTTATAAATGTGGCTGGCTTTATAAGTGTAACATTTAGCATAAATTATTAAAAGTTTTTATTAAAAATTTCTTATAGAAATAAATTTTAATGATTAATACCTCAAATAAACCTCAATAACAAATTATACAAATCATCATTATTATATTTATTATGTAGAGGTATTTTTTTATTATCATTATTATTATTATACAATAGTAAATTATCGTGTTTCTTGATACACTACCTCTTAATGTTAGAAAAATTATAAAATATTCGTTGTGTGTGTTAGTTTAGATTAATTGTTGTAATAAGTTATAAATTATCAAGTGCAAAGGTTTTTATTTAATCTTCAAAATTGTTACCCCTCTTACAGATGGCATAGGCAGATATTTTCTTATTTCAGATGTCTATTTAAGCAGCCTCTGTAAGAATGTGCAGTTGGTTTATTACACAATTATTATTACTATTTTTATTTTTCCTTTTACTATTTATTAATTATTTTTAAATAAATATGTTTTAATCTTTTAAACGGTCTGTTTGATTAAATTTTAACGCAAGAAATATATCGTTAAAATTTAATCAAAAAGACCTTTTAAAAGATTAAAACATAATTACTTTTATTTTTATTCGACCTTTTTTCACTTAATTCAATATGCACTAATCTTTTAAACGGTCTTTTAAATTTCTTAACGATTTTATTTTTTCCGCTATTTCGCTTTCCTGTGGAAAGCTTCTTCAGGAAATTTTTTTTTTTTTTATTTTTTATTTTTTTTTTATTTAAAAATTATTATTTTAAATTATTATTACTATTTTTATTTTTATTAACTACTATTATTGTTATTGTCATTATCGCAACAGTTTTCCTTGATGTATTTTAAACCAGAGCTGTAAATGAGCCATTCTTTTTTATTTTAATTCGTTACGAATTAGCTTATTTTGAACTAATTCTCTTAAATTTAAAAGAATATAATGAAATTTAAATCAATTCAATTGAATTAGACAGAAATGAATTTCAATTCGTTTCCAACTCAAATGAATGTGTAAAATGATTTGACCTTCGTTTCCAATTCAAATGAAATTGTTAACGTGGATTGCAGTCATTTGAATTAAACTGATTTTGAATTGAATTTCGAAATACAAATCAATGAAATTCAAGAGCAGGTCTAAAGGAAATGAAAAATGAAAATCTCTCCTACCAAAATGATAATATTCAGTACAAAAATTTGAAAGCCTTATCCTGGATCTGCACCTGTTTCTTCAAGAAGAACCGAAATACCTGTCAAAAAAACATATTTTTTTAGTTTGGACCAGTACTCAGGGGATGACCTCTAGTCATGCAGTGCATAGCACCAGAACTAGAAAATTAGTTTGGGGGCAGGAGGAAATAAGAACTAGTATTTGGGGACATTCCATTTGAAATTTCCTACGTTGAAAGTGCCAGAAAAGACCTCTGGAGGGAGTTTATTCCACATGCGAACTGTTTAACTAAAATACGAATTCTTCCTCTAATGCATAGTGCGATTCACTGGCCAGTCGACCACAAATGGATGAGCTCTCAACAAAAATCGAGTCAAATGCAAAAACGTGCTAGTATCGGCAACAAGTACCTTAATTTCGTTAGTAGAGCACTTACCATTATAGTAACTATAAAATAGTGAAATACAACCTAAATTGCGTTGATGCTGTGATGAGCATATCCAAAATAGGCTTTGGGGCGCCGGCCCATACATAAGAGTTATATTACATCTTTGGACGGATATAGGTGGTATAAATAGTAAGAAGATTGAATGGAGTGAAGTTTATCTTACACCGTTTAAAAAAACCGAGGCACTTGAAAGCTTCTTAAGAAACCTGAAAAATGTGTTTACTCCATTGAACATCACGCAGAATTTTCTTGCCAAAAACATCAAGAGCTTACGATACTGTAATACTTATGTCAGCCACAGTAACAGGTGCAGCATCATTTCCGAACACAGATCTATGCGCAAACATGTAGCATTGTGTCACACGATCTCATTCTGAGATTGTTGCGAGATCGTGATTATGCATCATTTATGTTCCGCCTTTTGGAACTCACCTCGTCGGATGAAATCTCATCTACAACAACTTTTATAGTGCGATTCGTGAGAAAACTCGATATAAATCTGGAAAAATTATCATCGACACCAAAAGCAACTAGTTTCGAGAGAAGGGTTAACCACTTAAGCTCGAAAGAAATCGGGCAGTGGTTGACTACTTTCCGGCAAATACAAATTATTTGCAAATATACCAACCAAAAAGTTAGCTTTATAAACCGGGTGAATATTTGATCATTTTTCCTTTACTGTTTTAACAAATGACAAATGCTACCAATGCTACCCTTAGGAGTACATAAGTTAAATGAATAATAAAATGACAGTGCTGCGTACTGCTGATTTACTTACAAAAACAATTCAAATTTCAATCAATTCAATTCAAATGCTAATTATTCTTTTTTAATTCATTTGAACCAATTCAATTTAAATGAATTGTAAATTATTTCCACTTCAATACAATTTTTGACAAATTGATTTGAAATCGAAATGAATTGGAATTAATTTTTAATGAAATCATTTAAATTGACTTAAATTTCATTCAATTCCTTTTTTGTGTGAAAAGAATTAATTCAAAATTTGCTAATTCTGTGCATGAATGATTCGCGAATTAATTCAAAAATGAATGATTCATTTACAGCACAGTCTTAACTACTTTATTTTATTACAATAACTTATAATAAAAATTTGTAAAACCAATTTTAGAAATGTTAATCAGTTTCACATTTGCACTTTCATTAAACTAAAATATAAATCGAAAATCGTATATATTAAATATATATTTTATAATATATAAATAAATACCTCATAAAAAATGCATATGTATGTATGTATGTACTTCAGTAGTATAAAACAAAACTCAGCTTTTTAGACAAATTTTCTTTGACATAAAATTGCATATAAATAAAATTATAACAAATACTATAGTATTAAAATAACGAACGTATTATTAAAAACAGCATATCGGCTAATTAATACTTTGTATAAAACTAACATGACACCTTTCCATTCCTTAAAATGCTTATTATTTCTAGTAACTTTTGTTTTATTTATTTTATTTTGTATAGTTCGTTCGTTTTTTTGCTTATAAAGGGTTAACTTAAATTCACATAATTTTTTTGTGGCCTAATGTTTTAGCAATTAAAAAAGCAATTTGGAAACTGTTTAAGCGGGTTATAATAAAGCTTAATTTGCCAGAAAAATATATTTTCGTTCTTGTTGATTTTGATTTTAGATTAAAGTCATCCCAAGCAAAAAAGCAGATAACACTTTAATTTGTATGCTAAGAATCTGGCATCAAAGCGATTAAATCTTATAAGTTTTTCTCATTTGAATACTATTAATACGATTATTCGTTTTGAGTTCTTTTATTGCAAAATATTAACACTTTACTTTAATGTTTTCAAATTAAGTTAAACGATTTATATACTTTCAATACACACAAAATATATACGATGATAACTTTGTTGTCTTTACTCACTGATAACTCAACTTGAGTTAATTCATTTGCCCTGCAAGTGGTGCTTGAGTTGCTTTAAATGGTTCTCGTACATACCAAAATATTCCACTTTAACATTACCCCATATTGCTGTTGTTGTTATCATCCAGTTTTGTTTTCTGTTGTTAACTTCTTTAGTAGAATTTATCGTAAACATTTTAATCTTATAAATTTTTCTCATTTGAATAACATAATGAGCTGAATGAAATACTAATAAAAGGACTAGAAAATTTCTTAAAAAATATATCTCTCAAAGTTCGTTATAAATTGTGACTTAAGGCAAAAAGAATAGTAAAATTTAGCTACCAGCAGAATGAAATGCATTCTTTTCTTCGCTATAACCTTAGTATCTATTTACAACATTCTTACAATTTGTAAATTTTTCTATTCATAAAACTAATTGAAAGAAATATGACATTTTTCTTATTGATTAAATGAAAGAGAATGGATTTTATATTTAAAAATGTTTTATTTAATGTCGGCAATTATGTGTGGAATACAATATCAGATAAATGTCCGCCTCTGTTAGCCTCCCAAATGCGAGCCTCTTTGAGCACATTTTTCCATTAAATTCTCACACATATGTATCATGCAGTATTTCATTAATTTTATCATGAATATTTTGTTTAAGTTCCTCAGGCGTTTCTGGTTTGTTTGCATAAACCTTGCTTTTCAGATATCCCCACAAAAACACGTCCGAAGCAGTCAAATCAGGCGAGCGTTTCTTAAAATAACTTAAAATAACTGTGGAAAGAGGTTTTGCATAAATTCCATTGTAATCCTGGCTACATGCGTCTTGTTGATACCACATGTTAACTACGTGATAAGATTTACATCTGCGCCTGGCTATGGAGCCGAACCACTATACATAAATAGGGACGTCATGCTCGCCCTAGGAAGCCGAAGACTAATTCTAACAACAGGTGTTTCCTAATTGCAACTTTAATGATTCCATAGCAGCGCTGCAAATCATCACTCCTTGCTGAAAAGTTGGAGACTATCCAACTTCTGTCCAGAGCACATGTCTAGCATGCTCACTGGATTTGGGAACATTTCACCAGGTAGGTGTTATCAAAGGTGAAATGAACCCGGCCGCCATATAAAAACTGACCTGTCTGTTATGGGGCCGCGAAACCACAACCACCACGATACTCCCATATAGGGGCCAACCTCAATAATCAGCCAGAGAACAGTTAAATGTCTAAAGAGACAAATAACGAAACTCTGGGGCTTATTGATTCCCTTGGAAATAACGTGGAGCTTCTAGTTGTATCCCTGCTGACTTCATGGGACTGGGCTTCCTTTTTCACAGGTCTAAATAGTTACTCTCCATAAAGGCGGATAATGTGCCCCGGGGGGTACCACATGTTACTCAAGCCCAAAAGACCATGCAGTTGTGGTGTTAAAAAGTTTTCAATCATATCACGACATCGCTGCCCATTCACAGTTAACATTACGCCGTTTTCATTTTCAAAGAAGTAAGGTCCAATAAAACTTCTTGACCAAATTACACACCACACTGTCACTTTAACTAGATGCAAAGGTGACTGTTCCCCAGAACCGATTATTCCGTTTATTCACTTATCCATTCAAATGAAAATGTGCTTCGTCACTTATTATGATTTTTTCATGAAAATCGGGATTTTTATTGGCGAGCTCTGTAACATCCTTCCGGCATATATACGGCGGCGCCAATGGTCTTGTGGAAAAAGCTGTTGTGTCAACTGAATCTTCAATGGAAACAAATGCAAATCCTTGTGCAAAATTGTGGCCAAGTTGTTCTTTGAAGAACAAGCTCCTGAGCACTGCGTCGAATTGAGGTTGATGGATTGTTTTGAACACTTTCTTGAGCAGCAGTAATATTTTCAGCTACAGACTATCTTTCTTCAAAATCACTACACCATAAATAGTACATTTTGTTGGCACGTTGCTTATCTCAAAAATTTCACGAAACTTTCTCATCGTCATAGTAATCGAAGATTGATTTTGATAAAATATTTTAACGATTAAAAAGGTGGTTTATCGAATATTTTACCATTATAAATTTGCCACTTGCCAAATATGAACTGTAAAGACTAATGTTTACCAAAATGGCAGCAAAACAAAGTAGTATACCTTCTCGGCGGACACCCTGTGTTTTCTGGAACCCATATATCTCTGCCAAAATTATTAATTAATATAATGTTTTATGAGCGTTCTAAAGCTTACTCATTGTCACTTTCAAAGCCAACTTTATTTGAATTTTATTTGTTATATAATTATAAAGCAAAGCTATTATTTTGAGCTTTTAAAATGTTTTGTTATCTAAATATAATTTTGCTTATAATGCTCGAAATATTGTGTTTTCTAGTTTGGTAAAATATTTTCCTTTTCTAATGATTTTTGAAGTTTAGTATTGAAGAAAATAAAAAAATTAATTATCGTTTTAGATTTAGAATCTTATCTTTTCTTTTAGTCAAAAATGCACTTTTTATTTCAGTTTTGCGATTACATTTTAAATTTGGACACTTTGTTTTGTTTTTCGTTTGTTTCTCTCCCGAAAATAATTTAAATAATAATTTAAAGTTAATTTATTTTAATAAAATATATATTACGCCAAGTAAGTCATGCGAAAGGAATTGATCGATTTGAAAATATATGAATTTCATAAAAAACAAAAGACATTTTGGCAGTAAAAGGAATTTTAAAAACAAATTTAAAATACAATTGATTTCTTTCAAATTGATGGTTTTCTATCACATATCTTAATATACCTTATTATATTAAGATATGTTAAATATAGGTAAAATATACTCTCAAGCATTTATTTAAATTTAAAAAATCGAAAAAAAAATTAGATTTAAAGTATCCAGTGAACCGAAATGAATGAAACTTTCATATACGCAATATTAACTTATTTAATAATAATTTTAATAGATAAGTATTAACCAAACAAAAAAAAAACTCTAAAAATATTGTCTAAAATAAACACAAACGTAAACTAGTGAAAAATAATCCTTTAAATATATTTAATAGCAAAAAAAAAATCAATAATCAACTAACCAACTGAAAATGTGTTTTATTTTTAGCGACGTATATTTTTGTCTTGGGAAAAAATACTTTTAGGCGAACACAAAAAAAAACTGATCAATAACCTCTTTAATATTTCTTTTGTAAGAGTTGTCTGTATTAAATGTCTTAAACAATATTTTAATGGCTTAATATAAAAGCAGGCGTATTTCGATTTTTTTGTTACTTTACAGGGGAAGCGGAAGATACAAACAAAAATTCAAGGCAATTTTTAATAAACAAAGGCAACACATTTTATTTCTCATTAAATTTATATTTTTTTATTTTAATGAATCTAACGTAATCTAAGATAGACCCTTTTCTCATTGATATTTATGAACAAAAAATTAAGTTAGGGCCTTTTTGAACTGAATTGAAAATGAGTCATATTATTATTATAATTAGGTTTTAATAATAAAAGGAATTAATTCATTAAATTAGGAGGTTTAAATCAGAAGTTAACTGTAAAAAATTAGTTATTCTAGGGCAAGTTATCGTAAAAAAGATCGTAATCTACAGGTAACAACTTTTTTAAATTCCAATAACCTGCCTAAACTACCTAATCACGCCTCCAGACCACATAGCGCGCCATATAGTGAGCATGCAAAGGGTTCTTATTAATAGCTCCAGGATTTTCAGAAGCACAAATGCGGCAATTTATGGTCTTTATAGTACGTAACAGCTATCTAGATCTGTGCAACTGGGGGAATAAAGGGAGCCCAGTCCCCTGAAGACAGGCAGGGAGTCAACTGGAAGCTCCGCTTTATCTCCACGGGGATCAGTGAGCCCCAGAGTACATTATTTGTCTCTTTAGACATTTAATAGTTCTCTGGCTGATCATTGAGGTTGGCCCCTATATGGGAGTAACGTTGTGGTTTCGCGGCCCCATAAAAGTATAATGGTTATTATGGTGGCCAGGATCATCGCACTGATAATGACACGCAAAGTGAATGATCCAGTCCAGTGAGCATGCTAGACATGTGTTCTGGACAGGAGTTGAAAGTTTCCAACTCTTTAGCAAGATGTGATGGTTTGCAGCCCTGCCCTGGAATCATTAAAGTTGCAACTAGGTGGTTCTGTTGCTTAGAATTATGTCTTCGGCTTCCTAGGACGCATGTATGACGTTCCAAATTATACAATTGTGGTTTGTCCACCATCTGATTAAGGCTACACAGCCAGGTGCGGATGTAAAACGTATCACACTATACCCTGACACGCTATCCCCGGGGGCACATGATAGTCTTTTTGGAACCTACTATTCCATTTAGACTGGTGTCTTGCGGGGTAAAAGCGAGCCCAGTATTAGAATGTAAATAATTAGCATCTGGTAGCATTAAAACACCTAATACACAATGTCATATGTCAAAACACCGGAAGAAGACACTTGTCAATAAAATAACTTTCTTTCTCCTCTTTCACTTCAACACTAAACAAGATAGTTTTTTTTACTGAAGTTTTTGCTGGTTAACAATTCCTCTAAAAACCACATCGAAATAATTAAATAAATCTAACACCCAGGCCCCTTAAAGGCTAGTAGGAGCCTTCTGGTCCAGTGAGTATGAATGCCGTCGTGTTTTTAATTATATTAGGCTTCATGCGTTCTGACCCAGAAGTTGGAAAGTCTCCAACTCTTTAGCAAGGAGTGAAGGCTGCGGCCTACTTCGGGCTTTCGAAATTGCTACTAAGAGTGACCGGAGGATATACGTATTCGATGGCCTCCTAGGGCGTGAATGACGTTTGCAAATCATTCAAAGTGGTTTGACCACCATCTGATTATGACTACCTAGTCGGTGCAGATGTAAATCAAATCACGCATACCCTGACACGCCCCTCCGGGGGCACATTTATGGTCTTTATAGAACGCTCGACTATCTAGACCTGTGCAACTGGGAGAAAAAAGGAGCCCAGCCCCTGAAGTCAGCAGGGGTACAACTGGAAACTCCACGTTATTTCCACGGGGATCAGTGAGCTCGCAGAGTTCCGCTATTTGTCTTTTTAGACATTTAGCTGTTCTCTGGCTGATTATTGAGGTTGGCCCTATATGGGAGTAACGTGTTGGTTGTGGCTTCGCGGTCCCATAACAGACAGATCAGTTTTTAATGGGGCCAGGTTCACTTCACCTTTAATAACACCTACCTGGTGAAATGTTCCTAGATCCAGTGAGCTTGATGCTAGATATGTGTTCTGGACAGGAGTTGGATAGTCTCCAACTCTTCAGCAAGGAGTGGTGGTTTGCAGTCCTGCTCTGAAATCATCAAAGTTGCAATTAGGAAAGACCTGTTGCTAGAATTAGTCTTCGGCTTCCTAGGGCGTGAATGACGTTGCTTTTTATTCCCAGTGGTATGACCACCTCTGATTAAGGCGCACTGCCAGGCGCAGATGTAAATCAAATCACGTAATACCCTGACACGTGAAAATCGGCTTTGTCTGAAAAAATAAATTTTTCAGAAAAACCAGCCGGTTGTTTCTGAATGAAGTGAGCAAATCTGTGGCAATGTGAATGGTTGGTCGGCTTCAATTCCTGCACCAGTTAAACCTTGTAAGGCTTCAAAGTCAAATACGTACACAAAATTCGCCATGTGTCGAGCAATTGACAAATTTGAACCTGCTTAAAAACTTTGGCTCACGTTCGCGATATATTCAGTTGAACAACCCGATCGAACATGCGTTGGTGTTTGCAAATTTTGTATCGAGCCTGTTGACTTAAATTTAACGACGAAATTCTTAATAGCGGTCTCAGAAAGACGACTATGTTGTAGGAATATATAACGTATTTTACGAAATGTAGTTTTAATTATTTTAATGCGATTTTCTTGCGAAATTAAATTCATTGTCATAATTGCCAATGCATCAACTGCGAATACGTCAAAAAACTAACAAAACTAACTAACGAAATACAAACTGCTTGTTGAAAAATGAGCAGACTTATAAAACAAAATATGACCTCACTGTCCTCTGTTAAATTCAAAGAATTAAAAAACTTAAAAATCTTCGCAGCAAATATACCATTCTCAGAGTCTAAACACAATCATTGCGGTGCGGTGCGATTTCTCGTTGCGGGAGAGAGAAATAAACACAATACACCGGAAGACGGCGGCGGCAAAACTTGTCATTGTTTGTTTACATTTTTTATGAATTTATTTGTGCCTAAATTTTTGTACAATTTGGTGTTTGTGTTAAATATTTTATGATGGCAGTAAATAAAAAAATTCAAGCTATTAAAAACATTGTAAATTTGGTAGAGGCCACGTTTGATTTATGTGTGGAATTAGAAACCACGAGACATAGTCATAGTTGATGTCCATTTTTACTTTTATGCTTTTTGCACCTTTTTTATTGATACCACAACAATTAATATAAACTTCTAAATCACATGTGTTTTGTTTACAATAATGTTGTGAACACCGCCAATTAATGAAAAACATCAGAAAGAGAAAGAGTGTAAAAAATTGAGAGAATAAAAAAAACCGCAATGAAATAAAATAGATTTTAATTTTATGCCGCACCGCACTGCGGTTTTTTACTACAAAATCGTATGAAAAAACGCACCGCAATAAAATATCGCAGTATTGTGTTTAGACTCTCATGTGCAGCTATGGTTTCAGAATAGTATAAAGCCATCGATTATTTTTTCTACTTACAGCACATATGATCCTTGATATTTTCTTAACTCAATGACTAAATTAGATTTATTACATTTTAAAAGAACTTTTTACTTCTATTTTTTTGTTAAAACATCGAATTTGCAAAAAGTTATTTATTTTTTTTTTCATCGTTCTTAAATCTATTCCTTGTTCACTGAGCAAATACAAACGATTTTGCTAATATTATGCCTTCTAATAGTTTTACTAATTCCTACTGTCCGAGTTTTAGTTTCTCAATAGAATATTAAAGCATTTACTCAACGGGTTCAGTGGTATATTTTTAGCGTACAATTGTATAATTGTAACATGTGGGTACAGTAGTAAGTGTGATAAATCGTAGAATTCCATAAAAGTTGTATAAATGATTTTCACCATCAAATATTTGCTACAAAAAACTTCATAATCATAGTGAAGGGGAAATTGTTTTAAATACTATTTCCTTACAAGACTTTAAAACTTTAGCTGCTCTGTATCTTGCAGTGTACGCCCTGCTTTATGGTATAATATTCCTTTATAATTTTACTGAATGTTGTAGAAAGAAGAAAAGTTCTTTGCACATTTTGGTAATTTGATTTTTTCTTTATTAAAATTTAAATGTTTTTATTTCTTTTTAAATTTTAATTTGGAATTATATTGATTTTTTTATTTGAAAAAATTTAATTTACGTTCTTAGTGCGCGCACGTACTTTGGTTGCAATTGTTACAATATAGCAGGGTTCAGAATTTTTCATTTATGAACATTCAAAAATCAACATTCATGATATTTTTCATAAATGAGAAATCTAAAATTTTATATTTATTTTTCGCACTCATAAACGAACAAAAAAAAATGTTTTGGTTATTTTCATACATGAATGCGAACAACAAGAATTATTAGTCTTATTCATATATGATGAATGATAAATAAGCTTCTTCTCATTAATGTTCTTTTTCATAAATGTATATGTTCATTTATGAACGTTGAAATTTTATAAAATTTCTCATAAATGAACGTGAAAAAATTTTCTACCTACGATCGCGGTACGTATTAACTCAAAATACAATTTTGCAATATATTCTAAAAGAAATAAAAAAAACCTTATTTTTCTGCATACGCCGCCAATTGCGCATTATCAAATATGTGCGTTTATGTACGCGAATGCTTAACGCACATATTTTTACGATCTTTTCATTTCTGAAAAACTATCAAAATTGTGTTTCTCATTTTTTCACTTATGGATAGAAAGAAAAAAAATAAATCGCCGCATTCACAAATGAGAAAACACCACAAAATATTTTGTAGTCTCTCACACATGTATGAGAAGAAGCGGCTAAAAAATGAAATGTACATATTCATACATGTATGAACAGTGAGTGAATACTTCGCTACTCTGCAATATAGTACTTTGTTCTGCCGCCATTTTGATAAACATTAGCCTTGAAAGCTCATATTTGGCAGTCGTGAAGTAGATACGTGGCAAATTTATTATAGAAAAATATTCGATAAACCAAAGTGTTTGAATCGTTGAAACATTTTAACAAAATCAAGCAACAATTAGTGTGACGATATGAAAGTTACGTGAAAAAACAATCCATCAATCCCAATTCGACGCAGTGCTCAGGAGCATGGTCTTCAAAAATCAACTTTGGCCACAATTTTGCACAAGGATTTGCATTAGTTTCCATAGATTCAGATTTAGTTGATACAAGAGATTCTTCGACAAGACATTTACGCCGGACGTACATATGCCAATAGGATGTTACACCTCGTCCATGACAACCCCGTTTTTCATAAAAAAATCATAATGAGTTAGGAAGCACTTTTTCATTTGAATGGATATGTGAGTAAATAGAATTGTCAGATTATTCAACAGTCACTTTTGCATCCATTAAAACTGACAGTCTGGTGTGCAACTTGGTAAGGAGGAATCAAAGAACCTTACATCTTTGAAAGTGAAAACATGATTAACAAGTGGTATCAACAAGACGGTGCCACATCGCATACCGAAAGGATTACTGCGACCCCTATTTCCTGCAACAAGTTATTTACAAAAAGGGTTGTTGATCCTCGTCTGATTTGACTACTCCAGACTTCTTTATGTGGGGATATCTGAAAAGCAAGGTTTATGCAAACAAACCAAAAACGCTTAAGCAACTCAAACAATGAAAGAGCGCGTGAAAAGTGTGAGAATGTCAAGAAAAATTGGTGCGCATTTGTGAGGCTAACAGAGATGGACATTTATCTGATATTGTATTCCATATATAATGGCCGACATTAAATAAAACATTTATGAAGGCAATCAATATTTATAAACAAATAAAGTAGTGTAGCTACCCGGCAGACACCCTGTACAATTTACAATAGATTGTGTATAGAACAAATATGTTTTAAAGCCCCCCATCCGGGTACGGTTTCCCATCGACCGCCGTCAAATTTGGTTTGTGAACAAACCGGTTTCGGCCGTTTGCCATCTTCTTTAAAGCTTTCATTTTCAGCAATATTTTAAAATTTTCTAAATCAAATGTTTTTTGTCCATTCATAAATTTAAATCTATTTAAACTTCTTGTTTCTCTAGCACACATTTACTTTTAGTTTTGTTGCATTTACAACTTTTGTTAATTTTTCTATTCTGACACATTTGCTTTTAAATTGGGTTATTTTTTAATGACAAAAATCAATATGAAAGTTTTTCCAGCAAAGAAATCGTCTCAATAAAGTCAACTGTGTATGGCTAGACATGTAAGTACTCGTATGTTACATAAATACATGTAAACGAGTTGGTATATGTTACCAATACATTTTCAACACACTTTGTTTCAGACTAATGAATTATAAAAATTTTAGCTGAAATTTAACACGAATAACAAACTAATGAATTGATTTGTTGTCAATTTAATAGACAAATAACAAATAAGATTTTTGTTTGTTTTTTCTTTCTTATTTTACACTTGTTTAAAAAAAGTTCTTTGAACTTCCAATGTCTTATATTAATCAATTAAGTTCAAAAGTAAAAGTTTAACATCCAAAAACACATAAACTAACTATAAATATTAAAGTAATACTAATTGAGTATAATGTTACAACAGCTCAAATAACGTTTCATGTGCTACGAGTATGCGCTGCTGCTACACAGATATTTGTTGTGCGGATGAAAAATATTGAAAAAATTTTAAATGTTATTAAAAATATCTGCCAAGAATTTTTTGAAACCAGTTTCGATTTTTAATATTTTTTTTATTTATTTATTTAGATAAAATATCCTTTTATAAGTAGAAGAGATTATTAAATGTCAATTGGTCCTTATAACACATACGCAATCGTTTGCAAAAAATTTACTGGGGCCATTTTGTATAACAATAGCTGAATTTACTTTCTTTTCGTTTTTTTAAAGAGAAGTAGCTCTTCAGGCAACAATACCTATTTAGTCAAGTACCGTGCTACATTCTTTAGGAAAGGGATAGAGAAGAGATGAAACAGGTGGTGAAAGTAGAAGGATAGTCGGAATTTAACTGCCGTATAAGACAGCACAGCTGAGCAGCCCCACCGACAGTCAATTTTTATTTTTGTAGTGAAAAAAAAAACCAAGGCCTCCGCTGGGAATTGAGCCCACAACCCCCAGTCATGTAAGCTAGCACACTACCTATTTGGATTTGGATCCTTGTGGTAGATTAAGATTTCAGAAATTAAGAAATAAACGAACTGCCTGCCACAATTTATTGTGTGATTCATTTAATTTCAGAAAGCTATTGCTTGACTATAACTTTATTCTTTTTAAACAATTAGGTGTTCTGAATGCCTTTGTATTTATCTGATCCCTAAAAAAACACATTTTGTTTAATCAATTTGAAAGTTTCTTTCTGTAAAAAACTGTTTAAGAACTGAACTTTAATCAATAGTTGAAATTTTATTGCATAACAAAGATAATCGTTGCACAATAGTTTAGTAAAGTAAAACTATTCTTTTTGTAAAACATAACAGCATTAATAATAAATCCTTCTAAATTGTACTAAAAACGTCAATAAAAACGAGTACTTTGAAATAAGAATTTAATTAAGTAGAAATTATGGTCTTTAGAGAGAGAGAGTTCCGAAGATATATTGATACAGATTTAACATTCAATGTCCTAGTTTGTGCATGCAACAGGAGAAGGAGTTGGATAGTCTTTAACTCTTCAGCAAGTAGTGGGAGCACGGTTCCGCTATCTTGCTATGTGTTTTAGGGCCCTTTTCCTGCAATCAGTGTTAAAATCGCCGTCAGGCCTCGCGGCTACGTGGTGCTAACGTTAACCTTATCACATACTTTAAATTACCCCATAAGTAGAAATCTAATAATGTTGAATCACGCGATCTATGGTGCCAAATTTAGAGTTCAAAAATGACATTGACCAGTAAATGTCCCATGTATTGAATTGAAATATTTCATTGAATGTATGGCATGTGTCACTATCTAATGCTGAAAACGAAATGTTAGTCACATTTTTAATACCCAATCACCCTTTAACTGCCACTGCTTGAGCAGCCTCATTTAAAAAATTTAGCATTAAATGATGGCGCTAGCCTCCTAAATCCACATCAAATAGTGACATGGTGTTTGTGAATTTGTTGTTTAGTAATTACAAGAAGACTCTTTACACTCCAAAGATGGAATCTTGGGCAATATTCCTCAAACACTTAATATTGTCGTTTAAATAATGTTCAATAATGAAAACATATCCTGGAGGCCAAAATATGAAACCATGCGGTAATCAAATTCTTCATTCAATAAATCAATTGTGGCACAAGTTGTGTCATATATTGTGTCGTCTTGTTGAAACCACAGTGTCTGCTTCTGTTTAATTGATGAAGGTTGTGTCGTAGAACGGCTCAGATTACTCGTCAAATTGCCTAATCTTTGTCAAGATTGCCAACATTTTATTATCAAATCAAATCTTGCGTTTATTTAGAGAAACCCTTTACTTAAGTACATATATATACGTACTTAAATGCCACAATAGTTATTACATATGTACCCGGAAATTGAAAAGGGGCAACCTCATTTACTCTGTTGATGTAGAGCAGCTCTTGTCAGAAAAGAGGAAAAATCGGAGAGAGTGGCAATCTCATAGATCTTCTCATCTCAAAACCAGACTTAAAGATTGTACGAAAAGGCTAAGAGAGCTTCTAGAATCTCGAAGAGTAGGGATGCTGAAAAATTACCTGGAACACCTTGACGCAAGCCCACAATCGGATTGTTCACTATGGCGCGCGTATAAGAACCTAAAAAGGCCAGTTGTACGCGAGCCTTCTATACGAACTTCTTGTGGAGGCTGGGCAAGGAATAATAAGGAAAAAGGCAATTTATTTGTTGACTATTTGAAGAATGTATTTACCCGAAATGTCTCGACAGATTTGGCTGAACTGCCACCGGTCGATGGTAATCCGGCAGTTACAATAAGGTTTGAACTAAGGGAAATTGAACAGGCATTAACAAATTTGAATATCAGGAAAGCCCCAGGACTTGATGAAACCAGTAACAAGATGTTATTTGAATTACCCAGTACAGCCGGGAAAATTATTCTTTTTATTTTTAATGCCATATTACTCTTGAGTACTTTCCGACAAAGTAGAAGAAATCCTTGATAACGATGATTCCTAAACCGGGTAAAGACCATACAAAGATAGAATCATACAGACCTATTAGCCTTTTATCAAATACAATAAAGCTGTTTGAGAGAATACTAATGACTAAACTGAACCCGATTCAGGAATGTATTCCGAACCATCAATTCGGCTTCAGAAGACAACATAGTACGATCCAACAAACGCCCAGATTAGTAAATGTTATCAAAAGGACCTTCGAAGAAAGAAAATACTGTTCTGCTTTATTTATTGACGTTTTCCAAGCGTTTGATAAGGTATAACATGAGGGCCTCATATATAAAATAAAACTGAACTTACCTGAAAACTTATATGGGTTATTAAAAAACTATCTAGCTGATCGAAGGTTTGTGCGGAAAGAAGGAGATGTTATAAGCTCACCTCAGCTAATTCAGGCAGAAGTACCTCAGGGTAGCATTTTGGGTCCTATTTTATACTTGATGTACACATCAGATATGCCAACTAGCAACCGAGTGCACACATCGACATTTGCTTATGACACAGCTTTTTTAAGTACTCATGAAACTGCACAAGCAGCATCACGTCATCTACATGATCACATACTCAACATGGATAAATGGCTGAAAAAGTGGAGAATAAAGGTGAATGAGCAAAAATGTACTCATATAACCTTCACACTGCGTAGGGACTCATGCCCCGCTATTAGCATGAATAACCAGATGATACCTCAACTTTCAGATGTCAAATACCTTGGTATGCATCTTGATCGTCGCCTTACATGGAAAAAACACATAGAGTTCAAACTGACACAAATGAAGTTAAAGGCGGTCCAATTGTACTGGCTTATTGGCAGGAACTCAACCCTCAGCTTAGACTGCAAGCTTCTACTGTACAGAGTGTGATTTGTTTTACATACGCGCCTGGCTATGTAGCCTTAATCAGATGGTGGACAAACCACTATACATAATTTGGAACGTCATACATGCGTCCTAGATAGCCGAAGCCATAATTCTATGCAACAGAACCACCTAGTTGCAACTTGAATGATTTTAGGGCGGGTCTGCAAACCATCACATCTTGCTAAAGAGTTGGAGACTTTCTAACTCCTGTCCAGAACACATGTCAAGCATGCTCACTGGACTGGATCATTCACTTAGGGTGTCATTAACAGCGAGATGATCCTGGCCACCATAATTTTCATTCTTCCCTTATAGGGCCGCAAAATCACAACCACCACGATGCTCCCATATAGGGGCCAACCTCAATGATCAGCCAGAGAACTATTAAATGTCTAAAGAGACAAATAATGAACTCTGCGGCTCACTGATCCCCGTGGAAGTAAAGTGGAGTTTCCAGTTGACCACCTGCCTGTCTTCAGGGGACTGGGCTCCCTTTTTCCCCAGTTGCACTGAGTCTAGATAGTGGAATATTCTATAAAGACCATATTTATATGCCCCTGGGGGGAGCTTCTACTGTACAAGTCGATCTCCCCCGGGGGCACATTATAGTCTTTTTGGAACCTACTATTCCATTTAGATTTGTGTCTTGCGGGGTAAAAGGGAGCCCAGGCCCCTCAAAGGCTAGTAGGAGTCACCTGGACAATCCACATATTTCCACGGGAATCAGTAAGCTCGCAGAGTGCACTATTTGTACTCTTAAGGCAAAGATGTACTCTGTACTGATTATTGAGGTTGGCCCCTATATGGGAGTATCGTGGTGGTTGTGGTTTCGGACCCTCGTGAGAGTTTGTGGGTCGGATGATTCAAATTAACACAATGAATGGTTCAGGTTCAGTGAGTATGAATGCTGTCGTGTTCTTGAGAAATAAGAGATTCATGCGTTCTGGACCAGGAGTTGGAAAGTCTCCAACTCCTCAGCAAGGAGTGAGGGCACGGCCTACTCCGGACTTTCTAAATTGCCACTAGGAGTGACTGGAGGATATGCGTATCCGAAGGCCTTCTAGGGCGTAGTTGGTGTCCAATCAAGTAAGTGGTTTGACCACCATCTGATTATGACCTCACGGTCGGTGCAGATGTAAATCAAATCACGCATTGTACAAGTCGATCGTCAAACCCATTTGGTGCTACGGAGTAAAATTATGGGGTACTGCCTTAGCAAGCAATGTTGAGAAAATTCAGAGGCGCCAAAATAAGATTCTTCGCTTAATCACAGTTGCTCCCTGGTATGTAAAAAACGCAAACATCCACAAGGATCTAAATATGCCATCAGTTCGGGCGGAAATAGCAAAATAGGAAACTGGAAACTCATCCAAATCCGTCTAAAGAGAAGGGATATTGCCGTACTAGGCCGATCATATGAGAGATAGCAAAAAACATGAAAAATATTAATTTTGTCTAGCACTGGCTGGACTAAATTACTATTACTATTAGTTCTTTTTAAAGATTCAATAAATAATATGAATACAAAAACAAAAAAAAAATATGTACTCGTTTTGTTTATTGTTCTTCACCATGTTTAAACCACATTTGCCTGTGACTTCTTCAAGCTTTGGCACTCATTTGCCGGCTGCTCTTTTTATGATTATGATGAGTGTTACACACATTATAAAGTACGAGCTTAATCGGCAAACTTTCTTTTTATTTCTTGCACGCGTTGTAAATATTTTATATGTTTTTAATTCCACAGGCATATCAGCTCTCCAATTCTCAATGTTTTGTCAATAGCAATGGACAGCAACGTGAAGTGAAGTACTTTTTTTGTATTTATTAAGTTCACACGCATAAAACTAGCATGACCTATAGCAATCACGCAGAATTGAAAAACATTTTACTTTCACTTTTCGAACGTACTTTCACTTTTCTATACGAAGAACATTTTTGCTTTAACCCTGTAGCGTTTTAATATATAAAACTCTTTTGGCCCTTTCGGGAAAAGTTAAGCAAGTTAAATTTTAGCCTCAGAAAACAAGTTAAATCTTTTACTATGTTTAAAAATTAATTCGAAACTACTTTGGAATTTTAGTTTTAATGCCTCTTAGTGGTATTTGAATATGACTTCTATAAATAAAAACCAGAGGAAAAATATCATCATGACTAACAACAGCAGATAAAGTTAAAAAATGGCCAAATGCCATTCTTTTTATTTTCTTGATGTCGAAAGATTTTTTCTTTGTTAATTTAATTAATATATTCACTCCTATTCTGGATTTCGATTACGTCTCCGCATTAAATCACACACGAATCAAGAAATGTTATACGGAGCCTAAAGGTCAAGCAGAAGAATATAAGAATATTGCCATTTTCTGTCCTAACTGGCTGGTTCGTATTCGATGGCGAGAGCTTTCGATGCGAATGCATCATTCTCAAGCCGCGTTTTAGTTTGTATTGGTGAGGCATTTGTATGCAAAGTGAATTTTCGATACCTCCGTCTATTCCATTTAGACTGGTGTCTTGCGGGGTAAAAGGGAGCCCAGGCCCCTCAAAGGCTAGTAGGAGTCACTGGGACAATTCACATATTTCCACGGGAATCAGTACGCTCGCAGACTTCACTATTTGTCTCTTTAGACAATTAGCTGTTCTCTGACTGGTTATTGAGGTTGGCCCCTATATGGGAGTATCGTGGTGGTTGTGTTTTCGAGACTCTAGTGATAGTTTGTGGGTCGAATCATTTATAATGAACACAATGAATGGTTCAGGTCCCGTGAGTATGAATGCCGTCGTGTTATTAATTATATTGAGCTTCATGCGTTCTGGACCAGGAGTTGGAAAGTCTCCAACTCTTTAGCAAGGAGTGAAGGCTGCGGCCTACTAGGGCTTTCGAAATTGCTACTAGGAGTGACTGGAGGATATACGTATTCGATGGCCTCCTAGGGCGTGAATGACGTTTTCAAATCATTTATTATGATTATGACTACCTAGTCGGTGCAGATGTAAATCAAATCACGCATACCTCCGTCTTTTACTATTATGTAGGTACATGTGTCCGTCTGACGGACCGTTTGCATGAGTAGTTTCAATGGTGTGAAAATTGTGTCCGAGGTCGTGTTTACCTGTTCGTTTATAATGTCATTGTTGAATGTTTATGTTTTGTAGATTTCTATGTTTTCAAGAATGTCTAGTCTTTGTCCTTTTTTGCTAGGATGTAGTAATGTCATACATTCATCTATTTCCCTTGGTGTGTGTCCCTGAGTGTCAAGGTGTAATGCAAAGTTTGAATCTTCTCTTTTCCGTTTGTATGAGTGTATGTATTGTGTAAACTTTGTTTTTAGTGTTCGTCCAGTTTGCCCTATATAGGTTTGTTCGCAGGTACAGGTAAGTCTGTATACCCCGCTGGAACTAAATTTGTCAGTTGTTTCTGTCGCTGTTCTGAGATTATGTCCGAGGGTGTTTCCACTTTTCAATGCTGTGAGTATTCCTTCTTTGTGAAAAAGGTTAATTAGTCTGTATAGTTCTGGTCCTTTGTAAGTAAAGGTGTGCCTTCCTGTTGTATCGGCTGTCTCTTTGTCTTCTCTATTTCTGTTCTTAGTGTTGTATTGTCTAAGTAGTTTATCGATGGTAGTGGTTTTAAAGCCGCTATTTATAGCTATGGCGTAGATTCTGTCGAGTTCTTTGTTGTACTTATTTGGAGTAAGTGGAATTATCTTAAGTCTGTGTATCATATTTCTAAATGCTGCTAGTTTGTGTTGGGTAGGGTGGTTTGAGGTGCTGTGGATGGTAGTGTCCGTCGTTTAATTTACTGGCGGAGGAGAAACAAACAGCATAATACCCAAAGAAAATATGTAAAGTAGGGACACATAAAATAAATAGAATTTATTATTATTTTGTTTAAAAGTTAATTTTAGTGTAAGGTTCGCTTAAGCCTTTCTGATTTCTTCTCCGAATGCCTGCACTTCATTCTTGGACTATTATTGATATTCATACGCAATATCTTTTTTTTGTGACCAGTAAATTTGCCAGCTTGTCGTATTGTTCAGGTGTTATTGTTTTTAATGTGTAAAAAGTGATTCAGGAAACATGCTATTGCATTTTATAACTATTTAGAAGCAGTTTTATTTTTCGTCCTTGATTCCTTTAAATAAATATTTCATGATATTCTTACGAAATATTTATTTCAAAAATTTTTATTAAAAAATAAACATTTTATGATATTCTCATAAAACATTTATTCCAATAAAAATGCGGCCTCTAAAGATTTTTTGTGTGCCATCTTGATTTTGTGCTATTCTTTCTTCGTCGGATTGGCCTGAACGTGATCTAGATAAACGTTGACTCCCAGTATCATTACTTTATTGTCTTAGTTGTTCTGTCTGATTTGCCCGTCCAGTAGATATAGATTGCGATTTTCGTGAACGTCCGACCGATATTCCGCTTTGGACTTGTCATCTTCGTTATTCTGCATGGCGAATATGAAATTTTCATTAAATTCAATAGCATTACTCACGTGTGGCTTATTTCGCGACAAACAACAGCACAACCACTGCAATCTTCCATTGTTATGTTCGTTGGCAATTTATGGAACACAAATCTATCTTTCCCTATGAAGACATTCAGAACAACATTTACAACGCACAAAATTATGACTTATATCTGCACAAAATGTGCATTAATTATTCATACTGTGGTTTAGTTTCTTTCCGAAAGTTTGAAAATATCGGTCCATAAATTTGCATTTCGCCCCACTTTTTGTCAATCACAATGGTATCAGTGTGAATGTGATTGAACGCGCTTTGTAATTATTGTCAACACACGAAATAATTAATTTTGTAGGGAAGGGAAAAAGGCTGAACGAATTAAGGTATACGAATGAGAGGATGTGCTTCTAAAAGGCAGGATCAGTTATCCTTGAGTGTTGGTGTATAGTTTTGAGTGTGGGACTCAGTATTATACTTAACACTGCTGCCGCTATAGTCCAGCATCAAAATGCCGATTTTCATATGTCAGTATTTCACTAAGCACTGCTGCCGAAAAAAGGAACTAGGTCTATGCTTTTTGCCTTATGATTTAACATTAATTTTATTGAATAAATATTTACAGCTAATATACTAAAATTATGTCTATTCAGCATAATTTGCATTAAATTAATTTTCCCATGAATAATAAAAATAATTTGTTATTTGTTACCAAGTTCATGGTCAAATAAAATTATGCTGATGGTTGCAGTATCAAATTTATTTTCATGGTCAAATGAAATTATGCTGATGTAAAGAAGTAAAACTATATTTACAGTGTGTCTTAAAAATAAAAGTACAAATATTAATTACAATTTATTCGCACAAAATGTGCACTGTGTCCATTTTGAATCATTATCCGAATGTTTTAAAATAATTGCTCCATAAAATTCTGCTTTGTGAAACACACTAAACGGCATAAATTTTAACTTACCTGTGTAAAAAATCCGTAGTACAGTCGCCAATACCAATTCGTAATTCACACAAATCACGTGAACATATTTTTGGTTTTCAATTTTTGTAGCCAAAAATTATATTTGGTTTTATTTTTGTCGTCTTAAATTGAAATTTACTTGATGAAAATGTTTTTCAATTCGCCGCAAATACAATTATTATTTAAATGAGCAAAAACAAAATTAACGCGTCAAATTCAAATTACACACACATAAAGAATGCAACAGAATATAGAAAACAAAATTCTCTACTTGTTTGCACATCCACTTGCTATGAATATGCGCATATTTCGATTTGTACGCTGTCGCATTCTGTGCAAGCACACACACAGCAACGTACAAACGAAGACACAAATTCATTTGATACAAAACATTGAGCCAGTTCACATTGGATTAGTTGTGCTGGTCTAACATGGCAGGTTGAGGGCATTTTCGGTGAGGGGGGTAGTTTTTGGTTGGCACCATTTTTCTACCAGCTTCAACCCCGCACAACGAGAACGAAACTAATACACATGCATTTATGAAAACACAGGTCTTGTGTGTTTTTTTTTTTTTGCAGAGCGATTTTTAGTCTTCAGTTGGCTATCGTCGTGTTAATATGAATTCAAAAGTAGATAAATAGATTTTATGATATTTATTTTTATCTTTTTTACCTAAATATGTTTTAATCTTTGAAACAGTCTCTTAATTAAATTTTAACGATATATTTTTTCAATATTTCGCTTTCCTATGGAAAGCTTCTTCAGGAAAAATTAATTTTTAATAACAAAAGTTAATAACAAATTGAAAAAAAATTTTTTTATTTAATTAAAATAAAAAAGGTCGAATAAGAATAAAAATAATTTTACAGAAAATAAAATTAGAAAGAAACTTTTCATCATCACTTAATCCAGCCATATTTATTTTGTAATGCGTATACTGAACGAAAAACAAACGTGAAATGAATAAAAAACACTAACACACACAAAGCTGTTTATATGTATACAATTTTGTGCTAGAATAATTAGTCTAGTGTGTTTTGTGCGGAACAAATATTAATCCAATGTGAACTGGCTCATTGAGTCGAATTATGCAGTGGAAACAAAATTGTCATGTTTCAAACTCGCACTGTGGACGCAATATTTTGCGTAAACGCATGAAACAAAGATACAAACCAGCGAAAAAAATTTGGTGGAAATCCGACTGCGCATCTCGTCAAACACTGGCAACCAACGGACATCTATTTTGGGCTTAATTTTTATATATATAGATAAACGATTTTGTTATTCCGAAAGGAATTTTTTTTTCAAAAGTATTTTGAATAAGCACTTACGTACTAAAAAAAAGTAGAGTCAATCGATTTGGGAATTAAAACACTCTAATGAAAATAATTAAATTTCGTCCAAAACTCAAAAATGTATAAGAACGCATTTTTTTTAATAATTTCATAAAGGCAAAGGGTGCCGCAAAACTTACAAAAGATTTGTAATATATTCTTAAGAAAACGTCTTTCTTTATTGCAGGTTATTTAGAGAGTTAGAAATACAATTTTATATAATATAAGAATATTAATATTAAATGAGTAATGCAAAATCAGTATTTTTTATAATGGTTCGATAATATCACACTATAAGCTAAGCTTAAAGTAATTATGTTGATTGTGTGTCGATTATAAAGAAGAAACAGTTTTGTAATGACTAGCTTTAAAAGAATGTAATCTTACTACGATTTCATATACTACAGATTTAAATTTATCACTATTTGTAGACTAACAAATTGGTAACTCTGAAAATTAATTTAACAATTGTGTTTTTTTTTAATTTTTTTTTATTTTTTTTTTATTTTTTTTTTTTTAATTTTTTTTTATTATTATTTTTTTTTTTTTTTTTTTGTTAAATAAGAATTATTCAAGTATTGCTGCACAATATTTCTTTAAATAATGGGACTTTAGATGCTGATATTTTAGAAATAATATTGTGTTACTGTTGCATATTGCGACAGCTAAAAAGTGATCTGATTGATTGCATGTGATTTCTATAAGACATTTTGAGACACCATTTTATTTACTTTTATGATTTATTTTATATCTGTTGTTTATTTGTAAAATAATTTATTTAGATTTAAGTAACAAACTTTAAACTATTAAGCTGACATGAAACTTATGTTCGTATGTCTGTTTATATGAAAAAAATTGATTTTTTTATTACTTAATAAATAAATTTAATAAATTTAATTAAAAACTGTTACAAAATATTTTAAAATAATTTTGTTAAATAAAAAATATATGTTTCTTTTGTAGTTTGTAAATTAAATAAATTAATTAATAATTTTTAATTAATAAAATCGATCCATTTATTAATTGTTAAAATTAAGTTAAGCACTATTTTTTTTGAATGCAATTAAAAATATTTACAATTAGAATTAAGAGGTTGGCATTAGTAAATTTTATGCAATATTGAGGAAATTTAAATGATTAAATATTTAAAATTCGTTTTATAATTTACAGACAATCAAAATTATTAAAAAAAGAGCTGAAGAACGGCCTGAAATATTTTGTTTGTAAATTATATGCATTTTAAGCGTGATTTAAATTAATTATTAATTATTATTAATAATTAATTTTAATTATTAATTTTTAATTATTATTAATAATTAATTTTTATTTTTTTTTATTACTTAAAATTAAAAAAAAAATTAAAATTGAAAACATAATGAACCGTTGACATCTAATGAACAATTGAATTTATTGACTAATGCTGTCTATAAATTTTTGTTGTTGTTGCTAAACTTTTGTTATTTTATAAGTTCAACAACTTTGATTCAAACTTAAACTTTAAATAATAGAAAAAACCTTTTGCATTCACAGTCTTCTCCTTTTGGATTACAACTCATAAAATTTTTAACGACTTTATTTCCAGTTTGAGCATTCAGTCAGAATAAGGTTAAATAAGTTTCTAACTTTATAACTAACATGGATCAAAAGCAATTACTACTTCAAACGCAGTGTTTAAACTGTCGCTATTAAAGACAAGTTTTTACAAAATTTATTGTCAAACATGCGACCTCCGTACTCATGGGCCTGTAATGATTTTTGTTAAAGTTAAACAGACTTGTAAATTACGTTGATCTGATTACCCAATTATATTGAAATAACGACAGCGTTTTTGCAGTTACACATTTACATTTGTATAATTAAACATTAATTGAATTGATTACAAAATTTAATCAGATTTCATTAGGAAACCAAATAAAATTTTAATTAACTTCAAATAATAGTTATAGTTTTTTGAACTTTTTAATATTTTTAGTAGTTAATTAGAAAACACTAGGTCAATTTTAATAAAAAATTTTTAAAAAAGTTTTTTAAAAATTTAAAAAAAAATTAAAAATTAAAAATTGATCTAGTGCTTCTTAATTAACTACTAAAAAATTAATTCCAAAAATATTTATAACTCTTTATATTCTATGGGCTCAGATTTATGTATAAATTTCATGAACTTTGCACTAATCCATCTCTTTCGAACTGTCGTATTCCTATGGCGATAGTATAAAACTCAAATCTTTGATAGGATGTGATTTAAAGGCATTTATTCAAGAATTGATCTTTCTACAACTAAACTTCTCTTTTAAATTTATAAACCAAAATTACAATTTTCTTTCTGTCCTTATTTAACAAAGTTTAGCAAACCAAACCTGATTATAAAAACAGAAAAAGGTGGTCAGTGCACATTTTCGTCTATAATAGCGCCATCTACAGCAACTCTTGGACATAATACATTTTTACTAGGATAGAATGCATAGAATCCAACAATTCTAAAGCTTAAAAAACTGTAACAGAAGAATACAGAATAATGCAAAGATTTTAAAAATTGCTAAACATTAATTAAATAAAAATAAGAAAATTATGAAAATTGTCCATTACACTTAGAAAAAGGTTCTTCTTGTTTTCTTTATTAAAAATCTTTAAACAAAAAAAAAAACAATCTAATAATATTTTTCTCTTTTGTTTTCAATTCTTTTTAAAACCCTGTTTAGAAAACTGATTTGAATACACCACCGGAAATTATTATTATTGACGATGGCTCCAGATGTTCAATGCAATCACCAGAACTTTGTCTTTCAGCCTCCTTAAACAGACCGTTACAATGCGTTACATCGCCATCAACATTATTGCGCAATTATCGTCATAATCCCTGGATAGGAGGGCCAGGTAATCTGCCCTCACCCAAGGCAAGTCTTATAACTAATGAAGACTCTAATCCACCTGGACTAACGTCTTGTGATGCCCTCGATTCGGGCAGTGATAGCGGTATTGATGATATAAGTATAGCAGAAAATATGTCACCACTTAAGAGAACCTTTGAACAACAAAAGAATCAAAATGAAAACGTTTGTCGTATGAGGACAGCAACCGTTATTGTTAATAATACTAACAACAACAACAAAAGTTATAGCAACAATAATGAAAACAATTTAATAAAAATGACCAACAACAAGATTCAGAACATTTTAAGAGCCAATACAGCCAAACCGAATATTGTCGTAATGCAGGAAATGGAACTGGCCAGAAAAATTAATGAATTTGTTGAGGAGCAGGAAGAGCAGGAGGATGATGGTGCTTCTATTTGTAAACGTAAAAAGTCTTTATCATATTTGGATAGCAGTAACCCTTTGATGACACCCTTTTTAATGGATTTATGCAACGATGACTATCATATGAACACTAAAGAGTACTTGCAGGAAAATGATATTGAAAACGTTTTGAATGAATGGCCCGCGGATTTAGTTTGAAAAGCAGGAAAACATTTTTTATACAATATATTAAATATGTTTTAGTTTTTTTTTTTTACAAAAAACAATTTGAAAAACAAACAAAATTTTTTTTATAACAAAACATAAAATAAGTAAGAAGAGAGTTTTTTTAACGGCAAGAATTTTTAATGAATTTGTTAAAATCTGTTTTTGTTATTCTCTCTAACCTATAAAACAATGGAGTTTAATTTAAAGAAGAAAAAAAAAAGTATAAAAGAATATTAAATAACACTCAACTGCCCAACTAACCTTCTTCTGAAAATTCTTTAGATGAAAACAACAATAATTATTTAGATTTTAGCAATTTAACTCCAAATCAAACAAACATATTTTTTATACAACAACACACAACCACACAAAAAAAGAAATAAAAAAACAGAAAATATTAAAAATATAAGGCAAACAAACCCTTAATTGACTTGAAACATGAAACTTAAAAACAATAACGGATTTCTGAAAATTTCATTGGAACATAAGAAAAAAGTTAGCTTGAGTCAATCCGAGTTGTTCGGTCTTAAAAAGTTAAAAAAATAATCATGGTTTTAAATAATTTTAAATAAAGTAAAAATTGGTGAAGGTAAATAAGGTAAATAAATTTTTTTATTAAAATGTTTAAAAATGTTTCTAATATTTTTGTTTAGCACAATACACTTTTGTTCAACTAAAAATAATTTTTCTTCCGAAAAAAAAAATTTTTTTTTTTGTAATTTACAATTTTCAAAGCATAAACTATGATTAAACAAAAAAAAATCAGTAAATATTCTAACCATTATAAGTTTAATTTTTAAATCAATTTTTTTTATTAGTTTTAACAACTAAAGCATTTATCTGACAATTTCAATAATTGTAATATTTTTTTTTTACAAAAAATATGAAAAAAATTTAAAACCACTATTTTTACCATTTGTAATTTCTATCTATGACATTATCAGTTTGTCAACAGTAATTTTTTCAGCCTTCAAAATTTATTGACAACCCTTTACAAATTTATATTTTACTTTCAATGTTTAAATTTTAAGTTTCTTTTTCTCTTTATATAATTTGAAGCATAATAAATAAAGATTATTTTGATTAAAATATTGCATGAATTCAATTTTTTTATTTCTTCATCATATGATCATATGATGATATGAGAAAAAAGTAAGTTATTTATTTTTCACAGGAATAGCAAACTAAATAAAACCAATCGTAATGATTTCTAGTGATAACGCAGTGGTTTTTTGGAAATAATTTGCTAGCTCATGAACCACTTAAGAAATCCTTATGAAATTTCACAGAGGCCAAGCAGAGGCCTGTGAGGAGGCCTCCTAGGATAAATGGGAGTTTGTTGGTATACCCCCAAACTTGAGTATCACAGGCATAAAATTTTTTGGAAATGTCATAAAAAGTTTATTTATTACTCAAATGTTAACGGCTGTATGCATAAAAAACGCTTACTTGAGCTTTAGAGTGTACGTTAGTTAACAAACACTTTAAGGCTAACAGACGTTATTTAAAAAATGGTATTCATAAACAGTACTTTAGCTAATGTATGCTTTAGTAAAATTAGTATATTGACTCTGGCAATGCCACTATTTTCAATTGTCACGTTGTAGTGAACGATGTATAAAAATGAATATTAGTTATCCGGATAGTTAAATCAATAAAAAATGTTTTTATTGTTTTCAGCAAAATCAACATATTTTTTTTTATTTTTTTATTAATTTTTTTATTAATTTTTTAATAAAAAGCAAAGCACCCAAAAAAGGTTAATTTGCAAGGCTTACGAAGAACTTACAAAGAATTTGTTCTTATTCAAAAAGAGTAATTATTCGGATAACGAGCTTTGTTTTGATTATATGTACATCACAATAAAACTTTTGTTTAAAATAATTAATTATAATTGTATTTTTGTAAAATATAAAATAAAGATATAAAAATGTTTTATATTTAATGGCATGTTATGTTTTAGTTTTTATTATTATTTGTGTACTACAATTTGTTTTAATAAACATTTTTAAAAATTTTTGGAATAACAAAGTAAAACCGTCATTGAGCGGTTTACATTGAAAGTGGCATAAGTCACAACTGAACAATTTTTTTTTTCATTTTTAATAAATTTGAAATTAATAAGTTAAGAAGTATTGAGATTTGTTTGAGAGGAGTGTTGATAATTAATGGTGTAACAAAAATTCTTATTTTGAAAGTGGCGTTAGTCGCTGTACTTAGGAAATTATTTACGTAGCTTAGTGTGAAAGAAATGGAAACATGTAATAAGTGTGTGTGAGGTAGTGTTGTGATTATTGGACTTATTTTTATTAGTTCGAAAGAATAGTGCAGTTTACTGAACTATATTATAGTGATATCTACTATATCTACTACACATAATTAGCATTATTTTGTTATTTTTTTATTCTCAGGAGGTTGCTTCGTGTTGTATAAAATATCTATGAATGTCTTAACAGAAGAATGTCACTATGTGCATATTATTGCACATAGTTTCTTATGTAAAGGACAAAATAGTAATAGTAGTAATAGTCTCCTGTCTAAAAAATCCTTCACAGTACACAACATGGAGAAAAAAGATTTTATTTCAACACAATCATTAGAAAAATCCGTTGCAGAAAGAAAACTAAATACAGACTAGTTAAAATGGCTAAAAATTAAAATGTTTTATAAACTAATTTAAAATAAAAAGATGACAATAACAAAGTAACTTATGCCACTTTTAAAATAAACGGCTAGGTTTATTGTAAACACAATTTGTTTTGTTTTTGAACTTTCAATAATAAAATTTAACTGTCAATTTATTGTAGGTTTAACGTAAGTTTTTCGTACTTTAAAGTTAACAAAGGTATGTTAAGATAAAAACGTTTTTTGAATACAACTTTAGGAAATTGTGCTTAACAGCGGCAGTTTATGCATGCAGCCGTAAGAGTTTTTTGAATATCTACGAAAAGTGTGCTTACAAGTCTAAGTTGCCTATTTAAGTTTAGAAGAAAATCGTGATAAAAAAACATTTTTTATTTTTGGACGACCTGGTAGGGGCGGTGTACTTAATTATTGACCTGGTGTACTTATTTATGTTTGGATTATTATTCTAAGATATTGGTTGTATTCTTGAATTTATAATAAAGCAGTGGAAAGTTAAAAGTTACAGGCCTCTGAACTGGGAAGGTTAAAAAGTACCGTTTTTTAAATTGAAACTTACTTCGGTTTTAATAAATTTTTTTTAGACTATTTTAAAGAAAACAAATAAGAAAGCAAGTGCGAATAAAAAAAAATTGAGTTCAAATTGTAACGGTTCACCCTCCAGTCCTATCCAAAAATAAGAATATCTCAACCCGTTTAGATTTTGTGGCAAGTCAAATTCTATATTTTATTTTTCAAACAATCACTTTAACGTGAAACTAAAGTACAGTTTAAAATGTAAATAAAATCTAAAAACGCGACGCCATGAAGGGATGCTACTTTGTTTGCCGCCATTTTGGGAAACATTATTTGGCGGTCGTGAAGTAGACACGTGGCAAATTTATTATGGAAAAATATTCGATAGGCCAACGTATTTTAATCATTAAAACGTTTTATCAAAATCAAACATCGATTACTGTGACAATGAGAAAGTTACGTGAAATGTTTGGGAGAAGCAATGTGCAAAGAACACGTAATATTTATCGTGTAGTGAATAATTTCGAAGATAGAGGTTCTGTAGGTGCTAGGTCCACCATGGACCACAACGTACTGCAAGATCGGCTGAAAACATTAATGCTGCTCAAGAAAGTGCTCAAAACTATCCAATAACCTCAATTCGACGCCGTGTTTAGAAGCTTGGTCTTCAAAGAACAATTTTGCACAAGGATTTTCATTTGTTTCCATATAAGATTCAGTTGCTTCTTTCACAAGACCATTTACGCCGTCGTACATATGCTAATATGCCCGTGACAACACATTTTCATTTGAATGGATATGTAAATAAACAGAATAGTCGATACTGGGGAATGAGGCACCCTTAAATTATTCAACACGCCCCTTTGCATCTATTAAAAGTGACAGTCTGGCATGCAATTCTATCAGGAGAAACCTTTGGACCTTATTTCTTTGAAAATTAAAACGGCGTAACGGTAACTGTGAATTGGGAGCGATATTGTGATATGGTTGAATACTTTTTAACGGCACAACTTCATGCTTTGGACTTGATTAACACGTAGTATCAACAAGGCGGTGCCACATTGCAAATAGCCAGGATTAGAATGGAATTACTGCCAATTCTCTTTCCACAACAAGTTATTTTAAGAAATTGTAATGTTGATTGTTGGCCTCCACGGTCGCCTGATTTAACTGCTCTGAACTTCTTTTTGTGGGGTTATCGGAAAAGCAGGGTTTATTCCAATAAACCAAAAACGCTAGAGCAACTCAAACAAAATATTCTTGATAAAATTAATGAAATACCACGTGATATATGTGAGAATGTAATTTAAAATAGCTCGCATTTGTGAGGCTTATAGAGGTGGACATTTATCTGATATTGTATTTCATACATAATTGCCGACATTAAAAAAAAAAATGTATCATTTAGGTGCCCCTGTAGGCTAGTAGGTAGTATACTAGCTGGTCAGTATGGGGGTTGTGGGTTCGATTCTCAACGAAGACCTTGATTTTTTTTCACTACAAAAATAAAAACTGACTGGCGTAGTCACTGGTCACAGTGGCGTCTCTTATACGGCAGTTAATTTCCGACTATCCTGCTTTCACCACCTGTTTCATCTCTTCTCTATCCCTTTCCTAAAGAATGTAGCACGGTACTTGACTAAATAGGCATTGTTGCCTGAAATGCTACTTCTCTTTTAAAAAAATAAAAAAAATTATCAATATAAGATCCATTCTCTTTCATTTAATCAAAAGTTATAAACAAACAAAGAAGTATACCTTTCCGGCGGGCACCCTGTATAAAGGGCATATACTTAACTTGAAGAAGCTTTGCAAACCTTGCCCTCTAATGAAGTTTTTCTCTTTTTTCTATGTAAAAGCAATAGGTCTGTCTGCGTACACATATTTTGCATCATTTTGTGCAAAATGTTGCAAAATGTTGTCTGCGTACTCGAAATCTCTTGCAAAAAGAGAGCTAAAACGATAAGTTTTTGACAGTTGAAAGTCAGAGAACTTACAAAATGTTACTGGAGAAATTTCTGCTTGCAAGATTTTGCAATTACTTTGAACAGCTGTTTTCATATAGTGTTTGAATTAAATAATTGTTGTGAAGTGAAAATAAAAATTGAAATTTAGCAATGGCAGAGGTAAGGAGTTACAAATGTGTTTATTTTTAATGTTTATAATAAATTATAATAAACAAAACATTTTATTTCATGGTAGAAACATTTAAATATACAGTGCGACCGTGGCGTAAGTGGATTGGAGATGGCAGAAGTGATATAAGCAGCAGAAGTTTCAGTTGTTTACACATCGATCAGCTGTTTTCTCGCAAAATTTCACTGGATACTGTCTGCGTACTTTTTCAGATTTTCTCAGCCGATAGAGTAACATTGTTCTTACTCTCCCAAAAAAATTGACCGAGTATTTGCTACTGGAAAAGTACGCAGACAGACCTAATGTGTTTACACACATCTCGATTTCCTGCTAAACTAAAAGAGGTAACTTAGACATGTAAGGGCATTTTTTGTAGGTATTTGTAAGGCCTACTTAAGTTCAAAAACTCTTAACATTTGTGTTATAAATAAACTTTATATGACATTTCCAAAAAATTTTATACCCGAGGTACACAATTTGGCAGCATACCCAGAAGCCCCCGATCGTCCGTAACATCACTCAGAAGTAACTCTGCTTGGCCTCTGTGAAATTTCATAAAGATATCTGCAGTGGTTCACGACTACCGAATTATTTAAAAAAAACGTTAAACCACTGTAGTTAAATAGAGAGAGAGAGAGAGAGAGAGAAAGAGAGAGAAAGGCAAATCTGGATTAAAATTTTAACTTAAAAATCGTGATAATTTGACTCATTAGGCTTACAGTAAAATAATAATTCTAGTATTAAATTATCACGAGGGCTGCTATTTATATTTCTGACCTGTTAACACTGACTGTTGCTAGGCACCAGCTGATGTTTCCAGTGCTATCTTCACATTGTTAAACATAACCTCAACCAAAACATTTTGTCATTTTATTGTTGTTGTTAGTGTTAATGATAGCAGGTTGAAAAAGTGATCTTAGGAGAAAATGAAATTAACTCGTGAAGATTTTCGTGCAATAATTATTCATAACTTTCGACGTGGCCTGACACGACAACAGTGCACAGATGAACTTAATTCCTTATATGGTAATGAAGGACCTTCTTACAGCACCATTAAAAACTGGTATAACGAATTCAATCGTGGCCGACAATCACTCCAGGATGAATCCCGTGAAGGTCATCCAACAACGGTTGTTCTGCCAGAAAACATCGCAGCTGTGCATGAGCTGATAAAGCTGAGGCATCTGTAGGGATTAGTATGACAAGCATCAATAAGATCTTGCATGAACATTTGCATGTGAAAAAGGTTTGTCCACGTTGGATACCGCATAACCTGACAAACGGACAAAAGAATGCTCGTGTTGATTGGTGCAAGAAAATGTTGCAGAAATTCGCTCAAGGTGCATCAAAAGCAGTTTATAATATCTGCACAGGTGACGAATCATGGATATACTCATATGATCCTGAAACAAAACAGCAATCCACCGTATGGGTCTTTCAAGACGAGCGAAACCCCACCAAAGTTATTCGTGGAAGAAGCACATCAAAGCAAATGGTTGCCTGTTTCTTCGGCATTACCGGTCATGTGGCGACTGTGTTATTAGAGCAACGTAAGATGGTTAATTCGGCATGGGACACCACTATTTGTTTGCCAGAAGTCTTTGAGAAACTTCGCGAAAAGTCAAAGAAAAGACGCATCATTCTGCATCACGACAATGCGAGCTGTCACCGATCAGCTGAAGCAATGGATTTTTTGACAGGGCTTTTGCTCTGATGGATCATTCGCCGTACAGTCCAGACTTGGCACCTAATTACTTCTTTTTGTTCCCGAATATCAAGAAAAAACTACGTGGACAACCTTAGACCTGAAGAAGCAGTTTCTGCATTCAAAACCCATATTTTAGAAATACCTAAATCGGAGTGGAAAAAGTGCTTTAAAAATTGATTCCAACGCATACAAAAGTGTATAAATCTTTAAATGCTTGTGTTTTCATCCTTAGGCCACAAATATAAATAGCAGTCCTCGTATTATTAAATGAATTATGCAGTGGAAACAAAATTGTCATGTTTCAAACTCGCACTGTGGACGCACTATTTTGCGTAAACGCATAAAACGAAGATACAAACCAGCGAACGACCATTATGAAGGTACTGTGGAAATCCGACTGCGCATCTCGTCAAACACTGGCAACCAACGGACACCTATTTTGGCCTTAATTTTTATATATATAGATGGATTGTATTTCAAATATCAAACAGCAACTTCATTTACCGAACGTTTTGCTGGTGCATGAAACTTTTAGAAGTTGAAGAGTTTTACAATTTTTATATTTATAAGTAATTAATAATTATTCGGAATCATTTTTAATATAAGCATTTTTATTTCGTGCTTGATTCCTTTAAATAAATATTTCATGATATTCTCACAAAATATTTATTACAAAAGTTTTTATTAAAAAATATAGATGTGCCCACCCCCATTACAATACATTTCAAATATTTTTATTTTTGTTTTTATTTGAATGAATAAATGTTTTATGAGAATATCATAAGATGCTTATTTTTTAATAAAAATTTTTGTAATAAATATTTTGTGAGAATATCATGAAATATTTATTTAAAGGAATCAAGCAAATGCTTATATTTCTATATTTCAAAATTTTTTAAAAATAATTACAAACTATTTAATGTTTTCATGTAAATTTTAAATAAGTATTTATGATATCAACAAGATAAATTTCTGGCATTGACCATTTACACTGCGAATATTTAATGTCACAATAAAGTTTGCTGTTTTGTTGATTCGAAGAAGACAAAACACTTGTCGAATCAATAGCATCTCTTAAGGAAGTATGACGTAAGAAACGCCTCAACCATTTGATACCCAATAATCCGTCAATAATTTTATCGACAGCTGATGTATCACCTTTAGTAACTCGGCTTACAGACTGTTGTATACGCATGCAGATGGCTTTTTGTATACATGAACTTAGATCGATGTCATTCTTCTGGAATGTTTCGTTGATTGTATCAAACAGGCTGGCCAAAGTGGTGTCTTGTGAAGTGAAGGGAAGAAATTTAGAAAAATATAAAAAAGAAAATTAAAATATTATAATCACTAACCTACTCTATCGCCCGAAGAATTTGTATAAATTAATTTAAAATTATTTAAAATTGACCACAGTTCGTGTTCTAAATTGTTGTCAGATCTTCGGAGTTTCCCTGTAGATGACTCTTCATTTTCAAGCACTACATATTTTCTAAAAATGAAGGAAATTAAAGTGCTGGAGCTAACTAAAAGGCCGGTCATCACTAAGGCTGCAGTGTTGATATTAATCAAAGCCTAAAAGTTATTCGAATATAAAATGTTTTTATGTAAATGCGCATGTAAATAATTTATAAGCATTTGAAGTAATTAGCCAAAAGTATAACTTACTGGTTCATTTCCATATTCTTCAACCTTCCGTAAAATGGGCACCTTAAGAAATGGGAATAGAAAATCTAAACCCAACTGAATATGTTGACCCAACGGTTTAAAAGATACAAGATTAGCTCGAGTTTTCCGCTCAAAAATTGACGTCACAAATTGTAGATTTAGGTTATCAATTGTTTTATTATCGACTGCTAAACAGTGCCCGATTAAAGAAATTGTTAACAGCATTAGGATTTTTTGAAGCATTTTCTTTCTTCGTTTTCTTTTTGCGCTCAAAATGAACTATACCTTAATGGTTGTGGTTTTAAAATGTTATTTCATTTAAAATGCGTAAGTGTATTAATTGTTTAGCAAGCTCTGTTGCTTTTTTTAATGAAGATAATGATGTGAGAGTTTAATCGATTTTACTTTCATTTAATTTGCACAACCAACTCTTAGTTTTTGTTGTTTTGTTTTTTTTTTTGTTTTTAGTTCAAACGTTTGCTTGAAGTTTTATTCTTTTTGTTCGCGGTTGGATGAGAGTTGTGTATCTTAAGGTTGACTTAATTTTCGTTAGTATATAGCAAATTTTGTTTCCTGTAAAAATCATGGAAATAATTCGCCTTTTTTTTAAAATAACAAATTAAACATAACCCACCTGTTAACACATTCAATATAGAGTCGCTCTTATGAGATTGATTATTTATATATATATATATATAAAGGCAGCCCTTTGTGTAAATTAGTAACCGGTATTTATTACCATTGCTGACCTAGCACAACTTGCACATGCATTCTGTTTCTTCTTCTTTTTTCTACCTCCTTCCGTTTTGTGCTGTCAGCAATGATAGACATGTTGGCTACGTCTCAAATATTAAATTTTATTGTAATATTAATTTAAGGTTATAAATAGATATAAGAATTCACAAGTTTACATTCTTTTATTGGATTAACGTAGACCAACAATCCAAATTGGTGAACCCGACGTGATTTTGTGGATTTTTTACGATTAAAGAGAGTCTTAGTGAAACGTAAACGAGACATCTTTAATTTAACATGGCTGATGTTTATCAAATTTTGGTCAACACAACTTCAAAAATTTTTGCCATGACAACCACCGAAGATAACGCATCTTTAGAAGACAAAGGCAACGATGGAAATGGTCAATCTACCGGCACAGATAATAATGCTTCCGTATCCGCAATTAACGCCAGATTACCATTTCCCGAAATGTGCAGTACAAACATCGAAGCGTGACGTCACAACACCTACAATTGGCTCCGATTTTATAAAATTTTACGATCTGCTAATCGATCTACGTCGCAACCGCCTTACTGGTAACAACGCTGGTTTCAACTCTAAGTTTACGTTACAATCGATAACCAACATCGCCGTCATTAAAACATTCAACATTAGTGATCCAACCACGAATCTTTTATCAGAATTTTCTGATATCACCCAACTTTCTCCAAGTGGATCTAAGACGAAATCGAGATAACGGTACAACCAGTGTTTTGCCGCCCCAGACGTATTTCACCATAAAAGGTTGCTGTAGCAAAAAAAGAGTTTGACTTTCTCATTCAAACTGGAATTTGCCAGCCGTCTAGAAGCAATTGGTCAAGTCCATTACACTTGGTATTAAAAAGTGATAGAACTTGGAGCCTATGCGGTGACTACCGTGCGCTTAATGTTTAGACGTTGCCTGATCGGTATCCTTTGCCGTATCTCAAGGATTTTACCAACAACCTGCAAGGTAAGAAAATTTTTTCGAAAATCGACCTGCAGAAAGCATTCCATCAAATTCCGATACATCCAGAGGACATACCTAAAACAGCCATAAGCACACCGTTTGGATTGTTTGAACTCAAATTTATGACCTTCGGCGTCTAATTAATGAAATATTCACAGGAATGGATTTCGTTTTCCCCTACATTGACTACAAGAATTTCCAACATCAACGAAAAATCTTCGGCCAACGCAAACAGCACACCATACGCCACACGCTACATTCATCTCTAAAGATCTCCAGTCGACAACACACGTCTTTGTACGCAACGATTTAATACGTCATTCACTAACGCAACCATACGATGGTCCGTATGAAATTTTGAAGAAATTTCCAAAATATTCTACAATTAATATTTGGGGTCGAAAAAATTAACATCGATAAACTTAAACCTTGTTTTTTACCAGCGAACGAGCCGCCAAAATCAGCAGCTATACAAACCGATCCTGCAACTGATCGACAACAAGTCCAAAGTTATATGCTTCAGCTACCTGCTTCAGAAGTTACTAGTCAGAAACATCTTCTTTCCATACAGGAAGAACCCACTTCAACAACATCCGAAACGATTTTGAAAGCTACGTCTAGCGGCAAAAAGGTGAAGCTTCCTGTTAGGTTTAGATAACCTTTTTCCAGCGAGGGGAGTAATGTGGCAGCCCTTTGTGTCATAAATTAGTAAACGGTATTTATTACCATTGCTGACCTAGGACACCTTGCACATGCATTCTGTTTCTTCTTCTTTTTTCTACCTCCTTCCGTTTTGTGCTGTCAACAATGATAGACGTGTTGGCTACGTCTCAAATATTAAATTTTATTGTAATATTAATTTAAGTTAATAAATAGATATAAGAATTCACAAGTTTACATTCTTTTATTGGATTAACGTAAACCAACAATCCAAATATATATATATATATCTATATATATATATATATATATATATATATATATATATATATATATATATATATATATATATATATATATATATATTCAAAACTACTTGACAACACTTCAGTAAAAATATTTTGTTTGCAAGTGAGTGACTTCTTAAGTTCAAAAACTAACAGCATTATACTTTAAATAAAAAATTAAAAGGAAAACGTTAGCTCACATAATAAAATAATATTCGTTTTGAAATTCTTAGGTTTAAATTAATTGGGTCGATAAAACATACATGTGCTGAGCTTGAAACGGCTATAAAAAAAATTAAAAGTCAGATCGGAGTAATTCCTTTTTGATTTAATTGTACCATTTTGTCTAAAATTTTATAATATCATTGAGTAGTGCATGAAGAGTATGTTGACAATTTTAATTTTTTCCGCGAAATCCCCAGTATAGATATCACTGACATGTGGTTTTAACAGGATGGTGCCACATGTTCCACAGCCAATGAAACGATTAATTTATTGCAAAACAAATTTCCCAATCGCATAATTTCACGATAATCAGCACTTCACTAGCCAGCTAGATCGCATGATTTAACACTACTGGATTATTTTTTATTGGGCTCTGTTAAGGACAGAGTCTATATAGAGCCAATCGAATCGATTTCAGCCCTAAAACTCAAAATCAATAATGCGGTTAACGAAATAGGACCACCATTTTCCCAAAAAATGATTAAAAACTTTGATGAAGAATCGACATCAGTCAGCATGGTCGTGGTGTGGATATATGCCAGATATCATTTTTCATTTATAATTGCCGAACTTTTCTCTTTTGTTTTGTTTTAGAACAAAAAACGAATAATGAGAAGGAATTATTTTTACGTATTCTTAAGTTTTGCATTGAAGACAATAGGTATTTTCAATTTGATAATATGATATATCAACAGAAGGAGGGCCTCCCTATGGGCTCTCCAGAATCTCCAATTATAGCTGATATTGTGATGGAGGAGTTACTAAATTCATGTATTAGTAAAATGCATATCAAACCTAAGATAATCACAAAATATGTGGATGATTTATTTTGTATAACTTCAGAAGATGCAGTGGATGATATTTTGTCAGAATTGAATAGTTTCCACCCGGATATTAAATTTACGATTGAAAGAGAATTAGAATCTAGACTTTCATATTTAGATATATTGATAATAAGGAAGAAAAATTAGTTAGTATTTGATTGGTATAAGAAACCAACATCTTCTGGAAGAATTATTAATTTTTATTCAAAACATCCAAGGAAAATATGATAGACAGAATGTTGACTATAAGTGATAGAGAATTTCATTTGAAGAATAGGGATACAATAAGAGATAAACTTAATGACAATGATTTTCCAGTAGAATTAACTAACAGATTAATTAGACAATATGGTAGTTATAGGCATAATTTAGGAAATTCTACGGCAGAGCCAAGAAATTATAAATCATTAACTTATGTTCCTGGAATATCAGAAAGATTAAGAAAGTGTAAAATATATGACACAGATAAATATATAATTGCACACAAAACACCTAACACATTAAATAAATTATTTAGCTGTATGAAGGATAAAATAGGAAAAATGGAAATATCTGATGTAGTATACAGGATACCATGTGGAGGAAATGACCAGATGAACTGTGACAAAGTTTATATTAGGACAACAAAAAATTAACTTAAAACAAGATTAACTGGTCACAGATGTGACCAAAAATATAGGAATATTTCAACACATAAGACATACTTATCTTCACATTGTAAGAAATATAATCATTATCCTCAGTTTGACGAAGCATCAATATTAGATATAGAAAAAAACTATAAGAGACGTTATATGTTAGAAATTGTTAATGTACCAAATGTAAGGAGAATAAATTTCAAGACAGACACAGACAATTTAGCTCAGAATTATAGGTACTTAATTCAAAAGACACATAATTTGTTATAATTATTTCATAAGAGAGAATTTGTTATTTATTTGTTATTTCCGTTTTCTTGTTTTTGTATGTTTGAATATTTGAAAATTTAAATTTTTGTATGTATGTATGAAAAAATATTTTATATATTTTTGTCAAATGTTTTGAAACATTTTTTTTTTTTAATTTGTTAATAACTTTTTGTTTTCAAATATATAAAATTTTTTCCTGAAGAAGCTTTCCAAAGGAAAGCGAAATATCGAGAAGAAAAAATATATAAAAAAAAATAAAAAAAATAAATAAGATCGTTAAAAAGAAAAAAGATATTTATTAAAGATAAATAAAAAAATATCGTTTAAAAAAACTATAAAAATATTATTATTATGATTATTATTATGAGTTAAGTTTAACTTTCTCAACTTCATGAAGTTGGAAAAAACCTATACCGGGCTATGCCAAGGTATTAGGCTCTGTTGGGGCGTAAACCATGTTCTAGCCCGTTCGCATCTAGTTGCTGGAGGAATCGGCGCACTATATTACACATATTCAGGATCACAGATTTTTGCATAGTCTGCAGAACATCTTGTAGAATGTGTTTTTCCAGCTGCATGATAAGGCTTTTTGGTATCAATCCTGTGGCGGTTAGTATTATTGGCGAGATATCCACTCTTTCCACATGATACATTGTTTTCAGTTCGTTTGCTAGCTCCGTATATTTTTGAATTTTTGTGCTGTATGTCGATTGAAGGTTGTTGTTGAGTGGGACAGCTATATCAAATAATATAATCCTTTTACCTAGTTTATTAAACAATACGATGTCCGGTTTGTTAGCTCGCATTGTGCGGTCTGTTATCATAGGCCTGTCCCAGTACAGCTTAGAGCTGTTGTTTTCAAGTACAGGTGGAGGTTCGTATTTATAATATGGCAGCCACTGTCCGACAAGACCAGGGCTTGGTGAATTATTTTGGCCACTTGGTTATGTCTCATTGTATAATCACTCTGTGCCAGGCTCGTGCATCCCCCTATGACGTGATCGATGGTTTCCGCAGCACTCTGACAGCGGCGGCATAAGTCGGATTGTATATTTTCACGCAAAACAAACTTGCGGTAGTTTTTTGTAGCTATTACCTTATCTTGAATTGCTATGATAAAACCTTGCGTTTCTGCAAAGAGAGACCCACGCTTAAGCCATAAATTCGAACTGGGCATGTCGATAAAGCTTTGTGCTAGCTGGAATGGATGAACTCCGTGTATACTTTTACTTTTCCATGCGTTTAAGCGCTGCTCTTGAGAGAGAACATTGGGTGGTTCTAAAATCTTATCTAGTTCAAGGTTAAGAGGAGTATAATTCTTGTCTGCTGGACATACTGTTGGGATTAGGTCTGAGCTTTCAATTTGGCTTCTTAAATAATTTTTCAAGCTATTTATTTGCGAGAAATACAGGTTTGGTACGTCCAGGAGACCTCTTCCACCGTTTTCCCAAGAAAGGGTGACTCTTTCAATTGCACTTCTCGGGTGGTGACATTGGTATTTGGTTAGTGTGGTTCTAAGTAATGTCGATATCTCGTCAAGGTTTGTGTTTGACCAGTTGACAACTTCAAAGGAATACGTTAATACTGGGATGGCCCATGTGTTGATGGCCTTTCGTTTATTATCGGCATTTAAATTTTATTATTATTATTATTATTATTGTTGTTATTTTACAAGTTATTTATGTATAGCAAACACAAATGCTGTGGGAATAAGAATAAAGACTTTTCACCTCCAATACCTCGCCAGAATGTTCAAATTTAGTTGAAATTATATATTTATTTAACTTTTTTTTTTTTAAAGAGAAGTAGCACTTTAGGCAACAATGCCTATTTAGTCAAGTACCGTGCTACATTCTTTAGGAAAGGGATAGAGAAGAGATTAAACAGGTGGTGAAAGTAGAAGGATAGTCGGAAATTAACTGCCGTATAATAAGACAGCACAGCGACCAGTGATTATGCCTTCATCGCTGAGCAGCCCCACCGACAGTCAATTTTTTAGTTTTGTAGTGAAAAAAAACCAAGGTCTTCGTTGGGAATCGAACCCACAACCCCCATACTCACAAGCTAGTACACTACCTACTATCCTACAGGGAAACCTTAGGCTATTAAATGATTTTATTTATTTAGTATAGTTCTATTGAAATTGCTTAAACTTAAACAAAGATAAAAAAAGGTTTGGTAAAATATCCTTGTAAAATTCCCTTATTATCAAACACATTATCACTAACGAAAACATATGAAAGCGATAAGAGCAATTGTGATAAGAGAGGTACGCATGAATAGTATATTAATTTTAAGATTTTCATTGTTAATATTTAAGCTGAAATATTTACAAATAAAAAGCAGTGTCTTGGAAACATTCAAAGATTGTGTTTTGTTAAAATCTTCTAACAATATCATATTTGATAGGATAGAATTATAATATGTATTTATTAAAGCCATGTTATACTGCTTAAACTTTAATGAACTAAAATAAATCAAATTATTTCTATAAAAAGATCAAGACAACGAGAACAATATTACCAAAATTAAATGAAATAAAAATGTATATTAAAAAAAAGAGCAGCAAATAAAAATTATGAAATAAATGACTAAAATAATTTATTAAAAAACCATAAATTATAAACAGGCAAAAAGCGTCAAAAGGTTTAAGGGCCCAGTTCTTTTATCAATAAATTTAAAACTTTACAGAGTGGCTGGCATCTTCTATTTGTAGTTTATCAATACGAATAACGACGTTAAGAGGAGGAATTTAAAACATTATGTTATGTTTGTGTAATTAAAAATTTCACTTATAAATTTTTTTGTTTTCGAGAAAAATGACCAATTGCAATTATCATAAACTTTATAACAATTGTCACCATTTTTTGCAGCATCTAAAGCGTTTCGGATAGCTGTGCCATTCAGATAATTACGAACCACTTCCAAGCTAGTCAAAAACGAAATTAAAGTTATTAAATATATAAAAAATATATCACTGTTGGACATACCTAAAAACGCCATCCAGTATTCGGGGCAGACCTTTGGTGTTAGTATTGTTGATGTTGAAAAAATTCTGTTGAGTATATCTACACAAGAAACTCTGAATACAATCACTTATGTTAATGTTATTTTCTTGCAATTTGGAATCCATTTTTGTTGCAAATTTCCCAATATTTGAAACTAAAAGTTTCACATTAGTTATATTTACGATTTAAAATTTTTTATTTATATTAAGTAAAACTCACTGTAATCCGAATTATTTTTATTGTAAAACTGATTGAAATTCACTGAGTCCGGCTGGTAAACATTATCAGCTCTTAACGATTTTTTATAGCCGCTTAAATAAAAATGCTGCGCAAACACCGTTTTCAAAATTATGGCCAAAATGCCACCAATTGCCACTATTACGCCCATTGTTAGAAGAGATTGCAAATTTAAATTGAATATATTGCGCAAAGCTGTTTGTGTTACAGTCATACTCCTCTCGATGGGTATGCGTATAAACGGCACAATAAACTCCAATTCAATATTAAAGTCACGATTATCAGCATGAAATTGAAAGCCTCGAGGTTTACGTTTACTTTTAATCATTCGATCCAAATCCGTTTTTAAGGCGTTTCTTGGCTCAAAATCATGAAAACGGAAAAAGCTAATTGCTGTTACATTAGTATAGAAATTTTGTTCGATATTCATTTTAAAATCACAATAATTAATTTTAAATATAACTAAAACTGTTATGAACAAATTGTTTTTTGATTTAAAACAAGTTTTTGTCATTTTACGAAATTTTCTTATATTTTGTTGTTAATGTTATTGCGCTTAGCACTCAACACTTTCTAAACTTAAAGCTCCATGTTAATTTTAATTTAAAACTGTTTTTACTTTTAAGCAATCAGATTTTTCATAAATTTATTCGCATTTCATGCAAATTTGTGTGTATGTAGATAATCTTTTTCGGAGACGCATTAAACAGTTTACGTGTGCGTAAAAAAGGTGATTAATTTTAAGGTTCGTTTAACAAAAAAAGTTTTATGAAGTTATTGAAACGTTATAATTAAAATTACTTTCATACTGAAAATAGATTAAAATAATAATTATTTCATGAGAAGATCGAGCATATACGAGCTTTCCTTTATTTTTTCCACAAAAAACTATTAACTAACTCTGAAGTGTAAAAAATACTTTTTCCAGACGAATTAAATTTTTGTTATGAAAACCAACCCTATTGCTTTCATTGTAATTTTTGTCCATCTGTCACAGCAGTCTATTACTGTAACCGTACAGACAATGCTAAAGGCTGTGAACTGCTACAAATAAGTTTTTTTTTCGCTCGGACCAGTCTTCTACTCATGCAATGCATTGTGCCAGAACTAGGAAATCAGGCTATAGGGAGGAAGAAAGAGCGGGTAGTGTTTGTGGACAACTGTGTGATTAGATTTACATCCGCACCTGGCCATGAAGCCTTAATCAAATGGTGGATCAAACCACTGCATAATTTGGAACGTCATGCTCGTCCTAGGAAGTCGAAGCTATAAATCTATGCAACAGAACTTTTTAGTTGCAACTTCGATGATTCCAGAGCAGGGCTGCTTAAGAGTTGGAGACTTTCCAACTCCTGTCCAGAACACATGTCTAGCATGTTCACTGGATCTGGGAACATTTCACCAGGTAGGTGTTATTAAAGGTGAAATGAACCCGGCCACCATAGAATCATAGACTGATATGCGGCCGCGAAACCACAATTACCACGATACTCCCATATAGGGGCCAACCTCAATAATCAGCCAGAGAACAGTTAAGTGTCTAAAGAGACAAGTAACGGAACTCTGCGGGTCACTGATTCCCGTGGAAATAAATTGGAGTTTCCAGTTGTACCCCTGCTGACTTCAGGGGACTGAGCTCTTTTTTCCCGCTATTTGCACAGGTCTAAGTTGTTGCTATCTCCAAACTTACAAACGCCTCAGAAATATCTAGAGCAGTGATAGGCGAACTACGGGCCGCGGGCCACATCCGACCCGCGAGAGGTTTCAATCAGGCCCGCCGAGCGTTTTTCAAAAAAAAATTAATCACCTATTAAAAAATTATGCCCAAACAATAAATTTACATTATGTTTTAAAAAAGATATAAATTGACAATTTTAGCAAAAAAATGCGATGTTTTCATATTATATTGTGTACAAACTGCGTAGTTTTCTGGGAAATATTGTACACGCAAGAGAACAACAACTTTCTGATGCAATATTCCAAAAAGAAACATAAACATCATCAAACACTAACAACTAACATAGAAAACTGAACGTATAACATAACAACTATTATATGTGAAAAGATTCTTGAATATTCGAGACAACATGCGCAACAAATAAAAAAGGGCCAGCGATGGATTAATCAGCAATCAGTAAAAGTGTAAATCTCGTGACGTAAAGAATAAATTGTGAAGTAAAATTATAAAGTTGCCAACGTACAGTTTTATTTGTGTGATTAAAATAATAAAGTCTATTGTAAATAAAAGTGCAATAGTAAAATAGTCTAAGTTTTTTACCCCCATAAATGTCAATCGAAAATAGAAAGAAAAAAATTGATTCGGAATGTCGAGTATTTCAAGAAGAGTGGATATGGAAGTACTTCTTTATGGAATATAACCAAAAATCTATTTATCTTATCTGCCAAGAACCGGTAGCTGTACTAAAAGATTATAATCTCGCTAGGCACTTTAATTCAAAACATCTTGGGCCGAAGTACTATAAAATGACAGATGAAGACAAGAAAGTTCATTCAGAGGAATTGAAAAGAAAAGTATCTAATCAGCAAATGTTTTTTAAAAATCAAAGAAGTGTCCAGCGATCGTGGAGGATTTGACTCATTTTCTAACACTTAATTCTTTGAGGCCTGTGAGTGAAGAGAAGTTAAAAGTCTTTTCACAATCTTTATTAAAACTGTATTCAGAATTTGAGGCCAGATTTGCTGACTTTAAAAAAATCCAACCATGTTTAGATGTTTTTTCAATGCCTTTTAATGTTAATCCTGAGAATGTTCCATCTGATCTACAATTGGAAATTAGAGAACTGCAATGTAATAATAATTTAAAACAGCTATTTTTAAATACAGATAAGCTTAATTTCTATAAATCCTTACCAAAAGATGAATTTCCAAAGCAATTCAATGCAATGTTTGCTTCCTCATATTTATGTGAACAGGCCTTTTCAGTAATGAAATGCAGAAAAAATTCAATAAGAAGCCGATTGTCAGACGAGAGTCTATTTAATATATTAAAAGTCACATCCTCCCAGCTGGAACCAGATTTTGAAGAAATTATGTCAAGTCAGAAACAGATCCATGCTTCGTATTACGTAATATAACTAATAAAAATATAGCTTAAACCGAACTTTTAATTGAACAGCAACCCCATAATTTTTTAATGAATGACCCTCTATGTTTTTTTTTAATGGCCCGCCGCAAGATTTTTTTTTATTTATTGGCCTGCCACCCAAAAAGTTCGCCTATCACTGATCTAGAGCCACCACCTTACTCTCACCGAAATGATGCGCTCGAGCTCGAAAGAATATCTTCGGTATAGTAATGGGTACTCTGTCGCGCTTGGGCTGTGGTTGATTACTTACCAGCAAATAGGAATTAATTGCAAATATACCACCCAGTAAATGAAATACTGTTGTCATTTTTTTTTTGTCTTTTCTGGCTTTCTGTTCGGTATAAACGGCGAGCGCTTTCGATGTGAAGACATCATTTTCAAGTCGTGTACTAATCCGTACTGGTGAGTCAGTGTTCTCGTTAGGTATTTCTGTTGTTAAGGTCGTATCTACCCATGTAGGTAGAATGCACTTTAAACAAGGCTAATTTTTGATATTTCTGTCTTTTATTATTATCTAGGTACTGGTGTTTTTCGTTTGCTCGAATGTATGAGTAGTTTTAGTAAAATGAAAATTGTGTCTCAGGTCGTGTTTACCTGTTCGCACTGTCAAAAGTTGTTGTTTTGTAGATTTCAATAGTTTCAATAATGTCTAGCCTTCGTCGTAATAATCTCATACATTCATCTATTTCCCTTGGTATGTGTCCGTGAGTGTCGAGGTATAATGCAAAGTTTGAGTCTTCTCTTTTTCGTTTGTATGAGCGTCTGTTGTTTTTAAAATTTGATTTTAATGTTTCCCTAGTTTGCCCTATAAGTATATTAGAGGTCCAAGAAAGTCTGTAAACTCCGCTGGAACTAAATTTGTCAGTTGCTTGTGTTTTTACATTAGTGTTTATACGTGTAGTGATTCGAGATGTTGCATGAAAATTTCCATGGAGATTGCAGAGTTGGGTTTCCAATATCGAGTCCATCAGGTAATTTGTAAAAGTGGTTATTAAATATAAAGTACTTCTGTTTTTATTATCGTCTTTGCAATATCTATAATGTCGGTGATGTATTGGTTGTCGTATAAAGTGCCTAGTGTTTTGCGTAGAATATCTAAGGTTTCATATGTTGGTATTGAGGCATATAGATCCTTGATATCAAAGGAAATGAGTCGCATGTGCATTCCATTATTTGTCTTGTCTATGGTTTATATACCAATTGCATTTTGTTCATCTTGAATACTGTACCTAAGGCTAGTCCCTCCCGGGGGGGAGTCTTGATAGACACATTTTTACATGTGTCTTCGGGTGTAAAAGGCGGCACCCGTCGCCTGGGCTACCAGGAACCCGATAATGGAAGAGACATTTGACTCTCGGAGTCCCACCAGTGACTTAGAAACACAACTGGCAGTTGCCCGCAGAGATACGGCTCTCTTTAGGTTCTTGGTGAGGCTCCTCGGGGAGCAATGTGATGGCTGTGGTTTAAATCGAGCTTTGAAGAAAGTTCCGAAGAGGTGTTAACGAAAAGAAATGGTTAATATCCAAGTAAATGTCCTAGTACTGCTTGAAACCGAACCAGGAGTTGGATACGATCCAACTCTTAAGCAAGGAGTGGGGACACGGCCATGCTACCGTGCACTCGAAAATTGCAACTAAGGCGTATATGCACCTAGTATGTATGGGTCTTAGGACCTAGGTGGACGTTTTTTCCTACACCCAAGTTCCAATGATTCCTCCTGTCCATTGAATAATTTGAAGGTTTCCCATTCCCCAGAACCGACTATGCTGTTTATTTACATATCCATTAAAATGAAAATGTGCCTCGTCATTCATTATCATTTTTTCATGAAAATCGAAGTTATGATGGGCGAGCTTTAACATCCTATTGGCATATGTACGGCGGCGTAAATGGTCTTCTAGAAAAAGCTCTTGTATCAACTGAATCTTATATGAAAACAAGTAGAAATCCTTGTGTAAAATTGTGGCCAAAGTGAATCTTTGAAGACCAAGCTCCTGAGCACGGCGTCGAATTGAATCACCTACAGATCCCCTTTCTTCGAAATCATTCACTACGCGATAAATAGTGCGTTTTGTTGGCACGTTATTTCTCCCAAAAATTTCACGTAACTTTCTCATCGTCAGAGTAATCGATGATTGATTTCGGTAAAATGTGTTAATGTGTGGCCTATCAAATGTTTTTTCATAATAAATTTGCCACATGTCTACTTAACTACCGCCAAATATGAACTGTCACGACTAGTGTTTACCAAAACTTTGGCAAAACAAAGTGACATACCTTCCCGGCAGATAGTAATTGTAAACAGGAATGCTTAAAACTGTCATTATTTTTTTCATAAATTTCTGTAATTTGTTTGTATTGCGTTTGTTAAGTAGACAACAACTTTACGCAAGAAGCACTTACTAATATGGTTGGCAAACTTCAAAACATTTAAATCGAACTGCATGTTTCACACTTAATTAATATTTTAAATCGTAAATATTGTATATCTGTAACGTTAATAAATTTATTAAATAATTTGATAAGCCGATGCTGGCAATTTATTGAATTTAATTTAACAATATTTTAATTTTCTTTAAATTTAAACCACAATGCTATTTAGCAAATCCGTTCACCACCACAGGGTAAACATGGAGAGCAAGGATCTACTGGTTTGCCTCGCCTATCTATCGTGCATAATATTGGTGGACTTGCGCCTCTTAACAAATCCCTTTTCGCTTTTCTATAAGATAAAAAATTCGTATTAATAATTTTAAGTTCTTAATTACTTTAAGATCAACGCAAAATACTTTTTAGCTTCTAATTCAGCAGCTGACATTTTCGCCTTCTTTCTTTCCATTTTTAGTACATACTTCAACATATTAACTTTTTTCTGGGAAACATCTCCTGCTGCCCCGTTATTTCTAGCCCTCCCAGCTCCACCAACGCCTCCAAAACCGCCGACTCCGCCAGCAACTGCAGCCCCGCCAACACCAGCCGCACCGCGAACACCTCCAACACCGCCGTAACCACCAGCACCGACACCACTAACACCTCCAGCACCACCAGCACCACCAACACCAGCAACACCGCGAATACCGCCAACACCACCAGCACCGCCAACACCACCAGCACCGCGAACACCGCCAACACCACCAGGACCGCGAACACCGCCAACACCGCCAGCACCGCGAACACCGCCAGGACCACGACCTCCATATCTTCCACTAAAACTGATCGCGCGAACCACTTTTTTCTTACAAGGATCCTGGCTAGAGTCACCATTACCATCCCTCAAATCACCATCTTCAGCTAGTGCTCCCTTACTGCGCCCCTTACGTTCTCCTACAGCGCAGTGGTACATAGACAAATATTTATTTGGATGTCGGGGAAATAATGGCACTGGATTCCAATCTAATTCATCATATTGAATGCCTACATTAACTTTGTTAATTTTCACAAGGTTTTCGGGTTTAATTAAGCCAATAGGTGGTGTTACGCCAAAATCATATTCGTCTTCACTCTCACTAGTATCAGACAGTACAAGAGTATCACAACATGGTGGAATTCCTTGTTTCAAACATTCTTTATTACACTGATATTCCAACCTCTTCTTATCGATAAATTTTCGACAATAACATAACGAAATTGGCCTATGGCAGGTACATTTTTTAAAGCCAAATGACTTTAAGTTTCTTTTTAAGTTTCGTATTGTCTCAAATTGAGGATTCTTAACGATTCTAATTTGTACAGGCTTCATATTTTCATACGGATCGGCAGCTTCAATTAAAACCTCTCGACGTTTAAGAGGTCTCATTGTTATAATATACTCCCCATTCTTTTTGAAAATATGTAAAGTCGGTTTTTGTATAGGCATTTTAGGAGGTGGTTCCTTTTGATCCCTATTCGTTCTCCGATAGCAGTATTTGGAAACAAGTATTGTATCAGCAGGATAATCCTTCAAAAAATATCTCATTAGTTCTTTAATGGGTCGGCGTATAGCACCAGGTTTCCAATTGCCATGATTGTTTATATTCCATAGCCAACCCATATTTGGTGGAACATTTCTTCTACCAGAAAAACCATTAATGCACACTTTATGCCCCAATTGCTTGGAAACTTTGTGTTCAACAAGTTCATAATCATACCTTGAGAGGAAACAAAATACACAAAACAAATTATAAATAAAAGAACGATAAAATATTTAAAAAAAGATAAAGATAAAATATCATTACGGCCAACTTAGAAGTCATTAGAGATTTCAGTTTTGGTGATGGTCGGCATGGTGGAAAAGGAAAAAATAGAATGCGCTCCTGAATTTCCCGCTCTAAATATTTAGCATTTAAATTGACAGTGTAAGCGATATATTTAATTATTTCTTAAATTACATTTTCAAACAGGCATACGAAATGGACGATATCGTTTACAGTTACTGAAAAGCATACTAAGAATAAGAAAATAATGGCCATTTCTTAGGCTTAAGCACAATGCGCTCACTTTTTGACATTTATTAGCTATATATTGGCAGCTGAACAACGCTAATAATTTACCAATATTTACTTTCAAGAAGTAAAGCAAGAAACAAATGCTTGCAATTTAAAAATGCAAAACTGTGCCCAGCAGTAAGGCTCACTTATAGCTTATGAACCAAAAAAGGGAGATCGTTGCCTTTCATTAAAGAGTAATTTTTTAAAAAGTATGCATGAAATTAGTTCGTGCGAAGTGGGATTTCAATGAGCCACCCCTTGATTATTTCCAGTGGAATCAATCAACAATAATGGACACCTTTGAGATCAACATTATTAGGTTTATTCATGCATATGGCCAGAATTTGCCCCCGGGGGCACATGATAGTCTTTATGGATCCTACAACAACCATCTAGACTTGTGTCTTGCGGGGTAAAAGGGAGCCCAGTCCCTAGTAGGAGTCAACTGGACAATTCACTATATTTCCACGGGAATCAGTGAGCCCCAGAGTTCCACTATTTGTCTCTTTAGACATTTAGCTGTGCTCTGTCTGATTATTGACATAGACCCTTCGGGACAATCGTGGTGGCTGTGTGTTTCTAGGCCCTCGTTTGAATTTTTGGGTCGGATCATTCACAATCCACACAATGAGTATGAATGCCGTCGTGTTCTTAATTATATTAAGCTTCATACATTCTGGACCAGAAATGGGATAGGATAGTCTCCAACTCTCCAGCAAGGAGTGAAGGCTCCAGTCTACTCCGGAAAATATTTAAAAAATCCAGGAGAGTTGTTCCTATAAAAGATCTAATTGGCACAGAGTATAGATTTATTTCGCAATACTTTACTTTTGCTTTTCATGTTCCAGTAAAATAAATAAATATTACGCCTTCACAGATATTGATTGTCAAAAAGAATTTCTAATTAACATATCGACCCCTGCGTGCGAATCATCGTATGAAAATTGGTTCTTAATCTGTCAATTAGAACAGCCGTTATAATTGTTATGGAGATAACAATATTTATACTTAATCGTATGAATCGTATGTGAAAACTATTCACATTTGATCGAAATTATCGCCTGTTTGTGTTCGTTCTGTTTGTCACATTAGAGGTTAAAGTTGTTAAGTTGTGTACAAATGTTTTAAGTATAACTTTTCTCGTTTATCCCGATCGCATAATTTCACAACAATCAGCAGTTAAGTGGCCAGTCAGATTTAATTCAACTGTATTATTTTTTGTGAGGCCATGTTTAGGGCAGAGTCTATACGGAGCCAATCGAATCGATTTTAGACTTAAAACTTAAAATCCATGATGTGATTAACGAAATAGGACCGCTATTTTGATAAAAAATTATTAAAAATTTTGATAAAAGAGTCAGCGTGGTCGTGGTGGACATTTGCCAGATATCAGTTTTTATTTATAATTGCCGAAAATTTCTCATCATTTTAGAAAATAAACTTTTTGTTGAAAAGCCCTTTATAAAATAATAATATTTAAGTACCAAATAAATACAAAGTACTTTTACATTTGGATGAACTCGACATACCGGATATTCTAGAGCGTTATCTTTCAGCAGCTAAGACTAGTAAGCGATATTTTTATATTTTGATTAAATATTTATCTTTGGCTCAACAACTCAATTATCACTGTATACAAAGGTACGTCCAATTTATAAGGACATTAAAGGAGGAAAAGCTCTTGCTGTACATGGAACTTTTATTTATAACAAAAATTACGCATTAAATCAAAAGTGCATAATTAAAAGTTTAAACAAAAGATGCCATTAAGACGTGTTATTACTTAAATTAGAAATTAATTAAGTTTGGCGTTACAGTCACTTTATGATTAAACTTCAACTCAACTTAAATTTATTTAGAAATTATTTTTTTATGCTCTGGCTCTAATAAGAACGACTCAGCCTTCTCATAAATTCACTCCCACGGATATCTCTTGTGTAGCCAATCTAAAACAAAAGATTAGTTTTACTCTTCGCCAAAATCACTTTAAATTAATTGTATTTATTGCATTTTGTCATAGCGGCTATAGTAAAACATCTTCTGTGAAAATTTCAGCACTCTACCTATTAGGGAATCAGATATTAACGAAAGCATTAGGGTTATGCTTTTATATTTTGTGTACCCCCCGGGGGCACATATATATGGTCTTTGGAGATAGCAACAACTTAGACCTGTGCAACTGGGGGAAAAAGGTAGCCCAGTCCCCTGAAGTCAGCAGGGGTTCAACTCCACTTTATTTCCACGGGAATCAGTAAGCTCGCAGAGTTCCGCTGTTTGTTTCTTTAGACATTTAACTGTTCGCTGACTGATTATTGAGGTTGGCCCCTATATGGGAGTATCGTGGTGGTTGTGGTTTCGCGGCCCCATATCAGGTCTGTTGTTTAATATGGTGGCCCGGATCATTTCGCCGTTAATGACACGCTAGGTGAATGATCCAGTCCAGTGAGCATGCTAGACATGTGTTCTGGACAGGAGTTGAAAAGTCTCCAACTCTTCAGCAAGGAGTAATGATTTGCAGCCCTGCTCTGTAATCATCGAAGCTGCAACTAGAAAGTTCTGTTGCATAGAATTATAGCTTCGACTTCCTAGGACGAGCATGACGTTCCAAATTATGCAGTGGTTTGATCCACCATCTGATTAAGGCTTCATGGCCAGACGCGGATATAAATCTAATCACACGTTTACATTTTGTGTACGGAACGCTAAAAACAATGACAAGCCTTACAAAATTTTAGACGTTCGAAAGATTAAATTTGGAACCCTGTTGCGCCACTTCTGAAAGGAGCATATCTCTGCTATCATCATGTAAAGTTTTGTCTTAATCAGGCCAGCTGATTTATTTCGGAAATAGTAATTCATTTCTGATCCTGTATAAACAAATGTGCAAGTTAAAATAAGATCTACTCACAGTCTACTTCTAACAGCCAGCTTAGAGGCCGGTTGTAGTGAACACTTTTTTTTCTTGCTTTTTTTTGGTGTCTTTTCTGTGGGAACGTCCGCAACATTTTGTTGGTCTGTCACATGGATCTCTTTATTTGTTTGTGATTTTTTTCTCTGTATAGTTTCTTTATTAAGTGCTCTTTCACAACGTTCATCTACCTCGACTTCTTTCGGTTTTGTTTCGACAATATCATATATGTCTTTTAATTCTGAAAATATTTTGGTTAAAAATGGACGATTATCAGTGCTGCTAACACAATGAGCATCTGAAGATTTTGAATCACAACTATCTTCTGGCTTTGCAGACGATGGAGCAGGCTGAAATATGTGTTCACAAAGTTTTCGTATACGACAATGAGCGCATAGTTTATTTATGCCTTCTTTGCATGTACAGCGACATTTTGGTTGGTCCGTTAAAGTGTCATCATAAAATTTTTTAATAATATGATCGGCGCTCTGTTCGTCGTCATAAATTTTTTCCTTGAAATATGGTATCGGTTTGTAGCTACAGTTTGGGCAAGCACTTAATTTGGGTAGATATTCCATATTTGTTTTACAAAGAGGACAGCATCTATTAGGGAAAAGAATATATTAAAGAATAAGCATAAAAATAAGAAACAAGGAACAAAATAATTAGAAAAAATGTACCTTAAAGTTTGCGGTTCATTTTCTATTAATAGAGGCGGGTTTTCATAATGAGCTATTTGTAGATAATTTTTTGCACCAAAATCTTCATTAGCAGGTGGACGAGGTAGGGGCATTTGATAATTCTCTATAAGAAACAAAAACCTTGGCACCATTGTAGTTAAAAATGTGAAAGTAATACTTTTACCTGAATTGGGTGGTATTACATTGAATCTAAAATAATTTTCACCCGGTAGTTCGTAAAACAAATCACCTTTTTTTACTGGAAAATGTTCCTTTTTATTATCTTTAACTGCATTCATTATTTTTTGATATTGATTAGTTATTTCCTGAAAAATTATTTTTCTACCTTTTGTGTTTATTATTTGCCATAAGCGATATATTTACCTTTAGTCTTTGACATGCTGGATCTAATGAGGCCAAAATATCAACGTCCTTAACATTCTGACTATTAACAGCACGAAAATTTGACAGATCTAAACATTTGGGATGAAGCTCATTATCAGAATCTGAAGCTGGTATAACACCAACTTCCGAACAACAACAACGTGTTTTCTCTTCGCCCACCACGAACAGAACATCATTTGGATGAATTTCTTTATTTGCATTGCGACACAGTCCATCTGGTGATTTGTCTTCTCTAAAGTTGATTAACACATTTAATATATACAATACAACTTATAAAAAATTTATTTCATCATTTATACTCACACATACTCATCACATTTAGGTTGAAGACGCACTAGCACCTGCATAGCGCCAACTCCTTTTCCATCGCATTTCCTGATTTCTACTTCGTAGGAATTAAGCATTTCTCCGTTACATTCCCTTAAGTTTGACAAAAATTCACTTGGCCATGCAACATCACCATAACCTAAAAATTTTATCACAACACATTAGGAAACCTTAAAACATAAAATTTTTTTTATCTAACCTATAGCGGCGTCTTTGCTGTCTGTAACTTTAAACAGTAAAGGCTGTTTTAATAGTTGTCTTTCTAAATCCAGTGGATTAGCAACAAACTCGAAACTTCGTAGGGGCTTAAAATCCAAAACATTAATCCGACTTGATGTAATTTTTATACTATTTTGGTTAAAAGTTGCCTCAACTTTAATGTTGTTGGTTTCTTCTATTGGTATGCTTGGAACGTCGATTCTTACTACTATCATATCAAGTTCAAACCCTTTGCCATCCTGGGGAGCTATGTCAGTGCCTTGCACGGGTGCGGTAGTAAAACGTCGACCACAATCTGGATGCAATACTCTTGTTTCTGTAGCCATCTTTAATATAAATTTGTTTCTCCAAAGAAAAAAATAAGCTAAAATTTAGTTTGCAGTAGAGTAATGTTATAAAATATGACAATTAAAAAATAAAACTAATTTTTCTATGAAATAAAAAAATTTTAATAAAATATAGAAAAAAAAACTTTTTTAAATGCCAGACAGAGTAAAATTGTATATGCGAGAAGTCGATAACTACACAAACATTTGCCGTAGTAATTACAAATGTTCAAACTAACAAACACAAAAATCCGATTAATAAAGCGTGTTTTTGTAGAGATGTAGAAGTTTGAAATGGCATAAAACAAAGATACATTTTGAAATTGACATGGTAATAATAGATAATTTAATCTAGATTCCTTTAAGAAATATTTTATGATATTCTCATAAAATATTTATTATTCAAAACAAAGAAATATATATTTGAAATGTATTACTGCGGAGGAAAGCATATCCATATGGCCGTAACACTACAGCTCATATAGCTCATCAGTGAATTTTACCCCAAGTTTTTTATAGAAAATTCAAGTGTCTTATATCCTAAGCCAAATTGATTAAATGAAAGTTCTCATTTAAACAGCACAGCAAACAACAAAACTCAAAAACACTTCTATACAAAAACATAGCAAAGATTTCGAAATCAAAAACACTTTCTTTTCTACCCATTCAAACAAAAGTCAACATTATAGCTAAATACAAATCGCTTATAAAAATCATAATCAACAGCAATCTTTGAAAGCGTCGTTGAGGCGTCATAGTAAAGTTTTCATGTCTGTGCACACTCTGTCACATTTGCTTGTGACACTTAATGCTTTCCGAACGATATTTTTTAAAGCGTTCAGCATAATTTTTAATTATGCGTTAAAAGGTATTTTATTCTAGCGGTAAAATATCAAGAAGGCATTTAATAAATAATTATAATTTTTATTTAGAAAAATATTCAAAATATGCATCATATCTTCTTCAGCCACAACCATCACAGCTTTAAAGATAATTACATTAACAGAATTAGAAAAGAACAGCTTAGAAAAATGTCCGTAATTTCATTTTTCTATATATGTATGTATGTATTATGTCAATGCGAAATAAAAACAAAAAGAAATTTGCACATATCCGTTTTGTGCAACAATTAAGAATATTCGCTTTGAATCTGACTTTTCTTTGTTTTTTTTTTTTTTTAACTAAAATTTTGTTTTAATTTTTTCATTATATACAAAAATAAATATCTGTTATTCTTTTCAACGATCTTTTTTTAATTAACGATATATATTTTTTTCGATATTTCGCTTTCCTGTGGAAAGCTTCTTCAGGAAATTATTTTTTATATTTTACAAAAACAAAAAATTATAACAATTTGAAAAGAAAAAATTTTTTGAAAACATTTGACAAAACATATAAATAAATTTTTTTCATACATACAAACATACAAAAATTAAAATTTCAAATATTTAAACATACAAAAACAAGCAAACGAAAATTATATAACAAATTTTTTCTTATAAAATAATTATAACAAATTATGTGTCTTTTATATTAAGTACCTATAATTCTGCGCTAAATTGTCAGTGTCTGTTTTGAAATTTATTCTCCTTACATTTGGTACAATAACAATTTCTAACATTTCTAACATATAACGTCTCTTGTAGTTTTTTTCTATATCTAATACTGATGTTTCATCAAACTTTGGATAATGATTATATTTCTTACAATGTGAAGATAAGGATGTCTTCTGTGTTGAAATATTCCTATATTTTTGGTCACAGAATAAGGATACAATAAGAGATATATGTACTTAATGGCAGTGATTTTCCAGTAGAATTAACTAACAGATTAATTAGACAATATGGTAGTTATAGGCATAATTTAGGAAATACTACGGCAGAACCAAGAAATTATAAATCATTAACTTATGTTCCTGGAATATCAGAAAGATTAAGAAAGTCTAAAATATATGACACAGATAGATATATAATTGCACACAAAACATATAACACATTAAATAAATTATTTAGCAGTATGAAGGATAAAATAGGGAAAATGGAAATATCTGATGTAGTATACAGGATACCATGTAGAGGAAATGACCAGGTGAACAAAAAGTAAACTTAAAACAAGATTAACTGGTCACAGATGTGACCAAAAATATGGGAATATTTCAACACAGAAGACATCCTTATCTTCACATTGTAAGAAATATAATCATTATCCAAAGTTTGATGAAAATTCAGTATTAGATATAGAAAAAACTACAAGAGACGTTATATGTTGGAAATGTTAGAAATTGTTAATGTACCAAATGTAAGGAGAATAAAATTCAAAACAGACACAGACAATTTAGCGCAGAATTAATACAAAAGACACATAATTTGTTATAATTATTTCATAAGAAAGAATATGTTATGTAGTTTTCGTTTCCTTGTTTTTGTATGTTTAAATATTTTAAATTTTAATTTTTGTATGTTTGTATGTATGAAGAAAATTTATTTATATGTTTTGTCAAATGTTTTTCAAAAAAATTTTTCTTTTTAAATTGTTATAATTTTTGTTTTTGAAAAATATAAAAAATAATTTCCTGAGGAAGCTTGCCACAGGAAAGCGAAATATCGAGAAAAACAAATAAATCGTTATAATTTAAAGGACCGTTTAAAAGATTAAGATTAAGATTTAATAGAAATAAAAAAGGTCGAATAAAACTGAAATTAATTGAAAAATCATTTTTTTCTTAAATACGATATGCCGTTCGTTCACCATTTAATAGAGTAGTGACTATACATAAAAATGCTACTGCAGTTGTGGCATTAGAATCGCTGTATATTTCTGGCTTTGTCCTGCGAGAAAAATACAAGCTTCTTCCTTCATCTTTGAAGCTGATCACTGCTATCATGTTGTTGGTGTTGCCACAATTGTTAAAAAACCCGAAACTTTTATTTTATATATAAAAACGAAAATGTAATGGATAAATAAATGAATTTGATATGATTTACTAAAAATTTCATCAACAATTTTTAAATACATAAAAAGCATGAAACTTTATTGGTAACACTTTTTAAAAATATAAAAGAGAATTAGGTAATACATATGTATAATAATGAAAAGAGCATACTTCTTTAAACCTAATATTACTAAGGAAAACAGAGGACGATCCTTGATTTACGATAAAACATTTTTTTTATGATTCATTATGATTTGCTTTATTCCGCCCTTTTCTTTAACCGTAATTAATTTAAAAATATTTATTTTAATTTTAATTGAAAATATGCATATATTTTGTTTTTACTATTGTAGTAATTGTTATGTTAAATGAAGAAAAGCGTGGATTTACATAATAAATATAATCATATAAATGCTATGCAAAATAGATTTAAATTTTTTATCACGTAAGTTTTACACGGATAACTGAAATTGATGGCACCAATTTGAAGAAATGAAACGCTTTCCTTGAATTCAAAATTGAAGTTATTTTTGATTTATAAGAAATATCATCGAATTTTTAAAAATTGATGTTAATTGATACATCTACTAAAAATCTAAAATTAAATTTTAAACAAAACAACGACCACCAATTTTTATATTTTTTTAGTTTTGTCCAAATTTCTTTAAAATAATTATTTAACTGAACATATAAAGTATTGTTACGTTTATTTCTTTTAATAAACGTTTTGTAATAATGATTTCTTTTAATGCAAAGTAATAATACATCACTTTAGAGTTTTAAATTAAACGACTTATTTACGTATTAATTTGTTTAGCGGTCGTTTTAATTAAATTTTACAGTATATTATATATATTTTTTTCAATATTTCATTTTCCCTTAAAAAGCTTCTTCAGGAGATTATTTTTAATAAAAATAAAAAATAGAAAATAATAAAAATAATTTCCTAAAGAAGCTTTCCAAGGGAAAGCGAAATAAAATATACTGTTAAATTTAATTAAAAAGAGTGTTCAAAAGATTAATACATATTTATTTAAAAAATAAAAGGTCGAATAAAAATAATAATCAAACGATTTATTTACTTGCAAGACGCACAAAATAAACACTATGGTAACTTTGTTGTCTTTACTCAACAATGACTCAATTAGAATTCATTCAATTGGTTTTAAGTGGTTTTAATCAGAGTAGCGAAGTGTTCACTCACTGTTCAAGCATGTGTGAATATGTACATTTCATTTTTTAGCCGCTTCTTCTCATACATGTGTGAGAGACTACAAAATATTTTGTGGTGTTTTCTCATTTGTGAATGCGACGATTTATTTTTTTCTTTCTATTCATAAGTGAAAAAATGAGAAACACACAAGTGTTCATTTTTGAATATTTACAATTTTGATAATTTTTCAGAAATGAAAAGATCGTAAAAATATGTGCGTTAAGCATTCGCGTACATAAACGCACATATTTGGTAATGTGCAATTGTCGGCGTATGTAGAAAAAAAATGTTTTTTTTTTATATCTTTTAGAATAAATTGCAAAATTGTGTTTTGAGTTAATATGTACCCATGTGTTTTTACTACATTTTACGGTAAACTGCGATCGTAGGTAGAAAATTTTTTCACGTTCATTTATGAGAAATTTTATAAAATTTCAACGTTCATAAATGAAGAAGAAGCTTATTTATCATTCATCATATATGAATAAGACTAATAATTCTTGTTGTTCGCATTCATGTATGAATATAAGCAGAACATTTTTTGTTGTTCGTTTATGAGCGTGAAAAATAAATATAAAATTTTAGATTTCTCATTTATGAAAAATATCATGAATGTTGATTTTTGAATGTTCATAAATGAAAAATTCTGAACCCTGGTTTTAATATTAGGTGGTTTTAATATTTCTGAGAATACTACGCAGTTTGTAAAATGCACAGTGGATGGGTTGTACTAATTATTTTCTTTTAAAACAAATTTCATATTCCTTATATATATATATATATATATATATATATATATATATATATATATATATATATAATGCAGAGGTAACACTGTTCTTTTACGCTCAGAATAAAGGTAAAATTTCAAAAAATTGTTGTATTTAATCACACTTTGTTTATTATAGATTTGTTAAGCTCTACAAATGATTATTTTGGAAACACAACCACTAGAAGACACAGCAAAAATACTATTTTAATTTAACAAATTCGATCATCACCTATACATGGAGAGAAATATTCAATTGGTTTTCCACGCCTGTCCACCTTACATAACAACGGCGGGTTTGCACCTCTCAGAAGCGCCATTTTTTGTCTCCTGTAAATAAAAAAATTTCATTGGTTGTCTTTTCATATAAAAATCAGATTGACATACTTTCTTTCGGCGATTTCCTCTGGTGAAGGTTTGAAAAAATCTTTGTATTTAATATATTGTGACATACTAAATGTTCCATCGGGATTTCTAAAAGCCTCAACGCCAAGGCTACCTGGTTGTTGCACATTTTTATTCCTCTTAGGTCTGCCACCACAAAGTCCATAAGGTATCTCACTTGGCTCAACTCCAGGACCATAACCCTCCTCCCCATAAGGATCAAATAATTTTCCGAATCTATTCCCTATTGCACAATTGCGCAATTTCAAATATTTCACCAGGGGTTTTTCATACTCTAATTTTATATTCCAGTCGTCTTGCTGGTACTGAGTACCTGTACTGACCTTTTTTCTCTTTCTTATACATTTACCTGTTTGTATCTCACCAGCCGGTGGAGTAACACCAAATTCGAATTCGGCCTCACTTTCGGAAGTATCAGACAGTATGAGATTTTCAGCACAATTGGGAATTTCTCTTTTTTGACACTCCTTAATACATTGATATTCTAATTTCTTTTTTTCTAGATAGTTACGGCAACAGCATAAGGATATTGGCCTATGACAGATGCATTTGGCATAACCTAGATTTTTTAGAAATTCCTTTATTTTTCTCATCTGTGTTAGAAAAGGTGTTTTTATAATTTTAAACTGTATTGGTTTCATATTATCACAAACAGGTGAGCAATCTTTTATAGATCCAAAATCTTTGAGCGGTCTTAGTGTAATGTAGTAGGCGCCATTCTTTTTGCTAATATGCAATGTGGGTTCTTTTGAATAATATTTCTCCTCGTGATCTTCTTTACCTACTTCTTTATGGATTTGCCAATCGCTACAAGGACGTATAGTGTTCTTACTAAGAAAATGTTGCATTAAAAGTTTTATTGGCCTTCGTATTGCACCTGGTATCCAACCATTTCGGAAGCCATTGCTTTCGACATTCCACAACCAACCCATATTTCTTGGTACAATTTTTGGTCCTTCGAAGCAGGTTTGGTGGCCAATTTTTGTGCCTGGATATTTGCGTTCCTTATTGTATATATAACTAAAGTAACAATATAATTAAAAAAGAAATCATTATTTACAATGCAAACAAATTTTTTAAATTATAATTATGTTATTAACCATGAATTTCAAAAAGGTTACAACATTAACAAACTTCTTGGCCACTTTTCAGGCTACGTCAACAAGTCACTACGTAAAAGCGATCATTGCTTAAAATTGTGCATCCATTTTAGCCAAAGCGTTTAATATGCTATCGTGGGAAAACCCGATTCTTATCTTAGAAGACATTGGCTTGAGTTATTTAAGATTGTGATTACGTGTTGGCAGTTCTACGTAAAAATAAACGATAGCAGCATTAAAAACGATATACGGCATACCGCAATATTCAGTGTGAGGTTCTACACTCAGTAGTATACAAAATTTAATTTAAAATCGAAAAAGCTTTCTATATCATGTAACACCCAACTTATTGTTGTAATAATATGGCGTTGGGATAAGCATATATCACTGTACTATGGCTTGGGAAAACTCAGCATAATGAAGCATTCTCTAAAAACGCAGGACCAATTATTGCAAAAAATACTAGTGTATAGTATGCCAAGCAGACATAACTACAAAACTGCAGTCAAAATCACAACACGAACATGTTTAATTGCGAAAACCTTGCTGCAAATCATCATTTACCGAATGTAAAAAACATAAAGAGCATGAGCATAGCAATGGAATTTTTCATCTATACAAGATCATAACTTACAAACAAGAAATAACACTGTTAGGTGCCCCTGTAGGCTAGTAGGTAGTGTACTAGCTTGTCGGTATGGGGGTTGTGGGTTCGATTCCCAACGAAGACCTCGGTTTTTTTTCACTACAAAAAAAAATTGACTGTCGGTGGAGCTGCTCAGCGACGAAGGCATAGTCACTGGTCGCTGTTACTGTCTTTAAACGGCAGTTAATTTCCGACTATCCCTCTACTTTCACCACCTGTTTCATCTCTTCTCTATACCTTTCCTAAAGAATATAGCATGGTACTTGACTAAAATAAAATAAAATGAAGGTGAGGTTGCCAAAAATACTTAACGCTTATATATTATGGAAGAAGGCCTTTAAGAACTATTTCGACGATCAGCAACAAAGTTTTTAACTTCAAAAAATCAAAAGGTTTGCACAGAATAAAATGCTTCGATTTTACAGTTATTTTTTAACCATTTTTTATGGATAATTGTAATATATCAGCTCTTAACTAAATTTTAATTAAATAAATAAAATATTGTTATGTTTATATCTTTTATAAAAGTTTTGTTGTTACTAATTTCTTTATTTCAAAATAAATAACACCAGAATTTAGAGTTTTCAAATTAATTACAAGTTTACTTATTTTAACTACACACATAGTAAGATTTGTACGTTAGCACTGCATAACAATTTACTAAAGATGCAAGTCTTTACTTCACGAGGTTTATGTTTTAACTATCTAACTAATCACGTTGCCCTTTTAATTTTGTCCGCTAGAGGTGTGGAAAAATGAAGAATTTTCTACTTCCTTTGTATCATTCAATGTATAGCCGCCTATTGGTCTGTGTGTGTGTTTTTTTTTATTTGGTTTTTATGCTGTTAAAGTTTCTTCGTGGAATTTATTTTCATATAGTTGTTGTTGTCTTGCGTGTATAAGTTTTCTTAGAAAACTACGCAGTTAGTAAACAGCATACCCAGTCATTTCGTTTACTTTATTGCAAGACGCATCCGTAACAATATCACCAATTATGTATTATATGCAACAATATTATTAATTACTAAATATTGTTAATATTTTTAGTTTTCTATGAAAATAATTTAAGGTTTTTAAAAAATTAATATCTTTACATATCTTTAATCCCAGTCTACATTTCGCAACTTTTTTGGGCAACTTTAGATTTGCTGGAGAGATGGTAGAGACGAATACACTATTGAGGAAAATTAATTTTTTGGGTTTTACACTTCAAGAAAACCTAAATTTGCTTCCCCTAGTTACTTAAAAACAAATAATAATTCAATCATTTTCCAGAAATGTCTGTCTAGAGAGAGCTAATAATAGAAGTTATTATTTTGATGGGATTTCCTAAGCATGACAAACAGTAATAGAATTGTATGAACTTAGTAACACTTAATCAAACATCAAAAGGGTTCGAGAAAAAATGGATAAACTAAAGTCAAACACTTCCGAAGAAGAATACATTCCAAAAAATCAGATCAAAGCGAACCTTATCTTAAAATTTGTTTAAGCTGCTTTTAAAAAACTGTTTGGCAAATTATACATTTGCACCAATAGGAGATTTCTAACAGTATCGTATCAATACATCAGTATTTGCTAGCGTTACAACTTTTCAATAAGCCCGCTCGATATAAAAAGGGCTGCATATTTGTAATATTTGAACCATTGAAACATTTTTACAGGAAAACGGACACTACACTAACACAAAAACGTTACGCAGGTGCACAAGACCAAAGCAATAAAGATCATCATAAACGTACAATTACAGATTATTATGTCACATAAAAAAAAACCCAATAGGTTCACACATAAACAAAAACAGACAACAAACATGATCGTAAAAGGATTTAATTAGAAAAAAAAGACGAATGAAAAAGGGAGCGACAAAATAGGTAAAAAGAGACAAACGAAAAAGGAGAGAGAGATACAGGCAAAAAAGACAGAAAGTGACGAAGGCAATAACACGAATGGAGACACGAACTATATGAACACAACTGACAATAGAACGCAACTAGTACGAAAAGAACACTGAAGATGGCAAACAGTCGAAACCGGTTTGTTCACAAACCAAATTTGACGAGGGTCGGCGGAAAACCGTACCCATATAAAACTAATTTTAACCCCGTCGCAAAATCCAAGCACATATGTTTAAAAAACTACTTCTTTAAAATTTTCCAGCTTTGTGTTTTCGAGTAAAACACAGATTCAATTTGTTATGTTTTTATCGGTCACCGCTGACTGACACGTTCTGACCAACATTGAGAATTATCATCACACCAAATACGATGGATGGATCTCTTTCTCATCCTGGCATGTGCCTTCAGGGTTAAAAGGCGGCAACAGTCAGTCGTCTTAGCTAGCATGAGCCCGAAATTGGAAGTGACATAGCACCGTCGAGGTTCGGCCAGTGACTTATTATGCACACACTAATACCATTGAAAACAGAATTTTGAAGAAAGTTCCGAAGAGATGTTAACAAAAGAGTTAACATCCAATGTCCTATCTTGCGTATGCAACAGGACTAAGAGTTGGTAGTCTATAATTTTACTGCAAGAAGTCGGGGACGACCCTGCCACGGTGCACTCGAAAATTGCTACTAAGGCGTGTGTGCACCTTTTGTGTATGTGTCTTAGAGCGAGGGTGAACACTTTTGCCTACACCCAGTGTTAAGAGCACTGAGATGCTATTCTATTACGTATCAAAATTTAGGCTTAATTAGAGGGAAACGAGTATTGTAAAAATGAAATATCAATTCGATTAAATTTACCTTTTATTTTTGCACGATTCATATTTCCGGAAATTTTTTACAGAAAATTTCTTACGTTCTTCATCTAGGGCGTTTACATTTGGTAATGACTTAGAAGATCTTTCTTTTCTACTTTGATTTACTTCTTGTGGCGCATTTTCCTTGAAATTTTGAGAATTTTTATCTTCCACAGATTTAGCACTTTTTTTCGTTTCACTACCGACTGCTGCTAAATCAATTTTCTTTATTTCATTTATATCGAAAAGTTCTTTTAATTCTTGAAAAACTCTCGACAAATAAGGACGACAATCAGGACTACTTGTTTTGCAAATATTAAATACTTGCGACGACTTTGTTGGACATTTGCCACAGTCCTCGTTAGCTTTATGACTTGGTTGAAAAATATCCTCACATAATTTTTTAATACGACAATGAGCACATAATTTATTATCTTTGCAAGTGCAGCGACATGCACCAGATTGCTGAGAATTTGTTAAGGAGACATTGCTGATCTGTGTCATTCCATCTGCGTTTACATTTTGTTTTGCAAAATCATGCAGTATTTTGTTTGCTGTTAATGTGTAGTCATAAGGTTTCTCTTGAACTTCGTATTGAAAGGATTTGAAGCCACATTTAGGACAAGCTGCATATTTTGGTAGCCATGTTATGTTGTCGTGGCAGAGAGGACAATATCTTAAAAGTTTAGAAAATAATAAAAAATTGGTACATTTATAATTGTGAAATGAGTCTTGCTAATTACCTCTTTGCTGGTTTTTCTATTAAACCATCGAATTGACAACTCATACTTTTATCTTCAGAGCCATTTTCATCTATTAGACAACGACTAGGTAGACAAGAATCTTTGAAAGAAAAGAAGCTCCTTTAAAATTTCTTAAGTTACATCGTTTATTCATATTTTATTTATGTAGATGACATGTTGATAAATTATTTCTTAAACACACATCACATTTTGTACCTGTACTACTACAAGAAGCAATTCTGTTCTCCGAAATATAATCTAATGAATTCATTCGATTATCACATGGCGAAGCAAATGCATCTTGTTTACGTCTAGATGATGAACAGCATGCAGCCTGTTTTGATTTGCCACATATATTACACTCATTTCCAGATTGCTTCAAAATATTAAAAAATCATTTACTTTACTGTCGTATTTTTCTCTTACGTCAATTTGACAACTTTATATACCTGGGCCTTCTCCTTACAACAGCTAGCATTGATTGAATCAATAATATCAGTGTTTTTTACCGTTTTACCATGCACATGACGAAATTCAGATAAATCTAAATGCGTTGCATGCACTGATGATCCAGACTCTGTACCTGCTATAACTTCAATCTCAGGACAACCACTAACAATATCGTTTTTATTTTCACCGACCACAAACATAATATCATTTGTATTTAAAACATCGTCAGTTTGACACAAATCTATTTTTGGTTGTGGCAAAGTCGGAGTTTCTCTGAAATGTTAAATGTTCTTAATTAAATGCGTTCCTATTGCCGAGACTAGGGTTTACCAAAAGAAAAGTAAAAGAAACTATTACAGAAACTTACTGAAATTCTATGCATTTTATTTGCAGTCGAGCAAGGATTTCTAATTTGCCAACAGGTTTTTCCTTAGAAATTATGTCGGCCGCGTCACATTGTATAAGCTCTCGGCCACATCCTGCGCCGATGCAATTTATAAAAGTTTCAGGCCAAATAAATTGGGCACAACCTTAAATAGTTTTACATTTAATGTAAAGGACTTAAGAGCTTTGGACAGAACTATTAATTGAGACTTACCAACAACTTGCTCGCCATAATGCACATCACATTGCAGAGGATTTTTAAATAGTTTATCTTTTAAATCCGATGGTTTATCTGCAAAATCTAAACTACGTCCTGGAACATACTCATTCACATTAATGCGGCTTTTAGTAATTTTTATAACGTGCTCATTAAATTTTACATTGATTTTTAACTTTGAAACGTCCTGATATTTAGGATTCGTTAAGGTAATGACAGGTACAACTATATCAAAATTAAAGCCCAAACCACACGTGCCAGAAGCATATTGTCCTTTAGCTTGTAACATTATATGTAAATCGAAAAAATAAATAAATAAATTTAGAAATAAATATCAATTTTAATTCCTAAATTTTGGTTTCTTATATCAAATTCAAAAAGTAATGTTTTGAAGTAATTTTGAATTATTTGAATTGATTATGATAGCAATCTGAGTTTGATAATTTTAATTGTTTTCTAAAATTAACTAACAATGAAGTAAAATCATATGAGAAGCATAACAAAATACTCCAAATAGTTGGATGCTAAAAATAACTTAACCGAAATCTGTGATGCAAAATCGTAGAACATTTAGTTTATGGCTGTAGCTCATTGATATCCATCCATAGCACAATTGTACCAGCTAAAGTCACACACATTATTATATTCTTTTCTTTAGTAATCGAAAAGAGCACAGTTTGAGCGAATTTTTTTAGGATGCACGGAGTAAAATTTAAGTTCTAATATCTAGAAATATAAACAGAAGAGGGTATATGTATTAGAAAGAAATCTCGATTATATTCATGACAATATAAATAAGTTAATCGACGTTATAATATTTATTATTCAAAAATTTAAAGGTATTACTGTGGAGAAAGCCACAGCCATCCGGATGGCCATTTCAGTCATATAGCTCATTTAGCTTATATTTTGTATAGAAAACTCCAGAGTCTTATATCTCAAAGCAAATTGATTAAATAAGAATTATATTCAACCAACACAGCAAAAAGGCAATAAACTCAAAAATCGTTTAATTATTTAAAAGCTATTTTTTAACGTAGATTAACTTAAAAATTATTCTGAATTATAAATTTAAATATAAATAAATATAAAAGTTATAATTTTTTTTTTGACCTTTTTAATATTTTTTAGTAATTAATTTTAAGCACTAGGTCATTATTTAATAAAAAATTTTCAAAAAACTTTATTTTTTATTATTTTTTCGATATTTCGCCACACCGTTGGTTGGCATCATCAGGAAAAACAAAAATAATGAACAAACAAATTGAAAAAATTTTTTGATTAACAAATTCAAAATAATCACAAAATTTTTCAAAAAACAAAACAAACAAAAACAATCAAAAACGACAAATTGAAAAATTTTTTTGTTTTACATACATACAAACAAATTTTCAACATTAAAAAATAAGTAATTTTATTATTTGTGCTTGATTCCTTTAAATAAATATTTCATGATATTCTCACGAAATATTTATTACAAAATTTTTTATTAAAAAATAAACATTTTATGATATTCTCATAAAACATTTATTTCAATAAAAATAAAAAATATTTGAAATGTATTACTGCGGGGGAGAGAGCATATCCATATTGCAATTTCACTTTCGCTCACAAAGCTCATCAGTGAATTTTACCCCAATATTGTATAGAAAAACCTAAAAGTCTTATATCTAAAGCCAAACCGATTCCATGAGAATTTTTCCATAAAATCAACAAAGCATAGACAGCAAGACTCAAAAACACTTCTATACAAACACAGCAAAACATTTCAAAACAACAAAAAACATTGTTTATTTTCAATCATTTCTACATAAGGGTTGCCATTGGAAACCATTCATATGTAATTTGAAAATTCAGAAAATAAAAAATATTTGTAAAAAATTTTACAAAAATTTCTAAAAAATTTTTAAATGAAAAACAATTTTTAAAAAAAACATAACAAATTTACAAAACAATAGTATCTTACAAATATATTCTAAAACATAAATTTAATGACCAAACGTCACAAAAAATTAAAGTATTAATTATTAATATTATGCAGATACAGAGTTTTGTTTTATAATTTTATGCACTAAATGTCTATAATTTTGAGCAACATTCTCCGTATCTGCTTTAAAATTTATTCTTTTGGTTAATGGTACTTTAATTATTTGTAACATTTCCCATATATAACGACGTTTATAATTATTTTCTAAATTTAAAATTGAAACATTTTCAAAATTAGGATTGTGATTAACTTTAGAGCAATGCGAAGATAATGCTGTTTTTTGTAAACTAATATTATTCCTGTATTTCTGGTCTGATCTATGTTCTGCGATTCTAGTTTTCAATTTATTTTTTGCTGAGCCTACATAAACCTTATTACAATCTTCCTTATCATTACCGTTACAAGGAGTTTTGTACACTACATTGGACATATTTAATTTTTGAATTTTATCCATAGTTTTACTAAACAACCTATTTAATGTGTTTGTATTCTTATATGCCATTTTGTATTTATTTGTATCATAAATTTTTGTATTCTCTATTCTTTCAGACAAGACAGGTATATAAGTTATCGATTTACATATTTTGGGTTCCGTTCCACTACTTATAACTCTTTTCCTCCTACTATTAAATTGATTAATTAACCTATTAGTTAATCGTAATGGAAAATTGTTCTCAGTCAAAATATTTCTAATCTTTTCTTGGTTATTCTATGGAATTCTTTGTCACTTATTGTTAAAATTCTCTCTATTAAATTATTGGCCGTGTTATAATAATTCTTTTATTTTGTTTAGAATAATAATTAATAATTCTACCTGAAGCAGTTGGTTTTTGGTACCAATCTATAACTAATTCTTTATTTCTTCTTATTATTAAGAGTCTAAATATGGAAGTTTGGAAGTTTAGCATCACATTCCCTTTCAGTTGTAAATACAAAATAGCATATAAGAATACAAACACATTAAATAGGTTTTTTAGTAAAACTAAGGATAAAATTCAAAAATTAAATATGTCCAATGTAGTGTACAAAACTCCTTGTAACGGTAATGATAAGGAAGATTGTAATAAGGTTTATGTAGGCTCAGCAAAAAAAAAATTTAAAACTAGAATCGCAGGACACAGGTCAGACCAGAAATACAGGAATAATATTAGTTTACAAAAAACAGCATTATCTTCGCATTGCTCTAAAGTTAATCACAACCGTAATTTTGAAAATGTTTCAATTTTAAATTTAGAAAATAATTATAAACGTCGGTATATGTGGGAAATGTTACAAATAATTAAAGTACCATTAACCAAAAGAATAAATTTTAAAGCAGATACGGAGAATGTTGCTCAAAATTATAGACATTTAGTGCATAAAATTATAAAACAAAACTCTGTATCTGCATAATATTAATAATTAATACTTTAATTTTTTGTGACGTTTGGTCATTAAATTTATGTTTTAGAATATATTTGTAAGATACTATTGTTTTGTAAATTTGTTATGTTTTTTTAAAAATTGTTTTTCATTTAAAAATTTTTTAATGTTGAAAATTTGTTTGTATGTATGTAAAACAAAAAAAAATTTCAATTTGTCGTTTTTTATTGTTTTTGTTTGTTTTGTTTTTTGAAAAATTTTTTGATTATTTTGAATTTGTTAATCAAAAAATTTTGTCAATTTGTTTGTTAATTATTTTTGTTTTTCCGGATGATGCCAACCAACGGTGTGGCGAAATATCGAAAAAATAATAAAAAATAAAGTTTTTTAAACATTTTTTATTAAATAATGACCTAGTGCTTAAAATTAATTACTAAAAAATATAAATAAATAATAAATAAAACTATATAATATATATATATATATATATATATATATATATATATATATATATATATGCATACCGCATGCTTTGAGGACAGTTTTTCAAGCCATCGCATAGTTTGAGGACATTTGCATACTTTGAGGACAGTCCTCGAAATTTTATATGCCTTCCGCATAGTTTGAGGACATGTTACTTTGGGGACATTTTTTTAGCATTTTCCAATTGCACCGTCTATTGATTTGTTAATACATATATAATATAAATTTAATACGCGTTTCTCTATATACACCCAATAAATGCGACATAAATTGATTTTAAAAAATTTTCATTAGTTTTTGTGTTGCCATACTTATGCTAAAAGTTTGTGAAAAATAACGTTTTTTTTTTTGTCTTTTGACGCCGTTACAAATTGGCATAATAAAGACTTTGTACTAATAAATGCGCCTTTTTTGCAATATATGTTTTTATATCTTTGCAGCAACACTTCTGCAAGAAAACAGAATTGTTGATGATGTTGACTTTTTTGCGATTACACCTAAAACTCTTTTAACACACTTTTGATCAAACACTGCTGAGATGGAAAAATATATGTGTATACAAAATATTTTAATTTAGCATAATTTTCAAAAAATTTAATATGAATTTTTTATCTAATATACATATGTATATAAATATTGAATTGAAAAAGGTGTTTAACTTCATGCCGCAAAACGTACTATTCACAATCGTGCCATTAAAAAATGTATTGTTATTAACGAGAAATTTGTGTCAATGTTTGTGCAATAAATTCTTAAGTTAACTCTAATTGGAGTAAATTTAAAAGTGTTTAGCCGTAATAATTTCTCTATTTAGCTAATATTTTTATGGTCTGATTTCTGAAAAGGTGTAAAAAGAGGATTGTGTGTGATTCTTGAATTTAATGGAAATTCATCAAAAAATTAATAATAAAATGGTTATTTGGTAAAAATCGAATAGATTTAAAAATCTAATCGATTTATACACCAGCAATAAATTTTAAAAGGTTATACATATAAGTATATAACTACATACAGGAAACTTTTGAGGAAACAAATTTACAAGTTGTTTTCCACTACATACGCCTTTATTTTTTATTTATTTTATAGAATTTTCCAAATGAAAAATCTATTCATTGTACGACCCATGATTTTTATATAAAATTCATAGTATATTGAAATTAATAAAAGTATTATTAAATTAAATCTGGAGGTTAACTATTTCGAAGTTTAAGACTTGCTCGTACAGTGGATAAGTTCCGAAATACCTAACTGCAATGCAACCAAAAAATATTATGTATTTTTAGGGGCATTTGTTCAGATATGGAAAAAGTTTGCATTCTAATCCCACACATTTAGATGTATGTACTTATATAGTGTGCATTACATAATTAAATTTTTTCCAAACAAGTAAATAAAAATGCAAGACAAATTTGTTTGCATCAAAAAAAATATCTGCCATTAACAAAAAAGTTTTAATTCGACTTGGTTTTAGAATGATATCTTAATTCTGGTGTAGCCTTCAGTAAAATTGCAGTAAATTCGGAAAAAGTACTAAAGTTTGCGATAAATGATTTACGGAATCATTAAATTGCTCCGAACATAAAAGGTTACTAATCCATTAAAAATATTATCAGACAAACGCAGAAAAATTATAAAATATTACTACTAAATATATAATAATTATAGGTATTTGACCTTTTTAAAATTTTTTAGTAGTTTTATATAAAGCACTATGTCGTTCTTTAATAAAAAATTTAAAAAGAAAAAAAATTTGTTTTATTATTTTTCAATATTTATTTATACATTCTTCTTTTTGTTTATCCAACCAATGGTTTGGCGAAATATTGAAAAATAATAAAAAATAAAGCTTTTTGAAAAATTTTTTATTAAATAATGACCTAGTGATTAATAATAAACTGCTAAAAAAATATTAAATATATTTTTAGTGAGACTTCAAAATTTTTTTTCGAAGATTTTATATAAAAATTCCAATATCCGAGTTAATAAAACTTATGTGTCTATTCCGTATTCGGAATGGAATAAAAATAAAAAAATCAATATGATATTCTCTTTACTATTTCGAAGTTGACTTTTGAGGTTTAGAAAATGCAGAAACATATATTTTAAATAAAATATTAAACACACAAAATTTATTTGGTATATACATACATACTTATATTATTCAACAAGAAAATGTTGATGTAATCTAAAACTGATTATGAATAAAAAGAAATAAGGAATCAATTTCCTTTATTAGTCGTTATTTCCAGTAAAAATTGAAAGATACTTTTAGTTATTGATTGCTTGCGATGTTAATTACTTTATATAGATAATAAACTTATATAATCAGTGTATTTAAACTAACTTTAAGACAATCAATATTTGAATGGTTAACAAGGAAATTAAACTATGTATATTCAAACAACTCTTCATTATTGATAGAACTTCGAATTTATATAGTAGATAATTACTAATTAAATTTTTTTTTGTGGCTTTAATTTATTCATGGCTGAAATAATTTCAGTGCTTTTTTTTAAACTCCTAAAATCATTGAAACAATTGGCATCTCTCAATTTTGTATCTATTTTTTAAACTATATAGCATTCATAGCATTAATTTGCCTTGAAATCATCGCCATCTTTAGGGAAACCCCATTTTTACATTGGACAATGCTGTCATCGCAATAGCAATTCATTCAGGAATTATCACTAATACACACACTTTTGCATTTGCCAAGGCAAATTTACTTATAAGGTATTGCTACTGTGCTGCCATACTACACTTTACAAAAAAGTTATTATGTTATTATATAGTTAAAATAAAATTGCGTGTTTCTCTGTGGAATGAAATTATTTTTGTAATAATGCAACACATTTTTGATGAAGCTTTTAGTTTTAGAAATTGTTGTTTATTTTATAATAATATAGGATAAATTTGAACATATGTAACTAAATCAACATATAAGTTTTCGAAACATACACAAAAAGTGTATGATTAAATATGTGCTAATCTTTTAAACGGTCTTTTTAATTAAATTTTAACGATTTATTTTTTCGATATTTCGCTTTCCTCTGGAAAGCTTCTTCAGGAAAATTAAAATTTAAAAATTTTAAATATTAAAATTTTTTTTTCCTGAAGAAGCGAAATATTGAAAAAATAAATCGTTAAAATTTAATTAAAAAGACCGTTTAAAAGATTAGTACATATTTAATTAAATTAAAAGAGGTCGAATAAAAATAATAATCAAAAAGTATATGTTAATGTGGTCTTGCCTGCACAATAAACGTTCTTATAACATGCATGAGAAGGCAAAGCATACTCGATTTTTATATGTAATACTCTTCGCCAATAGGAACTTTATTTAAAAGTTCAATGTATCAAAAAATATAATAACTGGATTTTGAAATTTCGCTCAGTGGTTCATGGTATTGGTAGGCACTTACTAGTGAAATATCTTTTGAGTTTGAGCGCACAGAGTCATATATCTCGAAAGCAATTTAGGGAGCGAGATTTATTATATTAAAAACAATATTTCCTGGGATCGGTGAGAATTTTCGTGTGAAAATTTTTTTGGGAAGACAATTGGAATAACAAAACGTTGTTTTAAATTCTGTAAAATTCCTAATTGTGAAGGGTATATATATATAAGAACACAGCACTCTAAATTATTTTTCAAAATAACTTTGACTTTTAGTTAATGAAGGATATAGCTTCTTTAATTCTCAACTTTTGTTGACTTGGCTTATATCAAAAAACTTTTTAAGACAGAGCGGTTAAAAATATCTTCTCATAAAAGTAAGCAAAACTAGGAAAAAAGAAGTTTGACAAAATACAAAGCAACGTCTTCAAAAATTTATATCTGATAATAAAATTTTTTGATTTATTAGATTATGGAAAGGCGAAAAAAATTATGTTCGATTGCCGAAAAGTAGAAATATATTTTTCAAAATTATGTTAAGTTTCTGATTTCCTCAATAACAACAAAGTCAATGTTATATTTTACCACAATAAATGCTGAGATACCCTTTTCGAACAAAACTAAAAACCTTTTTAGTTTTGTGTTTTATACTATATTTTTATACAAGAATTTTTTCCTCTATGTTATCACCAATAACATCTTCCCCCATTAAAATTTGTCACGTTTCAAATATTACCTGTAACCAGAGTTTTATACCTATCAATATATTTGAAATTTTTTAATGCATTTTTGGAAACACTAAACGAATCGAATTTAAAAAAAATTTATTTGTATAAGTCTTAAACATGAGAAGTTAATAATAATTTTTAATTATACTTACAAAGTATAAAATCAATTATAACTGTTGATATATATGTATATGTTCTTGAACTTTGAAGTAACGACTATGATTTTGTTATAAAAACTTCATTAATTAAAAAAAAATGTAATAGGCAAACTTAAATTTAATTATTTGAATTTGTTGTTTAAAAAATTCGAAATTTAATGTGACAAATCTCAGCGGATATAAATTGCAAGATATCGCTTGGTTTAAGTTAAGTTTACTGTCAGAGTTCAAAAATGAAAAAATCGATTTTTAAGCAAAACATGTCAAATAAATATAAATAATTTTTAAATTTTAGAGATCAGATGAATTATGAGAATTTGTTATTTTAATTTTTTTTGCTTCAAAATCCAATAGCTAGCTACTTTTGAGCTCTGCCAGTACTGCTTATTCTTATAAGTGGCATTTTCTTTAAACTATTTTTAACGTAATACCTATATTTAATAATTTTTTATCAAAGAGTTTTTCATGTTATCATGTTCATTAATGGTTTTCTTCTGCAGATCTAACAATACACAATTTAATGCTTCTGATTTTTCTTTATATTAAAAATTATTTTGACAAGATTGTTATTTCTGCAAATAACAAAATAAGCCATTGTTGCCTATAGTGCTGTAAGTTATTGAGATTTCAAAAAGATGTAATAAATTTTTTAGCAAGTTAAAAGGTTGTTATTTTTAATAATTTTAAAAACGTAGGAACAATATTCGCATAAATCAAAAATAATAATAAATAAATTTGTACAAATAAGAATGAATCCCAATTTTCAATGTAATGTAACCATTAAAATTTATTTATTTTTTAGCTTATACACATATGTACATGTTTTATAATACGATGTAGTAAACTGTATTTGATTGTCATATGCATGTCTTTTGTTTCAGTTAAATATAAATAAAATATATCTTTACAATTAAGATGACTTTTCGAGAAGAAAAAATTTACTTTATTTGAACAAATAAAAACACTTAATGGTAACACTGATCGTAGTAGAAATCATCCCTTATTTTAACCTTTGCAGACAATGCATATCTACTATTAGTGTTTGTAACATGCTTGCAGATTTGATCTAATAGTGTTGACAACTTTTTACTTTTTTAAATACCCAAAAAACCAATTGATATTATTTACGCTAATTAATTCAACTTTTTGCGTTCACAAAATCAATTTTGTTTTTAAATTTATTAATAAAAATATGTTAAGAAACATGTAAGGTTCAAATGAAATGCGTACTTTTATAGAGTTTTACAAATGGATGCTTGAATTGTGAAACTGCAGAAATGAATATTATAAAAACAAAAACATTCACAATAATAACCGACAATATCTTTCGTTCAATGACTTCTTTATAAAATAAAGTTGTTCTGTGTGTGATTGTACGCAAGTTATAAAATTTGTACACAAAACCCTCACTTGATTACCAACAGATCACAACGTGTATGGCTTACATAAAAGTCGCTGCGTCGATATCGAAATTTTGTACATATGTATAATAGCTAACGTTTTACTTAAATCTATTACAGCATAATAAAATATTAATAAAGCCAGTTTTTTATGTATGCAAATATTTTTTATTAACAAGGAAATAATTTAGAGAATTAATGGAATATGAACTAAAATTCCATTAATATAAGGATTTGTTTTTTTGTGCCATTCAGTTTCAATTATATAACTTTTTAATGTCGAAAGAAGAGTGTGAATTACGACTTCTTTAAGTAATTCAAAATCATTTATGTTTTCTATTGTTTTAAATATATATTAAGGAAGTCGAATCCAAACTTAAGCAACTTTTATTTTATTGCTATCGTTATAACTGTATACGTATACCAGTGTTAGACAGTATTTAGAGGTATTTACAAATCCCTTTTTGCCCTAAACTTGAAAATTTACCTTTATTTTATCACAGCGAAAGTAATAACGTTTCACAAGTTATTTCTAATGTAAACATCATAAACTAATAGCATTAAAGATATTTTAAAAAGTTAGTAAAAACCCATTTTTAAGAACAAATTTTAGAGTAATTTGTACCGTGTATTTAAATAATGCGATAAACTACACTATGCTACTTTTTTAAAAAACATTCATTTGTTTGGTAATTTGAAAATTCAATCAGTTCAAAATTTATCTTATCATAAATCACCGATTGAATTGCTTGTTACCGGTTGAATATATCGTTTTTTTCATATTCTTAGCCATCGATTTTCTTATGCTACATTTCATTGAAATCATTGAGTTTAGAATAACGATATTTTAATTAAGCTGAATTAGATATAAATGATGAGACGATACAGCGTTTAGAAAATTCACATTTTTCACAGAATATATTAAAAATATTATAATATTATCATTTTATTATTTTCAGTTTTATTCGACCTTTTTTATTTTATTAAATGTGTACTAATCTTTTTTTTTTTATAAAATGGTCTTTTTAAATAAATTTTAACGATTTATTTCGATATTTCGCTTTCCTATGGAAAGCTTCTTTAGGAAATTATTTTTTATATTTAAAATTTATTTAAAAAGACCATTTTATAAAAAAAAGATTAGTACACATTTAATTATCATTTTATAGAATTAAAGTGAAAAAAGCAAAAATACTATACATAGTAAATTGTAACCAATATGTCATAATAAAATTTATTTATTATTATATATAATAATTATAGTTATTTGACCTTTTTTAATATTTTTTAGTAGTTTATTATTACGCACTTGGTCATTATTTAATAAAAAATTTTAAAACTTTATTTTTTATTAGTTTTCAATACTTCGCTAAACCATTGGTTGGCATCATCATTTTTTATTAAATAATGACCTAGTGCTTAATAATAAACTACTAACAAATATTAAAAAAGATCAAATAACAATAATTATTATATAGAATAATAAATATATAAATATATATAATAAATATATAATACAATTTCATAATCGCTATGGTTTTTTTTTGTAAAACACGTTGGCATTACTGAACAAACACATACAATCCTGGCTGCAAAAATTGACGGCGGCAACAAAAATTTGTAAAATTTACAAAACATCTGGCAATAAATTTTTACTTCTATATTGCGTATAGTATGGGGACATGTCCTCATAATATGCGCAAGCTTGAAAACTGTCCTCGAAATATGCGTTAAATATAAGAATTAACTTTAAACCGATTTGAAGAGGATTTAGTGAAAAAATATCGGGATATATAAATCGATTTCTATGAATTCTGCATAATTGTCTCAAAAAAAGTACATAATTTTTGTGTCCCCAAACTATGCGGTATGCATAGAGAGATCGCAAAGAAGAAACGCAAACAAATAAGCCCACCGCGACTGTTTTAACGGCGACACTGGGGATTTCGTGGAAAAAAGTCAAATTGTCAACAAACTCTTCATGCATTATGTAATGATATTTTAAAATTTTAGACTAAATGGTACAATCAAATCAGAAAGAATTATTCCGGTCTGACTGCTAGTTTTTTTATAGCCGTCTCAGGCTCAGTACTTGTATGTTTTACTGAACCAACTTAATTTAAACCTAAGAAATTCAAAACGAATATTTTTTTATTATGTGAGCTAACGTTTTTGTTTTTATTTTTTATTTAAAGTAGGATATTTCAGTATACTAAAATTTAAAAAAATAAACTCTGCAGAGACTTCAGTTTTTTTTGTTTGTTTATTTTTATGAACATATAAAAAAATCCCTTTTATCTCCAAACAATTGGACCTGCAATTTCAGCCATAGTTGGAAATCTCTACTAATACGTTGTCTCATATCTTTTTCTGCATTTTTAATCAATTTCAGGTGCCACCTCTCAATTTGTTGCATTACACAGTACAACACTTTTCAGCTGATTGATTCGCGACTCAATTCTGATAAGGCCCCTTTGTTTAACATAACTTAAGAACCACCAGTCGGATTTTACTTGAACAAATTTAGAAAAATTAAAAACTACAAGTATTTTCATTTGTTTATATAACGTTTCGCTACATAAGCAACACTTTCGAAGTTGTGTATGAAGAAAAAAAAATATTTTTTGCCTAAAAAGTTGTTGTTTTTTAATTCACAAAAAATTCAAAACGGTAAAAAAAGTGTCAAGTCCTATTACTTTCACGTAAAGTCGTATAACCTATGAACAAAATGAGACATAACTCATGAAAATCGATGAACGCGTTTCGCTTTTATGCACAATTAAGCAAAGGTATGAATTTATAAAATTTGCTCGAGATGCACAAAAACAACATTGATTATTTTTTTTATGATTCTCGTACCATACAAAGAGCTCACGAAAGAAAAAACTAACACTTATCCGCAAGGAATTTCTATTACTGAAAGTTCAGACAGTGTACCTCTGCAAAATCTGTTGGATCATACTGCTTAAAGAATCCTAGAGACCAAGTCAGCAAAGGAAATAAATAAAATTGAAAGCGGAATTCTAATAATGTTCTATAAATGGGGATGTGATGGGGCATCTAGTCAAAGCGAATACCAACAGCGGTTTTCAAATTATCAAATTTCTGACTCTCATTTATTTATGACATCAGTTGTACAATTTAAATTATCATTAAGTGATGACATAAATAAATTAGTATGGAACAACAACAAACCTTCTTCCATACAGTATTGTAGAACACTACAGTTTGCATACGTTAAAGAGACACCTCAAGTTATAAGAGAAGAAAAGAGAAGAGTCGACGAGCAGATATCTCAACTAAAAGAATTTGAGTTAACAGTAAATAATCGTAACTTTAACGTAAAACATGAAGTATAGTTTACAATGATTGACGGCAAGACAGCACAATCAGTAACAGAAACACCAGCAGCATCTTCTTGTTTTATTTGGGGAGTCACAATATCCAAGATGAATAAAATCGAAGAAGTTCAAGCTATGCCCCTAAATGAACAAGCATTGCAATTTGGTATGTCACCACTTCATGCGCGTATTAAGCTGATGTAGTGTCTTTTGCATGTAGCTTATAATATTGAATTTAACCGTGGGAGAGTCAACTCAAATACTTGTCCGATAAAAGAAGGCCGAAAATATTAGATAAAGCGTGAATTTAAAGAGAAAATTGGGATACAGGTTGATACTGTTACGACAAATTCGGGGAATACGTCACGAAGAGTCTTTGCTAATCCTGCTTTGATTTCCGAAATCACGGGTCTAGATGAAATCATAATCAAGAGGTTTTTAATAATTCTCGCAGCTATAATAATTACAGAGGCAGTAGATCCAACAAAAATTTGGTGATTTTTGTTTGGAGACGGCAAAAGAGTTTGTTGCACTGTACGAGTGGTACAATATGCCACCTACACTTCACAAAATTCTGTTTCATGGAAAAGATATAATTGAAAAGTGTATTTTTCCTGTAGGCCTACTATCCGAAGAGGCTCAGGAAAGTTGTAACAAAGACTATAAAAAATATCGCCTTAGACACTCCAGTAAATGCAGTCGAATTGCCACGAACGAAGATATTATGCACAGAACGATAGTAACATCAGATCCCATGATTTCACATTTGACGCCTTCATTTAGCCAGAAAAAGCATACTGTTATAAGCGACGAAGTTAATAATTTAAAAATAGATTTAAAATAAATAATAAATTAAAAATTAAAAAAATCATTTAAATGTTTTTGTTAGTTTTTTGTTAGTTACATTTCAGGTAACGATCGACATTTCTCTAACTTTCTTTACTTTGATTACTTTTGCGTACTACTATATAAATAAAACTAAACTTGTAATGAAATCACTACATTTTTTGACAAATATATTTTTTTCTCTTTGAAATCCCCTGGCAAGCGATGGATTTTTTTTTTCAAACGATAAAAAATGACGTCGTCTTGTATTGCCGTCGTCAAACAGAATAAGGGTGAATATGTTGCTGAATATGCAAAAATTAATTTATTTATGCTGCATAAATTAGTTGTCTTCTGTTACATTGTACCTATGCATAGAAATTTAGTTACTTTAAGTACTTATCAAATGTGTCTAGGTAAAAAAAATAATTTTGAATTAAAAATGGACTATATTGTTACGGATTTGTCTTGCTTAAGTTTTAAAAGAAAATTATAAATAACGTTGTTTACGAACTGCGTGGCTTGCTAACTTATGCACAACAACAAATTTCTAGTTACAAACTGTGTAGAAATTTGTTACACGCAAGACAACAACAAAACAGTATGCTGTTTACTAACTGTATAGTTTTCTAAGAAAACTTATCTACATGAGACAACAATAAATATTTTAAAATAAATCCTAAGAAGAGACATTATCAGCATAAAAAAAAAACAAAAATGCACACAGACATGCAAGCGCCTATACATTGAATAAACAACATACAACAACAAAATGTGATACAAAAGAAGTAGAAGATTCTTAAATTTTCTAGACTTTTAATGTACAAATATAAAAGGGCAGCTAAATAAATTGCTCTGTAGTGTCAATTTTGCGTAGTTAAAGTAAATAGAATTGTTATAAATCGAAAAATTCTAAAAACTGGTGATATTTATTTTGCAATAAAGAACTCATACCAAAACGTTTATAAAAGGTATAAACGTAACAATATTTTGCATACTTTGATTGATTGTACACAACTAGTGTTGGCTCAAATGTTTCGCTGATACTTCCATTGATCGATTCACAAGATTTGAGTTCACTTTGTTCAGCTGATTAAATAATTCAAATTAACAAGTTTGCTAACAAAGTATGCAATTAAGAAAATTAATTGCATAATTGCATAAATTTCAGAATCCGCGTCCTAAACTTCCCGAATTTTGAGTTTTTTCGAGTTTAAAAAAATAAGTTGGGACTAATATTTTCCTTATTATTTAAGATTTGTATTTTATAGGCACCTTTACAAAAAAAGTTGAAACCATTTTTAATTAAATGTTTTTTAACCAAATTGTTCTCATTTATCGATAAATAAAAATTTGCTTCGCCGAACGACGCTTTTAAAAATTGCTCTACAACAACTACATTTTGTCTTTTACTATAATAGCGCATTAACATTCAAGAAATCTTTACAAATACAAGCAAGACAGCTATTTCATTTACATTTCGATTTTTAAACTTACTAGATAATTTCAATTCAGTAGCTTCAATTTATTTCTGTATGTATTCCTAATTCTAAAATTTATATAAAAAACGCGATCAAAATATGTCAAACTTATGTACGTGAGTTCGAGGATTCAGTATAGCAAAAATTAAAATTCCCCTGCGGTTGTTGCTTTTTACAGTACAACAATAAAAATTAATATCATCCAATCTTTTAATCATACACTACAATCTTTACTTTTTACATGCAGGTAATGACCTGAACGACGATAAGTTGCAAGTTTTCTCTTACTTTTTTCCGACATATTTGTAAAACGCACAACTTTTATTTTTACTACATTTTAGACTTCTTTATAATAAAATTTCTCAACCTTAAAAACAGAGCTGTATCGTTACAAATACTAACAGGTTGGCGTAGTACATTACAACTAGTTAAAATCATCTTTATTATCTATATTTAAATCAAAATCTAATTTAAGCCAGATTCAAAGAACAATGAATATGAGGTATAACACCGGTTATTTAAAAAAAAGAAAAGGAAACAATTACGTTATCGTCCACATTCTGCTTTCCGTAGCTTTCCAAATCTCAAAACACTAAATTTATTGGAGAATTTTCTGGAAAATTTTCGAATTTAAATTATAAATTTGCATAAAATAGTTTCCGGGTGACTTGCGTTTTACTGTGATTGCTACTTACAAACAGCTTTCCTGCCGATTTCAAGCCATTTACAGTTGTCGAAAACAGATATGAGTATACAAATAAAATGTGAATAATATACACATATGCATATACGCTTTTAATAGTTAAGACTTGGTTTCATGTTTTAAATCAAACTTTACAACGATTTATTATTTAACCGAAATTAATATTTAACAATAAAAAATCTTTGATTTCTAAAATACATCATTTAAAATTAAACTCATATTTTGTGTACACACAATGGAATTTTTTTAATAACGTTGCTGTGTATGGATTAAATGATAAAACAATTTTGTTTGGGCAGTTTCAAATGCTGCTTCCCAAAAATTTCGTGAAGGAGCTATAATTTAAATTTACTTTCTCGCATTAATGATGTCAACAAATTCTGGTTTCAATGAAGCACCGCCTACAAGAAAACCATCAATGTCGGGCTGAGAAGCCAGTTCTTTGCAGTTAGCGGCTGTGACGGAACCGCCGTATTGAATGCGAAGAGAGTCAGAGACTTCCTTGGAGATGTTTTCAGCCAACCATTTGCGCAAATAAGCGTGAACTTCTTGAGCCTAAAAATACAAAGTTAAATTACTCATTTCTGCAATAATCAAAATTAAAAAATCAAAAAGAATTCTGAATTAAAAAAAAATTCAGCTTTTAAAAACACTTAATTGCTAAATTACGAAAAAAGATGCAGTTCCTCACTTGTTGGGGAGTGGCAGTTTTACCAGTACCAATAGCCCACACTGGCTCATAAGCTACTACGACATTCTTCCAGTCCTTAATAGTCTTTGCGTAAGCGGCCATTTGGTCTGCAACTACCTTCTCAGTTTTATTTGCTTCACGTTCATCTAAAGTTTCACCAATGCAAGCAATTACATTAAGACCGACGTCCAAAGCGTGAGCAGCCTTTTCAGCAATCAATTCGTCTGATTCTTTGAAGACATGGCGTCGTTCAGAGTGCCCCAAAATAACCCAATTGGCACCAACGTCTTTCACCATAGCGGGCGATATTTCGCCAGTAAAAGCACCACTGGGTACCTTGTAACAATTCTGGGCAGCAATATTAAATTTAATTGGAAACAGTTCACGGGCATAGGTAATGTAAGTAAAAGGGCAACCCAAAACTATTTCGGTATTTTCATCTAAAGTGGCACATGTCAAATTTTTGGCGATTTCAGCAATGGATTTCCGATCTCCATTCATCTTCCAATTACCACCAACACAGAATTTTCGTGTCATTTTTCCTTTTTTCTTACAAATGGAGCTCTACAACAATAAAATGGAAAATTTTTTTCAATATTATTCAAGTGTTTAACTTAAATTTACTTTTGTTTCATATAAGAAAAGTTTTTTATTTAAATGAAGTTACTTAGTACCTTCTGCGATGAATGTCTTTTAATGAATAACCTTAGTATGACCTTGTAGTAAGAAGAAAAACACTTTAAATTTTAACACTACTCTGTTAACTCATAACTAACATAAATCTAGACATTTAATGTCATTTATTGAATTTAAATTTATTTACATAAAACGTTTATACATTTTCAACAAATATGACAATACCTTAACGTTTTAAGGATAAACCAAATAATATTTATAACTTTTTATTTATTTCTGATCTATTTCAACAGTAAAAATACACTTAACAGTAGCAGTACTTTGTATTACCCCTGCTGATTGTTTCACATTTATTCAACAGTGATACCAAGTTTAAAACCTATACAAGAATTAATGGTAGGCATTGAAGTTTGTTTATTTGCAAATTAACTTTTGCTTTGCTCTGCAAGAATTGCTTCATTAATAATAATAGTTAATATTATTTTATTTTTAAAGCATTACTCCAATATAACAGATGTTTACTTTTTTAATTAATATACTCTTATAGCTTTATTTTAAAATATAAAAGGTGCGCATTCAACAAAATATTTATCACAGTACGCATTTTACTTACATAAGTACATATACTTTTGTATGCTATATATGTACAATCTTAAACAATCTGATCAGTATAACAACAATTTTATTTAATATTTTTTCTTTTCTAGAAATATTTCATAAAGTGCAGTTTGCTTTTATTTGAAACGACAGTTTCAAGTTTGTTTTTCGTGCAAATAAAGTAAAATAAAGCAAATTGAAAATACGTACTTATACTAAATTCGTAAGCAGGATCCACTATCCATCATAAAAACAGCTTACATAAATTCTGATATCGCTTATATAGTTCATTTTAGATAAAAACTACTTTTATCTAAATTTTGTTAAATAATCTAGAACAAAAAACTCAGCAGACATTTCAGTTATGTTTAATTTATATTTTCTTCAACCTTCTGCGTCAATGCTACCGTTGGAAGCCAACATAATGCATTAGAACACAGAAACAAAGAACATTCACAATTTAAATTATAAATTCGAAGAGCAAAATGAAAATTCTCAGTTATAAGTAATTTGAAATCGTTTAAGATTTATCGTGCTTGATCCATTCAAACTTCTATAATAGTAGTGCAAATGTGCTCTAGTATTTTCTATGTATGTAAATAGTTGCTTTAAAGCTTTCATTAGCGTATTTCTCTTCAAAATTGTTGAAGTCTGTTTTCAGCTAGTTTTATGAAAAGCTGTTCTAAACATGAAACTAAACATTTAAGTACAAACGGTGTCTATTAAGTCATAACAACAAATAGTTTGCATCAATTTATTGAAGATGTCCTACTAATTGAATATTGTTTAAAAAATTATATCAGTTGCTTTTCAATGACACCAACATGACCAGTATCTTCAAAAGTGTTCTAAAAACGACAATTTTAACAACATTCAGTGCTAGCGATCCATTTCTAAAGAATTGCGAGATTTAGGCGTTAATATTATTTTGGTTACTTTTTCTTATAAATACATTTTTTTAGCCCTTGAACATACGTGAACTTCCCGAAGCAAGATTGACGATTGGATATAAACAGTTATGAACATAGGTATGCAACTTACATGTCCCGTTGAATACGCTAAGAGAGATTGTTGTCGTAGACTTTTTAATGATGTCGTTGCGAATTTTTGTAGAAGGAGAAGTATTAATGAAGACATAAATTCAAGTGGAAACCGCAATATGCTCTTGTTACAAATACTCAATAATAAAATGGAAAAATTGTTCCATGTGCTATAAAATAAATTGTTTAAATTTAAATTTACGGTAACTAATTTCAAAATAATAAAAATAAACTTGAAACATAATTGACATTGCAAAGTCAATAAAAATTTTTGGACAGAAATTTTGACATTTTGTTTAATACAATATTTTTAGTGCTCATAATAAAGGCATTCGATTTTTAAAGGGTGCATACAGAAGTAAAAAAGTTCGAAAACCTAAATAAAAATAAATATGTCTTCTACAATCCGTTTTTAAAATTTTTCAACAAATTATAAGCAATCAACAGTTTTAGAAACGTCTTTAGTCCAAGAACTTTTAAAAACTTGCTAAATTTCTTTGCGAAAATATATTTTATTATATAAATATATTATTAGAAACAAGAAAAATCTTTTACTAAAACTATCCAGAAAGCACGATTCTGCAAACCATCAAATTAGTTTCTGTCTGGCGGCGCTTAAAGTCTTGAAGGACACAAGATTTCAATTCATATTTATGATTTTTCTTACATATTTTTTATTGACTTTCGCAACAATAATGTATGGTAACTGTTTTTTGCGTTTTTCATGACATTAGTCACTTCTTAATTAAAATAAAAATATTGACTTCAATTCTTTTATTAAGCAATATGGGTGCTGCCCGAAAACTCATTAGAATCTGGAAAAGCCTTTCAACTAAATGCAACAACTTTCTTGATTAATCTGTTTTTATAAACAAAAAACTCAGATTAAAACAGAATACTTTAGCTTTTAAAGTTGTAATAGAACAATAGAATTAGGTTTTATTTTATTCAAGAAGTGCCACGCTCACTGTTCTCAGTACGTTAAATTGGCTTGTACGCAAATATTAGTCACACAAAATTTTAATTTAAATGCTAAATTCAGAGTGATATGTGAAAGGAGTTTTAAATAATTATATTTACTTACTTTATCAACAATTTTCTATCAAAAAAAATAGAAAAAACAAATACAGAAACAAATCTCAACAAAATGTTTGGAATGTCCCAATCCTATAGAGCTGTAAAGTTTACGAAAATAAAATAAGTGTTACCTTATGAATTAATAATTATGTATGTAGTAGCATCAGGATAAATACTGAAATAAAATAAAATTTTTTTTATATTTTTTTTGTTCGGTTTTAAATTTTTTCTTTTGTTTCTTTATACCCGGGTGTCCGCCGGGAAGGTATACTACTTTGTTTGTTTACAATTTTTGATTAAATGAAAGAGAATTGATAGTATATTGATAAATGTTTTATTTAGTGTTGGCAATTATGTATGGAATACAATATCAGATAAATGTCTGACTCTGTTAGACCAAATTTACATTGTAAGATTCTTGTCGCTGCAATTCTTAGTTTGTTGTTGTAAATAAGGGGTGTAAAGAGAATAGGAGAAGAGAGGAAAAAAAAGTACACATTATTTACCAACAAAATAAGAATTGCAGCGACAAAAATCGTACAATGTAAATTGGGTGTTAGTCTCACAAATGCGAGCACTTTTAAGCACATTTTGCATTGCATTCTCACACATTTCACGTGGTATTTCATAATAAGAATAACACGAAGAGAGACACGAACAAGACGAATTATATAAATACAGCTGAGAATAAAATGCAACTAGCATAGAGAGGAAAGAACACTGAAGATGACATATAGCCGAAACCGGTATGTTCACAAGCCAAATTTGACACGGGTTGACTTAAAGGCATACCCAAATAAATCAAACCGTCAAACAATACATTAAAGTAGAATGATCTTAAAGTAGAATATCCTTGTATGTCCGAGGACCTCTTAAAACAACTACATATATAAGCACCACTTGCTGGGCAAATTAATTAATTCAAGTTGAGTCATCATGATGTTACTAATTTGCAATAAACAAACTAAAAACAACAAAAAGTTTATTCAAAGGAATAAACGTAACATTATAAATAAAAATGAGCTTAAGTCAAATTAAGTAATTCATTTGTTTCTATTAATTTCAGGAACAAGAATTTTACAGATGACTAAAATAAATGATTGTTCCAAAATGATGACATATAGTTAGTTGCCTTGACAAAAAATACAAGTCCCAGCGACCGATAGAAACTAGCCAAAGTACAGGAAGTTGAGAAAGAAATAAAAGCATAAATTTAGGTTGTTAAGTTCAAAGAAAAAATGCAGAATTACCATTTTATATAATTAAATAGTTCGTCTATTAACAACTAACTACTTATTGTATGTGTGTTTTAGCGCGAAATACTAATAAGCAATAATGCACACGATTTTTACAAAAGCAAAAAATGTTAAAAAATGGTAACGATTACAACGGGATCCATATATTATATACACACATACATATGTTTAGCATCGCTTAATAATCGTTTGCCCGTCTGTCTGCTTTGAAGTCGATTCTTCCTTCACAATAAATATATTTGTTTATAATTTCGCTTACTGTTTCAAAACGGCTAAAGAAACTTAAAGATTAATTAGTTTAGTAATTTTCGTTTAATTTTAAAAATGAATATTTGTAGAAAAGTGTATAATAAATAAAAGCGTTAATATAAATTTAAAATACATACAAGTAAATTTTACTGACAACAACCTTCACACAAAACAATCATTTATGTGAAGCAAAACAGGATAAACAAACTCGCACGGGTTTGCTCAATTGCCCACTTTCATTGAGCAACGATAAAGTGTGGTCTGAACATGTTCTACAAAATATTTCACCACAACTACGGCAGTGATGTTTGCGACGTGTTAAATTAAATTCTTTTTTACAGGCTGTACAATGAGTGGCTATGGAATCGGGTGCCCAAATGCCAGCAGCACCACCAATAGCTTGTATTTCATTTAAATAAGACTGAGATGTTAAGAGAAGCTCCTGTTGACGCTTATCTTTTTCTTGCAGTTCGGCAACTTTTAGTTTATTTTCACTTAGTTGTATACCTAGCTCTTCGAGAGTGGTTTGAGCTTCTGACCATTGCTGGCGAATTTTATCATATTCTATTTTGAGCTTTTGATTTTTTTGTACTTCGGCGACGACTTCTTTATGTTTGCTTTCAAGACTTGTAATTTTCTCTTTTAGTTTTAATTCATTTTCCTCCACTTGCTTGCGCAGCTCTCTTTCTTTGCGAAGTTCATGTTCGGCTCGTGTTGCACGTTCTTCTGATGAGCTTACTTGATTGGATAGCGTGTTTGAGGTAGTTTTTAATATTTCACCTAAGTTGGCCTTATCGCTACTCCATCTGTGTAAAGAAAAATTTTTAGTGAATAAGGAGAAATGTTTAGATTGCAAAATAATGATGGTTTAAACGTGTTTTTATTTTAATAATATAAGATAACTGAATTTAATTAAACTGATGCATAGTTTTTTATGTAACTTTATGTATAAGCGCTAAAAATGGTTAAAATAAGCGAAAATGCAGATTAGAACATTAATTGTGGCACGACGTTCAATGCTGCGCCGCTTCATAGTATTTTACAAAGCCCTTTGAAACTTCCGTCGTCGACATCTTTATATAAAAATATACGTGTTGTGAAAATTTTGGAGTTTAAGGCAGCAAAATTTAACTATTTCTAGAAAGGATAAATTCCGGCATGAAAGGCAAAATATGTTATGAAATTAAAAGTAAACTAGACAAAGATTGTGTCCTTTGGGATCTTCGCTCCAAGATACAAAAAACGAAAACGGTGTGCCACGCAAATTGGGAAATATCCCTTAAAGTTGCTTATGCAATAATGCCAAATCGCGAGATCTAGCTGGGTGGACCGTAGGCCGAAAACGAAATTAGAGAAATGTACTCTATGCGACAAACAGCAAGATTTTGCATCGTAAAGTGAATTTTTAAGGCTTTTCCTTGAGATTGGTGTTTTGGTACACCGTAAATTGCCTTCTTTTGTTTTTTTGTTTACTTTTTGCGGTTCTGAAGGTTTACAATACAAAGATACTTTTTAGCGAGCTAAAAACCTAAATGGTACTTTTAAATACGCTCACCCTTTATATTTTAGTTTTGAAGTTGTTCTCAAAGCGGCCATAAAAATGACTTAACTTGTCTGCCTTGTCTGTTGTGGCATTGTACATGCATGCAACAACATTTAACATTTTTATGAATAGTATGCTTTCGAATTTTTGCATGTCTCGTTATAGCGGCTATATTCACCTACTGAGAATATTTCGGGGGGATTCCAGAGATAGAGAGCTGTGAAAAACAGCTAGATATTTTAGCGAAAACAATATGGCAATAGTTTTTACAATAAATTGAATTTGCACTAAATTTTTTAGTTGGTATATTGATTTCATGTTGATATATTGAATACATACGATTAATATGTAGTTGTAAATATCTACTGTTTGTACCAAAATGATATTTAAATAAAAACAAATGAATCGCACTTGCTTCACATTTAACCACGAGCGTTTAGAAACGGGAAAAGAGGAATAGCGAATTTTGGATGTAAAATGTTGACAACGCTGCCAGTAAAAAACCTATTTACAATGATTCTGTTTGATGAGAAGAAAAAGCAGCGGATGCTAAACATAGAAACAAATGGTTTCAGTTTTTATTTCCTTACGAAATATTTAAATGATCTATTTGTTTAAATTTCATTTAAAAAGTTTTATTATGTCAACATTTAAAAATTGACATACTTAATGCCAAGATTTTGCCAAAGTACCGAACCATCTTCGTTAAAATACTGCGAGTAGACTTCTCCATTTTTTCTTCCTTCATCGCTTGAGACTTTTGCGTATTTGTTTAAATGACTTCATTCCACTTTAAACCCATTTTAAAAGCAGTATTTCCCCAAGTCTTAAAATTTTCGTCAACAACTCTAATGTGTTTTTCTTAAAATATGTAGGACGGACACAGGCCACATAATTTTCTCTAATTTTTGAATGCTCAAGTGTGTTTCACCTTGGATAACATGATATGTTTCTGTAAAAATTCAGAAGGCGTTTTTAAATATTGCACGTGCTTCGCATTTGCCGACCTTTTCCCATACAGCTATAAAACTCTATAACTTAAAGGGAATGCTTAACCATAAGCAAACATAAATTCATAAAGCGATGATCCATTGAAAACAACTACACTATTTGCTCTGCCATTTGGAGCCAATGTTTACATAGAAAGAAATTCTAATTCGCATCAGCAATAACAAACAAAATAAAATTATAATAAAACGACCCATATTCTTTCCTGAATACCAATCTTTGACTGCCGAACAAAATGAAATTTCACATCCGCTGGATATCATCAGCAATATTTTTAATTCATATTGATTTTGCGATACTTAAAAAACACATTATGCACATATTGTTAAAAATTTACATTTAAAAATTATAGATACATACAAACTTTCAAGCTCTTATCTCTTTTAAAGTTGATAAAATGGCTTTAGTAATTTCCGAATGGATAATCATTATGGATGATACAGAAATCCAATATCGGGTGTAATCTTTTTCCAGTGGCTAAAAACCTTTAACTTAAAAAAAAGCTAAAAGGAACATTTTTCAAGCCACCTTTTATTGAAACGTCCTAAAACAGTAGGCAACAGTAGGCTTTACGTATCTGTGTATTCAGCATTTACATAATGGGAATATCACTTTTCCTAATAGTTCACGAAATTCTTAGGAAATTTATATATTGCAATAGCAGCTCGTACATAGCCATAGAAAATACGAAATCCTTTCGTAGCAACTATTTTTGGCTCTAAATAGAACAATAGCTTTTTATTTTTTCTTGCCGTACACCGCAAACACAAACAAAGAAAAAAGTTTTAACAAGTTTCGCAAAAGACAATCTTTGAAATTTTTTACACGTCAATCAGCTGTTATGACTACTAACGGTTATGTCAGATGTAATGTAATGAACACACTTATGAACAAAAATTAACAATTTTAATAGACAGCGAGTATGTTATCTACATAAGTACATATGTACATGTTTTCAAACTGACAAATCATATGTAAAAATATGGCATCTAAATGCAGCTCAAATAATGCTTAGTTAAAAGCTAAGGAATTTAATTTTTCTTATTGAATACCTATTAAACAAAATTATGTTCGCAAATAATATGTACATAAATAAATAGCAATATTAAGATAACCATCATTACTCCTGAAACAAAAAAAAAACAAATATTTACTTACTTTTTTTCTAAATTCGCTATAGTACTAGCCATATCCTCTTTTTGTGATTCTAATTTCAACAACAAATCAGATTTGTGCTTTAACGAAGCACTACATTCCTGTTAAATAAAAGTTAAATCAATTAATTTTTTATTTTTGCATCAATATAGAATTTTATTTTTCTTTTGTTTAAAATAAAACGTAAGTATGTATGTTGTTTTAAATGAAGAAACTTACATAAGAAATACAAGTAAGTGTATGTACGAGTATTAGTTTAAGTAGTTTTTAAAGTATATAATTAATATAAATGTTGTATAGTTTAAGCATGTTACAATATTAAAGCTTGAGTCTAAGGTAAATTAACTTTACCAAGTAAAGGCTTTATCGCAATATATAAAAATTAATAGTAGAACTCACTTTTGTAAAAAATATTGTAAGAGAAAATGTTTTGTTGACATACAAACAGTAAGAGAAGCATGCTAACACAACGTTTAACGGCGACAGGCGCCGACATATAATATTCAAAATACAAACTTCTAGTTAAAGCATTGATGCTCAACATTGCCACAATTATTGCGATAAATATTTAGATTCAAAATAATTGCAAAAATTCAAATTTAATAAATCTTAGCAAGTGATTTTAAAATTACTGTGTTATATCTCAAAAATTATTTGTTTCAGTTTTTATACAAGCTGAAGCAAAAACGCTTGATAAAAAAACTGCGAGTATTGAGAATATGCTACATCAAGTGAGTTACCCTAAATCAATAATATTTTATATTTATAAATAGATAAAAATCAAAAAGTAATCAGCTGTAAAATCCATCTAACCTGGTAAAGTTAATTCCCCTTATTCTACACCTAAAAATTAAGATAACCAAAATTATTCAAAGGATTTCTGTTTTTTTTTTGTTTTGTATTTTGAAATAAGATTTGAAAACGTTAATATTACTAAATTTAAATAATTCATATATTTTCACTCAAATCAATATATTCACATATATATACTATATATTGAAATGTCAACATTTTATCTCTAATTTTTCATAAAGATTTTTATATATATACTTAGATATTTTGTATAAATATTTTTTTTAAATTCATATTTAATCAATAAATTTTATCAGATTATTTAGGATCTAAAAGTTATTAATACATCAATATTTCTGTAAATATATGTATAATATATGTATATTTCAGATTTTTTCTAAATTTTTATTTTTGCTCTTAACGATGAAGACGTTATATCTTTATTTGGTAAAATTTATTATTATTTAAAGTGTTAACTTTAAAAATAATTCAGTTAGCAAAGCTTTAAATTAATGCAAGATTTGAATGGAATAAACTAATTCAGTTTATATATATATATATATATATATATATATATATATATATATATATATATATATATATGTGTGTACTTTTTTTATTTTTTGGACGAGAATAAACTTACATCCAATGAATTTGCTGGAACATTGATGACTTAAGACTAAAATCATCATCAAACCCCAAATGTTACGAAAATTTAAAACTCCCTTTACGAGTTGCCATGAAAATTACTTATAATATTAAAAGTCTTACATACATGCATACATTAGCCCAATTAAGTTAACATATAGCTTAAAAAATCACAAATTGAAATTGCATTTAATAGAAAAAATTGCAATTAATTAATAAAATTGTCTTTATTTTATTAAAAATAAACTTCAACCCAAAAAAATCGTATTCATATGAGGTGATTAAAAAGGAGATTTTACAAAATATCCACTCGCGGTGTTCTGTATTATATATCGCTATCCTGTTGGAATTTGCCTAAGAGCTTCAATGAGGCAAAAACAAAGAGATCCAAAAATGTGACCATAAAGACCAGCAACTAACATACACTCCTTAGCAACGATATTCCCTTCAACTTTTTTTGCATTACGCCGCTGTATTTGGTTTTATCCAAGACCCTTTATTGCGACAATATCTAAACTTACACTCGTCACTTAAAATATTTTTGAAAAATCTATTTCCCCATTTTGTATGTGTATGTACCCTTTGTTGGGCATGCATGTATTTTAAAATAAATCTATTAAAATATTAATCACTTTAGCGTTAAACGTGCATGGCAAGCACATAGACATCTATAATCTGAAATCTTATTTATGACAGAAATGCGTAATTAATAAAATAAATAAGTTATTAATTAATTTCATATCACGTACAAAATTTGCTAAGATGTTATAACAATTAGTGGTTTTCTTTAATCAATTTCGTTCACTAGAAGTAACTGGTACTTTGTACCAAGCAGGATAAGTAAATCGCATTAAAGTTTTCTTACATCCATGAAATTTTGAAAACTTGAAAAAATCATGAACTTGTGCAAGTATAGAGATAAGAAGAAGAACCTCTCTCTCTCTCATCATCATCGCCATCGAGGGAATAACGTGTCTTTTAATTAATTTTAATTCCATTTTACATCAATAAAAAGTAAGAAATTTTTCATAGACAAGTTTTGTGCGCTGTATGCAGGGTTTTGGTTCATGTAATCATTAACACAAGTGTCACAGCTATTAATTAAATTATATTTCTTTAAAAGGTGAAATAATTGATTACATTGCGATTATTTTCTGTTTTGCTTACGATTACAATAATCTACAGAAAATTATAATTATTTAGGTTTATTTTGAAATCAATCAAATAATCAAAACGCATTTCAACTACTTTCAAAGATTTCTTTCAATTCTTTTTTAATATTTTCACAGAATCATTAGTTATCTCTTATGTTATTTAAATTACTTTTTGATTTTTTGAAAGTAATCCAAAATAATTATGATTAGTTTTAGTTGTAATCAATTAGTAATCAAAATTTTATTACCAACGATTTATATTATATTATTATTATTATTTGATAGCTATAAGCGTAAAAGTTTGAGGAAACTGGGTATGTAACATATTTGGTTCCGTTAATAAAAACACTATGACACGGCTAGCTTTTGAACTTGTCCTATGATATATTTCAGTATATTTTACATTTGACTTTCAAATGCAGATTCAAAAGACATCACCAACTAAACACAAAGTTTAATAGATTTACGAGTAGTAAATAAAAGCCTTTGAGAAGAACTTGTTAATCTGCAACTTTCATCCATATTTTGCACGCATTTGACAAGGTGTGACATCAAAGGCTTGTTATTTAATTAAATCAAAATTTGACTAAAGACTATTTAACTTGGAAATTTTTGCTTAAAGAAATATATTTTCAAGTTAGCCCAGTCGACTTACTGCATACATCCGTTTTGTCCATTAACAGACAATTTAGCTTTCGTAAGTATTCACGAAAGGCCGTTAAAGAAATGAAGAATGAATAATAATACATCTAGAAAAGGCACATAGTAAGTGCATACTATGTTATCTTCAGATAAAAACAAGGACCAACCAACGTTTTGTATTAAGTCTTTAAATTTTATTTAAATTTTGTGTTATTTATACAGTCAGCAAATAAACTTTTACTTAAAGCTGTCTAGAAATTTACTAAAAATGAAATAATTAACTATCGTTAAAATAGAAATATCTATGCATCTAACAGCACAGTGAGAGCATACAGTCTTATGAAAAATGGAAAATATGAAATTTCGGACAGTAAGAAAAAAGCAAGGCTGAAGTAATATGAGAATTTTGTGCCACTAAATAATTTTTAAGAATATACTAATGCAGCCGTTTTAACACAAGTAACGAAGTTAGTCTAAATAAAATTCATTCCGTGGAATATCGTCTTAAAATGTTAAAGATATCTGAGCGATTAGTGGCAATTTTGCTCACACTCGACCATCAGCGCCTTTTTGTTTGATTGTAGCGGCGAATTCTTTAATAAAACCTAAAGTGTAATCGTAATCGTATAATTACAAAATTATAATTTCTTATGATTATTGAATTCACACCGCACCCAGTTATCTGTTTTTTTTTCTTATTAACAACGAAAGGTTGTTCAACCCAACAAAATTGTTGAAGGCTTGTTGATGATCTGTCATTAGCACCCAGTAAAGTTAATCTTTAGTATGGAAAATCAAATTTTTAGTTGACCTCAACAATTATTAAGTACGTATGGAAAGAAACTTAATTGTCTTTAAACAAAAAATATCGTTGTTAATCAACACTGTTTTAACACATGTGGGTATATGTAAAGTTTGGAATGTGTAACATAAATTTAAAAAAGTCACTGAAATGCGTGACAAAATAAGAAACTGAATATAGAAAATTAAAACGTAGCGTATCGTATATAACTTGTTAAAGCAACCGTTTTAGTCGTTTTATTAAAAATGCTTAAATTCGTTTCGAAGCGAATGGATAATTTAATAACAAATGCGATAAATGTCTTAAAAAACACTGAGAATTCGTATATGGTTCGCTTTTTTTGTCTGAAAAAATTAAAATCTCAATACTTATCGATAAAGTTGTTTAAGATCTAATGTTGGAAAATTTTCACTTTCGGCTTACTTACAATGTACTTGACAAGTACCTGCTTCATGCTGTTTAGCATTTTGTAATATTACAGAATATTCTAATAGAATGTGTTAACTTATATAAAAGCATTTTTAATTAGCTGCCTTTTCTTCCTTAAAAACATATTCAGAATTGGTCGCTGCACTATTAGGTAGTGATGCTGGTGGCACATTTGAACTGCCAATATTATCCTCGTCATCGGAAAGTTTTAAAGATTTAGCTGATAATGGTGTCTTAACTTCAGCTACCGATTCATGGAATTTTTCTGTAGTTGCTGGTGATTTACGATAGTTATTCGGATTGAAAGGTGGTATACCATCTATTTTCAAATGTAACCGTTTCATTGGTGGCCCAATGTCTTGTTTATGTTTTTTGGTTAATGCTTCAAATTTTTGCAGATTTTGTTGTCTTCTTGTACTTGGAGATTTGTCGACAGACGAAGAACCAGATGATGTTTGTATTTGCTGCTGTTCGTATTTCTTTTCTAGTGATTGTAAAATATTACCAATTTGCGAGGCTTTTGTTTGTAAACGTGCCACCATTTCTCCTTTTTGTGTAAGTTCAGCTTCACATTCCTAATTATTAAAGGATGTTGTTTTGTTGGGATTAACAATTATTAAAGTAGTACATACAATAAAGAATGTTACATTAAACAGCATAAATATAATTGAAGGCTTTTTTTAATTGAAAATATTCTAACAAGCTAGCTTTAAATTTAATTAAAAAAATATATAAAAAAGAATAACTAAATATATAAAAATTATAAAAATACAAACTTATAACATATAATTTTAAAATTAATAAGCAATTTAAGGAAAATGCATGTACAATTGAAGACGTTTGATGAAATGATGACATGACATATTTATGGCATAAGTTACAGATGAATGTACAATACGTATGATGATTTCCAAAATGGATTTAGCATACAATTTTTGCATGCTTACCAACCTGCAATTTACGATACATGTCCAAATTAATTTGTTTAATTTCATCTAACTGTAGCCTCAGAGATATAATGGTATCGTGTTTTTCATGTATATCTTTTTCCAGCAGTTTCATTGCCATATCAGATTCTGCTTTTAGGGAAATTTGTAATTTTAATTCTTTGTCTAATTCTACCGTTTTTTTCTTTTCTTTTTCCAATTCAGCTTTAATTGTTTCCATTGCAGCTTTGTCAACATCTTTTGAATTTGAACTATTGTCGCTTTGATTTGAGTTAATTGAAGGTGGTCCAGCATCTGTTGTCAGGAAAATTTTAGAAATTTCATTTTAATGTTTTGTCTTAAAGTAATTAATATTATTCAAATTTAAAGTAAATACATACTTGTTTGGGAGTTTTGTCGCATTGCCTGATTTTCTGCCTGTAAAGCTAATAGACTATTACGGGCAATAGCTAAATCTTCTTTCATAAGAGCATTTGTTGTAGTTAGCGATTCGACTTTAGCTTGTAAATTTGCTACTGTTGCACTGAGAACAATTTTTAATATCAATACTTTTGAGAAATGGCTTAGGAATGGTTTTCAAAGTTTCTAATACAAAAAAAAATGTAAAGAATCATTCAGTACTTAATTGTTTATTTACATCAAGTATTGATATTTCTTTGTTTTTAGTATTAGTATCCAGCGACTACATAAAACTTTAAATAAGATAAACAAAAAGCCACTGTCATTCACAATATACAAACTACACAGTTAGACCAAAATTACATAAAGTATCTGAACTGAAAAACTGATCAAAAATATTTTTGCTAAAATAAAAGTGGAAATAATTTAACGGCTAAAAACCTTAAAAGATAAAAAAATTAAGGAAGTTATTCCTTAACACCTAATAAAAACCAATAAATTGTTGCGCATGACATATATCGTCTGCTATAAAAGCTAAAACTCCTCCCCAAAAATATTATTAAATTTGGATCTTGAATGTTATATTCTTAGTAGGTGAATTCTTCTCAGTCTATAGTAGCATGGCATCTTTAAAATTTTAGCTCTTAATTTAAAAGAAATTACTTCTGTCTTCCTCACAATATCGTACAATAAATTTTTAGTTTATGCTTTCGATTCGGAGATTCAAACCTGCTCTCATTAACTGCAAGTCGTAAGATGATATATAAATTAAAGCCATCAAAGCTTCACAGGCTTTGGTAAATACAAAGTGATTTGGAACAAATATTTTTAACTCAAATTTTAACTAGTATTTTTAGATTTATATTTATTTTTAATCTCTATAATTTTAACTTTGATTCAATTTGTAGATTATTGTGGTTGTATATGGTGAATAAAGCAAATGAGATAAGTTCTTGTATACCACTCAGCACATCTGGATAATGCTCTAAATAGAAACACTCTTACATTTACTTTAGTGAATTTATTAAATAGTTGGCTACACGAAATCAAATCTAAAGTCATCGCAATTTAAGATCAAATTTCAAGCGAAATAAAATCTATCTTATGGTGTTATTGTATAGGAATTTTCTAAAGTAATATTGTAGTATTATTTAATGAAGTTGGTTTACGACATTTTCTTTTATAAAAATTTGACACTTTAAACGATTTCATAACAATCAAAGAGAACTTTATTTTTATAAAATATTTCTTAAACCTAAACGAATTATATTTTAGATGGTAATTATGAAAAAATCATTCGCCGACAACATAACTGTAAAAAAAATGTATTTTATATTTTTATATAAAACGATGAAAATCGATGAATTCAATAACACTTTCACTTGGCAATCTAATTATAAATCTACTTTTTTATTCGTGATAAATAACATACCGTAATTAAATGTATAGCGCGTTCATTTGGTGCTGACGTAAGCGTCTGCAAATGCACGCGCAACCACTTTTGTTGGAGTTGTTATGTGACACTCTTTCTTTAAATTTTTTATTGTTATTTTAATTATTCTACTTTATAGTTTTAAGCAATATATATACTTTGGTAAAATTAAAGATTCATTATCATTTACAAAGCTCAACTAAAGAGTTCATATTTTATTCACACATTTTTATATAAAACAAAATATGTGAAAATACTATTATATATAGTTTTATTTTAATCTAAGTTAATATGTGCTAGATTCCTTTAAGAAATATTTTATGATATTCCCATAAAAAATTTATTATTCAAAACAAAATAAAAATATATATACTTAAAATGTATTACTGTGGAGTAAAACATATCCATATGGCCATTTCACTACTGCTAATATAGCTCATCAGTGGATTTAACTTAATAAATATTTAGTGGACATGCGATTACGGAATAATCCCGATTATGTAAAATTGTTTTCAAGTGATTTTCATGCATAAACAACGTACAATGCAAATTTATACTTAATTCTAAGCCATGATTAATAAGAAGTCAGGTGTAGTGTTGGATAAAACAAACTTAAGTATCATGTAATATCCTAAGTACTTATACCTGTTTTGTATATTTGACAGAGAACTGAATACAGCGTCGATATATTTAAGTCGGTACAAGAAAATATAAAGAGACTCATTACCAATCATTTTAATTACTATTTAAAAATTGATTCCTTCTCCCTTAATGCTTTTCGAAAGAGAACAAATATTTTAAAAGTAAATCAGCAATTTTGCAAGGATTACGCCGATTTAACAAAATTTCATATCTTAAAAGCAAAAAGGTAAGTACAGGTTTGAATTTGAACTTTACAAATTGTTTGGAGCAGGACAATGGGGTCCAAAAGTGGGACGTCTCCGGCATACAAATATTTCTAAGACTTTTTGTTTTTCATCAGATTTAAAGTTTTTAGTAGTTTCAAGCCCGATAACTAATATCGTGTATACCTTTCAAATATTTTGCATTTGAAAATTAAAAATCATCGCTTTTTTTTGCCGCCTAATGTTGAAAAAACTCAAACTCGAACTCAACTGATCAAACCGTTTAAAAATCGCTGTTTACTTTCAGAGCCGTAATCCGTAAGTATATAAAGAGGTTTTGTATTTGAAATGATTAATTTTCAAAAAAAAAAATTAATTTCCATAAACTCATAAAACCATTCCATTTGGCTATGTTATATATTTTAACTCACTTTAAATGTCTGTTTAGTTCCTCAATATAATTTTTTTGATCCAAAACAGCAATCATATTGCCTTGTCCATTAGCGTCAATTGTTTGATTACAATCGTCGTCATTGTCATTGTCATTATTACGCGAACTAGATCGTAAATAAAGAGAAAAATCTATAACTCCCTGCTGAGAGTCAAGATCTTCTTCTTTTACACACAAATTACAATCAATCACATTCAGACCCACCAGAATGCCCATAATGATGACAATCTGAAAGGCAGGTTTGTTTATCAAAATGTTTTAAGAATAAAATGAATTAACAAATTGAAGCAAATACCTCATCGGTCATCATTAAAGCATGCGGTTCATAATATTCATACAAAGAGTCTTCTCGATGTTCTATTAAAGCTTGTAGATAGTCTGCTAATTTTTTCTGCATTAAAGCTATACGCAGCCAAGCACGTGCACGGCCTATGTGAGTGCGTACAGTTGGTAAATCACGTACACTTGCGGTTATATCCTGAGCTTCAGGGCAATAGGTTTCAACGCATTGTAAAAGATCCCAGAGTTCTTTGCGCGGACCCAAAAGTCCCTGCAACACAAGTGTTTTGTAGGCAAAGTTTTAACATTTTACATATATTTTTTTAAGTACCTTCTTTGTACGCAAACCATGGCCTAAAACATGTTCGATAACAATAAAGAAATGTTGCAATGGCAAATGGTCAGAATCCAACATACATCCATAGCGCACTGATTGTTCGAGCAATTCTTTTACAACCAATTTGCAAATATTTACCAAATTGCTGCGTTCAATTTCGGCAGGATCACGGGCTAAAAGTTTAAATTTTTTAATTTATACTTTGATGAATAAAAAAACGTGTAGCTAGTTTTCTCTTCAAAAAAAAAATAAGAAGTGGCAATATTTGTTAAAAAAATTATATATTTTTAAGCTCTCATCCATTCCCTGATTTCCTTTGCAAATCATATTTAAAATACGTCAAATAAAAAAAACAATTTTATAAAACATTTAATGAAATATATTTTCAACCAAATATTAAGAAAAATATATATATAAAAAATATAGATAACAAAGAATATAAATTAATTTAAAATAATGAAAATATATTTAAATTTATTAATAATAGTGGTCAAGATTTGTGCAAGTGAAAATTTCGATTACAATTGGAATGTGAGAACTGTTGAAAGTGATAGAAATTTTGGTGATGATTTAAAAGTACAAACGGCTTTGAATAATGAACGACTTGAAATTTTAAAAACTTCAGACAAAGCAAGTAATATGGAGTATAGTCCAAGTTCATATTACAAACGATTTGATAAAAGCAAAAACAACAGCAATAAGGTTACTGATGATAAGGAAAAAGAGCAAATTCTATTAAGAAATGGAACTGATATTAAATATGAAGAGAAACCAAATTTAGACAAAGTTGAATTAAAATTAAATCAAATTAAAAATAAAACCGATAGTGGAAAAGTGGCCTCAAAAATATATAATAATACTGATTATATAAATAATAATGCCGCCGATTACGAATATAATGAAGATCACGAAAATAATTATATTACAAATCAAAATGCCATATCAAATGATTACCACGAACCCGAGATTAACAGTGGCCAAAGAATTGAAGGGGTTCTTAAAAATATGCTACTAAAAAAACATGAAGAATTAAATGATCAATTTTATGATCAATATAATGACGATCTATATGAAAATAACAAAGAAAAATCAATAAATATTAATGATCAATTTGATGTAAATGACGAACCTAAAATTATTGGACATAGAAATGAAAAAATTGAAACTGAAGATAGTAAAATTTTCAACAAACTTGAGAACAAACTAAACGTAATTGATAATCGCTTAAACAAGCACTCAAATTTAGCAAAAGATAGTTTTGTGGGCACCAATCTCTTCGATAGTACTGTTAAAAAATGCTTTTCTACGGAGGATGTCGCTTTATTAAAAGCACGTAAAAATTTCGAAGTAAGTTATAAAAAAGCATATTATTGTAAAAAAGGATTTAAACTAAAATTACATGCTTGAATTGCAAGGGCTTTTATAACAGAAACATTTAATTCAGGAAACAAGCCTAGCTAGAGTGCTCTCAAGTCACTCGATTTTGATACCTTAAACTCTTTTTCAAACCGCACAAGTGTTTTATTGTTGTTTTGCAATTTGGGGAGAAAAGCTGATTCCCTTGCATTTTGTTATATTTTACATCTATCTCTACTTAAATATAACAATGTATGTGTATGTATGTTAGGGATTTATTTAGTTATAAATCTAAACAAATCGTGAATAGTTAAATAATTTATTTTCAAATTTTTCATTTTTGTATCTATGATTAAATTTGACTCTAACTTAATTATTGCGACAGGTCTATATGTCCGACCCCTAAATTAAGAAAAAGTTCTACAAATTTTCTTCTAGATTTTCTTAAATAAAAAAAAATCTAAAACCCTTGTTTAAAAAAAAGCGCTCTGCACACGGCGAGGATTTCCATCAAAAGACTCCTCGCAGTTATTTCCTTTATAGTTTCTGGTATGACAAAAATATACTAATTTTATTTGGCTTTGGTTTGGTTTCAAACGCCTTTAGAGCAGACACCCATTAAGTAAGATGTAGTCATCGCTTACTCACAATTTTTCAATAAAAAATTTAATGTTTAGACTTCGTTGATTCTGTTCAATATTTCTGTAGGTCGATTTTTCAACAGTTGGATATTTTATCTTTTATCTATTTTGCTGTTACAATTACAAAATTGAAGCCCGAAAAGAACGATTTTTACTTAAACAATTAAATAAACTCGTCTGCCTGAAAGTAGACTTTGATTTTTAAAATGCTTTACATTGCTGAAATAATTTAGCTTAAACCAATTTATAATTGTAAATCTAAAATTTTATTTAAATCAAAGCGTGCAAAGTTCTAAATTTAAAAGATTATAAGCAGATCATAGGATTTTAAAATGTATGATAAGGGAATAACACTAAATAATAATAAAAGTACATAAAACACAAAATCATTTTGAAGTTGACCTTTGATGGAATAAAAAAATAAAGGAAATATAAGCATTTGAATTTTTTTTAATGGACTATAGATCCTAAGGATGAAATATCTATTATCAGCTGGGTCGGGAGATATAGTCGTATCCGAAACAGAAAATGCAGAACTATATCCGATATAACGACAAGTATAAAAATTAGGGGATCTTTTCATACCCAGTAAGAAGACATTTAACATTTACAAAGGATGTGTGTCCCCTATAACAACAAGCATAAAAATAGGAACTAAAGGACATTCTCAAAGAAGACACCATGTTATAATAAACTATAATAAAAAACAAATTAAAAATAATATATAACTCTTTGTGTTTAAGTCCAAATTGGAGGATATATTAATTTTTATGTTATATTGAAATATTAATAAAACCGTATATAAAACTGCAGTTTACTGCAACTGTTCATTAATAGATTTAAGTAAAATTTTGTTATGTTTCAGAATCTTATTCCAAAAGATTTACCGCAGTCTCTTCTTGATGATCATAAGGTAGCCTTGCTTATGAACTATTTCTATGTATGTCATCAAATTGTACTTCGAAGTACTGATGCTGACACCAGGAATATAGCGCAAAGAGCCTTTTATGATACTTTGGGTGGTTATTTGAATTTTTACATGGTTCCTGTGACTAAATACTCCTTTTATGCTGGAAAAATAAGTTTGAATACTGCGCAACAAGTTTTTGTATTGCACGAAGAGTCTAGAAAATTTCTAAATACCAATGGCAATGGATGGAAAATGCCGCCACGTAATGTACTTTTAGAATTAAAATCAGCACATATAGAACCTTTCCATATTTCCGATTTAATGGACGATATTCATCAGCCGTCATTTTGTATGCATCTTGATTTAAATACGGATGAAACTCATCCAAGTGCTGATAACATGTTAGTTGAACTACCAAAATTGGATGTAGAGAATACAAAGGGTTTCTTGGGTAATATATGGTTACCATATAAACGTAAAAGAATTTTTGATTTGAAGTCTGAAAGATCTGCCTTTATAGTTGTTAAATTTTATGAAACTCTTACAAAATGTTATCGATTTGAAAATATTGATCAGGCATCTTACAATGAAAGATTTAAAACGTGGTTAGTGGAAAACGTTAACCTGCATTTGTCCGATGAGGAATTTTATCCTGGTTTGGGCGCCGTCCTAAGAATTTATGAATATTTAAAAACGTGCAAAAAAGATAAAGGTTATCGAAATGATTATTTAACTGAATTTGAAAAAGCGGAGTATCGAAATCATAAAATAGGTAATAATCAATTGAATTATAATAAGAGAACTAAACACAGCGAAAATGAAGAAAAACCAACAGATCTGAATAAGGACGATAATAATAATAAAAGACTTGAGCAAAGTAATACTCAACCACCACCGGCCGACGTTGATCAGAAGACCAGGGAAGATGTGGAAAAAGATAACAAAATGGAAGGTGCAGTTCAGGTGCCTACAAATGCAAAATCCTTATTACGTAGTTTAGATTTAAACCCAACTCAAATAGCGATTATAGCCGTACCAATCGTGATTTTTGTATTGCTTATAATTATTTGTTGTAACAGAAGTGCAAAGAAGAGAAAGGCGAAAGCGGCAAAACAAGGAGTCGTTAAACGTAAATTCTAAACAGAGCTGCATCTGTTAAATGTGTATTAAATACAACCACCTTTACTTTCCAGACTCGTCTTCTTCGTCCTCAAATCTCTTTAATTCTCCAGTAAGATTCTTTCATGTTAAAAAAAAGAATCCAGCAAACGAAGCCAGTAATAAAAAGAACAAGAAAAGCTCAAAACCCGACAAAAAGCAATCGAGGCAGTCTGATACGTCAGCATCAAGCAGTCCGGTTAGGAACAAAAAATCTAAAAGTGGAAAAAGTAGCAAGTGTAATGTATAGATGTGATTTTAAGCACAAAGAAAACATATTAATTTTTAAACATCTTTTTCTTATGTTTAGAGTAAATCAAGTTGGGAAACGACGTACTCCACCAAATAGTTAAATATTTTGGATAAGATTTTGAGTTATTTTATTTTATATTTTGTATTGATTTATTTATTGTTGTTTTAATTTTAATAATATTTTTAAATAAATTTCTAAGCTCGAAATAGCTCGTCGTATTAGACAGTTATAGGAATGAATATCCTTACTCTCATATCATTTTCATTTAGACCGATATCAATTAAACGAGCTAAAAAACCCAATCCAAATAGGTAAATATATCTACATTACAAATTATATTATATTTATAAATGCTTAATTAGCAAAATTTCTTTAATTGATTTAAGATGCTCTTAAATTACAGATTGCAACAGACTTGGATGCAGTAAACTTTTAATAATCTAAAACATAAATAAAAACTATATAGAATTAAATGGAAACAAAAAACAAATTATGTACAGATAGAATTTTAGAAGAAAAACAAATAATTTTGGAAAGAAGAAATCATAATTTCAAAGTAAGTATGTACATAAATAGCATAAAAAGCAACCTACAAAGATTTGACCATTCATTCGAACTTTGACTAGCAACCCCGATACCACCACCACCAAAAACACCAACAAAGCCACTTTCTCGTGCATGGGGTGCAGTAAGCATATTTGTATGAAAAGCGTGACCCTGTTCATCATACAAACGACGACCAGCTATAAAATTGTGTAATGCAAATATACCATTATCCTCGAAACCGCTGCCACCACCATATGAGTTGCGATCACCAGCCGAATAGCGTTTGTGCTTTTGTGAGTACATTGAATACGGCCGATGAAGACTACTCGAGCCACCACCACCAGCTAAACGTCCTTCGGATACAGACATAGGTGCATTACTATCAACATCCTGTAGTTCCTTTAAACACAACCATTCGCCATCAACGGAGACACGAAAATTGCACAAGTAGATTGTATCTTGCACACCACCTGCAATTTCTTCAGTTGTATTTGCATGCGATGCTTTAGGTAATGAAATTGTTGTTGTGGTTAGTGATGTTGGACCAGTTGTGGTATTATTATTAACATTTTCTTTCTTCTCATGTTGTGGCTGCTTTGTGCGCAGCTTAACTCCAGCTGTTGCAGGTGATGTACAGCTTGGGGTTGTATTTATTTGTTTAGTATTGAAATTAGTATTGGTGGTATTAGTTATTGTCGTTTGTTGCTGTTGCTGCTGTTGTTGTTGTTGCTGCTGCTGCTGTTGTTGCATTTTATATGTTTTATTTGTAAATGACGTCTTTCCTCCGGTTTCACTTGTCAAAGCTACTGCAGCCGCTTTTAGCGACACTGTTGTTTTTCCTGTTGATGTAGTTTTAGAGTTAGCAGATTTGTCTACCTGCGTCTTAGGTGTAACTTTTAAATTTAATTTCTTTGTTGAGGTTGCAGTTGAAGTTGTTGCTTTAGTCACAACAGTAGTACTAATATTCCTATTATTGTTGCAATTAAAATTATTATTCACAGTAAGTTTTTTCGTATCTTCAACCAACGCACGCATATTCGATATTATTTCCTTAAAGCTGGCAAAATTTTTGTTGATCCTTTTCAACAAATAAATTTGTTTTGCCCTTTTTAAATTTTATTATTTTTTCTTTTCACAAAAATATATAAAATGTTTTGAAGGTACTTTTTTTATTTCCTGATCCTATAAATAGAGCAATGCAAATTGATTTTCTTCTTTAACAATAAAATAACATACGAGAATATTCATCGGCTGTGAAAAATCGAAGTTTGCTCTTTTTTGCGGACATGGAATATGTTCATCATTACCTTTCTTAAATTTGATTTATGTTTTTCCTTATATTTTGTAGTATAGTTTTAGGATTTTAATTAACTTAAAATTGTGTTGTTTACAATAACAAAACAAAAACTTTTATTATATTATTTTATAGTTTATTTCACTTTTTTCTTTTTGTTTAATTTTCTGTAAATTCTCTCTTTACTTGTGTATTTCACCAATGTTTAACTACAACTGAAAATCTTATTTAACATATACTACGTTCTTGATGTTGAGTTATTAGTTCACATTCCTTTTTGCAGTTTAAACGTGGTGAATTAGGGGTAGTAGTTGTTGATAAAAAAAAGGGATTATTGATTCCTTTACTGTTTCTATTGTTAAGTTTTTTTTAGTTTTTGATTTTTTGTGTTAAGCACACAGATATTATTTATTTAATTCAGAATTACATAAATAAAACTCAGTTGTTTACTAAAATAAAAGCTATAACGTTAATTTCTAAAAATTTTCTCGGTGTGTAATTGCAAAATTTTTTTCCAATTTAATATTCAAAGTTATAACCGTCTAACCGTGATATGCTCTTTAATCTTACTTTTTATTTCCGAGACTAAAAAAAATTGGTATAAACACTTGCTGCCTCATATTTAGGAAGAATATAAATTTTGTACACTTAAGTTTGAAAAAAACGGTCTATTTTGGGGCTGGCGGCATTATGTCTAAACTTTTTCTCTAAAGGTTTGCCACAGCTACTAAACGACTATCTCTTTATTGAGGAGATTCGCAAAAAGCTCTCAAATGTCATTTCATTGTTTCGTTGTTGAAATTTTTTAAATAACAAAACAGCTAAGGGAATCAATTTTAGTTTTAATATGTTTTCGCTAATTCGGGTATAATAGGTTCAATCTAATACTTTCATTTTGAATGCATTTACACATTTTGATTTCAAGTGTTTAACAGCTGATTACAGTTTTTTAGTGTGATCTTCTATATAGCGAAGCCGCGCTATATAGAATAAAAAAATATTTATTTATTAATTTTTTCAAATGCCCCAATTTCGGAAAAATTGTTGCTGGGCCTTTCCCAAGTATTTATCTTAAACGTTAACATAAAAATATCTTACTTCTTTCTAGTAGTTCAATACTATATTAAAAAAAAACAATTAATATTTCATGTCCTACATTGTGGGTTATAGCAATCAACTATTTTATGTAGATTTTGCAATTTTGCTAAAAGTATCAATTGTTGTAAAAAATTTAGAAAGAACCTAACAAAAGGTTTTCGGAGAATGCACCTCGCATTATTTTGAATAACATTACAATTTTTTAATCATTCCATAAAAACCAATCATTCCAAATCTTTCACAATGGCGACAAAATAAAAAATATAAGAAGAAAGTATTGCAAACATAATTGAAGCAATAAAGTTTCACTGGTCGCAGTTGCCTTTAGATTCTTTGCATTTAATTTGCAATTAAGAGGAGAGAATAAAAATGTCCTTTATAGATCTAAATTATAGGTTCCACCAGATTTTTTTTTTTAACATTTCTCCAAATAAGTAGTTCAATCCAAATAACAAAAGTTTGAGAAAATTTTGCATAAAACTTTACAGAGCATAAACTTTTTGGTAATGAACAAAATTCGGACTAAAATAAGAAACAAAATCAGAATTAATTCTCAATTAAAACAATTGTAATTATTATAAAATGTTTGATCCACCTCAAGGGCATTATTAGTATTTTTGAGGATAAAAACTTGCAATTCAGTGGTTTTATTTTAACAAATCCGGTAACCACAAAGGTAAATTTTACATAGGGCCGCATTACTGAAATCTCGAATTGAAAGTAAATTAAGTAGCAGACTTTTTCAAACAAAAGTTTGTCTGTACAAAGTTTCTTATTACAAATTAGTAAAATAGCATCAGAAGTATATTTGTTTATTTTCAATTTAAATAGACAATACCTATATAACATTTTTTAATACTTTTAGTTAAATTATTAATATATTTTTTTAATGTATCATCTCTGGTATGTACGCTGTGAGCTTGTTTAAAAGATGTTATTTTGTTTTTTGTTCTTATTAAAAACAAATTTTAAAATTATAGCTCAAATGTACTTACCTGGCTTCCTATTCTTAATAGGTGTCGATATTTGAGAAGCTAAATCACATGAAGCTCCCGAAATTGCGCCAATTGAACTTGAGCCTAAAACACCACTCGTTGCGGCTGACGCAGCATTTGTTACCATTGAACTTAATTGGGAAGACAAAGATTCTGTGCGTCGAAATGTATCGCGTATACGGTTTAATGAAGACATTGATGGAGAATTAGAAATTACACCAGTTGATTCTTCACTTTCTTCACGTAATAAAATGTTTCGAACGGACATTTTTGATGACACTATCTAAACATGTATGTAATACCTGTCTATTCAGCAAACATATTCAGAAACAATTTTTGAATTAAGCACTTTTCCAACAAAGAACAATTTTATTATAACATGTGTTTAAAACAATTGTAATTCCTTATAAAAACGCCACGATGTAGTATTTGCTTTACTTCCAATCTACTCTTTTTGCCATTTGTTATTAAAAACTAATAGGCTAAAGAAAAACAGGTTGCATATAAAAAGAAAAAGAGTGCAGCTGTTTGCACGCGTTGCCATATGTGCATAGGGTTTCTCGTAGCATTCCTCTCAAGAAGACAAATAATTTAAATATTCATAGTAATATTCGATTGGTTATATATTCTAGTAATGTAGTAGTAGTTTAAGTTCTACAAAAAATTCTAAATATAATAAATTATTTTCCTCTTTAGCTCAAATATTTAATTAAAACTACAGGGATCAATAGCAACAAAGCTTTTCTTTAAAGAATATGAATATCAGAAAGCAAGCATTATAATAAAAATATTACTCCCATCAAAAATCAATATTTAAATCTAATTGGCCCAACTAAAATTTTAGTATTAAAAGTTATACCCCACTTAACAATATTTAATTAAGACAGAGTATGAGTATTTGATTACGTTTTTTAGCTTTGCTATATTTCTTTCTAGTTTCATTATAACTTAGAAGATTTCTTATATTTAGTCATTGATTTTTAGAGTTGTGACACCATCCACATATGACAATATTGTCATTAATTAGTTTGTTTACATTAGTTTTATGCTGTTAGATATTTTATCAGTTAGATGTTACAACAAAATAAAAACGGACACAGACGTTAGCAACTATTCAATTTCAAAATGTTTATAGTGTAAAATAGAGGAAAAATTTTTATATTGATGTAAGTATAGATAATTTCTGATAAAGTCGCGTAATTTCTGCAGATTGATGTTTAAAGGGTGCAAAGATTTTTCAATTTTGTCTAAATAGTAAAACAAGAAAACATTTTTTACATGTCTAACTACCCGGATGAAATAATATTTATAAATATTTCATTGAGCCAGTTCACATTGGATTAGTTGTGCTGGCAGTTTGTAGGCATTTTCGGTGAGGGGGGTAGTTTTTGGTTGAAACATTTTTTCTACCAGCTTCAACGCCACACAACGAAAACAAAACTAATACACATGCATTTATGAAAACACAGGTCTTGTGTGATTTTTTGGGCAGAGCGATTTTTAGTCTTCAGTTGGCTATTGTAGTGTAAATATGAATATGAATTCAAAAGTAGATAAATAGATTTTATGCTATTTATTTTTTATTATTGAATTCAAGTTTTTGTTATAATATTTTTATATTTTACAGAAAATTAAATATGTGTTAATCTTTTAAACGTCTTTTTAATTAAATTTTAACGATATACATATTTTTTCAATATTTCGCTTTCCTATGGAAAAATTCTTCAGGAAAAATTAATTTTTAATAAAAAAAATTATTAACAAATTGAAAATTTTATTTAATTAAAATAAAAAAGGTTGATTAAGAATAAAAATAATTTTACATAAAATAAACATTTCATCATCACTTACAGCCATATTTATTTTGTAATGCGTATACTGTGGTGTATACCGAACGAAAAACAAACATGAAATGAATAAAACACACTAATACACACAAAGATGTGTATACGTATAGAATTTTGTGCTAAAATAATTAGTCTAGTGTGTTTTGGAAAGCACTAAAGTTGTGCGAAACAATGTGAACTGGCCCATTAACTACAAAGTGACAACTGAAAATAGTAGCATTGCTAGAATTAAAATACTAAATTTGCTAAAGCATTCAAACATTTTTCGAAAAAAGGTTTATTAGGCTTAAAGTGTTTATTAACTAATGTGTACTTTAAAGCTTAAGTAACTTTTTTCTTGCATACGGCCGTTATTGTTTACTCTCAAAACAAATTATTTTCAAATTGGTTTCCTGATAAAGAATGTTTGTTTATTTATTGCTGTTAAGGATATACCTATTACACACAATTTGCTATAATTTTTAATGGCATTTTAAAAGCAGTATACTAAAGGAAACAAATAATAGTGTTGATCCAATAATACTTTAAAAAAACTCCATTAAAAACACAACTTAAGTCGGTTTCCCTACATTTCTAATATAAAGATTAGACTTCGGTTAACTAAATGCTACAACTGAAACTGTTGACTTTAATTACAGATATGTTCATAACTGATTTATATCAAACATGATTATTACTTTAATGTTATGTATATTGTTTTATATATATTATTGTTTATGTATATTAGTTTTAAAAAACTTTTGAAGTTTGAAGTAAAAAGGGGTCAGTGTAGCCACTTTTAAATGAAAGACACATTGATTTTTTAATTGTCAACACTTTTGCTAGCAGACTTTCCAGTGGTTTTCGAACTGAGTTGAGAAGAAATTGGTTTGAGAGAGCGCCAAATTGAATGGGGAGTATAAAACAGCTGCATCTTATTTATTTTTCGCTATTTTCTTTTATGTTGTCTGTCGCCCATATTTGTTTGTGCACGGCACTTTTTTATTAAATGTTTTCAATCGTTGAGTGATTTGTTTATAAATTCGTTGTTAAGCGAAAATCTTTAAACACAGTTAAATAGTAGTGATCTAGTGCAATTGTAAGAAAGTATTGTGCAAATCATAAAGATAATTAAACATAAATTTAATTAAAATGCATGCAAACATCTACAAATAAGCAATTTGTGAGTTTATTTTGGGTGATTCTGCTAACAAATATCCACTCGGTTTCAGTGTAAACTAGTGGACATTTAAATAATATATTTTATATGTATGTAAAAAAATTACTTCGCCTTAACTATAAAATAAAAACGATTAAAAAAGCAAACCTCACACAAATTGTTAAAATAATAATTTTTGTGTGTTTGCTTGATTGTTTATATCAAATTATTTGTTGACGAAGAAATGTAAACAAATTTTCGGCTCATTTGGCATTATTTTTTTATACATACATACTTATATGCAACTGAAAAATCATTAAATCGCAAAAGCCAACACGTTCAACCTTTGTATAACTGCAAATATATGACGAAACAGGTATGTACATACATATATAAAAACATATGTAAATATGTATATTTATTTTTCAATATGTGGATGGCTTACGAAACGAATTGTTTTACAATTGAATATCTTAAAACGTCATTTTTATTAAAATGAATTTTTGTTAAAAGGATATTTAGTGGTTTAATAGGTACTTTTTCAAAGATTTTTTAAGTTTGTAAATACCGACATTCTAAAAATTTTAAACTTTTCTAAATTTAAGAGCCTAAAATAGATAATTTTACAATTTGTTACTGCAGCCATATTTCTTTTAATGCTTATGTATTATTTCTTTTGTTACCTATGAAAATTAATAATATAGTACTGAATACTTAAAACCACAAATTTAATACATTCACACATATGTATGTATACACATGTATATTTACATACAGTACGCAATCTGGAGTTCATAAATCTTTGCTTAAATTTTAAAGTGAATATGATACGGTTGCCAGAATAACTATTTTACTTTGGCGTTTTTTAAATTAAATTAATAATACCGGCGCGAATATAGGTATCGAAATGCGCTTTTAAATCGTGCTACAATTGGTATTAAATATTTACTGAATAAAAACAATTTATTGCAAACTTTAAATATTTCAAAGTTTGCCCATTTCCTGGACCGTCACTCTTCGCATCATGTGGAACGCGTTTTCATTAATTTTGTACTTGGTGTATGTAAAAATTTTAAAATTATGGTTTCAGAGATATGGGGCTGCGACCTACAGAACCATTAAAAGAGCAGAGTTCCCTAATAATATTAATATTTTAGAACAAATTTCATTAATTAGTTTTAAAAGTAATTTCTCAATGGTAATTCAAATATGTAAATAATATGTTCAAGAATTGCTTACATTCAAATCATCGTCTATCGTCTATATATCGCAAAAATCTCCTGCTTATGCTTTGCAATTGTAAAATTCAATTTTTAAAACCCTTTTTAAAACACATAAAGTAAATATTAAAATAAGTTTTCAAACACAGTGTTTAACACAAACGTGGAAAAGAGTAAAAATGCAATAACAGATTTTGATTATCCGGGTCTTAAATAAAAAAATGTAACTAAAATCTGTAATATCTAATGGTATAATCTAATTTTAATAATACTAGATACGGCTATAAAATAGGCGTGTGGTCGAGTTTAACTTTAATTTAGATTTTTAAATTTTTAAGCCATCGGGGGTAAGCGACACAATTCCACAAATAAAATAAAAAAGGCCATAGACGAAACCGAAACTAATGTCAATTCCTTTTTTTAATCGATATTTTAATTTCTTATTTCTATCAATTTCCCTAAGTTAATACTAAAAGACTTTGCTTAACATTAGTTATCTCATACTATCACTCGACTTTTATTTTTAGACCTACATACATCTATCTAACATACTTGCTTAACATGAAATTGTAATTTACAATTTCGTCGGACTCGCAGACACTGCAAAAATTTATGCTTTCATTTACTAAACAAGAGCTTCCTAATACAAGTGACTCACAGAGTAAAATAAGAAAATGGGATTAAAGAAAATGCCCTTCAAGCACCATGTGCATATTTTTAAGAAAATTTATAATTAATAAAATATATTTATTAACATTAAAATATACTCAAAAGAGAAAGAGAATTTGTTAAATTTTCATAAGAACACTGTTTACTTATAAAACATTAATCTCTCAACAAAGTCGTTTTATTCTAACTAGTTCACTGCGAATTGTTCACACCCATCATAATTAACAATTTATTCTAGGATTTCTTAAATTTTCTGACTTGTAAAATATATTCTTTGGTTTGTTTTTATAAAAATCGACACACACCTGGTTAAGAATAGCATGAATTTATGTTAGTGAAAATTTTAAAAATTTGAACAGTCGGAAAAATTGGGATACGTCTATTCAGTGTCTATTATTATTTGAGTAAATTGTCTCCAGTTACACTATGAAAGACTTGTTGTATACATTTAGTTATTTTTACAGTTTTTGAAAGAATAATAGTTTTTTCAGATAAAGAATGGACATGCATACATACATATGTATGTAAATATACTTAACAATAAAATCATTAATAAAAATTAATCAATTAAAATATATTTAGATAACCAATTTTCCATTGTGGATCTTTATTCATTTTTACAATAAAAACACTTGAACAAAATGAACACCTTTTTGGTAACTAATTTAATATTTTTTAAAATATTTTTTAATACTATGACGAAATATGAATAATTGAAATTACGATAAATATACCTTTTAATATAACACTGCATACATTTTGACAATAATAAAGAAAATTTCGCGATAAGGAAAAAATTAAGTTATTGAAGCCAATGAAAATAATTATTTTATTATTTAAAATCATACACAAGGCGCAAGAGACTCATAGAAAAAAACTTGTATGAAAATTAAATACTTCTGAGGGAGTGCACGAGTTTAATGGCAGTATTAATCAGGGTTGGCAAAGTTAATTACATTTAATTAAGTATAAATAAATTTCAATCCAGTTTTCAAGATTATAAACGATGTTTATTTTTATTATTTAAATGAAAATGTTTCAGTTTTCCAAAAAAAAAGAATATTACATATTAAACATTGAAAATATATACAAAAAGTTTAGTAAAAATTTAACTTACTTTGCATGTAGATATATGATATCTAAATATGTATCATCAAATATCATTTGATATTTCTATGTAACATACATAAGCACACTACTACTTATACTTATATATTTAAACTGCGTTCAAATTGCTGTAATGAATTATAGTTTGAATTTCCTGTAATACTTCTCAATTTTTTTTTTAATATTCGTTATCAATAAATTTATATTGATTACTGAAAAAAATTATTCAGTTCTAAGCATGTACTGATACTGACGTTAAAATTGCATTGATTATTCAATTTTTTCATTATTGCATTAGTTTATCAAAAAGTGTTTCTTAAAAATTGGATAAAGCAATAAAAAAAATTTACTTCCACATGTTAACCAAAGATAAAAAAAGGTATTGAAATAACAAAGTGTGACATGTAACATTTAAAAAAAAAATCGTTTACTGGCAATGCAAATAAAGTTTCAGTAAAAATTTATTGATAAAAAATAACTCAAAATTTATTTTAACTGCAATTTTCATGGATATGTGATATTCTTGCTAACTGTGAATTATTTATGCCCATATGCACAATAAATAAAACATAGTTGAAATGTATTTTAGAACAAGTTTTGTATGAAAAACTAAAAAATAAATGGAATCGACATTTTGAAAATTAACGCCTACTTTTTGGGAAAGAAATAAAGATATGTTCAGGAAACTTGTGCATTTTGTTTAGAAAACATACATATACAGAAATTTCATAAAGTTACCTTCGTATATAAATACCATATAAGTTCTAATAAAAAAATTAAAAAAGAAAAACTAAAAACACTTAAAAAACTTTGTATGCTGTTATTTATTCATAAAAATGTGTTTTTAACACAACATGACTATGAAACTGGTTTATACAATTTATAAATGTCGTTTACCGTCTCTGTTAAACACATACACACTCTTCTTGTACATTGATAGAGAGTGCAGAGCGCAAAAGTATTAAACAATGGCGCAGTAATTCAAACAAAAGTACTTGTAATTAAAAACACCACTTTCTGCTTATAATTATGTAACAAATCACATTTATTTATTTTAAACCACGTGCGAATTTGGGATTAAAAAATATATACATATATGTACGTACATATGTATTTATTTAAAAGCAAACATCTTTGAAAGAAATAATTTAAAATTTTGTTGTTGTTGTTGTTTTGCTTTGATTAAATGAAATTTTTTCAAAAAAAACACAGACTCAATAGTTTTCAAAAAAAAAGTTTAAGCATTTTTGTACTGGTTGGTGTTCCATATGATATGTATTTTTGAATTTTATTATCAAACGGTTTTGAAGCTTTTAAGCGATAATATGTGGTGTTTATTGGTTAGTAACGCATAAAGATGCCGGTGGAATTTACTTAAACGTAAACAAAGTAAATATAAAATTTACTTTGCAAATAAATATAATATATTCGAAAAAGTATCTAAACAATAAGGAAATCCAAAATAGCTAATAATTTAACGTAATTAAAACAATAAACATAGAGTGTGTAGTAAAAACAATTTCACAAATGACGTTATTTCGTTCTTTTAATGCGCCATTAACTGGTATAATATATTCAATAAATTCTTCATAATTAAAAGTTAATTACGGCTGTACCAACATATCGAAAATAAAATCTTAACTGTTTAAAAGCAAAACTTAGCAGAAACAATAGCAAAAAATCTGTTGGCCGTGAATTTTTATTTGAAAGCGAAAATACTGGATTTGTATAAGCTTGCTTTTAGTAAAAACTTGTTTCATGTTAATTTTAAAATGTTATTTAATAAAAAAAATATAAATGTATAAAATAAATTAAAATTGATTTAGAATGATTTAGTATTACAAATGTTTGTCGTGTTTGCCTTATTCAAAGTACTTATGTGTGTACTTATGTATATCTAACAAATAATTTCGCAATATTCTCGCAAAATATGGCGGCGTCGTGAAAAAATTAACTGTGACATAGTTATTAGTTTTTGGACATATCATTTGCTAATATAATCCAAATTAATTCTCGAAAATCTTCAAAATCAATATGTCAGTCCTTATTTCATTTAAGACTTTAATACTTAATAGTCTGCGTGAACTTGAGGCAAATTGCAAAGCAAATAATTGATTATATTAATTCAAATGTTTGCATTCTGTATGAGTGTCTAATCTCATTATAACTTCCAAAATTTTGATCCGATTTGAAATATATTTTGTTTAAACATTAGGTTTTCAATAAGGATGCATCGGTACGTCTTTTGAACGATACAATCAATATCAATACCTATAATTTTAAATTTAAACTAGAAATCAGTACACTCATAGAAAAAATAGCAGGAAATCAACAATTTCAACCTTAAATCAACAAAAAACAGCCGTGACAATCAGCTAAGGTTGGAAATTATATGTTTTATTAGATTCAACGCTAATTTAATAATGCTCGGAGTTAAATTAAAAAAATGGCATCTTTCAACCAAAAACGAGCGACATTGAATCAAATATTTTCTACGTCTATTTAAAACAGAAACATTTTCAAATCAAATACGTGCATATTTAAATTAAGAGTGCGCAGCTTCGCTTTAACATGGTAGCGTTTTTGAACTAAAAACGTCCACCGTCGATTTAAGGTTAATATTTTCCCACTATAGTGGGACAGAGGTTTATATTTTAATAATATACTTACCAACAGTTTTACCACCCATAAATCAAAAATTTATTTTATAATTTGTTTTTTTTTTATTAAAAATTATACATATAGTGTATATATAAAAAGTATAATAATATAATAAAAATAAAAATTAATTACAGTTATATAAATTTACAAAAAGTTTTTTGGTCGTATAATAAGTCTGTGTTATTTATTAGATATAAATGAAAAGGGAATCCATTAAAATATTTAATATTTAAAACATAAATTTCATCAAATTCTTTTATTAATTCATAATATTGAAAATGAGTATCAAACTGACTGACTTAACATAAAACATATATGTATTTCATTTAACATTTGTACCGACTTGAAAAAAATGGTTTACCTTTGCAGTCACCTCACTGGAAAAAATCTCATATATGTCATCAACAATGCCAAGAATATCATTTGGCTGAACCGAATTTTCACTGCAGACAATTTCTTCTATTATAATGTTTATAATGTCGTCACGTCTATTATCTGTTAGAATTTTGTTTTCTTTATAAAAATCTAAGCAGGATTGTCCTTTAGATCTTTGCTTTAATATATCTAGTAAATCCTTGAAAAAATCAAAAGTGCAGACATAAATATAAAAAATTATGCGTGTATGTTAATAATTTTTACATTACAAACCTTATTTAACGCACGTCTTGTTGAAGATCTGAAGAAAATGGTGATCCCACATCCGAAAAATCTCTATTAATCCATTCCTATACTTTCGTCGTCCGTTCCAAACTGAAAAAATAAATGCATGCTAAATATATGCATATAATTTTCAAAAGAATTAAGATTTCAATCACTTCTTTTTTACGCTACATGAATAACTTCTCCCTAAATTCAATAGCAAGCCTAAGTGTGGAATCGCTACGACGAGGTCTTCTCTTCTGAGATATTGTAAGCACCGATATGTTAGGTTCCATGCTGAAATTTGTAACATTTTGTACCATGTGCGGCGTCAAAAGTTTAAGTTGAAATTGATGTCCTTACCTTGTAATACCGGCAATAATTGCATTAAATTAAATTCCATTAATAGTTTTAATAAACATTAAGATTAAACACTTTATTTGTCTATTTTCACTGCCTGCCACTGACTAATGAATGTTTTGATAAATAAATTGTATAATAACATATTACAACGTTGATTGTACAATTTTCCAACTCATTTCAAAAACGTCCAACATGAATTCAACAATTCATTGTTGCTTTAAGAATGCAACGGCGTTAATTTCATAATACTTCGTATTAAAAATGATTTAAACAACGCACGTCATTAAAACAAAGCTGCCGATATCTTGAATCCATCATTTTATTAATAAATTCAAAGACGCACGCATTAAATGTAAGAGCATGCATTTTTAAACTAAAGTTTCTTTTTAATTGAAAATATATTGGTTTATTTTTGAATCAAAGTTGACTTTGTAAAAATATCGTGTCTGAGAATTTCATGTTGTTTTTTCTTAATTCAATGTTGGACGTTTTAGAACTAAAAAAAATATTTTTTTGTTTTTACGTCAAATATCAGTTTTATGATTGTACTATGTTGATTTCATTGGCTTTTCTTTATTTCAAGGTTTTTCTATTTCAGTTTAAGGTGGAAATACTCAAAGTTGAAAAATTTTCGTTTCAACTACGATATGCTTCGATTTTAAAATGCGATTTTTCTCTTAGTGTAAAAACAATAAAATAAATATTTAATAATTAAAAAGAAAGACAAACCAAAACTATTCACCATGAATCAAGTTTAAGCTAGATTTAACTTAGATTTTTCGAATTTTCTTACAAAAGTTAAATTAAACAAAAATTATTTTTCATACTCCGTGCATTAAAATTAGCCAGTTAAAATGAATAAAAAAACAAGTATTAATATATTGTCTAAATCAGTGATGGGCGAACTTTTTGGTTGACGGGCCAATAAATTAAAAAAAAAAATCTTGCGGCGGGCCATTAAATTTAAAAAAAAATATAGACGGTCATTCATTAAAAAATTATGGGGTTGCTGTTCAATTAAAAGTTCGGTTTAAGCTATATATTTATTAGTTATATTACGTAATATTTGAAAACAACATAAAAATTTTATAAGATGCGGTTTATTATGATTTTAAGATTTTCCAGATGTATGGAAAGCATGGATCTGTTTCTCACTTGACATAATTTCCTCAAAATCTGGTTCCAGCTGGGAGGATGCGACTTTTAATAAATTAAATAGACTCTCGTCTGACAATCGGTTTCTTATTGAATTTTTTCTGCATTTCATTACTGAAAAGGCCTGTTCACATAAATATGAGGAAGCAAACATTGCCATAATTTTCTGCGCATGATTAATTAGCTTTGGAAATTTATCTTTTGGTAAGGATTTATAGAAATTAAGCTTATCTGTATTTAAAAAATAGCTGTTTTAAAGTATTATACATTGCAATTCTATAATATCCAATTGTAGATCAGATGAAACATTCTCAGAATTAACATTAAAAGGCATTGAAAAAAATATCTAAACATGGTTGGATTTTTTTAAAGTCAGCAAATCTGGCCTCAAATTCTGAATACAGTTTTAATAAAGATTGTGAAAAGACTTTTAACTTCTCTTCACTCACAGGCCTCAAAGAATTAAGTCTTGGAAAATGAGTCAAATCATTTTTTCCCAAAAATTAAGAAAGGCCTCAAACTGCCCCAAGTTTCATCTATAAATTGATTTCTTCCCTGTAACTTCACTCATCCCAAATTTCAGTTTTGGTTTTTAGAAAAACTTTAATTTCTTCGAGAAGACTCCAAACTCTCGAGAAGACATGCCCACAACTCAGCCACCTAATATTTGTGTAATAAAGTACACCTGAAAATTATTCATCAACTTTCGATAAAAACTCTTGAAATTGTCGATGTAACAAACCACTGGCTCGAATGGTATTAATTCATTTTAAAATAATATTAAGTACGTGGTTAATATCCAAGGCAGCCTAGCAACGAACATCTTGGTGGATTATACAATGTAAAAAAATTGTTTCGCTTTCAGGATTCTGACTTTTATAAACTCCTGCAAACACCGTATTTTTTCCCACCATGTTAGGTGCTCCATCAGTTGTTAAATTAATTAATTTGAAAAATGGGGCATTAAGAGATAACATCCCCTCTCTAAATTCATTATAAATTATTTTTCCAGTCGTCTTTTCTTTCAAAGATATCAAACAAGCAAGTTCTTCGGTTATTACAAAGTTTTCATCGACTCCTCTGATAAAAATTAGAAGTTGGGCTGTATCACTCCTGTCAACACTCTCGTCCATAATGACTGAAAAATACTTAAACTTTTTAAGACGTCCATCGATTTGATTGGTTAAATTAGAAGAAATCGCTTCAATTCGTTTTGTGATCGTTCTACGTGACAGCCTATAGGTTCGAAATCTTTTACCTTTTCAGGGCATAATACTTTTTCAATGCTAATTAACACATCCTTAATAAATTCTCCTTCAGAAAACGGTTTGTTACTTTTTGCTATTTTATAGGCAACAATGTGACCAGCTAACGTGGAGGATCGCTGGACACTTCTTTGATTTTTAAAAAACATTTGCTGACTAGATATTTTTCTTTTCAATTCCTCTGAATGAACTTTCTTGTCTTCATCTGTCATTTTATAGTACTTCGACCCAAGATGTTTTGAATTAAAGTGCCTAGCGAGATTATAATCTTTTAGTACAGCTACCGGTTTTTGGCAGATAAGACAAATAGGTTTTTGGTTATATTCCATAAAGAAGTACTTCCATGTCCACTCTTCTTGAAATACTCGACATTCCGAATCAATTTTTTTCTTTCTATTTTCGATTGACATTTATGGGGGTAAAAAACTTAGACTATTTTACTATTGCACTTTTATTTACAATAGACTTTATTATTTCAATTACACAAATAAAACTGTACGTTGGCAACTTTATAATTTTACTTCACAATTTATTCTTTACGTCACGAGATTTACACTTTTACTGATTGCTGATTAATCCATCGCTGGCCCTTTGTTGCGCATGTTGTCTCGAATATTCAAGAATCTTCTAGATCTCACATATAATAGTGGTTGTTATATTTTACGTTCAGTTTTCTATATTAGTTGTTTTTGTTTCATGCTTTTTAAGTTTCTTCTTGGAATATTGTATAAGAAAGTTGTTGTTGTCTTGTATGTACAATATTTCCCAGAAAACTACGCAGTTTGGACACAATATAATATGAAAACATCGCATCGGGCATAATTTTTTAATAGGTGATTAATTTTTTTTTTTTTTGAAAAACGCTCGGCGGGCCGGATTGAAACCTCTCGCGGGCCGGATGTGGCCTGCGGGCCGTAGTTCGCCCATCACTGGTCTAAATCAATCAAATTCAACAGAAAATTTATCATTTTGTAGATATTTTTTGCAGATGTACATAGTCTATATTTTAGATAAATCGGTTTAGTATTTTGAAAGTTATAAGGAATTTGAAGTTGACACTAATACATTAAAGATGTTATATAAATTTATATATAAAAAGCGAATAAAAATTCTTTTTAGATATTAGGAGACCTAAAATATCTTTCGACTTCTTCTTTAATACAATTACAACGTATATTTGACAAAGATTTATTTACCTCGGACTGTAAAATAAGTTTTTCACATGTGCCTAAATGTCCACTGTTTGTAGGTTTCTTAAAATTTATCCCATGTCTAGGGAATCTGATTTTTTACAATAGTTTCAGAATTCAGAGCTTAATTTAAGTTAAGTGACTTAATAAGACGTTTTTTGCTACAGAATTAGTTGACTTAAGTTTAAAATTTTGTGATTTGTATAGAGTATTAAACAATTGTGGGCAAATTGTATGTTTCATTATTTCTGAAACCACCAATTTATCAGTAAGAGCCAATACTTACTAAGTCAGCCCCGAAGTTATTCTATTTACGTCAGCGAATTTATCAGGTTTTTTAATAACTTGTGAAGACTGTATGATTGATGATTTTGTAACTCTTCAAATTAAAGTATAATTTTCACCGCATGTTCCAGTCATTTCACACCTATCCATATTTGTAAGTTGTAAACAGAAAAAGAGCTTTGAAAATATTGTAAAGCTGCTTGAAATTCAATTGTAAACACTTGTTTACAAAACAAGAAGCTTGCAGTGTTTGAATGTTAGTTACTATGTATTTCGAAATTTAAAAAGTTTAATTCTATCGAAAATAAAAATATCTACGTTACCGATATTTTTTTCATTTTGAACTTTTCTTCTTTTTAAATTGACTGAGTTGTTTAAAGTACCAATAAAAAACTTAAAAGAATCCAGGAAGAATAAGAAAAACGTCTGGTAGCTTTTTCAAAAGAAGCTCCGTTTTTGTTTTGAAGGTTGAAAAATAAATATTTTTTCCTTCAAAAAAATTTATGAAAATTACAATCTCAAATCCCCCGATTAAACATTCGCCGAATAAAAGTTACAAAAAAGTTATGAATATATATTTTTAGTTAAATAACTTTATTTTCCACGACAATCTATAAAACTAAACAAAAATTTTAAGTGTTATATCAATTATTTACATAGAAATTACCCATAATACTTGTAGAACTGTTGTGAATTTCTGCAACTTAACACACCTACACAACAGTGTGTGAATTGAGCAATTAAGTCACGCATAGCTTTTACACAGTTGTGAAACTTAAACTTAAAAAAAGAAATTTCACCATCAATCACCAATAAGTGCTTATTATTGAAAAAATTGTATAGGCGCTGTATTGAATGAAGCCTTGCCAAGAAATCAAAAGTGTTGATAATAATTCCCTCCAGAATTTCTTTAAAAAAAGATGAGAAACTCTGTATGTCTACATACATGTTCCCCTAAGTATTTTTCAATATCTATATAGCTCCCCAGAATCGTCTCAGCAAGTGTTTTCAGCAAATAAGAAAAATTATTGGGAGAATAATGTTTAGTCATAATAGACAAACTGCGTTAAAACTTGCCAGTCATACAAGAATGTGTCCTAGAGGCCAACAGACACATTGATGTGGACATATCGGCATTTCCCGAAATAAAGCGACGGCTGCTCTTAAAACAAAGAATCAATTGCACTACGTTTTGTTCATCATAATCAAGAATAGTTCTGTATTTTCCTGGAATTCTAAAAAAATAGTGCGCGACTGCTACATCCAGGTAGACGTGAATGATGCTTAAGGAGAATTTAGGCAAAGTACGTACTTAAATGTAATCGAAGTATAACTTTGGTGACAGGGAACTTAAGGCGTTGTTTCACTAACATTTAAAGCGATGGACATGATGTATGTAGCCTGCTCTTGCAAAATGCTGAGACGATAGAGCACATTGTCTGCGATTGTACGTCGTTGGATAGCATTACAATGAGGATCGCAGATATCATAATATTGGATGTGAATGCCATTATCGACTTTGAAAGCAAATGCTAATGAAAGTAAAGTTGATCTTAAGCAAGAAAGATTGCGATTTGTTGTACTATCGTTTTATATACGAAGTATATAATTTAATTTTGAACTAGTTTTCTGTAAAAAATTAATAAACAGATTTTTTTCAGATGTTTTAAGAAAATAGCTAGTTAATTTCTAAAACTATATATATGAAACACGTTAAAATCTACTTAAAATACATTTCAGAATCTCCTATAACTCTTAAAATGCTAAAGTTTAAAAAGTTTATTACGTGTTGTATTTTATTTTTTAGACAAAGTGAAACTCTAAAAAATAATTCGATTGGGTCTTTGTTATAAACGTTGAAGTCGTTAAGCAAATTTTCTTCTTTATAAATTTATTTGCAATCAGTTGAATGGCATTTCTTTGTAGTTACGTGTTTAATTATTTATTCAAGATCAATTTACTGTATAAAAAACATGTAAATTTTTTTTTATTTTCCGCAAAATTTCTTCCTGTTTTCATTTATGCATTTTATTGATGCGTTTCTTCCTCAAGTATTCTTCATTCCGAATTCATTAATCTGTTTTTAAGCCAAGTTTTTTCTACTTGTATATTCAGTTATACTTATTTACGTTCATGTTTTCTTTGTGTACACAAGTGGATCGCTTTAAATAATTGAAAGTAGGAAAGTCGAAGTTTTTAAACAATTCAAATTAATTGGTGAAAAATAACATTTTAGTCCGTTGATGTCTATAGGGGTTCTTTTGATTGTAAATATCAGCATTTACAAGAAGTAACGAGTTTTCAACAAAAAGTTTGTTTTCTAAAACAAAATAAAACAAAAAATGTAGATTAAGATGATTAAAATTTTTATTGTATTACGAAGAGAAAGTTCGGCAATTATGAATAAAAAATATCTGGCAAATGACCACCACGAACACGCTGACAGATGTCAATATCAAAGTTTGTAATCACCTTTTGGCAAAATGGCGGTTCTATTTTTTTATTCACATCACAGATTTGAGTTTTAAGGCTGAAATCGATTCGATTCGGTCCATATAGATTCTACCCTTAACATAGCCCCACAAAAAATAATCCAGTAGCTGGTCACTTAACAGCTGATTGTCGCAAAATTATGCGATTGGGAAATTGGGCTTGCAATAAATTGATCGTTTCACTGGCTGTGTAGCATGTGGCACCATCCTGTTAAAACCACATGTCAGTGATATTCACGTCGTTAATAATAGGCCAAAATTGAGTTGTTAGCATCTCACGATAGCGTGATCCATTGGCCTTTGCCACATTTTCAGCCTCATCTTGGAAAAAAAAGGTCCAATCACGCTTGCAGACCACATAGCGCACCATACACTGAAACGTTGAGCATGCAATAAGCGCTACAGAATTTTTAGAAGCCTAAATGCGGCAATATTGCTTGTTGACATACCCTGACAAGTGAATATGGGCTTCGTCTGAAAAAAATGATTTTTTTTTCTTGAATGAATTGAGCCAATCTGCGACGCTGTAAATAGTCGGGCTTCAACTTCTGCACCAGTTGAACCTTGTAAGGCTTCAATATAAAATTGTTACGCAAAATTTGCCATGTGGTGGTTTTGGATAACCCCATTTGTTGAGAACGTCGAGGACTTGGCAAATTTGGATCTGCTTCAACACTGGCGCGCAGCTGCGATGTTTTCATTTGAACGATACACTTGGTGTTCGCACATTTTGTATCAAGCCTGTCGACTCAAATATAATAACCAAATTCTTAATAGCGTTCTCAGAAGGACGATTATGTTGTCCGAAAATATCACGAAGTTTACGAAATATAACTTTAACAGAATCACCATTTTCATAGTGGATTTTAATAATTTTATTGACATTTTCGTGTTAAATTAAATTTATTGTAACAATTGCGAATACGTCAAAAAACATACACTCATACAGAATTTGATTGCATTACTTAGTTAATTTTATTTGCTATTACAGAGTTCTTTTCTTTTGGCCCATAGTGCTTAAATAAAAGTATAAAAAAAACAGCTGGAACAAGTCAGCCAGATATTTTTATATTTGCAAAAATCTAGGCGCTTTTACCTGTAGAAACAGTTTTTGCGTGCGGCAAGCAAAATGTCAAAAAGAAAGCTTGAGTTTGAATAGAGAAATACAGAGTAGCGAAGTATTCACTCACTGTTCATACATGTATGAATATGTACATTTCATTTTTTAGCCGCTTCTTCTCATACATGTGTGAGAGACTACAAATTATTTTGTGTTTTCTCATTTGTGAATGCGACGATTTATTTTTTTTCTTTTTATCCATAAGTGAAAAAATGAGAAACACACAAGTGTTCATTTTTGAATATTTACAATTTTGATAATTTTTCATAAATGAAAAGGTCGTAAAAATATGTGCGTTAAGCATTCGCGTACATAAACGCACATATTTAATAATGCGTAATTGTCGGCGTATGCAGGAAAAAAAATGTTTTTTTTTTATTTCTTTTAGAATATATTGCAATATTGTATTTTGAGTTAATATGTACCCATGTGTTTTTACTACATTTTACGGTAAACTGCGATCGTAGGTAGAAAATTTTTTCTCGTTCATTTATCAGAAATTTTATAAAATTTCAACGTTTATAAATGAACATGTACATTAATGAAAAATAACATTAATGAGAAGTAGCTAATTTATCATTTATCACATATGAATAAGACTAATAATTCTTGTTGTTCGCATTCATTTATGAAAATAACCAGAACATTTTTTGTTGTTCTTTTATGAGTGTGAAAAATAAATATAAAATTTTAGATTTCTCATTTATGAAAAATATCATGAATGTTGATTTTTGAATGTTCATAAATGAAAAATTCTGAACCCTGGTTAAATATGTGTTGTTTACCAAAATAAATGAGTGAAATAAAATGAATTAAAGGAAGTTTGGGAGTGAATAAAACATAACAATGTTAATTTAAAAGGAAGAAAGTTTCTAAATCAAAATGTTACTTCTTAAAAACGAATATTTTAATTTTTCTCCGCCCAGAAATTAGTGTTTTGTTTGCGTGATTTTTAAAAACTAGCTTTTATCAATAATTTTAAATTAAAAATTGTTAATTACAAAAAGGTTTTTTTGCTTAATTATTTTCAAGAATTAAATTCCTTTTTCTTTAAATGTTTAAATCGGGTTAAAAATTGCGGACTAGAGAAATTGTATTAATTGTTTGCATTCCAGCATTTTGCATGAAATACATATAAAAGCATACCCAGGAGTTAAGTCAAGTTAACTATAAAACGACTATAGTGAGATAAAGTATTTAAAGAGTTAATTTACTCACGAAATTGGAAACAAAGATAGAACAATAATTAATGAATTAACATTTTTAAATATATTCTGTCGGGGTTATTAAACTATGTATATTTTTTTTCTTAAAACACAATAAAAATAATAAAAATATTTGCATATTAAATATTAAAAGCATTAAGAACAAGTGTACAAATGTGTGATTTACTCGGTAAAATCAACTATAAATATAACACTAGACAAAGAAATTAATTTTTTTGTAATTATAGCATTTGATAAAATGTCATTAAAACCTCAAAAACTACCGCAAGCAAGCAGATATCGAAAGTACAAAAATCGCTTTTAATAGATTTTTTTCCAACTAATGCATTTGATACATGAGCTATCGCTTCAAGCGTTTCTGTTGTGTAAAAAGGTTAAAGGATGTCTCTTTAAGAAAAACCTAAATTTTACTAAAATTTGTTGATATTGTTGTATTTAAAAGAGTTGCCATATTTTTTTTCTTCAAATCTCTTATTAACGATATTTTTTTAAGTTTGTCATTTTTAAAAATTTTAACAGCCATCGAATTAATTAAGTTTATTTTATTTATTTATCTCTATATTATTTCTTTATTATTATTATTATTATTATTATTATTATTATTACGTTATTTATAACGAATAAAGAAATCAATCAATATAAATATGATGTTTCGAAGGTTACTGTGTTTTTGTATACAATATTTGAATTTTGTTTTTAATCAGTATAGTTTGAGATATAAATCTTGAATTTTCTATACAAAATTTTGATAGAATTAACTAATGAGAAATACGAGTACGACCCGTATCGAAAATGCTTTCCCCACAGTATTGCATATCATATTTTAGATTTAAATAATGAATGTTCACAATTAATGCAAATTAAAATAAACAAATTAAGTTCAAACTAAATTTCTTATTTACATTGAAATTGGTTTAGTGTAGCAAAGTTTATCAAAAATTACGTTTCACTATCTAGAAAACGGTGGTTTACAAAAAAAACTCTGTACTTATTCTGCTTCGCTATCAATTCCACTTTTCCAATCCAGCCGATTTTTAGTCTTACTATTACAAAATTTCAAGACAATATTTTATACGGTTCCTAGGTAAACGATAACGGGTTATCTCGCCTAAACTGTTTTTATCCAACTAAGCCCACTGATAAGATATATGAAAATGTTTATACAGAAATGAAATTGAAAATGAAAATAGTTTTGACATATTTATTGTGTTTGTGTATAAAGGTATTTTTCAGTTTTGTTTGTCTTTTTGCTGTGTTATTTTAATAAAATTCTTATTTAATAAATTTGGCTTGAAATATAAGATAAGACTCTTCAGTTTTCTGTATAAAATTGTTGGTCAAATCCACTGATGAGCTTTCCCTCACAATAATACAATAAAAATTTTTTTTGAATAAAATTTCTTTTTGTAGAGAATATCATAAAATATTTATCTTTAAGGAATCAAGCACAAATTAACGTAAATTAATTCTTAAAATCGTTAAATATTGTACGTTAGTCAATTTTTATAATTTATCGCTGAAATACTGTGTTGCCATCTTAATTATTAAAACAATTTCATTTATTACAAAGATAATTAGACTGCACGAAATTCGAGCGGTGTCAAAACGGGAGTAGAATAAAAATTCAAATAAATTTCTACGGGCGGAAAGACATATATTGAATGTCTTATGTATGCAACCGTGGAGGCCAATCATCATCATCATTTTTTAAAATAACTTAATATGCAAAGAGGTCTCGCAGTAATTCCATTTTAATCCTGCTTGTATGTGATGTGGCACTGTCTGGTTGATACCACATCTTAATCAAGGTTAAAGCATGCAGTAGTGGCATTAAAATGTTTTCAATCATATAACGATATCGCTCCCCATTCACAGTTACCATTATGCCGTTTTCATTTTCAAAGCAGTAAGGTCCAATGATTGCTCCTGGCGAAATTGCACACCAGTCACTATTAATGGATGATAAGATGACTGTTGAATAATTTGAGGGTTTCCCATTCCTCAGAACCGACTATTCTGTTTATTCACATGTCCATTTAAATGAAATTGTGCCTCGTCACTTATTATGATTTTTTTATGAAAATCGAGGTTATCATGGGCGAGCTGTAACATCTTATTGGCATATGCACGGCGGCTTAAATGGTATTGTGGAAGTAGCACTTGTGTCAACTGAATCTTATATGGCCAAAGTTGTTCTTTGAAGACCAAGATCTTGAGCACGGCGTCGAATTAAGGTTGATGGATTGTTTTGAACACTTTTTTGAGCAGCAGTAATGGTTTTTGCCGATCTTGCAGTACGTTGTGGTCCCAAAAATTTCACGTAACTTTCTCCTTAACATTAGAGTCCGCTCTTAAATACCGATTTCCAGGCATAGCATATTGAACCTTGTAGGAATAGATCTATTTACATTTCCATTTCCATTAAATTTGTTGAAAACGTTCAACAATATCCATATTTCTCTTTTGCTCGGCTCTAGGTACAAGTTTTTAAATCATATTTAGCTTCTATATATTACTTCATCAAAATCGGTACAGCCACATAAAATCTACTCAATTCTCTGAATTTTCATTTCAATTAAATTCGACTAAATCCTGTTGGCCCTTTTAAATGATTATCTAATCATGTTTCTAATTTTATATGAATAAGGGCAAAACCAATTGCACCCGCTAGGTAAAGATATATATTTATCCCATATTTACTTAAATCGGTTCATTCATATTGAATTACTGGTTTACTGCAGTTACGTTTAAATCAAGCCTGGAGAACTTCTTTTTGAACATAGACCTACTAGTCGCCCAAAATTAAGTTTTATCTATGCATGTATATGCCACAGTCATGGAAATTACTGTGGCATATACATTTTCAGATCCGTGGTGTTAACTAATCAATGGAACTTTAAAAAGCATTCAATAAATTTTACCATCTTCCCCTCATTACGAGTATTTGAAACTATCTGCAACTGAAAAAATCCCTACCTACGAATGTTATAAAATATTTCTTAAAGTATATTTTATATTTTTTTGTGCAGTGTACGGTGATTAATCAATCAGTTGAAATGAAATATTAATTTTAATTTGTGGTACTGTCTGTCATTCTTATGGAATTAACATTCTATATGAGCTTTTTCTTTCGCCGAGATATCTTATCATAAAATACGGCACACTGAAAAAAATTATAGTATACAAATACCTTAATTCAGAAAACAAAACAAATTTGTTTTGATTTAAATAGGACTCTGAACCAAAATAGCAATTAAAGTAAGTGAGAATCAAACAGTAACATTTGTAAAAATAATTTAAACTATAATTAAAATTAAATAGTTGGATTTAAACTGTAGGGTGGTTTCTCTTATTTCTATGGTTTTATAAATAAAAAGTGATTTTCTTATAGCAATTTTATTTGTCTTTTGTCTACAAAGTTGTATTTTTTTCAATTAATAATAAAAGTTTCATTAAGCATTCAATAATAAATATATGAATTCAGTTAATATCTACTCTCCGTGCGGTTTGTGTGGGTAAAAAGTTTTAATAATTAAGTATTATTTTGTACACACTTTTCGAATGCAATAATTTGCATGTTAAGTTTTCTTAAATTTTATTTTTTTAATTTATATCTACTGCATGTTGTAGACCTGATTTTTACAGACTGTATTACTTGCTTTCCTTGAAAATTTACATCAGTTTCATGATTTTATTGCACAAGTGTGCGCACGCCCAACAAAAAATGATACAAATTTTACAAAGTCGCTTTAATCTTGAAATAAGTTTTATGTTCTAAAATTAGTAACAATTCCCTTTGTCTCGAATATTTATGTTCAATACGCTCGTGGAGCTTTTTAAAAACTGTGTCAAATAAAGGCTAAAAGCAAAGCAAAAGTGCGCCAAAAAATATTTAAAATGTGAAATAACTAAAAATAAGATTCTTGTTTGTTGTAGTAAATCATAAAAGGTTATCCTATTCGATAACGCTACACTACTTAGCTTCTATGAAAACGAAAAATGAATTTAAGTCAATAATAAAAGGATGAGCTCCTCATAGAGGCATTATAATCACATATATGGGTTTTTATTTTGAATTGCTGTAGTAAGGTAAATGTAAACAGGGAATATAAACTATCTCTGCTTACTGGACTTCATAATAATCACGACTGTGGCATATGTGAATGACGTTGCAGTGGCTGCGTCCGTGGACGATAAATAGGATACTAAGTGTAGCCTTGGAGAGAGCATCGCTTTATCAGATGTAATAAGTTACCCACCTAGTATTCATCTAGACTCTAAACTGTCATAGAATCTTAACGTTCGGACCAGAGGGACTAGGACGTCAATATCTCTGGCTAGTTTGAAGTCAAAGGCGAGCGCTTTCGATGCGAATGCATCATTCTTAAGCCGCGTTGTGGTTTGTACTGGTGAGTCAGTGTTGGCGTTAAACAACATAATATCGTTTTATGTCTGTTGGCATCAATGTCACTTTTCACTATTTAACACTGGCTGTCTTAATGGCCAAAAACTTAGCTATGAACTCCACATTCAGTCTCAGGTGACAGAGACCAGAAGATGTATAGCTTGCGGCCATGCGGAGATATTAGGAAGTGTATCGACTGTCCCTAAAAATTTTCATTTACAAACTGACGTTGAAGGAGTCGTCTTCACAAATTTGTTTATGAAAATCAGGCACTCTTTTTGTATTGGCTTCTTAGACCGGAAAACCACTTGAGTGATGGAGAGGTATACAGGCTATTGGATATGTCGCTGAGGCGCTCCAAGGAGAACTTTTAGTAGGTTTTTATGACTTGATATGTAATATGGCATAGACACGCTTCTGGTTTTTCTGACTGGGCATTGCTTAATTGCTGCTCATGTTATGAGGCGAAGTTTTTCGTTCAACAATTTTTGTACTAGTTACCAGGACGAGATAAACCAGACTGTGGTGGATTTCGACTGCCATTTTCCAGTCCTCTCTCTTGCACCCCCCGGGGGCACATAAATATGGTCTTTATAGAACTTCGACTATCTAGACACAGTGCAACTGGGGGAAAAGGGAGCCCAGTCCCCTAAAGTTAGCAGGGGTACAACTTGAAACTCCACTTTATTTCCACGGGAATCAGTAAGCCGTAGAGTTCATTATTTGTCTCTTTAGACATCTAATAGTTCTCTAACTGATTATTGAGGTTGGCCCTTTATGGGAGTATCGTGGTGGTTGTGGTTTCGCGGCCCCATATCAGGTCTTTTGTTTAATATGGTGGCCAGGATCATTTCGCAGTAAATGACACGCTAGGTGAATGATCCAGTCCAGTGAGCATGCTAGACATGTGTTCTGGACAGGAGTTGGAAAGTCTCCAACTCTTAAGCAAGGAGTGATGATTTGCAGCCCTGCAAATCATCGAAGTTGCAACTAGAAAGTTCTGTTGCATAGAATTATGGCTTCCTACGACGAGCATGACGTTCCAAATTATGCACAGTGGCTTGACCACCATTTGATAAAGGCTTCATGGCCAGGTGCGGATGTAAATCAAATCACGTCTCCTCTCTCTTGCAAACCTTTGTGTGTTGTGCTAAATTTGTTTATCCGGTCTTCGAGATGGTTTGGTACTTAGCCTAACTATCTGTCTTCTAGATTCTATCTTCATGTGGCACCAAAAAGCCATTATGATCCGAGTGCGTAGGCGTTACATGTAGGGGGCTGGCCGTCTGAACAATATATTTTGAACTATTTCACTTTTCAGCAAAAAATAATAAAACTAAAAAATAAAAGGTGTCCCACACCTAACCCGAAATCTCACACTATATTTTTTATTTTTATTGTTATTATTTTTTTAAGTTAAAAATTTCAAATCTCACAATTGCAATCAATCTCGTAACATTACATTTACTTTTTCAAGAAAACTTGAAAAATTGTTTATTCAGGCTGTACTATTCAAAAGAGCATATAAAATCTTTAAACGCTCTAATGCTCTCATCAACTTTTTTCAAAATGACAACGATCAGATAAAAGAGAATTTTAAATGCGTCAATTGCCAATTTATACACTGGCAGTATTCTTAAATAAAATGGGTCAACTCATAGCAAAATTTCAACATTTGTGCTAACAATAATTATGTTTAGCAATTTAAAATATAAAAAATGATACATTTTAGTTAAAGTTTAATTTTATTTAAACTTTGTTATTTCTAATTTGAATAAAATGATTATAGGAAAGATCTTAAATGCCAACCACAAATAGTTTATTAAACCATTTCTTTTATATCCTCTTCTAGACTTTTTCACTCAAAGTTATTTTTATATATCTAATCTTACAATTGAGTGACATAATGAAATATATGCCTTTGAAAGCGGCTTTTAAGAAAACAGATAAATAGACAGAACAGTACTATTCACAAAGATCAATTAAATAATACATTGAAATTTAATGGAATAATACAAGTTCTTTTTATAAGATTTTTCTTGTAGATTTGTATGCGGTAAAATATATTCAAAGATTCGTCAAAGCGCCTTCTTTTGAAGGAACGTCCTCTAAATTTTCATTTCATTTTTTTTTTATTTTCAAATCGTTCATAATCGTTAAAATCACATACCGTTTGGGACATACTTTGATTTTCAATTCTGTTTTTATTTCTTATTGAAAATTCCAAGGTGTCTTGGTATCACGGCTTAGATATATTTAAAATTAGTGTTCTAAACACTCTGTACTTTAAAAAAGACTCGAAATACTGGACATCTCATATAGCAAACATGTCTTGCGGCTTTGGCTAGATTTGAATCGCTGTTATATTTCACTTTTAAAACAAACAACTTATTCTGCGATTTGAACTCATGAGCTTCTTTTTTGTTGACTCACCAAGGAACCATCCAACGTTTCCACTTTGTTTATCCAACATGTGATACAAACTTTCATTTTATTGTCTTGCCAACCACAAGAGAAAGAAACATGAAATATTTTTAAGACTTTGTCAACACCATAAATGCGAAAATTAGCATTAGTTTTTACTTATAATATTTAACGGTATTGCGGTTTGCTTTGCTATCCCGAAATTTGTAGAGCGTGACTGTTTTAGTTCTGTTTAGATATAGTATTACTTTGTGTGAGAAGTACCCATCCCATAACGAAAAGTATTTACCCTAAAACGCACGTTAGTCTTAGAGAAGCCTCTGTCAATTTCAAAGTGTTCCTATAAACTATGTACAAAGATATATAGAGTTTCCTTCCTTCTGGCACGTTCGAAAAAAATTAACCTATTTTAATTTTAGGGTCGCACCTCCCTCTCTCAGGCATAGAAGCCTTGTTCGCTTAGCTTTTAATATCTTAAAAGGTTAGAAAGGTGTTTCTTATTGCTCAAAAAAGTAAAGGGTGTTATTCACTTCGAAATTCAGTCATCAAAAAGTTATTTTTAAAGAATGGACTACTCGAAGGTCGGGTATTAAGAACGTTCTTGATTATGTCATATGTTTCAGATGCATGATTCAAATTTTTTGTTTTGTGTTATTTGTTACATCCTTTATTACAAGATATTTAACAAGCTAACGAAAAATGTTACTTAAAACATCTCCATTATGATTTTGTACTTATGATTTTTTTACTATTTTTTTATCTTTTTAGCATAAGCACTTTGTTCCCAAGCAACCGAGAAACAAAATAATTCGTCTTTATTTCGAATTGGCGCATTGAATTTTAGCTATTCTAAGCTTAAAAATAGAAAACTTTACAATATAAAAATTAATTTCAGCCTAGCTTTAACACTTAAGCACTTTGTGATATTTTTATTAGTTTAACTAAAGTTAAAAACAGCATAAATATTTTGAACATGAATTCCACAGTCGGATTTTTTGACGATCATATCAATATGTTATATAAACATTTGCTTCATCAATATGTGCCCGAATATTTTTTTGGTTTCGAGTATACACCCTGGATATTTTCGCTGCTCGGTTCAGTCGTTATTGGTTTAAGTGGTATTCTGCCACTGCTTATAATACCAACGGATGAAAAATTAAATGCACAAGGATTTAAGGATCGTAAGTTTATTTGTTGAAATAAATTACATAATTGTGATTAATTTATTTTTTATTTCTTTTCTCTTTAGCTGGTGAATCAAAGTTCCTTAAAGTTTTACTCAGTTTTGCTGTGGGCGGTCTTTTGGGTGATGTTTTTTTGCATTTATTGCCTGAAGCCTGGGAAGGTGATAATGAGAAAAGTACGTTAATACACTCGTATATATTTTGTTATAAATGCTTAAACTAACATTTTTAGCGAGCTTACAGTATAAATTTCAGTATACAGCCCTAGTCAAAAGTATACGACAAATATTTTTTACTCTACATTCACAAAGGCAACTCTTACTCGTTGTTGTTGGCAGTAAATCGGAGAAAAATGAAAAGAGCTAGACTTTTTCAATTTAATTCCAACAACAACTACTATGAGTTATGCTTCTAATATAAGACAAAGCTGAAATATTCCAAAACTAACTTAAGAGCTTTGGATTAAAACAAAAAATTTTGGGATATAAAAACAAATCAAGCTTTTAAGAAATATTATTCAGGTCTGTTTTGTGAAATTAAGTTCTGATGGCGTACCTAATTACAATTGGTATGTTAAAATGGCCAATGTATCTACGAAAATCGAGGATATTTGATGGCATTCCTATAGACCCACTTCCTCGACACATCCGGTAAAACTTTTGTAGATATCTCAATGACATTCGAGACGATATAATGTCTCATTGGCAGCAAGTCCATGACAGAACAGAACTAAATAGAAAAACATTCAATCACCGAACATTGGAAACTTTATACAAATGACGAGATTAGTAATTGAGCCCAGTAATAAATGACCGGAAAGTTATTAATCGATTTAAATTTCCTACCAGGACAGTGAAAGTTATTTGATCGTCGTTGTTGAAGTACTAGTGATAATGTAAAACTATATTTTTTTCTTACTCTTAAAGGCAAGATTAAAAAATGTCGAAAACCCTTGTATGCATGTGAGGTCTGTTGCAAACAGTCCTGCCACTAACTTTGTTTCAAAAATTCGATACAATATGATGCTGATTTAACTACAAAAAATAAACTTCATTTTGGACACAAAAAATTCTGCTCCAAATATGTTTGCGAAATTCCAGCATGCATTAGTTGGTATCAAAACTATTATACCAAATATTGAAACATACAAAATTGACTAAAAACCGAAGTTGGTTTTATTTTTCCCTTAGAACATCTAAAGAATATATAACATATTTAATATATAATAAAAATACAGTTATATTTTTTATCTCCGGAAAAAATAATAATAAAAATGTGTGTTACAGTTTGCGACGGCAATTACATGCTTTTTCATTTGTGTAATCACCAAAAAAAACTATTCAACATAAACCATAAATCTTAATTTTTTATCAATAAAAAGCTGTAAAATGTTAATCTTAACAAAAAGAACCTACACAACATTTATAAAGGCACAAACAACTTATATTCAATATAAAAAGGAGATCTCTAAACAAATAGCATAAAAAATTTATTTTTTTTTAATTTTATAACAAGTTAAACGGCTGTATGCATAAAAACTTAAAGTAGGTTTAACTGCCGTTGTTAAGCACAATTTCCTAAAGTTGTATTCAAAAAACGCTTTTACCTTAAAATACGTTGTTAACTTTAAAGTAGGAAAAGCCTACGTTAAACCTACAATAAATTCAAAATCTCAATACTTCTTAACTTATTAATATCAAATTTATTAAAAATGAAAAAAAAACTGTTCAGTTGTGACTTATGCCACTTTCAATGTAAACGGCTCAATTGACAATTATACTTTGTTATTCCAGAAACTTTTAAAAATGTTTAATAAAACAAATTGTAGTATACAAATAATAATAAAAAATAAAACATAACATGCCATTCAATATAAATCATCTTAACATCTTTATTTTATATTTTACAAAAATAAAATTATAATTAATTATTTTAAACAAAAGTTTTATTGATGTACATATAATCAAAACAAAGCTCGTTATCCGAATAATTATTTTTTTAATATGAACAAATTCTTTGTAAGTTCTTCGTAAGCCTTGCAAATTAACCTTTTTTTGATGCTTTGCTTTTTATTAAAAAGATTAATAAAAAAACAAAAAAAAATATCTTGATTTTGCTGAAAACAATAAAAACATTTTTTATTGATTTAACTACCCGGATAAATAATATTCATTTTTATACATCGTTCACTACAAAGTGACAATTGAAAATAGTGGCATTGCCAGAATCAAAATACTAATTTTACTAAAGCATACATTAGCTAAAGTACTGCTTATGAATACCATTTTTTAACAAACATCTGTTAGCCTTAAAGTGTTTGTTAACTAACGTGTACTTTAAAGCTCAAGTAAGCATTTTTTATGCATACAGCCGTAATACTTTAACAACACAAGGTTGACACTAGAGAACAATTCACTTAAGATGCACGTTTATTTTTTCAAGAGATTTAATTTTACACTGATTGACTATCCACTCAGACGCCGCCCTATTTATATTTGTCCATTTAAAGTCTAGAAATTTTAAAAATCTTCTACTACCTTTGTATCACATTTTGTTGTTGTATGTTATTTATCGATGTATAGGCGCTTGTATGCCTATGTGTATTTTTGTTTTTACGCTGATAAGGTTTCTGCTTGGGATTTATTTCAAAATATTTGTTGTTGTCTCGTGTAGATAAGTTTTCTTAGAAAACTACCCAGATGGTAAACAGCATACATGTTTGTTATTGTCTTGCGCCTTTAGTTAGTAAACAGCATAACAAATTGTTGTTGCTTGCGTTTATAAAATTTCTGCGCAGTTTGTAACTAGAAATTTTGTTGTTGTACCATAAGTTTTCTTAGCAAGCCACGCAGTTCATAAGCAACATGCCCAGTAGTTCGCTTTATTGCTTAATTATTTTATTTTAAAACTTAAGCAAGACACATCCGTAACAATATGGACATATACATACATACATATATTATTGCAACTTTAGTAGCGTGTTGATTTTCTTTGGCGGCATATGACCTGTCTATGTTTTTGTATATTCTGGATCGATTTGGCTCCATTCCTCCTGCAGGTTCGCTTTCATCTGGTTTTTGTTCGAAAATAAACGATTGTTTATCCAAGTGTTCCAAAAGATGATAAATGAGGTAAAGATCTGCGGACTGTGGCTGCGTTTTTTTTATTTTTGGACAATTATACAGCAGCCAAAGCTTTATATTAATTGCACAATGTTGGGGATCATTGTCCTGATAGAACTTAAAACAATTTCACAGACCCACTTTGTCTGCACTTTGCCGTTCATGATCCCATCAATAAATCTAAATTGCCATACATTCCCATACCATAATACCAACATCAACATGTTTCAAAGTTGGTACCATGTATCTTTCTTCTAATTCTGTGTTAGGCTTACGATACGCCAGAGCTTTGCCATCTTATCCAAAAAGTTTATATTCACTTTTGTCGGCAAAAATTACATCCATCTAAAATTCTATAGGCTTATATACTTACTCATTCGCAAAGTCTAATCTAATTCTTCTATTTTTCTTAGAAATGTGTGGCTTCATTCTGGCTGATCGCGGAGATTTCTTATTGTTTGGGAAGTAACAGATGCCCCTATGTGCTCCTTAGTGATTTTTGCTAAAATGGTGACAGTTTTAGGATCTATTCTTACTTGCGAATTAAATTCCCTCTCACTTGCCCAAACCTTGTGTGCGGCAACGGTTTTGGGTAAATTTGGGAACCCGCGGGCTCCAAAAGTAGAGTACGGGAACAAACCTAAAGTCTTCTCTAGGATTTCAGAAGCCTATATATGGTAATATTGCCATATGATTTTCTCAGAAAAACCAGCCAATTGTTTCTGAATGAATTGAGCGAAACTCCGGCTACGTGGTGATCGGTCGGCTTCAATTCCAGCACCAATTGACTTCGAAGTCAAATCCTTACGAAAACTTCTGCTTCAACACTGTGGTTCACAGCCGCCATGTTTTCAGTTGAAAATCCCCTCAAACACTCGTTGGTGTTCGCACATTTCGCATCGAGCCTGTCAACTCAAATTTAACGGCCAAATTCTTGATAGCAGTCTCAGAAGGACGATTATGTTGTTCGAAAATATCAAGAATTTTACGAAATGTAGCTTTAACAGAACCACCATTTTCATAGTGGATTTTAATTATTTTAATGCGATTTTCCTGAGAAATTGAATTCATTGTAATAATTTCCAATGCATCAACAACGAATACGTGCAAAAACTATTATGTTGGTGTTGCCACAATTGAAAAAAAGCAAACTTTTTGTTGAAAAACCCGATACTTATATGCACACAAAAAACCTTACCACTTCAATGCGTAAAAGAGGCTTTATTATTTTTATATCTGTACTTGACAACAGTGCTTTTGAGCTGTGTACACGAAAATTGTACTTCAAAATGATCGCATATAGTTGTTGTTATCATTATTCAGTGTAGGCGCGTATTTGGCTGTGTATCTTCTTGTCATGTGTTAGTTTTATATTTTTATTGTTAAATTTAGTTCGTTGAAACTTTTTAATTTGTAAACAGAAACAATAGGTCATTTCATTTACATTTTTAGTGATAATTATTTTCTTTTTATATCTTAAACTAAGTATCTTCGGAACAATATAAACATTTTACTAATAACCATAATATTTGATGAAAAAATCTAAATTATAGTTATTATTATTATTATTATAATTGTCTTATGTATTCTATCTTCTTTACAATCAAAGAATAAAAAAATGTCATATTTAGATTCTTGTAATTTAGTTATAAAATAATATACATTTAAAATGAAAAGATAGCAAAACCCTTTTAAATCTAAATTATGGGACGAAAATACCCTTAATAGCCTGTTTCCACGACAATTTGAATCTCGAGTTTCGCTCTCTGAAGCAAGTTTGTGAATAATCACGACTTATTTATCTGCTTCGATTTGGCAGTTGTTATTAAACAGAAAAACATAAGTTGAAAAACAACAGAAGATATCCTTCTTGCCGCGATAGCATTAAGTATAAAATTTTTCCTATCCATTTTTTTTGTTAATTTTATAAAATTAAAATTAATTAACACACCCACAAAACAATTATATTTTTTAAGTTTTCACTTTCAACTTTGTTTTGTTTGTAAATTTTCTTTGTTTACAAAAACGTTTAATTTTGATAACTAGTGCAGATAAACTTACGATAAAAATTAGAGAAGAGAGGATTTTTACTTGCTTCGCAGCTAGATTCAATATGAATCTATCAGCTTCGCTCTCAAAATTTTTTATGGCGAAGCAGGTTGATTCGCTTATGATTGGGGTGTGAAGCAAGAATAGAGAGCGAAGCAGGTGCCGTGGAAACAAGCTATAATAGTTTTGAAAAATTAAAATGTTAGTGTCGTAAGTTCATTGAATCAATATCAAACCGAGGATAATAAACCGATTTGCATTTGAATATATCTATATATATAAAAGAGGATGTGTGTATGTATGTAAGAAATGGATTCGAAAACAGCCGGGCCGATTTTGATGAAATTTTCAGAGAATCTTCAGAATATTCAGGCGGGTGACACTGTGAAGTCCGATTTTTGATTTTCGGTCTGTGGGCGGAGGAGCGTAGCAAAACCCACCAATGACATATACATATTTATTATTTTGTTTTTCTTTTTTATTTTATTTTTTAAAGCCATTGTTATGCTTTTCAAAACGAGATATCAATCTCTTAAATCGGTTATGTAGTTCCGAAGATATTTAAAAAAAAAAACTCACTAATATATAAGAAAATATCAAAATTTTAAAACTTCCGAAATGTTGAATTCGCTTGAGTTATCTGGACTGCCGCCCCACCGCCTACAAATGAAAGTTGGTGTACCAATTATTTTGCTTAAAAATATCTGCCAGCCACGACTTTGCAATGGGACACGTTTAGTAGTCAAAAAAGTCATGAAAAATGTGATTGAAGCAAAAATTTTACAAGGAAATATAAAATATAAGGGCGATGTGTTGAAACCACGCATTCCTATGATTCCTCCAGAGTTGCCGTTTGATTTTAAATGGCTTCAGTTCCCCATACCTGTTGCTTTTCAATGATCCCTGTTTTTTGCACGGTCAGTTATATGTATCACGTTCACGTACTTTGTTTTTCAATACCGCGAACCAAAATCGATCAAAAAATGTCGAAGAAATGACTTGCAAAGCAGTCACGGGCACGCTAGTATAATATATAACCCGCTATCTTACTTTATTTGTTTGCCTGTATGTCATTATAAATTGGTTTTCTTTTTCAATTTTCTTTCTCTTTTAGCTACTTCTGGTCATCCTCCATTAAAATCAGGTCTTTGGGTTCTATCAGGTATTTTAATTTTCACAATTGTAGAAAAAATTTTCTCCGGATATGTCAATGCGGATGAGGAAAATCCTCAGCCGAAATGTGTGGAGATTGCTAATTGTTTAATGCGTCGAACTGGAGGTAAAATATTGGATGGACAAACGTCTGAAAGTTGTGGTGGTAATGGATGTGACATTGAAGATGTTCCGAATAGTTGTTTTCTGCTCGAACGGGAAAGAAAAAACAAAGAACAGCCTAAAAAGGTGGCTGGTTATTTGAATCTTATGGCGAATTCAATTGACAATTTTACGCATGGTTTGGCAGTGGCTGGTTCATTTTTAGTCTCATTTCGTCATGGAGTTTTAGCAACATTTGCAATATTATGTAAGCAATATTAAGTAAATTTTTATTCAATTAAATTATTCGTTATTTATCTTTCCTGAAGCTTTTTAAAACAAACAAATTTAAAATTTATAATTTTAGTGCATGAAATACCTCATGAAGTTGGTGATTTTGCAATCTTATTACGTTCCGGGTTTAGTCGGTGGGATGCCGCTCGTGCTCAATTATTAACAGCTGGTGCCGGTCTTTTCGGTGCTTTAGTAGCTATTGGTGGTTCTGGTGTAACTTCTGCCATGGGTATGAATATTAAATGTTATTTCCGTTTATATTTTTTTTATTTTAACTAAAATATTACACAATTTTTAGAGGCTAGGACTTCATGGATTATGCCATTTACCGCTGGGGGCTTTTTACACATAGCTTTAGTTACAGTATTACCAGATTTACTACAAGAAAATAATCGTCTGGAGTCAATCAAACAATTTCTGGCTCTGATAGCTGGCATTGCTTTAATGGCAGTGATGACTATTCTTTTCGAGCACTGAAACAACAAAACCAAACAAGAAATGTCAAAGTAATGAATGTAGAGTGAATTCCGTTAAAATGTTTTAATGCTTATTACCAAATTTAAAAATTAGTTAAAAACAAAAAAAAATAAAGTACAAACTTCTGTTCATAAAGGGAACTTTTTTCAGCTCTCTAATTACTTCATTTAAAATTTGGTATTTAGTTTTTTCATTGAGCGCACCTTGTACCAGCAGATAAAATAATTTACAATAAAAAATGCCCGTTTAGAAAAAAATTTAATGTCAAATTTTGTTTAAGAACGATGTTTTCCTTTAAAATTTTTCGAACTGAATAAATGTAGTCTAAAGTACATTTAAATTTCAGCACTCAAACTGAAACCAGCAGATAAAAGCGCTCTCCCAAAGATTTGTCAGATTTATCTGTAGGTTTGTGTATAGTTCCCAATTAATAGTTTCTGTATATTACTCTTAAAACATAAATATGTATTTATAAAATTATTTAAAGTGTATTAAAAATGTATGACTTAAACTTTTAAAGATTTTTCTTGTTAATTAGTCGGTAAATACAAAAGAGTTTTAAACAACTAAATTATTTAACAAATTAAAAACTATTTTAATAATATTTTTTTAAAAAACAAAAATTGAAAATGTAGTTATTATTTCTTATATGTATTTATTACAAAAGCCATAAAAATTGCAAATGAATATTTCAGTAATATTTAATATATTTATATTTTCTTTTTTTAATTATTTTACCTAGAAAATATATACATCCACAAACATAAGGATTGTTTTTTTTAATTACTTTATACAAACTTTAAAAAAATTAAAATATACATATATAAAAAACAGAGCAAAATAAGATTTAGAATTAAGAAGTAAATAAACTGATTGAAATATAAACCAAATCGTTATCCAACAATTTGTCATGAAAAACAATTTTTTTTGTGATAAGCATAGATAACATTAAGATGTTAAAAAAAAACAAGCAATAAAATTTGAAAGCTTATAATTTTTTTAAAATCAATAATTACTTTTTATGTGATTTTTCGCAAAAGGTAACGTGATGGCACATTAATTATTTGGTAGATAGATTACATCCACTCACAACACGATACGAAATTAATATTGTTACGTTTATACCTTTTATAAACGTTTTGTTGTTATTCAGTTCTTCATTACAAAATAAAAAAACACCAGATTTAAGAGTTTTCAAATTAATTACAAGTTTATTTATTTTAACTACACACAAAATAAGATTTGTCCGCTAGAGGTGTAGAAAAATGATGAATTTTCTACTACTTTTGTATCAAATGTTGTTGTTGGTTCAATGTATAGGCGTCTGTTGGTCGGTGTGTATTTTTGTTTTTATGCTGTTAAAGTTTCGTCATGGAATTTATTTTAACATAGCTGTTGTTGTCTTGTGTGTATAAGATTTCTACGCAGTTTGTAACTATAAATTTGTTGTTGTCTTGCGTGTATAAGTTTTCTTAGAAAACTACGCAGTAACAATATATTTAGCTTTATTAGTGTAAAACGTGATCGTGTTTCGACGATTCTTTTGGCACTTAACACGCAGTAATTATTTATTAAACATCTGGAATTTGAAATCGATTGACAGACATAAAAGCAAACTCGTTTCGATTTTGTTAAAAGCCCAATTCGATTACATTTTGTTTTATAAAAAGTTTAAATATGCAGCAGAAGGGCGTAATTTTTTTTAACACCCAATTGTTTCTACAGCGCTATATTGTTTTGGCCACTAAGCAGCAATAATAAATTGAAGACGGTGCCATATAACTATGGTCTGAAATATCTCGAAACCGTTATATGAAGGCACCGAAATTTGCAAAAAAAAAAAAGAGTTACTATATTTAAACTTACCTCACACAAATGTTTTACAGTGTTCTAAGAAAATCTATATTCTCAGAAGACTGGATCTACTTATATCAATAAAATGCTGCTATCCACGGTAAAGAAACAATTTTAAATGCAGCAATTAGTGTGTAAGCTCATCCAATCTTATCTGACGGAGTGCGACAGGAATCTACAAATGTATGTGTGTAAGTTAATGATGTGATGTGCAAATTTTCAAAAGCAGATCGATAAGCGATATTTGTTCATGTGCAAGTAATATAAATTACGATTTATGTGCCGCAACCAATGGACTAATTTTGGTGGAACTTATTTGTTTATCTAAAACAACATTTAATAATGCCGCCATTAAGCTTGTAAACCCCTCAACAAAATTTGGCTTTAAATTTTTCAAAAACCTAACGTGGTTTTATCACATAACCTACAATGTAAGCAGAAATTAAATTTTTGAACAGTAATATTTCAGCATTAGAGCCATCGTTATGGCTCTAAAATTAATGCTAGCTGTGACAGCTCTGGCTTCCACAAAGTTAACGTTGCTTACAATAGTATTGCAAAAGGACTTCGTGTATCAATATCAAGTTTTTCATACCGTTTTTAAAAGATGAATTTTAGGAATTTCTTAATTGCTTAACATTAATTATTGCAAAAAAGTAATTTCACCTGAACAATTTTTAAAATGATAAAAACATATCAATTCAAATATATATACTGGGTGGGTATGTACATGAATTGTGTATTAGTTATATTAATTAGTGGCAACCTTAGGCCCTTTATAATTTCCAAATTGTGGAATAAATACTGTTACTTACTAATTATATTGATAATTAAATACAGATTTTAGTTATACCTATAGTTTTTGTGGCAGTTGAAAAAATAATTAAAAGTCTACTATCATTAAACGTAATAGAACCTGAAATTATGTTACAAAAACTTTTATTGTAGATCTTAGATTAAATAATAATTCTATGCAGGTAATTAACTAATGCGACTATTAAATTAAACGAATTATTCGGTGAAACGTTATAGATAAATACTGTCCTATTACTGTGGTGCGATATGATGTTCTGGAATAACTTCAACAGCGTAGGCACCATTTAAGTCAATTGTTGCCTCTGCCCGACTTAAACGATCTAATTCAATGCGTACTTTTTTTGCTTGTAAAGCTGTAAGATATTTTTGCATGCGATAGTAGCCAGCTTTTTCACGAAAATAGTCAGTTTCCATGCGCAAACGATCTTCCTGTAGTTTCAGAAGAACTTTTGATTCTAAAGGTGGAAGTTGATTATTTGGCTGTAGTGTTTGCGGTTGCATTTGCTGCTGTAGATGTTGATTTTGATATTGTATAGCCGCTGATTGTTGATGAGGGGAGTCAGTGTGTGATGAGTGGGGCGACAGAGGATTGGCTTGTGGCATATCATGCATCAGCTTTAAAAACAACAACACATCAAAATATCAACACTTTTTTTTTAAGAAAATAAAAAATTATAAATTCTTACACTGGGATCAAATGGTTCTTCATCATAAGTATTAGGATCTTCCTCTATAATATCATCGTACAAGGAATCATCCTTTTTAATATTTGTCTCATCAAATTGGGTAGGTATCTGTTGGTCTACGTTGTCATCAAGTTTACTCCATTTAGTGTCAAATTCATCTTCATCGTCCGTTTCCTATAAAATTATTTAACAATTTTAATTTCTATAAATCATTTTTAAAATAATTATTTAGCAAAAGTGTTACTTACGAAGTCGACATGCCTATTGCGTTTCTTAGTTCTGATTACAATTTTGTTATCAGCTTGAGCATTTTGATTGGTTTCTACTGAATGTACCATGGCCAAATGTTTTACTATTGTCTCAGTGTCTTTTGTTTCGAAAAAAGCGTCACACATGTTACATTTTGTACGCTGATCTTCTAGCTGAGAACAAAATTGCCAAATAAAATCGATGTTCGTGGGCAACTTAAAATTGTCCTCCTTGATAGCAACAAAACTTTCAGTCGCCTTGCTAAGACGTCCGTGTGTTATGACACCATGCATACGATGCAAGTGGCGTTGTAAATTTGAAGTACCCTGATATGATAGATTTTTTTTACAAAAGCAACATCGAACTTGATCCTGACTAATGCGTGTACAAAACTTCCACACTACACTCGCCGTACTTAGAGGTTTTCGACCAAATTTTTTTCCTGCATAATCTGTATTCTCATAATCATCATGGTTTTCTAACTCACTCAGTGATTCAGTTTTTGCATTTATCATTTGGTTTAATTGAGATCCAGGTTCACCGAGTACATTGTGACGTCGCTGTAAATGTGTTATAACATTGGCTGTACCATGAAAAGACATAACTTTTGTGCAGAGTTTACAACGTATCGTATGTCGTGAGAGTTTTTCAACATAGCTCCATACGTAGCTGGCGCCACGACGTTCCTTACGCTCAGCCGATAATAGGTCCGCACTGGATCGACCACCATTTTGATCTTCATCATAAGTAGTATTTGACAAAGATGCAGTAGCTTGAATGGTTTCATCATCCATCTTTAAACAAATTGAAGGATTCTGAAAAAATACATAAAATTAATAATTTTTATGTTTTGCGCGAATTTTTTTAATAACAAATTAATTATTATTTAAAGTTAGAGTTATGTTCTTTGGGTGATAAACTGTTTTTGTATATAATCCCATCGGAAATAAGCAATCGTTAAGACTCCACATGGGAATACGTAGTTTAAATATTCATTATTCTGAACATAAAATAGGTCGTCCGAAAACAATAAATTAATTTATTTAATGTGGTTGTCGAAAAAATTATAAACTTGATATATTTTAGTGCATAACGTTATTTATGCATTTATATTACTAGTTTTTCGATGCATAATAACTGGTAATAAATAATATAATAGATATAAAAATTACATATCAATTTTACAATGAACGTTTCGAAAACGTTTTATAAAACTTTATTTTAAACTTTTTAATTCGATTAGTACATGAGCAAAACAAAAACTTTTTAAAGAAAAAACTCACGAACGTAACAATTGTCTTTTCGCTCACCTAGTTTCCTAAGAAATAAGCACTTCCTTTTAAGCGGTAATGCATTCTTATATATTTATAACGGGCAAATCAATCAGCAAATATTTGCGAAGAGAAAACCAAATTTTTAAGCTAAAATAAATGACTAAATTTCAGGTTTAGATCAACTTCGCTTAAAATAACGAAAAATATATTTTAACTTACTGCCCGCCAAATTAGAACAGAAATTAATAAAAATTAAGTTCAATTTTAATTATTTAATGTAAACAGAGTTTAAAAGAATACATATATTTTTAAAACAGAAATAAAAGATATACGACTCTTGAGTTTTTTTTTTTTACAAAATTTGGGTAAAACCCTCTACATAAGTAGCACCAAAATATCCATTGTGATATGCTTTCCCCCCGCAGTAATATATTTTCATATTGTGAATTATAAATATTTTATGATGTTCTCTTTTTTTTCTTATTTACTTCTTATTTTGTTTTAAACTTTATTCGTTTCAATAATTATTTTCTCTATTTCTGCGCTACTTATTACCAATAATTGAAATTTTAAAACAAATTTTGCTAAGAGTCCTTAAGCTTTCTTACTTCAGCTCAAATTTTGTAAAATACACATTAAGTTTCTTATTTCACATTAAAATATTTTTCATTTTGAAAATGCAAAGATATATTACATTTATCAAGGCGAATAAGTCTGTTATCGAATTTGTTATTTTTGGCTATTAACCTACGTGTCGAATTTTATAAATGTATAAAAAATCTGCATATACTTTTTATTTGGATTTACCTGTGCAATAAATTGTAATTGATTCGTCTTGATTTTTTTATGTTGCTTATTAATCGTTTACGGAATTTCTCTATTTAATGCGACAAAAAACACGAACAGATATTATCTTTATAGTATCAATGGTAGCTTTCTCTATGTTTGTATATCCTTATAACTTGGAAACGGATATAAAATATGGATCTAGGAGTGTTTCTAATGGGTCAAAACTTAAGCAATGAGAAATAATTAACATACTTCAAATTAGTTAAGTCAAACTGATGTAAGCTATTATAACAACAGGTACACGACAAATGTAATTGGCAATGCATAAAATATACACATTCAAGTATTGAAGAATAAAAATCCAAAACAATAGTTGAATTTATATTTTAAAAATACTAAACAGAAATTATTTAGGTAAAGGAAAATAAAAAAGGGTCATCCTTACATAGAAAAGGAACAAAGCCTTCTCGTTTATAGAAAAATTAATTACTTTTCTTTCTAATATGATAAATATAAAATCAACCTGTTTTTTTTAATTATTACATTTCAAAGAAGATGCCTCTAAATTATAGGGGATCATTTGCTAGTCTACAATACAAAATCTATTTTTAATATTAATTAAACATTCGTGTTTATGGTTAATTAATATTAACGTATTTAATTAATATTACGTATTTATTTTTAAAATAATTTAAAACTTAAGTGTCGGAAAAGAAATACTCAAGGCGAAATTTAAGGTATTTAAAAACTAATTTGTATTACTTTTGCTCTGATTTAAAAGAGGGCAAAAAATTACTACTAATTTAATAAAAAAAATGCAAATATTAATGAAGTATACGAAAATCTACGCTCCTTATTCCGTAATTGATAATCACACGAAACGATCTAGCTAGTAAGAAATAAGTTTTATTAAAACCAGCAAAATTCCATGTTCTGTGTTAGTAGTCAGGCTATATTTTGCAGTTCTTTAAAAAAAAATATTTTTCGTCGCAACTCTTGCTAAGACTTCTAAAATAATACCAAAGTGTGGTTTTTTGAAAAGGTCACAACTTTACACTTTATAGGATTTGATTGTAAATATTACCTCTTGAGCATGCCACTAAGTATGAAGTTCACTATTAGAAGAAAAATAAATGTGGAGGCACTAAAGCTAGAACAAAAAAAATCTAGCAGAGTTTTATCATTCAAGTTTTTGTTTAGATTTCTAATCCGGATTGCAATAGCATCTTCAGCATGGGCAGGAAGCCAACACAAGTCAAACAAAGAAGAGTTAACTTAATGTCATTAGTTTCAGTAGCAGAATAATTGACGATTAGTTGAAGTGAGATAAACACATAAACTGTGTCAGATATTTTAGACATGAAGACTTTTTTGTTAGTAACTTATGAATAAAATAAAATTATTCCATGCAATTTTTATAGTTTTTTTAAAAGATCTTTTTTTATTTATCTTTAATAAATATCTTTTTTTCTTTTTAACGATCTTTTTTATATATTTTTTTCTTTTCGATATTTCGCTTTCCTTTGGAAAGCTTCTTCAGGAAAAAAAAAATTTTTTTTTTAAAACAAAAAATTTTTCAATATGAAAAAATGTTTTATATGTTTTTGTCAAATGTTTTTGAAAAATTTTTTCAATATGTTAATAATTTTTTGTTTTCAAAAATAAAAATTTTTTCCTGAAGAAGCTTTCCAAAGGAAAGCGAAATATCGAAAAGAAAAAAATATATAAAAAAGATCGTTAAAAAGAAAAAAAGATATTTATTAATTATTCCATGCAGTAATCTAAAAATATTAATACGATACATATTTTGCATACATATTGTGAACAACTTAATGAATGAGGCATATTGCTTCTAAGCGAGAAGGACCGATTTTTTATAAAAATCTCTAAAGTTTTAGCGCAAAGCAACAAAATACTTCTGGAGCAAAAATCTGAGCGATTTCGAGGTGCCTTTATATTTGAAATCAGTACTATCTTCCAACTTTCAAAACTGTAGGAATTATGGAAAACTTAATTTTTAATAAATGTTAAACGACGTAGTATGTTTCATTCAAAGCAGCATTACAAAAATCAAATCCTTCAAGTCTAGCAATGAAGCCTACATCGTCATTAGCGGTATCAATAGTTGGAGAAATAAATTTGCCCAAGAAAGTATGATACTTTACATTTCCCATCTAAGAATCACATAATATATAGTTTATGCTACATTTATCACTGGATAAAACCGATAAAATCTGAAAATGCTGATATAATAATCCCCACGTACATTCCGAATTATAGATTTTAACCTATTCGCAGCTCTTTAATAAGTATCAAAATAAGTATCGCAAAAGGTATACAAAATTCAAATTCAAGCTAAGAAGCGCGCAATGATAAAAATTAAATTGTTTACAATTTCTATAAAAACATCTTCGAATTATCACTTGGAGAAATATTATATGAAATACTGCGGCATAATATAAAGTAAGTATTACAAATATGTTTGAAAATTAAACTTATATTACCTTCTTTTCCTTTATAAATTCCGAATGCAACCGTCTTAAATGTTTGGTTATATTTGCTGTGTTACCGCCTCCGAAGTACAAAACTTTGTTACACAGATGGCAACGAGCGTGTTTGGAGTCTTCCTTGGTACAATATTTCCAAATAAAACTACGACTAGGATGTATTCGCACTAAGTTTTCTAAACGCTTTTAGCAAAAAATTCAATAACTATTGAAACAACATAATAATGCACATATAACTAACGTCTCTTTGCTTGATAATATCATGTGAAGAGGACAAATGCCTAGCCAAATTGCTTGTTTGACTTCCAACACACGATTGACACAGCAGACACTGGAACCGCCTAGTACCATCAATGGGTTTAAAGTATTGCCAAACGAAACTATATTTACGGTTTGTAGAATCCTTGGATAAATCGGAAGTCTTTGTAACTGTTTTTTTGGCAAAACTATCTTTTGAGTGATGCTGTTGAAACGTCTCAATATCGACCAATTTGATGTCATTAGAATCTAAACTGCTCTCGTATATTTCACCCACTTCGTAATCAGTTTCAATCAATGTTTTCGCATTTTCCTGAATCTGATACTTTTCCATTTATTTGTTATTATGGGACAACGGATTTGTTTTGATTATTATAAATAATCGGTATTTAACATTGAATATTTTGTATTTTTTTTTCTCGTGAAACTAATAATTGAGTAGTCAGCTCAAAAAACAAGAAATACCAATTTATATATTTTAACACCACGAGTAATTGTAATTTGACGAATGGCCGATTAGAGACGCTAAATTGCAATCGGTTTCTTTGTAGTTCTTTAAACATAGAAAAAGCGGCGAAATTTTAAAACATAGAAACGAAAATAACAACGCTGACGATGTAAAAAAACAGTCTGGGTACACTGAATGGTAGTTTGAATACGAATAAATCAAAGATTTTTTACTAACTTCCACCCTAGTATAAAAATTTATGATATATACGGTATCAAAGTTTTTTTTTCAAGACAATCTAAGGCATGCTATAATTATTTATTAGATAATTACAGTACCTGTATTTGACATTAGAAATGTTTTGACATCAAATTGAAAAGGTACATTGTATATAGCAAATTCAACAACTATCGAACTGCACCTACCTGAAGATGCATTGTACCTCAGATGAAAATCAATATGGATTCCTGCTTTATGTAAACCTTTCAATTGCCATAAGCACATATTTTTCGCTATGTCTGAACTAGACAGCAAACTGATTACTCGTTATCTTTTCGAATAAAATACTCGTTATTGCCATTTCGTTAATATTTTACATCACTATAAAAGTACAAACCGGATTTCTGCAAAGTAATTTTTACCTTTCACCCTAAGAATTACGAATAATTTTTTGTTTAAACTATTTTCACCAACAACAATTCATGTTTGTGAACTTAGATTGAGTTTTGACAAAACCGTTATTAATTTAAAAGATGAATGGTAGTGACTTTGACCAAAATAATTATGAGGAACAAAGAACAAAAAAGCGTAGTTTAGTGTGGCAATTTTTTGAGAAGATAAGTCGACAACGAGTACAATGCCGTTTGTGTAAGCATGAACAAAATTATCAAGGAACGACCGGCAATATCCTGAGACATTTGAAGGCTCGTCATAGCTTAGATGTCACTATAAAAGGACAACAGAATCCTCAAAATCAAGAGCGTATTAAGGAATTGATGAACATGACATCTATAACAACTGCACTAAATTTTGATAAAAAACCATTAATTTTACACAAGGAATCATCTAATGATTCATCAGGCACTGCTGATCCTTACAATGACAGCGGTAAAAGACAAAAGGTAGTACAAATAGAAAATTGCTGTAAAAAGTTAGAAAATCCAAAATTGAATTTGCATGCATAATTCAATATTTATGCTTAAAATTTCAGAGCTTTGATGGTGATATGTTTTACGCAGATATTACAGAGCTGCAAGAGGAGTCTATTTATAATACCGAGAAAAAGGAACGATACCGAAAATCCGCGAAAATGACAAAATTGGAAGAAGACCGTATTTTAGCTGAAACTGAATGTTATCGTGAAAAGGCAGCTTATTTTCGAATTCAAAAGCATTTAACGGCGCTACAAGCTAAAAAAATTAAATTAGAAATCGAACAATTTATTTTGAATAATAAAAACGGAACTTAGTCAATGCTTTACATTTCTTTCATAAAAATTGTTGTAGTACATTTGGGCAGATTATTTTAAAGAAAGGCCAATGTTTTTTGATAGCTATACAATTTCTTGAAGACCACGACACGCATCGTACAATGCTTACTTAATACTTTTATACCTTAAGTACCTCTTAACGTTTTTCAAATCGATAATTATTTTTAGACGCTAGTTAAATGATTTCAATACATATTAAAGATAACTTAAGACAAGTTGTGAAATATACGGATTTATAATATGAAAAAGGGAGTGAAAATATAAATGACTTGTTTTTGAAAACGGTTGTTGGCTATCTAACAGCTGAAAATTTGCAGTATTTTATGCTAAAAAATAGCCAAATCGATTAATTAGAACTTTGCCCAATAAGAGTTAAAAATTAGTTACTTTTATTTTACATGAACTTCAAAACTAGTAAATCTTAGATAAAAAGTTATTTAAAATTTTAAAATAAGTTAATCATATGAATCTTCATTGGAACTAACCTTTAAAATTAAGCTTCCATATGTGCATAATTCTTGTTTAAAAAAAAACAACTTCATAATGGATTGCCCATTTGTCTGTTTTGAAGTCAATTTACATCAAATCCATAACATATAGGGCCACCTTTTAATTTCTAATTTTAAATATTTACACTTGTTAGAAGTACACATTCCATAAGAAAGTAAATGCCATGTAAGTTAAATTACGTCAGCTATAAATGTTTACACTCATAATTGCGGACATATTTGTTTAAATTTTAATTGTCTGTAATTATCCAAGGTATAAATAAGGCTATCAAATAACATCTAAGTTGTGCGGGCACAAATATAAAGAAATCTGGCTTAAGCAAAATAATGGAAACTTTAAATTATTAATAAGAAAATACTAATGTATGTATATTTTTAGTTTTAATATTGTGGATTTAAGTTAATTTATTTTTTTACATAAATTAAAGTTAAAATTATTGCTGGACTGCGTACAGATCCAGAAGAATGAAGATTACATAAATGAGATATTTGTTTCTTTAAAATGGGTTATAAAGCAAGGAAAATCTTATAATAGCTATAAGTTGGAAAGTGCGGCAGTTCAACTGAAATAAACAAATATATATTTGTTCTAATTGTGCATCTAGAAACTTTATGATAGTAAGAAAAATGTGAAATGAGCAGAAAATGGGAAAGTTTTTTTTTCGAATACAAAAAAGTTCTATAGATTACATGAAATTTAGAGAATTTTTAATACCAGTCTAAATCCAGTATATCCAAAGAGAGCACTATTTTTAAATTAGATATTCAAAAGGTCACCAGTATTTATTACGTATCAAAAATAGAATCATTTGCTTTAGTTGTTAAATTGAAGTTTGTCGTGAAAGGATCAGAAAAAAGTTACATATTATTAAAAAAATTATAAAGAAAACATCAATACTAGTTGGGCCCGAACTTCATCCCAGGTGCCCTGCTAATTAGTAAAATTTCCATTAATACAAGAAATTTTCGTTTAGACCTGTTTAGATTGTTTTTAATACCCTGAATTTAAAATTCGGTAAACAATTGAACAAATTAAGTTAAAACACATAAACGGTAAGAGTAAGATATACTACTTTTAAATCGGAAAACATAACAAGGTGAGAAAATATTTAATAGCATAAAAATTATATTAATGGTTTTGATGTATGTTCATACATATATATATGCACGCCAGTATATAGCAATCTTGTTCACTTATAAAAAATCTTGCTTTAAATTATATATCAAAGCAAAATTACTTTTTGTGAACTCCTGACAATACACATACATATGTACATATATACATATATGTTCAACTTTCCATCTGTTGCATGTGTGCTAAGTCGCTGAGTTCTATAAATGTTATTATAATTTTTTTAAATAAGTATATGGCACATGTGCATAAGTTAATTATGTCAGAGGAAAATTAAATTTCCATCTTTATCACATAAATACATACATATGTATATTCATAGTTTTTATTTAAATTTCATTTATAAGTTTGGCATTTTTTTAAATTAGAACAGACTTAACCTGATAACAACTCTCCTAGTGTATTTTATGCTACCTTCTAGAGGTTATGAGTTGTGTTATAGAATACCGATTTTTGTTATTAATGTACCTTTTTTAATTTCAATTTTATAATTAAATTCATTTTTATTTACACATGTATTTATACAGTATTTTCAGTATTAAAATTTATTTCTAAAGTTTATTATCTAGGTATAGGATAGGTATGTAATATATGTATGTAACAGTTTATTTTGAATACAGTTGTTCCAGCTCAAATTTAACTTTTTTAGCTTGTAACGCTGTTAAATGTTTTTGAATCCGAAAATATCCCGCCTTCTCCCTAAAATATTCAATTTCAGCTCTAATGCGTTCATCTTCTAACGAACTTCGTTTACGGTTCGAGCTTAATTTGGAATTACGATTGTAATTGGATGTTTTGTCTTCTTCCTCTTTATTATTATAATGGCTGTAGGTATCGACAAAATCAACTAAAGGCTAATAAAATAAGGATAGTCCATATTAGAGTTCATATTCAATAAATTTGCAAAATAAAAAATACCTACTTCTTCGTTATTTCCATAAGGATCAACATCAGCTTCATTAGCATATTGATGTAAGCACGGACGACTACGGCTATATTTCAATAACTTTTCGCTTTCGCCATCATCATCAATTTTTCCTTTAACTTCATTACGTTGATCATCTTCTTCATAAAAACTACATTCATTTTTTATATTTATAGCTGCTATAGCTGGTTCAAATGGTATGCCAAATGTGGTCAAGGCTTTCATGCGCTTAACATTTTCTGGATCGGATAAACCAACAGCTCTAGCATCTATGTCATGTTTTGCTTTCAAATGTCTCAAAGCATTGGCTGTATTGCCCATGTAACGTTGTTCATGTTGGCATATACGGCACTTGACGCGAACACTACTTAATTTTTCAAAATATTGCCAAACCAGACTAGCACGTTTACGTATTGGTACGTCCTTATTGGACTCCTCGTTATCACTCATTTTTATTTGTAAGTATATTTAATTATTTAAACAACGGTTTCTCAAATTCAAACAGTTAGAACATGACGAATATTTTTATTAATCGTTTAATTTGCAAAAGTAAAGGTTATGCTGATATTTTTGGTAATTCGAATAAAATGTTTGTATTCGTGTAAAAAAACAAAAGAGATAATAAGTGTTGTTAAATTTTATTTTAATGAGTCGAGTAATTGCATTCGATTAAAAGTAATCGAATCGAGCCAAGTAAGTTCTCATGTCAAAAGGCAAACTCTAAGTGCAATTGCATTTTATAAATTTTTAAATGTTTAAAAATTAACAAGAAAAAAGCTACATAAAGTAGAAATTTAAAAAAAAAACTTAGATATTTTTTTTTACAGAAAAATTTCTTCCCTCATCTTTATTTAAGATATTGTATATAAAATACACTGTATAACATATAAAATTGAATTTAAAAACCTTTTTGTTCTTTATATTGAAATAAAATTTCGAATATATTTGTTTAATTTAGAGCATCCACCAAAAAATATTGCATCGAGTGTCTTATTGGTTGAAGTAGAGCAACAGCACAATCGACATACTAGTTTTTAAAAGCAAATAATTTGTTTCAAAACACGATATGAGATGCTAGTGAGCTCAATAAATTACATTAATGATTTTTTCAGAAAGGTGACTCCACAACAAGCAGTAAAATGGATGCTATATTTCTATTAAAGATTATTAATAAGAGAAAATTTTGAGCTTTTCAAACTACTTTTTTTAACACTACTGTACGAAAAACAGTGTGGCAACTATTTATATACATTACATTTACTCATACATGCAAAGAAGGCCTGTTATTCATTTACACTGTATCTACGCCATTTTTACTCGACGCGTCAACTTGTGAAGACATGTATTTATAATTTTTCTTATGTCAGTGAACTTTATATTTATAAAAAACTTTGTCCTAAATATATTTTATGAATAAGCAAAATGAAAGTAGCCGGGCGTAAAACGAGTTCTGCCTATGAATTATATGGATTTATACCAAAAGTTGACAATGGTAAACATTCAGCTATTTGTATGTCGTGTAATCGAGTATTACAAAACACGGCGGCTATACGCTTGCAAAAGCATAGGTATGTGTTATTTAGTTTCTATCATACACATACACACAATATTAAAGGCAATTTGTCAATGTAATAAAAATATTATTTCCAGAAATTCATGTGTTGCAAACCGTGCTGCTAGTGGTGATCAAACTCATTTTCCAAGTGTGGAAAATAAGGTAAACAACAATCAAAATATTAATATTTAAAAATAGTGTGGACGTGTAAATTCGTACAAACAACATCAAGAATTAAATTATGAACATACGTACATATGCATCTGTGTATAAACAATCTGTAAACAACAGATGACAGGCAGAACCAAAACATTTGGTAAATAAGTATGTATATGATTTCGCTATGTGTTTGCTTTTATCTATACAAATAAGCCAGCCCTCTCTTAATACAAGTTGCCTTACCATAATTGTTGGAATTTTCTTGAGTCCTCGGCGATGCTACTCCAATTAAAAAAATATATCCAGGGTGATAGAGCATTTAAAAAATTGGTAGTCGTCTATATTTTCGTTGTTGTGAGCCTCTTGAACTTTTCATAGAAAACTACAATTGTGCAGTACATTTTTTAAGGTATTATTACTTGTAAGCTTTCGAAAATATCTTCCATGAGATGTAAAATTTGTTATAGTTTCTTTAGTCATTAAAAGGCAAAACATTAAAAAAAAACTATATCATCTTCAAGATTTTTTGGCCGCTAGCAAGGACTTTCTCGGTAAACAAAAAGTAAAAGTTTTAAATTACTGTTAGTCCATTTTCAGGGGAATCAATTACAGAAAATAATTAATTGTATTTTTCGAATAGACATTCATTTTATTTGGAATCAAGAACTAAAGTCCTTGATAACTAAAAAATCAATGATTTGCATGTAAATTTTGCAATAGAAAATTTGTAGTTGCAGATTATTTTTAATAAGCAACATTCAATGCCAAATTGAATTTTTAATTAGACAATACTTGCAATAAAACAAAATTCAATTAGGTTTGACATCTGATGAATCCTTTTTTTGATAAATTCTAAAATTGTAAAAGAATGTAAATATTTAAGTATACTCACCGTTTCTTTTTCAAAAGTAAAGCACTGGTTAACAAAATCCTACTTAGAATCAATGAGTTTTATTATATCTTTTGTTGTTGTTTAAAACATTTAATTATATGAGCAATACTTATATTGTTTTGAGAAACTTACATTTTTTCTCCTCAATAAAAGTAGATAATGTAAAAAGGACCAACTTTACTTTGTTAATTCTCTTAATTGGAGGCATAGTTATACATATTTTTTATAATTTTCAAATGCCTGCTTAGAATGACTTAAAATAAATTTAATTTTTTCTGTAGAAATAAATTTTAAGTTTTAATTGTTTATGTATCTGCATATATGCTGGATGTGGATACTTTAGTGGATAAAATTACATATTCTCTGCTTAAATGTCACTTTCTGCGTGTCACGGTTCAAAATTTAAAGCCTTGATAAACAGTTTAATTGTGTATAGGCAATTTTATTGTCTCGTAAGTTAATTTTTTATTACTAGCATAAAGATTACAATTATACTTTAAGATACGTAAAAAATATGTTGTATGTATTGTATACGTTTTAGTTTTAAACTTTAGAAGTTTTATTTATGCTGGGTCTAGTTTAAAAATAACATTTCCAAAATTTTAAACCGTTGAACAAATGACGAAGGTCTGAAATTAAATCACAATGTCTGTCCGTGTGTCACAGGAGCTGCTACAATAACAGCTATTGAAAAGCAGTATTAGTACGTGATGATGTTTCTGTTTCGCATCGTAGCAGGGAAGATTTTATGTTCACAGCAAATAATAAAAAGCGAACTTTAACTGAAGAGTGGCCCATACATAGGACGAAACTCTTCATGAGTTCACCTCGCACTTGCCCAATTTTTTGATTTTTTACTTGTTAAAATTATTATTTTTAATTCGTATCTTATCATTATTATCATTACATATAATGCTTTTCAGTGAAACCACTTGGAAAACGAAGAACAAGTTGTCTTGAAGTACAGCATTATTTAATCATTCTAATTAAAAATATAATTTTCTTTTTACAGAGACGCATATCAAAACCTGATAGAGTTCAACAAATTGACAGTGTAACTTCAAATGTTAAAACAGAGTTAAGTAACATAGAGTTTGATGATGACAAATTTGATGAAAATGACAATACAAATGATAATTCTTACGGGGACACAGTGGAAGTAAGTAATTTAGATAGCAATATAGTGCATATTAATTAAAAATGTTTAACGAAAGATATCGAAACAAACTAAAACCAAATAGAAAATGAACACTATTTTTTATTTTTTGTTTTAGAATTTTCAAAATTGTATATCATCAACTAAATCTGCAACAGAAAAGGATAGAGCAGATGAAAAATTAAAAGCTAAGATTCAATATTTAAAAACAAAGTCGAAATATTTTTTGAGTGAAATTAATAATTTAAAATTTAACAAAACAATGATGGTCTTAAAAATTAAAAAACTAAGATTAGAAATTAAACAGTTAGAAGTAGATAATTAATAAAATGTAAATGACTCATATATATTTTTTTCTCAGTTGTTTTCTTATTATTCTTTTTTTCCACCAGTGAAGCAACGATATCCGTCTGTAGAAGAATGTATGTATGTATGCACAAAAACAGTAGCGTTATACATTAAATGAACAGCAATAATTTTCTGCTAGCATGGTTTTCATAACTTTAAATGAAAATAACATTTAATTATTTAATTTTACCCTTTGAGAGAAAGAGAGAGAGAGAGAGTGAAAAACTTGGATCAAATGTTTCTGTCAAGTCTCACAATTTTCTTGCTCACTGTATTACAGCTGGATTTTTACAGTGGCCTGTTATTAGGTACATTTTGTTTAAAATCCTTTGTTTTTATTTTAAATAATAATATCCCACTTTTGCGCACTAATTTGCTAATTTATATTATAGCTTTTAAATTAAATGTCTACTAATTTCAAAAAATAATTCTTTGATTTACTTATATTGATAACGCAATAACAGATATTGTACTGTTGGGCAAAGCCTACCTAAAGATTTATCTAATGCTTTAAGTGAAATGTTTATTTCTGGTCCCTAAAGTTGATTGGAATTTCGTCTGTCAGAGCCCTATCTCTGGAACCGCAATAGGTGTATTACTGTAGTCACTACAACAACAACTACTACAAATAAAGGTGTTGTTCCCCAATAATATGATATTCAGGAAGTTTTTGACCATAGCAATAGCAACAAGTAAAAATTAAAACTTAATGAAATAGCATCTCAGTGGACGTAACCGTCCAAATGACCACAATGGGCAAAAACTGTAAGTTTACGGGTTTTAATATTCGCAATGGAAATGAGTACAAAAAAAGTCAAAATAAAATATAAGGGGTGTTCCTATAGTGGCGAGAATTGAACATGTATAACATAAGCTTTTAAACCGTAGATAGCAGATATTAGGAATTTACACAGTATGTAAATTGTATGTATGCTACACAATAATTGTGAACATTAAATTTAAAGGTGTTTCCATATAGGCCGTAGTTTTGATGAATTTCACCTCACCTTTTAAACCGTTATAGGCGGGCACCTTAGGTGGCCCATACACTGTACGAAAACTTGGAACATTTATTTTACACCATTGGCAACGTGTGCGCCATATTTCATAAAGACCCGTTAAGTAGTACTCCAAAAAAGCAGATTCTTCAGATACTGTTTTCCTTATGCTTATTTATTATAAACAAAATAGTTAACTAAACTTTGCATTAACCAAAATTGATTTAAAGTCAGAGAAGACAAACCGCAAGTGAAAATATTGAATTAAATTCATATTAAAAATATTATAGTTTGGTTAAATTGTGGTACACATAAATAATATTTCAAATTCGTCTAAAATATAAGATAAAACCTTCCAAAAAGATGAAATAAATATTATGTGCACTATTTCACGCAAATTAAAAAGAGGTTTTTATTTCCGAAATAAGTTATATGCAATTACTGAGCAATTCCTTTTTTTTAGCCTTGTGTTACTTTATATCAAGACGAAAATCCAATACAGACGCCTGTTACAACACATCAACCGCCGTCTGAAACTTTCGAACATTATCATGGAACTAACAATACCACCAATTCAATACTTGATACTGACAATGAAATCCAAGAACTTGATGATGAAGATTTGAATAATATCGAAACAGAACTCGACGTTATACAAAATTTAATGCCGCGATCTAAGGAATCAAAACAATTACAAGATGAATTAGCAAAGGCGGAGACAGAGTATTATCGTTGCAAAACTGCCTACGTTACAAAACTTACGGAAAATTGTAAAATTAAAAGAACGTTGATGTTATTAGAATCCCGTAAATTACAACTGGAAATTGAAAAACTCGCCAACGAATCTTAATTTTTTGTGTTTTACTATTTTTTATAGAATATTTTGCATTTTGTTATTACTTATGTATTGAATAAAAATGATAAATGTTTCGAGTAGAGGTCGAATAATTGGCTATAATATTTGTATTCATGTTTTTTTTATAAAATTAAATAACACAAATAAAATAACTAATTTAAGCAATTTAATATTAATTTTACAAAGTATTCGCAAAAATAATTTGTGTTTTAAAACAGGGAGCTGCTTAATTTAAAAAAAATATTGTGAACAATTTTAAAATGACTCAGACCATTACTGAATATTATTTAAATTTTACTGTCAAACTATTTTCATTAATATACTTTACATTTCATATGGTTTTGGAATTTTATAATCGAAAATTCTGAGAACTTATTGTCAGTAAACTTTTAAGGATTTTGTAATAAATCAGTTGTTTAAAATATTTTATTTTTTACAATTTAATTTTTTTAAATTAAATTAAAACAATAATGTCGGAAAACCTGCAATCTAATACAAACGAAAACCAATGTGTTAGCGATGACCAAGCTTTAATAAATTCTGAACTACAGCATCCATCATTGCCTACGGGTGAACAACTAGAGAATGTTTTAATGTATGATAAACAACAGCTATTGGTGGAAAAGGCAAATGATACATTTCGAGAGTTGTGCAAAACGTTGGAAAATGAACAAACTAAACTAATAGAATTAGAAGAACGGCGTAAGAAGTTACAAGAAGAAATGCTTCTTTTAAAGGCTGAAATCGAAGATGAAAAACAATCATTTAATATACACTTAGTACAATCGGTAGCCGACAATCTTAGTGCAATAAATGATCCTAATGATACGGGTAATTATTCAAAGCTATTATTTAGTTGTTCCTAAATAAACATGTGTAATTTAGTGTGCGATCAAAGCAAAATGATTGAAGAAAATCTAGAGCTAAAAAACTTATATACCTGCTTCGAAGAAGAGGAGAATCAACCAGAAACAGCACGTAACATGGCTGTCGTAAATAGCCAAGAGTTTCTCAGGGAAGCCCCCACTATTGAAGATCATGTCCAATACATAAGAAATGAATTGCATAACGTTCTTACCCAGTGTATATCAGAGCGATGTGCAGAATAATTGCGAATAACTTATTTTTACATATTTTTCCAAAGTATATATTTCTAATATTTTTATTTTTAATAAATTGTTTTTAGTTCTTATCGCTAAAAATTGATGAATACTTTTCAAATATCACACTTTTTAAAAGTGCATAGATATTTTGTTCAAACACTTGAACCTGTGCAAGTTGTTTCGAATTTTGCAGATGAAAGTAAAAAGTTTCCAATAGTGAACAAATTATCTTAAAAAAAGCACATTGTTAGTGACATTAAAAAAACAAATTAAAATTAAACTTACCGCCATAATGTCTTCCTGATACTTGTGTACTTTAATAGTTTCCATTAAAACTGGTATAAATTTGTCCAAGAAATTAATTAAATGTGGCTCTACTATAGACAGCTGAATAGGTAAGATGGTCAAAATGAAAATTTTGTGTATTTCCTACGATAAGTATAAATTGTCAGTTGCTATTTAATGTAAGTTTTTTCAGTATAAAATACCTGCAACATTTGCTTAGCAATTTGCTCGGATTGAAATAATTTAAAAGATTCTAAAACGAACATGTGCAATATACGTTTGGCCCATCTGTAGCACGTGTAACTAGTGTTAGCATTGGCCAAAAGTCGATATTCGTTCATATTCTCGAACAGTAATTCTTTATTAAAAAAATCTTCGAAAGATTTGTAATTAATTGTATAATAAGCAATTAATTTGTTAACAAATTTTAAAAGACATATTGAAATAGCACTATCTGACGATAGTGATATATTACGAAGTAAGACTTCCATTATATCGTCTAAATAATTCCACTAAAAAAGTAAGAAAGGAAAAGGTAATAAATTTAACAAGGCTAATTTTACAAGGTTCTAGGTAAAAAATCTTATTCTAATCTATTTAAAATTTAATCGACAATAAGTTTATTCTCGATGCGACACTGCAAATTCCGAAATTATAACATATAAATGTATTTTTTTGAGCAGTTTTAAAATCGTTTTATTATTTTTAAAGCTCTTTCTTAATTAAATCTGTTTTTAATTACATGGGTCAGTGCAAATGCTTTGCAACAATCGTCCACTTCATTTAAATTAGTAAAAAGAATTTTCAATAAACAATATTAAAAACAACTTTGAAATAAATTCCATGGGATTTGAATTTGACGCGTTGCTTTGACGAGCAAAACAAATATAAAATTTGATGTAGCTATTTTATATCTGAATTAGGCTTTTATTTATTTCACAAGCGACAGAAAGTGATAAAAAATAAACGATTAGGCAATTAAAAATTGGATTCTAAAATTATAAAAATTTGAAAAACTTTATTTTTGATCGCCCTAGTTATTTTCATGCACAACATAAATGTCAAATTTTGACTTTTATTATTGGCCGAAAAATAATCTTATTAGAGCATCATTCCTTATCTAACAAGCATTAAACGATAGAAATCCATCCATCGATTCTTAGTTTTCTTTTTGATTTTTATTTATTGAATAGAAAATAAAAGTAATTTTTTAATTTTTTTTTCCTAAAAAATTGTTTATCTGAGTTCTATCTAAACCTGAGAATAAAAGTTAATTTAATATTTCGTTAATAGTTGTTTTTATGTGAGCTACTTAACCTTAATGGACAGATTATGGAAAATTGTTAATTGTTAACTTTTTGAATACAAATTAATGATGCAAAAAACTAAGTATGTTTTAATTTGATTCATGGTAAAAGAGATGTTAGTGTCATTTTCAAAGATGTGATATTTTCTTAACGTTTTACAGTTTGAATTAAAAAAGTTTTAATGGCCCTTGATTTAAAATAATATTAAGTGTCGGGTTCACTGATATTATTTTTCTAGAGAATCGGTATCGTATCGATCCAGCCAACATTAACAACTAGGGAACAATTTTGTGACAAAAAAACCGTATGTTAATTACGTATAGTCTTTTTTAAAGGAATAATTGTCGTAACTTGCTGCCGATCTTAATGTTTAAAGAAAAATCTTTCAATCCTTTTTAGAAAATAATCAGCGAATTGAAAAAGAAAAAACGATAAATGATTTTCAAATAAAGGAAACGGGATTTATATGTAATGACGTATCTGCTGTCAGCCCTGATTAAATTTATTAATCTATAATATAAAAATTTGCTTATATTTATTTGTACTAGTTGACAAATATTAAAAAAATGTTATTCCATGGTCCTAAATAAAAATGTTGTAAAAATTACCTCAAAACTATCAAAATTTTCATAAAAATCCAAGCATTTAATTAAACAACTCCATTGTTGAAAAACAAAATGAGTTGAGTCCATAATGCTAATATCTTTAAAAACAGCATCATAAATAACGCTATGAATATTCATAGAAATAATATCATCTCTATCCTAAAATAAAAGGTAATTTATAATAGGAAATTTCTATAAATATATAAAAATTATTACCCCATGTTGTAGTATAATCATAAATATAGACGTACTTAAATTTTTGTAGTGGGCGTCATAACATAAACGAATGTTTAAAGCTACCGCTAAGCAAAACTTAATGAGCCGGGGGCTCATTGTCTGGCCAAGATCAGAAACAGTTCTAAAACGAAACTAAAAAATTTGTATCACATTTAGTTTAATAGAGAAAGAATTCAAAAACATAATACGTAGTTGTTGATATTAGCTGTAATCGACTGGCATTGAAATCAACGTAATTGCAACCAAATTGCTTTTACTCTTTGAAATCAAGATTTCATAATGAAATTTGATCAAACTAAAAACATTTTGATTTCGATTCCAATCACTTTAATTAAAAAAATTTATTCAATCGTTCTTACCGTATTGATTAAATTTAAAATTTAAATCAAATTGATTTTGAAAACAATACAAAATTAGCATCATTTTCAGGAAATTACAATTAAATCAATTGCAGGCTTTTCGAGCTCTGCTACCTACCTCTAAATAATTAACAAATCCATTAACAGCTCCCAATTGTCGTTTCCATTTGTCCTTATCTAATTTTTCCTCATAATATTTAAATATTAACTCATCCACCTCTTTGGATACGCTATTTAACTTTTGTAATATTCTTTCCGCATTAAAAACTAATTCAGTTTTATTTAATTTAAAAATTGAATTAGGCGCACTTATTTCACAGAGAAGTAGAATTAGATATGCTTGTATCTAAATTAAAAGTATAGGATATTTAAAAAAGAAAAAGTTAGTATTATCTTTCATATCATGATTATATAGTTCTACCTCCTGTTTTATTACTTCATCTGTTTCTCCAGCCCATACAAAATTCTTTGGTTCCTGTTCGATACAATCGTATAAAAGCGGCAAATGAATTTCCAAACACTTGTGAACATCTTTAAAATGATCTTCTTCAATGGGTATGCTATCCAAGTCCTGTTTAAGTTCAGGTAGTAGGCAAGATTTTATTAAATCCCTTATATCACTTAAGCAATTCATTATATTATTCTCCTGAGTTGATTTTATTCAAAGTAATGTAATTTTAAGTTGCAGAACTCCATTAACTAAACCAGCTGTTTCAGTATCATGTATACAAAGGCACATTTATTTTTGAGGTATGCTCAATAGGTAAAGATTTCTTGTTTATTATTTTTGATCAATTACCAGTAAAAATTGTTTAAATGACGCTCACATCTAAGGCGGTTAATTTTTGTTCTACAGCAGATTGGTTTTTTTGTCTGTAAATTAAAATATATTATATAAATTATGTAATATTTTCAAAAGTTTTAAAGTTTCTTATCAAAATAATTATAAAAAAATATATAAAAATAATATATAATATGTACCGCCTAAAACCAGGCTAACGTATAACATCATATGGTCATACCTGTAGCACAAATAATCTATGGCTGTGGTATGTATATGACATATGCATTCTTTGTTTTGGAATATTCCAATCTGTGTATATACGCGTAAAACTGAAATAAACCTTGACGCAATTAGTTCCCGTTTACACCTTGAAACTACAGTTGTGTAGTTGAAAACATATAGTATACATAGTTTCGTATACTTACAATCCACTTCGGTTGTGTCTAAAGCAAAATTTAAGCAGTATAATCATGAATTGCAGAAACAAAACTTCTATGTGTGAACAAGAATGTTCTTAAATTCTTTAAGGCACAAAAATTGCATATTCATATAGTGAATAGGATAACTGTTTTTCTGAAATGAATTGTGGAAATATTTTCTACGAAAATTATGAAAAATATGCAAGTCTTGCACTAGAATTGGTGACACGCAACTAATTCCAGAATTATGTCTTGATTGAACAATTACACATTTTTGAACTGTGCCAGCAATATGAGATGTAATCTGTGTTATAAGACTGCTAAAAATTTACTCAATTTATTACTTTTCTTTTTGTTAGTTAAGCTTTGATTTTTCTCTTATTAGTTTGGTTTATTAATATTATAATCTAAATTTACCGAAACCATTACATTAAAACAATTTTAATAAATATTATTTTTGAATATTTGTATATATGTATAACAAATAGTATGGCACAGCGTTGAAGCCAACACTTAAATTTTTCTAACGTTTACCTGACGCACATGATAAAAAATGAAGTCTTAATATAAGATTTCAGATATTTTTGTTAATATTTAACAGAATTTTATCATATTGAACTGATATCATGTGCTGAACTACCGTTATCAGCATTTTGTAAAGCAACAAAACTACCCACTAAACACATCTTAAACATTAAATAATAGACACTTGTCATGTGACAGCAGATATAAAAAATACGACACTGTTATTAACAGTGAAAAATCTACACTGCCCTCTTGCTGTTTGTCATATGATCGATCTTTGGAGGAACTGAAATGATTGGAAATTTGGTAATATTTTCTTTATGCGTTGTTGCAGGTGAGTAAAAAAATAAAATGTTAGTAATAAAATCAGAAGTGATAATAAATTCATAAGTAAATGAAATGGGTACAACCCGAAAAAGTTGAAATTTGGTCGACAGCGGTGGTTCACAAAATATAGTGTTATTGATTTTTTCGTTTCGCATATTAGGAAAAATAGTCAAATAATAGAAATTTCATTTGGAATATTGAAATATTAATTTGATAAAATTTGAATTTTTTTTAGCAAAATCCACTGGTGAATTTACAATTTTAAACTCACCCAAATCATTGGCTTTTAAGGGCAATGAACCAATACCAAGTCACTGTATTGGAGAAGTTGCATATGCATCTTTGGGAAATGCCGTATCTGGAGAGTGTCAGTGGTCGGGTTTATACATTCTAGATCCCTTCAATTTACCTAAAGTCGGTGTTGCGGTGAGTTTAGATGGCGTTAAACATAGCAAAGTTTCTGCTGCTGGTAAAACTTATCCAATAGAAGGTAATATTGTTGAGCAATCCTTTAATGGTGTTATTGCTCAATTGGAAGCCGATAATGAAACCGTTTGTGTTGTTAGTTTTGAGCAGTTAGGAGAAGGTAAAATAGGTTTTAGAAATGCTGTCGGAGATGTTAAAATTCCTCCACCCGCAAATACCAAATACTTGAATGCTGACCTACATACTGCGGACAAGCAATTTTTGGAAAGTATTGCATATGTAAATGCAATTTCTGATAACTTTGCCAATATAAAAAAGACCTGCAAATTGGTCTATATTAGTTTGATTATTGATGGTGTAGCCAAGGCTCACGGTTATAAATCTGACGCATTCTATGAGGCACTGGATCTGTTTTATACCACAATAAAACATTTGAACTTAGCTGCTCAAAAATCCAGCAGTAATGAAGCTTTAGTTATAGCAACTGTAAATAAAGCTGATGGCGCCAGTCGCAGCAAGCGTGAGATAGCCCCTAAAGATGCAAAGGTAAGTAGAAAATTTGCTGGTCATCTTTGATAGTCTTAATAAATGTATTTATATTGTACAATAGAGTAAATATAATCTGGCTGAGTACTACAACGAAGACTATCCAATAATTTTCAATATTATCTTGTGGTTTATGGTCGTATTTGGATTTGCCCTTTTGGCCATTTGTTACGCCATCGGGACGATGGATCCCGGCCGAGATTCCATTATCTATCGTATGACATCTACCAGAATGAAGAAGGATAATTAATATGTTAAATAGATATCTGTTCAGGTAGTGGATAATAATTCATAATAATAATAAATAGTCATTCGTTATTTCAATTTCTGTATAAAAAATTATTGTTAATTTTCTTAACATTTAAAATTTATCAGCCAACAAAAGTAATGGTAATTATTATTAGCTTATAAAATTTTTTAAGTATTACTCGTTCAGTTAAAAAACCTTTTTAGAAACACTTTGGTTCTTCATTAAATAATTTATTTTTAAATAAAAGTTATTCTCTTATTTGCAACCACAATTCCCATTCCATTCTATTTTTATTTACTTCTTATACAATAAATTGGTATAATTTTTCATATATTTTTTTATTAAAATGTATATTCACTTTTATAAAAAATAAGCTGCATAATAAAACATTATGTGTAAATTTCTAGAAAATAAAAGTTACTAAAGTTAAATGTGTAATAAACTATATAATAAATTTATATATAAAAATTTGTTTGTTTAGTTACAATTTTGTCAATATTGTGGCAAATTGTATGCGGATACTATTTCTTCGTTTCTAGAGTAAAACTGTCAGAAGGATTTTTTCTATTCTATTCTATTAAACTATAAATCCAAGGAGCCTTAAAATGTAGTCGATATTATTTAAATGTAAACTTTTAGTTATTATGATATCAATATGTTAACGGTTTTTTGGACTGAGGGCCGTTTTCATAACTTGCCTATGAAGCAAAAACTAAAGGTGTATTTATAATTGCTTTTGAAAAACTACGAAAACGGTAGGAGCAAGGATTGTGAAACAACTAAGGCCTGCTGTTCTAATAATTAATAATTGATTGAAAGATTCTGCTACAAAATATTTGAGATATCACAAAATATGTAATTCGGAAATATAGTTACCGAAGGATTTTCTACCCCATAGTGCTGTAATTTAATATCCGTTAATTGCTAATATTCTAATGGAATATTTATATATGTATAATAATATGTAATATAACATATTTGAAATGTATTTTAGAATTAATTTTGTATGAAAAGTTGTTTTAAATAAATTTGAAATATGATATGATTATTATTTAAAAACTAAAATTAAAAATGTATATCTGAGTGGACGGCATATACATAGGCCATTTCGCTACTGCTCGTATAGCTCACCAATGATTTCTGCCCTTATATTGTATACAAAACACCCAAGCTAAATTGATTTAATGCGAACTGTAGTTAATCAACAAAGCAAAAAGGCAAATCCAACAAAATGTTTATACAAATAAATAATTCATGAGAATATTATGAAATGTTTGAAAGAATCAAGCACAATTAACGTAAAATGAGTTCAAATAATAAAATTTCTATTTCTGAATTTGTAAGTTGGTTTTTTAATTTGAAATACACATGATAATGGAGAAAACTTAAAGAGAAATCAAAAATGTTTAGAATTTTATATTAGTATTTTTGTTGCTTGAATACAGTTCTCATTTAATTGAAGGATTCTAATAACACTGTCACAATAGGGAAATTGAATTCGGAACACCAAACACTATAACACTACAAAGAAAGTTGAATTTGAGTTTTACTGTATTTTAGTGTGCGATTAATAACAGGGTTGTTGTAGGTGAAGGCTCCTAATATATACAACTGTGAAAACAAACAAACAAATCCATATGCTTTTTGTTCATACAAAATTTTTGCATTTTTATTATAAATTATAAATACATAATAAATAGCATCAATAAAAATTTTAGCCAAAGTAGTTGCATATCACAATGTCCATTGAAATTGAATCGGCTGAGTAGGTACTTTCTAAACTTTGTCAGTATTTGACCGGACTAAAACGTTTGTTTATTTTTTGCGTTAGCGTTATCCGCCTGATCCAGCAGTATCTAAAGGAGTCTAATTTGTATAAAACTTTGCAAACATTACAAGAAGAAACTGGCGTTTCTCTAAATACTGTCGATAGCGTAGATGGGTTTGTTCAGGACATAACAAATGGACACTGGGATACAGTTTTAAAAGTGACACAAAGCCTTAAGTTGCCTGACAAGAAATTATTAAATTTATATGAACAAATAGTGCTAGAACTAATTGAATTGAGAGAGCTGGGCGCTGCACGTTCTTTGCTTAGGCAGACGGATCCCATGATTATGCTAAAACAACATGAGCCCGAGCGTTATATACACTTGGGTAAGTTCATTAAATTGAAACGTTGGGTCTTCCTAAATTCAATTTTTCGCTGCATTAATATTTTAAGGTTGTAAAAAATGAATAGTATAAGTGCTCCTATTGCCAGTAGTCGGAATTGTTTCAATTAAAATGCAAATAAATAGGGAAAAGTGTAGTTAAATATTTAAATCTAATATTCATTCAAAATATTTTGTTTTATTTCTCAATATGCTATAATTAAATTTGATTGAGTATTTGATTTGAGTATTATGTATAGTATATTTTTGTTTTTTTTTTAAACTATACAGAGACAGAGGAGATACAAATTCATCTCCACCTAGTGGCCGTGGGGCATATATAAGTTATTATAGGGGGTGATAATTGTCTAAGCTAGGGTTCTTTATTTGTAGTGCTACACTCCGACGGAACAAACAAATTTGAGTTAGGAAACAGATTAGCTTGAATATAATATATATTTAAATAAACCCATTGAAAAGTAATAAATAAGTTTTCTAGGCCACTGCTTGTCTGATTTGGATCATATAGATTTAACAAATGTGGTTAATATCGATTCAGTTTTGACAACATAGATTATATCAGATGTGTCAATAATAATTTGGAGCCGTTGACGGCGAAAACGATTAAAATCATAAATAATACGATTTTGATTTTATAGTTATAAAAATAATTAACCGAGAAAATCCTCGTTTCAAGCTTCTCTCTTAAACCACCAATAGCATATATACCATAAAAATTGGAAATAAGGAGTTCCTTGAAGTTTTATGGTATGCCATTCTCTCGATTATATCAAATCCATGCTGCTAGAGAAAATGTAAGAAATACTTTATAGCATTCTAATTTGTTTTCAATGTAAATTTATTATCACCTTCGTTTTAAAGAAATTTCTTTTTCATTTTGTATACGAAAAAATTTTTTCTTCAGTTTGTCAGAAATAGTTTAATGGTTAAACTTATTTGTAATAAGTATCATTTTTGTATGAACGAAATGAGAGCAATTCTTTATAATTCTTTAATAAAAAAAAAAATTTGAAAACAAATAAATGAATCTATAACAATACTAATTACTAAATTGACATAACTCACATAAACAAAATTAACATAATGTGGAACATTCAGATATGCTTCAATATCGATACCATTGTTAATTTACATACTCATTTTAATAATTATATTTATTTTGAGTTAATCTACGTTAATCTTGCAGGATTTCTTCAAGTATTTTATAATATGCGTGAAGGTGGCTTTGGTAACAGGATAAAAGGCTGACCTGGGACAGAAAAAGGTTACATGTAGTCAGGACTTCTTTTAGAGTCGAATCCAAATTTTAAACGTTTCTATAACCAAACAGCTCTAGTTTTTAATTAAAAAAAATACCTGAACGTTGACATACTTCAAGTAATTTTATTTGCAGAAATATGCCATACTTTCATATATGTATTTTTACGTCTTGTAATTTTAGAAACAAAACCAAAAATTTTGCAGTCTTCATTGCCTGAATAAATTCTTCGGTAAATATTTCGCAAGTGCACAAACTAAATATGTATATGACATTAATTATTTACTGTATATGTAGATTGAAGATATTGCTTATATGTTTTAAATTCGATTACAATGCGATAAGACAGATTAAATGTATTCCTTAAAATCTAAATCTATTGAGTAAAACTTTCTTATAGGAAGTTTTTATATTGCTCAGTGATTATTAGCCGCACAATGCTTTTATAAACGAAGTGAAATAATGTTAAAAATAATGTAATACATAAACCCACGAAAAATCCTTCAAAATTTAAAATTTATCCTAGAAATTCGCAAACAAGGTTTTTGTCTTGATTTTTAAACAAAAATGACCAATTTGGGAATAGATCTCTTTTAATAGACCTCTCAATCTGACCACAGAGCTTATGGCTTACACAAAAAACTTGTATATGATTCGCCTTTAGGCATGCTTTAAACTTTCATAACGCAGAGTATGGTATTTGTGTGAAACCATTAAGAAACAAGAGCCCGTAGAATACAAATAACGTGTGGATGCTGCGCGAAATGCATGGCAAATAATTTCGGTAGAAAGGCGCCGTCACCTTGTTGAAAATATATCGCGCAGATGGGCTGCAGTCGTGAAAAAACTGCTATTCAACCAAATACTGGTACGATTTAGTAAAACATTTTAAAATTTGATACTTTTCAGTCTAATACTTTTCTTATTGGCAACAGCTAATTCTAATCTGATTTCAGGTTAAAACATACTTACAGCATGTTATGAATTTAATTCATTAAGTTATTTATTAGCACGTTTTAGACAAAAACAAATTTTTGGTTTTTGCTACTTTTCTTACCTAACTGCACCTAACTGTATAGACATATATATCGATAAAAAATTAAAACTATAAATAATCTTACATATTTACAATATAATAAGCTAACAATATTTTTTTTGTATACATATGTTCTGTACCAGCCCACTCCTTTATGAAAACAATAAATAATTATATCTCTTAACGTCACTAAAGACACGCTAAAATATTTTGTAGCTTTTGTTTACTCCGCGACTTCATTCAAATTATATCAGAAGCATTTTTAAATATTGGCAAAAGAATTTCAGAGAGCTAAACTTTTTTGCCTGTTTAAGTATTTTTGTCTGTTACGCGAGGTACAGTAAATTCACTTATCTTTTCCATTGTAAGTATGACAAGATGACTATAATGCTTTCATGTTCACAATTTCTCACTTATGATTTTACCTCAAGATTTTTCTAGAAAAGAAAACACTTAAAGCACCGCTACTTGTTGAGTTTGCAGTAAAGTTTAAAATTTCTCTAAAAGTAAAAATATTTTTGAATATTTTTGCAGAAAATATGTTACAGCGAGCATATTTCGACCCTAGAGAGGCGTATCCTGAAGGAAGCAACAAAGAGAAGCGACGGGGCATAATTGCTCAAGAGTTAAGTGGCGAAGTACATGTTGTACCTTCGTCACGTCTCTTAGCTCTACTAGGACAAGCTTTAAAATGGCAACAACATCAAGGACTGCTGCCGCCTGGCACAACAATCGATTTGTTCCGAGGAAAGGCTGCCATGAAAGATCAAGAAGAGGAAATGTATCCAACACAAATGTATCGTCAAATTAAATTTGGTCAAAAATCTCATGTTGAATGTGCACAATTTTCGCCAGACGGCCAATATTTAATTACCGGTAGTGTTGATGGTTTTCTGGAAGTTTGGAATTTCACAACTGGCAAAATAAGAAAGGATTTAAAATATCAAGCTCAAGATCAATTCATGATGATGGAACAGGCCGTATTGGCACTTTCGTTTTCAAGAGATTCAGAAATGGTTGCCTCAGGTTCACAAGATGGCCAAATCAAAGTTTGGCGTATTATGACAGGACAATGTTTAAGAAAATTTGATAAAGCGCATACAAAAGGTATTACCTGCCTACAATTTGCACGCGATAATAGTCAAGTTCTTAGTGCATCGTTTGATCAAACTATACGTCTGCACGGCCTAAAGTCTGGTAAAATGCTTAAAGAATTTAAAGGTCATACCTCGTTTGTAAATGAAGTTACTTTCACTCCTGACGGTCATAGTATTTTAAGTGCTTCCTCTGATGGTACTGTTAAAGTCTGGTCATTAAAAACTACAGAATGCCTGTCCACCTATAAACCTTTAGGTAATGAATTGGCGGTTAATACCGTACTTATTTTACCGAAAAACCCAGAACATTTTATAGTGTGCAATCGCTCAAACACTGTGGTTATTATGAATATGGCTGGTCAAATTGTCAGATCCTTCAGTTCAGGTAAAAGAGAAGGGGGAGCATTTATAGCTGCCACTTTATCACCCAGAGGAGAATTTATTTATTGTGCGGGAGAGGATCAAGTTTTGTACTGTTTTTCAGTATCATCTGGAAAGCTGGAGAGAACATTAAATGTAACGTATAATTGATCAATGCATATGAAATTTAACAGTTCGTTTTATTTTTTATTTATTTTTTTTTCTCGTTTTAGGTACATGATAAAGATGTAATTGGTTTATCACATCATCCTCATCAGAATTTGTTGGCCACCTACAGTGAAGATGGTCTGTTAAAACTGTGGAAACCATAATTAAATTCTAGATATTAAACAATTTATTTTCTTATAAGACATTTCTATTTGCCCTTTTTACTGTAACTGCAATTATTTTCATAACTTATATTTATACAGTTCCCACAGAAATGTATTAAAAAAAAAGAAGAAAAAAAGGAACGTAACGTAAACCTACGTAAAATCTTATAACAAATTGAATTTAATTAATAATTATGCAAAATATGACTGGCAGATGCTAAAAATAATCTGCTTTAAGTAAAAATAAATAAAAAGAAAAAAAAAATACACAAAAATGCATTTCTTTACTCTTATTCTTTAATTGATAATAATAGATACATAGATAATATTGTATATAACTGCCAGCAATAATCCACATCGATTGCTTAATGAAAAATTTTTAGTCACTTATTGTCACCAAACGAAGAAACAACGCATTTTGAAAGTTATTTTTATTTATTTTTCGAATATACGAATCAACGGAAACATGCAAAGTGACCAAATAATTGAAAAAATACGTAACAAACTTAGCGATTCTGATCCCGCTAATCGCACGGTAATGAATATATTTCAATTTCATTTTACTGATTCCGAAGGACAGCTTATAAAAAGTGTGGGTAGGTGGAGTATTAAAATCATAAAAATAAAATTCAATTGCAAATTTTGTAAATTGAATCGCTGTTAAAAATGTTATCATCAAATAGTGTTTAATTCATGTCTATCAGTTTTTGATTTTAAAGAACTTAATATCTATGAAGGACATTGTGCGGAGCCAGACGCTCAGGTAACAATTAGTGATGAAGACTTCTTTCAGATGGGTTCCAAACAAACGACATTTGACCAGCTCATAGCAGATGTAATTCAATCATATTTTTCTAAAACAAAAAATGTTTAAAATTTGTTTTAAAAACTAATTTTTGTATTTTAAAATCATTTTTGTTTTATAGAACAAGGTCAGTGTAGAAGGAGATAAGGAAGCATTTAACAAAATGGCGGAAAAAATGCGTTTGCTTTCGAAAAAAGAATAATAGGTATAAAAATAAATGTTTAAACATGCTTTTTATACTTTAGGCGACTGTTTAGGTTTAAAATTAAAATTTTATACAAATCGATTTGATAGATTTAGTTTTTTTTTATGAATTAATTTTATATTCTAATTATAAACATATTCTGCATGGAACTGCAATAATATAAAATTATTTGCAATAAAGTAAATAAAGCGTTTTTACTTTTAAAATCAAACTGAAAGTGTTTTAAATTTTAGATATAAATTTTTTACTTTTTGTTTTTAACATTAAAAAACCTATTATTTTATTTTAAGGTATAATTATTAAACGCTATGTAGTACTCTGCTAAAATAAGGTCAGTTTGCTTATTTTCCCGGAAAAATCCGGTAACTGAGTAATTTGAAAAATTGATTATTGTCTAGAAAAGTACGCAACAATTTCAAAAACTTCTGTTTGAAAATTGATATAATGTTGTCAAAATTGACTATCTTTTTACTAGTCAACTTGCTTTAACTGCTGCGCTAGCTTTTCAATTCCTTCTACATTTTATTTGATTTGCATGAATAACACGGTGAATGCTGTCCTCCAAGTGGTCAATCCTTTCCGATTTATCGCAGTAGACTACCGACTTCACATATCATCGGCATCAAACACACACGATTTTGGAGGCCAATTCCCGAAACCACAGCTCCTGTACATCATCGTTGTTCAATTGATAAACGAAAAAGTCAGTTCTATAGTGGTCGTCATTGACTGCAGCGTTCTGACCAGAATCGGTTTTAAAGAAGTACGACCATATGATTCCATATGAGAATTATAAAACAGAGTTGTAAGCAGATGACTTGTAATTTACCGTGAAATAACAAATTTGAAAATATGAATTGAAATATTATGTAAATGCATACATCAAATTGGATTAAATATCATTTAATGCATTTACTTCAAAAACAAAAGTATTTGAATAAGAATTTGAATTATTAGGACAAAAAATAAGTTATAGGTGTAGACACAAAAATATGATTTCAACGTATTACACTTGAAATATACAGTAAGTGTAACTGCTGTCGCTATAACTGCAGTTATAGGAAATGAAATTAAAAATTAATGAATGTTTTATCACCAGCTATCATTAATAACTGGACTTCGAAGGAATCTCAGCAACAGAGTATTTCTGAAAATCAAAACAAGAAATACCTATTGATAGTGCTGGATTTTGTGCATAATCTGTTAAACTAATCACATCTTAAAATATTTTTAATTTTTCCTACTGCCTCAGATTCCGTCAAATGGATTTTTAATGCTGGTAGCATGTTGAGCCATGTTCCAACCTTTTTTATTAAGAGATAGTTGTTTGATAGAGGCGACCTAGAGGAAAAGAAGTTCATGGATGTTTTAATTTTGAATCATTCCGATAAAAAAAAAAATCCAAAATATTATGTTACATTTATTCCTTTATTTATTTATTTTGCTTCCAATACACACAAAATAAACACGATGGTAACTTTGTTGTCTTTACTAACTGATGACTCAACTTGAATTCCTTCATTTGCCCAGCAAGGTTATGTAGTTGTTTTAAGCAGCATATTCCACTTTAACTTGACTCCATACTGTTATGGTTATTATCATTCAGTTTAGACGCCTGACTGTCTGTGTTTTGTTCTTTTTTTTTTTTTAAAGAAGTAGCACTTCAGGCAACAATGCCTATTTAGTCAAGTACCGTGCTACTTTCTTTAGGAAAGGGATAGAGAAGAAATGAAACTGCCGTATAAGACAGAGCACAGCGACCAGTGACTATGCCTTCATCGCTGAGCAGCCCCACCGACAGTAAATTTTTATTTTTGTAGTGAAAAAAAAACCAAGGTTTACGTTGGGAATCGAACCCACAACCCCCATACTGACAAGCTAGTACACTACCTACTAGCCTACAGGGGCACCTGTTAGTTGTTTTTATTTATTGTTGTTTATCTTATTTGATAGGATTTCTTATAAACGTGTCGCTGTTGGCTTGCTTGTATGGGATTTCTTAGAAAACTACGCAGTTTGCAAAATGTACAGTGAGCCGTTTAGTTTACTTTTTATTTAATTAATTTAATTAAATAATTATTTTGTTTTAAAACTTAATAAATCATCTTTGTAACAATATTAATGTTAGAATATTGCTAAAAACTCTCTCAGCCACGCTGTTTTTATACCTTTCACAGAAACAGTAATTTCTAACTTTATAAATATTTTTACTTTTATACCTTTTATAAACGTTTTGTTGTAAGTTCTTTATTGCAAAGTAAATAACACCAGTTTCTAGAGTTTTTAAATTAATAACAAGTTTATTAATTTCAACTACACAAAGTTGACACTACTGTACAATTTACTTAAAATGCACGTCTTTGCTTAATGAGGTTTTATTTTACACTGTTTGACTATCCACTCAGACGCTTCCCTATTTATATTTGTCCATTTAAAGTCTAGAAGATTTAAGAATCTTCTACTCTCTTTGTATCACATTTTGTTGTTGTATGTTGTTTATTCGTTGCATAGGCGCCTGTATGTCTGTGTGTATAGATGTTTTTGTTTTTATACTGATAAGGTTTCTGCTTGGGATTTATTTCAGTACATTTGTTGTCGTCTTTTGTTGAAAAGGGTTTCTTAGAAAACTACGCAGATGGTAAACAACATGTATGTTTGTTGTTGTAAAATTAGTTTTTGTCTTGCGCGTTTAAATGGTAAACAGCATACATGTTTTTTTTTCTTGCATGCCAGGCAGTTAGTAAACAGCATATCCAATTGTAGTTGTGTGTGTGTATAAACTTCACGCAGTTTGTAACCAGTAGTTCGCTGTATTGCTTAATTATTTTAATTATTTTAATGTATATATGGAATCAAGTTGAAGTCTGCCCGTAATCAGTTAGAAATCAGGCTCAAGCCTCAGAGGGGTTATATCGTTAAATAAACAACTGAGCTATGGCTAACATACCAACAAAGTTTTATCTAGTTTTAGCACATATCATCTTGTTGTTTGTCGGGCATATACTTACATTCAAACATACTTATGTGACTCAAAAATAAAATTATGTACTTACGATTAAGCACCATTCGCGCTTATTTTATGTTAATGAAAAGCCACACCCATTGCTTGCTTTTTAAAAGTTGGCCTTTCAACGAGCTTTCAATTTGATTTTTTTTTGTTTTTGTTTATTTAAAATTAATCTTTTACTCATATTACTTGCTGAAATCATTTTGTTCTCTTTTTTGCAAGCACTTTTGTTTTAAATAAAAGTTAATATTAATTAATTATTAATTATTAAATATAAATATAACATAAAAATCAATAATGATTAATAAAATATATAATAAAATCAATTTTACAATAATATTTTTCAAATGATATACATACATAATTAATAATAACATACACATGGATATAATTTATATTTTATGTTTATTATTATTTTGTTTGTTGTTTTCAATACATATATAAATTATATAATATTGACAACAAGCGTTTTTTTATTGTTGTTTTATTGTTTTGTTTGTTTTAAAATAAAAACCATTTCTAAACATTTATGCAATCAATTAGTTTTATGTTTTTGTTAAACTTTTTTATTAATTGTATTTTTATAATATTTTGTTTTTATTTTTTATTTATTTATTTTCATTATCATTAATGTTAACATGAAGTTTTTGGGGGAGTTTTATCAGTAATATTATTTTTAATGTTTTTGTTTTCAATAAAATTATTTTAATATTTTTTAGGTTTTTGTTTTTAGGGATTTTGTTTTTAAATTTCTTTTAATTATTTTTCTTTTTTTAGTTTTAAATGTTTATTAATTTTTTTTTTTTGGCTTAAATTTACTAACAATCGTTCTTTCTGTTTCCAGTTAATACTTTTTTTAACGCTTATAAAAGTTATTTTTTATTTATTTATTTTTTTTTACAAAACAAGAAAAAATAAACAATAATTGGTTTAAAAGTTTAATAAAAAGTTATTCATAATTTCAAACAAAACAATTAAAAATTTTTTACATACTTAAGGGATTTACTTAATGCTATTTTTTGTTAATTTAAATTTATATTTTTAACAACAATTTGTAACTTTAATGCTTTTTTATTTTTAATTCTGTTGCAAAACGTAAGTGCTCTATGAAACCAATAAATTTATTTTCTTTTATTCTATGCCTTTGTTTTCGAATAAAAATTAAACGAAATGTCAATTTTAAAACAAATAAACAATTATAAAAAGTATTTAATAACGTGTAGTTTTTTTTTTTAATAATTTAATTCCATTTCATTCTGGTTATGTATTTTTAAATTTCCTTTTTTTTATTAGTACTACCAACATTTAAATTTTTTTAACACTTGCTTTATCTAGAGTTAATTTTTGTTAATTAGTTTTGTTACTGAGAAAAATCTTATGAGAAATATGAAAAATTTTTTTAAAATTCCTTCTAGATATAAGAAAATTCTATTTTAATGAATTAGTTTGAAAAATTATTGAATAACTAGAGAACTTTTTGTATCTGTTAAAAAATAATAAATAATTAGAAAAATAATTAAGAAAAGAACACCTTGGAGCATCGCATTTGAGTGACGAAAAATCTTGTTGGTTATTACGCCTCCGTTTGATAATTATTACTTGCAGTCCTGCGTTGAAATTTTTCACGAAAATAATTTTAAAATAATCAAAAATTTGTTTTACAAATGTCTTGGATTTTTGATAACTAAATCAAATTATAACTCTATCTCAGAGCCATCAAATTGGGATGTAAAACTTTTCTATTTTAACATCTACTTACTTCAACTGAGTACTTTAGAACTATAGCACCCTGTACTTTTGCGCTGTTGGAAACATTTGACATTTTTTTTTATAAGGATGAGTTCTATATTGATGTGGAAAACTATTTGATGACATCTCTTCAGGTATATCGACACAATGTCATTGCTATCAACTTATTAAAAACGCTAATCTTGGTATGCAAATGAAATTATATTTGGATACAAAATTGCAATAATTTAGATGATAAATACATATCTTGTAGAACTACCTAACATTAAGTTCTACATCAGGCATGGATGTTACTTATCACTTAACAAGTTGCTTTTTGAAGACTAAAACTTCTTAAATATATCTAAATTTGTGATGGGGTTTTTGGAAAGGCCATAGAAAAAACAAACTGTTTTTTCGCTTTTCAAAAATAATTAAATTAAAAAGGGAAGCAGAAGGCTTCTTGCAAAGAAGAACTTCTTTAATACACTCTTTCAAAATTAAACTATTTATTATTTTAAAAGTGCTTCAAAATCTTTATGTGGAATAAATTGAGATCATTTGACTCCTTAAATATTTAATTTTGAATCTATTTGAAGGAAACACCTGATATGTGCGTATATTCACAAACCAAATTTGATGCGGGTTGACGTAAAATCATACCCAAGTAAAGAAACACATGACATATTTTCAAAAAGTATGTGCACTATATTGTTGTGGAAAACTATCTGATGATAAGAGGTATCATCAGGTATAATGACACAATATCGTTTGTAAGCAGATGTTATTAACTAATTCTCATATGCAGATGGTATTATATTTGGATATAAAATTGTGATGACTTAGGTGATAAATACATACCTTGTGAAATTACTTTAAGCTCAAATTAAGTTCCTATGTCAGGCATGGAAAATCGTAATTTTTAAATGTTACTTTTCACTTAACAATGTGTTCTTTTTGAGGCCAAAACTTCTAAAATATATTTAAATTTCTAATTGGGTTTTTGACAAGGCCCTAGTAAAACAAGAAACAAACAAAAACCTTTTTTAAAAGTAATTTAATTAAAAAGGACAACAAAAGGCTTTTTGCAAATAACGGTTTTTTGTTTTGAATACGTCACTTTAGTTGTATTAATAATTACTCCCGCGCTCTAGAGTAGGCAGAGTTGGGAACTTTACTTCCAGCTGGGGCCAGTCTGTAAGGGAGATTTCTGTATTTACAATTGCTCGGTTAGAGCAATTATAATTGGGGAAGTTGGAATAATATTTGTGATTAATTTCTTTTCCTTGTTGTGGAATATGTGGAAACCTTAATTCTCACCTTTTTTCTCGATGATTTTAAATAAATGAACAATGGATTTATAATTTGATTTGATCAATGGATTTATAATTCAATTGGATAAGTATGCGTTTACATTTAATATTCCTTTACGTAAAGTGTTCAGGTTGATTAATTAAAAGTTTTAGGGTAAGTAATTCAGGTAAGTTATTTTAAGCGTTTAGTTTAGGTTAATTTTTTGTAAGTAATTTTTTTTTTTTTGGTAAATTTAAGTTACGTTTGTTTCTTATTCTTTAAATCACGTTACTCTAGAAGATTCGGCAACCAATTGAATAACAAATGGAAACTTATTCTGCCATTTTTCTTTTCTACGGAATAAATTTCCCTTTTCATTTTCTTGCCAGTACTAAATTGTGGTGCTGCCAGATGGTTTAATGTGTGTCCAAAGCTAGTTTGGACATGTTTTTAAAAATGTGTCTATAAAAAGGTGTTGCAATTATTTCGCTTCAGAATATTTTCATTTGTAAATCTGTGTATTATAACTATTTGAAGTATTTTTCATTTTGTAGAAAATTTTGCTATAAAAATAGATGCATGAAAATATTTTAATACAAATTGTTTGGCACATAAAAAATGTTTGTGTAAAAGAGGAAAGAAAAGAGAGGAAGAGAGACAAGTTGCAAAGGGTGTATATTCTTATGGAAAATTGTTGACATTTCTAAATGATTCTATAGAAAATTTTACTTTATTTTCTACTGCACATATCGTATAGAGAACTTCTCTAATGATGAATCGAGATAATTTGTCTCCTTTAGTACTCAATCCTTAGAACGTTAAGTCTAATTTAAAGTAACTAAGTTTTCACTTTGTTTCGTGAGTACTGCAACAAGTTTAGGAAAGTTTAATATTGTTGCATTTTCCATCCCTGCGTAGAACTTATTTCGCAAATTTGGCACCAAATTAAAATGAAATTATTAAATTAAAAAACAAGACAAGAAACAAACTTGAGAAAAACACAAGCTATCGGATACAAGAGACAAACTTAATCCCAAGTTTTTTTTTTTTGGAGTTTGATTCTAAATTGTAAATTCTTATTTAATTACATGCTTGATTCCTTTAAATAAATATTTGATGATATTTTCACAAAATATTTCACTATTGCTCAATAGTGCAATTGAGAAATTGCAATATGGATGTGCTCTCCCCCATTACAATACATTTCAAATATTTTTATTTGAATAAATGTTTTATGAGAATATCATAAGATGTTTATTTTTTAATAAAAATTTTTGTAATAAATATTTTGTGAGAATATCATGAAATAGAATTGCTTATATTAAAAATGATTCCGAATAATTATAGATAACTTATAATAAAATTAAAATAATAATTTTAATATGAACATACAAGTGAAAAGTACAATTAAATTGGTCATATTTCTCATAGACCTAAACCAACTAATGCTAATGGCAAAATAATGCGGATATTTTTGCAGGCGCTAAACGGTCGAGTTAGATACAAAAAGTCGAAATTTAAAAATTTTAAATTTGATTATTGATTTTGTTTATAAAACTCAATTTTATAATTTAGATAATATGAGCGTATACTTCTTCGAGAAGTTGTTCGATTATTATTATTATTATTTTAAAATTATTAATTTTTATTTGTATTTTTTGTTTTTTTTTTTTTGGAAGATCCAATTTTGATAGTCTCTAATTCTTTTTTATTATTTGAGTTCACACTTTATTGTTATTGATTTATATTATTCGTATTCTGTGGTTATGCTTTGGCTTTGGTTGATGAAATGATTATTTTGAAATTAGTTAAACAATATTTGAGTAAAGTTAGTTTGTTAAAATTTTATTATACTTATGTTATTTAATCTAGAGCTAAAGTTCAAGTTGTGAGAGATAGCATTCATATAAAAGTCTAAAACTCATTATTCTAAATAATATTGCAATGATTTTCTTTAATAAATAAATTTTTATTACAAGAACTGCCGAAGAGTTTGAATTTAAAAACAATTATTAACGTTCGAAGCCAAATATACAGGCATACCTTGTTTAACGCTTAGGTTGCGTTCCTGAGTGTGAAAAGTAAATTAAATTACAGTTGTACAAATACACAATGTGTCCAGCGTATCAGTTTGATTTGTGAGTTAAACCGTAATGGTGATTCCAACTCTATGTTCTCACAACTAATAATATTTTGAATTTCGAGTTCAACAGTAAAAAAAGTTCATTTCATGTTGATATAAGCAGGCTTTGCTAAAGATTTCATTAAGGTAGCAGAGCTACGAAATAATTGTCATGTAATCAAATGTTCAACTATATAACTGTACCGCGTATATTTTCTTGTTGACACATCTAATACAAGAAAGATTAATTATATCAAACTATAAACAGATCTGCCTAATATTCTCTTAAGCCTTTAATAGAAAGGATGTTCTCTTTGAATCATAATTTTTTAGAAAATGCTGATTTCTTCAACAGTTTCACTAACTGCTTGTAAAATGAAATAAACAAACAAACGGATTACATACCCTACTTAACACGCTTTCATAAACGGCTTTCCAATTGTAAAGTGTTAAAGCGACGCTATTTAGGTTTGCTTCTTCCTTTTTTTTATAATCATAAAATGTTTAAAACATAGATGCTGAATTAACCGTTGATTTAGGTTGCTTTGTAAGATGTGAGTGGTTCCCAATATTTTGTCACATACTTGTTCAATATTCTTCAGAAAATTGAACATTTTCTTTGAGTATGTCTCTCAAAGATAGTAATGAATTCTGTCCAACAAGTTTTCGCAGTCCCTGTTGTAGTCGAGAAGACGGAATGTATACAGGCGGCGGGATAGTTTTCACCGTTACGAAGCCGCTACGTATTAAGTCGTTATGAAGCAGTTTACGAGAATGGTGGTCCGCATTGGCTCTGTATATAACGACTATAGTACGCAGGAAGTTTTGTATTATTTTTTATTTAAATGATACATCACGTGATTTTACAATTCGAAATGGATGAAAGTTAACAAACTAAGATAAATACTGGATAAACAGAAATCTTACTCCATCGAACGCAGCGCTATCTTTAAATGTTAAAGATCTTTTAAAATTGGGAAATACAAAAGTCTCAATTTTGTATAAATTGATATACAAGAAAGGCGGCCAAAAATTAACTATTATAAAGTCCATAGACACGCATAAAAAAGCCCTTGCTTAGGTGTTAATTCTGTTTAATCTGGGTACCTGCTGAACTCCAAAATTTTCAAAAGATCTAAGCTACGTTAGACGTGGACTGGAGAATCTTTAAAGGCTCTTTAGAGGTAATAAGCTCTTGATCAAAAGAGAACAAGTTGATTTTATATAAAATCGAGCCAGGTATGTTAAGCTGGTTAACTGCATTATTGACAAGTTATGAGAACGTTAACTGTCATCGGACTGCTAACTATCATCGGAAAAATGCACAGGAAAAGCATGGATGGTATTGGGGTTAGATTACAAAAAGATTTTAGATTAGAAAGAGATTTATATGACACCTATACAAATATTAGTTCTTCCAAAAGACTGCGATGGAAAAGAAGATGCAGATTCAAGAGATTCAAGATTGAATATGGATGGATCGCTTTTTCAATTCCCATGTAATGTCATTTTTAAATGTTTTATTTCTTGTACGTTTTAGAAAATGAAGTTAGATAGACAAACAGACAGACATTCTCGAAATTTATATTTTTGCCTTTTAATAACTTTAGCAGCTAGATTTAATATTTAGTGATTTTATGTTTAATATTTATAAAAAAATCTTTATGTTTTTAATTAATTTAAATCCTTGTTAATGTTTATTGTTAAATTTAACTTTAGTAAAAAAATGTTTTTTGTTTTGTTTTCGATTGAATTTAAATCTGTTTTTGTTTAATGCAACTTTTTAATATTTTCAACTGTTTGATGCTAAATGAATTTGTTAATTAAAATTTTGTTAAAAAACATTTTTAATTTCAATTTATTTGCGCCGTGATGTGTGTGGTGTACGTCTTAAGTTCGTTTATGCATGTTTATTATTTATTTCATCTAAATATGTAATAAGAATAATAATTATTTTGTATCAAATATAAAAATCAACAAGTTGTTTTTTTTGTCATTTTGCCTTAATATTTGAAATTCAGTTGTTTAAAATTATTTTTAATTATTGCATTTTTGCAATAAAATTTGTTTCTTGGCAATTTTCATTTTAAAAATTTTGCATTAATTTTCAATTGTTTTAATACGTATTTTGAATTTTTTGTTTCTTTAACTATAACTGCCTGGGGATTTTATTTTATCATTTATTATTATTATTATAATTAATTTTAACTTCTGCGGTTTTTAGTAAATATTTTTAAAATTTTCTATTTAGTGTTTTATTAGTTTAATTTTATTTTTTCCGTATTAATTGGTTTATTTTTAACTTTGGGGATTTATGGGGGAACTTATGATTTTCTTTAAATTTTAATTATGAATTATTTTAGGTTTTTTTTTGTCTTTGGGTGTTGTTAACTTTTGAATTTGCGTTATTTCTTTTGCAGATTTACAAAATATTTAACTCTTTCCTTAGTTTTACTAGAAACATATTGTTTTATGTTTTAAACATCAGTGTATATAATTTTATAACTTCACTTAATAAAAAATCCATATTTTTTTCGTTCTTTTTTTTTAATGATTTTCTCATAATTTCTAGCTTAAATAGTATTTTTCTTAATTTCTCTTAGTCTAAAATTTGTTTTGAATTTTTTATCTTTGGAAATATTTGAAAACTTTGTGCAATTTTTCTCCATAGATTTTCTAGCGTTTCTCTTGTTTCTTTATAAAATTTTGAAATATTTTCTTATAAAATATTTTTAGTTTATTTATTTGTTAAACAGTTTCGCCTTGTAGCATAATCATATGTCCCATATTATCGGTTTCACATTCATTTAAAAATGGTATACTTCCTATTGAATCGTTGGATGTTGTTGATGAGTCTTCAAGTGAGTCGCCATTTATTAATATGCCAGGATAGTTGCCGGGTCCCAGGTCTAAACTGGAACCGGATATACAGATGTGTGGCGGTTGATGTATGGCACGGGGTGGGAGCGGTGCTGGCGGGATAATTAAATTGCCACTATTAATGCCGTGCAAACTACCGGCAATACTAGCTCCACCACTTTGTAAATGACGTCGACTTGAATTTAAGCCTGTGGAAAGAAAAGTAACGTAAATAATTTTAAATAATCAACGAATCATTTTTACAAATAATTTACAAAAAATTGTTTTGAGAACCCCCTCGAAAATGTTTTGACTTTAATGACCATCACTCGTGAGGTGCAGTAGTTATTTACGAAATGGTTTAAAATTTTGTATTTTATCATTTACTCATCATCATCAATTATTATGTGTCTTATAAAAGCTCTGACCCAAACAGTGGGATAACTTATAAAGGCAATCAATGTTTAAAGTTTTCATTACATAGGTACTTCCTTAACAATTTGAATACTACAAGTTCTATTTTGAGTTAATATTTAAGACAAATTTCCGCTTTCGTTAAATATCAAATTACGACTTGGAAATTGTTTAATCTCTAAAAAATTTGTAAATTAAAACGACGAGGGTCGACGTAAAACCGTACCCAAATAAAAATAATAAAATAAATTACGCATGACTAAAGCTTTTAAAATAAAAACTTTTACTATTTTAATTTAAAAGAAGCATAGATTTTCAAAGCTACAAATATAGGTGATCGAAAAATGTTGGCGAAGTTAGGCCACTTTCTGAGATAAAAAATTCCTTTCCTATTAATTACCAACGTAAGTTTGAAGGATTAATAATGCACAAATATGCATAATGAGGTATTAGTCCTAAGACATTTTAAGAAAGATATACACTGAAAGAAAATCATTCTTCTGATGAACAAAAATTATTTTATATTAATTAGTTTGCTTTTCAATAAAGTGTTTATTCTAAAGAGTCTGTCGTGTATTGTAATGTTGAATGAAGTCTACTGCCAAACTTATAACGAAAGGCCTCAAAAATGTACTTAAAACAATATCACGGTCGTTTGCGTAGATTTAAAAAAATAGAACTATACTTTTGCAAAAATCAAATCTAGCCCAGCTCTGTAGACTTGGAAATTTTGTACGGTGTACGGTTGTTATTACCAAAAGTCTGTATAAAATGTGTGGCAACGTCATTTTTAAAGCTTAATTTTTGTAGCAATTTAAAACAATAAAATGATCACCTGCTAGAATGACACTGCTCCTTAGAAACCAAAGGCAAATTTTTTTTCACTGTTAATGAGGCAATGCCTATTCTTCCCTTTCTTATGAGTGCTGTGGCCTCAAATGCAAATTTTAGGAGAAAACTGACAACGAAAAGAAAAAAGCGCTGCAACTAATTCTCTCGCAATAAAATACTAGGCAATCGCTAAAAATTATTCTTTGATCAGATTAAGACATCACTTTGGTGCCACTTTACTCAAATAATTAAAACTTAAACCGTCAACTCCTTTTGCAGTTGTACGTTATTGCTAAATATTGAACTGTGCTAAGGAAAATTTGATGGGCAAGTCCAAGAGATTATTTTTATAACACTTTCTCGAAGTTATTTTAATGTAGTCTTTATAAATAAAATTATTTAAAAAATAATTAAATAAATAACTTAAACATGTAAATATAACATAATAAATACCTTTAAAAAATTATAAATCAAAATCGCACAAATCAAATTTAAAATCTTCTAAAAACTGAAATAAATCCAAAAAAAACAAAATTGAATTATTAATTATATAATTTTTTTAATTGCTTTTTGTTTTTAAAAGTTATATTACAGAATTTAATTTCAAGAACTGTAAGAGTTTTATTAAAATTCCTTTTGATTGATTTCTTCAATGTTTATTTTGGCTTTCGATTTGACTTTGAAAAATATAATAGCTTTTTGTGAGCTTTCTTTTTTTTTGCTTAAAAAAAAATACAATTATTTTTTGTTTTATATTTTGCTTGGAAAATAATTTTATTTTTTTTTAACTTAATTTAACAAATAAAAGATTTTTTATGGACTCTGGATATAAATTTAACATTAATTACTTCTATTGTTTTCATAGAATAATAAATTACACTATTTTGAAATTTAATTTTTTAATACTGAAACAAATAAAATTCAATGCAAGTAGTAAATCTGCGTCTTGTAGCATTTCTCTTTCATTATCATTAATCATTATCCTTTTTCTTAGGAAGAGATACTTTAACGACAGAATAAGAATTTTTTACACTAAAACATGATTTGGTTTTGCAAATATATTTTTATGTTCACGTCGAAGCTTATAATTTTTGCTTGACGCACAAAGTATGCTCAAAGTCCTCAGATGGCAAAAAGCTAATTGACTTTTATAAAATCTTCTAAGCCATTTGCCATAGCAAGGCCTCCTGCGAGAAGACCGATATTTAAGAGACCACCAAACATTTTACGTAGAAAAATAATTTAAGAAATGAACAATAAGGGTTAAGAAGCAAAAACGAATGGATGTAAAATCTTTTTATGAATTATTTCCTGAATCCTAGTGATAGAAATCAAATATCTTAGTAATTTTTTGACTTGGAAAGCCCACAAGCGAAATTGAGATGAATTAAATAAAAATTTAGTGACAATAAACTCTAAACAGCAATAGCTGATCGAATCAAAACGTACTTTAAAATGCAACCTTAATAGCAAGATGATGTTACAGAAATAAACTATGGGACACGGCCTAGGTTTAAAAATTTTATAAGGGCCAAAATAAAGTTTTATTAATAAGTGCGGTTTTACACACTTCAACTTTTATTGCTCAACTTTTGTTTTTTCCATTAGAAAGAAAGAGAAAGCTTTATACCCCTTCTTTTTCTTTCTAATAAAAAAAACAACAGTTGAGCAACAAAAGTTGGAGTGCGCAAAACCGCACTAAGCATAGCAGATATATCTAACAACTCCAGCATCCCAAAAGGGTTTGCGCGAAATTATAAAACATGCAAATACTAATATGGAGTAGCGTAAGACACAACCAAACTTTCGCCTGAAACAATTTTAATAATCGAATTTAAGAAAGAGAAATATTGTTTTATTGGGCAACGATCAGATAGTAAGCAAATCTTGTCTAGACTATTGACAAAGATAAGCGTTTCTGGGAGGAGTGAAGCAACTCATAGAATTAATTTAATCCTCCCCTCTGCCCCCAGGAGAATTTTAATATTAGTCATAATTGTTTTTTTTTCTTCTTGTTTTACAAATTAAAAAATGTGCATTAAGGCAATCACGTGCTGCAATATAACATTTCAATGAATACTCTAAATATAACACATTGAACAACTATTCTAAAAACGATTTTATCTTTAACATCTTAAAAATGAAATACAAATGAATAATTTAATTGCAGTAATGATGATGTAAACGAAATTACACTAAGAGAAAAATCGCATTTTAAAATCGAAGCATGTCATAGTTGAAACGAAAATTTTTCAACTGTGAGCATTTCAACCTTAAACTGAAATAGAACAAACTTGAAATAAAGAAAAACCACATGAAATCAACATAGTACAATCATAAAACTGATATTTGACTTAAAAACAAAAAAATATTTTTTTAATTCTAAAACATCCAACATTGGATTAAGAAAAAACAACATGAAATTCTCAGACACGATATTTTTACAACGTCAACTTTGATTCAAAAATAAACCAACATATTTTCAATTAAAAAGAAACTTTAGTTTAAAAATGCATGCTCTTACATTTAATGCGTGCGTCTTTGAATTTATTAATAAAATGATGGATTCAAGATATCGGCAACTTTATTTTAATAACGTGCGTTGTTTAAATCATTTTTAATATGAAGTATTATAAAATTAACGCCGTTGCATTCTTAAAGCAACAATACATTGTTGAATTCATGTTGGACGTTTTTGAAATGAGTTCGAAAATTTTACAATCAACGTTGTAATTCGTTATTATACAAGTTATTTATCAAAACATTCAATAGTGAATGGCAGACAGTGAAAATAGACAAATAAAGTGTTTTATTTTAATGTTTATTTCTTTAATTTAAAAATACAAAATGGAAAATTTCGAGTTCATAGATGGACTTTTATTGCCATACATTTTAACTTAAACTTTTGACGCCGCACATGGTACAAAACCTCACAAATTTCAGTATGTAACCTGAAATATCGGTGCTTACAATATGTGAGAAAAGAAGACCTCGTCGAAGCGATTCCATACTTAGGCCTGCAAATTGAATTTAGGGAGAAGTTAATCATGTGGCGTAAAAAATAAGTGATTGAAATATTAATTCTTTTGAAAGTTATATGCATATATTTAGCATGCATTTATTTTTTTTTCAGTTTGGAACGGACGACGAAACTATTTCTAATGCGACGAAAGTACAGGAATGGATTAATAGAGATTTTTCGAATGTGGGATCACCAATTTCTTCAGGATCTTCAACAAGACATGTTTTAAACAAGGTTTGGAATTGAAAAATTAATAACATACACACATAACTTTTTATATTTATGTCTGTCAAGGATATATTAGATATATTAAAGCAAAGATCTAAAGGCTAATCCTGTTTAGATTTTTATAAAGAGAATAAAATTCTAACAGATAATAGACGTGACGACATTATAAACATTATAATAAAAGAAATTGTCTGTAGTGAAAAGTCGGTTCAGCCAAATGATATTCTTGGCGTTGTTGATGACATATATGAGATTTTTCCCAGTGAGGTGACTGCAAAGGTAAACAATTTTTTTCAAGTCGGTACGCATAATAAATGAAATATTGTTTTATATTATCTATTAGCTTTAAGTCAGTTTGATACTCATTTTCAATGTTATGAATTAATAAAAGAATTTGAGGAAATTTATGTTAATAAATATTAAATATTTTAATGGATTCCCTTTTCATTCATATGTACTAAAAAACACGAAGACTTATAAACAACCAACTTTTTATAACTGTAATAAATTTTGATTATATTAGTACATTTATTATATATTCACTATATTTATAATTTTTAATAAAAAAAATTAAATAAATTTTTGATTTATGAATGGTAAAAATGTTGGTAAATATACTATTAAAATATAAACCTCTGTCCCACTGTAGTGGGAAAATATCAACCTTAAATCGACGGTGGACGTTTTTAATTCAAAAAGGTCTTGGACCACGTTTTTTGGTAGCTGGCGATTATAATGCAAAGCACACCTACTGGGGTGCGCGCTTAATTAAACCTAGGGGCCGAGCATTGTACAACGCTATTAGCAGCAATGATTTGGATGTTGCTTCGATTGGTCAGCCTACCTACTAGCCTACTGACAGACAAAATTTTCCAGATGTAATAGATTTTGCTGTCACAAAAAATATTTCAAGAGATTTAGTGACAGTAGAAGCTTCCATGGATTTATCTTCGGATCATTCTCCAACCATTGCAACTATTTGTAACCCGCTTAGAAGACATTTGTTTTTTCCTGATACAAATGTGATCAGTCGCATCAACTGGTTGAGTTTTTAAAAAATATCTCAGCAGCCATTGTTCGGAAAATATTTTGCTAGGAACATTGGAGGACGTGGAGTATAGCCTTGCAACTTTAAGTGAAAATATTAAACAAGCAGCTCAGCTTGCAACAACTAAACATCCGCAAACTACTTAAGGTCACATCTATTCTGCAGACATTGAACGTCTCGTAGCGGAAAAACGAAGTGCTAGAAGAGATTGGCAACAACATAGATCGCCCCTGCAGAGGCAGAGACTTAGAGACTGCACAAAGCGGCTTAGAGACTTGCTAGCATTTGAAAAAACTACATCGTTTGAGAAATATTTGGAGGGCCTCGATGCTACACCTAACTCCAATTATTCTTTATGGCGTGCACAAAAAACCTTAAAAGACCCGTTGAGTGGAAATTGGGCAAGAAGGGACGCTGAAAAAGGCGACTTGTTTGCCGAATACTTGAAAGATGTATTCACCCCACAAAAATGTACTGATGATGTTAATTTGCCGAGCGTAGTTGCATTACCCCCTCGACCCTTTAAGTTTAGGTTGCGTGAGGTTCATAATTAATTAATTTCTGAGATAAACCCGAAAAAATCTCCTGGTATGGACGGTATAAGTAACAGAATGTTGAAAGAGCTCCCCAGTATTGCAGTCAGAATCATGATATTTATTTTTAATGCCATTTTACGGCTTGAATACTATCCTGACCACTGGAAGATTTCCAAAGTTAAAATGATTCCAAAACCGGGTAAAGACCTAACCAAAACCGAGTCATATAGGCCCACAAGCCTATTACCGACTATTTCAAAGGTTTTTGAAAAGTTGCTTATGAATAAATAAATAAAGCGAAGCTGCGCCCTCCTAATTTAAATATGCACGTATTTGATTGAAAAGTTTCTGTTTTAAATAGACGTAGAAAATATTTGATTCAATGTCGCTAGTTTTTGGTTGAAAGATGCCATTTTTTTAATTTAACTCCGAGCATTATTAAATTAGCGTTGAATCTATCTCGATTTCGGATTAACGTTGTTTTATGTTGAACGTTGTTAAATATATGTATATATTCCAACCTTAGCTCATTTTTACGGCTGTTTTTTGTTGATTTAGGGTTGAAATTGTTGATTTCCTGCTGTTTTTTCTATGACTGTAGGGGATTTTAAATTATTGACTTAATGTGCTTTAGAGAAGACATAAAATATATGACATGAAATAAAATGCTAATGTTTTAAATGGAATTTTGGGCATATTTAGATAAACGGTATACTGGAACAATGCCTACGTATCGCAAAATTGAAAGTTTTTAGGCTTTCCGTTTACATTTTAACTGCAGTATTTTAAAGACGTTTTCAATTCTAAATCCTTGTTTGGCATTTTTTAAACAATAAAATCGTAAAATTCCTAATCGTTAATCGAAAGTTTGTGATGTTCTTAGATGCCTTTCAGACCAATTTTTAAAATCAATTGAAAGAGAAATGCTTTTACATTTTGTAATGTCTCATATTTTTATTTTGCATACTTATTTAGACATAACTTTTCAAATTAAACTATAAGTTTTCAAATTAAACTATTAAAATCATACCTGTAGCACTGGTTTGTGAATCATAATGAGCATTTCGATGTAGACCCATTTGATGCAGTTGTTGTCTACGTTTTCTTCTGGAGTGATAAAGTATGCATAGGAGACAAATTAGGAACGAGACGACGAGAAGTGTTGTTATAATTAGAACGCCGTGATCCTCCGCTTGCGCTTTTGTGGTACCTTTACACATGATGGATTTAAGAGTAGTTTTTTTTTAATTTTTTTCGGTTCAAATTGTAACAAATAAATTAAACAAAAGAATTCAGATAAAAGGAATAAAGAAAATTTCGAAGAAAAAAAGAAACGAGAAAAAGTTATTATTTTGAATATTACAAAAGTTTTTTTAATATCAATTACGTTAAAGTTTATAGAATATAATAAAATACATAAAGGCTGTATGAGCAGGTCCTTAATAAAACGCAATAATTATATAATAGCTGGTAGAATGAAATTTTTTATAGGCTGCTTATTTTCAGAATAGAGAAAATATGCATTGCTTACAGAAAGGAATTCACACAGGTGAATTACAATAGTAGCACTCGTTAGGTTTCTCTGAAAATATAGTGCGTTTCAGGTAGAAGCCCGGAAGGCATACGACTAGCTTTCATATAAGGAAATTTAAAAAAAAAAATTTAAGAAAAAGGAAAAAAAATTGCGGTGCTTGATTACCTCCTTATAAGAAAATTATTTTTGAAGTTATGTTTGAATCCTTAAATTTGGTGTAAGTTACTGGAATTAAAGCTGGAATAGTGACACTTCCCTATTAATTATCGCAAATATGGTGAAGTGTTATATAAAGACTCTTTTAACTTGGTATGTGTTTTTTTTAATCATAAAGCGTAGGATATGGAAGGCAGTATCAAATTTATAATGCAGTAAAATTTATAATTTTATTCAAGGAAAATAGCCGCAAGTGTAATTGTGGTTAATACGAAAACGCTAAATCTCTTAATATTTTCACATGTCTTATCTGAATGTATATAGCGGGTACTTTCGAAAAATAAATTGTAATTCTAGACTGCTGACTTGCTTATTTTAAAACTTGAAACGTTAGGGGAGGAATCAGACTTTATAAATCACAAGAATATAGCCCTGTACTAGAAGTTTCAATGAGCTAAATTTGTATGAGGTCGATTTAAAAAATTAAATTTTGTTATGTCCTAATGTCCTTACACCTACTCCTGCATCTCTCATACTTTGCGAAGGCTGTGATATTTAACCTCTATGTCACAGCCTTAAAATAAACTGCGGTGGCTGAAAAACTAATATATTGAAATTAATAAAATTTATTTATTTTTATTTATTTACTTGGTTCGACCTTTTAGGAATGTCTATTTCACTTTTCTTTTTTCTCCGGGCTCTAGGTCAATAATATTTATTCAAATAAAACTCTTTTCCGTTTCATTAAATATTGTTTTTATTTTCATTCGATATTTTAGACACCTTCGTTGTCCTTCTTCAGGAATTTGAATAACGTTGTCAATCCCCTTGAGGGTGTCTTATGTTTACATGTCCTGAAGAAGGACAACGAAGATGTCCGAAATATCGAATGAAAATAAAAACAATATTTAATGAAACGGAGAAGAGTTTTATTTGAATAAATATTATTGACCTAGAGCCCGGAGAAAAAAGAAAAAATTAATTTATTTAATTAAATTTATTAAATTTTCTAGTCGAATTATTGCGTTTTATTATGGACAGACAATCTCATATATAAACTTTATAAACTTGCAATAAAAAATGTAAGTTTTTCTTTTAAAATTAAAATAGTTTACATATTATTACAGTATTATGTTGTTTAAAAATAAAATGTTTTTGTATGTTTTTTTTGTAAATTTTTGTTTAAATTTTTGTGCTTTCGATGTGTGCTGCTTTTAGATTATTTTTTTCTGTAGTGAATTTAAGCTTTTACGGTTTACGTTATAAAGCCACTATATTTAATTTATATGCTTAAAGCGTTAGAGAGTTTAAATAGATAACTAAACTAGCCATTCTAGGAAACTTAATTTTAGTATATATATTATACATAGTAAGTGCTTAGAATTCTCAACTCGTTATTGTTTTACAAATTCAAAAATGTGCATTAAGGCAATCACGTGCTGACAATATAACACTTTAATGAATACTTTAAATGTAACACATAGAACAACTATTCTAAAAACGATTTTATCTTTAACATTTTAAAAATGAAATACAAATGTATAGTTTGATTGCAGTAATGATGATGTAAACGAAATTAGGGGTTTCTAAATTATTCTGAATGAACGAAATTACAAAAACTTTATTTTGTTTATTAGAGTAATTTGTGGGTGAAAATCTTGAGGTTTTAATTAGTTGTTAAATAGGTAAAGCGGGTTTCTACACGATCTTAGATGAAAGTGGTTTAAATGATTTTCTGAAAGAGTGAGATGTTGAAGACTATAGCTTTTGGCAAGAGCTTTCGAAAAATATAGAATTTAGTTTTTTTTTTATCCTAAAATGTTCTTGTCCAAAACTTTGATAGATTTCGAAGAGCTGAATTCACGATAAGAAACGCGGTTGGAAAATATAACATAATTGTTTTATATATGTTGCGAATATTTTTATGGTATCTGTTAAATTTTTTTTTTAAAGAGAAGTAGCACTTCAGGCAACAATGCCTATTTAGTCAAGTACCGTGCTACATTCTTTAGGAAAGGGATAGAGAATGGATGAAATAGGTGGTAAAAGTAGAAGGATAGTCGGAAATTAACTGCCGTATATAAGACAGCACAGCGACCAGTGACTATGCCTTCATCGCTGAGCAGCCCCACCGACAGTCAATTTTTATTTTTGTAGTGAAAAAGAACCAAGGACTTCATTGGGAATCGAACCCACAACCTCCATTTTTACAAGCTAGTACACTACCTACTAGCCTACAGGGGCACCTAACTAAGCAACACCATTGAGTTGCTCGCCAAAATTATAAAACTTTATAGTCGCATTGTTATTAAATAAGCATAAAAAATTTAAAAATTAAATTGCACTTAATCCGTATAATCTAAAATATCCATCATATATTAAGAGAATTGGAATAGTTTATATTCTAAATATTATGCTTGGTAATAATCATGTACTTCTTACTTATAGAGAAACTCCAGTACAGAACTTTTTCGCGCCTAATGTAGGGCATAAAATATTCCCTTATTCGATATTAACGATGGCACATATGTTTTCAATAACAAGTTATTTAATTTGGGACAGAAGTAGTGTTTAAGAATCTCCTTAACCTTTGAATCATGAAGACATCGGCGAAATCGTCCCTTAGTTGCCGCTTATGTCACCCAGAATATAAATAATTTTCTAGCAAATAGTCATCGGTTGAAAATGATGATCTTTTAATCTATCAGTCATTCATTAAGCTCTGATTTGCGTAATGAATTGCTTAAAAAAGTAAATGATATTGCGCCATCCACATATAACGCTAAAACGGTTCACACGATATGGTAACTTTGTAATTTTCTTTGACTAATAATATTTTACGAGCCGGTCTAGATCAATAGTTTCGGAAATATAAAGAAAGTTATTGTAAGTTGGGCTCGCAACTCCTCATACTCCCTCTGATTAGCTCATATTTTGATCAAAACCCCAAGACCTGGCTGCATAAAATAATCGTGAAACGTTTTAAAATAATAACATATTTTATTAATCTAAAAACTGTAAACAAAAAAATGGTCGAAAATAACTAATAATTCGAATTAAAATTTTAACTGGCCATTTTCAGTCACTGATTTGATCGTAACTTAAGCTTATTGAATAAATATGTTTAAACTATACCATTGACATTCTTTGCTCTGATCTTCGCCAAAATAATACAGTTATACAATTTCTATTGTTTAGGTAGAAATTTTTATTTAGACAAGAGGCCTCTTTCAATAGAAAAGCTTGTATGGTCCCTTAAAAATATTGGCCTTTGTCTTTTATAAGAAAAACATTTACCGTATTTCCACCACTAAAAAAAGTAACAAGTGAGGCGTGTTTGAGTAAAATAAAAGGAAAAGTTAGAGGAGAAGCTGTTTGCTCATTTGTTAAACAGAAGATAATGGATGGTAAATGGCCGAAACCATGGTTTGTTAACAAACCAAATTTGACGAGGGTCGACGTAAAATCATACCCAAATAATGGATCAACTCCCATCAGCGACATGAGTCGTTAATAAGTTGAAAATGATGAGTTGTCAATATACTGTTTAACAAGGTAAACCTGCTCAATTTTTTAATAAAAAAACAAAGCAATTTACGTCTTTAGTCAGTCGAAGTGGGTAGGGGGAGAATTAGTGAAGGCCAATCAACCTGTATTATAAAAAATAAATCTTGGACAGGGAGTTATACAAGTTTCGCTAAAGTAATGTAGTATTGTTGTGTAAAAGGCGACTGTCTACTTTTGCAAATGCATGTTTAGCAAGGAGCTAAATGGGAGTAAACTAAATATTGATAAGCTGAGATCTGCAATCAGAGAAGCCACGTTTGGTTCTAGTTAGTGGGAATAGCTTCGAGTGTATTAGTTACATTTTAACTCAGTTTCCTTCTTCTTATAGCCTGTTTCCACGAAAAATTGAATCTCGTGTTTTGCTCTGTGAAGCAAGGTTATGAATCATGCTGTTTACACGACTCATTTATCTGCTTCGATTTGACAGTTGTTATTAAACAGAAAAACACAAGTTGAAAAACAACAGAAGATATCCTTCTTGCCGCGATAGCATTAAGTATAATTTTTTTCCTATCCATTTTTTTTAATTTTATAATATTAAAATTAATAACACACCCACAAAACAATTATATTTTTTAAGTTTTCACTTTTAACTTTGTTTTGTTTGTAATTTTTCTTTGTTTACAAAAATGTTTAATTTTGATAACTAGTTATCTGCACTAGTTATCAAAATTACGATAAAAATTAGAGAAGAGAGGATTTTTCCTTCATTCGCAGCTAGATTCAATATGAATCTACCAGCTTCGTTCTCAAAATTTTGTATGGCGAAGCAGGTTGATTCGCTTATGATTGAGGTGTGAAGCAAGAATAGAGAGCGAAGCAGGTGCCGTGGAAACAAGCTATTAATTTCAGCTTAGGGATTTTATAATGCTATGCTAAATTGAAAACTTGTATATAAAGTTGGGTATTCAAAAAGAGCTCAGTGGCAACACTGTACACAAATTAGTGATGTGTATTCGCTTTCTAAATTTAACTCCTTAAAAATGCCTTAAAATGTCAAAATTTTTCTTATTTCTTATTTTAAATTTTTGGTTAATTTTTGTCCTTAAAAAACAAAAGCTCTTTAAAAGTTAATCATAATCAGATATATATTGTAAATTATAGAGCTTACAAGTTCGAATGTTCGAAGTGGTAGTGCTTAATGAAGTAAAATATGTAAAAAAGCTGAAGAAACGACGTAAAATATTGTATCGTAAATGAATCACATGAAGCAGTGTCAAATGTTTACGAGATGTTGATTTTGTTTTTAAGTGTTTTTTTTTTTACAAATAAAGAAAACAAAAACAAATATATGTATGTTTATGTTTGTATAATTTGAATGGAAAAAGAAAAATGAACTATTTGTTAAAGTTATTGTTTTTATATAGATGGAGAAGAGATAATAGAAACTCACGTGTTTTAAACATTATTTTTGTAGTGATAAAGTTTTCATTGAAATGAATTGGTATTTGACCAAAATAAATTAATGAATTAAGGTAATTAATTACTAAGTCAGCAATATGTACAATTTGTAGAATAAATTTGTGGTAAACTTTTTACAACAATATATTTAAACATATTGCTAAATTAATAATTTTTAATAAAATTGATATCGAATGTATTGAAATTGTTCCGTCACCTGTGTATTTTATTTAATTTAATTTTTTAATTTTTTTTTTTTATTGTAAATAATATACATTTTTTAATGGTTGTTGTTATTGTTTTGGTAGAAAAAAAGTAGAAGAATAAGAATAGAAAAAACAAGAAAAGTAGAAGAATACACATTTAATTGTATGTAAAAGAGAGGAAATTAAATAGACAGGAAAAAATATAGTTTGTAGCGGAAAGAGGAATATGACCTGTATTTAATAATAAGAGAAAGGAAAGCAAGGACAAAGAAGATAAAACAAAAAGGTTGTTTTTTGCTAGGAGAAGATTTCATTTTAAATAGTTTTCAAATTTTTTTACTCAACTACAAAAACTCGGCTTGAAACCGCTTAAACTATTTGAATTAAAATAACAAATTTTAAAGGGGAGAAGATAGTAACTACTTTTGCGAATCTCAAAGTTTTCTGTTATTTTATTAACTTTTTAAATTATTAATAATAGAAATTTCAATTATATTTTACTTTAAATGCACACCTAATAACTAAAGGTAGTTTTTAAAAATCGTACATATTTCAATTGCGATTTAATGTTAACCAATCGCTCAAGTTGTTCAATTTAAAGCATGAAGCATGAGAAATCTCTCATGCTCCTATTAAAAAAAATTAAAATAATCTTATAGACCCTAACAATTCGAGAGAGGACAGATATTGGTGATTTGAAAAATACTATGGGTTTCAGCGTAAATGTTGTTAATAGGAAATTTTTCTAGTTGCAATATTTTTAATTTCACAAAAAATTATAGTATTTGAAAGCCGTTAGAGTATTTGCTTGGAATTCTAATGCAGCCGAGACTACTAATGGACTCACCCTCGCAACTAAAAATGTTAATAAAGATATAAGATGGTTATTATTTTTTTTAAAGAAAATTATAGAATTCGAAAAATTTTATAAAAATTTCTAGAGCGTGCGCAAAAATTTACGCAGAATTTGATGTAATTATATGTAGTGGAGTCTTTTGTTTTTCTGCTTTTACCTTTGACATTTTGTAAACTTCGTTTATTATTATTGTTTGGTACGATTGCGCATCCAGGGTCGACCTCTCCTCATACAATGCATTGTACCAGGACTAGAATATTAGATTATGGGGTGTAGTGTTTGTGAACATTCGATTTGAACTTTCCTACATTGAAAGTGACAGGAAAGACCTCTGGAGGGAGTTTATTCCACATACGAATTGTTTTGGTAAAAAACAAATTCTTCCTATAATGCGTAGTGCGATTCATTGGCCAATCGGCTCTTAACGAAAGTTGAGTCAAACGCAAAAAAGTGCGAGTTTCGGGAACAGGTTCCCTAATTTCGTTAGAGTACTTGCTAGTTTACTAACGATAAAACAGTGAAATACAATCTACATTGCGTCGATGCTCTAGAGAATCAATAGAATTGGATACCCTAGCGTCCCAATGAGCCTATTGGCCTTCTCCTGTGCGCGGTCGAGCAACTTCCAAATAAACTTTGGAGCCCTGGCCCACACATGAAGCTTGTATTTCATCTCTGAACTAATATAGGTGGTATAAAATTCCATAATACTTGTATCACCCCCAGCAACAGGCGCAGCACCATTTCCGAACACAGATCTATGCGTAAACATACAACATTTCATCTTACAATCAGTTAAATTGATTCTATTTGCTCCACTCTACTCAGATATTGTTGGGAGATCATGAATGAGCATATCATTCATGTTCTGCCATTTGGAAGTCACCTGTAACTGGTTTGCTCTATTACTAAATGCATATGAATGACAAATGGTGCTTTCATCTGGTTGAAAGCTTGACAAAGAAGGTCAATTAGAAAAATAAGAAATAGAGTAGGAGAATTAACGGAGCCTTTCGGTACCCCTGAATTAACATCAAACGAAAACGCGTTATATTTTTGTAAAATGCTTCTTTTTTTTAGCTCTAAATGGGCTAAAAAGACATCAAATAATGTCTGTAATGGAGAGTGTAAATATAACACGGCTTTAAGTTAAAAGTATGGAAAAGTTATATTGAAGTTATATAGATGAAAATAGTTGTTAATGATTCCATTTAAATCGAAAATATAAATTTGAATACCGACTGACAATCTAAATGAATTTTAAATTATGGTAGGCATCGCTTATAGCCTGTTTCCACGACAATTTGAATCTCGTGTTTCGCTCTTTGAAGCAAGTTTATGAATCATGCTGTTTACAAGACTCATTTATCTGCTTCGATTTGACAGTGTTATTAAACAGAAAAACACAAGTTGAAAAACAACAGAAGATATCCTTCTTGCCGCGATAGCATTAAGTATAATTTTTTTCCTATCCATTTTTTTTCTAATTTTATAAAATTAAAATTAATTAACACACCCACAAAATAATTATATTTTTTAAGTTTTCACTTTTATGTTTGTTTTGTTTGTAATTTTTCTTTGTTTACAAAAATGTTTAATTTTGGTAACTAGTGCAGATAAACTTACGATAAAAATTAGAGAAGAGAGGATTTTTCCTTGATTCGCAGCTAGATTCAATATGAATCACCAGCTTCGTTCTCAAAATTTTGTATGGCGAAGCAGGTTGATTCGCTTATGATTGCGGTGTGAAGCAAGAATAGAGAGCGAAGCAGGTGCCGTGGAAACAAGCTATTAGGTGATGGTGACAAATTTTTTATTAACCCACTTGTGCGTTCATGATGATGACTATAAAATATTTCGCCATGTGTGTGAATATTTGTGTGGTTTTTTAATATGCATTTGCATCTTTTTCTATGCGTTTCTTAATTTGTTTTCCCGGCTTGAGGCAATACTGAAACAGGAGGCATTATTTTTCCAGCGCTTAATTCGTTATACCTCTCTACTTGAATAGATACAAGACAACTGTGCTCAAAACAAATACTAGCAAGCTTGAGGCTATTATAGAATAAGTTACATTAGTATATACTCGTATACGTGTAGCCTGTAGTTCAATAATGTGTTTTCTTTTCTGTAGGCCAGATTTAGGATTATCAAGCAATTTTGTCTTAAACACATAACGAAGTAATAATTCTTAAAACCAAGAGCTTTTAAACTTAAAAACCAAAGTCTTAACAATCATGAGCGTCTTTTCACAATCATGTGAACGTACATGAATTTCAGCCAAAAAATAAGGCTATAAATGAGCGAGCATAAATGAAAGTTTCTTCTCTTAAGCATATACAATCGTGAGTGAAAATTGACTCACGATCCCGTCTCATATACTAAGTGACACCGACGAATTTATACGAAGCAAAAAAAAAATTTGTTTTAGTTAAATAGCTATTTTTTTTGATTCAAATAGTTTGTGAAGTCATTGTACGATATCTCGAAGCCATTTTTTTTCTAACAACTTTCAAATGCTATAACTATTGGCTGACATTCAAATTTTAGATTTTTCGATGTAAAATCACAATATTTAGTTTATTTGTTAAATGTTTAATAAAAGGAAATAAACTGGCATCATTTTAGACTGAAAGAAGTGCTTTAAATTATTTATCATCACCCGAAATATTTATCATTAATTATTATTATTATTATTAATTATTAAATATTAATTATCATATAACTTTAGATCCAGATTTTCCTTTATAACAGAGCTATTCAATTTTGTTCGATTTTTAGGCAATTTTGTTATTTTATTATAAATTGTTATTGCATACTACATATATTGGATAATTTTAAATCTATGTAAGCTGCCAATTATAACTAAAAACACTGCCTTAAAAATATATTTTAAAAACGACTGTGCGAACGTTAAAGGGCTTGGTTTTGTAGATTGTTTTTATATTTTCGTAGCACTCTTAAGATCGAAATTTCTCGATAATATAATTTTTGTTTAAAGCTTTACGGACAGGAAAAATTTGGTATTAACCGAGTGCACCGATTTTTAAAAGTGAAACAGACTTGATTAGAATTAAAATTAAAATTATCATTAATTTAGAATTGTTTTTGGTTCATCTTCTTTTTTCATTAAATACTATTCAAATGAAGTAGAAAAAACAACAGAGTTAACTTTAAATTAAGAATTTCAATTTCTATTTGCAAAAAATAAAATTAAGACTTAACACGAAAACATCAAGTGCTTCTTATAGAATTTAAATATTAAGTAAATAAATACATACGTAAAATCAAAAAAGTAAACAACTTGTAAAACAATTAAAATAAGAAAACATGCATTTTACATTCAGTTGTGACTAATTGTTCTAAAGATTATAAATATTCACTTTCTAACGAAAAGATAATAAAAGTTTTATTTAATTAAAACTGTATAAAATATGTTTATTATGGTCTGTTAATATAAAAAATATATGTATGTAATGAGTACTGTACAGCTGTTCTGTATATTGATCATTGAAAATCCAGACACGTTGCATATTCAGTTGTATGGCACAACTACATGTAACATTGTCTGACGCTCTTGAGCCCTTCGTAATGAGATGCCTGCACTTTCCCGCCCCCACGCTTTCGAAAGTAAATATTCGGTCGATTCTAAGAGAGGTTTAGCTAAAAATGTTCTTTTGAGTCGGGGATTAATGTAACATTTTCAGTTCCGAAATTTCTGCTTAATATCAAGAAAGCTATAAATGGGTTACGTGCTATAGATTATCTTTTGTTTTTTTTAAAAGAGAAGTAGCACTTGAGGCAACAATCCCTATATAGTCAAGTACCGTGCTACAATCTTTAGGAAAGGGATAGAGAATAGATGAAATAGGTGGTGAAAGTAGAAGGATAGTCGCAAATTAACTGCCGTATATAATTCAGCACAGCGACCAGTGACTATGCCTTCATCGCTGAGCAGCCCCACCGACAGTCAATTTTTATTTTTGTAGTGAAAAAAAAAACCAAGGTTTTCGTTGGGAATCGAACCCACAACCCCCATATTTACAAGCTAGTACACTACCTACTAGCCTGCAAGGGCACCTTCTGCTGAAGATATTCGGAGACATATAGTGACGCGGCTATAAAGTACTTAGCGGGCGTGTACACCACATTGAGACAGGTCAAGAAATGCCGGAAGTCTTTAGCCAGAATGGTGACAAACAGATAAGGACATTTAGGAAAATTGTATTGCTTTACTGGCAGACTGAAAAATCGTTTATAACTGGTCCAACTCAATGGCCGAGGTTGAAATATGCTAGGACCACTAAGATGAGGAAGAAACAACTGTATGACAATGTGGCAGTGATTAAAGGAAATGGATTTTGTGGCCCATGTTAAAAGGATGGGATTATAAAGGGTTTTTCAAAAAGCTGTCTGTTTTCTAAAACAAAATTAAACAAAAGATTTAGATTAAGATGTTTCAAATTTTTATTGTATTGCGAAGAGAAAAGTTCGGCAATTATGAATGAAAAATGAAAAATCTGGCAAATGTCCATCACGACCATGGTGACAGATGTCGATTCTTTCATCAAAGTTTTTAATCATTTTTTGGCAAAATGGCGGTTCAATTTCGTTAATCACATTACGAATTTTGAGCTTTAAGGTTAAAATCGATTCAATTGACTCCGTATAGACGCTGTCCTTATCATAGCCTCACAAAAAATAATCCAATGGTGTTTAATCACACGATCTGGGTAGTCACTTTACTTCTGATTGCCGTGATATTATGTAATCGGGAAATTTGGTTTGCAATAAATGATGATTGATCGCTTCATTGGCTGCGTGTTATATATGTGTTTAAACTACATATCAGTGATATCCACGTTGGATTTTTCAGAAGCCCAAATGCGGCAATTTTGCTTCTTGACATAACCTGACAAGTGAAAATGGTTTGAAAAAATAATATTTTCAGGAAAAAAAGAATTGCGCAAATTTACGGCGATGTGAATGGCTACTCGCTTTAATTCTTGCAATAGTTGAACCCTGTAAGGCTTCAAATTCAAATCGCAAAATTCTCCATGTGGTGATTTTCGATAATTCCAATTGTTGACAACGTCGAGGAATTGAGAATTTTGGATCTGTTTCAATACTGTGGCTCACGGCTGCAATGCTTTCAATTGAACAAGCCGGTCGAACACAATTTTACGAAATATAATTTTAACAGAGCTACCATTTTCATAGTGGATTTTAAGTAGTTTTATGCGATTTTCGTGCACCTGTCAACATGTCAAAACTACATGTTGTTGGTGCTGTCACAATTGAAAAACAAACTCCTTGTTGAAAACCCTGACATTACAGATGCCATTAATAGAATTATGAGCATGAGGGAGAGGAAGAGCCAATAAACATTTGATGTTTAAGAAAAATACGATATTTGAAAGAAAAAATATTCGCTTGTTGTTATTATATTTCAGTCCTTATTTTAATTTTTTAGATAAATTTTAAGTTTTGAAAAAGAAAATATTTAACTTTTTATGTTATTGATTTGTAGTTTCGAGTGTTTGTTTGACAGTCCATTTCAAGAGCATCTCACGTTTGTATGAGCTGTACTGCAGTAGTCACGAGTAGTAAGTTACTCTAATCGTTAAAATTCACAAAAATCGTTAATACTGATTGTTTTTACTGCGTCGTTTATTATCTTACGTTAGGAAGAGATTTTTTGACAAAATTAATAAAGTTGTTTACTTTTTTAAAAATATTTTTGTTAATTTAGAATGTGTGTTGTTTGTAAAATATATATTTTTTATAGTTTGTAAATATATTTAAATTGAAGAGTTTAGGGTTTTTGTTTTAATATTTGTTTTAAAATATTTTTTTTTGGAAAAAGTGTTTATCGTCGGGTTCAAGTTTCATTAGTGTTCTTTTTATCAATAGAAAAATGAAAGAAAGTAAATTAAATTAAAGGCTACTGACAAGTTATATAAAAAAATTAGAAAAAAACTGTTTCATTTACATGTTTTATATTTTTAAATATTTTCTTTATAAAACGTTATTTGAAAATTTTACAAATTTGTTTAAAGAATAGTTGAAATTTTTTTAAATAAAAATTTCTCTTCACACAAGCTTGTCAAAGTAATGCGCTTTATAAAAAATTATACGAAATAAATTTTTGTTTTCGATCTTGTTTTTCTTTAAAAATTAAGCTAAGTTTTCCAAATTAATTTTTAACTTTTACGAACGAAAACTTAACTGAAGTTTCTGTATCCGAATAGAAGAATCGTAAACAAAATAAACTTAAAAATACAAAATAAAACATAAAAGTAAAAATAAAAATAATAAAAAAGTAAATAAAAATGAACTGAACCGTTCGACTCACTCACGACTCACAGTGCAATTCGTCACTATCATCATTAGGACCACAGTTTTTGACACCATCACAACGAAGTTTATCCGAAATACAGTAGCCCACCTCACATTGAAAATGATAGGTGGACTCACACATTAAACCAATCGATGGTGGTCCTGGTCCGGAGTCTTGTATTTCAGTCCATACAATACGGAAGCCCTATAAAAGATTAAACCAAATTTAGCGAAAATAAATCAATGAGTTAAAATGTGTAAATAATTAACTCACTTGTGCACCCACAGTTTTATCACTGGTGGTAAAACTAATACGTGCTGTTTGTCCCGTAGAAATATAATGCCACTGCTCTATTGGTGGTTTTTCACCGCACAATTCCAAAGGCGGCTGATCAGAATCAACATTAACCCATAAACGTAACACAGCAGCAGGACAGCCACGATCTATTAAATAAAATTAACGAATGTATTTTGCCTTTCCTTATTAACTTTATACTTTTAATTATAACAACTTACTGGCTGGATCACCTTCCAATGAGAATTGTTCAAAATGTATGGACAACTTATAGCCGGGTCTAGCAGTCATTAGCCAATTACATGCCATGGAAGCCATACCACGACCAGGAGCCTTATAGCCAGCTGGATAGTTGGGTGAGGTTATAATGCCTGAATCTTCATTGGAAAAGTTGCCTCCACAGTCGCCTATTTCGCTTTTGGCTGTTTCGAAAAAGTAGCGGGCCTTAAAGCCGCTGGCAACATTTTCGTGATCGGTATGTAATGTAATACGCAGACCCACTGCACCTCTTGGGCTCTCGACAGGGCCGGGTGCTGTCATACCACAGTAGCGACCAAGAAAACGATCATTATTATCACGATAGACGACATACATTTCCAACCAATCTTCAAAGCAAATAACCGATCTATGAGAAGATAAAAATAATTTTTAATAAGAGAGCCGGAGAGAAAGAGATTGTTTCCTTACCCATATGCCCCTGCTGTTACATTTGAATTGCCATCCGCTTTGATTTTAAAATGATCAAATACAATTGTCACCTGTTCATTGGGTTCGGCCAAGAACAAATACGAACAATTTGTATCCGATGGGTAATTGGATGGATAGCGGGGACTATTTAGCTCGCCACGTTTCTTTGATGAACTCACATATGTAAAACTACAGCTGCCATCAGGAGCTGCTGTACCAGGAATTTTATACTCAGTTTCAAAAATATATTTGCCTTTAAAGCCACGACCCATTAGTTCACCCGAACTAAACACCATCGCTAGGCGAGGTCCATCACTAACAACACGTTGAGTTTCATTGCCACACAATTCATAATCAAATTTATCATAGGCATCAGCTGTTTCCTGGCCCTTAAGATAGATTTTCAAATAGCCATCGGAACAGTTGCTTCTGAAAAGCAACAATTAAACAATTGTTGGTGAAAATATTACGATTTCAGGAGGACTTACTCTTTATCCTTATCTTTGCTTTCAACTCTGGGTATATTAAAGGATGTAAATTCCAAACGTACGCGTTCCAAATGTTGAGCATCCTGCATACCATAAATAAAATATCTTCAAAAGCAAATTATTATTAATGATTTATATTTCAGATTGGAAAAATTATAGATTTTCATTTAGTAGTACATTTACCTGCAAACAGTTTTTGGTATATAAGGATAAGGATAATTTGGTGAAAGTACAAAGCCTGTTGATTCCTTTCTCGATAAGATCTTTTGGTCACATTCTGAGCCACGTATGTGAATGCCATCATTTTCACCTTTGTTTTTTTTTTTTTTTTTGTCAAAATATATTCAAGGAGCGAAAATGTTGTTGTTGCATTATCAACAATTTTTATTTTGAGTTTAGATTAGTCGACAGACAGGATGGCAATTTCATAGTTTAGAATTTTTTATATATCCAATTGTATGTTTATTTTTAGTTTGTTTTGTTTTGAAAGTAGTTTTTATAGAAAAGAGAATAAGTTTTGTTTTGAAAATAGTTTCAATTAGATCTTAAACCAATTAAATGAAAAATTATGAAAATAGTTAAAATCAAAATGCATCAATAATTCTCGCTCTAGCTTAAAATAAACAACACACACATACATGAAGCTTTTAAATGCAAACCAAAGTAATTTAATGGCTAAAAAGTATCTTTACAAAGCAGAAAAGGAAAATGCAAAAACCTTTACATTTTAAAACTCTGTTTTAACTGCTAAAAACTTTTTTAAACATTTACATACATTTATTTATTTAATTTATTATTTCAAAATAAATACAAAATAGTTAGCCAACCTAAGGCGAACCTGTTAAATGTGATAGCACTCTATCTCATACACAATTTATCAAACACAATACATAAGAAATAAATGTAAAGCTGTCATAAGACTTAACAATATAGGGTTCACCATTCAGAGCAACCTCGAAAACAAATAAATTCGCCATTGCTATCAGCTGAAAATAAATTCGTCTTACGTTGGGCAACTCTTTCTCAACTCAACTCTGGTAAGATTGAAAGCAAAATAATATTAAATTCTTCTTTATTACTACAACTGGCTTAAAAATAACTTGAATAAAATTTACGATTGTTATCGTTTTGCTTAATTCCCAACTTCACCTTGTACCAGAGACCTATTTATATATACCTTTTAAGGGTTTTGATGATTAAATTTTACAAGCTATCAAAAAGAATACGAATTTGTATCAGGCATGCAAAATTTTAACTGATAACTAACTGCAATAGAAAATATAACTTAAAATTGGGAAAATAATAAATAAAGTAAAAAGCTTGGAGTAATTTAAAGAAATAAGTTATAGCCAGGGTTGCCGTAATACAATTTTCGGAAATTATATTTAATGAATTTTTATTAAATTCTATAATCATAATCGGCTGTATGCATAAAAAACGCTTACTTGAGCTTTAAAGTACGCGTTAGTTAACAAACACTTTAAGGCTAACAGACGTTTGTTAAAAAATGGTATTCATAAACAGTACTTTAGCTAATGTATGCTTTGGTAAAATTAGTATTTTGATTATGGCAATGCCACTATTTTCAGCTGTCACGTTGTAGTTACCGATGTATTCGGGTCTTTACATCCACAAAACATGTTTTTATTGTTTTCAGCAAAATCAACATATTTTTCGTTTGTTTTTTTATTAATCTTTTTAATAAAAAGCAAAGCACCCAAAAAAGGTTAATTTGCAAGGCTTCCGAAGAACGTACAAAGAATTTGTTCATATTAAAAAAATAATTATTCGGATAACGAGCTTTGTTTTGATTATATGTACATCAATAAAACTTTTGTTTAAAATAATTAATTATACTTTTGTAAAATATATAATAAAGATGTTAAGATGTTTTATATTGAATAGAATGTTATATTTTAGTTTTTATTATTATTTGTATACTACAATTTGTTTTAATAAACATTTTTAAAAATTTTTGTAATAACAAAGTATAATTGTCAATTCAGCCGTTTACATTGAAAGTGGCATAAGTCACAACTGAACAGTCTCTTTTTTTTATTTTTAATAAATTTGATATTAATAAGTTAAGAAGTATTGAGATTTGTTTGAGAGGAGCGTTGATAATTAACGGTGTAACGAAAATGCTTATTTTGATAATGGCGTTAGTCGCTGTACTTAGGAAATTAATTACGGAGCTTAGTGTGAAAGAAATGGAAACATGTAATAAGTGTGTGTGTGAAGTATTGTTGTGATTATTAGACTTATTTTTATTAGTTCGAAAGAATAGTGCAGTTTACTGAACTATATTATAGTTATATCTAATATACTACACATAATTAGCATTATTTTTTTATTCTTAGGAGGTTGCTTCGTGTTGTATAAAATATCAAAGAATGTTACAACTCAAAAGCATATTACTGCACATAGTGACTTATGTAAAGGACACAACATGGAGAAAAAAGATTTTATTTTAACACAATCATTAGAAAAATCCGTTTCAGAAAGAATACTAAATACAGACTAGTTGAAATGGCTAAAAATTAAAATGTTTTATAAACTAATTTAAAATAAAAAACATAACAATAACAAAGTAACTTATGCCACTTTTAAAATAAACGGCTCAGTTTATTGTAAACACAATTTGTTTGGTTTTTAAACTTTCAATAATAAAATTGAACTGTCAATTTATTGTAGGTTTAAGGTAGAGTTTTCCTACTTTAAAGTTAACAAAGGTATGTTAAGGTAAAAGCGTTTTTTGAATACAACTTTAGGAAATTGTGCTTAACAACGGCAGTTAAACCTACTTTAAGTTTTTATGCATACAGCCGAATAACTCAAAAAATTTTAAATATTTGTTTTATAATGTAGGGTTTTTTAACAAGGAGTTTGTTTTTCAATTATGGCAACACCAAAAACATGATAGTTTTGAAATTTAGTTGTTTGAAGTATTCGTAAGAAAAGCATTGCCAAGCGTTAAAATTTTTCATTAAAATCGCATTAAAACAATTAAAATCCAATCATACTTCTAAGATCGCTATTAAGAATTTGGTCTTTAAATTTATGTCGATGGGCTCTGAACGGAAAACATCGCAGCCGTGAGCCACAGTGTTGAAGCAGATCCAAATTTGTCAATTCCTTAACGTTTTCAATAATTGGGGTTATCTAAAAACACCACATGATGAATTATGCGTAAGGATTTGAATTTGAAGCTCTACAAGGTTTAACTGGTGATGCAATTGAAGTCGACCGACCATTCATATCGCCGTAGATTCACTAAATTTATTCACGAATAACCGGCTGGTTTTTCTAAAAAAATCATTTATTCAGACAAAGCCCAATTTCACTTGTCAGGGTGTGTTAACAAGCAAAATTGCCGCATTTGGGGTCTTGAAAATTCTAGAGCGATTATTTAGAAGCCTTTCCATAGTCAACGTGTCACTGTATAGTGAAGAAGATGACGCTAGAAATGCGGTAACGCTATCGCGAAATGCTAACAACTAAATTTTAGATTATTTTTGACGAAGCCACTAATATGTGGCTTCAATAGAATGGTGCCACATGTTATACAGCTAATGAAACGATCAATTTATTGCAAACCAAATTTCCCGATCGCATAATTTCACGACAATCAGCAGTTAAGTGGCAAACCAGATCGTGCAATTTAACACCACTGGGTTATTTTTTGTGGGGCTATGTTAAGGACAGAGTCTATACGCAGCCAATCGAATCGATTTCAGCCTTAAAGCCTCAAAATCCGTAATGTGATTATCGAAATAGCACCGCCATTTTGCAAAAAAGTAATTAAAAACTTTGATAAAAGAATCGACATCTGTCAGCGTGGTCGTGGTAGACATTTGCCAGATATCATTTTTTATTCACAATTGCCGAACTTTTCTTTTCGTGATACAATAAAAATTTTAATCATCTTAATCTAAATATTTGGTTTTATTTTGCTTTAGAAAACAAACTTTTTGTTGAAAAACCCTGTATGACAATAAATAAAATGCATAGTTTGTCCACCGAATATTGAAAGTTTGTGCGATAAAAATCTTTTGTAATTAGAAAAACGAAACAATAACAATTTCGTATGAAGAGATGTTAAGAAATGTCCTTTAACAGCCAAGAATATATCATAATGATCAAACAAAGGCGAAAGCCGCAGTCTAGGGTCATTAATGATTTAAGTGCTAAAAAAATCGGTAGCTATCAATGTTCTTGTGATAAAAATTTAGTTCGGTGGAAAAAACGCAATTTTCAAGTCGCAAGAGAATTACTCAAATATCTTAGTTATTGAGGCGATTTATGAAATATTTCACTTATATTTGGTGTATTTGATTGCATACAGCATCCAGTTTCAAAAGGGACAAGTTTCGACAGGAGTGTAGGATGCCCAACGAATAATAGCGTATGTAGCTACCCAGGTTTGTTTTGTTAGAAGTCTTAATAAGTGTCTTGTAGTGTGGCTTCTACATTATAAATGTTTACCGTCGTGAAGTAGGATTTCAAATTGCAGATTATTTATGAGATTGAGGTTAAGCACTTTTTCCACTGTGCAAATTCAGCATCATATTTTACAAAATGCTGAACAGATTTGATAACAAAAAAAACCTTGACGTTAAAGGGTACTATTTTAAAGCCAGTGCTAAAATTATGACTACTTCAAGTCATTTAATTGTATAAAAATTCTTTAAAACATGCTCTCGAGATAATGTCTAGCAAACTTACTGATACTTTTTTAATTAAGAGATCTTCGGTAAGTGAAAATCGCTTACAAATAGCTGAGTCAAAAGGTTTTTAATATCAACGGCGTCGATAAATATTTCGCTATTGTTTAAAAAAAGGTGGAATAGAGGAGCTAGAATTATCATTCACCTTGTTACAAAATATATTAAATACAAAAGGGTCACAACTCAATATTTTATAAAACTGATTTTCTTTTACATAAATTAATTTAGAGTACACATCTCTGACTAATGCAAAAATTTCTTTCACATCAGTTTCTTCTTTAACTGGAAAAATACAGTTATGTATATTTTTGTGTTGTGTGTTGCATCTGCACGACGAACTAAAGAGTGCGAAAATTTTAGTGTTTTGAGTTGTGACCCTTTTGTATTTAGGGTGCGATATGTATGTGACAAAAAAATTAAATGTATTTTTGTAAAAAAACCGGTTGAAAAATTAGAAACTATTTAAGTGATAATTTCCTTAATAAACTTGAACAGAAACATCATAAAAAGTGAAAAATAAACTCTCATATGTGAAAATGAATTAAACAACATCAAACATAAATAAATATTAGTCTTGATAATACTTACGTATAAAATCTAATTTAACAAAACTTTCACTAAATTCATAAATTCCTTTAAAGCCACGATTTTGGGTATTTGCCGTACGTGACAGAGTAAAAAAATGCACAAATAGACTTGATTCGCTAGAATATAAAACTAAATTTCTTTGTTGTCCGCAATATGTACCAATTAACGCCGATGAATTGTCCGGACCATCATAAATTTTAACATAATCGAATGGGCAGCTAATTTGGGCAAATTGAAATATAAAATAATAATTTTTGGAAATTTTGTTACAAAAGTCGGATACAAATCTTAAAGTTTACTTTATTCGCTGTTTAATTAATTGTTTAAATTAATTAAGCTAAAGTATACTTTAAGCAAACTTTTAATAAGCTTGTTGATATTTTTGTATTTTTTTTTATTATTGGACAGCTATTAATGGTACTCACTGTGGTCCACCAAAAAATAGATCAAAATCACGAAATTCTAATCTAACTCTTTGATTTGTTTCACCCAAAAATTGATATGTACAAGACATATCCTTGGGATAGGCACCCGGATAGGTGGGCGATATTAAAACGCCCGTTTTATTTATACTCAAACTGGGTGTTATTGTATAGGAACATGGTGAACCAGCTATTGGTATACCAATTTCATATTCCGCTATTTAAACGTAATAATAATAAATAAATGTTAATGTCTTGAAAATATTTCTCAGAAATTTTCTTAAATGAATTAAGCAATTATTTTTCTTTCCAACTTACATGCATTTATAAATCGAAATGTGCCTTCAAATAGGTCGGGAGTGGTGATATTTTTATTTGTAAAAAATGAAATGGCAATGGCACGATACATGGAAATGCGTTGTCTAGGCGGTATTGCACCACAATAACGGCCACCAAATGGTGAGTTTATCAGTTCTGCTGGTTCCGATGATTGAACTTCCGAGTATATATCCATATACTCATGAACACATCTGAAATTTAAAAGAAATATTAGACTTTAGTCATTCGTTCATTTATATTAGAAAAATAAAGAGGTTTTAATAAAACCTATTCAATGAAAACAAATTAAACAAACTTTATGAATTCAAGAAGAGAAAGAGTTCTATTACAGTGACAAGTGACAGCAACAATAACTAAACGTTAACTAAACGTTTCTACCACTTTTTATGTTAGCAAAATCAAAAACAACTTTTGCATCACAAAAAGATACTCGTATACTAGTACAATTATACAAACATATTGTATGGTTCCCTAAGAAACAAGGATTTCTATTTAAGCGCTAATGCATTCACGCAAAAAAGTAAAAAAGCACAAAGGAATTTAAAATTACATATCCTCTTTTTAGAAATGAGTGAAAGAACTTAAGTAGAGTAATTGACCTTAGCAAAAGGACATATAATTCAACTTTATAATAAAGGGTTTTTTAACAAGAAGTTTGTTTTCTTAAATAAAATAAAACGAAAAATTTAAATTAAGACGATCCAAATTTTTTTACACAGAGCAAAGTTCAGCAATTATGAATGAGAAATGATATCTGGCAAATATCCACCACGATCACGCTGACAGTTGTCGTTTCTTTCATCGCTTTTTGGAAAATGGCGGTTCTATTTCTTTAATCACACGACGGATTTTGAGTTTTAAGACTGAAATTGATTCGATTGGCTCCGTATAGACTGTGTCCTTAACATGGCCCCACAAAAAATAATCCAGTGGTGTTAAATTACACGATATGCTGATTGTCGTGAAATTATGCGACCGGAAAATATGTTTTGCATTGGCTGTGTGATATGTGGTACCATCCACACGTAACCACGTCGTCAATAATAGGCAAACATTGAGTTGTTAGCATTTCGCGAAAGCGTGACCCATTGACCATTAGCGCACTTCCAGCCTCATCTTCAAAAAAGCGGCGCAATCATGCCTGCAAATCACACAGCGCACCATACAGTGACACGTTGAGTGCGCAAAGGCTTCTAAATAATCGCTCTAGGATTTTCAAAAGTACGTCAATTTTGCCTGTTGACATACCCTAAGAAGTGAAAATAGGCTTCGTCTAAAAAAATTTAATGACCAACTTCTTAATAGCGGTCTCAGAAGGACGATTATGTTGTCCGAAAATATCACGAATTTTATGAAATGTAACTTAAACAGAATCACCATTATTTTATTTTAAGAGAAGTAGCACTTCAGGCAACAATGTCTATTTAGTCAAGAAAGGGATAGAGAAGAAAGAAGAAGAAGAAGAAGGTGGTGAAAGTAGAAGGATAGTTACGGAAATTAACTGTCGTATAAAACAGCACAGTGACCAGCTCTACCGACACTCAATTTTTATTTTTGTAGTGAAAAAAAAAATATCAAGGCCTTTGTTGGGAATCGAACCCACAACCACGTCTTATAAGCTAGTGCACTACCTACTAGCCTACAGGGGCACCCTAATTTTAACGCGCTTTTTGTGCGAAATTGAGTTCATTGTAGCAATTGCCAATGCATCTACTACGAGTACGTCAAAAAACTAAATGTTGTTTAAAGGTTGTTGAAAAACCCGATATTTAATTATATTCTGATTTTAATGTAAACATGATAGAAGATGTAATGAGTCTTGATAGGAATTTAGTAGTATCCCATAGTTGAGTCAAAGGCTGGGAAGGGCCAAAAAACCTAAAGGCAGTATAGAAAGTTCAGTTTTTTCTTTGTTCATTCTGTAGATATAAAGAACAACAGGCACAGAAACATCGGTTTTCATTAGTCTGAGAATGAATCAGAAGATGACAAATACACAACTCGAATGTCAAAACATTCCCAAAAATATCTTCATTTTATTAAATATGTTCGCCGGAAAAATCCTATATTTCAAGAAAATACAACACAGTTTCTATGCAATATTTTCATATTTTTCATTAAAAAACAAAAATTAAAATAAATAATTATATTTTTAAGTAGTTAATTATAAAGCACTAGGTCACTATTTAATAAAAAATTTTAAAAACTTTTATTTTTTATTTTTTATTATTTTTTCACTATTTAATTTTTTATTAAATAGCGACCTAGTGCTTTATAATTAACTACTAAAAAATATTAAAAAGGTCAAAAAACTATAACTATTATATATAAATAATTATATTTTAAACTACTCTTACTTACGATGGTAATTCACCAACGGCCGAACCGCTAAAATTAAATTAAAGAAAAAGAGTATTAAGTAGTATTTCTAATCAAAAATCCATTGATAAAGAAGCGAATCATTGAATTATTTCAAACAATAAAAATAACACATTTTTTACAATAAATAAAATATTTAATTACTCGTACTAATTATGGAAACTTGTTCAAGTTTAAAATACTTAAATACATACTCTGGTGGATTTCCTCTTAAATTAAATCTTTTAAAAATGACTTCAACTCGTTGTCCAGGTCCTGCTAGGAAAGTATATAAACATTGACGTGAATAATTGTTATGATTGTGCAATAGGGGAGCAGAAAATGTGCCATTTTGGGGACCACCAATGCGGGAGACAAATGTTTGATCGCATTCTGTAAAGAAATTAATGTCGAAAAAGGGAATTTTTGAAAACTTTTCTTAACGATGTAAAACTTTTACAATCACAAATACTTATAAAATGACCTATAGAGACGAGTAAGGATTAACTATTTTGATTAGCTACACAAAACAAAATTATAAATCATTTTGAATATCAGAAACATTTTTTTTGAAGTCAAATTTAAATTATGTTATTGCTTAAATTTAAATGAAAAACTACTAATAAAAAATTAAAATCAATTTATATATTTTACCAGTAAATGTTAACCTTGTTTCTTTGTAATTTTTATATATTTTTTTATTTTGAAGGCTTGAAATCTCGTAAATATTTGTAATTATTCTGATGTGAGTGATAGTTGAATAAGTTCTTATTTTCAACCATTAAAAAGTGTGGCGTGTGCATGTTTAGTAAAATAAAATAAAAGACAAGTTATCTTACACATGTTCAGCAGCTACGTTATCACAGAAAGATGCCGGTTCGCTTGTTAAATATAAAATTACGAGTTAAAGTCTTAACAGAGTCTTGGGTATAAAGCAGCAACGATTATTTTTTGGTATCTCGGTGTATGAATTGTTTAATAGTGACTAAACGAGTAAAAAATAGTTGCCGTTGTCACTTCGTGTTGTGGTCTGTATGACTGCACTGACTGAAGATAAAAGTTTAGTTAACAAAACATCGTGAGCTCGAGTCTGGAGGAGACACAGAGTTTTGTCGTACAGAAAGCTATAAAATGTGTTAAAAGCTCCTTATTATTATACAAGAGATTGTGAGAACAGATAGTGTGATTCGTTTTACATCCGCACCTGGCTATGTAGCCTTAATCAGGTGCCCCTGTAGGCTAGTAGTTAGTGTACTAGCTTGTCAGTGTGGGGGTTGTGGGTTCGATTCCCAACGAAGACCTTGGTTTGTTTTCATCACAAAAATAAAAATTGACTGTCGGTGGGACTGCTCAGCGATGAAGGCATAGTCACTGGTCGCTGTGCTGTCTTTAAGCGGAAGATAATTTCCGACTAGCCTTCTACTTTCACCACCTGTTTCATCTCTTCTCTATCTCTTTCCTAAAGAATGTAGCACGGTACTTGACTAAATAGGCATTGTTGCCTGAAGTGCTACTTCTCTTTAATTAAAAAAAAAATGTAGCCTTAATCAGATGGTGGACAAACCACAATTCTATTATTTGGAACGTCATACATGCGTCCTAGAAGGCCGAAGACATAATTCTAAGCAACAGAACCACCTAGTTGCAACTTTAATGATTCCAGGGCAGGGCTGCAAACTATCACACCTTGCTAAAGAGTTGGAGACTTTCAACTCCTGTCCAGAACACATGTCAAGCTCACATGTCATGCTCACTAGAGTGGATCATTCACTTAGGGTGTCATTAACAGCGAGATGATCGTGGCCACCATAATAACCGTTATACTGTTATGGGGCCGCGAAACCACAACCACCACGTTACTCCCATATAGGGGCCAACCTCAATGATCAGCCAGAGTACTATTATAAGTCTAAAGAGACAAATAATGAACTCTGCGAGTCACTGATCCCCGTGGAAATAAAGTGGAGTTTCCAGGGGACTGGGCTCCCTTTTTCCCCCAGTTGCACAGGTCTAGATAGTAAAGTATTCTATAAAGACCGATAAATGTGCCCCCGGGGGGGAGATTGGCAGAACAAATTTAACTAGTGCCACGACACAAAAAATTTAAGAGCAAAAAAATTTATAGGCATCACGGTATTAAGTTGTTCGAATTTGTTCCGCCAGCAAAAGAAATATTGTTGTCATTCCCTTCGGTGAAAACCTTCTTTACTGGCCGTTTGTTCCGTATGATCGGCGAGCGTTTTTGATGCGACGACATCATTTTTCAGCCTCATTTCTAAATAGTACTGGAGAGTTAGTATTATGTGTGTTAGTATAAATAGTGTTGGGTTATATCGTTTGCTTATTAGGGTCGTATTACTTATGCAGGTTAATTGTTCCGCCACTTGGCATATTATGTATTGCTGGGTAAGTGTGTATAAGTAGTTTTAGTGGTGTGAAAATTGTGTTTTGCGTTTTGTGTCTTGTGTTTACCTGTTCGTTTTCACTGTCAAAAGTTCTTGTTTTGCAGATATCCATCTTTTCAAGAATGTCTAGTCTTCGTCCTTTTTTTTTGCTAGAATATAGTGTCAGTAGGATTAGTCTCACTGAAACGCTGCTCAGTTTTTCACTCTAACAAACTTCCTTTTTATTTGTCCGCGTCCATGCAGTCGATTTTCAAAATTGTTCGTACTACTTTTAATGCGACTTGCTGTGCTTATAGACGTCCCGACCTCAAATAAAATTATAGAAAATAAACCAATTGTATTAATTCTGACTGCTTAAACGTACTCAGATAATGTCTTATGCATTAATTGATTTAGTAGTAAAGTCTGTTTTTAAGTACTTTATTACCTTCTTGATCAGGCAAGTTTTCAAAAGAAGTGTAGCTTAAAGATTAATATGCAATTATACCCGTACAAACAATTGATACGCAGGATTTTTTCCGTTCGGAGCAGCATTCAGAGGATGACCCCTACTCAAGCAATCCATTATACTGGAGCTAGGAAATTAGGTTGTAGGGAGGAGGGTGTAGTGATTGTGGATATTCGACTTGAATTTCCCTACGTTGAAGGCGACAGGAAAGCCCACATTGCCTCGACGCTTCAGGGAATCAATAGAGTTGTACACCCTACTGTCCCCAATAAGTCTCTTGGCCGTCTCTGTTCGCGGTCAAGCAACTAAAAAATAGACTTTGGTGCGTCGGCCCATACATGAGAGTTGTATTCCATCTTTGGACGGATATAGGGGGTATCAATAGTACGAAGATCGAATGGAGTGAATTATAACATTTAATAAATTCATTTGTGTAAAAGTGAGCTTCATCACATAATTGACTCAGCTTGCAAATATATATGAAATATGCACTTGCTAATGCTTAAAAATCTATTTCACGAATGGATTTGAAGTTGGTCAATAATTTTGGCTAATTGCAAACATGTTTCCTTCGTCAAGCCAATTAGGGTAAAGTTTTAACGTATTTAAACGATTTAATTATAATTAAACCCAACGCTTCACCAATTGTTCGTCCAGTATCTCAAGGATTTGTCTATATCTTCAAATATTTATGTTATATTAGTCGCAAATTATCTTAATATTTTAATATTTTCTTGCTCGCTGGCTATGCTATAAGATATACCTAAATCAGGGTGTTAAATTCAACGCTATTTAGCGCCCAGCTTTCATACCGAAATGGTATACCTAAAAAGGACAGTCAATGTAGTATCTTGAACAGTAATTTTAACTCATTATGTTTTACAAAACCTACTGTCTAGAAAATAAGTAGGGATGAAACCGGTAGTTGTCTTGAAAATGACTAAATTGTCATTGCTTTTTTACAAGATCAAACGAAATTAAAACAACTAACAAATAAGCTGCTAACTTCAGTATCTAACACAATGTCAAAATCGCATTTTCCAATTGCTTAGCACTGATGTTGGCCAATTTGGATCTCCTTCATCAGCTTTGTAAAATAGATTACGCTTGGTGCAGTTATTCAAGTTTAGGCTGTGTATCATTTATGCTCCCGTTGTGCTTTCAATTTCACGGTTCTTTAGTGCAAGGATTCTTGTTCTCTCTCTTTTTCTCCACTTTTTCTTTATTGAGTATTATAACTTTGCGAAAATCAGCTGTAAGGCCTTTCTTTCATTGTGTTGCGATAAAGTTCTTCCTGTAGTTCGTTTATATACTAAATTTCACGTAGATATGTTATGTTTTTGCTTATGTTTTTTTGGAAAATATTTCATTTATGCTGTTTGATTAAGGTGTTATGTTGAATTTCTGTTGAAACTTTTCTTTTGCTCATCCTTCATGACATTTGGTGTATTAATTTTAATCCGATGTTTCCTTCATGTATTAAAGGCGGAAAGTGTATGTTAAAATTTTTAAATTACTATTTCACAGCAATACTTACTGCTGTATAAACGTTTTTATTTTATTTTATAAATAATTTATTAATTAAACACTAGGTCTTTATATAAAAAACTAGCGTGCCCGTGATCGCTTTGCAAGTCATTTGTGGTGTGTTTTTGTTCTGCAACGTTCTTTTTTGTGTGCGCCAAAAATTTCAATCATTCAGAAAGACCACAATTTTTTTTTTCGTTTTTATGTTCTTTTTAATAATTTTATCTCTTTCACAATTCAATATTTTTGTGTGCTTATATAATACACTTGCAATGCTTTTACATATACGACATTCTTCGATTGATTTTGGTTCGTGTTATAGACAAACGAAGCAGTTGCTTTATTAACACATGATTATGATACATATAATTGATCGTGCGAAAAACAGGGATAATTGCAAAAGCAAAAACTGAAACCGTTAAAGTCAAACGGCAAATCTGGAGGAATTATAGGAATGCGTGGTATCAGCACATCCTCGCCCTTATATTTTCCTTTGAAAATTGTTGCTTCAATCGCATTTTCATGACTTTTTTGACTACTAAACGTGTCCCACTGCAAAGTCGTGGCTGGCTGGAAAATAATTGGTGAACTTTCACTTGTAGGCGGTGGGGCGGCAGTCCAGGTAAATCAAGCGAATTTTAAAATTCGACTGGATAGTTTACAACATCGTCTTGATTGGTAACAGAGTCAACCGATTTTTTAGGTAAAAATTACCCCGGGAATGTCATTCAAAATTGTCACATTGATATCCGAAACATCTGCATTTTTCGCAGCTAAGATAGCTCTTTGCCCCAACCAATCATGGTTTCTAAAATTTTGTGCAATACCGGGAAATACGTTTGTGAACAATTCTTGTTTTGATTGTGCAAAGTGGCAAATATTATCTGGAAGCGTATTCATTTTTGTGGTGGGGTCAATTGGAATTGCGCCATTCCCAATATCATTTTGCAATTGAACACGCAAATTATACACACACACACATAATGCAACAGAATATTGAAAACAAAATTCTCTATTTGTTTGCACTTCCACTTGCTATGAACATGAGCTTATTTCGTTTTGTACTGCCGTCGCATTCTGAGCAAGCACACACACACACACAGCAACGTACAAACGAAAACATACATTTCATTTGATACAAAACATTGTTCGTAAGCAAAAATACAAACCAGCGAACAACCATTACGAAGGTACTGTGAAAATTTGGTGGAAATCCGACGGCGCATCTCGTCAAACACTGGCAACCAACGGACATCTATTTTGGGCTTAATTTTTTTATATAATATAATAAGTTAGTGTTTGATTGGTATAAGAAACCAACATCTTCTGGAAGACTTATTAATTTTTACTCCAAACATCCGAGAAAAATGATAATAAATACGGCGAAAAATATGATAGACAGAATATTGACTATAAGTGATAGAAAATTTCAGTTGAAGAATAAGGACACAATAAGAAATATACTTCATGACAATGATATCCCAGTAGAATTAGCTAACCGATTAATTAGACAATATGATAATCATACTATGGCAGAACTAAGAATTTATAAATCATTAACTTATGCTCCTGGAATATCAGAAAGATTAAGAAAGTCTAAAATATATGACATTGATAGATATAAAATTGCACACAAAACATATAACACATTAAATATGAAGAATAAAATAGGGAAAATAGAAATATCTGATGTAGTATACAGGATTCCATGTGGAGGAAATGACCAGGTGAACTGTGACAAAGTTTATATTGGGACAACAAAGAATAAACTTAAAACAAGATTAGCTGGTCATAGAAGTGATTTTTTATTTATTTTAGTTCTCGATATTTTGCCAATGCAATGGTTGGGATTTAATAAACAATTTATTAAATTAATCAATAAGTGAAAAATTTGGTGAGAAACAGATTTATAATAATCAAAAACTTTTCAAGAAGCAAACAAACAAAAACCTTAAAAACTACAAATTGAAAAAATTTAACTATTTGTACATACATACAATTTTCTAATACTAAAAATTTTTCAAATAAAAATAAGTTTTCAAATAACAAATCTATAAAACAATATTATTTTACACATATATTCAAACATAAATTTTAATGGCCAAATAATAGAAAAAATTAAAGTATTAATTATTAATATTATGCAGATACAGAGTTTTGTTTCATAATTTTATGCACCTAAATGTCTATAATTTTGTGTAACATTCTCCGTATCTACTTTCAAGTTTATTCCTTTTGCTAATGGTACTTTAATTATTTGTAACAATTTTAGCATAAACGTCGGTTTATAATTATTTTCTAAATTCAAAATTGAAACATTTTCAAAATTAGGATAGTGATTAACTTTAGAACAATGTGAAAATAATGCTGTTTTTTGTAAACTAATATTATTCCTGTAATGTAGTGAGGTGGGAGAGAAGAATGAGAACAACGTTAATTGAATGCAGTTGATCATCGAATGACCTTTTATTTCATTATTCCTTAATCTGTACTTATTTATTAGTTGACACATACGAAAAGCGCTGCTAGATTATTTACTTGTTTTTATACATTAATTCAGTTCATAATTATATATATAACAATCTCTGTATTTTCGATCTGACTAATGTCCTGCTAATTCAGTTTTAAATTTATTTTTTGTTGTACCTACATTAACTTTATTACAATTCTCCTTATTATTACCGTTACAAGGAATTTTGTATGCTATCTTAAACATATTTAAATTTTAAATTTTATCTTAAGTTTTACTAAACAACCTATTTAAGGTGTTAGTATTCTTTTATGCCATTTTGTATTTATTTGTATCAAAAATGTTCGAATTCTCTATTCTATTAGATAAGTTATCGATTTATATATTTCGGGTTCCGTTCCACTACTTATAACTCTTTTCCTCCTATTATTAAATTGGTTAATCAATCTGTTAGTTAATCGTATTGGAAAATTCTTTATTATTTCTATGGAATTCTTTGTCTCTTATTGTTTAAATCCTCTCTATCAAATTATTGGCTCTTTCAATAATAATTCTTATATTTTTTTTTTAAATTATTAATAATTCTACCTGTAGCAGTTGATTATGTTAACCAATCTATAACTAATTCTTTATTTCGTCTTATTATTAAGGTGTCTAAATGTGGAAGTTTTGAATCGCATATGGAATTAAAAATATAAATTTTATTATAGTGTCAAATTCATTTAAAGTTTCTAACATTTTGTTGATCGCAGATTCGGATATAACACAAAACAAATCATCAACATATTTTGTTTAACATTTAAATTTTCAATAATATTGTCTAAAACATTATCTAACAATATTTGCCACAATTGGAGAAGCTGGAAAGCATATCGGAAGTCCATTTTGCTGGTAATATATCGTTTTATTATACTGAAAATATCTATTATTTTCTATACAAAACCTGAGAATATGTAAAAATAAACATTTCTCTATCTATGTAAAATTTTTTAAAATATTCCATCTTTCTTCTATTGTATTGATCGCCAAATCAACAGGAATACTTCAAAATAATGCTACTACATCAAAACATTATTAATTTTTCGTGATCTTGCGCAGGAAAACTTATAATTCTTCTTTTAAATTCAATTGAATCCTTTGTATTATATTTAGAATGCTTTATATAATTTATAAGATGGAGAATTAACAAACGAACAAATTGGCCTCAAAGGAAATTCATCTTTGTGAATTTTTGGCAGACCGGTATAATCTAGGTGCAATATCAATATTTGCTTTAAGCTTATTTCTTTCTGTAATATTGATAATTTTAAGTTTAAAAAGTTCTTCTACTGTATCATTATTAGTTTTCTGCAATTTAGTAGTAGGGTCCTAATTTACTTGAGTGTACTTTGTTATATCTTCTACAATATTGTTAATTCGTACATTATATTTATATATTTCGGTTAATGCATTTTTTTTTCTATTACGGTCTTTATGACCTAGATATATTATCAGCCTTAATGTAAATTTTATAATTATATTTCATTATGCTATAACAAATAATGGTTTACAATATGTTTTTATTAATCTATTGTATATATATATATTCATTCTGACAGTCTTTAATTTATATTGGCAATTCGTTATACATCTTGAATCCCTCAAAAAATACACTTTTCTTTTGAAGATTAGTCTTAATTTTAGGCAGTCTTATGTTATTTCTATGTCTGGTATTATAGCTATGTACTTCAAAATTATATTGCATTCTCCCATAAAGATAATTTGGTAACAGCCGTAATCTTAACTTATGTACAAATTTTAGAGTGTGGTATGCTATTAATTGTCTTATATTAAGCCAATCTAAGCTTCGTATCATCTCAGAAATTGACGTATCGTACCTTCTGTTCAGAATAAACCTCATCACCTTATTTTGCTGTATTTGTAATCTTTTAATTTGCGTATTATTTAGTATAAAAATCATCGTGGGGTTAAAGATAAAATAAGGTTCTATTGTTGACTTATATATAGCTAATTTGTACTGCTTATCAATATATTTGCAGGTTCGATACATAAAACCTATTTTCTTTACTATCTTATTCTCAATGTAATTTACATGTTCATCCCATTTAAGTTTATTATCAATAATTATACCTAAATATTTCATCTGCATCACCTTTTTAATTTCGTAGTCCTTGATTTTCAGTTTGACATTATCACAATTCTCAGAATTTTGATTTAGTATCATATATTTAATTTTCTCGCAATTCAGTTTTAACTTATTCCCACATAACCATACATATAACTTGTCCATGTCTGTCTGAACAGCATTCATCGCATCATTCAAATATAAGTGATTAAAATACAAAAGAGCGTCATCAGCAAATAAAACTATTTTACAAAATTTTAAACAGTTTGGTATATCATTAATATAAATTAAAAAAAGTAATGGTGCGAGCACCGACCCCTGTGTCAGACCAATATCCACACTCCGTTCCGATGAAATTACACTTCCAACCACTGTTCTCTGTCTTCTGTTTGTCAAGTAGTTCTCAAACCATTACAATGCTTGCCCCCGAATACCGATACTGCTCATCTTCATCAGCAATATCTGCATATCTACTGTTTCAAACGCTCGTTTCAGATCTAAAAATATAGCTACTACCGCTTGCTTTTCCGCCATCATATCTTTCCAATCAGCTAGCACCATATTCAACGTTGTTACACATGAATGTTTAGCTCGAAACCCAGACTGCTGAGAGACAATGATATCATGTTGATTAAAAAAACTTAGCAACTGTTCTTTAACCACGCTCTCCATAATTTTTTCATCTGATGGTAATGTACTTACTGGTCGCAATTCTTCTGGACGTGTTGTGCTTTTAATCTTTTCAATTGGTACCACTGTAGAAACCTTCCATTTTTCAGGAACATGAGCATGCCTTAAGCAGTCGTTTACAATGCCAGAGAAAAAATACGCCATGTATTGCATTGAATCTTTAATAACAACTTCAGACAGAAGTTTTTTTCCACCAATTTTATTCCTTAGAGTTTTTCCAATATTCATTATACTTAATATATCAACTTCTTTAAATTCAAATTCGTAATTTAAGTTCGTATTGTTTATTTTATTGATGCTATCCACAAAAATGTTATTAACTGACTCTGCTAATTCAGGTTCATTTTCTATTCATTTATCATTTATTTTTATTTTCTTTATGGATTGATTTATCAGTGCCATATTAATCTTTTAAGTATTTTCACATTAGTTTTTGATTTCTACCTGCGATAATGATTTTGTTTTCCATATATTTTTTCTTTTTTATTTTTATTAGCTTTTTATACAATTTTTTTGTCATATAGTACTCAGTCCATACTCCCGTTCTTTTTGCTATGTGAAAGAGATCATATTTCTTTCTATTAAAGTGTATTAGTTCTTGATCATACCATTTGTTAATAATTTTTTTATGGACACATTTATTATAAGTAAGATTATTCATGATTTCTAATATTACACTATTAAAGTTGTCTACTTTTTCATCTATAGTACCATAATTCATGTCGTTAAAATTTCTATATCTCAGCATTTCAACTAAATTATCTTTACTATAATATTCCCAACTGGTAATATTTATTCTGAGTCTCAAATTCACTTCTTTTTCTATCGGTATTAGAAATGATATTGTTTCATGATCAGTTATTTTCAGATGTTGAAAAAAGTAGATCAATTTTGGTACTTGTCAGTTCTGTAATGCGAGTATCAAAATTTATAAATTGTTTCATAGCCATAGACGAGAAAATATTGTACAACTCGTTACTATAATACAGGGTTCAGAATTTTTCATTTATGAACATTCAAAAATCAACATTCATGATATTTTTCATAAATGAGAAATCTAAAATTTTATATTTATTTTTCACGCTCATAAACGAACAACAAAAAATGTTCTGGTTATTTTCATACATGAATGCGAACAACAAGAATTATTAGTCTTATTCATATGTGATAAATAATAAATTAGCTACTTCTCATTAATGTTATTTTTCATAAATGTACATGTTCATTTATGAACGTTGAAATTTTATAAAATTTCTCATAAATGAACGTGAAAAAATTTTCTACCTACGATCGCTGTTTACCCTAAAATGTAGTAAAAACACATGGGTACATATTAACTCAAAATACAATATTGCAATATATTCTAAAAGAAATAAAAAAAACATTTTTTTTCTGCATACGCCGACAATTGCGCATTATCAAATATGTGCGTTTATGTACGCGAATGCCTAACGCACATATTTTTACGACCTTTTCATTTATGAAAAATTATCAAAATTGTAAATATTCAAAAATGAACACTTGTGTGTTTCTCATTTTTTCACTTATGAATAGAAAGAAAAAAATAATTCATCGCATTCACAAATGAGAAAACACAAAATATTTTGTAGTCTCTCACACATGTATGAGAAGAAGCGGCTAAAAAATGAAATGTACATATTCATAAATGTATGAACAGTGAGTGAATACTTCGCTACTCTGCTATAATATGTATCATTATTAATATTAAAATCTCCAATTATCAAGTTATTCTCACAGTTTTCGTAATAAGTCTCTATTGTACTTTTCAGATACATAAGGAATTCTGAATTGCTGGCACTTGGTAAATGGTATAACACCCCAATCTTCCATTTCGTTTCAAATGTACAATAAACGGATTCTTTTTTTTTTGCTCCATATAAAGTTCGCAATGGTGGCTTACGCAGTAGTGATTTTTTATGGTTTCTACATGGTCGAGGCTTTTTAAATAACTTTTCAGAGATGCAATTTTTCGAGACTCCAATAACTCTTTAAGCCATTTCGTACATTCTCTAAATCTGCTTTTCAGTTAAAGGGACCTAAATAATTGCCACTCTACATCTACATAAAAGATTTTATTTCTATTTTGCCGTCAGATTGTTGTTGAAAGTACAGTGTCTGACTTGAGCATCGAAAAACAAACCCCGCGCTCAAGTACACAATATAAAGCTTTTAACAATATACATCACACAATTATTAAGAATATAAACACTGTTTTGTAAAAGCGTAAATGTTCTAACAGTTAAGCAACTTGTTCATAATTTACTTATGATTTGATTTTCAAGATGTAAAATTGTAACAACTCTGAAAGCATTTTTATAAGAGCAAATTTGTTTTGGTTCACCTTAGAAAAAAAAAAAAATAAAAAACAAAGGTAATGTGATTATGGAATAGTAATCATCTCTTCTTGCTTTGCCTGTATTAAAGAAATAATGCATCAGCTTGATAAGAGGGCAAATTATAGCAATCGATATCGATCGAAATTTACATTTAATTTTTATTGGAATTTTGAGCGATATCGAGTTGTGCAAGTTTCTTTATGCTCTAAAATCCTATGGATTCCTTTGAAACTAACGTCATAGAGAAGCTATAAATATATGCAAGCTGCTGAGAAAGACATTGTTCTGGTAAAAATCTTTTATTATTTTTAGTCGATAACACAAACACAAACTTTTGTTTATTTTTTTCTAAAATTATTTTAAATGTATTTTTGTTTCAATAAAATCACTCGTGTCACTCAATGTTCAATATTGAAATTAATTTAAAGTGCTTTTTCCCTTGCACAGTTTTATTTTAACACAATTACTTCCACAGGAATATATAAGCTCTTAATAAAATATCTTTCATTAGAAACACATATGTCGGTGACATTTTAAAATCATTATGGGATTTTAGCACAAACAAAAAAGATGAAATACTTTTTGTTTCTTTCAACAATAAATTCAAATCTAGTGATATCGGCAGAAAAGCATATAGAAGAATGAATAATAAATTTGATGTATGTGATTTTATTTTTGTTGGATTATTTAACAAAAAAAATAAAACCAAAATTTAAAATTCCAATGACACAAACGAATGCAAAAACTTCAATTTATAAACACTTTTGGATTAAAAGATATGTATTTACATACATATACGTACGTGATGTATGTATAATTGACATGTGTGTACAACCACAGAGAATCTTTTTATCTATAATTCACCTGTTATATGTATGTACGAGCGTAAGCTAAAAAATTTTCCAAATTTAATTATTTTGTTTTAGCTTTTTGGTTTTAAGTTAAATATATATTTTTTTTTGTTAGATATCTTGTATTAAGCTTTCACAGACGTCCTTCCTTTTATTACCTTTTTATACCCTTCAACACATGGTTATTAATTTTGTAATTTGTGTAATATTTCTCAGAATGAGAAAGCATTTTTTATGTAATGAGATAATTGGCAGCCCTCTTAAAATACTTTTCTTTAACGTGTTCCTTCTAAAAATCTGCTATTGAAAAAACGACATCTTCATTTCACAAAAAAATTTTTAATTATACTAAAGACATAATGAATCATTTTTCAGATTCATACAAAGTTATTCAAAATAACTTTTCAATATAAAACTTCAATTATTTATTGTACTATATTTTTAGTATAACTCTCAGAAGTGCTTTCACAAAGGCAACGTGTTTTTAAATTGTACAATTTATGCTTCTTGATAAACAAAAAATCCTGTCTTTGACACATTTTTCATTTAATTAAACTATTTTTACAAAACATTGCAGGCAGGAAAACGCAATCAGCACGACATGATGGTGAGGTTACTTTTAACAGCAATATAACGTATTGCGTACCAAATTTACAGCCAAGCAATAGTATTAAAATTAAAAGACCGAAATATCGTCTTTCAACTCAAAAAAGACAGCGTTCTGTATTGTTGTGGATATAAAGAACCCCTACGAAGGTGATAAAGAAATAGCTAAAGCAAAAACGTTATCAAAAATCTTTAATATTTAAAAAATATGTTCTAGCAGACAACCTATACCACACAGTCTATTTGGGTCTTATTTACGTTAAGAGGAGGAATTGAAAACATTAGTATTATTATTATTTGTTTATATTATAACTGTATAGGTAAAGTTGAACAACATAAGAATAGTGTTTGCTACACTTTTTTTAGGTTTTATGCCGGTAGAAAAAGTGATGCTAACTTTGGTTTGCTAAACACATGAATATGTGTATAAAATCTCTTAGATAGATTTTAATAAGGCTTTATGTTTAAAATTGGAATTAAATATGTGATGTGTGCAGGTATTCGAAAATGCAACAATTGATTGCTCCGTAGTTTCTTACCTATAGAGCCTCAACGAAGAACATTTATTTATTAAGGACCTTGCAAGCAGTGAATATTCAAATTAATTGTACAATACAATAATAATATAAATTAAATAATAAATATAAAATTGTATTAGATTATATATGTATTGGTACATCCAAAATTAAGGAAATAAGATTAAGTTAAGCAACTTAAGATATAAAGTTACTTAACTTAATCAATCATAATGGAATTAGTAGCATTGAAAGTGTGAGCCACTAATGGTCTTGAATTTGACACACCAGACAATTAATCTACAAATCTTTAAGATAACTTTATCTAATTAATTTAAAAATTTATAGATAAAATTATCTAATTTTTTAACGGTCCAGTTCTAAACTTGAAGTGCAAAACTACTGTCATTTGTACCATTAGAAAGTCCTGTTAACAAGCTGTGGGCAATGGTTGAGAAACAAGACGAAAAGATTGATTACAAAATTCAATCTTATTCAAGATCTTTCAACTGTATGTGAAGTGAACAAATAAAATGTGGCACCATGCTCCTATTTAAAATTTTATAATTTTTCTAGGTATAAATTTGAACTAACCGTCTATGGGGATACTCTTAATTTTTTTAACTTCAGTTTAGTATTCGTTGTTGTGGTGGTCATTATAATAAAACTTCTGTAAAAATATCAAGTGTTCAGCTATAATGATTATATAAAAACAAACTTGTTACAAAAGGGTGGACATTGAAGCTAAAACAAGAGGATACAATTTTCGATACGAAAAACCGAAAATTTAGAGAGCAGTTTTTTTCGCATCTATCTATAGGGCGAATTTCTTATCTGTATTTTTCATATTCATTATTATATCGAGCCTTAACAGCTTGAATAACGTAACGCTAAAAAACCATTTTTAGAGGCAAAAATTTATTTTTTGAAAATTTAAAAATTAAATTTAAATGTAGTTAAGTTATAGATTTGTACCAAATAAGGCTACAATGTATTCGCAAAAAAACCGTACTCACAGAATATGATAAGCCCCTTATGTAACATTCTGATTAAGTTTATAAATGTAAATGACTGACAAGATCAGCTATAATTTTAATTCAATATTTTTAATGTCACTGGGATCAAACTCCATTTTACTAGTTTAACTAAACAAAGATAATAGAGATGTGTGTCAAATGATTTTCGTGAATGATAGATACATGATCACTTCTAATCACGTTTAAGCGCGCTTAATTTTTCGCTCAAATTATTTTATAATGTACGTAAGCATTCAAAAATCTTCTAACTTAGAAAATTATGAAATAAAAATAAAAGTGGTGCATTATTAGCAACGAATTATTTGGATAAGTTTAGATAATAAAAATAATAAAGAAATTTATTTAATTAATTTAATTTTTTTCCATTAATATCTCGTGATTAATTTTTTTTTGGTGTGGTTAAATTTTAGTACTTGCAGAAAAAGTGGAAAATTACTTACGGTTCTATCACTAGGCATTCTTGTTCAGTTAAGAAAATTTATTGGATTTTGTTAATCTTAATTTTCTGAAACAAATTACTCATATTAATAACTTTGAGTATATCCATGTGAAGGGAATTAAATATTTCACTATTAACCACTATTAAGAACTTTCAAGTTTATCTTCGTAGGCATACGCACATAAATCATTTGCATATGCAGAACAATCAAATACTTTAGCATTCCTATAATATCATCTCGTTTTAATATTGCTTTTATTTTAAAACAATATGACAATTATCAAACAAATTTATCGGTGTCATATTTTGTGGCATTGAATAACGAAATAAAACATATTCTATTTTAATGTTAAAGAAACCGCCTGTATCAAAACCATAATTTGTAATTTCTACGGTCACGTTTATTATGTGTAACTGTTTCGTACGGCTGATGCATTTTATTTTAGTCGTAATTTAAACAGCAGCATTAATTAGTTTTTAATTTAACACTAAATTTATAAATAAACAAATTTAAATTTAATGAATGAATAATCAAACCCAATGACATTTATTTATAAAATAAAAAGTTAATAGAATTTAATTGAAATAGAAATACGAGTTTGGCAAAATTAATTAATTAATCAAAAAGCAAAAAGGCTTGGCAACACTTTACGAATACGTAGAGGCTGATGTTGCCGTTAAAATATATTGGATTGTACCTTAGCTAAGAAAGAACATACAAAAGTTATTTAGTAGATAAAAAAACCTATAAAAACTTCACTGATTGTAAACAATTTTTTGCATACATCAGGCGTTAGTTTGCTCCATTCCTCCTTTAATGCAACCTTTAGTTAATTTGATTACTACATAATATGTTTTGCATACAACTTCCAAGTTAGTCAGTCCCACAAGTGTTCAATTACTTTTATATTTTTGCTTTGTGCAGATGCATTTAAAACCTTAGATCACACAGTGGTTGGAAAACGTTTTTTTTTTTGTTTTTGGAAATCATTAGGTACCTTTTTCGTTTTTTTTAGGACCAGCACTCAGGGGATGACCCCTACTTATGCAATGCATTGTGCCAGAACTAGGAAATTAGGTTACGGGAAGGAGGAAAGAGGTAGTGGACATTCGATTTGAACTTTCTTAGATTAAAAGTGACAGGAAAGACCTCCGGCGGGATTTTATTCCACATATGGACTGTTCTGCTGAAACCACATAAGGAACCATATAACATAACATAAGAACCACATAAGGTATCTTAATGAAATTTCAGTGATGTTAGGCAGAGGTATGTATATGTTAGCCATCTTACAGACGATAGGCCCTGTAGGCTAAAGGGGGCTTCTGGGTATGCCCCCAAAGTTGGGTAACTCGGGCATAAAACTTTTTGGAAATGTCATAAAAAGTTTATTTATTACTCATATGTTTCGAGTTTTTTGAACTTAATTAAACGTTCAGAATATCTACAAAAAATGTGCTTACGTATCTAGGTTACCTCTCTTAGTTTGGGAGAAAATCGGGCTAGATTTTTTTTTCATTTTTGACGTGGTTTACTTATTTATTATCGGATTATTATTATAAAATATTAGCTGCATTCTCGATAAAATTTATACTAAAATAGTATCAATTTTCCTTAAAAACCGTAAATTTCACCTTGAAGTGATTGTCCGGAAAATGTAGAATACATTTTTATTAGCTCTGGTTTTGTGGGAAGAAATTAAGATGGGAGTGAAGAAAAAGAATTTTTAAGGACATGTTGCATCCAAGTTGGTGGTAAGCTTGAAGAAGCTCTTTAACCAATGCTGTGAAGTTATCATCTCTTTTCTTATCTAAAAACCCATGTACAACTCTCTTAAAGGCTTCACAGGCTCTTTTTTCATTTCCTGTTAAAATCGTGTCAAAAGCAGGATCATTTACGATTTCACGGATTTGAGGCCCAATAAAGATGCCTTCCTTGAATTTGCATCACTTAACTTGGGAAACTTTGCTCTCAGGTATTTAAAAGCTTGTCCTTCCTGATCCATGGCCTTGACAAAGTTTTTCTTTAGTCCCAACTTAATATGTAATGGGGGAAGGAGAACATCCTTAGGATCTATAACAGGCTCGTCAACTACATTTTTCTTATTAGGGTTTAGGTCTCGTGTTGGCCAGTTCACTTTTTAATAGTGAGATTTTCTATCCCGACTGTCCCACAGACACAAAAAATAATAGTACCTGGTGAACCCTAATTGCATTCCTAGGAGTATAGCAATAACTTTCAGATCACCACAGATTTGCCACTTGTATTGTTAATATTTGGTTGATTGGAGAAATGTTTTCATATTTCTAAAAGTTTTCTTCAACTGCGTGACCTATAGGAAAAGAAGGTAGCTGATTTCCATTATGCAAAAGTACTGTTTTTAAGCTTAGTTTTGAAGAGTCTATAAACAGTTTCCATTCAGATGGAGTGTGAATCAAATTCAAGCAGTTCATCAAACCATTAACACCAAAACATCTTTCTTTCTTCTCAAAAAAAGGAAGCAAATCTGTTTGACGCTGTCTGTACTGAGATATTTTCACATCATGTTTTAGAAGATTCCACTGTTGTCGTCTTGGCCCTAAAAGCTCAGCCTTTTCTTTAGACAAGCCAAGATGTCTTATGAGGTCACTCAACTCTGCTTGAGTAATTCTGTGCGGATCACTAGACCTATCGCTTGCCTCAAAATCAGGGTCATAAGATGTAGAAGGATGGGTTGCTCCTTCTACACAGTCTTTATCACTTTCCTCTAAAATTTCATAGTTTTGGGGAGGAGAAGGGAGTGGCAAAGTGTCTGAGTGTGGTACAGACCGAAGAGCAGATGGAAGATTAGGGTATTTAACCTTCATAGATAAACCATGCTTAATAAGAGGAGTTAAGCAGAAATAATAGACGTCTGTGTGATTGGTAGGCTCACGCCAAACCATAGGTACTGCAAAAGACATTGTCCGGTTTTTATTTTTCAGCCACTCTCGCAATATGACGGAACAAGAATTGCAACATATATGAGGAGCCCATGTTTTATCTCGGTATGTGCTTGGAAAAGAACACTGAAGATGGCAAACAGCCGAAACCGGTTTGTTCACAAACCAAATTTGACGAGGGTCGACGGAAAACCGTACCCAAACAAAAGAAATTTATCTCGGTTTCCAACTTTCACACCAAAATAATGTTCATAGGCAGTCTTAACGATAGGTGTCATTTTACGTTTCTGAGCCAAAAATGTTATTTCACCACATACGACGGAATTCACACACTTTCGAGGCATTTCAGATCAGCAGTTAAATTAATTTTAAAATCAACTTCACACAATAATTTCAATAGCAACCAGGCGCGTACAACTGACAAACTCACATACTTAGGTTATGTTTACTACTTATGATCAGCTGAAGAGAGGGAAATTATGTAAACAAACATGTGTACCAACTGTTGGTGATGAAATATTTCACTTGTTAAAAACTCAACATATATATATATATATATAATATAATGATACTATATTTTGAAAACAAGAGCTGATATATAATTTTAATGGTCATTTTCGGTTTTAACACGTGGAAATACATTAAAAACAGCTAATTTCAACCCCGAAACAAAAACTTTGTTGTTCAGTGTAATAAATACTTTAATTTTTTGTAATATTTGGCCATTAAAATGTATGTTTGAATATATGTGTAAAATAATGTTGTTTTATAGATTTGTTATTTGAAAAATTAGTAGTTTTTTATTAATCCAAAAAAAATTGTTCAACTTTTTTTTTATTATATTTCAATATTCCGCCAAACCATTGGTTGACTCTTCAGTATATAAAGTATACTGTTTCTATACTTATATAGTAGTGCTTAATTAATAAATTACTTATAATTATTTATGATGAAAAAAAGAAGGGAAAAATATAGTACAGCACACAGACGACTGCTGATAAAATTTAAACAATAAAAACGGAAAAATGCTCAAATAACGTTAATGTATTTGAATAAACTCAGGACATTGAAAATAAATTATTTAACGCTTCTTCTTCATGGTATAAAACTATTACCAAAGAACGCAAAACAATTTATGACTTCTTGAGATATGGCTCCTTAGCTGTAAATAGACTCGACAGTATTAAATTCGAACGACTTCGTTTGGGTCCCACTAAATTAACACATGAATCACTATTGAACCCTAATAGCATACCTTTTTGCAACTGTCCTATTTCATATCCTACAACACCGTCCCACTTCCTTAGTGACTGTCCCAGAATTAGTAATGACAGTAGAAGAATCTTACACAATTCCGATCCTCTGTATATTCTTCTTCACCCTTCTATTGAAAATATAAGATTAATTATTAATTTTTTAAAAAATTCCAACCAATAATATTTAACATCTGCTGAGCTGAAGGCCTATGCTGCTATTGCTCTTCTTTCCTATTTTAAGTTTATTTTATAATTTGTAATTATAAGATAAAGAAATGTAAATAAATAAATAAATATTTGAATAAACTTTATTTTATATATGGATTTCAAGACGAAGCCGGTCACTAGTTTTTCAACTACAGTGCTGTTATTCTCATGATAACTGGACAATATTTTTAAGCCTTACATATGCACCCGTTCTAAGAACTGATTATACTGCCTGTTATAGTGATATTGGTACATAATTTTTTACATATGTGGTTTCATATTTCAAATCGTTATAGACAGATATTTGCTATTATCACAGAGTATATGCTCTATTTAACAACCAAAAAATAAAATAAACTTTTGAACTTATAGCATAATTGGTAGCCAGTTTAAAGTTTTATCAAAAAATTATAACAACAAAAAATTAATAGTTAAAGAGTTGTTCTTATATGGTACGAAAATTAGCATATAATCCAGCTCGCAATTGGCTAATTAATTATAGTTTAAATTTTTACCAGCAAATGAAAGTTTTCTAGAAGTGTTATTTAGTAAGATTAATTTTCTTATTGAAAAATTTCGATAGTAGAAAAACTACCCAAGTTGCCATTTATTTAGGCGATTTCTAATTATTCTTTTTAAAATCTAGATATTTACATTCGATTCATATCTATGAAAATTATTAGCTTTCCGAAAACTTTACAAATCCTTAATGGACATTATAAAATTGCACAAAATTATTTATAGCCCAACTGGGTTCGCTAACACTAGCTAATATTATATCTCCAAGTTTAGTTGAATTGTGTTATAACACAATTAATAAATAGCTCCTTGTTTGGGATTTCTTCCAAACTAAAACTCAAAATATGGCACTAATTACCTACTTTGCAAAAGTTTTAAGTTTCACAAATGTTAAATAAATGAAAACAAATTTCATTTCATTCATTGTCATTTGTTTATTAAACTCTTAAGCCTGATACTCTATTCATAGGTCCGTGCAAAATGCTGTCAAAGCGCATATAAAAATAATTCGTAGGAAATAATAAGAAATAATTTTGCTAAACTAGTACTCTGTTTTTTTTTTTTGAAAAAGTCACGAAAGGTTTCTGGCAGCATGTTTCTATAAATGAAAAACGTTTCAGGCAACATTTTTTTCAACTACGAATCAATATGAGCAGCACTTTTTTTCGCACGGAATTGTGAGCAACAGCTAGCTGATCAGTTAAGTATTTGTATTTTTAATTTTAAATTTGTTGTGCCAAAAAGTAAAAGTATGGAGAAAAGCGTAAATTTATTAAAAAGTGAAAAAGAAAAAATATAATTTAGTGACGCAGAAAAGCGTATCCTTATTTCTGCAGTAAACAAAAGAAAAGTTATTTGGGATAAGTCCCAAATGATATATTCTAACCACAGTGCCGCGAAATCATCGTGGATAGATATTGCTAAAGAGATTGGAATACCTGGTAAGGATTGAAATATATGTGTATATGTATGATATTTTTTGATTATTATTAGATGAAGCATGTAAGCAAAACTGGAGGAGTATTTTGAGTAACAAACGGTATTACAACGGTAGTGGATGCGCCTTGCAGTTCTCTTCAGACGAATCTCGGGATCCCTGGGAGTTTTCTGAGGACTTCACTGAGACGTCGAAATTGAGAACGTAAGTGTTATTATTCTAACTTATTGTTGCTTATTGTAACTTTCGTAAGTGATGTAAATTTTGATTGTAGAACCAGTTGCTCACAGCTTTTAAGCACGCCAGAATCGCAGCTCACGCAAGATATTTTATCTGATTCTGAGATGCTGTCTATTACGCCACCGGAAAAAAAAACAACTTGTTTATATGTAAGCAGACACCAAGTCTTTATTATTCTAATTTACAACGAAACTTTAATTAAAGTTTTACAGATTTTTATTTTGTTTTAGAAAAACACAGCAGTTTCATCGAAAAACGTATATCGAAATGAAATGTGAGCAGGTGTCTCAAAGATGGTAGATGCGATGACAACGTTGGAGGATATGGCAAAACAACAAAACCAAAATAATGTCAATGCGCCTTTCCTCAATTATATATAATTATATTAATTCCTTGTAGTTAAAATTGCCTAATGAGATTGGCGAAAATGTACGATGAAAAATTATTGTTATACTTTACGATGAGATCTCTGCTCTACTTATTTTTAATATTAGTGCATAACAGTAATTTTTACATAGTAAAGTAAGAGTTTTAAAATTTTTTAAAGACTGGCCACACAAAAGAAAAGGCTGAAATAAATATATGAATTTTTTTATAATAGCTAAAGTTTTTCTTTTAATAATAGTATATATTTATATTATTCTTTGCAATAAGATCTATTGCCTTATGTATCCACCTTATTAAAAGTTATTTAGTAAAAACAATATTTTTTTTGTTTAAAAACAGATCTGTTTATTAAAGCGTTTTGATAATTGTAATTATTTTTAAAGCCTCTTTAGTGAAAGTATAAGTTTTTTTTTCGTAAACTATTTTGAATTAGAAATCTCCTCCAAAAAAGCGAATTTTCGCTGCCAAGTAACAGATGTCGGAATTAAAATAAGTCATAATTTTATTGCGAACAACACGGTCTGAATCATCTTGTCTGCCGTAATGCGCAACATTAATATTAGATAAAAAGAGAGAATCAGCTGGCAACATTGTGTAAATTTTCAAGCTAAATATCAAAAGATGCTCAACATTTTTCGCAAATTAGAACGGAGTACTAAGCTTTAAGCGGTATTATTTTTATGCACAAGCAAGCAATGTAATAATAACCAAACTTATTATTACATTAAGACATTGAGTACAGTTTTTCGTCGTCCATCACAAGACTGCTCACTTTCTAAATAAGAAACCTTAATAAAATAAACTTTAATGAATTATTATATGAATTTAGTTTCAGTGTTTTATTTTTGTGCCATTTCTGATCATAAAGATACTTAAGAAGATACTTAAATTTTAATTGGACAAATAATTCACGATTTTATATCGCTTTCCAGAGCAGAATATATTCATCCAAACATACAAAAGGATTGGACGCAACAATAAGCCTTAAATTAAGCTAGAATTTGGAAAAAAAAATTGAAGAACCAGCTACACTTTCTATGGAACAAAAATGTCAAACAATGAAAACAGTTTGTAAGTGCATTTAGTTGTTAGCAACATTATTATCATCATTAAGATACTACTAGCCTCATTAACTGAACAATGCAAAATCCAACTTGCAACTAAACAACAATCATTTATAATTTAAGGAAACCAACGTCAAAGAAAATTTCACTTCTAACATAAACACGGAGCAACATCAACTAAAATGTTATTTAACTCACAACTATTGCAAACAACAATTTGATTGCATTAAAACACGCCAGATGTTATTGTAAAGGAAAATTTTATTAAATGTTAAAATCACACTAACTATCAAACAAGGCTTCATTTAAAAACAAAGTGGCAATAATAATTACAAACTTGGCAGTGCAACTTGATTTACGAAACATTTTGAAAGTAGGATGAATCACAATAAACACAGGTTATGAACTAGATTTATAGAATACATACGCTCATACAAACGAAAAAGAGAAGATTTCAACTTTGCATTACACCTTGACGCTCACAGACACACGCCAAGGGAAATAGATGAATGTATAACAGTACTATATCCTAGCAAAACAAGGAAATGTAGAAAATTAAAACTTTTAACAGTGACATTATAAGCGAAAAGCTAAACACGATCTCAAACACAATTTTCACACCACTGAAACTACTTAAAGATACGACCCTAATTTCGTGATAAGATTTACATATGCACCTGGCCACGGGCATTAATCAGATGGTGGTCAAACCACTGTGAATGAAAAGCAACGTCATTCACGTCCTAGGAAGCCGAGGACTAATTCCAGCAACAGGTCTTTCCTAGTTGCAATTTCAGTGGTTTCAGAGCAGGGCTGCAAACCACCACTCCTTGCTGAAGAGCTGGAGACTATCCAAATCCAAACAAAATACTATAGTCATTCCTTTCCGTCTTTGCTCGATGTTTGTTCGGTTACTACAGTATTTTGAAAACACTCTGGCCTCAATCGTTTTCAATACGAAAATTACCAGTATTAATTTTTCACCATATTTTAAGTGATTAAATAAATTTTCTGTTTTCGTTGTTTTCTTGTTTATTAATTTGCAAATAATCAGTTTTTAGCGGATATTACATAGATTGGTTCACACACCATTAACATGGTTTTTAATTAAAAATCCATATATTCTTTCGAATAAAAAAGCAATCAATTAAAAAACTTCCACTGTAATTAAAATTGAAAATTTGCAATTTTGTTACTCAAATCTGTATCCTAATAACATAAACGAGATTACATAATTTGTGTCTAATTAAAATAGTTGAGTCAATAAAATATTGCTTTGCACCATACACTGTCATGCAACTGTTGACGCTAGAAAATATTTTTTTGGATATGCATGATAAAATTAAAATTATGTTTTAAACATTAAACATGAAATAAAAGCTAAACATTTTAATACTTTTATTTACTACTTATTGCTTTTAAAATAAATGGAGCTATTTAAAGATAAATTCGTCCCTTTAAGTTTAGTGATTTGCCGTTTATTTACGTCAATATTTGGCTTTTGTAAGAGAATCCAAAACTCAGTATTTTGTAAGCATCTACTTGTAAAGCAAATTACTCTTTCAAATCCTGAGCTTATAGAAACTCTAAAAAATGTTGGAAAACTTTGAGTGGAACTTCAATATTTAGTCAACTACCGTGGTACATTCTTTAGGAAAGGGATAGAGAAGAGATGAAACAGGTGGTGAAAGTAGAAGGATAGTCGGAAATTAACTGCCGTATATAAGACAGAACAGCGACCAGTGACTATGTCTTCATCGCTGAGCAGCCCCACCGACAGCCAATTTATATTTTTGTAGTGAAAAAAAACCAAGGTCTTCGTTGGGAATCGAACTCACAACCCCCATACTTACAAGCTAGTACACTACCTACTAGCCTACAGGGGCACCTAATGGTAAATAAACAGACGCGACTTAAACAATTTTTATTATAAAACAAGCTTGTAAACTTACATGTTGGGAACTGCTGTCATTTATCTTTGAGTGTGCGTTGTGGCGTATAAGTTCTTTATAATTAGGTAAATATCACTTATACGCATCATAAATTTTGAAGTATATAATAATTTTATGGATTAAATTATGTTTTAAATGATTTGATTTTAGTCATAGGTGTCTTTTTGTTAAACTTACGTTGATTGATTGAAGCAGTTGGCAGTAGGTGACAGAAGAAAATTTTATAAAAAAGTGTTGGCTGTTACATTTAGGAAATTTTAATTAAAAGGCCTGAGCAAAAAACACAAAACATAAAATATAAGAAAAAAGTAATTAAATTTTAAACAAAACTTGTCTTAACTACAGACAGGCATATCCTAAAATAAATTTCATAGCAAGCACAAACTTTAATTGAAAAAAGATTTATAATAAATAAACCGAAGGAAAAAAAGGAAATACGGAAAATACTCGAATAAGTAGAAAACAAGCTAATGTAATTAAAGCACCTGGTGTATGTTTGTATTTTGGTACAGGATATTTAAGTGACTATATTTATACTCGTATTATATTTATATATCATTGTCATTATTTATTAAAGCACATTGTATGTGAAATTTTATAAACTTTACTTTGCTCTTGTCGAAAATGCCAAGAACATGAGTTTAATAGTCGTACATATACGAGTATGTACAGTTGATTTTAAAAATAACAGGAAAGTAAAATAGTACTCAACTTCATCCACATATAAAGTAAACAAGTATATACTTAAAATTTTTCAATTTAAAGGTTTCAAGAATCCTTCCTTAAAGTTTAATGATTTTTGGTGTAGTACGCATTAAGTGCTGAAAGTGGATGTGGATGTGACTGTAGCTATTTTTTCATCTGCCATTAATGCCTCTGTTACCAAGTTATAATTTTATTTTAATAAATATAAAAGTTCTTGTTATTTTTTAAATGAAATATTTTAAGTGGGAGTAGGCTCGTATTTTTAATAAATTTTATTAAGGGTTAATTTTTTAAAGAGGACACAAATATTAAAAAAGCAATTTATAATGCATTTCATAAGGCACTGACATCTTTAGTATTTTTTTTTTAGTAGTGAAGATAAGATAGCATAACATTAAATTTTTTTGGGTTTTTCTTTATTATGTCCCACTACTTATTTCAATTACAACAAAAAAAAAAATAATAAAAATGAAATTGTTAAAAATAAAGTTATGTAAAATTGGGCTTGTGTGCTAACTAACTGTTAACGTAAAGCCGTATGGGCTAATGACGTCTTGGCTCTTTACATATGAAGGAAAAAGAATACTAGTTGACCAAATTTTCTCAGCGGTTAAAAAAAAAACAAACCCAGATCATAAATTATTTTTCGAAAATCCCACTTTTTGAATATTATTTAACGTCGCCAGTTCATGAGCACAACTGAAACAATCCATAAAACAGTTGATCTTAAATAAAAGAAGCGTTTAAATGAATACTTCAAGAGAGATTAAAAATGTGTTTCGAAACGGTGTCGTTAGATAATCATCACTGAAGATCAACATCTCTATTCCCTTCAAATTCGTTAAAACTGGCATCAGAAAAATCTCTTGTGTTATTTAACGTGCCACTGCAAGATTCTGTGAATGTTTGAACTTAAATGCAGCACACTGCAGTGGTACCACCCTAATGTAAATATCAAATATTCACACACACAATTAAAAGTCCAATGCACTAGCAATGCACTTATGTTTGTTGTTGTTATACTTTACATACATGCAATGACTGAATCGCCTTCAACAGGCATATACCTATCGTGTGTGTGCCGATCGGTGAGTTTCAAGTGACACATTTATTTTGTGGAAAGAAATCCCAAAATAAATGCAATAGGAACTAGATGACATTTCACTTTTCGTAATAACAATAATATTTTTAATAATATTTGTATATAATTAATATTAATAATTTAAATACTAGACTACTAATAACCTTCTCACAGTCGATATATAAACGACTGCAATTGAGAAGAAGAATCCATCTTTGTTCATTCTTCCTAGCTCCAAGTTGAGCTGGATTTTCACTGCTCCTAGCTGAGCACAATTGATCAAAAGGAAAATAAAGAATCAAGATTAATTTAACAGAATACAATTACAAAACCCTGTTTTAATTAAATTCTAAACAAAATTGAGAATAGAGACAAACCAATGTTTACAGGATATTACATGGCGATCCTGCCAGATCTGAAAGTGCACCCAGACAAATTTGATTTGAGAACGGAACATTTTTTGCATTCTGGCATTTTTGCAAGTGCATCTTTAATAAGAGCACCAAGGAATAATATATTAAGTTCCTGACGGCAGCCGAGACCCGTCAGAGGAAAAAGAAATGTCTAGCCAACAGACACAAATAGAGGAAATCATCCTATTCCTTACCAACATAACACCAATTTAAACAAGGACTCCAAGGATGAGAAGCTGAACTTGCCAATGATGATGAAAGAAAAATCAAGCACAAAATCTTTAGGATCTTCAATATGCTCCAATCACTCTACAATATCAACAACTACAGCAACAATAACATTAACTACAGAGTTATATAAGCATAAGTATACTTTTAACATTAAGTTTTAATAATTAGTTTGTAAAAGGAGTGCGCGTTAATTACGCACCCTTAGGGAACGGAGGCGACTTCGCCCATGTTCAACAATTTTTTTTATAATCAATTTAAATATCCTTTTAAATTTTTTTTAATCTATAAATAAACTTTATAATGAACATATTTAATATTTTTTTATATATAATTTAATATCCTTTTAAATTTTTAAATAATAAAAATTCTTTTAAATAAATTTTATAGAAATGAAAAAGTAATGTAATTCGTTTAATAATAACTAAAAATTTTCTTTGTAAATGGAATTTTATAATGGACAATTTTTAAATAGAATTGGAGAAACAACTCCAAAATTTGGAAAGATTATATAACTCAGAAGAAAAATTCCAGAATGGGACAGAAGAAGAAATGAATCTTAAAATTAAGGAAGAAGAAGATTTAATAAGAGAACTTAGAATTTTAAGTAAGGAGGAGGACAAGAGGACATTGACATTCATAAAATATAAGGACAAAGAAGGCTTAAGATTATCAACATATACGAAAGAAGAGCCTTCTCTTCTTTTTGGAAAGATAACAGAAATAAAGACTTTTTCTAACAGACATAATGGGTAAAACGGAATCGAAACTGGAAAAACCTAACGCGAATGTGGTAAACAATGTTGAGATTGACGGACGACATAAATTCGGTATGGTTGCTAATGCTAATATTAACAATCATTACCGCCGCTAATTTACTTTTGAAGATCTACCTTGTAACGACACGTTCTCGTGTTATGCTGGGGTAAAGCTCGCGGCGTCCAGGGTTCGTTACAAAAAAAAAATGTTTTCATTAATCACAAGAGACACTTTTGTTTTTATACAAAAAAAATTTCTTTTATTATAATTCATTCTTAAACTAAGTTATAATTAAACTACACCACTACTGAGCAGGCCAGCAGGCAGAGCTTTCGTCTCCACTCTCCGTCCGCTAGCCTACTGCTTTTCACACTCGATCGAATAAAATTCTGGTCCAGTCTGAGCAGAACAGTTGGCCTGTCCACCAATTTTTGACTTGTCGCGGTTGTCACGAACACAACCACAAAAACAACTAATATAGACCTATTGTATTGTGTCCAAACTGCGTAGTTTTCTAGAAAATATTGTACACACAAGACAACAACAACTTTCTGAAGAAACATAAACATCATAAAACACTAACAACTAATATAGAAAACTGAACGTATAACATAACAACAACTATTATATGTGAGATCTAGAAGATTCTTGAATATTCGAAACAACATGCGCAACAAATATAAAAGGGCCAGCGATGGATTAATCAGCAATCGGTAAAAGTGTAAATCTCGTGACGTAAAGAATAAATTGTGAAGTAAGATTATAAAGTTGCCAACGTACAGTTTTATTTGTGTAATTAAAATAATAAAGTGTATTGTAAATATAAGTGCAATAGTAAAATAGTCTAAGTTTTTTATCCCCATAAATGTCAATCGAAAATAGAAAGAAAAAAATTAAATCGGAATGTCTAGTATTTCAAGAAGAGTGGAAATGGAAGTACTTGTTTATGGAATATAACCAAAAACCTATTTGTCTTATCTGCCAAGAATCGGTAGCTGTACTAAAAGATTATAATCTCGCTAGGCACTTTAATTCAAAACATCTTGGGTCGAAGTTAACATGACAGAACATGAAGACAAGAAAGGTCATTTAGAGGAAGTGAAAAGAAAAATATCTGGTCAGCAAATGTTTTTTAAAAATCAAAGAAGTGTCCAGCGATCCTCCACGTTACCTGGTCACATTGTTGCCTATAAAATAGCAAAAAGTAACAAACCGTTTTCTGAAGGAGAATTTATTAAGGATGTGTTAATTAGCATTGGAAAAGTATTATGCCCAGAAAAGGTAAAAGATTTCGAATCTATAGGGCTTTCACATAGAACGGTCACAAAAAGAATTGAACCGATTTCTTCTAATTTAAGTATTTTTCAGTCGCTATGGACGAGAGTGTTGGCAGGAGTGATACAGCCCAACTTCTAATTTTTATCAGAGGAGTCGATGAAAACTTTGTAATAACCGAACAACTTGCTTGTTTGAGATCTTTGAAAGAAAAGACGACAGGAAAAATAATTTATGATGAATTTGGAGAGGGGATGGAATCTCTTAATGCCCCAATTTTCAAATTAATTAATTTAACAACTGATGGAGCACCTAACATAATGGGAAAAAATACGGTGTTTGCAGGAGTTTATAAAAGTCAGAATTCTGAAAGCGAAACAATTTTTTTACATTGTATATTCCACCATGATGTTCTTTGCAAGGCTGTCTTGAATATTAACCACGTACTTAATATTATTTTAAAATTAATTAGTACCATTCGAGTCCGTGGTTTGTTACATCGACAATTTCAAGAGTTTTTATCGGAAGTTGATGCAGAATTTTCAGATGTACTTTATTACACAAAGATCAGGTGGCTGAGTTGTGGGCATGTCTTCTCGATAGTTTGGAGTTTGGAGGAAAATATTGGAGGATAAGAATTGGTGCATCGAGTTTGCTTTTTCACGGATGTACTCGAGCACTAAAATAAACTGAACAAGAAGTTACAGGGAAGAAATCAATTTATAGATGAAACTTGGAGCTGTTTGAGGTCTTTTAAAACTCAATTGTTTATATTTTCTAAATGTTTGGGAAAAAATGATTTGACTCATTTTCCAAGAATTAATTCTTTGAGGCCTGTGAGTGAAGAGAAGTTAAAAGTCTTTTCACAATCTTTATGAAAACTATATTCAGAATTTGAGGCCAGATTTGCTGACTTTAAAAAAATTCAACCATGTTTAGATATTTTTTCAATGCCTTTTAATGTTAATCCTGAGAGTGTTCCATCTGATCTACAATTGGAAATTATAGAATTGCAATGTAATAATAATTTAAAACAGCTAGTTTTAAATACAGATAAACTTAATTTCTATAAATCCTTATCGAAAGATTAATTTCCAAAGTTAATTAATCATGTGCAGAAAATTATGGCAATGTTTGCTTCCTCATATTTATGTGAACAGGCCTTTTCAGTAATGAAATGCAGAAAAAATTCAATAAGAAACCGATTGTCAGACGAGAGTCTATTTAATTTATTAAAAGTCGCATCCTCCCAGCTGGAGCCAGATTTTGAGGAAATTATGTCAAGTCAGAAACAGATCTATGCTTCCCATACAGCTGGAAAATCTTAAAATCATAATAAACCGTTTCTTATAAAATTTTTATGTTGTTTTAAAATATTACGTTATATAACTAATAAATATATAAGTAGCTTAAACCGAACTTTTAATTGAACAGCAACCCCATAATTTTTTAATGAATGACCCTCTATGTTTTTTTTATTTTAATGGCCCGCCGCAAGATTTTTTTCTAATTTATTGGCCCGCCACCAAAACGTTCGCCCATCACTGGTTAAGAGAAATAGAAAAAAATTACCAAAAGTTCAGTTAAGTGTTAAAAAGCTAATGAATTTTTTAACATTGCTCTTATGGAAGTAAAAGGTTAAAGGAAAAAACTCACAGAGATATTCGAAAATTGTTCTTATTTAGGCGCTCAATTTTTTTTTTTAATAATAGATCCATTGGATTTGTTTTTCAAGAACCTGCTAGAGATTCAAAAAGACTGAAAACTTCAAAACATGTTACGTCTTCTTCTGCAAATTATTTTATCTTAAGAAATAAGCAAATAAATATAATCATGAGTTCGAGGTGTTTTGCATTATTTGCAATTTTTGCTGGATAATTTGATGTAAAATTAATTGTATAATATTAGGGTGGTTACCAATTATATGATATAAAAAAAAGTGATCCTATCTTAAAATGTACCAATTGGCTAGAAAATGAGATTGGCAAAGTTTCAGTTTAATCTGATAATATTAACACGTACCGGATTGAGGTTAAAGTTTTTAATCCTTAAAATCGATACAATTTTCTTTAGGAATATAATTCTAGTTTTATGTGATACGAAATTTTATTCTTATTAAATTTGAATTTAATAATTTTTTTTGATAAAATTGATTAGTTTAGGGGCATTTACCAGGCGAAACCGAGTTTAAAAATAGATTTCGTATCTGTTTTATTCACTTTGAAATTTATTACAAATTTCCTTAATATTAAGACTTAGACACATATGAAACATTGGTAAGTTAAACAAGCATTGTTTAATATTGAAATTATTGGGATTATCCCTAATAAAAAAAGGTTTGGTAAACTGTTATTGCTGCGATGAACGAGGTGTTCAACATTGTGTCGCAAGGCTGAAAAAACTATGTGATGAATGGAGAAAACTACCAAAAAACACTAAAAGATCAGCAAGCCCCACTCAAACTCAAAAGAGTATTCAGGTCAAGATTTGGCGACCTATTTGATGTTGTTCAGACTGTGGAGAAAAACAACGCATAGACATGAAATCTGCTAATGCAGAAGGACGAAAAGAATTATGGCAAGTAGCTGAAATATGAGTGAGTTCATGCTTTTCAAAAATGATTTATTTATTAAATACTAACATTAGTAACTAACATTAATATTTTATTTTAAGAAGGTAAAAAATATGTAGAACTAGAATCTACAACAAGCACTAATAGCACATCAGAGGAACATCAGCCAATAAGGGAAGATACAGAGACACAGATTCAGAAGAAGGGCCAGAAATAAAAAAAGAGGAGGTAGTGTCGAGGTACCGAAGAGCTTATTACTGAGAACTTGTCTGTATTATTACATAGATGTAATATTTCTGATACAGATGCAGTGCGAATTATAGCAGCTGTAGCAGAAGCATTAGAGCATGACCCACAAAATTTTGTTATGAGCAGAAGTGGCATACGAAACCGCACACAACTATTTTGACAACAATGAACTAATTTAATCAAAAGTAGATTCAGAAATTCCGATTTACAGCATACTGTTGTGCACTGGTCTGCAAAATTGCTGCCAGAGATCTTGAGTAAAGAAAATGTAGAAAGGCTAACAATTTTAATTACTTGTGGCGATGAAGAACAGTTGATAGGGGTTCCAGATCCTGAAAATAGTACGGGGATCACCAAGGCAAAATTATAAGACTGTATTATCAGCAATTGAGCAGGGGAGAGCAGCTGGAAAAATTGAGATAATGTGTTTTGATTCCACTGCAGTAAATACTGGTTGCCATAGAGGAATCTGTATTGTGCTAGATCAATCATTAGAAAAAATCTTTATTTAGCATGTCGCTACCATATTTTAGAGTTTTTATTAAAGGCAGATTGCAAAATAGCAGATCCACCCCTTCTCAGCCAGAAATTTTTCGAAAACTCTAAGATAGACAAAAACGAATACAAAACAGTTAGAGAAGATAAAAATTTTAAAAATAAAATGAGAAACCCGAACAAATTTCAAATTATTTTATCGAACAGGGATGATTGTAAAGAATTTATCCAACTTTGCTTAATTAATTTAGGACGGCTACCACTAGGAAAATCACTTTTACAGCAAGTTGTCTTTTCATTTTCCGATGATACTTTTGAAAAAAATGTGAAAACAAAAAAGAAAACGATTAATTAAATTGTAATAAAAAATGTTATTAATTTCCTTTTTTATAAAAATTATTTTGTTTATTCATTTGATTGCTCAGCGAGGAGCAGATTCTAATAAGCTCAACTGGGAGCTTAGAGGTGTTAACAATGAATCTTTTTGTCTTCCCAATTGCAGTCGTTTATATACCGACTGTGAGAAGAATTTTAACTATCTAGTACTTAATCTATTAATGTTAATTATTTACAAATGTTATTATAAATATAATGAATATTATTGTTGTCATGAAAAGTGAAATGTGACCCGGTTCCTATTGCATTCATTTTGGGAATTCTTTCCACAAAATAAATGTGTCACCTGAAACACACCGATCGACACACACACGCCATGTAAATGCCCGTTGAAGGCCATTCATAAATTGCATGTATGTAAAGCATAACAACAACAAACATAAGTGCATTGCTAGTGCATTGCACTTGAGAAATTTGATTTAAACTTTTTAGTTTGTTGTGTTAGGTATTTACATTAGGGTGGTTCCACTACATCTCCACTTTTCGCAAGAATGTTCATATAACGGTAGTTTTATGGACATTCTTTTACAAATATTGTATTATGTATTAATTTATTTAATCTTAATTTTATTTATGTAATTATAGTTTTTATTTAAAGTTATTATTTGTTCTTATATAGTAATTGTAATTCTAATAGTATATTCTCCCGGGGAATTAGATTAAAATTATATATTGTATAACTTATTTACTACTTGGGTTTTCTTTTGTTTTCTTATCTTATATGCTTACATTATTTCTTAAGTCTATTTTCTTAATTTTATATGGTTACGTTAAATATTAAGTATATATTTTTAATTATGGATTATGGATTATGTAATAATATTATTTAATTATGGACCTTTATATTGAAATTGGGAATGTGTTGGGTATCATTTCTAAGTAAAGCAATGTCATATATTCCAAAAGGTTCTATTAGTGTTCCTAATTGTTCCAATTTTCAATTACTGTAGGATTTAGGAAAAGGACCTTCTAATGTTCTGTTATTTTCGATCTTTGACACGTCTGCCATGATCTAACATATTCGGCTACATCCCTAGTGATGTTCTTCTAGTAATAATGGCAATAATAATCCCTGATCTTTTCCAGAGTTATAGAAACACCTAAATGTCCACTTTCTGAAGGGTCATCATGGTATTGTTTCATTATCTTCAATGGTCTTAGTATCCTTTCCTAGTATCTTTTTCAATATCTAGGTCACTCTAAATAGTAGCGCTACTACTAAAATATTCATTGCCCTTTTCTATTAAAATTCATTAAATGAGACAAATTCTAAAATTTTCTCTTTCCATATAAAAAAAATTTACCGGCCATTTTTCCTAGCCTAGGGAACAAATTGTCCTAAGTCAATCTTCCCATTAGTAAATAAGTCACTAACAATTATATTTGTTGTGCTTCCTGACGTCAATATATATATTGGGCTTATCCGTTCATCTGTTTGATACTTTCTATTATTAACATCATTTGCCATATGTTGTGCCTTTCCTATGTATGATCCCGTAGTAATAAGTTATTAGATTTATCCCTGTCCATGTTATAAAATTTGATTTGTTAAATTTAAATACTCATAGCTATAAAAAAATTAACATATTTATTAAATTTTTTATAGAATTTGATATTAATTAGGAATAATAAATGTAAATGAAAAATATACGTTAAATCTAATAATAAAAAGTCTAATCCTATTCATGAAAACAGAAATATAAAAAATTTTTCTTTTTCTTCCTCTGTCCATGCTATTAAAATTTGACCTGTTAAAGGAAATTAAAATATTCATAGCTAAATTCAAAAAATTTAACATATTTACTAAATTTTTAATAAAATCTAATATTAATAGTAAATGTAAAAATATTATAAATTTAATAAACAAACTTATGAAAAAAGGATTTTTTTTCTTTTCTCTCTCCCCTTCTGCTGTTGTATGCTGTCATTTTTTTTTCTTCTTTTGGGGGCTGTCATATTTAACCGTTCCGCTAGTTCTGTCCACTTTAAATTTTATCCAAATTGTCCGCTCTACTAGCATATTTCTTCCTCAGAGATCTTTTGTGTAGTAGATAGATCTTCAAAAGTAAATTAGCAGCGGTAATGATTGTTAATATAAGCATTAGCAACCATACCGACTTTATGTCTTCTGTGTGGTCAACAATCTCAACATTGTTCACCACATTTGCGTTCGGGTTCTCAAGTTTAGATTCTGTCTTACCCATTGTGTCCTGAAAAAGTTTTTCTTTTCCTTCCTGTTATATTTCTAAAAATCCTGTTCTTGTCCAATTCTAAGGTCTTCTCCTCTTCTGTCCTATTCTGGAATTCTTTTCCCGAATAATCTTCCCAAATTTTGGAGTTGTTTATCCAATTCTAATTCAAAATTGTGCATTATAAAGGTCCATTTACAAAGGAAATTTTTAATTAAATTAAATTATATTCATTCATTATTAAATTTATTTATAAATTTAAAAGAATTTTCATTATTTAAAAATTATAAAAGGATTTGTTATTAAATTTTAAAAAAGTGTAATATTCTTTAAAATGATTTTTAGATGTTCATTTTTTGTTATTATTAAATTAAATTAAATTATTTTTTTCATTTCTATTTCGAAATGTTCATCATAAATTTTTTTTTGAAAGTTCAAGAGGGTATAAAAAAAAATTGTGAACATGGGCGAAGTCGCCTCCGTTCCCTAAGGGTGCGTAATTAAATCGCACTCCTTTTACAAACTAATTATTTAAAATTATAATTATACTTATTCTTTGATGTTGTTAATGTTGTTGTTGTTGCTGCTGATGATCATGCTGTTGTTGTTGAAATTGATTTTGTTGTTGCCAGCTCCTGTTGCATTATGATGTGTTGTTGCTGTTGTTGTTACTGTTGATTATGTTGATGCTGGTGTTACTATTATTGTAGGGTTATTGGAACATCTAAAGATTTTGAGGATGATTTTTCCAATGTTTTCTTTTCATCAAGTTCAGCTTCTCTTCTTTGGAGTCCTTGTTTAAAGTGGTGCTATTATCCTCGCCTTTTCTGTGTCTTTTGGCCAGACACTTCTTCTTCCCCTGACGGGACTCGGCTGCCGTCAGGAACCAAAATTAAATTTTTCTTCTCTTTTCTCTTTGTTGTATTTTTTTTTTGTTTATATTCTGGGTGCAGTTATGCACTCGCAGAATTTGGCAGGATGCAAAAAAAATTTTCTATAAATGTGTCACCTGAAACAGGGATCTAAAAGCAAAATTTAATTTCGAAGAAATTGATCATTTGTTTAACAAAGGAGTGTTTCTTCTCGGACTCTAAATTTTTGTTTTTAAGAGATTTGGAATCGATACACATTCTTTAAATACTGATCCTGGTGAATGTTGCGAAAATCAACATTATTTAAGAGCTGAAAAATAGTGTACGTGTTAAGAGTAGATAATGACACAGAGAGAAGAGTAAAATTAATCCAAGACTTCAACTCATCCTTGACAAAAGATGAAGAATGTGAATCCATCTGATTTGTGAGATCGTGAGACTGCGTGATCTAATGTTGAAGAAGCCATAGAGTACGAAGTAACAATTTTGTGGTAAGGATGATTGCAAGAATATTTATTATTTAAAAACTAAAATTTGAATTGAGTTACAGCTGTTTGGTTAGTCGCAATATTTGACTGCACGGTAGCAGGGCCGTGTCTTCACTCCTTGCTGAAGAGTTGGAGACTATCCAACTCTTTGTTTTGTTGCATGCGCAACCTAGGACATTGAATGTTATACTTGCGTTAACATCTCTTCAGAGACTTTCTTCAATGCATCGATTAACCCAAAAGCCACCACGTAACTCCCCGAGGATCCTCGCTAATAACCAGAACAATTGCCGTAGCTCTGCGGGAAGTAGTTCTTGTGGTATCAGTGTGGGTTTATTAAGTTCACTGGTTGGACTTCCTATATCTCTTCTAGTTTTGGGCTCAAGATGGGGAAGAGATGCATCTAAATAGAAGATCGTAAAGGAGCCGTAAAATTCAAAAGTAATAATTTTGTGATAACGGCAACAGCGTTTCTTTTAAAGGCGCAGATTTGTTAAGCAAAAGATTGTGATTTATAATTCTATCGGGGTCTTTAGGGTTAACAAAATGTGTAAGTTTTTCTATTTAAGAGCGAAGTTTTTAAAACGACTGTTTGCTAAGCAAATGTATTCAACGTCCAATGACAGAAAGCATTCAATTAAGTTGAGTTTCAGTTAATGCAATGCAAAAAAAATAAAATGATGAGTGATAACTTGTCCACTAAGTCAATGATCTATCCTAGTAAAGCTAAGGAACTAAATTCCTCATGTAAGTTCTCGCTAACTGACATACTTTCGAATGGACAATTTGTGGCATCCAAGTGATTAGAAGTCAACGAAAAATCACAGGTCCACTAGTGAGGAATTTTCTAGAAAGCCTGCTTAATTTTCGTGGGATGGGAGGCATCAAGCTTAATTTGTTAAAAATGTTACGCTAATAGAAAAAGAATTTCTTACGAGAGAAAAAGAAGTAAAATTATTTAAAGCATAAAGTAATTTTAGCAATCAATATTTTAAAAATAAATAACAAGAGTAAAACACTTGTTAAGGTCATGATAAGTGTTTTAACTAAATACTTGTTACTATTCGTTTTCTTATTTTTATAAATTGCATTGTTGCATAATTTAAAATAACATAACGAATAACGCAGTTATCAAGTTCTGCGATATTGAAAAAATAAATAAACAATAATATAAGTAACTACACCTTGAAAGTACATAAACAACTTATGACACAATTTAATACTCGTAAATAAGCGCTAAATAAGTTGTTAAATTCCATTTTTGTTTCGATTCTTGAAACGATGTTATTATTCTCAATTTGTAAAAGAAAACAAAAATGAGTGTAATAATAAATAAGAGTACACCTTGCTTTCATTAAGTCTCTTTGCCTTCTCTTTAATACAAAGTCTCTTTACAACATTTATTCACGTTATCCTTGGTGTGAACATTTAAATTGCTTTTATCCTTAGTCGGAAGCCTAAAGCGAGTTGAGTCTCAGCTTCTGGAAGGTTGTGTTTGTAAATAATTTTGAACTTGGTCAGATGATCTTTGATTTGTTATGACCTATTGTTAATGAAATCATTCAACTTTAGAACCTTCCAGATAAAGGGCACACGCGGTAACATTTTTTTCAATTCAGGTTGAAAATATCCACCCCGTGCAATCCTCCTCATAATATCATACGTTTTGTTATCCATTGGTTATCGAGTTCAATAACATTTTTTTAAACTGTTTTGCCTGGTATACAGGCATATACTCCCCAGGATACAAACTGAAGATATACTTCAGCAGACAATGGTTCAAAAGAGAACCTTCTTTGATAGGGCTTATGTCTTTAATAAAACATTCACTGTCTATCATGCAACCTGCAGGTGAATCCTTTTTTTGTTTTTTTTTCGGACAAGGAAATTAGTTTATGGGGTGGATACAAGAGGGAGATTGTGGACATTCGATTTGAACTTTCCTCAACGAAGAGCGTATTAAACACATGAACTTGCAAGTGATGCGAACAAGGTCCCTAAATTCATTCGTAGTAACGATAAAACAGTAAAATACAACCCATATTGCGTTGATGATCTAGAGCAGTGATGTACGAACTTTTTAGGTGGTGGGCCATTAAATTAAAAAAAAAACATAGAGAGCCATTCATTAAAATATTATGGGGTTGCTGTTCAATTAAAAGTTCGGTTTAAGGTATATATTTATTAGTTATATTACGTAATATTTTAAAACAACATAAAAATTTTATAAGATACGGTTTATTATGATTTTAAGATTTTCCAGATGTATGGGAAGCATGGATCTATTTCTGACTTGACATAATTTCCTCAAAATCTGGCGCCAGCTGGGAGGATGCGACTTTTAATAAATTAAATAGACTCACTATGGTCATGAATCTGCCTAATTCGGCGCTAAGAACTGTTATGTTTATTTTTAATTCAATGTTAAGAACGGGTTACTTCCCATCATCTTGGAAACAATCTGAAATAGTTATGATCCCCAAGCCCGGCAAAGACATTACGCAGGTATCATCATACCATCCGATAAGCTTATTACCTGTTCTTTCTAAAATATTCGAAAGATTGATTTTGAAATCATTAGCGGCGCATGTTATTTCAGGAAATATAATCCCAGACCATCAATTCGGATTTAGGAAAAAGCACAGCACTATCGAACACGTACATAGAATCACAAATTTAATTCGAGAAACTTTTGAAAGGAAGCATTACTGCTCTGCACTATTTATAGATATATCACAAGCATTCGACAAGGTCTGGCACGAAGGTCTTCTATATAAAATTTCAATATTTCTCCCGTCAAACGTACTTAAAATGCTCGCGAGCTACTTAACAAATAGATCTTTTGTAATAAGGTCGAAGAATACTTATTCATCGAAAAAACAAATTTTAGCTGGAGTCCCGCAGGGAAGTATACTCGGGCCATTCCTGTACCTTTTGTACATGGCAGATTTGCCCACATGTTCAAACACACACACACACATCAACATTCGCAGATGATACAGCATTTCTAAGTATTCCTAAACAACCAGAATTGGCATCGCAACAGCTTCAAACCCATATAAATGAGTTGGAGCAATAGTTACATAAGTGGAAAATAAATGTTTATGCCACAAAATGCCTTCATATAACTTTCACGTTAAGAAAAGATAATTGTCCAGCTATAATAATAAATGGAGCTAGCATCCCAGAGCAGACCCATGTAAGGTACTTGGGAATACACCTCGATCGGCGTCTCACTTGGGTACACCACATTGCAGCTAAAATCACACAGCTTAAAATTAAAACCACCCAACTTCTTTGGCTAATTGGGCCACAATCTTCACTTGTCTTGGACCTCAAAGTGCTCCTTTACAAAGCGATTTTAAAACGTATATGGTCCTATGGAATGCAGCTATGGGGGTCCGCCCCCGTATCAAATGTTGAAAAACTACAAAGACGACAATCAAAGATCTTGAGAATGATTACGGGTGCTCCATGGTATATACGGAATCATAACATCCATAAAGACCTCAATATTCCTACCATTCGGGAGGAAATTAGAAGGTCATGCACAAACTACGTTTCAAAAATCACCAATCATCCCAATCCGCTTGCGAGGAACTTGTTATTATTTGAGGGCCACAGGCGTCTTAAAGGGGTGCAAACTCTTGATTTGGCAAGACAACACTCCTATTGAAAAACGCGTTGAGTACTACAGTGGCAGTACCAACCTAAATCATACATAGATTAAGATTTTAATACATATTGTAAATGTCATACAGACAGATTTAATATTAAAGGAAAAAAAAAAAGACTCTCGTCTGACAATCGGTTTCTTATTGAATTTTTTCTGCATTTCATTACTGAAAAGGCCTGTTCACATAAATATGAGGAAGCAAACATTGCCATAATTTTCTGCGCATGATTAATTAGCTTTGGGAATTCTCCTTTTGGTAAGGATTTATAGAAATTAAGCTTATTTAAAAATAGCTGTTTTAAATTATTATTACATTGCAATTCTATAATTTCCAATTGTAGATCAGATGGAATATTCTCAGGATTAACATTAAAAGGCATTGAAAAACTATCTAAACATGGTTGGATTTTTTTAAAGTCAGCAAATCTGGCCTCAAATTCTGAATACAGTTTTAATAAAGATTGCGAAAAGACTTTTATCTTCTCTTCACTCACAGGCCTCAAAGAATTAAGTGTTGGAAAATGAGTCAAATCATTTTTTCCCAAACATTTAGAAAATATAAACAATTAAGTTTTAAAAGACCTCAAACAGCTCCAAGTTTCATATATAAATTGATTTCTTCCCTGTAACTTCTTGTTCAGTTTATTATAGTGCTCGAGTAAATCCGTGAAAAAAGCAAACTCGATGCACCAATTCTAATCCTCCAATATTTCCCACTCATTGCAAATTTCAGTTTTGGTTTTTAGAAAAACTTTAATTTCTGCGAGAAGATTCCAAACTCTCGAGAAGGCATGCCCACAACTCAGCCACCTGATCTTTGTGTAATAAAGTACATCTGAAAATTCTGCATCAACTTCCGATAAAAACTCTTGAAATTGTCGATGTAACAAACCACGGGCTCGAATGGTATTAATTCATTTTAAAATAATATTAAGTACGTGGTTAATATCCAAGGCAGCCTTGCAAAGAACATCTTGGTGGAATATACAATGTAAAAAAATTGTTTCGCTTTCAGGATTCTGACTTTTATAAACTCCTGCAAACACCGTATTTCTTCCCACCATGTTAGGTGCTCCATCAGTTATTAAATTAATTAATTTGAAAATAGGGGCATTAAGAGATTCCATCCCCTCTCCAAATTCATCATAAATTATTTTTCCAGTCGTCTTTTCTTTCAAAGATCTCAAACAAGCAAGTTGTTCGGTTATTACAAAGTTTTCATCGACTCCTCTGATAAAAATTAGAAGTTGGCCTGTATCACTCCTGTCAACACTCTCGTACATAGTGACTGAAAAATACTTAAGCTTTTTAAGACGTCCATCGAGTTGATTGGTTAAATTAGAAGAAATCGCTTCAATTCTTTTTGTGACCGTTCTACGTGACAGCCCTATAGATTCGAAATCTTTTACCTTTTCTGGGCATAATACTTTTCCAATGCTAATTAACAAATCCTTAATAAATTCTCCTTTAGAAAACGGTTTGTTATTTTTGCTATTTTATAGGCAACAATGTGAGCAGCTAACGTGGAGGATCGATCGCTGGACACTTCTTTGATTTTTAAAAAACATTTGCTGACTAGATATTTTTCTTTTCAATTCCTCTAAATGAACTTTCTTGTCTTCATCTGTCATGTTATAGTACTTCGACCCAAGATGTTTTGAATTAAAGTGCCTAGCGAGATTATAATCTTTTAGTACAGCTACCGGTTCTTGGCAGATAAGACAAATAGGTTTTTGGTTACATTCCATAAAGAAGTACTTCCATGTCCACTCTCCTTAAAATACTCGACATTTCGAATCAATTTTTCTCGTTCTATTTTCAATTGACATTTATGGGGGTAAAAAACTTAGACTATTATACTATTGCACTTATATTTACAATACACTTTATTATTTTAATTACACAAATAAAACTGTACGTTGGCAACTTTATAATTTTACTTCACAATTTATTCTTTACGTCACGAGATTTACACTTTTACCGATTGCTGATTGATCCATCGCTGGCCCTTTTATATTTGTTGCGCATGTTGTCTCGAATACTCAAGAATCTTCTAGATCTCACATATAATAGTTGTTGTTATGTTATACGTTCAGTTTTCTATATTAGCTCTTAGTGTTTTATGATGTTTATGTTTCTTCTTGGAATATTGCATCAGAAAGTTGGTGTTCTCTTGTGTGTACAATATTTCCCAGAAAACTACGCAGTTTGTACAGAATATAATATGAAAACATGGCATTTTTTTGCCAAAATTGTCAATTTATATTTTTTTTAAAACATAATGTGAATTTATTTTTTGGGGATAATTTTTTAATTGGTGATTAATTTTTTTTGAAAAAAACGCTCGGCGGGCCGAATTGAAACCTCTCGTCTGCCGGATGTGGCCCGCGGGCCGTAGTTCGCCCATCACTGAACTAGATGTTATCAGCCACTGTTTCTATAGTTCTTCCGAAGTAATTATTTAAACTCAGATCTAATTCGCAGAATTTCTAAAGACTTTAAAAGTTTATATCAATTTATTGAATTCTCTTTATCATTAGATCTTGTAAAGCGTAATATAGTTGTTTATTTAAATAACTAATTGTAGTTTTAAGTGAAAAAAATCGTTGTAGTCTATAAGGATTATATGTATATACTAAACAAATAAATAAAACAAATATTAATATTTTTCTAGTGTTCGATCAAAAAAACTATATCTCTTTCTTAGTTCTCTTTCTCTTTCACTGTTCTGTATGTGTTTCTAGCTTCGCTAATGGGATTTTGTATCACTCGCAATTTCTGTTGTAAATACGCGCTCGTTCTTGTGTTTTTGAATATTCGAATTTCTGCCTTTAACTCTTGGCTTAACTATTGCCTTAAGGATCATATTAAAAGGAAGATTTTATAAGTAGAGATGTTTCTTTCAACAACTATCTAATGATATTCTCGAGGTGAGAAAACTTAGCCGCAGCACCATGGTAGCTTTACCACTTTAATGACTAGAAGATGCTTTTTTGTCTTTATGTCTCCACTCGCCCTTGTTTGTACTTAAACTCACTTTAATGCGCAGCAGATGGGGCTTAAGGTGGTTCTCGTATATACAAGAAAATTCTACTTTAACATCATCACATATTGTTGTTGTTATCATCATTAAGTGTAGATGCCTATTTGACTGTGTGTATATTTTTGTTTTGTGTTAGTTATTTCTATTGTCTGTTGTTTATTTTATTTCCTGCTATTTTTAATAAACATATTATTGTTATCTTGTGGGCATAAGACTTCTTAGAAACTACGAAATTTCTAAATTAAAAGACACAATAGGTCATTTCATTTTCAATTATTTTTTAATATATCTGTGTGATTGTTTGTTGCTCACATGTATATAACAAAACAAACAAAAAAAAAAGAAAAAGTTCTTATGATTCCTCAATATGATAATAAGGAGCGTCTAATAATCTTCTACTCAATTCAAGAAAAATTTTAAGCCTCAGTAGTATTTTTAGATCTTACAAAAAAAAAGAATACAATCATTGCTAATCATTGCTAATCCTCAAAGTGAACAAAACTTTTTTGATTACTGAACTTTCTTATTTTAAACTATTTACAAAATTAATTTAGTAGAAAATATTATTTGAAACTCCGTAAATGAGTTATGTGTAAAATAAAATTTCTGCATTTCTTTTTTTTCAGTAGTTAATTATAAAGCACTAGGTCACTATTTAATAAAAAAATTTTTAAAAACTTTTATTTTTTAGTTTTTATTATTTTTTTTTTCGATATTTCGCCACACCGTTGGTTGGCATCATCAGGAAAAACAAAAATAATGAACAAACAAATTGAAAAAAATTATAAATTATATAATAATGTAAAAGGCTTTTAATATTTAAACGAAAAATTTTAAAATTGTAAGTTCTGAAAAAAAAACTTAAAAAGCAATTACTTTGTAATCTGCATAGAAAATATATTTACAAACTAAATAAAATTTATTAAATTGATGACGTTGTTTTATTTGTAGATTTGTATGTTTCACTTTTAAGAAATAGCCCCCTTCTATAGTCATTTAATGTTTTTTATTTTTAAATTATTAAAGGTTTATAATTCAATTATGCCTCAAAGTATTTGTAAATTTTTCATTCGCAAATAATAAAAATTTCTTCTTTGTACAAGTTATTTAATCATTTGAAAATTTATTACCGCATTCGTAGCGTAAACATTTTAGTTAGTTTCGTAAACAGCTTGCTAAAATACGAGTAGTGTAGTAGCAGTCCTTACTAGTGTTATTTTTCTGCATCATGTTTTCCTTGCAAAGCACTTAAATTTTGTTAACTGGCAGTTAAACATATTTTTTCTGTTTTTTTTTTAGTGTATAACAGGAAAAGAAAAAAACATTAGTTAAAATAAAAAAAAATAAAATTCAAGTGACATAACAAAATATAAAAATCATGCAAATCATTTTATCACCAACTTGTATAAAAAATTATTGTTTGTATTGTAAAAGACTAAACGCTACTTAAAAAATATTTCAAATTTTGTGAAAGAATGTATTATTACTGTGATGAATATAAAAATGTCTATATTGTCACTGTAATAAACGTCCATAGAAAACACAATTGCTATGTAAAAACCTACTTAAAGTATTAAGACAAGATAATAGATACTTATCAAAAATATTATTACTGTGATAAGCTCTTATACAATCATTATGAGTATTCTATAGAAAATATTAACAGTGTCCTAGATTATTTTGTTAATAGTATTATTTTTACTGTGATATGTGATAGTATCGCTGTCGGAAATGTTTATTATTAGAGCGCTAAGTTTTCACTAAAGAAATTCTCTAGGTAACAAATTTTATGAAAAAGATATATGCATTTGCAATAAAACTTTATGAAAAATATAAGCATTTACAGATGATACTATCACCGTGATAATTCTAAAAAATAGAAATTCTCTTATAAATTCTCTTTTCACAACGGCAATAAATGTAATATAATAATTGATTACAATAACGTAATAAACTTTATACAAAGTATTTCCACTGTTGTGATAAAATACTTTTATTATAATAAAATTCTATCAAGACGAAGATATTATCACGATAATAATAAAATTGTATAAAAACATCAGAATGGCAAAGCTGTACAAAAAATATCACTGTACTAACTTTTTTTTATGATTTTTTGTTACAATATTTGTTTTGCAATTTCTTCCCAGGAATATTTCTTCTTCCAGGTAATTAATTTCTTTAAATAGATTATGCATTTCCAAATAAGTTTTGTTAGGCAGTGTAATTCGATATGTGGGTGTTCTAATCTCTTGTCTTTCATTTCGAATAATAACAATTATTCATTCATCCATTCATTCATTCATTCATTCATTCATTAATCTAAGCATACCAACAAACACACGCACACACACACACATGTCCATGAGAAAGAGTAAAGAAGTAAAACACTTTTGTTTTAAATACAACAGCATAATGACATGGACTTACTATGGAAAGTATTCAATTTTGAACAGACAACTACTTAAATGATTTTTGAGATGCTGTGTCAATGATAATGACGATGCTGCTGCATGAATGATGAATGTGATGATGCTGTTACTGATATTCAAGGGTGCCAATACAAACACGCTTCTTTTTTTTTTTTTTTGTATGCCACATGATGTTCTTGCTCGAAATTTGTTTCAACAGAAATGTCTCAATATTCATCTGACTTTTCGATGCTTTTGCAAAAACTTTCTATCTGTATCTAAGACTGTGTGACCATGGCATATTAAAAAACTATGCTTAGAATAAAAATGCAATAACAACAACGACAAAAACAATAGCAATAAAAAAAACACTTCAAATTGACTACACAAGTGTTTAAATATGTAAAGATTTTTATGAATAAAGGATTTCTTTTTTAATTTTATTCTAAGGTTCTCTTAAGTGTTTCTGGCTGCTATGAATGAACAATTATCGAATCAATATCAATAGAATATTGTGAACATTGTGCACAGTATATGATAAAAAAGTCTTTTCGTTGTTGTTGCAGCGTTTTTCTGTTCAACTGCCACTGAATTGCTAAGCACTCAACCTACAAAAGAATATGATGTCAAAGTCATAGTCATCATCTTCATTTTCAATATCAGGCCAGTATATTAATCATATAATATTGAATATATATATATATATATATATATATATATATATATATATATATTTATATAAATGTTTTAGCATAATATTTGCTTCATTAAAATTTCATATATTTTAATGGAGGCATACAAAGGACAAGGGCAAGTTTAAAGACATTAATGCTTATCTAAGAAGTTTATTTTTCCATTAATGCCAAAATATTATAGCGCCTTTCGCTTATAAAGGATCCTTGCAAAATGTAAAATAGAACTATTTTATTTTTTTCAAATTCGCACACAAGTTTCCCTTAGCACGTTTCACAAACAACTGGTACGATGATTTTCAGATGATCTCGCACTTGTACGTGGCGGAAAATTCTTTATCACTCACCCAGTTTCATAAGACAGGTTCTAATAACAACCGAGATATAGTCCAGTCAGCAGGCTCTACCCATAAATGCTAGCAAATCTTCGGCTGTTATTTTCTATAAAGGTTAAACCGATAATGCTTTTCCGTCGATGATCACTGTATTTATTAAGGTAAAATATCTAGACGCTATGCTGCAGAATGCCCTTAGTTAAAAGAGCACAAAAGAAATAGATCTTGAAATAATGTTAACGATTATTAAGCCACAAGTAGAAAATCTGGCACAAGCTATATACTAGAGAAATGGGATTTAAGGAATTACCTGTGTGAACATATGTAGTGCATTGAGCTCGGCATCAATCTAGAATTTGAGTAGACTTCGTTCTTAGGGAGTGGCCACCTTGTAAACTTTACGAATAAAAAATAAAGTCATATGGCACAGCATTGGGGATAGGAGTTTTCTAGATCTAGATCTATGGAAACTTAGAAGCTGGAAAAACATACAAGTTTAAAAAATTTTAAAAATAATGTATAATTATTAGGGAATCGGAAGCTCTTGATGTTCGTGGCATGAAAATTAATTGTGATGTTCAATGGTCTAACCACATTTTTCAGGTTTCTAAAGAAGCTTTCAAGTGCCTCGGTTTTCTAAAACTGTGCACTCTACTCGATCTTCGTACTATTTATACCACCTATATCCATCCAAAAATGGAATTTTTTAATGTAATCATGTAAGCGTCGGCGCCCCAAAGTCTATTTTGGAGTTGCTCGAACACGTACAAGAGAGGGGCAAGAGGCTCATTGGGCACAGTAGGGTATTAAACTCTATTGATTCTCTAGAGCAGTAATGGGCGAACTACGGCCAGCGCGCCACATCCAGCCCGCGAGAGGTTTCAATCCGGCCCACCGAGCGTTTAAAAAAAAAATTAATCACCTATTAAAAAATTATGCCCAAAAAATAAACTTACATTATGTTTTAAAAAAGATATAAATTGATAATTTTAGCAAAAAAAATGCGATGTTTTCATATTAGCTGTGTTCCCGTACTTTTTGGCTAAAGTTTGGGCAACTGAGATTAATGAAAAAATACCAGGGTTCAGAATTTTTCATTTATGAACATTCAAAAATCAACATTCATGATATTTTTCATAAATGAGAAAAATAAAATTTTATATTTATTTTTCACACTCATAAACGAACAACAAAAAATGTTCTGGTTATTTTCATACATGAATGCGAACAACAAGAATTATTAGTCTTATTCAACAAATATAAAAGGGCCAGCGATGGATTAATCAGCAATCGGTAAAAGTGTAAATCTCGTGACGTAAAGAATAAATTGTGAAGTAAGATTATAAAGTTGCCAACGTACAGTTTTATTTGTGTAATTAAAATAATAAAGTGTATTGTAAATATAAGTGCAATAGTAAAATAGTCTAAGTTTTTTATCCCCATAAATGTCAATCGAAAATAGAAAGAAAAAAATTAAATCGGAATGTCTAGTATTTCAAGGAGAGTGGACATGGAAGTACTTCTTTATAGAATATAACCAAAAACCTATTTGTCCTCTCTGCCAAGAACCGGTAGCTGTACTAAAAGCTTATAATCTCGCTAGGCACTTTAATTCAAAACATCTTGGGTCGAAGTACTATAAAGTGACAGATGAAGACAAGAAAGTTCATTCAGAGGAATTGAAAAGAAAAATATCTGGTCAGCAAAAAATCAAAGAAGTGTCCAGCTATTCTCCACGTTAGCTGGTCACATTGTTGCCTATAAAATAGCAAAAAGTAACAAACCGTTTCCTGAAGGAGAATTTATTAAGGATGTGTTAATTAGCATTGGAAAAGTATTATGCCCAGAAAAGGTAAAAAATTCAAATCTATAGGGCTGTCACGCAGAACGGTCACAAAAAGAATTGAAGCGATTTCTTCTAATTTAACCAATCAACTCGATGGACGTCTTAAAAAGTTTAAATATTTTTCAGTCACTATGGACGAGAGTGTTGACAGGAGTGATACAGCCCAACTTCTAATTTTTATGAGAGGAGTCGATGAAAACTTTGTAATAACCGAAGAACTTGCTTGTTTGATATGTTTGAAAGGAAAGGCGATAGGAAAAATAATTTATGATGAATTTAGAGAGGGATGGAGCACCTAACATGGTGGGAAGAAATACGGGGTTTGCAGGAGTTTATAAAAGTCAGAATCCTGAAAGCGAAACAAACTTTTTACATTGTATAATCCACCAAGATGTTCTTTGCAAGGATGCCTTGGATATTAACCACGTACTTAATATTATTTTAAAATGAATTAATACCATTCGAGCCCATGGTTTGTTACATCGACAATTTTAAGAGTTTTTGTCGGAAGTTGATGCAGAATTTTCAGATGTACTTTATTACACAAAGATCAGGTAGCTGAGTTGTGGGCATGCCTTCTCGAGAGTTTGGAGTCTTCTCGAGAGTTTGGAGTCTTCTCGAAGAAATTAAAGTTTTTCTAAAAACCAAAACTGAAATTTTGGATGAGTGGGAAATATTGGAGGATAAGAATTGGTGCATCGAGTTTGCTTTTTTCACGGATTTACTCGAGCACTATAATAAACTGAACAAGAAGTTACGGGGAAGAAATCAATTTATAGATGAAACTTGGAGCTGTTTGAGGTCTTTAAAAACTTAATTGTTTATATTTTCTAAATGTTTGGGAAAAAATGATTTGACTCATTTTCCAAGACTTAATTCTTTGAGTCCTGTGAGTGAAGAGAAGTTAAAAGTCTTTTCATAATCTTTATTTAAACTGTATTCAGAATTTGAGGCCAGATTTGCTGACTTAAAAAAATCCAACCATGTTTAGATAATTTTTCAATGCCTTTTAATGTTAATCCTGAGAATGTTCCATCTGATCTACAATTGGAAATTATAGAATTGCAGTGTAATAATAATTTAAAACAGCTATTTTTAAGTACAGCTAAGCTTAATTTCTAAAAATCCTTACCAAAAGATGAATTTCCAAACCTAATTAATCATGCGCAGAAAATTATGGCAATGTTTGCTTCCTCATATTTATGTGAACAGGCCTTTTCAGTAATGAAATGCAGAAAAAATTCAATAAGAAACCGATTGTCAGACGAGAGTCTATTTAATTTATTAAAAGTCGCATCCTCCCAGCTGGCGCCAGATTTTGAGGAAATTATGTCAAGTCAGAAACAGATCCATGCTTCCCATACATCTGGAAAATCTTAAAATCATAATAAACGGTATCTTATAAAATTTTTATGTCGTTTTAAAATATTACGTAATATAACTAAACCGAACTTTTAATTGAACAGCAACTCCATAATTTTTTAATGAATGACCCTTTATGTTTTTTTTAAATTAATGGCCCGCCGCAAGATTTTTTTTAATTTATTGGCCTGCCACCCAAAAAGTTCGCCCATCACTGCTCTAGTTAATCAAACTGGAATATTGAAACATATATTAGAAATCAGGAATTTGGAAAATTTTCCATTAATTAAAGTGATTGCAAAAGATACTTTAAGCATTGTTCTGCAGCTTTTCAGCGTTACAAATCTGATTAATTTCAGCCTACAACAATAAGATCGAAAATGACTGCCAGTGAACTCTTTACCCCACATATTGATGAACCCAGGTACATCTCTAGACTTATTTACGGTCATGTGGGCATGAGATATTAAAGTAACTTTAATTATAATTGAATATTCAATAAATAAATTTGAAAATATATGAAGCATCTGACGCACTCTGGCGCCTTTTTCCAATACCCGTGGCAAAAATACAAAATTTCAGAACAAAATTTTGTAAAATGAATGAATTCATCGTATAAAGAGTTTCTTACTGATCCCATTTCAAAAACATGTTTCTCAATTATATACAAATTATAGCTGATGTACCTGCTGAAAGTCGACCATTTTTTAGAAAGCAAACAAAAAGGTGATTTTGAAAAAAAATCATTTTAGAATTGATATGTCGGAAACGTTGCCTTTACATATTTGGTATTGTTTTAAAAGAATATTTAATTTTTATCAAGAAAAGTAGCAAAATGTATATCAGATTCCCTACATTTTTGACAGTTGCCGTTTTTTAGACACCCTATATTTACATAATTTTTACAGCTAAAGTATAGCATATCTAAAAATGGCCAAAAATCCTCCCAACCATTTTTTCTGAGGAGGATATTGGCAACATTTGGTTTCAACAGAATAGCGCTACGTGCCACACAGCCGAAGCTACACTTGATGTTTTGCGCATTATTTTTGAAGATCGCATTATCGGCCGCAGAGCTGATGTCGTTTGGCCACCTCGGAGCTGCGATTTGACACAGTTGCGTTATTGTTTGTGGGGTGCCGTCAGAGATTAGTGTTACGCCGACAAGGCAGAGACAATTGACGCTTTAAAGGACAGAGTGTGATTTGTTTTACAGCCGCGCCTGACTATGTAGTCTTAATCAGATGGTGGACAAACCACTATACATAATTTGGAACGTCATGCTCGTCCTAGATAGCCGAAGACATAATTCTAAGCAACAGAACCACCTAGTTGCAACTTTAATGATTCCAGGACAGGTCTGCAAACCATCACACCTTGCTAAAGAGTTGGAGACTTTCTAACTCCTGTCCAGAACACATGTCAAGCATGCTCACTGGACTGGATCATTCACTTTCCGTGTCATTATCAGTGAGATGATCCTGGCCACCATAGAACCATAGACTGTTATGGGGCCGCGAAACCACAACCACCACGATGCTCCCATATAGGGGCCAACCTCAATGATCAGCCAGAGAACTATTAAAAGTCTAAAGAGACAAATAATAAACTCTGGGGCTCACTGATCCCCGTGGAAATAAAGTGGAGTTCCCAGTTGTCTCCCTGTCTGACTTCAGGGGACTGGGCTCCCTTTTTCCCCCAGTTGCACAGGTCTAGATAGTAGAGTATTCTATAAAGACCGATAAATGTGCCCCCGGGGGGACGCTTTAAAGGACAATATTCGTGAAGCACACAATCGATAATGTGCTTAAAAATTGGACCGATCGTGTAGGCATGGCCAGCCGAGGCAGCCATTTGAATGAAATTATTTTGCATTATTAACCAGAAGGATTGTACTTTCAAACTAAAAAAGAAATTTAAGAAAATAATCAGTCGTTTTGTTTATAGCATTTAAAACAAAAAAAAAGTTATTTGGCGGACCCTTTATATAGCGTTAATATTACCAATATTTTAAAAATTGCTACAATGATTCAATTTCGCACAAAAAGCGCATTAAAATTAGGGGGCCCCTGTAGGCTAGTAGGTAGCGTACTAGCATATTAGACTGGTGGTTGTGGGTTCGATTGCCAACAAAGTGTTGATTTTTTTCACTACAAAAATAAAAATTGACTGTCGATGGGGCTGCTCAGTGATGAAGGCATGGTCACTGGTCACTGTGCTGTTTTATAGGACAGTTAATTTCCGTAATTATCCCTCTACTTTCACCACCTGTCTCATCTCTAATCTATCCATTTCCTAAAGAATGTAGCACGGTACTTGACTAAATAGACATTGTTCCCTGAAGTGCTAGTTATCTTTAAACAAAAAAAAAATATTTTAAAAATGTGCATCTGTAATATAAATAAAAACATGTTATGTTAGAGCATTTTTTGTTGGGTTTCAAATACTTTTTAAATTTTAAAAATATCATTATTTCAAAATATTCGATTTAAGTGACAAAAAAGATCATAAAGTATTACGGTTCACAGTGAAACAAAAGGCGGGAGCACTTATATTGAAGCTAAAGAATTTAAAATTTAAGTAATTTTTAACCATTAGAAATATTTTCGCAACTTTAAAAATTATAATTTTTGCAACGAAAACCCCACTGTGCATCGTACCTGTTTAAGGCTATGGCTATGTAGATTACTTATTTTTAAACGGAAAAGGTTATCTTTCAAATGCTTTATACATTTTAAAAATAATGCATTTTATTTTTATGATGTTAAGCTGTGTTGTCTACGACTTTAAAGGCGTTTATTAGAAATATCTTAATTATTTTTAAACTTATGATATTTGCAGCGAAAAAAAGTTAAAGGGCCCTACCATGTGACGTCTCATACCACTGTTGTTTTATTAAATTTCTGTTCCTCTATTCTTAATATTGGAACTTTATAGTATTACAAGTCATAATAACTCCTTAAAAAAATATGATGAAATATCTTTGTTTTATTTTGTTGTACAGTATAAACATTGTGCACATAGACAAAATCTTAAACTTGGTTATTTTGATTTAGCCTACTTTAAGTTCAAAAACTTCTTTTTCGTTTCAAAAATATTATTGATGAGTTCAAGATTAAGATATCATTGTATGGAATAAAATGATACTTGAATGACTTTGTATTTTTTTTTTTCTTCAGTAAACTTTCCTTTTTTTTTGCATTATCAGAATCGCAAAATGTATAAATCATTTATATATTTAATGGCTTTTGTATTTTCTACCAAGTTTAAGGCGCAATAAATAAAATAATCAATAAAGAACATATTTCACATTTTTTTGTGACGCTTTGGAAGCATTAGAGAAAAATATGAAATGGGGATTATTTATTATACTTTATTTTATATCATTTATACACCAGCATTCTGATGAACTATAAATTTTACTGGCTTAAATTAAATATGCAAGATTTTAGAAGTGCTACTTCAAGTAGAACGTCTCGAGGTAAGTTTTTTTTTATTTGTTTCTTTTCAAAGAGAAGTGCACTCTTTTTGGTTACTTATGCTACGGTTTTAAAAGGAATGGAAGAGAAGAGATAAATGATGAAACGAAGTATTTATAGAATGGCTCATTGTACACAGTTCTGAAAATGAACCTAACTGCTAGTTGCTTTAGTAGCCTGAAATTGCAATTTCTAAGAATAATTTTTTTTTAGCTACCTTATGCGTAACGTACTTAACAAAAATTTGATTTAATTTTTTATCATTTCAGGTTTTTAAGGGACGCAATAAAACGTTAACATTAAAATTTGGAAAAGGTTGTAACGACACATTCTCGCGGTATACTGGAATAGATCTCGCGGCGTCCAGGGTTTGTTACAAACAAATTTTGTTTTACTAATAATTTTTAAGTAATTTATTCATCGGAATCATTTTCAATATAAGCAATTTTATTATTGGGGCTTGATTCCTTTAAATAAATATTTCATGATATGCTCACGAAATATTTATTACAAAAATTTTTATTAAAAATAAACATTTTATGATATTCTCATAAACATATTGCAATAGTGAAATTGGCGAATAAAATTCTGGCCAGGTGAAGCAGCGACAGAACTTGCTTGGCCGTAAACTTTAGCTATACTCAATAGTCGAATAAAATTCTGACTTTGATTAACCGAGCTGAACCTATTCGCAAGACTATTTTAATTAAGTTGAATAAAATTCTATCTTACTTAAAAGAAGTCTTGCCCGGTTGCTTGCTCGTGGCTCACTCTTCTCAAAAACTCAAATATACCGCTTTTATAGCTCTCTGCTAGGTACACATACATAAACATACAACTAAACGCCAGCTGCTTGCGACTGTTTAGGGTTGCGTTTAAAGGCCGGGGCACATAGAATCCGTCATGCGTTATACTTTGATGTATTCAACTGAAGTCATAGTAACGACGGATGAGGTTGGCACAATGAGTACTTTATTGACGGATAAGAAATCAACTGCTTTTTGTTGGTCTTATTTTATATTTTCTTGCAGCAAAGTTTTATTAAAGTGCACATTTGAAATGGAGTCAGACGACATCTTAGATTTTTTATTCCATTATTTATTATTATTATTATTATTATTATTATTATTTATAAGTCACCCACAATTATCCGGAATCATTTTTTATATAAGCAATTCCATTTCGTGCTTGATCCCTTTAAACAAATATTCCATGATATTCTCACAAAATATTTATTACAAAAATTTTTATTTTATTTATTATTTTTTAATAAAAATTTTTGTAATAAATATTTTGTTTAAAGGAATCAAGCACGAAATGAAATTGCTTATATTATTATTTATAATTTATTTTTAAAATATTTTACTACATTACAGCGAAAACAAAAAAAAAAAAACAAGAAGAAGAGGAAGCAAATGAAAAATGTCAAGGTACTCAACGTACGTCAAAAGTTAAAAGCTGGCCAACTTTCGTACTTTGCGTTGACGGAGACGTACTGATTGTGACAACGCTGATAAGAAAACGTGTATTTCAACTTACTAGTCAGTTGGAAAATACAACGTATGACGGAATCTATGTGCCCCGGCCTTAATGGTATGTTTTTCTTACGGATGTATCCTCATGTTAATAGATGGCGCTTCTTAACGGCTGTTATAATTTCAAGTATTTTATTCACTTAGAACATTGAAAAATAAACAATAAATGCAATTATAATAGTAAATTTAATAATAATAAAAAACTTAAAAAATGTGATAGATGTATAATGACATTTAATAATACTGTTCCTCAAAAAAATGATGAAATACATTAAACAATAGAAATTAAAAAAAGTGAAAAATGCAAAATTTATGAAATTCATTAAACCGTAAAAAAATTAAAAAATGTGAAAAATATATACGGCTGTATGCATAAAAACTTAAAGTAGGTTAACTGCCGTTGTTAAGCATAATTTCCTAAAGTTGTATTCATAAAACGTTTTTATCTTAACATACCTTTGTTAACTTTAAAGTAGGAAAAACCTACATTAAACCTACAATAAATTGACAGTTCAATTTTACTATTGAAAGTTTAAAAACAAAACAAATTTTGTTTACAATAAACTGAGCCGTTTATTTTAAAAGTGGCATAAGTTACTTTGTTATTGTCAGCTTTTTTATTTTAAATTAGTTCATATAAGATTTTAATTTTTAGCCATTTCAACTAGTCTGTATTCAGTTTTCTTTCTGAAACGGATTTTTCTAATGATTGTGTTGAAATAAAATCGATTTTCTGCATGTTGTGTACTGTGAAGGATTTTTTCGACAGGGGGCTATTACTACTATTACTATTTTGTCCTTTACATAAGTCACTATGTGCAATAATATGCTTTTGAGTTGTGACATTCTTAGATATTTTATACAACACGAAGCAACCTCCTGAGAATAAAAAAGTTATATAAGTAAGTTATAGTATAGTTCAGTAAACTGCACTATTCTTTCGAACTAATAAAAATAAGTCTAATAATCACAACAATACTTCACACACACACTTATTACATGTTTCCATTTCTTTCACACTAAGCTCCGTAATTAATTTCCTAAGTACAGCGACTAACGTCATTTTCAAAAAAGGCATTTTTGTTACACCGTTAATTATCAACACTCCTCTCAAACAAATCTCAATACTTCTTAACTTATTAATTTCAAATTTATTAAAAATGAAAAAAAGAAACTGTTCAGTTGTGACTTATGCCACTTTCAATGTAAACGGCTCAATTGACAATTATACTTTGTTATTCCAAAAATTTTAAAAAATGTTTATTAAAACAAATTGTAGTATACAAATAATAATAAAAACTAAAATATAATATGCCATTCAATATAAAACATCTTAACATCTTTATTTTAAATTTTACAAAATATAATTATAATTAATTATTTTAAACAAAAGTTTTATTGATGTACATATAATCAAAACAAAGCTTGTTATCCGAATAATTATTTTTTGAATATGAACAAATTCTTTGTAAGTTCTTCGTAAGCCTTGCAAATTAACCTTTTTTGGGTGCTTTGCTTTTTATTAAAAAGATTAATAAAAAAACAAAAAAAAAATATGTTGATTTTGCTGAAAACAATAAAAACATTTTTTATTGATCTAACTACCCGGATAAATAATATTCATTTTTATACATCGTTAACTACAACGTGACTACTGAAAATAGTGGCATTGCCAGAATCAAAATAATAATTTTACTAAAGCATACATTAGCTAAAGTACTGTTTATGAATACCATTTTTTAACAAACATCTGTTAGCCGATAGAATTTAATTGCTATGTGATCCAAAAATAAGCCTGCCGACTTTTAGTCGTCACAAGGTTTTTAGGACTTGATTTAGTAAATGCCAGAATGTGCGCTATAACACAATATAGTTCTTTTATTCTCTGTTCAAAAGTTTAGAAAATATTTAAGAAAAAAAATTAATATTTGAATAATTCTATTAAGCAAAAATAACTTCACACATCTGGTATTTTGTTTACCACAATAGGATAATTCTTTCTTATGCTTAATAGAATTTTTGCCAAATAGAACTATTTACAACCATATTTTTGATGTACTTTTAAATCACTTAAAAAATAATTTCCTGTTTCCTTGGTTCTTAAATTTACAGCGTTAAAAATTTTGGGCGTTTATTGAATATTTTATTTTGCAATGCAAATGCATCACTGCTAAAAATTGATGCAGAATAAATAAAAAAGTCTTTCTTTGGTTGCTTTTTTCATGCTCTTACCCTTGCTGACAACGCCCTTTGTTTCAGTTTTGGCGAATGCTCGAACAGTAAGGCCCTAGTTTAAATAAAAATTCTAAAAGAAGAAAAATTGTTATATTATATTCATAATATAAGATTTCGAATGTTAAGAAGGAATTTTAAAGGTTTCATTTGGTACTTTCATTTTCTTTATGTTTATGCGTCATTCGATTAAATCTTTAGTAAAGTCTATTAGGCAAAAGCACTTGATTCTTTAGATTTGCTCTGCACATAGGGTTGCCTGATTTTAAATATTATATTTCAGTGTATACACATTTTCAACAAAACGTTGTTTAAGACAATTTTGAAAAGTTTTTAATAACAATGACTATTTTTAGGATTTAAAAAGTATTTGCAGAACACATATTATTTTATATACTTGACGTTTAAAATTTATGTAAATCAAGAAAAATCAATACATCTGGCAACCCTATCCACACTTGTAAACCGTTTATGCAGAACATCCATAGTGGTATTCGCAGATTTATTGCAACAGAATGGTCTTCGGGATATGTAACGTATTTAAATTTAATTCGTCATCGGATATCATTGTCTGAATGAAAAAAGGCAGAGTTGATACAGGTTTCTTACAAAATAATGGCAAATCTTATAAACATTTTTATGAATTTCCAAATAAATCTTTAATTTTTATTTTATTTCTTTAAACCGCATATTTTCAGGTGGCATTCAATTTAAATGCTTTTTCACTATTTAGTGGTATGAATAGAGAATAAAACACTAATATCGTTTTATATATTATAAAAACTAGAATCCATTAAAAATTAAGCAACAACCAAAAACCATTAAAATTACAACATAAAATGTAGAAAGTCAGGAGTCATTCAAATATGTCATAAACATAAAACACACATAAAGTTTTATGTTTGAAGTGTTTAAAAGTGGGCGGAATATTAGAATAAACATGATTTTCGTGACAAAGACAACCATTACTAGCTAGCAACAATAACTATAAGAATAAGATTTATTATAGTTGACTTATGCAGTTGTTTATCAAAAGTCAGAAGAGATGAAGAAGATGAATTAGAAATTTGGGTGTTGAACTTCGTGCATGTGTTTAAACGGAAATTACTTCTACAAAATGATGTATCGTTTTCGGATAAGACGTGATGACACGTAACATATTCGTTTTAAATATGCAATAAAAAAACTGAATTTTTGTCATAAATAGATAAACATTTTAGGGTAATCAAAATAAAAGACAATCAATTCCTTCTATTAATGATAAATAAGCGTTTAGAAAGCGTTTTAATAAAATGTTTTTTTTCCTGATTTTATCTATACCAGCGAGTTAGTCTTAACGAAATTTCTAAAGTTCTCCGCTAATATTTTAAAGGTTTTATGTGCTTTTTCTGGATTTAAAGTGATGAGTTTTTAGTACAAGTAGCTTCAATAGTACTTAAAATTAAAATATTTTGTACTGGTAAACTTTAGAAGCCTGCATCAGCTGTTTCTGTTGTGAAAAGTAGTTATATTTCTTTTCGAATACAGCATACACGTGATCTTAGGACAATAGCGGATTGTATAAATGTTTGCCTAATCAGGGTTCCTAAGTTTAAGCTAAATCCCTTAATTGAAAGTTTTAATTCCTAAAAGTCACACAGATGTCAGTTTATTTTAACTCCGAATATCGCAGTGTAAATAATGCAATTTTTGTAAATATTTTGGAGTTTTTGGTAGTCTGTAATTATTATTTTGCTCCTTATTTGAATTTAATGTCGAAACATTTTACAATAGAATATACCAATACTCTAAACAGAATTAACAACAACTATACCTGGTGTTATTGCAGTGTTATGTTGATATTGTTACGAAGATGCTTTGTTTTAAGTTTTAAAAGAAAATAAATACAAACGAAATCACCTATTGTGTCGTTTTACAAATCATCTAGTTTCTAGAAATTTTATGCATACGAAACAATAACGACAAAGAAAGGCAAAACAAAAAGAAAATAAGAACAACTTACACCCAACAAAAAAACACACAGCGAAACAGTTTGAAGTAGAACTTTCTTGTATAGGCGAGAACCGCTCAAAGTACGATATATAAGCACCATCTGTTTGGACAGCAAAGTTAGTTCTAGTAAAAACATTGTCGAATAAAGACAAAGATTATAAGACAATTTTTAGGCGTTAAAGAAGTAAAGTATGAGTAGATAGCTTAAGTAAATAAATCGCTTAACTTAAAACTCTAAATTGTTTTGTATAATTATTTTGCAATAAAAGAACTCAATAAAATAACGCTTCTTAAAAAAATAAACGTTATAATATGTACAAGTTGTTGTTTTAAAATTTCCTTTAAAATGTTTGTTATTTGCATTGTTACGGATGTGTCTTGCTTAAGTTTTAAAATAAAATAATTAAGCAATAAAGCGTACTACTGGTTACAAACTGCGTAGAAATTTTATACACAAACAACAACAATTTGATATGCTGTTTACTAACAGCCTGGCATGGAAGACAAAAAAAACAAATTTCAGTTTACTAACTAAACGCGCAAGACAACAACAACAAACATGTATGCTGTTTACCAAATGCGTAGTTTTCTAAGAAAACTTATCTACACGAGACAACAACAAATATTTTGAAATAAATCCCAAGCAGAAACCTTATCAGCATAAAAACAAAAATACACACAGAGACACACAGGCGCTTATACATCGAATAAAAAACATACAACAACAAAATGTGATACAAAGCGGGTAGCAGATTTTTAAAATTTCTAGACTTTAAATGGACAAATATAAATAGGGCAGCGTCAATCAGTGTGATATTAAAGGCGTCTTAAGTAAATTGTTTTGTAGTGTCAACTTTGTGTAGTTAAAGTAAATAAACTTGTTTATAATTTAAAAACTCTAAAAACTGGTGTTATTTATTTTGCAATAAGGAACTCACAATAAAACGTTTATAAAAGATATAAACGTAACAGTATTAAAACATTACAAGGCCATCTTAATAAATTAAGAAAATAATAGCCAATGATTTTTAAAAAGACTTAGCAAAATATCGTTCTGCACTTGATCACTACGTTGCCTAGGTGAAGTATATTTGGATAAAATGGGGATAATGAACGTAGCTGTTTTTATACTGGCTGTTGGTGCGTTTTGTATTAAGCGTAATTTACAGCTAATATGCTCAAATAGCTAAAATCTGCAATTTTATATTTATTAAATTCTGTTCAAATACAATTATAATTAATAGATACATACACTTATGCTTAACTAAAACTTTTTTTATTTTTTAGTAATTAATTTTAAGCACTAGGTCTTATTTAATAAAAAATTTTATAAAAAACTTTATTTTTATTTTATTTTCGATATTTCGCCACACCGTTGGTTGGCATCATCAGGAAAAACAAAAATAATAATGAACAAACAAATTGAAAAAATTTTTTGAATCAAAAAATTTTGTTTTTCCTGATGATGCTGAGTGATTTAATAAAACTTTTTTTGTTAAATCACTCAGCCCTGCCGTCCACTCAAGACGCCGATAGATTACAAAATGGCACCAAAAGGCCTTACTACCAAATTGCGCAAAACTAAGAAAAAAACAATGATACCCAAGCCCAGGGTTGTATTATAAAGGTTCTAATCTTGTAGGTGTTGATTGCGGTAGATTTAGTGGGCAAAAAATTGTAAATACGACCCAACACTGGGTAAACGTTAACCATTTTATATATACAGATATATATTAAGCAGAATATTAGCATCCTCTACAAAGTCACATTGGTTATAGTGAACAATCTAGTTAATATAACTGATGAATGATTCTTGGTTATATTGGTTTCTATCCCTTTCTTAATTCTCTTTGTGTTAAACCGACAATTTAAAATTCTTTAAATTTTCTTTCGTTTTTTTTATTCCTGCGTTGAATAAATAGGCAAAATATCTTAAGCAATTATTCACCTAAATTGTTTAGCAATTTAGAAAATGAAATGTAATTTTGTAGAACCTTTTTTTCTAGGTTTTTCTATTTCCTTGCAATTTAGTTGCCTTTTTAATATCATCAACTTGACACATGGGATATGTATGTATGTGTATAAGGAAGGCATTAAAGTAAAGTGAAACCATGAAGTAACAAAAAATTTCATAATATTTTATGTTATTCTGCCTGTGAAAATTATGCAAAGTCTGACATTTATGTGTTCGTGTCAGTTTATTGTCAATTAATCAAAAAATGTTGAATGTAGCTTTATGTAAATTATTTATTGTTTTTTTTTGTTTTTGTGTCAAAAACATTAAAGATTTTTCATTGTTTAAGCCAGTGATGAGCGAAATTTTTGGGTGGCGGGCCAATAAATTAAAAAAAATCTTGCGGCGGGCCATTAAATTAACAAAACAACATAGAGTGTCATTCATTAAAAAATTATGGGGTTGCTGTTCAATTAAAAGTTCGGTTTAAGCTATATATTTATTAGTTATATTACGTAATATTTTAAAACGACATAAAAATTTTATAAGATACGGTTTATTATGAATTTAAGATTTTCCAGATGTATGGGAAGCGTGGATCTGTTTCTGACTTGACATAATTTCCTCAAAATCTAGTTCCAGCTGGGAGGATGTGACTTTTAATAAATTAAATAGACTCTCGTCTGACAATCGGTTTTTTATTGAATTTTTTCTGTCTGCATTTCATTACTGAAAAGGCCTGTTCAGATAAATATGAGGAAGCAAACGTTGCCATAATTTTCTGCGCATGATTATTTAGCTTTGGAAATTCATGTTTTGGTAAGGATTTATAGAAATTAAGCTTATCTGTATTTAAAAACAGCTGTTTTAAATTATTATTACATTGCAATTCTATAATTTCCAATTGTAGATCAGATGGAACATTCTCAGGATTAACATTAAAAGGTATTGAAAAAATATCTAAACATGGTTGGATTTTTTTAAAGTCAGCAAAGATCTCAAATTCTGAATACAGTTTTAATAGAGATTGTGAAAAAACTTTTAACTTCTTTTTACTCACAGGCCTCAAAGAATAAAGTCTTGGAAAATGAGTCAAATCATTTTTTCCCAAACATTTAGAAAATATAAACAATTGAGTTTTAAAAGACCTCAAACTGCCCCAACATTCATCTATTAATTGATTTCTTCCCTGTAAATTCTTGTTCAGTTTATTAAAGTGCTCGAGTAAATCCGTGAAAAAAGTATTTCCCACTCATCTCAAATTTCAGTTTTGGTTTTTAGAAAAACTTCAATTTCTTCGAGAAGACTCCAAACTCTCGAGAAGGCATGCCCACAGCTCAGCCACCTGATCTTTGTGTACTAAAGTACATCTGAAAATTCTGTATCAACTTCCGATAAAAACTCTTGAAATTGTCGACGTAACAAACCACGGGCTCGAATGGTATTAATTAATTTTAAAATAATATTAAGTACGTGGTTAATATCCAAGGCAGCCTTGCAAAGAACATCTTGGTAAATTATACAATGTAAAAAAATTGTTTCGCTTTCAGGATTCTGACTTTTATAAACTCCTGCAAACCCCGTATTTTTCCCACCATGTTAGCTGCTCCATCAGTTGTTAAATTAATTAATTTGAATATTGGGGAATTAAGAGATTCTATCCCCTCTCTAAATTCATCATAAATTAGTTTTCCTGTCGTCTTTCCTTTCAAAGATCTCAAACAAGCAAGTTCTTCGGTTATTACAAAGTTTTCATCGACTCCTCTGATAAAAATTAGAAGTTGGGCTGTATCACTCCTGTCAACACTCTCGTCCATAGTGACTGAAAAATTCTTAAACTTTTTAAGACGTCCATCGAGTTGATTGGTTAAATTAAAAGAAATCGCTTCAATTCTTTTTGTGACCGTTCTACGTGACAGCCCTATAAATTCGAAATTTTTTACCTTTTCTGGGCATAATACTTTGCCAATGCTAATTAACACATCTTTAATAAAGTCTCCTTCAGAAAACGGTTTGTTACGTTTTGCTATTTTATAGGCAACAATGTGACCAGCTAACGTGGAGGATCGCTGGACACTTCTTTGATTTTTAAAAAACATTTGCTGACTATATATTTTTCTTTTCAATTCCTCTGAATGAACTTTTTTGTCTTCATCTGTCATTTTATAGTACTTCGACTCAAAATGTTTTGAATTAAAGTGCCTAGCGAGATTATAATCTTTTAGTACAGCTACCGGTTCTTGGCAGATAAGACAAATAGGTTTTTGGTTACATTCCATGAAGAAGTACTTCCATGTCCACTCTTCTTGAAATACTCGACATTCCGAATCAATTTTTCTCTTTCTATTTTCGATTGACATTTATGGGGGTAAAAAACTTAGACTATTTTACTATTGCACTTTTATTTACAATAGACTTTGTTATTTTAATTACACAAATAAAACTGTACGTTGGCAACTTTATAATTTTACTTCACAATTTATTGTTTACGTCACGAGATTTACACTTTTACTGATTGCTGGTTAATCCATCGCTGTCCCTTATATATTTGTTGCGCATGTTGTCTCGAATATTCAAGAATCTTCTAGATCTCACATATAATAGATGTTGTTATGTTGTACTTTCAGTTTTCTATATTAGCTCTTAGTGTTTTATGATGTTTATGTTTCTTCTTGGAATATTGTATAAGAAAGTTGTTGTTGTCTTGTGTGTACGATATTTCCCAGAAAACTACGCAGTTTGTACACAATATAATAAGAAAACATCGCATTTTTTTGCTAAAATTTATTTTTTGGGCATAGTTGTTTAGGCCAAGTTGTTTTTTTAGAGGAAAGTAAATTTTTCTAAAAATAACTTAAATTGTAGAAACAAATATTATTTTTCGATGAAACTCGCAATTACATAGCTAATTAAGCTTATTTTACCATATTAGAAGTCAATAACTTAAGCAATTAGTGCTTAACTGGACAATAAATTGCTTAAATTTCCTTACGCAGCTTTTGTGAAATTTAATGTTTTAAATATAGAAAGTCAAATATTTTTTAATTAAATGCTAAAAAGAAAAGAGAAATATCGGGGTTTTCAACAAGAAGTTTGTTTTTCAATTGTGGCAACATAAACAACGTGATAGTTTTGACATTTGGCTTTTTGATGTATTCGTAGTAGATGCATTGGCAATAGTTACAATGAATTCAATTTCGCACGAAAATCGAATAAAAATTATTAAAATCCACTGTGAAAATTGTGGTTTCGTTAAGGTTACATTTTATAAAATTAGTGATATTTTCGGACAACATAATCATCCTTCTGAGACTGTTATTAAGAATTTGGTCATTAAATTTGAGTCGACATTATCGATATAAAATGTGCGAACACCAACGCATGTTCGACCGGATCGTTCAACTAAAAACATCGCAGCCGTGAGCTACAGAATTAAAGCAGATCCAAATTCGTCAATTCCTCGACGTTCTCAACAATTGCGGTTATCCAAAACCACCACATGGTGAATTTTCCTCAAGGATTTGACTTTAAAGCCTAACAAGGTTCTTTCATATCGCCGTAGTTTCGCTCAATTCATTGAGGAACAAACGGATGGTTTTTTTGAAAAAATCATTTTTTCAGACGAATGTATGTCAGCAAGCAAAATTTCAGCATATTGGGTTCTGAAAATCCTAATGCGAGTTTTTGCATGCTCAACGTGTCACTGTATGGTGCGCTGTATGGTCTGGAGACGCGATGTGGCGGTCATTTTTAGAAGATGAAAATGGAAATGCGGTAACGGTCAATCGATCACACTATCGCAAAATGCTAGAAACTCAATTTTGCCCTATCATTGACGACGTGGATATTACTGACATGTGTTTTCAACAGGACGGCTTCACTTGCTGCACAGCCAATGAAACGATTAATTTATTGCAAGCCAAATTTCCTAATCGCACAATTTTACAACAATCAGTAGTTAAGTGGCAGTAAGATCATTCGTCGTATATGTTAAGAAAAGAGTTTATACGGAGCCAATCGACTCGGTTTCAATCTTAAAACTCAAAATCAATGCAAATTTCTAGTTACAAGCACGCAAAATAACAACAATTAGCTATGCTGTTTACTAACTGCGTAGTTTTATAAGAAAACTTATGTACACAAGACAACAACAAATATCTTTAAATAAATTCCGGGAAGAAACTTTATCAGCATAAAAACATAAATATACACATAGGCATACAGGCGTCTACACATTGAATGAATAACATAACAACAACAAAATGTGATACAAAGGGAGTAGAAGATTCTTAATTTTACTAGACTTCTAGTGGACAAATATAGAAGGCAGCGTCGGAGTGGATAGCGAGTGAGTTCTGAGATTGTTGCGGTATCATGATTAAGCTTATCATTCATGTTCCGCCTTTTGGAACTCACCTCTAACTGATTCGGTCTATTACCAAAAGAATACGAATGGCAAATGGTGCTGCCATCTGTGAAAGAGTATATAGAGTTGAAGGTTTTGCAAAGAAGGTTATTTAGAAAACTAAGAAATAGGATAGGAGAAATAATGGAGTCTTGCGGTACGCTTGAATTAATCTTGAACTCGTCTGATGAAATCCTATGTATAACAACTCCTATAGTGCGATTCCCGAGAAAACTCGATATAAATCTGAAGAAATTATCACCGACACCAAATGCAACAAATTTTGGCAGAAGTGCATCATGCCACACTTCATTAAACGTCTTGGAAATATCTAAAGCCACCACCTTACTCTCTCCGAAATGATGTATGGAGTTACACCATTGTTTCGATAGGAAAGCTGGCAAATCGCCCGTAGAGCGGCCCTACGAAAACCATACTGTCGGGCGCTAAGTAAGAAGAAAATTAACTTTCCATTATGGCCAAAAGGAGACTTTTATCGTTAAAAATTGTATATAAATAAATAAAATTAAATAAAATAATTAAGGACATGTTAATGAACAAGATCATTGTAAACTTTTTTCAGATAAGACCCAACTGAACCAATGCCAAAAGAGACTGCGTAAAGCACTTAAGACAGAAAAAGAGCTAAATCTTGAAATTTGTTTACAAAACTTAGATGCCACCGAGAAGACTGACTACAGCTTGTGGAAGACCGTGCGAAAAATGAAATGCCCTATCACTTACGAAGCTTCTATTCGCCTGCAACATGAAAAGTGGGCCAAAAATTCCAACGATAAAGTGGAAGAGTTCGCCAACCACCTGGAGAAGGTTTTTATTCCAAATGAAACAGACTCTACGATAACACCGAAAAAATTTTGCTTACCTGCGCTGAAAGCAGTTATCAATGAACTGAATCCGAAAAAAGCACCTGGTAGTGACAAAATAACCAAAACTAAGGTCATGAATCTGCCAAATTCGACGCTAAGAATGTTAAGAACTGGTTACTTCCCATCATCTTTGAAACATTCTAAAATAGTTATGATCCCCAAGCCCGGCAAAGACGTTACGCAGGTATCATCATACCGTCCAATCAGCTTTTTAGCTGTTCTCTCTAAAATATTCGAAAGGTTGATTTTGAAATCATTAGCGGCGCATGTTATTTCAGGAGATATAATCCCAGACCATCAATTTGGGCTTAGAAAAAAGCACAGCATTATCGAACACGTACATAGAATCACAAATTTAATTCGAGAAACTTTTGAAAGTAAGCATTACTGTTCTGCACTATTTATAGACATATCACAAGCATTCGACAAGGTCTGACACAAAGGGCTTCTGTATAAAATTTCACCATTTCTCCCGTCAAACGTACTTAAAATGCTCGCGAGCTATTTAACAAATAGATCTTTTGTAATAAGGTCAAAAAATACTTATTCATCGAGCAAACAAATTTTATCTGGAGTCTCGCAGGGAAGCATACTCGGGCCATTCCTGTAGCTTTTGTACACCGCAGATTTGCCCACATGTTCAAACATACACACACATTGACATTCGCAGATGATATAGCATTTCTAAGTATTCCTAAACAACCAGAATTGGCATCGCAACAACTTCAAACCTACATAAACGAGTTGGAGAAATGGTTACATAAGTGGCAACTAAATGTTAATGCCAAAAAATGCGTTCATTTAACTTTCACGTTAAGAGAGAATAATTGTCCAGCTATAATAATAAATGGAGCTAGCATCCCGAAGCAGACCCATGTAAGGTACTTGGGAATACACCTAGATCGGCGTCTTGGGTACACTTGGGTACATCACATTGCAGCGAAAATCACACAGCTCAAAATTAAAACCACCCAATTTCGTTGGCTAACTAGGCCACAATCTTCACTTGTCTTGGACCTCAAAGTGCTCCCATATAAAGCGGTTTTAAAACCTATATGATCCTATGGAATCCAGCTATAAGGTCCACCTGCGCATCAAATGTTGAAAAACTACAAAGAAGACAATCATAGATCTTGAGAATGATTACGTGTGCTACCTGGTATATGCGGAATAATAACATCCATAAACACCTCAATATTCCTACCATCCGAGAAGAGATTAGAAAGTCATACACAAACTACGTTACAAAAATCACCAATCATCCCAATCCGCTTGCGAGGAACTTATTATTATTTGAGCGCCACAGGCGTCTAAAAAGGGTGCAAACTCATGATTTAGCAAGATAACACTCTTATAGAAATTACATATGCGTTGAGTACTACAGTGGCAGTACCAACCTAAATCATACATAGATTAAGATTTTAATACATATTGTAAATGTCATACTGACAGATTCAATATTAAAGAACAAAAAAAAAAAATATTTGCAAGACGTGAAATTGAAAAGCAATCTTCCATAACTTTGCGTTACTAAAACGAGTAATAATTAAATTAAAAAGTCGCTTTAAAAATTAATCGCCGAAACAGGTCTGTACTGGACTCTCTGTTATTTAGAAAACATAAAAAAATTTGTATATATTATCTTAAGTAGTTGGTCCATGTTATTTTATTTTGTGTTTTAACTTCATTTTGGCTGCTCAGCTGTTAACTCTAAAAATTAATAAATTCTTTGGATGTTTTATAAATATCGGAGTTAAATAAAACAAAAATATAAAAATGCAAAAATATGTTATTGTCTTGATAACTGTTAACTGAAAAGAATTATATATTAAAAAAGGTAAGTAAGTAAAGTAAATTCATCTATCTAGAAAGTTATCCGTTGCGAAACACCAAATCGTTAAGTAGAAGTGCCTGATTTGTTACGCTTTTGCTTTAAAAAGGTGGCCACTTTGTTTCTATTTAAAATAATTTAATTTTCATGTTCTTTTATCACTGGGTATAAATGATAATTTTTCTATTTCCCGTTTTTGCTTTAAGCGTTAGTGATAAAAGTAACAAACATGTGCATTTGAGTGTTAATAGAAGATATTTTTTGTTACAAAAAGGCTGCTGTTGCAGGTGGTTCTTTACATTCGTATTTGAGTGAAGAGTGTTTGCGTGTGCTTTTTGTGTGATATTAGTTTCCTTTTTTTTTTTGTTTTTATTTTACTGTATTCAGCTAAAAAATCGAAATGAAAATAATTTCTTTAAACTTCTTTTTTGTTCGTAGTTAAAATCGAGAGATGGCTAAAAAGTCATTGTAGAAATAGACATATGAAATATGGGCAGTCATAGAAATATGCGATCATTTCGTGATATGATTTACATCTGCACCTGGCAGTGAACCTTAATAAGATGGTGGTCAAACCACTGTGAGTGAAAAGCAGCGCCACTCACGCCCTAGGAGGCCGAAGTCTAATTCTAGCAAAAGGTCCTTCCTAGTAGCAATTTCAATGATTCCAGAGCAGGGCTGCAAACCGCTACTCCTTGCTGAAGAGCTGGAGACTATCCAACTACTGTCCAAAACACATGACTAGCATGCTCAATAGATCTGGATCATTCACCAGTGGCTGTTATTAAAGGTGAGATGATCCTGGCCACCATAAAAAACAGACCTGTTATGGGGCCGCAAAACCACAAGCACCACGATACTCCCGAAGGGCCAACCTCAATAATCAGTCAAAGAAACAGCTAAATGCCTAAAGAGACAAATAGCGGAAATTCTGCGGGCTACTGATTCCCGTGGATATAACGTGGAGCTTCCAGTTGTACCCCTGCTGACTTCAGGGGACTGAGCTCCTTTATACCCCCAGTTGCACAGGTCTTCCCCCCGGGGGCACATAAATATGGTGTTTATAGAATTCCACTATCTAGACACAGTGCAACTGGGAAAAAAGGGAGCCCAGTCCCCTGATGACAGGCAGGGAGTCAACTGGAAACTCCACTTTATTTCCACGGGGATCAGTGTGCCCCAGAGTTCATTATTTGTCTCTTTAAATATTTAATAGTTCTCTGGCTGATCATTGAGGTTGGCCCCTATATGGGAGTATCGTGGTGGTTGTGGTTTCGCGGCCCCATAACAGTATAATGGTTATTATGGTGGTGGAGGATAATCTCACTGATAATGACACCCAAAGTGAATGATCCAGTCCAGAGAGCATGCTAGACATGTGTTCTGGACAGGAGTTGGAAAGTCTTCAACTCTTTAGCAAGTTGTGATGATATGCAGCCCTGCTCTGGAATCATTAAAGTTGCAACTAGAAGGTTTTTGTTGCATAAAACTATAGCTTCGAGCATGACGTTCCAAATCATGCAGTGATTGGCTTCATGGCCAGGTGCGGATGTAAATCGAATCACACAGTTGCACAGGTGATAGATAGTCGAAGTTCTATAAAGACCGATAAATGTGCCCCCCTGTGGGGGAAGAAATATGCGATCACCTATATTATCTTTGTCTTTTTTTCTGCTTAGTTTTTCGAATGAAAAAATTTGCCCACGGCTTTTTTTACATTAATTGAGTGTATAAAATTACGGTTTTGTTTAGCATTAAATAGCACACCTCAGAGATGTGATATTGGAAAAGTGTTTCGTCGCTGGTGTCTATATTGGTGGATATTGAATAATTATTAAACTTATCTTTAAAAATAGATTGTCTTATTAATAAGAATCTGCGCAAGAAAACCATATTCTTTAATACTCTTGTGCAAAATGCCAGTGAGTAAAAAAAAAGTTATTTAGGGTGCACCAAATAAAACAGGCTAGTTTCTGAATTCGTGTTAAGAAAGAAAGGTGTTGGAGAAATGAGTTGACCGGTCCGTTTGCAGTTCCTATTATTTTGAATAATTTAAATGATAACACAGCATTTAAGAGTTTTATAGTTTATTTATTTACTTTCAATGCACACAAAATAAACACAATGGTAACTTTGTTGTCTTGATTCAACTTGAATTAATTCATTTGCCCAGCAAGGTGGTTATGTAGTTGTTTTAAGCGATTCTCGCATATACAAGAATATTTCACTTTAACTTCACTCCATATTATGGCAAGTGATGTATATAAGCAGTTGTCTAATATACAAGAATATATTATATTAACATCACCCCATATTGTTGTTATTTTCATTCATTAGGCACCTGCTTGACTGTGGTTTGTTTTGTTCTATGCTAGTTGTTTTTGTTTTCTGTTGTTTATCTTATTTGGTAGAATTTCTTATAAGCATGTTGTTATATTGTGTACATAAGATTTCTTAGAAAACTAGGCAGTTTGCTAAATGCACAGTAGGTCATTTACTTTTTTTACTGATAATTATTTTCTTTTAAAACTTAATAAATCATCTTTGTGACAATATAACTAACAAAACTTTTTTGGAAGAAAGGTTATCAGCAAAGAAATTCAAGAGTAAAACACATTTAACATTTATAACTACCGTGCAGAATATTAGGCAGCGGAAATATAGCTCCAAACTGATAGCCATTCACATTCGCTTCATTTAGCAGGACTCTGTGATGAAAAGGATGTTATAATGCCGAATACAATTTTCTTAATTTTGCGCTAAAACTTTGTGCTATCAGTCTTTTAGGGTTTTGTATTTTTTTGAAAAATTATGGTCAAGTATATTAATGTGACCACTTAATTAAGGGAAATTAGATTTGATTTAAAAGCACTGCTTTCTTCATATTCGTAGTAATTTTATTACTGCTACCAACTTTATATTTTGCATAATAGTGGTTGAGGAGACGTTATAATATGTGATGTGTAAATGCCTGCTAGTTCACTGTGAAAATTGTTGATATAGAAGAAGGATAATATATTTCCTCGAACCAAAGAACGGGATAAGGTTGCAAACTGTAATTAATCGATGGTTAAAAAGAACTGAATAAAATATAAAATATTTGTTAAAATACTTCTTATCATATTTGGTTGTTTTATATATTATAATTTATTATTAATTCATTATACTGGGTTACCCCTCGTCAGAACGCTGACATATATATCTATTAATAATGTTTTTTTTTTGCATTTTTACAGAACAGAATTCAATGTAAATAGAGTGATTAATCTTTTAACTCTTTGTAAAAGAAAACAAGATACTGTTATTTGTAGCTATTTTTATAACACAGTTGCTTATTCATTTACTAAGACGGAGTTCATTTCTTTATAAACACTTTGCATATGTTTTTTCACTCATTCTATATATTTTTTTTAAACGAATAAACAAAAAGAAAATAATCTCAAAAAATGACTGAATAAACAATTCACCTAAAAGGACATTTAAAAGGACATTTTAACGTTTTTTAAATTACAGTTATATAATGTTTAAAACTTAAATAATACTAAAGAAGAAAGCAGCACATAAATAACACATTTGTATAGTTTTTTATGTGGGCCATAAACAGGGACATTTTACAGCGCATTTTCAAATAAAAGAAATGAAACAACTTGTAAAATTTTTGGGAAGTTGTTTCTTCATATGAAACTTGTTGATCCTGTTAATAAAATGTCTAGCGTAATAAATTATTGGGTATTGATGTGTGAATGTTTAAATTTATTACTTTGAAATGTTTTCGACCCGATGCTCCCGATTAGTTAATATTCTTGGCTGAACGTTCCGCTTTACATTTGAAACTAACAAGTCAGATTAATCTAAAGATGTCCCTATAGAAACATGACATATACGTTCTTATCCTTTAAACCTATGTGGGCAACCATTTAAGAATATACGAAATAATGGATTTTTCAACAAGAAGTTTGTTTTCTAAAACAAAGTGAAACAAAAAATTTAGATTAAGATGATTAAAATTACTTTTATTTTTATTCGACCTTTTTTTTAAATTTAATTAAATATGAACTAATCTTTTAACGGTCTTTTAAATAATTTAACGATTTTATTTTTCTCAAAATTTCGCTTTCCTGTGGAAAGCTTCTTCAGGAAATTATTTTTTATATTTTATGAAGAGAAAAAGTCGTCAATTATGAGTGAAAAATGATATCTAGCAAATACCCACTACGACCACGCTGACAGATGCCGATTCTTTAATCAAAGATTTTAATCAATTTTTGGGAATATTGCCGTCCTATTTCGTTAACCACATCACGAATTTTTAGTTTTAAGACTGAAGCCGATTCGATTGGCTTCGTATGGACTTTGTCCATAACATAGCCCCACTAAAATAATCTAGTGGTTGGAATTGAGCGAATCTACGGTGTTGAACCTTGTAAGGCTTCAGAGTAAAATCCTTATACAAAATTCGCCATGTGGTGATTTTAAATAACTCCAATTATTAAAAACGTCGAGGAATTAATAAATCTGGATCTGCTTTAACACTGTGGCTCTGTTGAACGAGGCGGTCAAACATGCGTTGGTGTTCGCACATTAGGTATTGAGCCATTCGACTCAAATTAAACGACCACATTCTTAATAACGGTTTTAAAAGGACGACTATGTTGTCTGAAAATATTACGAATTTTACGAAACTATTTTCATAATTGATTTTAATTATTTAAATGCGAAATTCTTGCAGAATTTAATTCATTATAACAATTGCCAATACATCTACTACGAATACGTCAAAAAATAACTTGTCCAAACTGTCATGTTGTTGGTGTTGCCATAATTGAAAAACAAACTTCTTGTGGAAAAACCTGCGAATTTGATATAGAGTTTAATGATTATAGTTCTTTCAAATTGAAGCAAATTAAAAATTATTTTTTCACAATTTAATATAAAAATTAAAACTGTTTTAATTTTAATGTTTGATTATAATTTATTCATTTTAATATAAAATCTTTCCAAATCTTATTGCTTTATGATTTCTAATAAAAAAGTTACTTCTTCTTTCAACAAATTTATCAAAATACTTTCAAAATTGATTCAGATATATTTAATATATTTTTCCAAATATATATAATTTTTTTTATATATTCTAGGGCATATTAAATTATTTAATTAAAGATTAAGCTCTATTAAAATTTTCATTTAAATTAATATAAGGAATTGTTTAACAAGTAACAATTTTTTTGCAATGCCAAACATAATATTTACATACAAATTGAAAATTTGAATAGATTTATATTCTACAGGTTTTGCGGAAGACAATTACCATGTAAATATAACTTTTCATGCTAAAGGCATGTACAAGAATTGTGTAAATAGACATGTGTATTTGTATTATAAAAGGAAGGCGGAGAACTTAAACTTAGAATGGACACATTTGTACAATTTTAAAAGTAAAAAATAAACAAAAGTAAATATTATAATAACCTGTGCCGAATCTTATATACCCTTCACGAAAGGGATGATATTATTACGAGTTTTTTCTTAAAACATGGCTTTTTGCGTAAATATTTTTTGATATAATTAAGATACTTTTTGTTGATATCCTGGCATTTGGGTTGTTTATTTGCCAACGTTGAGGACTGTTCTCCATTCCCTAGAAGCTGCCTGGTTTTCTGTGCTTTTTGTAATGGTTCTTAACACATATAAAAACTTTAAGACTTTAAGCAAAACTGTTTAATACCAAATTATCCGCTTAAACTTTCATATTAATTTCCATATTTGAAATGCTTCGTGCACTTTACCCAACTGTGTACTAAACCCCCGCTTAGATTGATTACATCTTTTAAGTCTTTGTTCACGTTTTTATAACAGCTTCACGTGGTCTTTGCCCATTCTATTTTTTTATTTTCAACTTTGCTTGTAAAATTTTAGTATAGGAAAGAAACAATTACCGATTTGTATGGATTTGCAAAACTAGAGATTTATTTGAGCATTTTATTATTCATAAAAAAATTTTATTTATGGGAAATTCGTATATTTTGATAACCCAGAAAATTTTTTCTGAATTTTTGGATTTCAATGAAATTTAATTTTTTTTTTTTTTAAAGAGAAGTAGCAATTCAGGCAACGATGCCTATTTAGTCAAGAAAGGGATAGAGAAGAGATGAAACAGGCGGTGAAAGTAGAAGGATAGTCGTAAATTAACTGCCGTATAAAGACAGCACAGCGACCAGTGACTATGCCTTCATTGCTGAGCAGTCCCACCGACAATCAATTTTTATTTTTGTAGTGAGAAAAAACCAAGGTCTTCGTTGGGAATCGAACCCACAACCCCCATACTGACAAGCTAGTACACTACCTACTAGCCTACAGGGGCACCTAATTTTTGGCGAAATCACGATCGTTTAGTGAAATTCTGATTAATTATAATTATATATTTTTATTTTACCTAAACATGGCAAAATAAAATTAGTCCCGTTTTAAATATTTTCAGTATTAAGACGGGCTTTTTTAATTGCCCTGAAATTCATAATTTTGTGAAACATATTTTAATCTAAGAAATGTTTAAAGTCAATTTTTAAATCATATTTGGCCCTGACAACATTTTATATTATTTTTTATTACATTTTACTATATGTGTTTAATATATATTGTTACGTTTATACCTTTCACAAACTTTTTGTTGTTGCTGAGCTCTTTATTGCTAAATAAATAACAGTAAATTTTAGAGTTTTTAAATTAATTACAAATTTATTTACTTAAACTACACAAAGTTGACACTACAGAACAATTTAACTAACTAACTTAGATGCTGCCCTTTTATATTTGTCCACTAGAAGTCTAGAAAAATTGAGAATCGTCTACTCTCTTTGTATCACATTTTGTTGTTGTACGTTGTCCATTCGATATTTTACTATATGTGTTTAAAATATATTAAAACAAAATGTTGGTTACTTAAAGTCGTACAGTTAAAATATGTATTTTATAAACTTACTAGCGGACCCGGCGAACTTCGCCTCGCCCCAATTTAAGCCTTCAGACAAACTTTACAGTAATAATGCAACACAAATATTTAAATTTTCAATGTGGTTTATTTAAATGGAATCAGTAGAAAGCGATTTGATGAATAATGTTTTTCGATTTGTTTTCCGGGGCAAAACCAAATAACGAAGACGATTTACCAACACGCGAACATGCAACGTACAGCTGACCGTGCGAAAAACAGGGAAATGCGAGATCAATCTCACAGACTTCTAGTAATTGGCATTGCGATTTATTAATTGTCATCGTAAATGCCAATCGAACGGAGAACTGAACCCGCTTGAATTGGAATAATGGGAATTCGTGGGATAAGGACTTCCTCTCCTTGGAATTTGCCTTTGATGGCGGACCCTTTATAACATATTTGAGAGTATAACATACCCATCAAACAGCAGCAATAGAATTGTTCCTATCAAAACAAAAGTCTGACGTGCGATGAGGATGTTTAATCATTTTTTTTAAGTCAATCAATGGAGCATGATTAGTGGGATTAACCCGCCTGTGAAGCATTTAAATATCCGTGTCCTGTTTCGGGTACATAAGGAGGTAAAATATTTTTTTTTGCAAACAAAGTGAGACCAATGTTTTTATATTACTTCAAAGTAAAGAATTAAGAAGAAATTGTAAGTGCAATTTAAAAAATAGATGTTTAAAGTGAGCATTTGTTACATATCAGATGCAATAGTAATAACGAAAAAATTGGATTTACTTAATTTTAATTAATTTTTCGTGTAGAGAATACCTTAAAAGTGCTATGATATGTTATAGTTCGACTTGTAATAGAAGTTAAATGTTCCCAGATTGAAATATGCCATAAATGTTGTTGATTTGATTTGTGGAAAGATCGTTATTTCAATGCAATTCTGCCGAATCGCGTTTTTCAGGAATTTTCCGAGTTTTTCACTAAGAGTTTTCTATTTTGCAATTCGAAAAGCTACAACGGAACAATTGCACACAAAATTAATTTTCGATTTTTCCAATTTCCCGGCTTTTTCGTACGGTTATCCCAATATTTTCTTTCGTACTAACATTCTCCTGGCAATTACGAACAACTGGAAAAAAATTTGAGCCTAATCGGCCCAGCCGTTCTAGAGTTATGGAACGACAATAAAATGTACATTTCATTTTTCATATATAGATAAAGGTTATTAAAATATGTTAAAATATAGTGTTTTATAAACTAATAATATAAATTAATTATTTATATTAATTATTATAACTTAAGATATTCTTTAGTTATAATAATTATTACATATTATATTATTATATAATTAAATATGCACTAATCTTTTAAACGGTCTTTAAAATATTTTAACGATTTTATTTTTTCGATATTTCGCTTTCCTGTGGAAAGTTTATTTAGGAAATTATTTTTTTATATTTTATAAAAACAAAAAATTATAACAATTTGAAAAGAAAAAAATTTTTTTTGAAAACTTTTGACAAAACATATAAAATAATTTTCTTCATACATACAAAAATACAAAAATAAAAATTTCAAATATTTAATAATACAAAAACAAGGAAACGGAAATTAAATAACAAATTCTTTCTTATGAAATAATTATAACAAATTATGTGTCTTTTGTATTAAGTACCTATAATTCTGCGCTAAATTGTCTGTGTCTGTTTTGAAATTTATTCTCCTTACACTTGGTACATTAACAATTTCTAATATTTCTAACATATAACGTCTCTTGTAGTTTTTTTCTATATCTAATACTGATGTTTCATCAAACTTTGGATAATGATTATATTTCTTACAATGTGAAGATAAGGATGTCTTCTGTGTAGAAATATTCCTATATTTTTGGTCACACCTGTGACCAGCTAATCTTGTTTTAAGTTTATTTTTTGTTATCCCAATATAAACTTTGTCATAGTTCACCTGGTCATTTCCTCCACATGGAATCCTGTAAACTACATCAGATATTTCCATTTTTCCTATTTTATCCTTCATATTGCTAAATAATTTATTGAATGTGTTATATGTTTTGTGTGCAATTTTATATCTATCAGTGTCATATATTTTAGACTTTCTTGATCTTTTTGATATTCCAGGAACATAAGGTAAAGATTTATAAATTCTTGGTTCCGCCGTAGTATTTCCTAAATTATGCCTATGATTATCATATTATCTGATTAATCGTTTAGTTAACTCTACTGGAAATTCATTCTCATTAAGTATATCTCTTATTGTGTCCTTATTCTTCAACTGAAATGCTCTATCAGTTATAGTCAATATTCTGTCTATCATATTTTTCGCTGTGTTTATTATCATTTTTCTCGGATGTTTGGAATAAAAATTAATAAGTCTTCTAGAAGATGTTGGTTTCTTATACCAATCAAACACTAACTTATTTTCCTTTCTTATTATCAATATATATAAATATGGAAGTTTAGATTCTAACTCTCTTTCAATCGTAAATTTAATATCCGGATGAAAACTATTCAATTCTGACAAAATATCATCCGCTGCATTTTCTGATGTTATACAAATTAAATCATCTACATATTTTGTGATAATCATCGGTTTAATACGCATTTTACTAATACATGAATTTAGTAATTCCTCCATCACAATATCAGCTATAATTGGAGATGCTGGAGAGCCCATAGGGAGGCCCTCCTTCTGTTGATATAGCCTATTATCAAATTGAAAATAGCTGTTGTCTTCAATGCAAAACTTAAGAATACGTAAAAATAATTCCTTCTCAATATTCGTATTTTGTTCTGTTATCTGCCATTTTTCCTCTATAATTCTCAAAGCTAAACCTACAGGAATACTTGGAAAAAGTGAAACTACATCAAATGAAAACAATCTATCATTATCTTGTATATTTATTCCCTTGGCTTTATCTTTTAATTCCACTGAATTTCTAATATTATATATTGATTGTCCTGTTATTACCTTAAGAATATTCGTTATATACTTGCACAGTCCGTAGGGCGGGGAATTAATGCAAAAGCAAATAGGCCTCAAAGGAAAATTCTGTTTATGGATCTTAGGTACTCCATATAGCTTTGGAGAATTTGATACATTTGTCTTAAGTCTATTTCTCTCCATTACTGAAATGATATCTTTTTTAAAAAGTTCATCAACTAAAACATTGTTTGTTTTTTGCAGTTTAGTAGTAGGATCCTTATTTAATATTGAGTATTTAACAGAATCGTTAAGAATGTCATTTATTCTCGAATTATAATCATCTCTGCTCATAGCAACAGTAAAATTACCCTTGTCAGCATTAACAATTAATATGTGCTTATTAGTATTTAAAAACTTTTTTAGCAGTTTTCACTTTATCTAATATACAAATATCCCTTGCTGTAGGTCTAATGTTGCTAATGTGCCTATTAATAATCATTGTTAGTTTTGTCCACAATACTTCCTGGTCCTCTTCAGACTATAAAAGAAAAAAGGAGGAAAACACCAATTTTTGAGGATTGAAAATTGAAAATTTTCTGTAATGCCATGCAGATTTTGTAAAATATAGAATGATATAACTGTTTTTTATATAAAAAATCGAACTTATGATATCCGATTTTTTTTCACTAGAGAGCAGTTGGAAAGAATAACTTTTCAAGCATCAACTTCTTGGCTAACCAATTGGTAACTAATAAAATTTAAATGTTTAGCAAATAGTAAAGAAAGTGAAATGATTAACAATGAATAAAAATAGTTTATAATTCTGAAAGATATAAAAGTTGTTAAAGTTCTCTACAACATAAAACAATAAAACCGATTTTGTTTTTCATTAGCTAAGGCGACCTTTATTAAATTAAGTGTTACCAAACCTTTTTGCTCTCTATTATAACATCGTTACGGATGCGTCTTGCTTAAGTTTTAAAAGAAATTAATTAAGTAATAAAGTAAACAACTGAGTATGCTGTGTACTAACTGCATAGTTTTCTAAGAAAACTTATACACACAAGACAACAACAAAAACTATCTTAAAAGAAATTCCAGGAAGAAACTTTAACAGCATAAAAACAAAAATACACACAGGCCAACAACAAAATGTGTTACAAAGGAAGGAGAAAATTCTTAATTTTTCTAAACCTCTAGCGGACAAATATAAAAGACAACGTCTGAGTTGATAGTTAGTTGTGAAGTAAAGACTTGCATCTGCAGTGCCAAAGTACAAAGCTTACTTTGTGTGTAGTTAAAGTAAATAAACTTGTAATTAATTTAAAAACTCTAAAATCTACTGTTATTTATTTAGCAATAAAGAACTCAGCAACAACAAAAAGTTTATAAAAGGTATAAACGTAGCAATATGTTTAGTTAGAGTGCACTGGTGAACGTTTAAATAATAAACAAATCAAGCACAATAAACGTAAATTTACTTTTTTTTAGCTAAATATAATGGTGTTATTGCACAGAAAGGAAACTAAACGTCTAGTCACAGCGCTTAAAAAATTATGTCATGTTAAGTGAACATATGTGGTAAATAATCCGAAAGCAAGTAAATAATGTCTGGTTTTAAAATCCAATGGGAAAAATTAAGGTGCTTAAATTTACTTCTAAATGTGTACAGTACTATGCCATTGTATTTATCTAAAGATGTGTTGCGGGTGGATGTACAATGTAAATAAAATTTAAATTTTATTTTTATTTTGTATTTTGTTCTCTCTAGAGAAGAAAATTATAAGAAAAATAAAAGGCAACAATATAAAATATAGTTATTAAATATATTTTTGTGTTAAACGAAATTTGCATGAAAATTTAGTTTATACGTTAAATATTTATACACAGTCGTGTACTGTAGACCTGTAGATCATATACTTCAAGAGGTGTCATTTCAAATTTATTTGAAGTTTTTCAGTTTTTATTGAACCAGCAAAAGTATATGAATGTTTAAGTGCCCCGAACTACTCTACCCAACATAAAACAGCAGCATTTAGACATGTGTTATACAGACTCCATTTACTCCAAGTGAGTATAACAAAGAACTTGACACAATTTACACCACAGCTAGAAACAACGGTTACAAACTTACTATTATCAACAAACTTGCTAGACAATACAACACTAAAAATATGAATAACACCGACAGAGAGACAACCGATACAACACGACGGTACACTTTTACTTTATACAGGGCCAGAAATATATAGATTAACTAACCTGTTTCACAAAGAAGGTTTACTCACAACATTGAAAACCAGCAACATTCTAAGACATAATCTCTGGATATCGACAGAAACAACTGCCAAATTTAGTTCCAGCGGATTATACAGACTGGACGAATACTAAAAACAAGATTTACAGAATATATACGCTCATACAAATGAAAAAGAGAAGACTCCAACTTTACATGCGGAAGAGGGGCACATTTATAAGTCTTTATGGATCACACAACAATCTGAACTTGTGTCTTTAGAGGTAAAAGGGAGTCCAGTCCCCGTCATGGCTAGCAAGGAGCGAACTGGACAATCCACTATATTTCCACGGAAATCAGGAAAGCCCCAGAGTTCCACTATTTGTCTTTTTTTAAGCCATTTAGCTGTTCTCTAAATGATTATTGAGGTTGGCCCTTCGGAAGTATCGTGGTGGCTGTGTTTTTCGTTTGAGTTTGTGGGTCGGATCATTCACAATGAACACAATGAATGGTTTAGGTCCAGTGAGCATGAATGCCGTCGTGTTCTTAATTATACCCCCCGGGGGCACATAAATATGGTCTTCATAGAACTTCGACTATCTATAGGGGGAAAAAGGGGGCCTAGTCCCCTGAAGTCAGCAAGGGTACAACTGGAAACTCCACGTTATTTCCACGGGAATCAGTGACCCGCGGAGTTCATTATTTGTCTCTTTAGACATTTAATAGTTCTCTGGCTGATTATTGAGGTTGGCCCCTATATGGGAGTATCGTGGTGGTTGTGGTTACGCGGCTGTATAACAGTATAATGGTTATTATGGTGGCCAGGATCATCTCACTGTTAATGACACGCTAAGTGAATGATCCAGTCCAGTGAACATGCTAGACATGTGTTCTGGACAGGAGTTTGAAAGTCTCCAACACTTAAGCAAGGAGTGATGATTTACAGTCCTGCTCTGGAATCATCGAAGTTGCAACTAGAAAGTTCTGTTGCATAGAATTATGGCTTCGGCTTCCTAGGACGAGCATAACGTTCCAAATTATGCAGTGGCTTGATCCACCATCTGATTAAGTCTTCATGGCTAGGCGCAGATGTAAATCTAATCACACAGTTGTTCTTAATTAAAATAAGCTTCATGCTTTCTGGTCCAGGATAGTCTCCAACTCTTTAACAAGGAGTAGTGGTTTGCGATCCTGCTTTGGAACCGCTGAAATTGCTATTAGGAATGACCTGTTGCTAGAATTAATCTTCGGCTTCCTTGGGCGTGAATGGCGTTGCTTTTCATTCACAGTGATTTGAGCACCATCTGATTAGGGCTCACGCCTAGGCGCAAAGATAAATCTTATCACGTAGTCTTCTGCTATGCATTCCCCAGCGGCACGCAGTCCTGATGGATCTTTTTCTCATCTGAACAAAGCGATCGGTGCCGTCTTTTACTCCTTAAGGCGGTAACGAAAAAAAGTTAACATCCAAAGTCCTAGCTTGCACATTCACGGACTAGGAGTTAGATAGTCCCGTACTCTTCAGTAAGGAGTTGGGGCACGGCTTTGTTACCGTGCACTCAAAAACTGCCAATAAGGCGTATATGCACATATGTGTGTGCGCAGGTGGACGCTTTGTATAATCCCAGTGGTAAGGGTGCCGTCAGATTAAGGCCTTGCGGTCAGATACTGATGCTAATCCTATCTGCCCTACTAATGTAAGTGCTAAATTTATTTGGGTATGATTTTACGTCGACCCTCGTTAAATTTGGTTTGTAAATAAACCGGTTTCGGCATTTGCTATATTCAGTGTTCTCTTTATAGTCTAATTGCTAAAAGTTACAGTTAAGCCGCCCTTACTGAAAAATAGTTTTTAATAAGGCAGTGATGTAAAGAGGGAACCCTTTAAGCTATTGTAAAATTTTACTATTTTCATGTGCTTGCTAATAAATGGGTATATATCTGTTAATTTTGGGCACCCTTTAATTTTCTATTTAATATTTTTATTTTTACTATTACTATCAAGTATCTGTCGTAAGTAATAAATATTTAAAAAAACTCCAGAGAAAGAAGCCCACGACAGATGGCAATAAAAATTTCGCATGAAACACTGTTTAAGGTTAAACTTAATGTTCTTGCTTTAAAAACAGACAAGACAAAAATTAAATTTCTATGAAAACAATATTTAATTATTACTTGTTTTTCTATATGTACTACTGCAAAGGATAAAGTAACACATACTGTGTAAATTCTAAATATCCGGCGAAGATAAAGCAATATCGCTAAGCACATTTCTCTTCGGGCACCTTTGTTGGATTTTAATTTTATTCTTTATTGATTTTTGGTGTTCTCAGTCAATAACATTTTAGAAGTTACGTATGTCACTTGTGTGCTTTATAACTATAACTTATAATGTTATATATTTTTTACTTAGTAACTTTTTTTTACAATGGCCTGCGTAGTCATTTCAATGAGAAAAAAAATTGGGCCAAAAAAGACAATATTCTGAAGAGAAAAATATTTTAAAATAATTACTATTAAAAAAAGTTTAGCTGTAAAACATTTAATTGCCATATTTATTGTTAATTAATAACTTAATAGCATTCTCTTGTGCATTAAGCATTTTTCCTAAAGAGGTTATAATTAACTTATCAACTCTTGGCTAACTAATTAGTGACTAATGTGATTTAAGGTTTAATCTAAGGCAAAAATGATTAAAACTATTATTAAACCATAGTCACTGGGTAATTAAGGACTGTAAATTTTAATTATGTACAATTTTTTAGTTATATATTTTACGAAGATGCTTCTTTGTTTAAGTTTTGAATAAAAAAAATTATCAGTAAAAATGTAAACGAAATGACCTGTTGTGTTGGTTTTTTACAAATTACATAGTTTCTAAGAAATCTTTCGCACACAACCCAACAACAAAATGCTTATTAAAAATTCCAGGAATTAGTTGAATAGTAAAAGTCTTTGCTTGATTAAAGATATAATGATAATAAAGCCGCCTCTAGGCGTTAAAGTGGTAAAGTTAAATCGAGTAATTTAATTTAATTTAAAACTTTAAAGTGTTGTGTATAATTAATTTGCAATAAAAGAACACTATCAAACAAACCGTTTAGTAAAGAAATAAACATAACAATATCTATATTATATATATCTATATTATATTTATATTTAAGTTATTTCTACATAAGTAATAAAATAAATAAATTAATGAAGAAGTTAATAAAACTAAATAAAATTCTGTCATGTTTAGACTTGGACAATGCAATCAATTTATAAACAATTTAGAAAGTTGTTAAATAAATTTATGTTTAACTTATGTTAGCATTGTACCAACAATGAAAATGATTGCAAATAACAAGTTTAACTTGTAAAAAACATGCATTGTAACCAGTAATAAAAAATAATTTCATATCGTGCTCATAAATCTTTTTTACACGACATAAAAGTGTTGGCATCAATAGATGGATGTTAAACGAAATGGGCTATAATATTTACAGCTGAATTGCACTTTTTCCAGAATGTTTGGTGGCAACTATAAGAATTCCAACCGCAGCTTTCAATAACACATTCATATTATTTACACGAACTCTAAAAGAATGGAATGTTGAATGTTGTTGTTGCTGGTTAAAAAGGACACAACAAATGTTGAATAATGCATTCATGTATTATATTGAAGTTCGCTTTTAATACCAAAAAGAGAGTGAGTTTTTTTGTGTGCATCAATTTGTGGTATTAATGTAATAGAAATCAATATTCGCAATAGTGCTGTAATTCCAAAAGCACTGCGGAAATCTCAGTATCAGTACTAACAATAAAGTACACTAAAGTGAAAAGCTTTTGTTTGTACTTCCTACTTTTAGTAAGAGAAAATTGTATGTTGACACAGGAAGTCTTTAATAGTGTATAACCACAAGCAAGTGTTCCTTTAAGTATTAACTTGGAGATTTTGTATATTCAGACTTTAAATAAGCTTTTAGGTGCTTAATTGAATTAAATTGAAAGCTGTGAAAACTGTAATTTATTATATTTCGTAAAAATTATTTACACTATTGTCATTAACTAAGTATGCTAAATTTTGGCACATATAATTGCAAGCCTAAACAAATAGCTGGCAGTGTTAAAAATAATTATTATTTAAAAAATTTGGTTTTGATTTATTATTTTATATTTGTTATGTTTTCAGCATGCTGATAACCCCTTTATTTTAAAATAAAATCACAATTTTTGTTTAAACTTAGTTAATTTTGCCATTTCACTCAACTTGCCAGGGAATTTTTAATCACATCTAAATGCTTATTATTTAAAAAAGAAATTGTTTGGCCAACATCTAGCATCAGATAACAATAAGAATTATAAAAATGAAATAACAAATAAAATATAATGTGATGCTGTTAATTTTTTAATTAGTAACTTACTTGCACTAACGTTGCATATAGTTTGAATAGGTAAATTGTTACGTTTATACCTTTTATAAACCTTTTGTTGTGAGTTCTTTATTGCAAAATAAATATGTAACACCAGTTTTTAGAGTTTTTAAATTAATTTATTTATTATTAATTATTTACTTAAATACACAAATTTATCACTACAATACAATTTACTTAAGATGCCTTTACTTCACCAGATTTAATTTCACACTGATTGACTATCCACTCAGACGCTTCCCTATTTATATTTTTTTCCTTTAAAGTCTAGAAAATTTAAGAATCTGCTACTCCCTTTGTATCACATTTTGTTGTTGTATGTTATTTATTCGATGTATAGGCATACAGGCGCCTATACATCGGTGTGTATTTTTTGTTTTTGTTTTTATGCTGATAAGGTTTCTGCTTGGGATTTATTTTTGTTTATATTTGGTTTTGTTTCTTAAAAAACTACGCAGATGGTAAACAGCATACATGTTTGTTGTTGTCTTGCGCGTTTAGTTAGTAAACAGAAAAAAGTTTTATTTTTTTTTCTTGCATGCCAGGCAGTTAGTAATCAACATATCAAATTGTTGTTGTTTGTGTATAAAATTTCAACGCAGTTTGTAACTAGAAATTTTGTTGTTGTACCATAAGTTTTCTTTAGCAAGCCACGCAGTTCGTAAACAACATACCCAGTAGTTCGCTTTATTGCTTAATTATTTTATTTTATTTTATTTCCTAAAATATGGAAGGATTCTTTTATTATTCCATTATTTAATTCTGGTTGCAGAAATAATGTTGCAAATTACAAACTTCGCACCATTTTTTTCCGAAAATTGTTACTGATCACCTTTCCCATCAATTAGCATCTATACTTAGCATAGTTTTAGAAGCGGCTGTTCAACTGTTTTTAATCTTTTGGAATTAACAACGCTTGTCAATCGGGGATTTGTTCAACGAAAACAAATAAGGTCAACAAACTCCTCATAAGAATAATTGACCTTGGATTCACAATCAATTTACTTATGTGAATTAATTCATATCTGTCAAACAGAACTCAAAATGTTCGTTTTAACACGCTTACCTCCAAAGAAACTTTTGTTTCATCTGTTGTACGGCAGGGTAGTCCTTATTATGGGTCCTTTATTATTTTCCTTATTTATTAGTGACCTATCCAATGTCATTAAACACTCAAACTTTCTATTATATACAGACGACGGAAAAATATTTCGAACATATAATCTACAAGCTAATCATATTTACCGACAAAAGGGCTAAGATGCATGATGGAGTTGAACCTTAAAAAGTGTAGATACATGATGTCGGACAAACGTGTAATTTATTTTAAACGACTACGAACTTAAGATATTGAATGAAGTTTCCGATCTTAGTATTTTACTGGATGCTAAATTAAATTTTATACTGCATATTTCGTCAATCACTAATAATGCGCGTGGAAATCTTGAATTTATAAAACGCTGGCGGAAGGACTTTATGATCCGTCTATCACAAAACATCTTCACCTTTTTTTTGTCACGCCTATTCTGGAATATGACTCAAATATTTGGGATTCAATTTATAAAGCGCAAAAGCAGTTATTGGTTTTTTTGCTTCAAGACTTACAATGGAATCCTTTAATTCTACCATCCTAACAATAGAATTGTTCTAACAACGCTGCCAACTCAAAAAATCTGAAGAATAATGTTAAATGTCAACTTTGTTTTAAATTTAATAAAAGGAAATGAGATTTTATTTGAGTACGGTTTTACGTCGATCCTCGTATAAAGAGAATACTGAAGATGGCGAATAGTCGAAACCGGTTTGTTCACAAACCAAATTTGACGAGGGTTGACGGAAAACCGTACCCAAATAGAAATAAATTAAACCCCTTCGGAAAATATACGCACATATCAAAAGGAAATGACTTTACCTATTCCCACAGAAAATAATCCAGCGGCGATCTTGGAGACCAACTCACGAGTCCGAAATATGAAACTACGTGGCCACAAACATTTCCTACAATAAATTAATTGTGGCACGATTTGTGTGACATGTGTAATGTCTTGTTGAAACCAAAGCTACTGCACATCATGATGATGAACAAAATTCCAGTAATCATGACTCAATAGCGGTGACTATTGACCGTAACCTTCTGACCAGCATCGTTTTTAAAGAAATACACTCACCACCCGCCACAGTCGGTTTTTCTGGATATAAAGTTACTTCTCGACGTACATTTAAAGAATATCATTACGCCAAATACGGGAGTTTTCTTTCACTTATGCAAAATGGGACCAACGGCAAATTTATTTTGGGTTCAATTTGAATAATTTGAAAGCGTTGTTTAAACGACAGTAAATTTATGTTAAAATGCTCAACCAAATTAAACATAAAAAACTTGGCAGCTGACAAAATGGCCGCCAGTTAAAAAAGTGTTGCCAACTTAAAGTTCTTACCTCTATAAAAACACCCTTTATATAAATTTTTATTATATTCATTAATAATATTTTCGATATTTCTATCTCAAGTAGACGTTATATCATGGATAAAGTGACTTGAATTTGATAAGTTTGTTCGTTTAGTTGTCAACTAGTGTCCCTATTATACCTAAACTACTGAACCGATTTTGGTGGAGTTTTAAACACAGGTATATATCTATATTTTTGAACAGTGGGCCAGAAGGAGAAAAAAGTGTAATGTGGATTTTTTTTTTGCATCCATACAAAACAAATCCTGTCTATACCGATTTTAATTCTATATTTAAATAGAGCCTCAATTGTAAAGTCCAACATTTATATCTGTTTCCAGAACAACAGAGAAAAAAGGGGAACGGGTGTTGAGTATTGTACCGATTTTAATATAATTTAAAACATAATTGATCCAATCCAATATTGTTTATTTTGAAAGAAAAGGTTAAGGAGGGTGTATTAGGAAGGTAGTTTTTGTAACCAAACTAATTCTAACCAAGTTTAAACGGCAGTATAAAATCTGTTGAAATGTACTGTGTTGAACTATGTTTTTATAAAACATGTATTTGCGTATATTACCGTTTGCAAAATATACACCTTTTTGTAAAAAGTGAATTTGAAAACAGTTTGAATTTGTTGATAGTAAAAAAGCTTTTTAAAAATTAATTGTACGTTTGTCACACATAAACCAGCGGCAAACAGCTGCAAGCCCTGCATAAATTCAAAAATAATTAAGATTCCATTATTGTCGAAGCAGTGAATTTTAGAGGTGAAGCTACCACTCTACTTAATGGTAGATGAAGCGCATATTACCTATTTAAAACAAGAAAATTATTTTTGACTTCTTAATGTGCAATTTTAAATTGTGAATTGCTGTGGGCAGGTAATAAACTTATGTTAATAGGTGGACGTGCGAAATATTTCCTTTAAAAGAGAGTTAGAATAATAGAATCGAGTTATACAAACATCATGAAAAGAAATAAGAATTAAGTGAACAAACTAAAATATATATAAGAAAATGTTTGCCTAATTAAAAAAAGTGCACGATGATATTTTTGAGCACGCAAATACAATCTTAATCAAATTTTGTATTTGATATATTGGATATGATAAGAGACTTACTTCTCTTCTAAAATTTTTAATACGCTATCAGTGAAATAAATCTTTCATTTACTAAATGTTATTTCTCATAACAAACAAAGCTAGGGTAGGTTATGTTGGTGCTTGGAAAGGCCCTTAGATTATACCCAGGTAATACTGGGTTTCCTAAGTTAATAAATAATAAATAATTATCAAAATGAAATGACAACAGGCAATTTATAATATTCAAAGATATTCCAATGCTGACATAAAGATGAAAAATGTTAAGTTTATGTGATTAGCCGGCTTTCAATAAGAAGATATCAAACACAATAACACTACGGTAATAATTTGAAAATAGAAATGTAAATATTGAACTAAATACAGAGAAAATAAATAAATATTTTGCAGTGGGGAATAAATTTTCGCCTCACCTCAGTTATGTAAGAACTCTTATGAGATAATTTTGATTTCTTCAGATACAAATACAGAATTTTTTTCTGTTTTTGTGAAAGATATTTTTTTTTTAACTGCCATAATAAATTACTTTACTTTAATATAATATTAAATTATAATGTGAGATCAACTGGATTTTTTTTTTAATTTGTCTCTTTCTTTTTTATATTTAAAATTGTGCGAAGGTCACAAGAAATACAATTTAATGATTTTTGTAAAATTTTATATTCAAAATGAAAAAGGATGTGCAACAGATGTCTTTGTGTTTCTACCTGCCACTTCTGCATGTGCATAGATATTTTATTACAAATTTTATTGTATTTTTCATAGTTTTTTTAAACGATCTTTTTATCTTTAATAAATATCTGTTTTTTTTTTTAAGATCTTTTTTATATATTTTTTCTTCTCGATATTTCGCTTTCCTTTGGAAAGCTTTTTCAGGAAAAAATTTTTGTATTTTTGAAAACAAAAAAATATTAACAAATTGAAAAAAAAGAAGAAAAAAGATATTTATTAATTTTATTGTATATTAATCAAAAGCCCTAGCGACAAAATAACGAAAAATTAAATATAATTTATATCGTACAATAATTGTTTATAAATGGCAAGTTGGCCAATTTATTGGTTTCAATAAATAGCTTTAACTCCATTATAGTTATGCAAAAGAAACATATATCGGAAGTTTTGTTTGTCATACTCACAGTAGATATTTTATGGGCCAAGCGCTTACCTGCAAATAAAAGATAAATATTTTAAACTTAATATTTTTGTTTATGTCAATTATAATTAATTACTAGAAATATTTGTATTAAAAACAAAATTTGTAAAAGAAAGAAGCTGGAGTGGAAACTCGAGTGTATTTTAACGAGTTGAATCGATCTACAAGGAAAACAAAATGCGCTTCGTCTATCCTGACAACAGTAATTTTTTGTTTGTAAGGCCTGAGGAGAAATAACGTCAAAACTGGAGGAATCTGTATAAATATAAAGCTCCTTATCTAAAACAGTTTTTTTTTAAGAATAATTACTTTATATCAACTGGTGAAACAAAAAAAAAATTGTAAAAGGTAATAGGAAGCTTTAGCTTAAGGAATTCCTGACGAGTTGAGTTGAGCAATTAATGAAATGTAGTGATTCGGTTTTAAAATAAAAGTTGTGTTATTAGCACACTGAAAAGTAATTTATTTATTTATTTATTTACATTTCTTTATCTTATAATTACAAATTATAAAATAAACTTAAAATAGGAAAGAAGAGCAATAGCAGCATAGGCCTTCAGCTCAGCAGATGTTAAATATTATTGTAATAGGGTTTTTTTTTGATACATTTAGATTAAATTGTATAGGTTGGAATTTTTTAAAAAATTAATAATTAATCTTATATTTTCAATAGAAGGGTGAAGAAGAATATACAGAGGATCGGAATTGTGAAAAGTAATTTAATACAGTACTTTGTTGTCTATCAATTATGGTGTTTTTCGGTTGTTGTTTGCGTTTTAGAAAATAGTAAAATTATTGTTTTTTGGTGCTGACTTTTAAGAAAGTACTTAAAAATTTAGTTGATCCAATGGAGAAGTGGATACTTGTTTTAAACACTGTTAAGAAAACGATCGGGAGAAACAATAATGGTCTACGAAAATCGAAAATCTCAGTAGCTAATATTCATAATTATGTGTTAACGATGAGCAATTTAAGAAAAGCAGCCAAAGAAAACAGATTAGAACACGGCCTGAGAATGATGCTTTCATGGCGAAAGCGCTCGTCGATGATACCGAATAAATAGCCAACACAGACAGAAAAGGATGACAACAGTATTTCATTTACTGGCGAAAAAAATCCAAACAACTTAATACCAAAGACAACCCACATGATTGCAATAAATTGTATCCTTGTGGATTGCTGCTGTGAGTTACCGCAATCTTTCGCCAAAAATGAAAGAATTTACCGCAGCTACTTGCCCGTCATAATTTAAAGCATACAAAAGTTGCAAACAAAGTATGAATACGAAATAAAATAAGTTCCATGTTACATTTTTGTGAGAACCCTTAACGGCGCAAAGGGATTCAATTCATATTGGAAATTCGCCTTAAGACTCACGATATATTGACAAGGGAAATTTGGTTAGTGGTTTTGGGAAAGATTCTGTGTAAATGCTGCAGAACACTTGAAAGCGTTCTTATAGAGAAATCGCCAGCAAAGGCTGATTTGTCAGCAAGATGCTCCTGTAGGCTAGTAGGTAGTGTACTAGCTTGTCAGTATGGGGGTTGTGGGTTCGATTCCCAACGAACACCTTGGTTTTTTTTTTCACTATAAAAATAAAAATTGGCTAATCGATGAAGGGATAGTCACTGGTCGCTGTGCTGTCTTTATACGGCAGTTAATTTCTGACTATCCCTCTACTTTCACCAACTGTCTCATCTCTTCTCTATCCCTTTCCTAAAGAATGTAGCACGATACTTGACGAAATAGGTATTGTTGTCTGAAGTGCTGCTTCTCTTTATATATAAAAAAAGATAATGTTTGTATTTAAGAGGACAATCAAATAAGAACGGGGCTAATATTACAAAATTTAATTTGGAAAAGGCGGTCTGTTCTTCTGGTCATGGTGCATGAAAAATATACCCACAAAAGTCAATATGACACCAAAATTTGCTTTAAAACTGTGGTTATCTTACCGATGAGTACAATATCTTGTGCAGTAAGTGGTTTATTTCCCAAAATTGTTTCTCTTTTGTGCTTTTAGAATTGGCCTTGCCGATCACTTAAATTTGCTGCAGACATACTTGAAATTTTTCTTATAGAGAAATCGCAAAAAAAGACTGATTTTTCAGCAAGATAAAAGGACAATCAAATCAGAACGTGGCTAGTACAATGAAATATTCTTCAATTGGAAAAGGCAGTCTGCTCTTCTAGTTTAAATCGAATGAAAATATCTGGGACGTCATGATTCACAAAATCTACAACCACAAAAGTCGATATAACACCAAAAATTATTTTAAAACTTGCGGTTGTCTAAGCCATTGAGTACAATATCTGATGCAGTAAGTGGATAATTTCTCAAAGTTTTTTTTTTTTATTTTTAGTTCTCCTGCTTAAAACATACACATACAGCAAAGCTTAAGCATTATAACGCACTGATGATTTAAAAAAGTGTCAGGGCTTAGTAACTTGCGTGCAAAAATTTTTTTAGGGAGTAAGGTAAAAAAGCTATCTAGCAACAGATTTTTAAGGCATAAGAAACAGGACAATGATATTTGTGTATAGTTCTTGGTAGTTGATGATAAATTAGCGCACTGTTTTTTTAAATATCACTATGAAATGGAATCTTATGCATAGCGATCACGCATATTTAGAATTATGAAGGCCGATGACCAAGTGACAACCGAAAAATGAAAATAATTATTGTTGCATCATCTTTATCCGTCCAAATCTCTTTAATTTATTTATTAAGATTTATATTATTCTTACCTTTTTTACTTGTAGTTTTAAAAGGCTATTAATTAGTTGAATTTATTACATTTGATACAAAATAATTAAAGGAAACTGTCGCATTTATTTTTCTAATTTTCAATTATGTTCGTTTGTAATAAAGTTCTTAGGTTTTGCAACAAAATATATTTTGTTTTTTATACTTCAAGGATTTCTTGTCACATTTTATAATAAATTTATTAATTTACACTTTTTATTAATAATTAGAAACTATAATTCACATTAATTAATTAAGTATTTATTAAAAATCCAAAAATATATTACAATTGACTTGAATTTGTAATCGATTAAACAAAAAATATCAAGCAACTGTTCAGGAATGGACAAATGTCAAATGTGTGTGTGTGTGTGTGTATAATGAACAGTAGCAGTAGATTTAAGAGTAAGGGGTTATATTAAGTTTTTTTTTTTTTTTGTTATTTGTATTTAGTTTACATTTTGTTGTTTAACACATTTAAAACTATTATTAACGATGTAATAAAGGATTGATTTTTTAATCCTTTTTACTTTTATATAATCCTTGTTTTATTTTATTACAGAAACAGAAACATTTATAGTACAACAGTTATTAAATGTTAAAAACATTTTTTATTTATTTGTTTATTTTTTGTTTGTTTATTTGTTTATATGAACTTTGAACTAGGCCCCTCATTATTAAAGGACTTGTAAATACTGTATTGAACATTCACCTGCTTTCATTGCATTTTTATATTCAATTCAAAAATTATTTTGAAAATATACAAAAAAAAATTTTTAATTGATTTAGAATCCCATTGAATTTGTTATTTTTGACAATTAAATATTTCTTAATAATTTGCTAATCATCAAATATTTCCTTTCACGGTTTAATGGTTTTATATATATATATATATATATATATATATATATATATATATATATATATATATAATAATTTAACTAATTAATTTATTAAATTAATTTTATAATTTTTTATTATTATTTGTTTATGTTATTATAACAATTTTTATACACATTAGATTATTGATTTTTGTAATAAAAAATGTTACAATTGCTTAGCAACATGTTGCTTAAACAATTTTTTCGAAAAATTATACTTGAAGTTGATTGTGGAAACATTTTGCTGGTGAACATTTTTAAATTTCTGATTATAAAAAAATGTCAATTAATTTACAAAATCTTTGGTAAAACTCTTGTATTTTATAAAAACTTCTTTATAACTTTAATTTTTAATCGTTAGGCAACACTGTTCACAAAAATTGGAGTTTATAAACTTTGAGTGCCTTAATTTTGTTAGCAACCCATGAAATGTTTATTTAAATTTTAAGAATTATATTTTTTTTATATATATTTAAAAATGTTAAGATTTAGCAGGAGTTACTTTATATGCTTTAAGTTCTTAGTCAACATCGCAGAGCAACATTGTGTCAAACAATTTTTATTTAATAAAATAAAGTTTTATTATATTTCGTGTTAATAAAGATTTGTTTTGCACGTCGTTTTACTTTACAAACATTTTCTGAATATTATTTTGCGAATATTTTGTCGTTTCAGTTTTGTAACTTTATAAATATTCTTTTTTATTTTCTACTTTTTTTTAGTTTTTGGTCTTTTGTATCCTTTTTATATTTCACTTTTTTTGGAGGGAAATATTTTTTCAACTCGCTTTTGTTGCCTGAAGACTGACTAAAGGAAGTTGTTTTAATCATGATGTAAAATTGTATTATAAAAGTAACCAAAACGGATTATAGAAACTTTGAGCTTGGAGATGTGTATTTATTGCAGATTTTAAAATAGTTTCTTTTTCATTGCCTCTTGGTTTATATAGTCGATAATAACATGCTTGAAATATTGCGTATTGCTGGATACATGTTTACAGCCGCAAACTATTTGAATTATACTCATATATAAAATAACTTGCAGTTGAATCCGCTCAATCCTTTTGTTGATAATTTGTTAGAGATTTTTAAATTTGTATCATTTTAAGTTCTTGAATCATTATTTCTGATCCATAATTTTGTTGTTTTCTTTTATAAATTTTACTTTTTTAATGTATAATTTATGAGGTTTTGGAAGTATTTACATTATTCTTAGTAGAGTAATCTGTATAAAATTATATTTCATCGTAGCTGTAAGTGTACTAAGATTTGTTAAAAGCATTAGTCTGCACTATTGGCAGAGATGTCGATATCGTTTAAAATTATATACATTTTTCGTACTTTACATAAATTGAAGATTTTTTTTCGTTTAGTTATTGTTAAGCTTATAAGTATTATATATTAATTATATTATATTAAAAAATTTATTTATTATATTATATTGTTTTAGTGTCGTTAGAAGATTGTGAATATTAAATTTTATTTTTAACTATTTGGTGTTATATGAAGTTCTTTTTTCAAACATTTGTGAACACAATCCCAGCTAATTATTATCTTTTGAAAATCATGTAACAAGTATAATTAAAGTGTTATACTATATTTTAAAGAAACATGTTCACATAGACCTATGTATTTGGTTAAATGTTTTATAATTTTTAATATTATTATTATATAAATGTCCAATTATTTGCCAACAGATTTGATTAAAATTAGGAAATTTAAACAATTTTAAATATTTGATTACTGGTTACTAGATGTTTCCTTTACATAGCTATCCTAGCAACTTGTTGTCAACAACATGTTTAGGTGTTATTGCGGAAGGTGTTTATTTGTTATTTAATTCTTTAATACCTATATATATTTAAACATTTTATTAACTATTAAATACACTTATAAAATTTTAATTATAATATTTTTTATCAAAATAAAATTCATGTTATTGTTATTTGTTTTTTTTTTTTTGTTATTTGTGTCTACAAAAATGTTGAACTCGTTCATATTTTTCAATAATTAAAAATTGCGTTATTGATAATTTAACAAATTTTGTTGTTGAATAAATTGTTTAAATAAATTACACATCACAGCCAATTTAATACTGACACGATGGGTTATAAATTATTAATTGTTGTTGTTGTTGTTGTAAAATGATCTATTTCTTTACTTGATTATTAAAATGCTAAACCTTTTTAAAACCACTAGTCTCTGGCTATACTGCTAAATGTTAAATGCAATGAAATGTCTGTTTTTTCTCTATGAATTTTTAATAATTTTGTCTAATAAATTCTTTTGCTTGGGGTGAGATGAAAAGGATGTACTAACAATTGGTAGGCCTTTGTTATCCATCTGGGAAATTACCAGGTCCCAGCTGAAGTTTATCTCACTTTGGTTCACCCATTGACTGGCCCACAACTATAATGATGATTATAAAAACAGCCAACAGCACCAAAATGCAACAAATAGCTACGGCAACCATTGCGCTGTTACTCATGAAGCTTTTGTAACTCAAACAAAAAATATTTAATTAATTTTTTTTTGTATTATTAAATTATTTGTTGATTTTTTAAATAAATTCTGAGTAGCTGTGTTGTAAGACTTTTAAAGAACGCAGCAAAAAACAACGGACACTATTTTTTTTTCAATTATTGAATTCGTTTATTTCCGTTTAAATGCTTTTAGAATTGTTTAATTAACACTTGCGTTTTATTTTGTCATGTAATTAATTATTCGTTTTTTGTTATTTTAAATTTGCTTTCGATATGGCAATTTTTTCCTTTTATTCTCTTGATGTTTTTTTGAGTATTCTTTGGCGTGTTTTTATTCCTCAATAGTTATTTTTATTAGTTAATTAAGATATATGTTTCTCAAATTATAATTTGTTTTGTAACGCTTTCTTGGTATAAAATTATAAGTTCTCCTTTATTTTTAAAGTATAAATTTTTTTTTAATTATTGACAGGAATTTGACAATTAGAAATGAAATGTTGATTGCAAGTAACACTCTCTTCATATAAACACACAAAATCTGATGACGCAATAAAATATTCTCCTGGTTATTCTTGTAATTAAACTTTATAATTCGACTGTCTCAAATATATGATTTGTGTCAGAAAAATCAAACTTTTACTTTGATTTCTCAACAAATTATATTTAATTATATAGATTGTAGTAGAAATATAATAGATAGTAAGTAATGCTAAACATTTTTAAACCATTAAAAATTAATTAAACAAAAAGTGGAAATATGTGGTTTTACAAAATATGTAGTACAAATTAGCACAGGTGTTAGATATATATTATTTAAATGAGTTTTTGCTTTTTCTGTATGTACTTTTATTTATATGAAAGGCTAAAGAAGATAACGTTTAATAAATACAAAAATTATGATGAATGAAACAATTTTCATGCATGAAATCTTTCGAAAGTTTAATTAATTTACTATGACAGTTTCAAGCAACTTCACCAATTATTTCTATCATTAGCCTCATTTTCCATAGCATATGCAAATATTATCATACTATATGCTAAAAGCTCCTCTTTTCTGATATCTACGAGAGCTAAGCAAATTCAACTATTACAGTTAGAAGTTTTATACTTATAATTATACAGATTGCTATTGATCCTATAGGTTATTGTGAATATTATTAACACTAGAGAACTCTCTCTCTATCTCTACTTTATTTATAAGTAGGCTATGGGTAGCAAATATTGATTGAATATTACTAAATTTAACTTAAAGCCTTGTAATGGAATGACACAAACTTTATCATGCAATTACTTTTAATAAACGATTTAATCGTATTTCAAAATCTCTATACACTGTGCAACAGAAATAGATGTATAAAACACTATTTTGCAATTATAACAACAAAATTTATAAAGGTGTTTCTCTAATCACATTATTATCAAACCATTAAACAGAGTTTTGTTGTTGTTGTACATTTACATATGCAATTAAAATGCTTTAAAACCAAAGGAACGACTTTTTCAAATAATGAGCAAATGAAGGGTATGACGAAAACATAATTAAGATACACAAACTTAGTTATATTTATGGTATTATACTGATAATGTTGTTATATTGATGTAATAAGAAAAGGGATGCGCTAGTGCTTTACATTTGCGTATGCAATTGATTTAGTTTATTTTTGGGTGCTCTCTTTATCAGAAAAGCAGAAAGAAGAAAGCAAATAAGAAAAATCTAGTTCTTAATTAAATTGTTTCTTAATTTTTATGATTCACATTCAAGTGCAAGTGGTTATAAAAACAGAAGCGAAGTGGCTTTGTAAAATCAACTCAAGAATTTATAAAAATTATTGATAATCAATAATGAATTTAGTAACTAGACTTGATTAAAGCTGAAATTCGATAATTAGACTCGGATTAGTTCTTTTTTGCATTAATATGTTATCTCCGAAACAACTGCATAGTTTTATTTCAAAATTACTGCGCTCTGTTCGTCTTAGCATTGTTTAGACATAATTTACGGTTTTCAAGCAAAAGTCACTTTCATGGCAATTTTAGCCCTTTTTTAATGAAATCAATTGCATGGTGGTCCCCCAACATAACCCAGTTATCTTCGCGACAACTGTATAGATTTGTTTCAAAAGCAGTGCATTTTGTTCGTCTAGTGTTCTACGGTGAATTAAGGGTCTTGCACTAAATTGACGAAAATCCACACTTGCCGTACTTTAGGTACGAAAAATTAGTTTTTTATTTTCGCTATTATACACTAAATATATTTGCATCTACTGGTTTAGTATAAAAAATGGATAGTATTGAAAAGTGAATAATAAATAATATATTTTCGTAAGCTTTTTCTTATCTCAAATAGTTGTTAGTGAAAAAAAACCAAGGTCTTCGTTGGGAATCGAACCCACAACCCGTATACTGACAAGCTAGTACACTACCTACTAGCCTACAGGGGCACCTAGTTCTGGCACAGTGCATTGCATACGTAGGGGTCATCCCCTGAGTGCTGGTCTTATATATAAAAAAAAATAGTTGTTAGTAGCACTTTTGACAATTTGTGATATCACAAGTATAACATTTTTTGAAGTTATAAACTGAACTATAATCTTTTGCATAAGAAAGTATGTATAATATATTCCTTTGTATGATTTATTCCTATTTACATTAAGAACGTATAAGTTAGGCGACCTGAAGTTCATTGAATAGTTATTTGGTTGGAACATAATATTGGAAGATGTAGAAGCAAATATATTTAGTTGGGCTTATAATCGACTTGATGTTAATGAGTTCTATGTTATCATGATTTTTTGTCAAACTGTGAACAAGGTGCACAATTTGGTTTTCGTTTTATGGCCTTTTTTAGCGGACTACCGCGTGAATTGAGGAAAAAGTTACAGGTTTTAATGGCGTTGTTCAACTGTAATATATCGTTTCTTAAAAGTGGGCAAATTATAAATCCATCCTAATATACCAAAGACCAAACAGCAGTCAAAACAGGCGGTCTCGCTGGTTGGACCGACACCAAGTTGACTAACTAGGGTTGGACAGTCAATAAAGTCATGACGAAGGTTTTTTGTTTTTAAATTTATAAAAACTAATCCACATACACTACCAAAGGTTCTACCCTCTCAATGACGAACATTATGCTAATTTAGTGAGTTAAATTGATAGCGATTAAAACAACATTCGTATAAGTGCAAATATATGCAGTTTTTAATGCAAAAATCCAAATGTTATTTTTCTATTCTTATTATACTGCTCCTTATAACTATTCGTCTTTAATGACAAATAAATTTTTTCTCTTCAAGTCGCTGTTGGGATTCGAACCTTTGTCTTTTTACCAAAAAGTTGATACTGTTATCACCGCAGCAAACAAGGCTATTCAATATGTGTAAGCGGTGTATTAAATACACCACATATGCTAGTGGTAAAGCAACTTTTTTTAGCTTTGTTTTCTCATCTAAGAAAACATTTCAACCTTTTTAACGGACAAAATTAGTTTTAGAATTAATTATTTAATCTAATTAAGCTGACTTACTACAAATCGAGAGCGTTTTCAGTTTTAAGACAGCTTCCAGCAACCTCTTTATACAATTGTGGACTAAGCAGTGGGCACATAAAATCTTCGATTTGGATGTGTTCTGTAAGAACTGCTCATTGTGCCAAAACTCTTATGGTTGTACTAGAACTTTATTTCTTTTTCATTATTGAAATATTTTTTGTGCTTTTTGTGGTTGTTTGAATTTGGTAAAGTTATTGTTTTTGTTGTTTTATTTTCAATTAATTTCTTTAGTGGCTGCATTTTAATAAAGTAAAATGATTTCGTTAGTGCACATTTAGTTTTCAAATTCTGTATTTTTAGGGGAAAATGCAAGTTTGTGGGCAAATTAAATTCTGAATGTTTGTTTCGTATTTGCACTAAATGGTGATAATTCACAAAATTATTCAACTGTTTAATGACAACGATGATAGCTATCTACTCTTAATAGGAGAGGATTTATTACACTACAATACAAGCAAGTTTGTGAAAATTATAATGTGGTTTTGTGGTGATGTCTTTGTACAGCGAATGCAATGAGAACAATGGCTTTGAATAAAAGAAAACTGATTTAATAAATTTTAGAAATATATAATTATAATTAAGTTAATGTTTCCAAAGAATTAAATTATGTATAGTGTTTTGTAATAAAATTATTTAAAAGTAAAAAGGTTTTTTTTCCTTTTGTTTTATAATTTTAAAAATTAGAATGACAGAAAAATTAAATTTTCACCGCAGGCTAGCTCTCCAAGGCCGCATTTGAATAATTATTTCGGAAGAACTGTAAGAACAGTGGCTGATAACATCGAGGAATTCGGCTGCAATGTTTTTATTTATTAAACTGATTTCAAAACACACATTAATTATTTGGCAATCTGATTAATCTTAGTTTGCAACGATAAGATTGAAGATGAACTTAAACCTCGTAAGCAGAAAATTAGAAATCGTGTCTAAACCGATTCAATATGGTTAATATGCACATTATCTTGTGGGTTCCATATTACCGAGCCATGTTCTAAAATTGGTCTTACAAGTGAGGTGTTGATGATGATGCTTTGTTATATACGGGTCAGTGAACTCTTAAGAGTATGGTGTCCATCAATATTCCTAAAATGCTATCCACCAATTTTAGCTGATGTTTCCCTAAAATGTAGTAAGTAGTTTTTTTATTGAGAAACAAATACAGTTGCATTTCAGTAGGTTTAATTGCATTAAACCAAATTGAAAAAATTACTGATGCGACTAATCTGCGTACATCAGAATGTTAGAGAATTGAATAACGTTTGGGAGATCATTAATAAAAAGGGAAAATAAAATTGGCTCCAAATGACTGCCTTGGCGCACTCGAGATAAAACTGAAATATCTTTGGAGGTATTGTTTTTAAATAGAACACGTTGTTTCCGATCAAACAGACATGATAAAATCTGTTCAGGGGCATTCGCAGTGTTACCCAGCAAACTAAATTTATCCAAAAAACAAAGTTTATGATTAACTTTGTCGAATGCTTTACTAAACTCCGTGTTAACAGCATCAGTATGCTCACCTTTGACGAAATTCTGATTGATTATTGTAGTAAAAGGCAATAAGTTGGTAATAGTTGAACAGTTTTTACTGAAATGAAATGTCGCACTTGCTAGCAGATTTAAAAAGTGGAATAATGAATGATTCTCTCCAAAACTTTAAAAAAACATTGTGCGAAGCTGCCAAGATTTTAGACTTTTGGAACCAGCAGAAATAGGCGGAAACGAAATTGATTGTTTGGTTAACAGTGAATATTGATATTCATGGGTGTTGCGGGTCTGCTTATGGAACATTCCAAATATTTATTACTAAAAACTAAGTCCAGCAAGTGTTTTTTTAGATATAAATCCTATCCTTTCTGTCTGTTGTTCGGTGTGAACGTCGAGCGCTTTCGATCTGAAGACAAGGCAAGATAAGGCTTGAAAATGATTCTTCATATCGAAAGCGCTCGCCGTTCATACCCAATAAACAGCCAGAAAGGACAGGAAATAATGATAACAGTATTTTTGTTTGTGTTTAGATTTGAAATGGATTAATTTAATTAAATTGAGTTTTTGTGTTAAAGTAATTGCAGTTCCAGGAAAACTATTGAAATTCCATTCATACCTTTTGCAAGTTTATTTTATAACAAATTTATGTTTTTAGTTTCTTCTCCTTATTTTAAAATAAAATCTTTATTGCAGCAGGCGATTACAATGCAAAACACACCTACTGGGGCTCTCGCCTTGTTTCACCAAGGGGAAGGCAACTTCTTGACGCAATTTTTGCTAATAAATTGGACGCTTTATCTGCAGGTCATCTCACTTACTGCAATAAAATTCCCGATGTAATTGATTTTGCCGTTACGCGTAACATAAGACGTGAGTCTATTTGTTTGGTTCCCTCAACCGATCTCTCCTCAGATCACTCGCCTACTCTTATGAGTTTTTTCCATGCCTCTAATAAGGAGGAGTAAAGCAGTATCTATTCAATCAAGCGAACAAATTGGCTGAAACACAAAATGTATGTTAGCGCATACATGCCGCAAAGTACTTCTTTGAAATCTGAAGAAGAAATTGAGGATGCTGTAGAGCTCGTCACCAACATCTTGACAGATGCTACTATAGCTTCATCGGCCATGGTCAGTATAAAACCCAGGCATCAATACAGCTTCAGTCGCAGTATCGAGCATCTAGTAAAACAAAAAAGAAAATTAAGGCGGAAATGGCAGCAATGTCGTTCACCTGACCTAAAGGCACAACTGAGGGAGTGCCGAAAAAATTTGCATAATGCACTGGAGGAGGATAAGGAACGCAATCTGAAAAAGTACTTGCAAAGCTTAGACTCCACTGAGCAGTCTGACTACAGTTTATGGAAGGCTGTTAGAAAAATGAAACATACTACTGCATACGAATCTCCTGTGCGACTACACAACGGTGAATGGGCAAAGACCGCTGAGGAAAAAGTTGAAGCATTTGCCAACCATTTAGAGAAGGTATTTGTTTCAAATATTACTAACTCCTATCATTATTAACGATATAGTAGAGAGTCCAATGAAGTTCAGATTTTCTCAGATTCAAACTGCTGTTAAATCGCTGAAAGCTATAAAAGCACCAGGCGCAGACAAAATCACTGTATCTATGATTACTAATCTGCCTATTTGTGCTTTACGGAGTATTCTATTTATTTTTAACTCCATGTTACGTGTTGGTGCTTTTCCGAAGTTTCCGAAGCTATGGAAACATTTTGAAATTGTAATGATACCAAAGCCTGGTAAAGATATTTCACAAGTAACGTCGTACCGCCCAATAAGCTTGTTGCCGATCTTTTCGAAGCTTTTTAAAAAATTGCTGCTTGAGAGTCTAAAGTCTCATATTAATACAAATTTCATTATCCCAGACCATCAGTTTGGATTCAGGAAGATGCACGGTACTATAGAACAGGTACACAGGATAACAAATCTCATCCGAAGTGCTTTCGAAAGTAAACAATATTGTTCAGCGCTTTTTATAGAGATATCACAGGCATTTGACAAGGTCTGGCACAGTGGTCTATAATCGAAAATTGTAAAGTTGCTACCGGTAAATGTGCACAAATTATTCAAGAATTACTTAAGCAATAGATCTTTTCATATAAGACCAAAATCTATTTTATTCTCCACGAAACAAATTTCTGCTGGTGTACCACAGGGTAGCATTGTTGGGCCGTGCCTTTACATTTTGTTTACCGCTGATATGCCCACTAGTCCACTAACTCATACATCTACATTTGCTGATGATACTGCTTTTGTAAGCATTCACAAAGATCCAAAAGTTGCATCTGAACAACTTCAAGCACACATAAAAGTGTTGGGGATATGGCTCAAAAAATGGAAGATAAAAGTAAATGCCTCAAAGTGCGTTCACATTACTTTTACCTTGAGAAGAGAAAATTGTCCTCCGGTTTCAATTGATGGCATAAGAATTCCTGAGCAAAATAATGTGAGGTATCTCGGAATTCATCTTGATAGACGTCTCACATGGACTTACCACATAGCGGCAAAAATAACACAAATAAAGCTGAAATCTGCCCAACTTTACTGGCTTATCGGACCAAGATCCTCATTAAAATTTGATCTCAAGGTCCTTCTATATAAGGCCATTTTAAAGCCCATATGGTTATACGTTATACAACTATGGGGAACTACTTCGTCATCAAACATCGAAAAACTACAAAGACGGCAGTCAAAACTCTTGCGAATAATAACGTGTACCCCGTGGTACATCAGCAATAGTAATATTCACAGAGATCTCAGCATTCTCACTATTCGTGAGGAAACTAGGAAAGTTATCACAAACTATAAATCAAAAGTTACTACTCATCCTTGCTCATATTTGAGGGCCATAATCGTCTTAAAAGGAGGGGAACCTTTGAACTCATCAGATGAAGACAACACCCGTGGGAATTTAATGTTGTAGTTGCAGTGGCAACGAAGACTTTTTATTCTTAGGCTAAGATTTGAATACTCATTGTAAATTTCGTAATAATGTGAAATATTCAATGATTAAGAAAAATTAAAAAAAAATGAAATCTTTCAACGAGCCGACATCTACTCATAAATATGAGTTTAAAAGACTTTTGTCACTTGCAAGGGACATATCAAACATTTAAAACAAATTTTCCGAGACAAAAAACTAAGCATTTTAAATCTTTTATATTTCAATATTGTCAAACTCAGACAAACACGCACACACACACACATTTACGTAGCATGCTTAAATTTCGTAACCCTAAGTGCCAGAATAGATGTAACTCCCCACATATCACTGTCAAAAAAGGAAGAAAAAATTATACCACAAAGTTATTGTCGATTCAGTCACAAGGATGATGATTTACATACATTCATTTTGGCATAATTCAGCAGCTATTTGTTTTAACACTCATGCGGCTATAAATTTGTTGTAAAATAAGAAAATGTATAAAGAAAAGTTTTTGTATTGAAAGAGATCTGTGCGTGTCAAAGCTCTTGATGTGACAGGCAGTAAAGTTTTCAAGTCCTTCATTTGCATGCACAGAGCTGACTTCAGTCACAAGTGTTAAAATATGGGCAAATAGGAGGATAAAAGGATTTAAACAAAATTGCCACCCCTGAACTAATGTCAATGATTAAGCATACAAAAACTCTAAATGACACTCTTCTCTGCGAAATTTGATAAAAAAAGGGCAATATAGTTTTTAAAGTGTGTGTGTGTGTGTATGTCAAAATCTTTGTGCTTTAATTTTTTGTAACAAATGTGAAACAAATATTTATGTTGTACAGGTATGTCGGAGAATGTTAGAGATATGCTCTTAAGATTGGCATATGCAAAAATCAGTAAGAACAGAAATATATGAAATATTTGTTCAAGAAGTTGTGATATATTTTTCTTTTTTTTCTAAAAACAATGGTATTGATCAGTCCGGAGCTTATTTTCGTTATAGTCCTAGCATTTAAAATGCACTAGTGTATTCCCGCCTGGGTCAAAACTATAAAAAATCAAGATAAAACTTAAAAGGAATCCTATAAGATTTATTATAAAACACTCAAAGTTAGAAGTAAACAAAATGGTATTCTGGAGCACTATCATCTTTGTTTTACAGAAACTTTGAATTTTATTAAAAGCTCGTTTTGAAAGAAAAGTAACCGTTGAAAGTGTTTCGTTTATTAAGTAAAAAGTATCTTTTTAAAGTTTTTTTTTGTTTTAAAGAGGTTGTAACGACCAAAAGTCCAAGGTCGTTTTTGGCCACACAGCAAACTGTCAGTCAGCAGTAACGTTTCAATTGCTATTTTTCTTTTTTATTATACAATTTAATTATACACGCACATATGTACTTATAGAGTTATTTACTAAGAAATCTAAAATAAGAATTTATGTTTAAGTAAAATGAAGTAAGATTAAGTTCTGTAAATACTATTGCATAATTATTATTGTAATATTTAGCCACGAAGGGTTATGATCATTTAGTTAGTAGTATTTACATTGTAAGACTGGCTGCCGTCGGCTGTGGTGTATCTACTGCCGAAATAACGTAGGTGTGTGGGGGAAAAATAAGTATAAAAGAGCGATTATCAGTAAGAATAAATGAATGAATGCCTCCCTTTTTAAATTTTTTATGGGAAATTATTGACTAAAGTTGTCTATATGTATATATAAAAATGAAATGGTCCACGTATGTAACGAGTTGGCGTGAGAACGGCTGGAGCGATTCGAAATTTTCAGGAGATGGTTTGTATGAAAAAATAATTATAAAATTTTCTGGAAAACTTAGAAAATTCATTTATTAATTTTCTTCTGTTGTTGTTGTAAACACAAATAAGTTATTCACGACTCGACATGTGCGTTCGAACTGGTTTGATGAAGCTTATGGTTGTTTGTATGCTAATGAGTTTGTATACGTGCAAACTCGCGTATACATTCTAAGCATATGCTAAAAAAACCCGTAGATCAAATTAAAAAAAAAAACACACAAAACAAAAAGAAAACAAAATAAAAGACCAAATAAAGAGAGGCAACATCGTCAACTTCGGCGAAACCAAACATTGTTTTAACATATCAACAGTCAAGAATGTATTTTTATGTTTGAAGATTTTTTTTAATTCATTAATTTGCGTAGCAGCCAGATCTTTTAGGGATAATACCGTCACAATTTTAGGGAAAAATTCTTACTTTATTTAAAATTCATTCATAAGTATGTATGTAAATAGACTGCATGTTTTTCAACACTTTGAATATTTGTTTACGTTACAGAATTTGCCAGGAGAGCCCAACGAACATGATACGTTTGCAATAACTAGACTTTATTTCGAAGTAATTTTTCTTCGCATGAGAAAATTTAAAGAGCAATCTTCGAGTTGCTAAAGTTTGTAACACATTACATGAGTTTTTAAGAAAAAGTGTTAATTTTTTTTATACATGAAATTATAGAATTTTCCGGAAAACTTAGAAAATTCATTTTTTAATTTTTTCTTGTTGTTTTTGTAAACACAAATAAGTTATTCACGACTCGACATATTCGTTCGAACTGGTTTGATGAAGCTATGGGATTGTTTGTATGCTAATGAGTTTGTATACGTGCAAACACACATATAAATTCTTAGCATACGATAAAAAAAAACCCGTAGATCAAATTAAAAAAAAAAACATAAAACACAAAGAAAACAAAATAAAAGACCAAATAAAGAGAGGCAACATCTTCAACTTCGGCCAAACCGAAAATTGTTCAAACATGTCAACAGTTAAGTATGTATTTTTTTGTTTAAAAATTTGTTTAATTCATTACTATGTATAACTGCCAGATTTTTTTAGAGATAATACCGTCACAATTTTTGGGAAAAAATCTTATGTAAATAGATTGCATGTTTTTCAATACTTTGCAATATGTATATGGTATAGAAAAAAAAAGAAGTTCATATCATGTACATATACATACATCCGTTTTAATAAACATCAGTTTTGCTTATGTTACAGAATTTGCCAGGAGAGCCCAACGAACATGATACGTTTTCAATAACTAGACTTTATTTCGAAGTAATTTTTCTTCGCATGAGAAAATTTAAAGAGCAACTCGAAGAACTAAAGTTTTTAACACATTACATGAGTTTTTAAGAAAAAGTATTAATTTTTTTTATACATGTTTTTATTTTCACATTTCAATATACTATGTATTGAATCATGTTAGTGAAAACATAAATAAATCGTTTTAACTTCTCAATTTTTTTTTACTTAGCCTATGTTTAAACTCTATAAAATTCCTAAACAGTGCTCAGTGACTTAATTTAGACGTGTTGGATAATATTAAAAGTGAAAGTTTGAATATATATTCTATGTATGTATGTATGTATGTATGTATGTATGCACATTATTCGTGCTTTAAAATTTTTCGTGCGATTCGATTCACATAATTTTAAAATTAATAGTTTTTATAAGAGAAGAAAAACCTTGATATATTCGATCGTGAGGGATTAAAAATATTAAGTCAGCGACAATTACACTTCACTTTGAAGCTAAAAAATAATTTTCCAATTTTAACGATACATACATATGTATATCGCTTATATGCTGAAAAATCTAATATCAAAATTCGTCTGTTCAAAAATTTTATTGCTAAAGTAAAAGATAAAAGCTAAACTTCGAACGATTTTGTTAGCAGTCAACATTTCTTAAAATTTGAATGATTATCTACGTCTAGGTTTATCTATATATTCTTATATATTGTTAGACATTGGCAGTGGAAAAAACCGACTGAATCTACAACAGGCCAGATTTCCTTTCCAATGGGCTCTTGCCAATTCACAACGTCTAAAGACGAACTAATTGCAAAACTGTTCACATACATTGCTCAAAATTATAGCGATTAACTTTAGTTAAGTGAAAGAGCCATTTCGGCTGCAAAGAACAAATGCGTTGATTAAATAAATTAAAAAATCCAAAGCTTAATTAATGGCGAACGGTATTCGTATAAATCGATTGGTTCCATTACCGATCCCGAAAATATTGTTAACTACCCCGTAGAGTTTCTGAATTCATTAAACTTACCGGGAATGCCACCACATAACTTCTAGCTTAACGTTGGAGCGGTAATAGTCATGTAACGTAACCTGAATCAGCCAATAATATGTGATGGTACTAGATTGGTTATTAAAACGCTGATGGCAAAAGCTTAGCAATAAAAATTATAGGAAAGTTTGTAGGTGAAGAGCTGCTTACTCCAAGGATACCTATCATACTAAGTGATTTACCATTTAAGTTTAAACGTATCCAATTTCCCGTTCGTCTTGCATTCGCAATGATGATTAATATATCCCAAGGACAATCGCTAAAAGTGTGTGGGTCAAACCTAGAATTCCAATGTTTTTCCCACGAGCAATTGTATGTTGCATGCTCGAGAGTTGGTGCACCGTCAGCACTGTTTATTTTCTCTCCCAACAGAAAAACAAAAAATATTGTTTACTATCAAGCTTTAAAATGAACTATATGCTTAGCTTTTTTGTTTGTTATTTTTTTAATGAATTACCTTAAGAACTATAAAATTTTTCTCTAACTCCATATGAAATATTAAATATTAGCAAATAGTTTCCGAGCGAAGCCGGGTCGTACAGCTAGTTTAGTATAAAATTTAGCTTAAATATCCTGTAAGCAGACATTCTGTGGACATCTAAATAGAATAATACATGACAAGTCATTGAAAAATACAATAGTATGTAAGGAAAAATTATCTAATCAAAATTAGTTTTAAGTGAACATGTAAATATTGAATTTTTGACAATAAATAAATAAATCAATTACCAATAGTACCAATAGTAAGAATAAATAAATTGGTGTGCGACCGGCGGCAGGATCACAGGTAAATAACTACTTCTATTTTTATTATTTTTGGACTGGTAGTCAGGGTATAGATGGAGCCGGTGGTAATACCTAGCTGAATCTATAGCCTGAGGCAAGACAACTTGCGACGGCGCGATCACAGACAGAGCCGTGGTTATACTCAGCCGAGTTTGTGTCCGCAGTCGCGACGGACAGTGACTAGGGCAGTGAACGGTTGCGCCATGGTAATTACCAGCCCAGCCTACAGTACCTTGGCTCTGGCGGCGTGCAGAAAAATTTCGACGGAGCGATCACAGACAGAGCTGTGGTTATACCGAGTCGAGTTTGTGCCCGCAGTCGCCACCGACAGTGACGTTCTTCGAATACTGACCGTGTGACGTAGAAGAGAATTACGTAAGCCGCCTGCACCCATACCAGTGCACAAGATACGAAGCCCGAGCTGGAGTCAAGCAGAAAACCGGGAATAAGGAAATCCTTTCCTTAATAAAGAGCTAATTTGTAACCAAAGTTTTGCTTTTTTTAATCAACACAAATCGACCCTGGACGCCGCTGAGCATACCTCAGCTACCAGAGGAATCGTGCCGTTACATTTGAAGCCCGAACTGCAGTCAAGCAGAAAACCGGGAATAAGGAATCCGTTCCTTAACAGAGAATAAACATTTAATCAAGGTTTTATTTTTTTAGCGACACAACACGACCCTGGACGCCGCTAAGCATACCTCAGCTACCAGGATCAAGGTAACTTTAAAAAAAGTACATTTTGTAAACACTACTTTAAATTTCGTTTCGTTAAAAGTACGAGTACTGTTTGAAAAATACTGTTTAAACTGTACGTTTTATAAAATTTTCCTTTGCAAAAATTTGAAGTTTAAAAAGTTCAAGCTAACAATTTTCCCCCCTCAGTTACATGGAAAACAAAATAAAGAATTGTACTCTATTAATTGTTCATCACTAAGAAGCCTTTTTGTCCATTTATATAAATTTTAAGTATTAAGAAACAAGAAAAACTTATGAAGAAACTATTCAGCATGGGTCACAATAACCAGCTGGTAGGAAGAAATTGAGGTAAAAAGTCATACATTTGCGGTTATGTTATGGCTTAAATTATTAACATAACCATTAAGGCCATTTCGCACCAGTTGGATAAAATTGTGTTTTCATGTTCGTTAATTATTATTTTATGTATTTTGAGATGGTTTTTTATGTTAAAAATCCAAGGCAAATATGCGTTTGGTTCTTTTTTCATTTCTCATTAGGGGGTGTGCAAAAGCAGGCATTTGTTCTACCATCTAAACAATTCGTTTGTTTTGTAGCAAAAACAAGCACCAAATTTATTATTAAACACGCAATTTTTATGTATTTTAATAAAAAAATTCAGCAGTACAAACACACACACACACACACACATACACGTTATATATACATATATATATATATATATATATATATATATATATATATATATATACATGAAAAATGTTAGTATTATAATAAATAAAGTTATTTTTAAATTGGTTATTTTTGGTTGGTGCATTTTCTTTTGAAAAAGATATGGAGCACTACGAGATATTTTTAAATAAAAGAAATAATTATGACGCCTACAAGACATATGTGTATAGATAATTTAAAATATCTGTAATTGAAGCTGCATCCGTCGACCTTATCTAAAATAGTGCATACAAATTTCGGCCTATAACCTTGAAACCATCGTCTTTGCCAATCCATCAAGCAAGCTATTTTAAAAGTTTAACACTTTATAGCAATATTTTGTTATTTGGTGAGGAATATCAAACAATTTTCATTTGGGTTTATGTGCAGTCATTGCCTTAAAACATATTGAAATTTTTACATCCAACCTGTACTTATTTTGCTTTAATCTAATAAAAAGTATATTTGAGTCCTATTTACGCAAATAATTATGCAAACACGCACATACATATTTTAGTTACACACTTTGTGAAATAAATTAAAAATTGTAAAAGAGCTGGAGCAAACAATGTTCCACTAACGGTTGCAAAAGTGTGGAGGCGATCAAACAAAGCAACATGACGTATTTAATTTAGTTTTAGCTGTTATTATTTTTTTTATGTCTTCTACTTTGTGTTTTAACAAAAAATTACAAACACTTGACTGTTATCAAATACTATATGACACACCAGTAATTTTTCTTGTTCTTATTTCTTTGGCTTATCATTTTATACGTTACAGAATATTTACTATTTCTTATGCTTTATTTTATTTTCTTTTATTCATGATATATTTTTAAATGCTTAAAAAAAAATCAGATTTACCCCTGTAGTTCGTATCAGTTTTATACTCAGACTCCATGATAATATTGCCACTACAGCCTTATTCGTAATTTGATCTCTAATGCAATTCGAAAGTAAAATTTTATGAGAGTTAATTAATTAATTTGTCAATAATCCAAACCGATATATATATATATATATATATATATATATATATATATATATATATTATAAACGAATCAGTGTTTTCTCTAATATTTATTTGATGCTTATCAAAACAGCGGCTGAATAATTAAAAATTAAGCGCAAACAAGAAATAAAAGGAAATTAAAAATAATTTAATATTGTTATTATCCACGTTGGTATTGTGCATTTTACTAATTGTGTAGTTTTCTTATAAACGTAAGACAACCACAACACGCTTATGAGAAATTCTACCCAATAAGATAAACAACAGTAAATAAAAACAACTAACACAGAACAAAACAAAACAAAACACTGGCAAGCACGCGCCTAAGCTGAATGATAATAACAAAATCAATGTGAAAGTAGAATGTTCTTGTCTACGCAAGAAACGCTTAAAACAACTAAAGGGTTTTTCAATAAGAAGTTTGTTTTCTAAAGCCTGATACTCTGTTCATAATTTCGTGCGAAATGCTGTCAAAGCCTATATAAAAATAATTCGTAGGAAATAAATAAGAAATAATGTTGCTAAACTAGTACTTTGCTTATTTTTGAAAAAGTCACGAAATGTTTCTTGCAGCATGTTTTTCCAAATGAAAAACGTTTCAGGCAACATTTTTTTTAACTACGAAACAATAGGAGCAGCACTTTTTTCGCACTGAATTGTGAGCAACAGCTGTATTTTTAATTTTAAATTTGTTGTGCCAAAAAGTAAAAGTATAGAGAAAACCATAAATTATGGTTTATTAAAAATTGAAAAAGAAAAAAATAAAATTTAGTGACCCAGAAAAGTGTATCCTTATTTCTGCAGTAAAAAAAAGAAAAGTTATTTGGGATAAGTCCCAAATGATATATTCTAACCGCAGTGCCGCGAAATCATCGTGGATAGATATTGCAAAAGAGATTGGAAAACCTGGTAAGGATTGAAATATATGTGCGTATGTATGTATATACATACATATGTATGATCTTTTTTGATTATTATTATTTTTTTTTTAACAGAAGTAGCACTTCAGGCAACAATGCCTATTTAGTCAAGTACCGTGCTACATTCTTTAGGAAGGGGATAGAGGGGAGATGAAACAGGTGGTGAAAACAGAAGGATAGTCGGAAATTAACTGCCGTATAAAGACAGCACAGCGGCCAGTGACTATGCCGTCATCGCTGAGCAGCCCCACCGACAGTCAATTTTTATTTTTGTAGTGAAACAACCAAGGTCTTCGTTGGGAATCGAACCCACAATCCCCAGACTGACAAGCTAGTGCACTACCTATTAGCCTAAAGGGGCATATTATTAGATAAAGCATGTAAGCAAAACTGGAGGAGTATTTTGAGTAGCAAACGGTATTACAACTAAAAACGAAAAGCGTCAAAAAATCTGGTAGTGGATGCGACTTGCAGTTCTCTTCAGACGAATCTCGGGATCCCTGGGAGTTTTCTGAGGACTTCACTGAGACGTCGAAATTGAGAACGTAAGTGTTATTATTCTAACTTATTATTGCTTATTGCAACTTTCGTAAGTTATGTAAATTGTGATTGTAGAACCAGTTGCTTACAGCTTTTAATCACGCCAGATCGGCAGCCCACGCAAGATATTTTATCTGATTCTGAGATACTATCTATTACGCCACCGGAGAAAAAAACAACTTATTTATATGTAAGTAGACACCAAGTCTTTATTATTCTAATTTTAAACGTAACTTTAATTAGAGTTTTACAGATTTTTATTTTGTTTTAGAAAAATACAGCAGTTTCATCGAAAAACGTATATCGAAATGAAATGTGAGCAGGTGTCTTAAAGGTGGCAGATGTGACGACAACGTTGGTAGATATGGCAAAACAACAAAACCAAAATAATGTCAACGCGCCTTTCCTCAATTATATATAATTATATTAAAATTGCCTAATGAGATTGGCGAAAATGTACGATGAAAAATTATTGTTATACTTTACGATGAGATCTCTGCTCTACTTATTTTTAATATTAATGCATAACAGTAATTTTTACATAGTAAAATAAGAGTTTTCAAATTTTTTAAAGATTGGCCACACAAAACAAAAGGCTGAAATAAGTATATGAATTTTTTTATAATAGCCAAAGTTTTTCTTTTAATAATAGTACATGTTTATTTTATTCTTTGCAATAAAATCTATTGCCTTATGTATTCACCTTATTAAAAGTTATTTAATAAAAAAATATTTTTTTTGTTTAAAAACAGATCTTTTTATTAAAGCGTTTTAATAATTTTAATTATTTTTAAAGCCTCTTTAGTGAAATTATAAATTTTTTATTTCGTAAACTATATGTAATTAGGAATCTCCTCCAAAAAAGCGAATTTGCGCTGCCAAGTAACAGATGCCGGAATTAAAATAAGTCATAATTTTATTGCGAACAACACGGTCTGATTCATCTTGTCTGCCGCAATGCGCAACATTAATATTAGACAAAAAGAGAGAATCAGCTGGCAACATATTGTCTAAATTTTCAAGCAAAATATCAAATGTTGCTCAACACTTTTCGCAAATTAGAACAGAGTACTATGCTTAAATCAAAATAATAAAAAAAAATTTTAATTAAGATGATTCAAATTTTTATGGTATTACGAAGAGAAAAGTTCGTCAATTATAAATCAGAAATGAAAAATGTCCACCACGACCACGCTGCCAGATGTTGATTCTTTCATCAAAGTTTTTAATCTTTTTGTGACAAAATGGCGCGGTCCTATTACCTATTACATTATGGATTTTGAGTTTTAGGGCTAAAATCGATTCAATGGACTCCGTATAGGATCTGACCTCAACATAGACCCACAAAAATAACCCAGTGATGTTAAATCTCACGTTCTGGCTGGCTAGTTAACTGCTAATTGTCGTGAAGTTATACGATCAGAAAATTTGGTTTGCAATAAATTGATTGTTTTCTTGGCTGTATGTCATGTGGCACTGTCCTGTTAAACCACATGTCAGTTAATTCGACGTCGTCAATAATAGCGTGATCCACTGACCAGCCTAATCACGCCTCCAGACTATATGGCGCACCATACAGTGACACGTTGAGCATGCAAAATCTTCTCACTAATCGCTCTAAAATTTTTAGAAGCCCAAATGCAGCATTTTTGCATATGGACATACCCGAGAGAGTGAAAATGGGCTTCATCTGAAAAAATGATTTTTTTTTCAGAAAAACCAGCCGGTTGTTCCTGAATAAATTGAACAAATCTACGGTGATGTGAGTGGTCGGTCGGCTTCAATTCATGCACCAGTTGAACGTTGTAAAGCTTCAAAATGAAATCCTTATGCAAAATTTGCCGTGGTGGTTCTGGATAACCGCAATTGTTGAGAACGTCGAGAAATTGACAAATTTGGATCTGCTCTAACACCGTGGCTCACGGCTGCGATATTTTCAGTTGAACGATCCAGTCGAATATGTGCTGGTGTTCACACATTTTATATCGAGCCTGTCGACTCAAATTTAACAACCAAATTCTTAATAGCGGTCTCAGAAGGAGGATTATGTTGTTGGAAAATATCACGAATTTTACGGAATGCAACTTTCATAGTGAATTTTAATTATTTTAATGAGATTTTCATGCCACATTGTATTCTTTGTAACATTTGCCAATGCAAATGAATGAATACGTCACAAAAACTAAATGTCAAAACTATCATGTTGTTAGTGTTGCTACAATTGAAAAACATTTATCATGTTGAAAAACCCAATATTTAAGCACCACTTGCTGGGCAAATGAATCAATTCAAGTTGAGTCATCGGCGAGTAAAGACAACAAAGTTACCATCGTGTTTATTTTTTGTACTGAAAGTAAATGAAATGTTTAAGGTAATTTGAAACCTTAAAGTACTGTGTTATTATTTTACAATAAAAAAACTCAAAATAACAAAAGGTTATTAGAAACAATGAGCTGAAATTAAAAGGACTTTAAGAAAAAAACACACAAAAAAAATCTTTTAGACACAAAGAGTTTTGAAATCGAAATAAGTATTTATGGGGAAAACAGGGTTGGCCTTGTAATCGAAAATCAAGTCAAGTCAAGTTCTCAAACAAAGATCCGTCATCTGAAATACGTTTTTTTTATTGAAACTCGAGTATTTCTTAAAAAATCTCAATTTCGAATTCTTCAAATTCAGAAACCACATCGGCACTTTTTAAGAATCCTATTAAAATAGTCAGGCATTTAGAGCCCCAAGTAAATCAGCCGCAACGCCACAACTATCGTCGTTACTTGATTATCTTGATTATTCTTTTGGAATTCCCTTTAAAATATTTACTTCAACCATATCGCCATCGCCTCCAGCAGAAAAGCATAGTTCTAGAAATGTTATTGGAAAAAATGTAAAAAGAGAAAATTGTTTGACCTATTTTTCCAGTCTATTTTTAATAATTTAACCGTATTCACGCATTTGTGGGGCGTAAGAATCAGCACAAGTTTTCTTGTTGGATTAAAATTGCAGGGATTATAATTATAATGAACAATTTATAAATGTAAGCAGAATCCCTTAGAATGCCATGCTTTATTTATACTTAAGTGTATGCACGTATGTGCGCTTTAAATCCTTTATTTTTTTACTTTATTTTATTTTATTCATTTCGTAAAAAATATTATCGTTAAATTTTTCTCATTTATCTATGTCTGGATATTTGCTGGTGACATTTTAAAATCCAATTTTTATTTAAGTCAAAACGCTTGCATGCGTATGAGAGTGATGAAAATAACAATACATTTATTTAATTCCTTTCATAATCATAAACATTATTTAAGGGGATGTGAAGGAAACATTAGAAAATGGTGGCACTTTGAATGTAAATAAGGTAGCACATTAAGCTGTATGTATAGTAAAAAAGGATATTAAAGTCAATATTAAATATTTGAATTAAAAGGAAAAAAGAAAAAAGGTGTTCATTTTCAGTTTTCTAATTTGTGAAAACATTTTTCCTTTTAGCGTTAGTGAAGTGTGTCAAAGTTGATAACTAATTCCTTATAATGTTATTCCATCATGAAAGCATTTTTAATACAAAGAAAAATTTTAATATTTATTTTTTTCTTATTAAAAATTCATCTTCAAAGAAGTACACTGGCTCATGCTCTTCGCCTACAAAATCTTAAGGTTTAGGATACGTTTTAAGAATCGAACAGTTTCACGAATTAATAAAAGATTTTATTCTAAAACGACATAAAATGTTATTCGTTAAAGAATAGAAGCTAATTCGCCTAGTAAAACATTACATTTGTAACTAATAGTTCAAAAACTACTTCAAATAATTTGGGATAGTGAGGACCATTTCTGGTACATAGTGCACAAACCAATGACAAAATTCGGTAAATTATGTATAAAGAAAATTCCAGTCTGACTTTCAAATAAGAGCTCAGTCATGATGTCAAAGTGATGAAAGAATAGCACAAGAATATACTCAAATCGACCAAAGACGTGGACTATGACAACAACAAGTATTTCCAGTCCTTACAATATCCATGAGCGATATTAACTCGTATGTCGAGAACAATGATATTTTTCATTTCCCTCAATTTCGGTGAATTTAAAATTTTTATCTTAAATTATAAACAACCAAGAGGAAATAAGGTGAATTGATACCAGGACAAGTTAAAAGCATATTCGAGAACAGCAAAGTATACCCATATCAAGTACAAGTAAATCTTCAACAAGTATCGGGTTTTTCAACAAAAGTTTGTTTTTCAATTGTCGCAACACCAACAACATGATAGTTGCATTGGCAAATGTACAATGCTAACAATTTCGCACAAAAATCGCATTAAAATAATTAAAATCCATAATGAAAATGATGGATCTGTTAAAGTTACATTTCTTAAAATTCGTGATATTTTCGGACAACATATTCGTCCTTTTGAGACCGCTATTAAAAATCTGGTCGCTAAATTTAAGACGACAGGATCGTTACAAAATGTGCGAACACCAACGCATTTTCGGCCAGGTTGTTCGAAGCCGTAGGCCACAGAGTTGAAGCAAATCCAAATTTGTCAATTCCTCGACATTCTTAACTTTTCGAGTTACCTAAAACCACCACATGGCGAATTTTGCGTAAGGATTTGACTTTGAAGCCTTAGAAGGTTTAATTGGTGCAGGTATTGAAGCCGACCGACAATATACATCGCCATAGATTAGCTCAATTTATTCAGGAAAAAATTATTTGTTTAGACGAAGCCAATTTTCACTTGTCAGGGTATGTTAACAAGCAAAGTTGCCGTATTTAGACTTCTGAAAAACTTATAGCGATTATTGAGATGCCTTCGCATGCTCAACGTGTATGGTGCGTTGTATGGTCTAAAGGCTGGTAATGCGGTTACAGTCATTGGCACACGTTATCGCAAGATACAGACTACTCGATTTTTGCCTATTATTGATGATGCGGATATCACTGACATGCGGTTGCAAGAGGACGGTGGCACACGTTACACGGCCAATGAAATGCTGAAATTATTAAAAACCAAATTTCCCGATCAGTAGTTTAGTGGGCAGCCAGATAGTGTGATTTAACATCACTGGATTATTTTTTGTGGGGCTATGTAAAGCACAGAGACCGACAGACGATAGAGCCAATCGAATCGACTTCAGCCTTAAAACTCAAAATCCGTGGTGTGATTAAGGAAATATGATTAAAACATTTGATCAAAGCCAGATATCATTTTTGATTCACAATTGAATCATCTTAATTTAAAATTTTTGTTTTAGTTTGTTTTAGAAAACAATCTTATTGTTGAAAATATCTTGTTTTGTTTTTGTAAAAATCATCAAGTGTGGCAGGAAGCTGCTGATTAAAATTCATAGATGGCATAGCGAGTTAACCTGAACATTTTTGTTAAATTAAGGTTGAAATTAAATATGAAAAAATAATATTGAAACTACAAAAAATTTAAACGTTCTTATTAGACTTCGAAAAATTACAAGAGTTGGGAAATCGGTTACAAAAAGTGTGTTGTGCAATTTGAGGTTGAAAAATTTATTTTGAAAATTTCAGTTACCATCACTGATACACTTAAAGGAAAAATGGAGCTAAAAGCAACGTAAATAAGATACGACATAAATCCTGATAAAAACACAAAGCAAAAAACTTTCTCTAAGCTCCTGCATATGACTGATATAGATAGACAGGTATGGATAGCAGCTGATTGCATCTCGTTTGTCAAATTTTCAGTCACCTCTTTCTTATTTTGTTTTATTCCGAACAGAGACAATTTTCTTAAATTTAAATATTTAAAATTTTCACATAGCAAAAATTAAAAAAAAGTGTTACAAATTCATAAATATTGCTTGTAAAATAAAAACTGACTGTGACGTTTGTAAAAAAATACAATCAACTAAATTTTCCATGTAAATTCTCCTGCTGTAAATAGGGATCGAACATAAGCCACAAAATAAATGCAAAAGAAAGCCCAGAAACTATATCTGAAAGATTGGTCAGATGAACATCGCTAAATCAAGTTTTAGAATATATATATATATTGTTACGTTTATTCCTTTTAAAAACACAGCACTTTAGAATTTTTAATGAAATTAAACGATTTATTTACTTTCAAATACACACAAAATAAACGCGATGGTAACTTTGTTGTCTTTACTCAACTTGAATTAATTCATTTGACCTGCAAGTGGCACTTATATAGTTGTAAGCGGTTCTCGCATATACAACAATATTTTGCTTTAACATTATGCCATATTGTTGTTGTTATTATCATTCAGGCTCGGCGCCTGCTTGACTATGTATTTTGTTTTTGGTCTGTGTTAGTTATTTTTGCTTTCTGTTATTAAGCTTAGTTCGTAAACTTTCTTATAAGCATGTTGTTGTTGTCTTATATGCATGAGATTTCTTAGAAAACTACTCAGTTCGTAAAATACACCGTAGGTCAATTCGCGTAATTTTTTACTCACATATTTTTTTTTTTTTAAACCAAATTATCTTCGTGATATAAAAATTGGAAACAAGGTGAATATTAAATAAAATTTGATTTTACTTTTATTGTAATTCTCTCGATTATAAAAAATCCATACTGATAAAAAGTATCACTTTCTGGCGAAATAATGAAAACAAATGGCGACTATTAGAGAAAACACTCAATTTTGTATAAATTTAATAAAAAAAATAGCCTATAATTTGAAGCTATTGGCGGCGAAGTCGATTAAAAATATAAAAAATACGATTTTGACTTTTTAGTTTTAAAAATAATCAACCAAAAGGCTCTTATTTTCAAGCTCCTCTCTTAAACCTCCATTAACATAACGTTTATTTATATTACGTTTATTCCTTTTAATAATCGTTTTGTTATATTAAGTTCTTTGATTGCAAAATAATAATACAGCATTTTAGAGTTGTAAATTAAATTAAACGAGTTAGTTACTTTGAAAACACACAAAATAAACACAATGTTAACTTCACCACTTTTAGCCTTAAAACATGCTTAATTATTTTGCTCTATTATCTTAACGATATCTCAATTTGAATTAATTTCTATTGTCAGCAAGTGGTGATTATATATCTGCTTTAAGCGATTCTCGCATATATAAGCATATTCCACTTTAACATCACCCCATATTGTTGTTGTTATTAGCATTCAGTATAGGCGCCTGTTTGGCTGTGTGTTTTGTTTTGTTTTTTTTTTGTTGTTTAGCTTATTTCGTAGAATTGCTTATAAGCATTTACTTTGTTGTCTTATGTGTATAAGATTTCTAAGAAAACTACGGTTTATAAACTACACAATAGGTCATTTCCTTTATTTCTTTGCTGATAAATATTTTCTTTGATAACTTTAACGTTCAATATGAATAATTTGTATATACTTTACAGGATCGGTGATGAGTGTTGTATAAATTACAAATGGAATAACCAACCTACCTGTAGTGAGAAGGATAACAAAAATTATGACTCGTTTTTTATTGCAATGACCTTTTTTCATAAAATTTAAATTTGTAAGGATTAAAATGCCCTTGCTTTTCAGAGTATAAGAATCACAAACAAATTAAGACGTATTTTTATACAAATGCAACGTGATATTTTATTATTTTTCGACAAAAGTAATTGGCCAAGGTTATTTGTTACATATTTTTTTTTATAACAACACGCGCTTTCAATTAATATTAATTAATTCACTCATTATTTGTTTTATTTTTTATAATAAAAAAATTTTAAATAAGGGGTGGTTTTTATGTCACAGATACAGAAGCTCCGGCATAAAATATTCGAATTAGCTTGCATGGATGGATAGCAGGGTTGTTTGGTTTATTTCCTTTAACAATTTTTGGCTTTTATTGTTAATCTGCTGCTAAATTGTATATGGCATAAAGATTTTTAGATGTTGTTGGGCATTAAAGTAAAAAATGCCATGAAAAATAAATTATTACTATTTTTTTTTGTTACACATTATTTCCTTAGGCATCATACAAAAGTATCAAGTTATACTAATGGCATTTCGTTAATAAAATGGGTCAATTCGTTTTTGAAAGCTTTACAATATATTAAGCGTAAGAAAGGGAGATTTAAAAAATGTGGATAAACAAATTGTGATATATTTTAAATCAAAAGGCAAAATGGAAATCCATTTGTACCCATAACAAATTTTGCTTTAAATTTATTTTATACTTGTGAATTTCACAACATTATGCTTAACACATAGTTTTTTTTAGTATTTAAAAAAAAGCAAAACCCTTAATACTCATATGTTTCGCAATTTGAATCTATCGCTCAACTGAAAACTCTACTTTAAGAGTAGTATTTGGAGACTAAATTAGTTACATTAAAGAGCAATTTATAAAATAATTGTGTAAAAGGCAAAATTTTTAAGTCCTCTTTGACAAAAACTTTTATTTAAGTTACTTTAATATGCAAGTTTCTTTTATAGAATGTATATTTTTTTAAATTTTAAGTTGTATAAAGTACTATTTGTTAAAAGTTATTATCAAAAGTACATTTTATAAAAATAAGGTTTTATAAAAACTTACTTTTGCTTGCAAAAGTTCGTTTAACAAAAAGTATTTTTCATAAAAATGTAATTTTTATAAAAAGTACCTGCTGTACAAAGTATCAGCTACAAAGACAATTTCTTATATAAAAAAATATATGATATTTGAAATAAAAGATCTAACATAAAAGTAAGTTTTTTAAAGGTAACTTTTATGAAAGGTAACTTTTATAAAGGTAACTTTTATGAAAATGGATTTGGGATAGATTTTGCAAGTAACCATGCGTTTCTACGACGGTGGTTTGTAAAAATATACTAGCAAAGGGATGATAGTCGCATGTAAAAATAGAAAATTGGAAATAAAATTTAAATTGAATTCAAATGGCAAATGGTATAATTCATTAGAATGTAAATTGTACTTCTTGTATATTTAAAAATGGATGTGTAATTTATTTCCAAACGTTTAGGAAAATTTTTTTGAAAAAAACAAAACTGGTAACTCTATATATTTTCTGATAGGTCTAAGATCAGATATTTTTTTGAAATTTTTTTTCAGAAAAGAGAAACTTCATTGACAAAATTAGATTTGTTTTTCAGTGCAGTGCAAACATAAGAAACAAAAAAGCCAATTAAAATATTTCGCTAAGCCGACAATTAAGCTTAATGAATATATTGTTGCGAAGATGATTTATTAATAAATAATGATCAGCAAACATAAACAAATGGCGTAGAGATCTTATACTTACAAGACAACAGCAACAACATGCTTAAAATAAATTCTATCAACTAAGATAAACAACAGAAAACAAAAACAACTAACACAGAGCAAAATAAAATAAAGTAAATAGCCAACCAGGCGCCTGCACTAAATAACAATTACAACAATAATATGAGGTGAAAGTAGAATATTCTTTTATATGCGAGAACTGCTTAAAACAAGTATATAAGCACCACTCGCTAGGCAAATGAAATAATTTAATTTGAGTCAACAGTGAGTAAAGACGACAAAGTTACCATCATGTTTATTTTTGTGTATTTGAAGAAAATAAATCATTTAACTTAATTTAAAGCTCTAAAACAATAAAATAACTTAAAATAACAAAACGGTTATTAAAAGCAATAAACGTAACAATATAAAGAACGCTCTCTTATTTAGCTAATTATCTAAATAGTTAAGTTAAGCAATGAACGAAATGGTTATGCAAACATCTCTTCCCACTAATAACCAATTTAATTGAATTTATTCAAAATATAATTTCTGTTATTTGCACATTAATGTTATAAAATGTGTATTTTATAAATAAATTTAATTTAATAAAACAAACAAACAAAGGTCAAATAAATTATTTAGGTTAATTTGTTTAATTTAAAAATAATTTGATTTCATTTCATTATTTTTAAAAAACTGTAATCAGATTTAAATCTAATTTTAGATTAATTCACAATGCTTTAATGTTTAAAATTAACTGAAAATATGTAGCAGCTATTTATGATTGAAATAAAAAAGAGAAATGAAATGAGTTACCAAATAGTCGGCCGTGCTGGCAAGCTGGCGTTTAGCACCGGCTAGGGCTCGTCGTCTTGGATGGTTTCCTTTTCCAACTTACCCGGCTATGACACAGCTACAAAATAAAGAATCAGCCCGCTAAAAAAAAAAATAAAAAAAAATTGATGAGGGCCGGAGCAAATCCGACCAGTTTTTCCTCACACACACACTCCACATTATCCTGACAGATGGTCCGCAAAAAAGTTTCCCTCCCTCTTTGGGCTTAACGATAAGCTCACCATGGCATCGTAATTAAACTTTTGTTTTTAGAGGCCTCTATTATCAGCCTTGCAACCTTTCACCCTACCTACCGTCCACTAAATTAACCCCTCATTTCAAAGAAGTAACAAAATAAAATTCATTTCAAAAAATTCATACATCGTTTTTAATTAAAACAAAATCCAAGTGACAATTCAACAAGATTAAAAAAAAAACAAACACAACATTTCATTTCTTATCTATTTGCAATCTATGATAATTCTAGCCCCTTTTAATTACAAATCCACAATGTGATACATTTTATTACAAGAGGTTACGTTATAGAAAAACATCGTTATTTAATAGATTTATTCTCAAAAAGCTTAATAAGGAAATAATATGAATTTATTTAAGAAACCCTGCAGTTTTGATTTTTATGGTCACGTTTAGCATACCATTATCATGGCTAGCTTTTCAAATTGAAGTGTTGGCCCGTATCAGTCCAGATTTTGTTTTTATTTTATTCGTAAGAATATCGATACTCGTTGAAATCTCGCCGGGCCGATTATTTTATAACAAAAGATATTCTTATGTAAAGATAATAGTTGATCATATATGTATGTTATAAAATAAAAAAAAAAATTAATAAATAACAAAAGTACGGTTCATTAATGATTAATGAAAATATATGCGTACGCAAAATACATCTATTGACTATAGAAAGGAAATTTTTTATTTATTAAAACAGTGCTGCAATTTTCTGGAAACAAATCTTCCTTCGCTTCGAACATTTCCGGACCCTAAAAATGACTTTGATGATAAGGGAACGACTGACACAGACCGCAACTTCGTGAGCACTGCAGGCTTGCCTGTCCGTCCGTCTACAAGTCGGCACGGGTTTTTTTTACAGGAAGACACTTTACAAAATTGTGCAATTAGGCACACCGCGGAGACGAGAATACCAGACCTGAGCTTAACTCTTGGGACGCGCATTAGAGGTCAAATCTCGCCGGGGAATGGATAAATATCAATAACGTGAGATCAGATTTACATCTGCTCCTGGCCATGAAGCCTTAATCAGATGGTGGATCTAACCACTGCATAATTTGGAACGTCATGCTCGTCCTAGGAAGCCAAAGCTATAATTCTATGCAACAGAATTTTCTAGTTGCAACTTCGATGATTCCAGAGCAGGGCTGCAAATCATCCCTCCTTGCTTAAGAGTTGGAGACTTTCCAACTTCTGTCCAGAACACATGTCTAGCATGCTCACTGAACTGGATCATTCACCTAGCGTGTCATTAAGGGCGAAATGATCCTGGCCACCATATTAAACAAAAGACCTGATATGGGGCCGCGAAACCGCAACCACCACGATACTCCCATAAAGGGCCAACCTCAATAATCAGTCAGAGAACTATTAAAGGTCTAAAGAGACAAATGAACTCTGAAAAAACTCTGGAAATAAACTGGAGTTTCCAGTTGTACCCCTGCTGACTTCAGGGGACTGGGCTCCCTTTTTCCCCAGTTGCGCTGTGTCTAGATAGTCGAAGTTCTATAAAGACCATATTTATGTGCCCCCGGGGGGAAATATCGATAAATAAATGTTTTTCCTATAAACACAAAGATTAACATACAAGTTGTACGCAATATTCGTGTCGTTAGTGGCAAAGTACCTGGCACCGCCGGATGGCGATGCTAATAGTGGATTAACCACGGATCTCTCGTTAAAAATATGATCTGTTCAAGATCTTTCCTCCACTCGTCTTTACGAGTGTTCTCTTCCTTTCTTGACCGTTCGTTGATTCACTCCACAACTACTTTTGTTCTTTCCATCAACAGTTCTTTCCTCTTTTGATACCCATTAGATAAATGTTTCACTTGTTTTATTTAATTCACACCGCCTCTCTGTCACGTGCAGCAAAATATTTTGTCTCCTCCTCGGACAAAAGTTAAAATGGAAAAAGAAAGAAATATTTTTTCTCCCTGGCTTGCCACCATTTATTTTTCCTGCCAATCTAATAGCAGATCGAACTGCCTTATCTCCAATGAGTGTCATAAGTACAGGGTGCATACGACAAATATTTTAGTATTTTTTTGCTTATTAAAAAAAATACAGTAAGGATAAAACAGATTAAAACTTAAATTCTACAGTTTTTACATACGTTGTCTAATATTGCCTATTTTGTATGTGATTTAAGGAAATAACAAAAAATATAAAACTTTTTTATGAACTTCTTTTGATTTTACATTGTTTTTGCTTATAAATTGACATTGACTTTTTCGGATAAGCACTTAGGAGATGACCCCTCCCTACACATGCATGCATTGTGCTGGAACTAGGAAATTAGGTTATGGGGAAAAGGAAAGATGGAGTAGTGTTTGTGGACATTCAATTTGAACTTTCCTACATTGAAAGTGACAGAAAAGACCACTGGAGGGAGTTTATGTTCTGATAAAAAATGAATTTTCTGTGTTATGTGTAATGCGATTCACTAGTCAATCAACCATAAATGGATGCGATCTTAAAAAAATATCGTAGAAACGATAAAACAGTGAAAGACATCCTACATTGTGTCGAAATTTATAAGAATCAATAGAGTTGAATACCCTAATGTCCCCAATGAGCCTCTTGGCTCTCTGCTGTGCGCGGTCTAGCAACTCTAAAATATACTTTGAATTGCCAGTCCATATATAAGAGCTGTATTCTATATTTGGACGGATTTAGGAGGTTAAATAGTACGCAGAGCGGATGGAGTGAAGTATCTCTTACACCGTTTTAGAAAACCAAGGCACTTGAAAGCTTCTTTAGAAACCTGAAAAATGTGTTTAGTTCATCGAACATCACACTGAATTTCCATGCCAAGAACATCAAAACTTTCCGATTTCGTAATACCTATATTACCCATAGTAGCAGATTCAGCATCATTTCCGAACACAGATCTATGCGTAAGTATGCAACGTTGCATTTTAGAACTGAATTAAAAAAGGTTGTGGGTTACCCATAAACTCGAAGAGTTTAAAAAATTTGTTTAAAGTCCAATAAATTAATTTTTTAATTTTATGTGAAAAATTGCAGCATTGTTAAAATAAAATGATGGCCATTATCTTCTCAGAAAATAAAGTAATTAAATATAATTTTTTTATGGAACTTTCAGTAGATGAAAATGTGCTATTCTTAGAGTCTATATTTTTACATGCACACATTGTGCTTATAGTGTTTAATTTTTCTTTAAAGATTTCTTTAACTTTTATAGTTATACAAGTGCATAAATAATAAATTTCATTCTGTTTTAAGTTCTCATTTTTCCAAGCATCAGCAAAGCAAAATCAAAATTTTACATTTTTTTAAATGTTTGTACATCATTTTCATTTTTTACTTAACCATGACCTTCTTCAATAAAAAAAAACCTTACGCATACAATTAAATAATTTATTATAAAAAAGCATACAAAACTTAAAACAAAAAAAAAAAAGAAAAAAATAACTACAATAACAATGTCACTATAGAAGATTTCAACTTTTTATTTTGCCTTTTTGTTATGCTGTTATTATATAATTTCTTTCCGTTTTTTGCTACAATTATTTACCAGTTGAGTTTTTTCTCCTGCGTTCAAATTTAAATGTGAGACTCACAAAATGGCTATAAGATTAAATGTGGTCGCTGCAAGCCATGTCAAAAAAGTCAAATGTACATTTAAATAATTGCAAGGGTTGTGAGAATGAAATTAGAAAATGAAAAAGAAGGGCCGGGGAATGAATAATGAAACATTTTAGAATCATTCAAAATGTGGCATAAATATTTAGTTATTTAAATTATACGGACACAAAGTTAAAAAATTCGCATTAAATTTATACAGTGGCAAACAGACAAAAAAACCTTGACATGAACTTGTTGTCACTTAAAATAAAAAAAGTAATTTTTGTATTTTTTTACGTTTTTATATTTTTACAAAAGGAGAATTTAAACACTTGTAGAAAAGTTTGAGACAAGTGTTTATTTCATGCTTTTCTTATATTTTCTCCGCGTTCATTGACAAGGATGTTATAGAAATGTAGTAAAAATATAATAAAAATATTTTGCAGACAAGTGAAGATATCAAATGAATAAAGTATTTCTTTTTTTTTTTTATTTACATTTGGCGCAAAAAAGCAAAGAATACTGAATTCAATTATTTTAATTGACAACCAAAAAGTAAATGTGAAATGTTATTTCAAAATGATACTTTACTTAATACTTTACTTAATAACATTAATACGAATAAGAGACTGATGCCAGCTATGGTTTGTGTTTTTGTGTGCTTTAAAATTTAATACACATATTTTTTGTCACTTCTTTATAATAAAATAGTTCTATTGAAATACTTAATTGCAAATTATAAAATCGATATTCCTTAAACTTTAATGATTTTAAGTTACACAAATTAAATTTATAACAGATGACCAATTTTAAGTCAGGCTTAATCTTACGATAAGTCATTTAATTAATTTTAAATCAATAAATTAGTTTATATTTTAGATAGAGCGTTATTAGTAGAAATGACCGCACAAACTAAAACCTGAATGAATATAAATGAATAAAATCATTTTATAATTTTTATTTTTTTACAGCCTTTTTTTTTTATTTAATTAAATATGAACTAATCTTTTAACGGTCTTTTAAATAATTTAACGATTTTATTTTTCTCGATATTTCGCTTTCCTGTGGAAAGCTTCTTCAGGAAATTATTTTTTATATTTTCAAAAACAAAAATTATAACAATTTTTTCAAAATATAAAAAATAATTTCCTGAAGAAGCTTTCCACAGGAAAGCGAAATATCGAGAAAAATAAAATCGTTAAATTATTTAAAAGACTGTTAAAAGATTAGTTCATATTTAATTAAATCATTTTATAATAAAATCCATCTCAATGCTGAGCCTTATGATCGGATACAGCGCTGCCAAACCAGAGATTTTAAAATATTATTGAAACCTTTAAGTGGCGTAATTTTAATTTGGATTTAATAAAAACATTATAAAACGAGTATCCGTGTATTACGTGCGCAACATGTAATATTACAACAAAACCGTTTTCGTCATATGATGGTACATTTTCAACTCAGCCGTTAGAACTAGTCCATACAGACGTATGTGAACCTATTCGTGTTCCTTCTCAAAGTGGTTCTATATATTTTATTACGTTTATTGACGACTTTTCACGCTTTATAACTGTATATTTTCTAAAACATAAATCTGATGCATTTAATGTTATTAAAGACTTTGTTAATTTTACTGAAAATCAAACTGGGTTTAATCTTAAAAAAATTAAGAACAGATAATGGTACAGAATATCTAACACAAGACTTTACAATTTTTGCACGCGAACGAGATATTTTACATCAAACAACAAATAGTTATACACCACAGCAAAACGGAATCGTCGAAGGGACAAACCGTACTTTAATGGAAATGGCACGTTGTATGTTGGAAAATTCAAAGGTATCCAAAAGTTTATGGACGGAAGCCATTAATACTTCAGTTTACATTCGTAATCGTTCACCCTTCAAAGATTTAAAAAATAACACACCATATTATATGTGGTTTGGTAGAAAGCCATATGTTTCACACCTTAGAACTTTTGGATGTGATGCCATAGCTTTAAATAAAAAGCCTGGAAGAAATAAATTGTTGCCAAAAGGAAATATGTTAGTTTCTGTTGGATATTCTTCAACTACAAAAGGTTATCGCTTATATAATAAAGTTCGTAAAAAGATTGTTATATCAAGCGGCGTTTTATTTTTTGAAAAATCATTTAATTGCTTTAATCAGGAAAAACGAGACAATTATTGGTTTACATTGAGCAATAATAAAACAAACGCTAATGAAAATCACTCTAGCTCGACAGATGAGCCTACACTTGATTCGAATATAAATCCAGTAGGAGAAGAACCTGACTCAGATCAAAGCGATATTTTAGAAAATGTTGGTGAAAAACGCAAAAGAGGGATACCGCATGGCAAATCTAAAGAGGAAACTACAGAAAGACCTCATAAATATTATTTACGAGATAGGACGCCAGGAATATTAAATAAAATATCTGAATTGCCTGAAGATCCAAAGAACGTGAAAGAAGCCATGGGTAGCGATAATGCTGGAGAATGGAGTTTAGCAATGACTGAAGAGTTTAATAATATAATGAAAAACAAAACCTGGAGTCTTGTGGTTCCACCAGAAAACAAAAACATTATTGGCTGTAGATGGATATTTACTACAAAACGAAAATCTGATGGAAAAATCGAAAGGTATAAAGCTCGGCTTGTAGCCCAAGGTTGTTTTCAAAAGCCCGGAGTGGATAACACAGACACTTATGCGCCAGTTGTTCATCACTGTACCGTTAGACTGTTGCTAGCATTATCTGCACGTTATGGATTATTTTTTAATCATGTCGATATAGTTTCAGCTTACCTAAATGGCGAATTACAAGAAAAAATAAATATGTACCAACCGGAAATATTTAAAGACCACAACAACAAAGTTCCCCAACTCAGAAGGTGGACTACATAAAAGTAATATAGTAATTAGGTCTTCTGGCATACCAACATCAATTTCCCTTAAATCACTTGCAATACCACAGAAATTATTAATTTGAATAGCAAACTTTTCAGATGTGCTAAACTGAAATTTCACTAGTTTTTTTAATAAATTTACTTTCCTGGCTGGCACTTTCGCCTGGTAAACGCTGATTAATTTGTACCATGCCTCTTTTTTTTATTGATTTTACGCTTAAAAATATGGCCGCCAACGCCTTTTTGTTAATAGCGTTCCATGTTGCATATTCCTCAGTTTTCGAAACAACGGGTTGACTACCTTCAATAACGTTCCAATAATCCATTGAAATAAGTAAACTTTTCATCTGGACCGATCATGATGAATAATTGTCACAAGACAACTTTTCTATTGGTATCAATGTACCCGACATATTGAATTTTAGACGTTTAATCAAGTTAATAATTATGTTTAAAAATTTTTACACTTATTTTTATTTAACAACCGCGTGGCAACTGGGCCCATAACCTTTGTTAGCGAATTTGCAGGTACTTAGCAGTAGACAAATAAAACACGCCCGTTACTTATCAATTCTCATAACTCACTTGTAAAATAGAAAAAAAAAAACAAAAGACAACGCAAAGAATAAAAAACAATAAGTATAACTGTACTATTATACATAAGATTAATTAGGCATTTACTTGTATGAATCTGTGTTGCATTTTTATATAAAAATATTATGTTTAAATATAACAATTTTTTATACCAAAAATTTCTACCAAAAATCAAATGAAACGAAATCAAGTAAATCATATCTGTCGCATTAACGCTCATGTTTATAAACAAATTTTTAAAACGATTTAAAACATTATAAAAAAATCTTTTATATTGAAAAAATAATAATTTTTTTTTTTAAATCAATAGATTTTGTTGTTGTTTTTTAAGTATCATTATTTTGTTTTTGACAAGTTTTCCTATTTCATAGGAAGAAGCAGCTTGTACAGCAAAACTTACACAGTTCCCAAAAAAGTTTAAAAAACCCCAAAAAACTGTTTTTAGCTAGCATTAGTCGTATTACATTCTAACTTAACAAAACCGTCATGACCACAAAAAAATGTTCATAATTTGCTTCGAAGCTTTTCACCGCAGCCATACGAATATGAACAAAATGGTTTCAAGATGATATTTATGTTTCTGCAAAATGTACATTGTGACACCTTTTAGAGAAATAAATATTTTTTATATTTTTTTTTTTGTTTAATTTACAGAAAATTAAGTAGAGACTATTTCTTTGCAAAATGTTAGCCAGTTTTGCTCGCTTCCGATAAATGTTATACCACAGGCTGATATCTATAAACAGTATTCAGAAATAAAAATTAAATGAAAATCATATGAAAAAGTTTCTGTCACAGAAATTTTCCCATAAATTTAAGAAGTGGGAAATGAAATTTTACTTCCTTTAGTGTTATAGTGTCTGTGAAATTTTATTTAAGTAATTTACTCCTTTGAAAACTACCAAAGAATCTTTCTCTGTTCAACCTACAAGTAGAAGGCCTTGTTTTCCCTTTAATTTTCAAGTAAACAACTGCGTAGGTAAACCACCTAAATATTCTAAATAAATTATTGAACTTTTGATAATCTTGTGGATTTCACTTTCTAGAAAGCTCATGTTTTGTTCTCTATTTTTGCTTTTTCTGTTTGTTAAAACAATTAATTGTCTTGTTTCTACTTGTACACATTGTTGTCGAAGTTTTCCATTCTTTCGCTTGTTAACCAAACAATTTTAGTAAATTTTTTGAAATAAGTGTTTGTTTTAATATTTATATCTAGAGCTAAAAATATTTAAACAAAATTTATTAAGTTGTTAAACGAACCACTAGCTATAAATTAGTAGTAGTACTATTTTTTAATACATATTTTATAGTTACCCATTTTAAAGTTTTAGCTCCACGACTCTGTCATTAAGGATTTTTTGTCATTAGATAAATCTTCAACTTAGTTAATAAACTGATTATTAAAAAGAAAATGATGTCATCATCATCATCAATGGTGTTTTATAGACTAAATTTTTTTTTTGAATCTTCTATGTATGTATTTCCTGTATTAGCTTCGTGTGTAGTTTTAGAATAATTATTGGCCCACCTCCTCAGCTAAAACAAATATCCATGCAAAACCCATAGCAAAAAAATCAGGCTCGTTTTTAATTCTATTAAGATATTAAAACTTAAAATTCATAGTTACACGATATATCATTTTCGTTAACGATATAGCTGAAATAGTGACGAGTATGTATCCCATTTTATTTTTATTCGCATGCATTAATCATACGTCACAGCTAATGCTGGTAGTACTTCGGTGAACAAAAATCGCTACTGACCTTTAGAAAAGAAAACTGATTTACCATGCTAAAGCATTTTATCGACTTTTATTATATATTTATTGATAAACATACTATTAATGCTGGTAGTGCCAATCCGTGTTTTTTCTTATAGAGGTATAGTTGGCAATACCATTTTATCACCTGTAAAGTAATTTGTTTTTATGTTTACAAATAGTATGAAAATCGAAATACATATCGCACACTATATCCATTTTAGGGTCAATATACTCGTCTATCAGAGCAGTTATTTCGGTTAACTATGGAACGTTGCCATACCTTGTTTACTCTTATAAATAATACGCGTGCTTAGAGACATCACACAGTGTGCACAGAAGGAGTCTTTGCTGCTGTAGAGCGCAGCCTAGAGGAAGATCGGACTCAGTCTGTCTGCCAATGTGGACAGGAATTTTATATGTGTCTGCCCACTTTATTCAATAAAGATCTTCGTTCGCATGCTTATTTGGTGGATGAACCAAGATTGTCGTTGATCCCGATTTTCGTAATTATAATGTTTAGTGATGTTTCAGTAGATACGTTGATACACAAAACGCCGCTCTGGGAGTAATGATAATCCTTAAATGTATCTTGACACATCGTTGCATTCAGAAAAATTAATTGTTTTATTAATAAATAGTGCTGCCTATAGAGACATGTATACTTTTATACTTTTTGTCCATCAATTAAATAACCATGATGTACAGGAGCTGCGATTCCAAGAAGACTGCACAACACGTCACGTAGCTCGTGCCACAATTAATTTATTAAAGAAAACGTTTGGTAACCCGTAGAATATTTTCTGCTGGGATATGTGAAATCGTAGTCTTCTTATCTATGACAATAAGCCAAATATTTACAATTTTAAGGATAACATTCGCCGCTATGTTGCCGATATACGGCCACAAATGTTAATAAAAGTCATTAAAAATTGTAACGACACTTTCTCGCGTAAAGCTCGCGGCGTCCAGGGTTCGTTACAAAAAAATGTTGCTTCACTAATATTACAAGAGACACTTTTGTTTTACAAAAAAATTTTCTTTTATAATCCACTCTTAAACTAAGTTAAAATTATACTACAGCACTACTGAGCACGCCAACGATGATCCACCGCTTCGTGGCCCTCACGAGTTCTCTCCACCGGCTAGCCTACTGCTTCTCACACTGGAGCGAATAAGATTCTCGTCCAGTCCAATTTTTGACTTGTTGCGGTTGTCACGAATAACATTCTGAGACAACTTTTTCACGTCTAAATTGGTGTTAGCCTTTTTACGATCTTGTCCGTCTTGTTCAGCTAGGGCGAATAAAATTCTGGCCTTGCTGAACAAAGCGCGGCCTAGCTCTGGCCTCAGTCACCTGGGCGAATAAAATTCTGGCCAGGTGAAGCAGCGACAGAACTTGTTTGGCCGTAGACCTGAGCTATACTCAATTAATTCAAAGTCGAATAAAATTTGACTCTGATTAACTAAGCTGAACCGATTCGCAAGACTATTTTAATTAAGTTGAATAAAATTCTTACTCACTTAAAAGGAGTCTTGCCCGGTTGCTTGCCCGTGGCCAACTCTTCTCAAAAGCGTTATTATTTCGCTTTTATATGTTTCTGCCAGGCACACATACACACCCATACCACTAAACGACAGCTGCATGCGATTGTTCAGGGTTGTGTTTAATGGTATGTTTTCCTTACGGATGTATCTTCATGTTAATAGGTGGCGCTTCTTAACGGCTATTATAATTTCAAATATTTCATTAACAAATAATAAATGTAATTATAAAATATAATTATGAATTATATAAAATGAAAAGTGTATAATAATAATGTTCTCTCTTAAAAAAAATATGAAATTCATTAAACAATAAATATTCAGAAATGTAAAAAATGTAAAAATTTATGAAATCCAGTAAAAAAAAAATTAAAAATATATATATAGAGTCTAATTGCTTTTGATTTAATTGCTATGTGATCCAAAAACAAGCCTGCCGACTTTTGGTCGTCACAAGAGGGAGCTAGAAGCCATATTTAAATTATAGCGCTAGAGGCCTATCTTTCAAATGAAGTAATTATAATTTTAATCTACAAAAATTCAGTGTAATTATAAAACTCTTTTCAAACTTAAGGTTTCAGAATTATAATATTTTCAATTTTAGACTTATTATAAGAAAGAAATTATTTTAAATGGAATTAGTCGAAGAAGCAATTGTAAAATGTATATGAAAATCTACATAATAATTCTCAAACAGTTTGCTGTTAAAAATATTTTTATATATTGCTAGATTGAACAATTTGTAAGACTGAAACTTGGCGGTTTAGATATTATTTTTGCTTATTCGCGCCTTAGAATTTTCTTAATCGAATATCGAATCTCTAATAGGTACTTTATGTTAAAAATTCTCATAAAATATTTATTAGCAAAAAAATAATATTTTATTTTATTTATTTACAAATTTATTATAATTAAAATCACAATGAATCAAAAGCTAAAAACGCTAGCTACGATGGCTATCGGCTTATTATTTCATGTATGTACATACATGTATATTCAGAAATTTGATGGTGAAGTTTTCAAAATTTAAATTTGATTGTGCAAAGAAGTTTTTTTTTAGGAATTCAAAGATTTTGTTAATAATATTATTAGTTGGAGTATTTTAGCAAGTCAACGATGCTAGTAGATTTACAAACCGATACGAGTAAGTTTAAGAGAGTTGGATAGTCTGCCAAGATATGAAAAACTGTCAATGATGGAGAGCCACAGAAAGTGCATGTTGGTTGAAGAGTGAGGCATGTGTGTGTTAGACGTAGCTTTGTGATGTATTTATTTTGTAAACAGCTGGTTAAAGATGGCGGAATTAACGGCTGTTTTGTGAGGCTGAAGCTCTTATAGGTGTGGCTGTATTTGTTCCATTTGTATTCTAAGGATATATTGAATTTTGCGTTAGCACATCTTGTTAGAAATTTTCTGGATTTTGGAATAAATAAGTATGTTGGTTGCTGGATTACTGTTTTTGCCGCTAGGTCTGCTGCCTCGTTGCCTATAATGCCAATGTGGCTAGGGATCCATAGCAGTCTAATATTTTCATTCATTTTTATTATCAGTTGTTGTATAGATATAATCAATTCGTTCTTATTGTTCTGATTTAAAGCAGCATCAAATGTGGAACAACTGTCTGTGCAGATTATATATTTTCCATGTGAGATTTGGTAGAGCTGTAGTGATTCAATTATTGCTACGGCTTCAGTTTCAACTATAGTTGTACTTTGGGGTAATAGGCCTATTTTCAGCGTACTTCCTGATTCGTCAGATATGACAAAGCCAACGTGTTTTGTGGTCTTTGATCCGTCGGTGAAAATGAATTTCCAACCTTTTTTCTTGTATTCGCTGTACATCTCCTTAAATTGGGATTTGAAAACAATGGGATTTGTATTATCTTTGCTAAAATTTCGCAAATTTCCTAAAAAGTTGTTGGGTCGAAGCATCTAGGGGGAGGTGGGTCATTTTATTACTGCTTTTATAGCTCAACTGCAAGAATTCATGATTTATACGTCTCAAATATAAAGCACAAGTGTATTCAAAACTTTATACAAAAACAAAGTATAAATTGTGTTTTAATAATGAATATGTCATGAAAATATGTAACATAAAATGTTTTTTTTTTTTAAATTGATAAAATGATAAGAAATAAGTGCGGAGGAACAAATGTGAGTTAAAGTTAGTCTTAAAACTACAATGATTTCTCTTTACTGAGCGCTTAAGCCACTTGTTCATTACGTTGATAAATTTGATATGAAACATGTAATGGCTCAAGCGCACATAACGCAAGCGTTTATCGAAAAACTTCGCGGAATGAAATAGTTTCGTTTTCATTTGTATTTATTTTTATTCTGCTTTTATTAGCTTTAAAATGAAGAAAAGAAATTAAAACATTAAAATTTTCACCTAAATATAGTTGTTAGCTTTAAAAATTGCAAATAAAATAAATTTTTTAAAACATAAATAAATAATTAAGTAAATAAAAAGCTTCATTAAATTTTATGAAATAAAACTTTGATTGATTGATTTTCTTTTGTTTAGCTTGCATTTTTTTAAACGATTTTAGTATTTATTTTCAACGAATCGAAACATTTAAATAATGAAAATAAACATGAGAAGTACTAAAATAACAATAAGGAATAAAAGATCAAATTGAAAATCAAAGATACATAGCTTTCATCAATTTTGGATCTGGGATGTGGGAGGTTAAAATCAAATAGAACAAACAAAGTACCACAGAGTGTTTAACAATAAAAATTATAAAATTATCTCATCCACATCATTATTTTGATCATTGTGAATTAAATGTTTCTCATATAAACATTTACAAAATTAATTATTAAATAAACAAATAAATGTTGAAGAACATTCATTTCTATGGGGAAATAGCGAAGCAACGTTGTGATAATAAACAAAAATTGTGATAATAAAAGAAGTCTTAACAATAAGTGTAATTTACGAATTAATATTTAATATCATATGATAGGCTTTTTATAGGATCTATAAAGTGATAAAGTGTTTATATTACTGCGAAGATGATTTGTTTAAGTTTTAAAAGAAAATAATTATTTAGTATTTTACAAACTGCGTAGTTTTCTAAAAAATCTTATACGCACAAGACACTTATAAGGAATTTCACGAAATGAGCTATACAATAGAAAAAAACAAGCAATTTATACAAACAAAACACACAGTCAGGCAGGAGTCTACACTGAACAATAATAACGACAATAATATGGCATGATTTGAAAGTAGAATATTCTTGTATATGCGAAAGCCGCTCAAAACAGACACATATAAGCACGAGTCGCTGGCAAATGAGATGAATACAAGTTAGACATCATTGTGAAAAGACAAAGCATATTTTAAGGCATTACAGTGGTGAAGTTACCACCGTGTTTATTTTGTGTGTATTCAAAGTAAATAAATCGTTTAATTTAATTTAAAACTCTAAAGTGCTGTGCTATTATCTGCCAATAAAAGAAATCTATATAACAAAATGTTTATTAAAAGGGACAAACGTTAGTACGTTATATTTTAAGAATCTAGTAATCGAAATTATATGAATTTTTTTTTTTAAGGGGCAAGAGCGAAAATTGGAAAAAAAATTTTATATCAAATATAATTATAATAAAGGTTCTAAAGTATTCGTACAAAAATTACATTCAATAGAATGAAATGCGATTTCAAAGACACTACATTTTGTGCAATTATGTATCTTACACCAAGTTTATATATTAAGAAAATTAGATCTAGTTTGCTCGAATAATAATTATATTTTCTGATATGTGCATATTTTTTCCGACGGATTTTAATTTACTTTTATTTGGGTAGGGTTTTACGTCGATCCTCTTTAGTGTTCTCTCTAAAGATGGCAAACGGCCAACCGAAACCAGTTTGTTCACAAACCAAATTTGACGAGGCTCGACGTAAAACCGTACCCAAATATATGTAATTATATTTTCCTCTGAAAAGTATAATGTAAATTATTTCATATTGTCGGTATTTACAAACATTACGTTACAATTATCCCAACAAGTGGTAGAAGAAGATGAAAATTTGCAAAAAATAAAAAAATTAAATTCCTATCTAAAAATTAAAGATAATTCAAATTTTAATAAAATATCGAGTATTTTCTAAAAATTCCAAATTCAATTTTTGTTTTCATTAGTAAAAAATATACAACAATAAAAATTATAATAAAAGTCTTTTGTACGATTTCAGGTGTTTAGCTATAACGATTACAAAGAAACTAACCTTTACCAACCAAATAATGATAAAAAAAAATAATTTTTTTAAAAAACATAAATTCATAAATCGAATCGAGAATCTTTTAGAAACAAAATCTTGAATTTATAATTTTAAAATTTTTCAGTAAATATTGAAATTTATTTAAAATAAAATTTTTAAAAAAAGTTCCTCTAAAATTAAAAAATTATGAGACGAGCTCTCCTCGAACCCTTAAATATCAACGCGTGCTTGAGTATTTCTTATGCTGCTCCTTCAGTTTTCCTATAATTCAGAGTATTACAATGTTTTTCCTGCAAAGTGTCAGTGTTACCATAGTGTTTTTATTTTATTATAAACTTATAATTTTGGCAAAAACAGAAAATTCATATACATATTTTTTTCGTTTTTACATTTTTTCTACGTTGCTTTATTTAATTGCGCTGTAAAGTTTCACTTACATTTTTGCTTTGCAAAAAATAAGCCGAAAGACAGAAAACTTTCTTTATTTTTAGCTATTAAGAAAATCCACTTGAAGTTTAATAGTTTTTATTTCTTTTCTCTTCTCATTTTTCTTGGCTTTATGAAGTAAAATGTAGTCTGCTGTTGCTACCAAATATTACAAGGATTGTAGACCTTAATATCATTTGTATAGATTCTTCAAGTCATACAATGAAAATAAAGTGAAAAAGAAAATCTTATTTCTGTTGAAACATTACTGAAATAATAGCGTTGCTCTAGTGCTTTAAAACTTTTTAATGAGCTTTTAAGTAGAAAAGAAGAAAGGAAACATTATTAAAGTGGTGTTACAACGTAGGATGATTACAATGATTTTTATACATTTTTCGTGTAGAAGGAATGTTTAGAAAATTAAAACTAAATAAAACTGGAATAAGTGTTATCAATCAAAGGTTTTTGAAGGTAAATTGTAGAAGGAGGATTTTAAACTTTCTTTAAATATAATTAATTTCATTTAGCTTAACTTTATCATAGTTATCCAATTACACCTGTAATTTGATTCATTGTTGAATTAATTCATTCATCATAAGACTGTTCTAATAACAAATAATATTTTAATATTATTTTTCTTTAATTATTGAATAACACAATGCCCAGCCTCTAGTTAACTCTTAATGGTAAAACAAGACAAATCTGCAATTTTAAACAAAAATATTTGGCATAAGAAATAAGACCCTAATTAAATTGCTGCTAGTTACTTGTTGCTACAAAATAATTTTCATTTCTTTTTATACTCCTCACCACAGGTGTGAGGGGTTTGAAAAGTTTGTCATTCCATTCTAACTAAGTCCTACAATATTCATGTTCGACTCCATAAACTATAAATATTCGTGATATACTTATGCATAGAGAATTTGATTTAACATTTCTAGTCTATAGGTCTGTTAATAATCGAGCTAAAGGCCCGATATCAAACCACAAAAAATCAACCCCTCTAAACTGTCAGGTATAGTTTTAAAAGTGGTGCTGTTAAAATTCAGCATTTAGTCCTTGTATGGTGGATTTAGGGGTCAAAAAAAGGCTAGCGAATAAGGTTGTATATTTTGTGTCAGTTTTTTCTTTGTAGTTTTAAAAGCCTAAATTTTAGAAAATAAACCTCTAGATTACTAAGTATTCTTTGCTAAAAAATTGTTTTTGCAGTAAATATTTGAAATTTCATTAAAAAACGAGAATTTAATCTGCAATTGAATCTTGATCGGCTTTTAGTAGACCATATTTAGGAAATACTAGGTCAAAGGATGGCGCTAATGGAATGAAAGAGAATGATCAAAAAACCTCGAATGAGTATAGAAGGATAAAGGGAACTTTGGTTGCCACATGTTTTCACTTTGTTCATGGTTAATTTATGCTTTGCGCCGTAACATATAGTTACGTTTTTTTTCTTCTTTTTCTTTTTTTTACAAAACAATAATACAGCACTTTAGAGTTTTAAATTAAATTAAACGATTTATTTATTTCAATACACATAAAATAAATACAATGGTAACTTTGCCATTGTAACGCCTTAAAAATTAATTTATTATTTTGTTGTCTTTTCTCAACGATATCTCAATTTGAATTAATTCATTTACTCAGCAAGTGGTTCTTATATGGCTCTTTTAACGATTCTCGCATATACAAGAATATTCTACTCTATATTTTTGTTGTTAACATTCAGGAAAGGCGCCTGCTTGACTGTGTGTTTTTTTGTTCTGTGTTAGTTGTTATTGTTTTCTGTTTTTCGTAAAATTTATAGCAAGCAATGTTGTTTTTGTCTTGTGTGTATAAGATTTCTTAGAAAACTACCCAGTTTCTCAAACACACAATAGGTTATTTCGTTTACTTTATTGCTGACAATTTTTCTTTCTTTTCTTTCAAAACTTAAACAAATTATCTTTGGAAGAATATATAAAAAACCATTACGATAGGCAATGGAACGTAGGCGGCTTTTTCTAAATTTTAAGAAACGAAAAACCAAACTTAAGAGTCGGGTATCGTTTGAATTAAAAATTGAATTTAAATTCACAATTAAAAACAATGTGTTAAGCACACAAACCTGTAGTAGTTTTAGTCCCATACTTCATGTCTAAAAATTACAAATATTTAAGATATTAATTTAACTGCTTATATTGAAATGCTGGAAATGCTGAAGTGAGAAGGCTTATAGTTTTGTAGGTCTTCATTATTTACTTTTCATCAACGCAGCTAATGTAGATATTGGGCTTCGCTAGGATCTACTATTTTAATAATTTAAAATATATCGTTCTAAAAGAAAACTTGACTGTTGGACTCTCCTTTAAATTACAAAATATATGTTTCATCTGAGACACATTAATTAATGTTGCTTATAATAGCGACAACTTCCTTCTAAATAAAAGTATTGGCTAATTTAACAACTTGAACAATCTAAAGAGCTTCCTAACGCAATAAATGTCAGTTTTGTAAATCAATATTCTTTTAATTGGCTTCATAAAATTAAAACAGTTTGATTATGTTCGAATGGAACGCTTTTAAGGATTTATTTTTTCATAAAATAATATATGAATACTAAATATTATACTAAAATATCTAAGCAATTTTATTATTCGTGCTCGATTCCTTTAAATAAATATTTCATGATATTCTCACGAAATATTTATTACAAAAATTTTTATTAAAAAATAAACATTTTATGATATTCTCATAAAACATTTATTTCAATAAAAATAAAAAATATTTGAAATGTATTACTGCGAAATATCGAAAAAATAATAAAAATAAAAGTTTTTTAAAAATGTTTTATTAAATAGTGACCTAGTGCTTTATACTTAACTACTAAAAAATATTAAAAAGGTCAAAAAACTATAACTACTATACGTTCTATTTAATTTAAATTGTGTTTGTTTTTGCTCAAGTTTAATTGGTTTTTGTTATTTGTCTAAATGTTAAGTTAGGAATGTAATCAATATTATAGTGTAAGTATATTATTGTGGTGTATTTAATTGTAATAACGTAAGATTTTAATTTTTAAAATAGACAAAACCCTTGAGAGAGTCAACAAAAATTAACGAAACGTTGGGTAAAAGTGTAATAAAAAGTTTCTATTGACACGCAATATATTAGGCCTGACTAGCTAAAGTTTATAAAATTAACAACACTGAAAACGAGAAGGTTTTTTTCACCAACTTGCTTTCTTTTGCTGTGAACCTGGATTGTTCAGTGAATCAAATTGGAAGGTAATCAATCCACATGTTCCGTATTGTGATCCCACCGGGGAATCATTACGTGTGCACCAGGGGTAGAAGAGAGTTTAATCTCCACAAGGCAAGCAGGAGTCTACTGGGCAACTCCAGGTTATTTCCACGAGAAACAGTTATCCACAGAGTTCAGTTTCATTAGCTGTTTTTTGATTGATTATTAAGGTTGGCCCCTCGGAAGCATCGTGGTGGTTGTGGTTTTGCAGGTCCGAATCATTCACCAATGAGCATGCTTGTCATGTGTTCTGGACCAGGAGTTGAATAGTTTCCAACTCTTCAGCAAGGAGTGAGGGTGGAGGCTGTCGTGGTTGCAACTATGAGTGACGCTACATATAACCCAAGTGGTTTTATCCATCATCAGGTTATGGCTTACACAGCTAGTTACTGATGTAAATCTGTCTGATATGTCTGTCTATATTTGAATATCTTTTTATAAAATTTGTAATAATGGAATTTTGATAATGAAATATATTTATTTTTACAAAGCAAAAGTTAAGAAAAATAAATAAAAACAAATCAAGCGATAAACGGTAACCCAAAATGAGAGGATAAAAAAAATATTTTTAAATTTATCTATTTTGTTTTAGCACAAAATAGAAAAAATTATTATTATTTTTTATAGAACTTGAAAAATTTGCAACATTTGGTCCAAAATAAAAATTTTACTGACTAATAGTCGGCAGAAACGACACAAATTTATTAAACAACAATAAAGAAATTATGTGTTACAGTTTTTTGTTGTTTTTAAAATATAAAAGGCCTACAATGATATATTGAAATAATAAAATTTAAAAGAAAATTAAACAACATACTTAATTATCAATCTGAATTGGGTTTCCTCTGTTTGCATTTAATTGTCTTATATTTTCTTCGAAAGCCAATCTTCTTTTATAAAATGAAACTGAAAAATATCATTAATGTATTTGTTTTCTTTGTCTTCTACTTTATTTGGATTTACAAGTTTTTCTTTTCAAAATTAAAACTTTTCCCCTTTTCCAGAGTCGTTTTAAGTGTAGAGCTTAATGAAAATACAATAAAATTAAGTTTGTTAGTCTTTTGATTTCAAGAATAAAAGAGAAAAAGGGATAAAAATAATCCTGATGGAAAAAAACTGTCTAGAACAGTGATGGGCGAACTTTTTGGGTGGCGGGCGAATAAATTAAAAAAAAATCTTGCGGCTGGCCATTAAATTAAAAAACTTAGAGGGTCATTCATTAAAAAATTATGGGGTTGGTGTTCAATTAAAAGTTCAGTTTAAGCTAAATATTTATTAGTTATATTACGTAATATTTTAAAACGACATAATATGATTTTAAGATTTTCCAAATGTATGGGAAGCATGGATCTGTTTCTGACTAGACATAATTTCCTCAAAATCTGGTTACTGCTGGAAGCATGCGACTTTTAATAAATTAAATAGACTCTCGTCTGACAATCGGTTTCTTATTGAAATTTTTCTGCAGTTCATTACTGAAAAGGCCTGTTCACATAAATATGATGTGATGTGATGATTAATTAACTTTAGAAATTCATCTTTTGGTAAAGATTTATAGAAATTAAGCTTAGCTGTACTTAAAAATAGCTGTTTTAAATTATTATTACATTGCAATTCTATAATTTCCAATTGTAGATCATATGGAACATTCTCAGGATTAACATTAAAAGGCATTGAAAAAATATCTAAACATGGTTGGATTTTTTTAAAGTCAGCAAATCTAGCCTCAAATTCTGAAAACAGTTTTAATAAAGATTGTGAAAAGACTTTTAACTTCTCTTCACTCACAGGCCTAAAAGAATTAAGTCTTGGAAAATGATTCAAATGATTCAAATCATTTTTCCCAAACATTTAGAAAATATAAACAATTGAGACTTCAAACTGCCCCAAGTTTCATCTATAAATTGATTTCTTCCCTGTAACTTCTTGTTCCGTTTATTATAGTGCTCGAGTAAATCCGTGAAAAAAGCAAACTCGATGCACCAATTCTTATCCTCCAATATTTCCCACTCATCCCAAAGTTCAGTTTTGGTTTTTAGAAAAACTTTAATTTCTTCGAGAAGACTCCAAACTCTCGAGAAGGCATGCCCACAACTCAGCCACCTGATCTTTGTGTAATAAAGTACATCTGAAAATTCTGCATCAACTTCCGATAAAGACTCTTGAAATTGTCGATGTAACAAACCACGGGCTCGAATGGTATTAATTAAATTTTAAAATAATAATAAGTACGTGGTTAATATCCAAGGCAGCCTTGCAAACAACATCTTGGTGGATTATACAATGTAAAAAAATTGTTTCGCTTTCAGAATTCTGACTTTTATAAACTTTTGCAAAGCCCGTATTTTTTCCCACCGTGTTGGGTGGCTCCATCAGTTGTTAAATTAATTAATTTGGAAATTGGGGCATTAAGAGATTCCATCCCCTCTCTAAATTCATCATAAATTATTTTTCCTGTCGTGTTTCCTTTCAAAGATCTCAAACAAGCAAGTTCTTCGGTTATTACAAAGTTTTCATCGACTCCTCTGATAAAAATTAGAAGTTGGGCTGTATCACTCCTGTCAACACTCTCGTCCATAGTGACTGAAAAATACTAAAACTTTTTAAGACGTCCATCGAGTTGATTGGTTAAATTAGAAGAAATCGCTTCAAATCTTTTTGTGACTGTTCTACGTGACAGCCCTATAGATTCGAAATCTTTTACCTTTTTTGGGCATAATACTTTTCCAATGCTAATTAACACATCCTTAATAAATTCTCCTTCAGAATACGGTTTGTTACTTTTTGCTATTTTATAGGCAACAATGTGACCAGCTAACGTGGAGGATCGCTGGACACTTCTTTGATTTTTAAAAAACATTTGCTGACTAGATATTTTTCTTTTCAATTCCACTTGTCTTCGTCTGTCATTTTATAGTACTTCGACCAGAGAATTTTTGAATTAAAGTGCCTAGCGAGATTGTAATCTCCTAGTACAGCTACCGGTTCTTGGTAGATAAGACAAATAGGCTTTTGGTTATATTCCATAAAGAAGTACTTCCATGTCCACTCTTCTTTCTCTTTCTATTTTCGATTGACATTTATGGGGGTAAAAAACTTAGACTATTTTACTATTGCACTTATATTTACAATAGACTTTATTATTTTAATTACACAAATAAAACTGTACGTTGGCAACTTTATAATTTTACTTCTCAATTTATTCTTTACGTCACGAGATTTACACTTTTATTGATTGCTGATTAATCCATCGCTGTTGCGCATGTTGTCTCGAATATTCAAGAATCTTCTAGATCTCACATATAATAGTTGTTGTTATGTTATACGTTCAGTTTTCTATATTAGTTGTTAGTGTTTTATGATGTTTATGTTTCTTCTTGGAATATTGCATCAAAAAGTTGTTGTTCTCTTGTGTGTATTTCCAGAAAACTACGCAGTTTGTACACAATATAATATGAAAATATCGCATTTTTTGCTTAAATCGTCAATTTATATCTTTTTTAAAACATAATGCAAATTTATTTTTCGGGCATAATTTTTTAATAGGTGATTAATTTTTTTTTTTTAAACGCTCGGCGGCCCGTAGTTCGCTCATCACTGGTCTAGTACAATTAAATGTAGGAAGTGGATACAAAAAGTAATTTTAACGATTTATTTTATAACTTTATCAACCATAATAAAAATATTTTACAATGTATGAAATGTAGTTATCAATTCAATTAAAATTTTTTTTCCAAAATATGAACACTATATGTAATCACTCAATAACTTTTTTTTTCAAAGACAAGTAGAACTTCAGGCAACAGTGCCTATTTAGTCAAGTACCGTACTACATTTTTTAGAAAAGGGATAGAGAATATATGAAACAGATGGTGAAAGTAAAAGGATAGTCGGAAATTAACTGCCGTATACAAGACAGCAAAGCGACCAGTGACTATGCCTTCATGGCTGAGCAGCCCCACCGACAGTCATTTTTATTTTTGTAGTGAAAAAAACCAAGGTGTGCGTTGGGAATCCAACCCACATTTCTATGCGATGGGGCTACAAGTACAACAAATACAATAACTTTGATGATATGCTAATGCAAAAAGATATTCGACAGGGTGATTGGGAAAATTAAAAGATTCGTATATAATTTTAACTTGAATCAAAGGGAAATTAATTCAGTGTAAAAAAATTAAGAATGTTCTTACCTGAACATTTTATTTGAATGGTTAATACTGCTTTTCTTAATCATTTCTCTATTGTTTAATTGACTTTAAGAAGTGAATAGAACTAAAAGGATTAATATTTGTGAACCTCTTTGAAGCCTTAAAATTTCTGAAATAAATTAAAATCGAACAATAATTTTTAACAGTGTTTTTTTTTGTATCCTGTACATTTCTAAATTTACAATGCTTGTAGAAGTGTAGCTTGCTAGATTTGATATGAAGTGTAATGCTGGTCTAGAAGAACACTAATAGAATTGCTCTTTAAATTTACATTTTCATGATACGTAATGCTTCAATAATACTGTGTTAATAAAAAACTAAATATAAAAAATCTTCGTTTCTTTCTTTAGATTCTGTTTAACTATAATACTGAGTTATACGACTCGGTGTAAAGGAATATTTTATTAAAATTTTAAAACATGTGGATAAAAGTTTTAAAGTTTTGTGGTTTATATCACCTTTAGTGAATTTTTTTAAAAAGTTTAGAAATTTAATTTTGATTTATGGCGAATATTGGAGCACCGAGCCCAAGTGAGCGAAGGCTACTGATGGAGACCTACAACTGCATTGTAATATACGGGAGTAAGATATGGGCGCAGACATTAAGCGTCAAAAGTAGGGCAAAGGTTTTATTTTTGGTATAGAGAACAGCTGCATTTTGGGTCACTTCTGGTTACGGCAATGTATCGGCACCTGCTGTTCTCGTAATAACCGGATTGCGGACAATAGACTTACTGGCAGTAGAGCGTAGCAGAATCTACTACGCTAGATGGAACAACTCCCTAGCAGCACCTAAAACAGCTGCCATAAAACGGGAAACCATCGAAAAGTGGCAGACGCAATGTAGAAGTGAGTACCATGGAAGATAAACGTACCAAATGATCCTAGGTTTGGATAAATGGATAGACATGGAGAACGGAGAAGTAAATTTCTACTTAATGCAGATACTATCTGGACACGGCTACTTTGGTAGGAATCTGTAAGATATGCGGAAATGCAGCAGTTGCTTCTGCATTTATGAGGAGGATGATGTAGTGGATGACGCTGGTCACACCTTTTTAAGTACCACCGTTGGTCTTTATACCTCACGGACTCCTGTGGCGAAATATGTGGAGTGTGTACTCCGCACGAAGAAACGTTACCTGAACATGTTGACGATGAACCAGTACTGATTTGGTCAGTGTTAGTGGAACAGGGCCACACTGGGTAAATACGGAGCGGTGCCGAGGAGGGCAAAGCATTTTGGACTTAAGGTGAGTTTTCAGCCGGTAGCCGCAACGGATTCCGGCATACGGCGGAATGACGATTCTCGCTAGATACGTAACGGATTTTTCCATCTTAAGCCCCAAAAGAAGTAATAAGTCTTTTGAAATTTCAGGTTTTTGAAACATTTAAGCCGCTTTCTTAGAAAATGGAATAAGAACAATTTGACAAAAAGTTAGTTTATGAGAACATTAACATATTGAAGTAACTTTTTTAATTTTGTTGTGACAGGGAAACCCTTTAAGGCCAATATAAATATACTCAACCTGATATATACAGAATTAAATAACTAATTAAACATCATAGTTAAGTGTTAAAGTCTTTATCAGTTAAAATAAATTAAGTAACCCTAATTTGTAACCCTAAAATAATTAGATATAATAGAGCTATTACTTTATATTCCCCAAGACATCATGAGTACTTTCAACAACTTTTTCATAATGAAAAAATTATAAATGCTAATAAAGAGTAATAATTAATAACTTTTATATAAAATTTCTTTTCAGTCATATTTATTTATTTATTGGTTTGTATGTATGTAAAACAAAAAAATTTTTCAATTTTTCGTTTTTTATTATTTTGTTTGTTTTGTTTTTTGAAAAATTTTTGGATTATTTTGAATTTGTTAATCAAAAAATTTTTTCAATTTGTTTGTTCATTATTTTTGTTTTTCCTGATGATGCCAACCAACGGTGTGGCGAAATATCGAAAAAATAATAAAAAATAAAGTTTTTTAATAATTTTTTATTAAATACGACCTAGTGCTTAAAATTAATTACTGAAAAATATTAAAAAAGGTCAACAAATTATAACTATTATATACATATTTATTAAGTTTCTCATATAAATTTCAGTAATAATCTAGGTTAATGCAATCAAAATCCCACATTTATTATTTCATTAATGTACCTAAGATTGTTGACTATGAAGATCCATTCGAGATAAATAAAAGTAAATATTTCCATCTAGCAAAGAGGAGGAAAACAAGAAGAACGGAATTAATTTAGTGCAGGTACGCTGTTTGGTTTTTGCAAGCCATTTAAATGTAAAATAGACCGATAAAATAATAATTTACTTTTTGAGGCTACAGTTTATTTTTAATTTAATTTACTTTCTTCTCGATAAAGAAAATTCTAGAATTAAGTTTTAGTTTAATTTTTATTTTTAAATTAATGTTTTTCTATTAACTAAAAAATGCATGAATGCAGTCTTACAGGAAGTAATCAAAATTCTTAGCTCTGTGTGCACCAATAGTTTCGTAACCATTCAAAATACATTTAACGCTTTCAAATAAAATGTTTTAAAAAATTGTTCTTCACTGTTCTCGAAAACAATGAATGAATGAAACAATAGAAATTCGTAAAGCATCAGTTCATTGCAGTGTAAAATTCTTCGAAATTTTCCACTTCATACGAACTGGGTTTTTATGGTAACAGTACGAAAATGTTAACATGCGATAACTTGCAAGCAAGCTAATACAAATCTATACTATAGTTTCTTATATGACATGTCAAAAAAGCTTTTAAATAAATAATTTATGGAATGTTTTAAAAATAATCTTTTTACAAAATTATTTATTTTATTTTGTTTTTATTAGTTTTTTATTATTGTTGTTTACTTATGTTTTTAAAATTTAAAAAATGGCTATTATACATTTCTGAATTTGAAGCGTAAAACAAATATTTTTGAGCATTTAAATAATGAAAGTTTAAGAAACGATTTGGTGGTTATAATCGTACTCAACTGATTAAAACTCTAAATGAAAAGAAAAACCTCTAAAATAAAAAATAAATCTTAATTTGAATATTTTGTCCTTGTAAATTTACGTTTAAATTTTACAAAAATTATTTTGTTGTTAAAAATACGAAGTAGAGGGATAAACCAATGTTGTTTCTTTAATAAAACTAAAATATTTATCTTTTTATTTTATTCATGCAAATCATGATGTAGAACAAAAAGTAATGAATAAAATACCTTTAACTTGTGGCAGTTAAAAAAGTATTTTTAAACTATGCTGGAAAATATAAACGAATGAATGAATGAATGAACGAATTATTTTTTTCAATGTTGTCTCCTTTGTGCTGCTGTAAACAAGTTTTTGGTTAGAGAGTTGTAATCGCCATACAGCGCGGAATATTTTGCTTTAAGCATTTCTGTAAATTTTAAAAATAAGAGACGTGGGTGTTAAAAATGCAGAAAAAAAGAACTCAATTTAATTCAATCATTTAAATTGTCCCAAACTTTTAGGAAATTGGAAATAGGTACTTGAAGTCTTGCCAGTAAAATAAAATGAAGTGAAAAGAAAAGAAAAATTGTAAATAAACTGGCAGATGAACTTGGCTTAAAATAAACCCATGTTCGTCACACAATAACATCTTGTTATTTCTTAAAATAATTAAAGAGTTATATATTTTTTAATATTATAAAGATCTTCGTTTCGTCGGGAAATTAGAAATTTCAGTGATAAAATAAAGTGCCAGTGTTATTTTCGAATTCGTTGTAAAAAAGCATTAAACAAAATTAATTTTAAAAACAAAGTTATAAATGATATGGCTTAAAATTAACTTTAAGTTTTTTTTTACAATATCACCTTGCTATTTCTTATATTAATAAAAGAGTTATATGTATTTTTAATATTACAAAGGTCTAAGTTTTTTTTTGCGAATTATACTTTTTATACAAAAGTACCAAATAATTTTTTTCTTCCCAAGATAATACTCCGTTGCGATTTGTTAAACTTTTCTTTTTGTTCTTTCGCCATTCTTGAATGCTGTTTTTGTAATCTAAATGAACAAATGGCCACATAAGAAACTGAGTGCTTTTCTAAATGAATTGTTCGGCTGGAATACAAAAAACACCACTTTACTGCATGTGGCGTGGTTCCATTCATTTCATTTTGACTGTTTTTAAACGGCTTAAGTGAGCACTTGATTCAAACGAACAATAAACGTCTTAAGAAGAAATATGAATGGTATGCTTAAGCAAGAGCTTATGTGAAAAATATTAATTTAGTTTCTGGTAAAAAAAGTCATAACAAAACTGTGTTATTCAGTGGGCTAACTTAATTGTTAGTCATTTAGATTTTTTTTACGAGTATTTATACTACATTAACAATTATACTGCACTTTGCTGAAATGTAACTTTAGAAGATATTTTCTAGAGCAGATCCATTTGTGCACAAACTGTCTTTCATCTGCACTCATTCCTATTTAATGCTGATTTAAAATGTTTCTGAACTTATGGGAATTCAAATCGAATTTAAAAAGCAGCATTTATTTAGACAAAAATTTTATTTATATGTCGTAAGTTTTGTGGTGCACCAGCATGTCGAAATAAATTTAATTTGATCAAAATTTGAAAGTGGTCCTGAGAGCCCAATTTCAGTTTCGATGTATTAATAAATAATTTTTTTTTGTTTTTTTCTCTCGGACCAGCACTCAAGGGATGACCCCTACTCATGCAATGCATTATACCAGAACTAGGAAATTAGGTTATGGGGAGGAGGAAAGAAAGTGTAGTATTTGTGGACTTTCGATGAAGTTTCCTATATTGAAAGTGACAGGAAAGTCTTCTGGCGGGAGTTTATTCCACATACGAACTGTTCTGCTAAAAAACGAATTCTCCCTGTAATGCGTAGAGCAATTCACTGGCCAATCGACTACAAATGGATGCGCTCTTAACGAAAATCGAGTTAAACGCAAAAACGTGTGAGTAATGGGAACAGGTTCCCTAATTTCGTTACAGCACTTACCATTGTAGTAACGATAAAACAGTAAAAGACAACCTAAATTGCGTCGATGCTCAAGAGAATCAATAGAATTGGATGCCCTACTGTCCCCGATGAGCCTCTTGGCCCTCTCCTGTACGCGGTCGAGCAACTCCAAAGTTGACTTTGGGACGCCGGCCCATACATGAGAACTGTATTCCATTTTCGAACGGATATAGGTGGCATAGATAGTATAGATAGATATCAGATGAAGGGAAGTATCTCTTACACCGTTTTAGAAAGCCTCTTTCGAAACTAAAAAAATGTCTTTTGTCCATCGAAAATCACACGGAATTTTCATGACAAGAACATCAAGAGCATCTGATTCTATAATATCTATATCACATATACTAAAAGATGTAGCACCATTCCCGAACGCAGATCTATACGTAAGTATGCAACATTGCATCTTAAGGGCATTAAAATTAAAAAAATCGACTCTATTTACACGATCGCATTCCAAGATTATCGCGAGATCGTGATTGAGCGTAGCATTCATGTGCCAAACGAATAGGAATGACAAATGATGCTGTCATCTGCGAAGAGTAAATAGGAACGAAAGTTTAATAAATAATCAATAACATAGCTATAGTTACAGGCATTTTTCTTCTACTTATGAGGTTATTATACAGATAACGCTGGCCATCAAAAAAATTTGTATGTTTTACTAATATTTTTTTATTTTAAGAAACTAAAACGAGCCTCTCCAGACAAAAATTGACTTAAGTAAACCTGATTAAAAATATGCATTATCCAATTTATGTAATTCTTCAGCTGTTAGGTTAGTCCTTGATTTAAAGAAACAAGTTGTTGACACAAAAATGTTACTACAGCCAGAATACGGTGCGGAATGTGTTTGCATGTAAAAACAAATACCGACATCATGTTTATATCCATTCAAGCATGTTAAATTTTACAATAATGTTCATCATATGTTTTATATTCTACAGAAAGCTGTAAATAGATTAACAATAACGTGCCAATTAATCTGGTGAATAAAATTAATCCCACGCCCATAAAAATTCTACCATGAGTTTTTATCATTTATAAATATATTTACAAAAATTGTACTCTTAGAAAAACAAAAATTAAAAAACGTAACTATTCGTACACAGAGAGGATATAATTAAAATAATATAATTTAAGTGGTATATTTTAAATTGCCCTCATTAAATAAGGGTAATTTAAAGTATACGAGTGCACATAAGTATGCTCTACAAATTTATTTTTAGAGGTTCTAGAGTGAAAAAAAGAGTTTATTACCCTGCAGCGAATGTTTAATGTCCAAACTTTAAGTATGAAATATAACAGAAAATAAAAATTTGGTAAAAGAAATGTGAGCTTAACACACATGCATACATGCAATTCTGAATATAATTAAGCATGTTCCTAAAAGTCCTTCTTTATACAGTCGTGAGCAAAAAACAAAAAAAAAAGGTTTTATTTATAATAAAAATCTGTAAATAATCTGAATATAACCTAAATATTTTGGAAGTCTACTATGACTTACTAACTTTTCATGCCAGATAGCCACACTTGCCCAAATCATAACACATGTAGATAGAGATTAGTCTTAATTTATTAAGTCCAATATTTCTAGTGTCCGAGGTAGCAACTAGATGAAAGAGAAAAATGGAAAACGAGCATTTACGATTGTACTGATTTTAAAAAGTTTCAGTCGTGTTTTCTTTTTTTTTATAAAAACGAGAATACCAAAGGGGAGAGAATAAATATGTGATTTTATACAGCTAAACCGATTTTATAAAACACGACTTTAAAGATAATCCTAAGGTATAAGTTCTAATAGGTAAATTAAAATATGTTGGAATGTACAAAAAAGTTTGTTCTTGTATGTCAACAAGCAAAATTGTTGCTTTGGGCTTCTGAAAATCCTGGATCGCGCTATCGCGAGGTGGTATCTCAATGTTGGCCTATTATTGATGATGTGGATATCACTGATATGTGATTTCAACAGGACGGTTCTACATGTCACACAGCAAATAACACGATCAATTTATTGCAAATCGCATAAATTCAAGACATTCAGCATTTAAGTGGCCAGCTGGTTGGTGTGATTTAACACCACTGGTTTTTTTTGTTTTTGTGTGGCTATGTTAAGGACAAACTCTATACGGAACCAACCGAATCGATTTCAGCCTTAAAACTCAAAATCTGTGATGTTGTAAACGAAATGGACCTCCATTTTGCCAAAACGTAAATAAAAACTTTGATGAAAGAATCGACATCTAACAGCATAGTCGTGGTGGACATTTGCTAGATATCATTTTTCATTCATGATTACCGAACTTTTCTCTTCGTAATACAATAAAAATTTGAAACTTTGAATGTAAATTTCTTGTTTTATTTTGTTTTAGAAAACAAACTTCTTGTTGAAAAATCCTTTATAGTTATCGTATTTTATCACAAAAATTTTATATAATCCAGGGTTTCAGAAGAAAAAAAGAAGAATCGACTAATACCAATATCAACACGAAAAATTTTTGAAGAAGAAAATATATAGATTTCATGGTCAAACTAGAATGTAAATTGAAAAATGACCCTCTCATTAAAAAAGCATGGTACTATTGTATTTGCAAACCTTTGGTTATAAAATTCTACACTGGACCTGATCGGTAGTGGCTCATCTGAGATTTCTCATAGGTTATCTCCAAAATCACTCTTTTGATTTTAAAATATTATTTCTCATGTTTTCAGACTGGAGTCCCAAAGTTATTCAGTTCCTAGAAAGGCCCTTAAATTAAATATAGGCTTTGCTTTTTCATTTTGGATTATTAGCCACAAATATAAGTTAATTTATAATTTAAATTTGATATTATTAGAAGACTTAGCTCTTTAAGGCATTTTAAATTAAGTTCAAGGATCTAGGAAGATTGTTACCTGATATTTTGCGCCTAGTAAAGCTAAAAATTTGGATATTTGTTTTTAGAATATTCCTAAACAAATTAAGGATTTCTATAAAGCCTTCTAAATTTATTGGTTTTATAATGGGTGCACCACTAGACTAAATCAGTATTAAATCAAGGAAACATATAATAGATAAAACACAACTTTCTTGCGTCTAAGTTCACACTTAATGTTAATTTTTTTTTCGATACAAATAAATCATTAAAACAAGAAATATTCGCTGCTATTCCTTTGAAATCAGCTTTGATGTATATTTACTTCTGTAACATCTCTTGGCCTGCTGTAGTTTTCACTTTCTATATTAAGGTATGTTAGACCTGTCATATTAATTTACATTAGATCTGCCTTGTTTCATTTGTTGATTTCCTTTTCTTTAAGGGCTTAAATACAGTTATTTCTCTAGCTGTAGACAATTATTTCTCAATTAAAATAAATATTGTAAAATATTAAATGAAACATATTTGCAAATCAGTACAGTATTGTTCAAGTTTATTCACTTAAACTTTTCATATTCTTCTTATGCTAATTAAATTCATTATTTTAATATTATAATATTATTATTAATTAATTTTATTAATATTATAATTATTTTAAATTTAAGGAATGAAAAGCCTACAGGAGAGGCTCAGCGCAGGGGATTATAAGATTAACATGCCATTTTTTTCTCTCAAAATAGGCAGGAATCATTTTTGCAAATGTCTCTGTTATTTTGAAAACCATTGTGTTGATATTTAATAGCAAACAACTTTCATATCAGTCTACTATTTAGATCCTTAAGCTAGCCGGGTTTGTGGGAAAAGCCTTTTATACTAACAAATCAAATAAAAATTATGGGAACGCACACAACTAACAACTACGGAATGCGAAACCAGTTCATATCCTTTCCATCTGTGGTATTAGTAGTATTAGAGTATTAAAATAAGTAAATTTTTCTATTTTATTTTCTACTTGAGAAAATTCAATGGTAATTTATTTTTGTGCATGAGATGTTGGATGTGAGTTGAACAAAATAAACAAATATTAAATAATGATTTCAGTTTTGCGTTGCTTTACTCATTTCACCGGAAAGCTAATCCTTTTTTATAATATTTATAGGCCTCTAAGAAAATAACAATATATAAAAGCTAACACAAAATTATTTCTATGAAATAAAACAATTTTTTTAAAAGCTTTCCGCTCCAAAGATTTAACTAATTCCTTTAAAGTTGTTTTTAAGTTTATTACTGTATTTAAACATTAATTAATTTTATAAAAAAAGAGGTTAATTTTTTCTGGAATAAAATGTGTTTAAATAAAATATTAAACTAAAAGAATTTTAGTTATAAAAATATCAATATATGTTTTTAAATAAAACGAAACTAAATTATAAAAACTAAATACAAAAATAATTTTTTAGTGAAGTTCATTTTCAAGATTTTCAAAAACGAAAAATTGAATTGTAGATTAACTTTTAAGAAAGTATTTCTTTAAAAAGATTGTTGCTTAAAAGTTAATTAAAAATAATTAAAGTACTTAGTTATTTTTTGCGTACAATTAAATCCCGTAATATATTCCACATATTATAATTTTTAAATTAACCTTTTTTTAAATTTTTTTTGTTGGATAAATTGTAAAAATTAAATGCAGAAAGAAAAGGGATTTTTTTTGTTAAGGAGCTCTTTTAAAGTTTATAATTTGAAAAAGTAGATTTAAAAAGTATTTAAGAAAATATTCTCTATAAAAAAAAACTTTTTCCGGAGAAACTTTTTTAATTGGTACTATTTAAATTTTAGTTTTTTAGGGGGAACTATTTCGAAAGGTATTTTATTTAGTAGCATTTTTTTTAAGTTGACTCGTTGCAAAGGGTTGTATTTAAGAATTTAAATCTCAAAATTATATACTTACGGCTGTATGCATAAAAATTTAAAGTAGGTTTAACTGCCGTTGTTAAGCACAATTTCCTAAAGTTGTATTCATAAAACGTTTTTATCTTAACATACCTTTGTTAACTTTAAAGTAGGAAAAACATACTTTAAGCCTACAATAAATTGGCAGTTCAATTTTATTATTGAAAGTTTAAAAACAAAACAAATTAAGTTTACAATAAATTGAGCCGTTTATTTTAAAAGTGGCATAAGCTACTTTGTTATTGTCATCTTTTTATTTTAAATTAGTTTATAAAACATTGTAATTTTTAGCCATTTTAACTAGTCTGTATTTAGTTTTCTTTCCGAAACGGATTTTTCTAATGATTGTGTTGAAATAAAATGTTTTTTCTCCATGTTGTGTACTGTGAAGTATTTTTTCGACAGGGGGCTATTACTACTATTACTATTTTGTCCTTGACATAAGACACTATGTGCATGCTTTTGAGTTGTGACATTCTTAGATATTTTATACAACTCGAAGCAACCTCCTGAGAATAAAAAAATAACAAAATAATGCTAATTATGTGTAGTATATTAGATATCACTATAATATAGTTCAGTAAACTGCACTATTCTTTCGTACTAATAAAAATAAGTCCAATAATCACAACACTACTTCACACACACTTATTACATGTTTCCATTTCTTTCACACTAAGCTGCGTAATTAATTTCCTAAATAAGCATTTTTATTACACCGTTAATTATCAACAGTCCTCTCAAACAAATCTCAATTATTCTTAACTTATTAATATCAAATTTATTAAAAATAAAAAAAAAACTGTTCAGTTGTGACTTATGCCACTTTCAATGTAAACGGCTCAATTGACAATTATACTTTGTTATTCCAAAAATTTTTAAAAATGTTTATTAAAACAAATTGTAGTACACAAATAATAATAAAAACTAAAACATAACATGCCATTTAATATAAAACATCGTAACATCTTTATTTTATAATTTACAAAAATATAATTATAATTAATTATTTTAAACAAAAGTTTTATTGATGTACTATATGTACAAAACAAAGCTCGTTATCCGAATAATTATTTTTTTAATATGAACAAATTCGTAAGCCTTGCAAATTAACGTTTTTGGAGTGTTTTGCTTTTTATTAAAAAGATTAATAGAAAAACCAAAAAAAAAAAATATGTTGATTTTGCTGAAAACAATAAAAACTTTTTTTATGGATCTAACTACCCGGATAAATAACATTCATTTTTATACATCGTTAATTACAACGTGACAACTGAAAATAGTGGCATTGCCAGAATCAAAATACTAATTTTGCTAAAGCATACATTAGCTAAAGTACTGTTTATGAATACCATTTTTTAACAAACGTCTGTTAGCCTTAAAGTGCTTGTTAACTAACGTGTACTTTAAAGCTCAAGTAAGCGTTTTTTATGCACACAGCCATTAATTTTCAAAAAGGCGTTCCTTCAGGAAGTCATGGAAATGTTCTTTATTAAAAATGAAGTTTTTAAGTTTTAAAGTACTTTTTTTAGAATTTAATTAGCTTAAAAGCGTATTACAGAATTTATAAGAAATATAAATTTGTTTTAATAACAATTTTTAAAATGAACTTTTGAAAAGATTCCTTTCGGGAGTTATCTTTTATACTGTTAGGAATGTGTCTTGGCTTAAGTTTTAAAACAAAATAATTAAGCAATAAAGCGAACTACTGGTTACAAACTGCGTAGAAATTTATACACACACTACTACAATTTGATATGCTGTTTACTAACTGCCTGGCATGCAAGAAAAAAAATAAATACATGTATGCTGTTTACCATCTAAACGCGCGCAAAACAAAAACTAATTTTACAACAACAATCATACATGTTTGTTGTTCAACTGCGTAGTTTTTTAAGAGACTCTTTTCTACAAAAGACAACAACAAATATTTTGAAATAAATCCCAAGCAGAAAACAAAAACAGCATAAAAACAAAAACAAATATACACACAGACATACAGTCGCTTATACACCGAATAAACAACATACAACAACAAAATGTGATACAAAGGGAGTAAAAGATTCTTAAATCTTCTAGACTTTAAACGGACAAATATAAATAGGGAAGCGTCTGAGTGGATAATCAAGTAAAGACGTGCATTTTAAGTAATTTGGTCTGAAGTGTCAACTTTGTGCAGTTAAAGTAAAAAAAATTGTTATATGTTTAAAAACTCTAAAAACTAATGTTATTTATTTTGCAATAAAGAACTCACAACAAAACGTTTATAAAAGGCATAAACGTAACAATACCTATCTTACTAACTTAATATGGTAGACCTTGTTGAAAAGTGATTTTGTTAGAAGCGGTGTTACAGTAAAACTTAAAAAAAAACTTAAGCATTTTTCTACAATTTATGTAATTTTGCAAGTTTTTAGGCCATGTTTTAAAAGATGTATTCTTAATTGTTGCTGTTTAGTGAATTAATTTAAAAGGTACTTTTTTCTTTATTTTAGTAGGTGTTGTTGTTACGCAATTAAAGCGAAAATATACAATTATAAATATTTCTTTTTTAAATAGATACTTTTAAAAGATATGTTTTAAAAGAATCTTTTTAACTTATTTTAATATTTGCTGTTAAAAAGTATTTTTTAAAAATTTAGTTTTTTTTTAGAAACTTGATTTTAAATCTTTTTAACAGTACTTGTTTTAAAAGTACTTGTTTTTACTGAACACTTCTTAAGATTCATTTTACTAACGTATTTTCGTAGCTTTTTGTGGTACTTTTTGAAAAATTTAAAATATTAAAGTTTTGTTTTCTCAAGTAAAAATATTGCTTTTTCAACAAATACTAAATATTAAGAAAATTTAAAGCAGCCATGAGCGCACTTCGCTATTCCTTCACACTTCATTGCATACAAGCATTTCATATTTAAAAGGAATTTTTCAAAAATTCAAATAATATTAATGTGTTAATCAAAGAAACAGCTTCTCATGCATGGCTTCATGCGTGTTTTTTCTTCTTGCTTCCTGTCAGTGATAATCATCGTAGCATCAATTGAAAACTGAATTTTATGAATAAAATTTATTTAGAAGCAAAGAAAAAGGTTTAAGAATAACTTTGTTTTCAATTTCAATATAGAAAAATTAATACGGAAAGCGAATGGTGGGTAGAAACCACTTTTGTTTTTCAAAAAATCCATTAAAATATTCGCTTTACTTTTTTGTTTACTAAACGCAACTCACTAGCTTGGAAAATTGATTAACAATAAGGATGAAGCAATATAATTTTTTTTTATTTTTTCCGTTCTTAATTTTTGTTACATTATTTTAGAATTTTGAAAGGCCATATGTGTATTTAAAAAATCTTTTGCTTTGAATTTCTTGCATAAAACATTTGTTTTTATAACAAAAAGCATATAAAACTATAATAAAAGTAAAAAATAATAACAAAAAACTATGCTATTTAAGAAAGATTAAGATTTTCAAGAACTTTTTCTACACAATGGGTATAATATACATGTTAAAGTTGTACCCGTAGTTCTGTTGACTTACTTTGGTACTTTATGGTGGCGCCAAAAGTTGGCTCATTAAGGAATATTTAAAAGTGAATAAAACTTAATACTTTCTAAGTTTTTTTTATATATATGTCAAAATGTTAAATGGATCAACCCTATTAATTGGGAATACTTGTTTCTCGCAGCCAGTAGAACTACTGGGTAATTGTTCTTTGTTTATATAAATGATAATGACAAGAAAAGTTACTAAGTATGGAAAATATATATTATGCCTTACCATGTACTCTAGTCAATTCGTTTAGCGAGACTTTAAGAAGAAATTAAAAAAATTGAAAATATTAAAATAGAAAAGCGATTTAAAAGCTTAAAACAACTGAAACAAAAATAATTCTTATAAAGTTTTACAACAACACAATAAACTAATATTAAAGCTAAATAACGGAATAAGCTTATCTCAGTCTAGTTTAAGAATTGCGTTAATGGTACCTGTTTAGCGGTGAAGACCGACGTTTCCGGCTGTTTGTTATTTAGGGCTATCAAACGATTTCGATTTAAAAAAAACATTATCAAAACACATATTGAATATTATTGCAAACAGCCAATGAATATTGTGTTAGGTTTGTTTATAGCTGTTCTTCGATAGGCCCATACCACCACTTAAATGCAAATATTAAAGGGACACCTGGAACAAATCCGCTAGCTTTATTAATTTGTTTACGAATTGTCTATGGATATGAAAATTCATTTGAAAAATATTGACGTTTTCACTGGATCAAAGTTGCAGTCGAAGCTACGAACGATATGGCAATACTTTGCAAAACATCCATTAGGGGAGTTTCATAGTCATAGTTTAAACGTTGGTGTTATTTAACATTCTTTGTTGTTATTTCGAAATCGTAAAGAAGAAAATATAAATAAAATGCAACAATATATTAACTTAAGGTTCGCACTTTATTTTACTTCACAGGCACTTACTTACGCTATGTCAGAGAAGTGACTTATTTCTAGTTAAAGTGCTGAATTAAAAATACGGGCTAGTGGCAAATGAAAATGATATTTTTAGAATACTAGCATCCCCGTTACTGCTTTGCAAGTCATTTGTGGTTTGCTTTTATTCGGCGGCGTTCCTTTTTGTGTGCGTCAAAAAATTCAATCATTCAAGAAAATTAATCAGAAAGAACCAAATTTCTTTTTTTTTCGTTTTCATGTTTTTTCAATAATTTTATCTTTTTCACAATTCAATATTTTTGTTTGTTTATAGAATACGTCTTATTCTATTGCAATGCATTTACATATACGACATGATACATATAATTGACCGTGTGAAAAACAGGGATCATTGCAAAAGCAACACGTATGAGGAACTAAAGCCGTTTAAAATCAAACGGCAAATCTGGAGAAATCTTAGGAATGCTTGGTATCAGCACATCCTCGCCCTTATATTTTCTTTTTAAAATTTTTGCTATAATCGCATTTTGCATGACTTTTTTGACTACTAAACGCGTCCCATTGCAAAGTCGTGGCTGGTAGATATTTTGAAGCAAAATAACTTTCACTTGTAGGCGATGGAGTGGCAGTCCAGATAACTCAAGCGAATTTAAAAATTCGACTGGATAATTTACAACGCCTTCATTGGTAAAAGAGTTAACCGATTTGTAGATATAAATTTCCCCGGGAATGTCATTCAAAATTGTCACATTGATATCCGAAACATCTGTACTTTTCGCAGCTAAGATAGCTCTTTCCCCAACCAATCATGGTTTCTAAAATTTTGTGCAATACCGGGAAATACGTTAGTGACCAATTCTTGTTTTGATTGTGCAAAGTGGCAAAACTTTTTTTTCTTTTTTATAGGACCAGCACTCAGGGGATGACCCCTAACTATGCAATGCATTGTGCCAGAACTAAAAAATTAGGTTACGGGAAGGAGGAAAGAGGGAGTAGTGTCTGTGGACATTCGATTTGAACTTTCTCAGATTGAAAGTGACAGAAAAGACCTCCGGAGGGATCTTATTCCACATACGAACTGTTCTGCTGAAAAACGAATTTTCCCTGTAATGCGTAGTGCGATTCACTGGCCAATCAACCACAAAAGGATGTGCTCTCATCGAAAATCGAGTTATCTGGAAGCGTAATCATTTTTTTGGTGGGGTCAATTGGAATTGCGCCATTCCCAATATCTAACAATTGCTTTGAAAAACGTTCAGCTGATTGATCATTTTACACACAAAATGCAATAGAATATGGAAAACAAAATAGTCTATTTGTTTGCACATCCACTTGCTATGGACATGAGCATATTTAGATTTGTATTGCCGTCGCATTCTGTGCAAGCACACACCCACACACGCCAACGTACAAACGAAACAACACATTTCATTTGATACAAAACATTAAGACGAAGTATGCAATTAAAAAAAATGTATGATTTTTTTGAAAAATTTGTCTTGTTTCAAACACCCACTGTGGACGCACTATTGTGGGTAAACGCATGAAACAAAGATACAAACCAGCGACTATTACGACGGTACTGTGAAAATTTGGTGGGAATCCGACGGCGCATCTTCTCAAACACTGGCAACCAACAGACACCTATCTTGGGCTTAATTTTTATATGTATATATAGAAGAAGATATGCAAAATCTACAAAAATGTTAGTTAATACAACAAAACTTCTAATTACCATCACTGTCATTGACGAACAAATAATTTTAATGATGCCAATTCTTCAATTGAAAAACCATTTTTATATTTGACCTAGAGTAAAACCAAGATTACAGCAATGTTGTAGAAGATAAGGTCTTTAGCTGATCTCCATAACCATAAATTGGTGCCAGCGGACATCTGCTTGTGGGCAACCTAAAATTAAGCGGTAGCAAGCAATAAATGGACAGACGGGCTTATCTACCATCGAACTATCTTGAACTGGTACCGTATCTAATCGAGATCAATCTAAATAGAAGAAAGGGATGTCAAATTGTATATAAAATTGCATTTAGGTCTGTTGACAGATTTCCTTTCTACACTTCAGTTGTTATTATACGAAATGAATCGTCATGTAAATCGTCAGATTTCTGATAAAATATAACAGTTTTATGGAATGAGTTTTGATATATAATATCAATAATGTAATGATGGTAGATTGTACTTGGCCATACCTTATGTGAAGTAGTTTAATTAAAATTGCATTACCTCAACACTAAGATTCAATAAAGCTACAGGTTTTTCATAAAACTTTATTTCACAAATGGCAGTTATTTTCAATATTGTATGACAAGTATAACAACAAGTATAACAAGAACAGAAAGATGTTTATAATAAACATTATTATCGCTTTCAAACATATTCCTTACACTTTATTCACAGATTTATACAAACTAGATTTGCGCATATTAAGTGGAATAGCACTCTTGGCGGTGCAGACAGGCAGCCATTAATTTCAAAAATTTTATATAAACATCTGCAGCAAATAATTCGTTATTGTATCACAAAATGTAAAGATAAAATGTTTATTTCAATGAAAATTTATCATATTGATTATAATAAAATTTCCATTAAATTGAAATACAAAAAGGAATAAAATTAATACAAATTGTATATTGAAAGACTAAAAAAAAATCATGTCATTTTTCATAAGAAAATCTATTGAAAAGTAAATAACAAAAAGTGCATTTTGTCCATATAAAATACAATTTATTTACTTTTCAGTTTTGTATTTAATATTTTGTAAGATTTGTTTTTTTTTTATTTTTAGATTATTTTTTAACCTAAAAATATTTAAATACAAGAATGAAAATAACCACACAGACTCTTAAGTTTTATAAAATCTTTAAACATGATTTTTTGCTTTTTGAAAGTATTCTTTTTTATGAGAAGAATTAATAAAAAATAATAAATAATAAGAGAAAAACAAGAAGTTCACTATTTGGCTAAAATATCGTGTTTTTCAACAGGAAGTTTGTTTTTCAATTGTGGCATCACCAACAAGACGATAGTTTTGGCATTTGCAATTGTTATAATGAATTCAATTTCGCATGAAAATCGCATTAAAATAAATGAAATCCACTATGAAAATGGTGGTTCTGTTAAAGTTACATTTTGTAATTTTCCTTCTGAGGCCGCTATTAAAAATTTGTTCAATAAAAAAATGTTCGAATACCAACTGTATCGTTCAACTAAAAATATCGCAGCCGTGAGCAGATGACACAGATTCGAATTTGTCAATTTCTCGACGTTGTCAACAATTGGAGTTATTTAAAAACACCACAAGGCGAATTTTTTGTAAGAATTTGACTTTGAAGCCTTAAAAGGTTCAACTGGTTTATGAATTGAAGCCGACCGATCATTCACATAGCCGTAGATGCGCTCAATTCATTAAGGAACATTAAAAAAATCATTTTTTTAAGACGAAGCCCATTTTCATTTGTAAGGACAACACGCAAAATTGCCACAGAGCGATTATTGAAAAACCTTTGCATGCTCAACGTGTTACTATATGGTGTGCTATATGGTCTACAGTCATGATTGAGCCGTTTTGTTTTTTTTTCGAATATGAAGCTCGAAATGCGGTAACGGTTAATGGATCAGGCTATCGCGAGATGCTAACAACTCAGTTTTGGCCTTATATTGACTACGCGAATTACGTGATAAGGTTTACATTTGCACCGGCAGTGAGCCATTACCACTGTGAATAAAAAGCAACGCCATTCACGCCCTAGAAGGCCATCGGATAAGTATATCCACCGGCCACTCCTAGTAGCAATTTTAAAAGCCCGAAGTAGGTCGACCCACCAATTTAAACTAGGACCTCGAAATACATAGCCACCACGATACTCCTAAAAGGGCCAACCTCAATAATCAGCCAGAGAACAGCTAAATGCCTAAAAAGACAAATAGCGGAACTCTGCGGGCAACTGATTCCCGTGGAAATATAGTGGATTGTCCAGGTGGCTCCTACTAGCCTTGAAGGGGTCTGGGCCCCTTTTACCCTGCAAGACACCAGTCTAGATAAAAGAAGTAGGATCCATAAAGACTATCATGTACCCCCGGGGGAATGACTATGGGAATATCGCTGACATGTGAAAACGATAAATTTATTGCTAACCCAATTACATGACAATCGCACAATTTCATGACAATCAGCACTTAAGTAGCTGGCCAGATCGTGTGATTTAACCACTGGATTATTTTTTGTGGGACTATATGTTAGGACCGAATCTATACGGAGTCAATCGAATCTGTTTCAGCCTTAAAACTCAAAATCCGTGATGTGATTACCGAAATAGGATCGCCATTTTGCCAAAAAGTGATTAAAAGCTTGGATGAAAGAATCGACATCTGTCAGCGTGGTCGTGATGGGCATTTGCTAGATATAATTTTTCACTCAAAATCGCCGAACTTTTCTCTTCGTAATAAAATAAAAATTTGACTGATTTAGTTTTATTTTGTTGTAGAAAACAAAGTTCTTTTTGAAAAGCATTTCAGTTTCTTAATAAAATAAAATTGTTCTATTTGAAGAATTTTTTGTTCATCTTCTCTATTTAAATATCAGAATTAAAAATCAGATATTGGCTGCAGCTTGTTAATATGGAAATATCAAAAATTGAAATTATTGTAAGTGCTGTCATTGATTTGCGTTTGTTAAAAAAGTTAAATTTGAAGGGAATATCACATTAATTTGTAAGTTTATTCTGTTTCTATTTAATAGTTACTTTAGCCTTTTTATATCAAATTGGTAATTTTTGCTATTGCAGTCTCTACATTGGTAATTTAGCTTCTGCTCAAGCGGAAAAATTTTAAATAAAAGAACTTGAATTGGTTTTACGGTTAAATGCTATCTGCGCCTATTATCATGGAACTAGTGTCACCTGCTGAAGCAAGAGCTAGTGTTATCTGCTAATCGTAGTGGTAATGGTACAGGTAAACATAGTAATCAATTCATTATATCCCGGAAATAGAAGCTTATATATCTGGATATACTAATACAGTATGGGGTCATTCCCAAAATTTTTCACAGACCTCTTTAGCGACTGAAGAAATAACGCAACTCAGGGAAACATCAGTTAGTGGAATTCAAGCCAGGTAGTCTTAATACAAGCTACTATTAGGGCAGTTAGTTAATATGAATAAAGCACCAAGTCAACCTTAAACCGCCTAAATAGACTGGTTATGGCTAGGTTTATGTCAAAGTAGGTATTTGGAGATGCCAGGTGCTTTAACAACTGACAAAAGACACAATAGGACTTTGATCGTAGTTTTTTAAGTTTTTCACTGGAAATTTATTTATTCATAGGACTAAAGATGATATTTTTTTAGACTTATTGTTTTAAATTTCTATTTTGTTACATAAATTGTTAAGAAATTTGTAAGTACATTCATATGGCTTTAAACAGTTTATAGACTTGTAAAGAAAACGCATTATTGCTGATGATTATGTAGAACCGCTTTGATCTTGTTGCAATAAATTTCTTTTTTAAATAAAGAATTTTGTATTTAATTTTAAATAATTCACATTTACGGGCTGTTTTTCAGTTTTCCCAGTTTTCAGTTAATTTAGCTGATGATGACTATATATTTTAGAAGTTTTACTACATTTTAAATAAAAAATCCTTTAAATAGTTTTTGAAAATTTTATTAGCAAAAAATTACGTGTATGCAGTTGGAGTTCAGATATAAAATAAATAACAATTTGCCATCAGTTTGCTAAGAATGGAGAAGATGTAATTAAAGTAATTAATGGGAACAAAAAATTTCTTCCCCTAAAGTTTTAATGACAGTTTTGGAACTTGTGTTTTGCTTTCGACTGCCTCTAATCAATAACAACAATATCTGTTAGTAATTAGTTTACAATTTGGTCACGGTATCCCTTTTTCTAAGAATTTTACTAAGTTTTTTATTTAGTTTTAATCAAGTACTAAGATATCGCTCTTTCAATCTATGTATTTACTAGACTTTAGACAGCAGTTTCTTAAGAAGATACAAATGTAAGAAGTGTAACAACACTTATTACACGTGCTGTTCATTTTCACTTTATTACCTTGAAAAGATATTACAGTAAATTATGTAATTTAAGTGTGTTATTTGAAAATAAAAATCGTTTTATTTGAAATTTCAAATTAATCATCAGCACAAAAATTTTTCGTTAAAACTGTAATTAAATTTGCGAAGAAATCATTTGGCTTAAATTAAATTACATGACTGATGTTAAATCTCTAAAGCTGTTGTTATTTTAAAACCACAACTTTTCTTTACAGAAAGAATAAAATAAATAAAAAATAAATAAAAATTCAACTATTCCTCAGGGTTGTATTATACACCAACTATTATATAGTTATGTTAGCAATACAATCATTATCCTTGTGGTAATGTGTTTGTGTGTGTGAGTGTGTGTGTGTGGGAATTTGTATTTTGTTTTGTGTGTTTTATTGTGGGAAAGTATAAAAGCTCTGTTTTAAACGCAACAAAGGATTTTCATCAAATAATCAGGATAAAACAATTGTTTTGTTTTAAGTTTTGATAAAAAAAAACAAAAAAAAGTAGTGCGATAAAATTACTAAGTCCCCCTAAAAAAGGAAAATAAATATCTCGATTTTCCTGGCATATATTGAGTAGGGAATAGAAAAATTTTCAACAGGAAATAGGAATACATCTGTTGATCTTAATTTTCTTTCTAAATGCTAAAGTTGGAGTCGTATTTTTTTAAATTTCAGCTTATATCTTAAATGTAAAGAAAAATAAACTATTCAAATCTTAATACTAATAACGTTGCGCTAAAAAGGTAAATATCAAATTAACAAGGGAAATTTGAGAATTCCTTCACTTACTCAACTACCTTTGGCACAGCTCCAATCAAATATCGTTCAATTAGGCGACGCCACTTTTGTTTAAAAAAATCATGCATTTTGTTTTTCGAAATTGTAAAATAATATGTCAAACGCTTCCTTATATATCCTTCAAATCCTTGTATTTCAAACAATTAATGACTCTAAAGCAAAACTTAAAAAAAATTACAAGTTTTTCAGCCATTTAGACGTGTTTGAAGAACGAAGAAGTAAATGATTTATTTTCACGGGCGAATACAAAATAGCCGGTATTTCGATATGTTGTTGTAAAAGTTTTAGGCTAATTAACGAAGACAAAAGTGCTTGAAGCAATAAAAAATACATTTTTAGAGTCCAAATATCCATATTTTTAAGAAATTCCACCAAAAAATTCCCTCTTTCTCAAAAGAACTATTAACGATTTTTAATAAAAAAATGCTTAAACTAATAAAATCTTAAAGTATATAAATATTGGTATTAAGTTGTTTGGTTTTGTTCCAGTACTATATAGAAACGGGGCTTGAAAATAATGTCATCGCATCGAAAGCGCTCGCTAATCACATCAAACAAACAATAAGTAACGACGGTTTTCACCGAGGGGAATGACAACAGTATGTAAATATTATCAGTTTTGACTTGTTTCTAAAGGGAACAATAAAATACTCCTATATCACAATAGCGTTTCTATTAAAATTATCGATTTCGAAAATTTTTGCTCCGTAATATGAACTAAACTACTTTTTTAAAGCAAATTAATAGAAAAATCCATTTTAAAATTATTCTTTTATAACAACAGTTTTTTAAAACCATTTTATTTGAAAAAAAAAAATATTTACGAATCACTTCAATGGATTAAATTCTTTTGGAAGGTACCTTTTCAAATAACTATTTGGAAAGCTGATTTTATGATGTTAAAATTATTTTTAGCAAAAAAATTTTTACTATGTACTTTGATATCAAAAAATAATTTTTTTGCGAGCTAAATAAACATGGTTTGACAATGATGTCATCAGATCGAAAGCACTCACCGGTCGTATCGAACAAACAACCAGCGATGACGGTTTACAACAAAGAAAAGTATGCATATGGTATTCGGTAATAAAAATGACATAAAAATTCTTCATTGGAATGCCAATGGTATTACTACTTATTAATGCTGAATACCCCTAATGAAATTGCATATATAGTCACCCCGTATTCGTTTATTATTTTCGAACATCGAACTACATACATCTCTGTCAACGAATATATGACTAAACGAAACTGACAAATAGATGACAGATGAGCAGATACGTGCTTCCGCTTTTTTTAGATATGTAAGAGGACTTGTGAATTCATCTTTCGTACTGGTAAGACATGCTTTTATCCAGAAAACATTTAAATTCAATCATTCAATCAAAATTCTATTTGGTTTTATTTCTTTTCTTGTTTGATTTGCAATTTCTGAGCAACAAAATCATTTGGATTTGTTCAGGCTTAGTGGGTTTCATCTTCCAACTTTCCCAGTTTCCAACATCTCTATCTATCTACAGATGAAGTAAACACTACTTTTTCTCATTTATTCTAATTCGAAAATTTGCTTGAAAGGGAAAATATTCATACTGCCTTTTTGAGTAAAACTCACCTGAAAGAAAAACATAAAACTTATTTTAAAAATTATTTAATATATCGTAACGATAGACAAGATTTAAGAGGGGATGGAATAGTTCTAGTTGTACACAGATCTGTCAATTATAAATTGCTAGCAAATGATAGCAAATATTTTAGAAATAGAAAATCTCTCGGTTGAAATAAATAACAGAAAGCTTATGGTGACTATTCACCAAAATACAAAAGGAGCTTTTCTAATGATATAATAAAATTAACTTCATCTCAAGAAGATTTTACTGTCTTAGGAGATCTTAATGCCAAACATTCCTGTTGGTACTGCGTTAATAATAACACCGCTGGTAATATTTTATTTAATTTTGAACAAACTAATTGTTTCTTAATATATTATGCGTCACAAAATAATCGAAATACCTCACTCATTGAATTGGTTTTAAACAACAGCTCCTTAAATATAAATTTGGATGTTCTGGAATATGACATTCAATCAGACCATAGACTTATTGTATGTAAAAGAGAAAACGCAACAGAAACGAATTACTATAACTACAAAAGCACAGATTGGAGGATATTCCGAAATTTAATTAATGATAAAATCACCATCACAGTTGAAAAAGCACAATTGATTCAGAAATTGAGAAATTAATTAATGTTACACTAGAATCAACAAAGAATTGTACCCCAAGATTAAGCTTCGCTGGTGACACCTTATAACGATAAAAAGAACCTTTAAAAGAAGAAGTCAACCTGCTTCCATACCTTCAGAAGTAAAGTTTTATAACCAATGTGTGAAACTATTGACTAATCTGATCAATAAAGAAATAAGCGTTTATCGTAACGAAAAATGGAAAAAAATGCTATCAAAATTAAGGCCAGGTGACAAATTATTTTGGAAAATCATCCGATGTTTAAAAGGTTAATAAAATAGAAAAACTCCATATTTAATTACAACTGATGAGAGAAATACTCAACTGCTATAGGGTACTTTTTCAGCTGCTAACAACCTTATGTTGGACTACAAATACTCTATAGATAAAACTGTAAATTCCGAAGTCAGAACATTCAAGTCATCAAATGTTGATAATGACAATTTAATGAAGGTGTCTTTTCAGGAATTTAACTTAGTGTTTGTAACGCTTAAAGCATCGAAAGCACCTGGGCTGGATGCTATCCCCAACATATTGTTACGTTTATAGCTTTTATAAACTATTAAGTACTGGGCCCACAGTGCATATGGATTTTAATTCTACTCTCTTTGCAAAAATAAATCATAAGTTACATACATTTTTACATACATGTTACTTCATGTATACAGTTAATAAATGATACAGTTGCATTACATCAACGAAAAGAAACACACGCTGATTTGTGTTTCTGATAATAAGAATATTGTAAGGTTTTTTTATATACACATATTATAATGAATAAAGTGAATTATTATTGACTTAATTACTAAAAGTGAGTTTCTACCAAACTCAATGTAAACGTTTTGCTGTCGAGTTCTTTATTGCAAAATAAATAACACCAGATTTTAGAGTTTTTAAATTATGAACAAGTTTGTTTACTTTAACTACACAAAGTTGACACTACAGAACAATTTACTTAAGATGCACTTCTGTACTTCTTTATTTTTACATAAACTAACTATCCACTCAGACGCTGCCTTTTTATATTAGTCCACTAGAAGTCTAGAAAAATTAAGATTCTTCTACTCCCTTTGTATCACATTTTGTTATTGTATGTTGTGCATTCAATGTATGTGTGTATTTTGTTTTTATGATGATAAAATTTCTACCTGGAATTTATTTTAAGATATTTGCTATGTGTAGGTAAGCTTTCTTAAAAAAACTACGCAGTTAGTAAACAGCGTACCGATTTGTTGTTGTTTTGCGTGTATAAAATTTCTACGCAGTGTGTAACTAGAAATTTGTTGTTGTCTTACGTGCATAAGGTTTCTTAGCAAGCCACACAGTTAGTAAACAACATACCCAGTAATATACTTTATTGCTTAATTATTTTCTTTTAAAACTAAAGCAAGACACATCTGTAACAACATTCGTAAAAAATCTTCCGATGAAGGCATCACAATTATTAGTTATTATTATTAATAACTGTTTGAAAATTAACTACTTCCCAAAACATTTTAAAGAAGCTAAAGCTATTACTATTCCTAAGCCCAACAGATCAAGAAATAATCTTAGTTGCTATAAACCTATTAGTTTACTTAGTAATCTAGGAAAAATTTATTAAAAACTAATTCAAAATGGAATTTGTAAAGCTATAGAAAATACGCCAGCAGTAGCTGACGAGCCATTCGGTTTTAAAAAAGAACACAGTGCAATACACCAAATTAGCTGTATTGTAAATATAATAAACGCTAATAAAGGAAATAAAAAAATCTACAGAAAAAGAAAAAGTCTTCAATACCATTTGACACAACGAACTTTTATATAAATTATTCAAAGCATATATTTCAAAACATTTGTGCATGATTGTGGCTGATCTTCTTACAGAAAGACAATTTTCAGGGGCTATTAATAATATAATTTCTTCTCCCAAACCAATTGCAACAGGCTTGCCCCAAATTTCGATATTATCTTCATTTTTGTATTCAATTTATACTTCCGATCTTTCTCCACCCTCATATCGAAATGTTGCGTACTATGTAGACAACGCCTCTTTCCTATTGTCGAGCAAACTTACATAAGGTACTACTTAAGAAAATGGAAAAAGGTTGCCAAGCTTGCTGAAAATATCTTTACAAATGGAAAATTAAAATTGACGCAATATTTCCGTATAACAACTCATCAAAACTACTTTTCAACCGCCAGCTAATGCTCCAAGATAAGAATGTTGCCATACAAAATAATGTTAAATATCTTGGCATGTGTCTTGATAAAAAACTGGCAAAACATATTAAAGAAGTTCGCAAAAAATCTATACCAAATTGGATTTGCAAAAACACACTTAAAAAAATTTTAAATCATTCAGAGCAAACGCCTTAAGATTGTAAACAAAAAACATTGGAGATACTACAGGCAGCTTCTTCACAATAAAACCAGTTATGAACTAATCCTGGAATTCATAGAAAAAATCAATAGTAAATATCTCGAAATCGTAGAAAGTTCTCCTCATCAACTGATAAGCGAATGTAGTGAATCGGCCAAACTAAAAACTAAAAAATTGAAAATAATATTTATATAATGTATTATTTAAGATAATATAATTATATACATGTATATTTTCTAACTAGATTTGGCTATTTATTTTATCAGATAAAGGTTTTCCTATTTTTCATTTAAAATTTATTAAATAATATTAAATATATATATATATATATATATATATATATATATAAATATATATATATATATATATATATATATATATATATATATTTTTTTTTTTAAGAGAAGTAGCACTTCAGGCAACAATGCCTATTTAGTCAAGTACCGTGATACATTCTTTAGGAAAGGAATAGAAAAGATGATGAAACAGGTGGTGAAAGTAGAAGGATAGTCGGAAATTAACTGCCGTATAAAAGACAGCACAACGACTAGTAACTATGTCTTCATCGCTGAGCAGCCCCACCGACGGTAAATTTTTATTTTTGTAGTGAAAAAAACCAAGGTCTTCGTTGGGAATCGAACCCACAACCCCCACACTGAACAGCTAGTACACTACCCACTAGCCTGCAGGGGCACCTAATATTAAAAATATATCAGTGTCTATGATTCTTTATATAACTCGTTGTAAAATATCTAGTGATAAAATCTCGAAAAATTGTAAAGTGTTATTCCTTTTGTGATCGCTGTTTGTGATCAATTTTCATTTAAATTATATGGTTTTATACAATGTATATATTTACAGTATTGGGAGCTATAACCATTTTTAAACCTCACTAATCAAGCGCAGAAATCACTTGTACATCCAACCTACCCAGCTAACGTTTAAATTGTTGTGATAATTATAATTTTATATTGGCGGTAAAGTCCAGTCGTATGACTCGGCTGCTGAATATACACAAATTCAGTTTAACATAATTGAAAAAAAAAAATAATAATAATATTCTATAACACAAAATGAAATGAGAAGCTTAACGAAGAGTTTTATGAAAGCAATTAAAGATTTAATTAAAGCTTAAGTTAACTTCAAATAAACGTTTGTTAAATTGTAAAAAATATTACATAAAACGAAGACGATAAACAATATTTAAAGGGTAACTGCAAGAGAAAGTAGATTTGTGGTTGTGGTAAAATAAGCTTACGCACAGCTACACTAATAAAACACTGCAGCCAAAGCACTGATTGAATTTACCAAGCATAAGAGGTGATGGTTAGTAAAACCCTTGAAAAACTATTCTCCAACTCAAAAATGTATTTTATTCCATATCGTTTGGAATTAGTATTAATGATGAAAGGACAAATTTTAACATGCGACAATGATAGAAATTTATGTATAAATTCGATTGTTAAATTATATAATTTTCTTCGCCAACTTGTTTAAATGAAGCACTTGTATTAAGGGAATGAATTATGCCCCAGCTAATGCTGGTAAAGTGTATTAATAATTGTTTTGGCCCAATTACACAAGTAGTTAAATCTTTAGTCTTTAGTATTATGAAAGCTTTGCAATATACAACAATCAAAGTAAAATAATGGAAGTTTTAAAAGTAACAATAACGAAACCCCAAAGCTAAAATATTTCTAAAAATAGGTCCTTAATTTTATTTGAATTGATTTTTAATTACCAGCAAAGAAGCGCTTCATTAAAGTTTAATAGATCAATGATAAGCGTGACAAAAAATGAAAATAGGTAAATTAGAATTTGAATTAGACTTCTGCTAACAAGAAATATTAATATTAAATATTTAATTAGTTATTATAGTTATAATTCTTTGACCTTTTTGACTTTTTTGACTTCCGATGGGCTCTCCAGCTTCTCCAATTGTGGCAGATAATGTGATTGAAAAATTAAATGTTAAACCAAAAATTATGACAAAATATGTAGATGGTTTGTTTTGTATTATATCTGAATCTGTCATTAACGAAATGTTAGAAACATTAAATAAATTTGACCCTTCAATAAAATTTACAACTGAAAGGGAATGGGATGCTAAACTTCCATATTTAGACACTTTAATAATAAGAAGAAATAAAGAATTAGTTATAGATTGGTACCACAAACCAACTGCTTCAGGTAGAATTATTAATTATTATTCTAAACAAAATAAAAGAATTATTATTAACACGGCCAATAATTTAATAGAGAGAAATTTAACAATTAGTGAGAAAGAATTCCATAGAAGGAACAAAGAAAAGATTAGAAATATTTTAACTGACAACAATTTTCCAATACGATTAACTAATAGGTTAATTAATCAATTTAATAATAGGAGGAAAAGAGTTATAAGTAGTGGAACGGAACCCAAAATATATAAATCGATAACTTATATACCTGTCTTGTCTGAAAGAATAGAGAATTCAAAAATGTATGATACAAATAAATACAAAATGGCATATAAGAATACAAACACATTAAATAGGTTGTTTAGTAAAACTAAGGATAAAATTCAAAAATTAAATATGATAAGGAAGATTGTAATAAGGTTTATGTAGGCACAACAAAAAATTAATTGAAAACTAGAATCGCAGGACACAGGTCAGACCAGAAATACAGGAATAATATTAGTTTGCAAAAAACAGCATTATCTTTGCATTGCTGTAAAGTTAATCACAATCCTAATTTTGAAAATGTTTCAATTTTAAATTTAGAAAATAATTATAAACGTCGTTATATGTTGGAAATGTCACAAATAATTAAAGTACCATTAACCAAAAGAATAAATTTTGAAGCAGATACGGAGAAAGTTGCTCAAAATTATAGACATTTAGTGCATAAAATTATAAAACAAAACTCTGTATCTGCATAATATTAATAATTAATACTTTAATTTTTTGTAACGTTTGGTCATTAAATTTATGTTTTAGAATTTATGTGTAAAATACTATTGTTTTGTAAATTTGTTATGTATTTTAAAAATTGTTTTTCATATAAAAATTTTTAAATGTTAAAAATTTGTTTGTATGTATGTAAAACAAAAAAGTTTTCAATTTGTCATTTTTTATTGTTTTTGTTTGTTTTGTTTTTTGAAACATTTTTTGACTATTATGAATTTGTTAATCAAAAAAAATTTTTTTCAATTTGTTTGTTGATTATTTTTGTTTTTCCTGATGATGCCAACCAACGGTGTGGCGAAATATCGAAAAAATAATAAAAAATTAAATTTTTTAAAAATTTTTTATTAAATAATGACCTAGTGCTTAAAGTTAATTACTAAAAAATATTTAATTAATTTTTATACACAAATCTCGAAAATTAGCATTGAAAATATTAAACTGAAAATAATAAAATAAAGTTTAAATACATATTTAAAATAATTTTTTAGGTCTAAAATTTAAAGATTCGAAGATAATCAACATTTCATTTCATTTCATTTTTGTAAGCCATAAAATATATTTCTGAAGAATTACAGTTTGGAATTCCGAACGAAATATTTGATTTAAATTATTTTAAATAATATTTTTTCTTTGTAACATATGAAAACACATTTATAAAATAAGCACTTCTTTATACTCGTGCATCAAACACTTTTGTTTCAAGTAATGTTAATTCAATTAAAATCGATTCAATTATTTTTTTTTTCGCGGAAACTTGCAATTTATTTAAAAAAGTTGCACTCAGATTTATGTTTGTTTTTTGAAGATTGTAGAAGCGTTCAGAAGAGAGAAAACAAAAAAAGGAAGCAAGCGGAAAATTTGCTACTTCAATTTCACTTGTTTTTTAATTATAACTTTGTTTATCTCTTTTGTTAAAAGCAGCTGGAGTGCGAGTAAAATACGCGCGTTTTATAATAATTGAAGAATTTTTTATGTTTTGCAAAAACTTAAATTTTAGCGAAAGCAAAATTAAAAGAAAGAATATTTATTTGGCAACAGAAAACGGCACTTGATTTAAAACAATATTTTTTAGGCTTGTTGAATTATTAAGATTTTCAAAATTTATTAGAGAGCGTTAGAAACGTTGAAAGTGCACGGCCGACACGAAGCGACTGATTAATGGCAACGCTAAATCACGTACATAAAAACTTGATGAAGTAAACAAAATCAAAACTACATATTTTCCGGTATTTACAAAAAGAAAAACACAATGACAGCTTTTTGAAAAGCTTTTGGGCAAGAGAGCAACAAAAAAAACTTAAAGCCCATTTAAGGGTTAATAATGTTATAATGGACACAAAAGCTTTAACAGGCAGTTATGCTTGAAGTTTGTTTGTATAGACACTTTACTGAATGAAAAGCATTCAAGAAAAGCTTAACAGCTTTTAAATTGTGTTATTTGCTGTATCTGAATGCTGCAATTGTTGTTTACTATTAAAATTATTTTATACGAACTAAAAAGGAAGTTTTTCTTCAATAAAGTTTTTTTTTTTAATTTAAATATATTTTTATTTTCTGTAAACAATACTTTTTGTGATATTATTCAAAAGAACGATGTCTGGAGAAAGTTGTTTTGTGTGAAAGAGGCGATTTGTTGCTTAAAAGGATTTTTTAAATGCCTTCGATACTGTAAAAATCTAAGAAATACTAGGAGACGAATTTTTTTATGGAAAATTGCCTTTTTTTAAGAGTGGCTTTCAGTGCAAAAAGCACTGTAGTTGACTTTTTTGTGAGGTTACAAAAAAAAATTATTGTGACACTTTTTATAATTAATAAAATATTCTAATTATAATTTTTGTTTAATATTTTTCCGTTATTTTTTATAGTTTTTTTAAACGATCTTTTTTATCTTTAATAAATATCTTTTTTCTTTTTTAAGATCTTTTTAATATTTTTTTTTTTTGTATAACTTCAGAAGATGCAGTGGATGATATTTCGTCAGAATTGAATAGTTTCCATCCGGATATTAAATTTACGATTGAAAGAGAATTAGAATCTAGACTTCCATATTTAGATATATTCATAATAAAGAAGAAAAATAAGTTAGTATTTGATTGGTATAAGAAACCAACATCTTCTGGAAGAATTATTAATTTTTATTCAAAACATCCAAGAAAAATGATAATAAACACAGCGAAAAATATGATAGACAGAATATTGACTATAAGTGATAGAGAATTTGATTTGAAGAATAGGGATACAATAAGAGATATACTTCATGACAATGATTTTCCAGTAGAATTAACTAACCGATTAATTAGACAATATGATAATCATAGGCATAATTTAGAAATTCTACGGCAGAGCCAAGAAATTATAAATCATTAACTTATGTTCCTGGAATATCAGAAAGATTAAGAAAGTGTAAAATATATGACAGATAAATATATAATTGCCCACAAAACACATAACACATTAAATAAATTATTTAGCAGTATGAAGGATAAAATAGGAAAAATGGAAATATCTGATGTAGTATACAGGATACCATGTGGAGGAAATAACCAGGTGAACTGTGACAAAGTTTATATTGGGACAACAAAAAATAAACTTATAACGAGAATAGCTGGTCACAGGTGTGACCAAAAATATAGGAATATTTCAACACAGAAGACATCCTTATCTTCACATTGTAAGAAATATAATCATTATCCAAAGTTTGATGAAACATCAGTATTAGATATAGAAAAAAACTACAGGAGACGTTATATGTTGGAAATGTTAGAAATTGTTAATGTACTGAATGTAAGGAGAATAAATTTCAAGACAGATACAGACAATTTAGCTCAGAATTATAGGTACTTAATTAAAAAGCCACATAATTTGTTATAATCATTGCATAAGAGAGAATTTGTTATTTGTTATTTATTTGTTATTTCCGTTTCCTTGTTTTTGTATGTTTGAATATTTGAAAATTTAAAATTTTTGTATGTATGTATGAAGAAGCTTTCCAAAGGAAAGCGAAATATTGAGAAGAAAAAATATATAAAAAAGATCTTAAAAAAGAAAAAAGATATTTATTTTTCCGTTAAAAATTTCATTTTTTTTTTGCAAAAAAGTGTACTGAGAAACGAGTAAATTTGTTGGGTAAACTCTCTATTAAATGTTTTTTTACAAATGATAATAGAAGTTTTTTTTTTGTTTGGTAAAATAATTTTTTTTTTGTAAAATATTTTTTACTTTTGTGGACAGGCGATCATTTTAAATAGCTTTCATTTTATGGCAAAACACACACAAATAATCGTTTGCATAAAAGGCGAATTGTTGAAAGAAAATTTAATTCTTATTAAAATAAGTCAGTTTAATGTGAGAAATGCAAATTTATGTGTTTTTAGTTCTTATCGCAAATGTGACTTTCTTTTAAGTAATCGTTCTCCATATTCAAAATTACATGTGTTGTAAAGGTAAGAAAATAAAGCCATAAAATGTGCTTCGCCACTCCACTGGATAATACTGTATAAAATAATTTTTTTTGTTATTGATTTTAGTTTTTTTTTATATAGAGGCTGTTTTGTAGAGCTATAAAACGTTGAAATGGAATACAATAAATATGCATTTTTTACACTGACGTGACATTTACTTCATTCCAAAGATAATCTTCGGAGATTATTATTGAAACCTGACTTCTGACATACAACCGACACGTCTACCTTAGACGTAAACTAATCTGGAGGTGCTATTTTCGATGATTTTTTCCAATTGTTTGTTGCCGACTATCGATAATAATGTGGCGCATGTTGTGCTACAAGTTTTCACTCATTTGGGGCTTATGGCCGAATACTAGTAATGTCACATTTTTCGACAGAAAATAGTCTAGCCGCGATAAATGTCACAATCTTGGAGGCTAATTCACTAGTGTAAAACGTGAAACAACGCGATGACTAAACATTTTCTTTAACAAATCAATTGTGGCATGAGTTGTGTAACATGTTGTGCCGTCAACAGCTCCTGCACATTAGGGTGGCTCAATTGATGAACGAACAAGTCAATAAATATTGACTATACGTTCTGGGCACCATCGTTTATAAAGAAGTATAGTAAGTTTTTTTGGATGTAACGGTGTCACTTAAGATTTATCATCACTCCAAATACGCCATTATTGTTTATAGACGTATCCATTTACACAAAAGTTAGCTTCATCGCTAAACAGAATTTGCTTTTGAAATTTGGGATCAAAGGCTATATAGTTTTAGCAAATTTGCACATAGTAGAAGCTTTGTTAATGTGCCAGTTTTTTCATGTTGAAATACCAAACCAAACTGAACATAAACACTTGACAGCTGATAAAATGGCAGCCAGTTAAAAAAGTTTTTCCAGCTTAAAGTTCTACACCCCTATACAGTATGATACATACACTTTATGCCAGGGATTTTTCTGTTTTTATTTGGGTACGGTTTTACGTCCACCCTCGTCAAACTTGGTTTGTGAACAAACCGGTTTCGGCTATTTGCCATCAGTGTTCTCTTTATACTAGTTTCGTTCCATTGTCAGCTGTGTTTATATAGTTCGTCTTGTTCGTGTTTCTCTTCGTGTTATTGCATTCGTCACCTTCCCTCTTTTTTGTCTGTATCTCTCTCTCCTTTTTCGTTTGTTTGTTTTTACCTAATTTGTCTCTCCCTTTTCATTTGTCTCTCTTCCTACCTAAATCCTTTTACGACCATACTTGTTATTCGTTTTTGTTTATGTGTGAACCTATTGGGGTTTTTTCTATGACATAATAATCCGTAATTGTACGTTTATGAGGTTCTTTATTGCGCTGGTCCTGTGCACCTACGTAACGTGTCTGTGTTGGTGTAATGTTTGTTTTCTTGTAAAAATGTTTCAATGGTTCAAATATTGTGTCCGAAGCAGTGTTTATTTGGTTATTTATTATTCGTCCATCAAATGTTTACTGTTTGTATATTTTCATGTTTCCTAATACATTTAGTCTTCTTCCTTTGTACTGTATATGAAGCAGTTTAACCGTTGTTTTCGCAAAATTTGATTCTGGAGTTGATTTTGGTTCTCGTAGTTTTTTGTTATAGTCTCTAATGTGTTCCCTAAATCTGGTCTTAATTTTTCGTCCTGTTCGTCCGATATAACTATAATGGCATGTACAAGTTAATTTGTACACTCCTCATCTGTCTAGTATATTTGTCCCGGTTGTTCTATCCTATAGTATTCTGCCTAGATTTTTTCCTGTTCCGAATGCCGTATTGATGTTGTCTCCTCCAAAGAATTTTGCCAGTTTATACGATGATTTTCCCATATATGTTAATATAGCCCAGTTTTCCCCTTCAATCTCCTGTTCTTTGTTCGTTCTAATTTGCTTCTTGATGTTATCCATCAGGCACTTTTTGTATCCGTTGTTTTCCGCTGTGGTGTATATTGTTCTCATCTGCTTCATATACATTTCCCGTGTTAGTGGTGTTCTTTCGAGTCCTGTTATAAACTGCCCGATTGCTACGTTTTTGTGTTGCTGGGGATGATTTGATGAGTCGTGTATCATTGTGTTCCCGTGTCCTCCACCCAAGTAATCCAGAATCTGCCCATTGTCACTTCCCCCCAGTATACACATGAAGTCGTCGACATATCTTGCATAGAATATTACTCCGGAAGTCGGTTTTTAGTACCTTTACGTACCCCCCTCCAAGTCCTGCAGATGTTGGACCTCCCATCCCTAGTCCTGTTGTCTGTCCATATACATTACCGCCAAATCTAAAGTAATTCTGTGCTGTGTCGCTTTCAGTGTGCCCGTGATTTGTACTGCCAGTTCCTTGTCCCCCGTTCTGCCATTCATTGCCCTATGAACAATGTTCAATGTATCCATTACTGGAATTGATGGATACAAGTCTTCTACGTCAAAAGATACCAGTTTTGTGTTCTCTGTTATCCCTACATTTTACAGTTTATCAATCAGTTCCGTAGTGTTGGCTATTGTATGCTTATATTCCAGGTCCAAGGTGTCTTCTAGTATTGTCTTTATATATTTCGAAAGTTCGTAGCCCGGTGCATTAATTAATTATGAGTCTCATCGGTGTGTTCGGTTTGTGTATTCCTGGTAGTGCCATCATAGATGGTGCAGATTGGTTCATCATCGACAGTGTGTGCGATATGTCTGTTCTTTTAATTTTATAGCCTTTTACATTTGCTTGGCAATTATAACAAATTGTCCATTGCCATAATTTTTATCTTTTAAGAGAAAGAAAAATTTAACGTTCAGCAAATTTTCAGCTTTTGCTACTCTTAATCTTAATCTTAATACAAAATTCATTTTTAATAAAGTCGTGTTTCCATTTTTCATATCCACAGAGACGTCAGAGCAAGTATTCTCATTTAAATAAAAGTTAAGAAAGTTAAACATTTTAAAACAATTCTCGTATGAATTTTTCATAGAGGTTGATTTCTTTATGTCAATCTTTATGATACAAAATTGTAAAGGGTGTTCCCCGATACTTAAAGTAAAACATTTTTATGTCCACTATTAAAACAAGTGCAAAAATTAAAAAAAAACTATAAAGGGTGTTCCTATAGTGAGATTATTTAAACATATATTGCTTGAGTTTTTCAACTCTAGCAAGCAGACATTTAGAACTGCAAGTCCGTAGTGGAATCAATAAATAAAATAATTAAAGGGTACTTTCAAAGAGTTCGTGATTTCGACAAATACGGACTTATTTTTTAAACCATAATAGACAGACACCCTAATTTTTTAACAATAAATAAGAAAAAAGGGAAAGTTACTCGCTCGCACGTAGCGAGCTTTACTTATACTTAACTTATATTACATACTTATATTCTTCATATGAATATTCTGAAAAATATTGCCGAAAAGTTTATTTTATGCATTTTTTACTAAAAATTATTGAGATTTCATTTTCAAATTTATTAAGCAAAATTTTTTCGTTTTGTTTCCTTTTTTAATTACTTTAGTTAAAAAAACGCAAAAACTTTTTCTACACTGTTGCTTACCTGATTAGCCTCGCATCAAGTACTTTGGCATGGGCTTGGATTAAAGGACTTGTGCGTATTTTGCTTCATATATTTTTTGTTCGTTTTTTATGTAAATCTTCATTTGTTTATCTTTTCGTCACAATCTTGATAGTTGACATCTGTTTTTGATAATTTTGCCATTATTAAAAAAATTAAAAAGGTAACATCACCTCATAGCACAATGGGCTGTTTTGTATTGTCATGACTTCTTTCATTAAAGCTTTACTTTGCAGACGTGTAGTTGAAAAAAAGGCATTGATATTTATATTATCTAGTTGGAGGAGGAAAAGCTCTTAAACTCAAACAACTTAAATGGTCACAAAATACTTTTCAGAAAAAATAACAAATGTGGATTGTTGAAGTGCTTTAAGATTATCAACTCATTTATCGTCTTTCAAAATTTAAGTAAATAAAAGCAAAATTTTTAGAAAGTACAAAAAAACTTTTAATTAATTTTTTTGGCCAAATACCCCACTATGGAGCCATGCTAGAGTTAGTAGCAACTCGATATACATTGTTTTTCAACAAGAATTTTGTTTTTTAATTGTGGTAATAGCAACAACATGATAGTGTTGACATTTAGTTTTTTAACGTATTCGTAGCCTAGGCATTAGCAATTGTTACAATAAATTTAATTTCGCACGAAAATCGCATTAAAAATATTAAAATCCACAATGAAAATAGTGGTTCTGTTAAGGTTACATTTCCTAGAATTTGTGATATTTTCGGGCAGAATTTGGTCGTTAAACTTGAGTCAACAGGCTTGATACAAAATGTACGAAAACAAACGCGTGTTTGACCGGGTCGTTTAACTGAAAACATCGCAGCCGTGAGCTACACTGTTGAAGCAGATCCAAATTTCTCAATTTCTCGACATTCTCAAGAACTGGGGTTATTCAAAACCACCACATGACAAATTTTGCATACGGATTTGTCTTTGAAGTCTTACAAGACTCAACTGGTGCAGAAATTGAAGCCGACCGACCATTCACATCGCCGTAGGTTCGTTCAATTCATTTAGTAACAATCAGCTGGTTTTTCTGTCATAATTGCCGAACTTTTCTCTTCGTAATACAATCAAAATTTGAATCATCTTAATCTAAATTTTTTGTTTTATTTTGTTTTAGAAAACAAACTTCTTATTGAAAAACCCTTCACAATAATTCTTATTAACGATAATAATTTTAATAAATTTTAAACCTAAAAATTCTGAGTTTAAACAAAATTAAACTGAATTGATGAAACTAAAATGCTTTTCTTTCCTTTTTACGTGCCTTTTTGTTTCCTTTTTTGAGTAGTTTATGCGTTTTTTCTGTCATTCCATTTCTTGTTATGACACTTGAAATGAAATGTATTTTATTACTGTGTGTGTAGAGATTTTTATCAGAGGAGACCAGTAGATTGAATTGTTGCAGTTGTACTCTCATTGTTGTTAGTACATTTCATTGATGTCTTATACACCTTGATGGCTGCTGTTTATCTTATTTTGATTTATTTCTTATCATTTATTAAAATCTCAAAAGTAAATACTTCAACGCGATCTCTATATCTTTAAGGATTGCTGCTGTATTCGAGAGGGTAGAAAAATAATTGCAAATCTGGCACTGATATTAATTATTTCAAAAGCCTCAATACAAACGTTCAAAATGTTTGTCGTTAGTTCGATGATAACAGAATAAAAAATTTAAAGGGCTTAGCTTAAAGTAAAGAATTAATTATGGTAGTTATTGCAATTTAAAATCTTAAGAATACTGAAACAATTTTGTGGAGGTACTTAAGAAATAGTTTAGCATGTTGCAAAACTTGATGTTTTGCAAGACGATGATGTGGGCTGCTAAAAAGGAGACATTATTAAATCAAACCAGCAAAATGTGAGTCGAAAATGTATGTACAGGGTTCCGCATTATCGGATATATATAGAGAACATAATAGTACACACTTTGCATAAATTCCAAATGGTTTCCTACTACGATTAAAAAATTTAAGTCACGCATATTAAAATTACGTCACTGTAGAAACACTCTTTACCATTTAGTTTTGTTATTAAGTTTTTGAACATGGTCCTATAGCGGATATAAAATTACTTACATGACAGTTACGTCATCAATGGAACACTCTTTAACTTAAAGTTTTTTTTTGTATTTGTTGCTATAGTAGATGCAGTTGTACATACAATGTACAAATTTGCCGTGTCTGCTTACCACGTTTAAGAAGCAACAATATTTTTATGAATAGTCCCTCATTTTCGGAACATTCTTTAATTTTTTAAAATTTGGGTTCTGGCAGTCCTATGACTGCATACACTATAACGAAAAACAAAGGATTAAGCTTTTATTACTTGGGCACGAAGCTCTAAAAAGTAGTAAGTGCGAGATCGTATACTTTTGAAGTTAAATAAAATCTCGAACCACCCTACCCAACGTACATACATATTTAGACATATGATGCACAGACTTAAAATAATCCTACTTCCTCCAGATCAGTACAACAAAGAACTCGACACAGTTTACACCATAGCTAAAAACAACGGCTACAAACACACTTCTTAGACAATACAACACTAAAAACAGGGATAAAGAAGACAAAGAGATAACTGATACAACCAAACGGCACTTACACAGGATCAGAAATATATAGATTAGCTAACCTTTTACACGAAGAAGATTTACCGACAACTTAAAAAACCAGCGAGACTTTGAAATATAATCTCAAGACATCGATAGAAATAAATGACAAATTTAATTTCAGCGGAGTATATGGACTCAATTGTACCTGTAAACATACATATATAGGACAAACTGGATGAACACCAAAAACAAGATTTACAGAACACATACACTCTGACAAACGAAAAAGAGAAGACTCCATCTTAACCTGACCCTCAAGGGAAACACACACCAAGGGAAACAGATGAATGTATGATATTACTACATCCTAGTAAAAAAGGACGAAGACTGGACATTCTTAAAAACATGGAAACGTAAAAAAACAAGAACAAATAATTTAATTAATTTTTTCGGTTCAAATAAAAAATAAATATAATGAAAAATATAAAAAATAATTTCCTAAAGAAGCTTTCCACAGGAAAGCGAAATATCGAGAAAAAAATAAATCGTTATAATTTAAAGGACCGTTTAAAAGATTAAGATTTGATAGAAATAAAAAAAGGTCGAATAAAACTGAAAATAATAAAAAATAAATAAAAAGTAAAAATTTCTGTTGGTATTTTCCACAAAGCTTTAATTATAGCAAACACAATTAAAGCAACAAAGTTTTAATCATGATACTTGCCTTTAGATTGAACTGGACATTTTTAGAGATTAAAATTTGGGGGATTAAAGCAAGAACACAGTCTACGAACCTTAATAATTAGAGCTTAATTAGAACTTAACTTAAAAAGCCTCACGTTTAAAAAAACCTACAACTTTGTGTATTTTCAACAGAGAGAGAGAGAGAGAGAAAGGGAATATTCCATAGAGAGTAAAGCAATAAATTACCCACTGCTAAAAGAAATCAAATGTTAACAGAAAAGTTTGTATTTATTGAATGAAAGTATACAGAAAGTTGTATTAATGTTATTTTTAAAAAATAAAAAAAAATGTTGTTTGAACTTTGGAAAAAAGTATTTTCAGTATAAACAACCATCAATATAAACAACAATAGTCCAATAAATGACAGGATAAAAGCAAAAAAGGAAATTTCAAATAAAACCATATTAGAAAATTTAACTTGATTTTTTCTATGAATCTCTTATTTATGAGCGTTATTGCCATTATTGTAGGTATGTGCCTGTGTGTGTGTTTGTGTGTGTGTGCTTGTTAGCCTTAAGATCCGGCCACATATACAATGAAAATATAAAACAAAAAGATATTTGAATTTTTAAGGGAAAAGGAAAGACAAGAAAGACAGTCAACTAAAAAGAGAACAGCTATAAAAACGACAAATAAAGTTGTTTGTTAGTGTTTCATTATTGGTTTCATGTTTAGATGTTTATAAAGAATTGTTTTAAAGGCTTAAGACTGTGTTGATTTTCAGTTAATTTGATAGCTGCCATAAGAATAACGTTGACTTTAGTTCACCTTTTTATTACAATGAGAAAAGCATTTCGTGAAGCTTTGACAATTGTAGAATATTATTTTAGAAACATATTAAATTAATGGTATAAATGTTTATTAATAGTTTAGTTTTAATTGCTCTACTCTAAACACTTTGAAAAGTCGTTAATTGTATAAACAAAACATCTTTTGTTTTAATATTAAAGCATTCACTACTGGTTGAAAAATGTTTTAGAATAATTTAAAGTTAAGGGTTTGTATAACTCAACAGCAAAGTTTCGAAATCAAATTTTGTGGGTTTTGATGCGGATATAAATAAAACACACTAACATGTAACAAGTGCAAACAAAAAATTTCAGATCCTACGTTAATAGTCTATGTCAGTGATGGGCGAACATTTTGGGTGGCGGGCCAATAAATTAAAAAAAATCTTGCGGCGGGCCATTAAATTTAAAAAAAAACATAGAGGTTCATTCATTAAAATATTATGGGGTTGCTGTTCAATTAAAAGTTCAGTTTAAGCATTACGTAATATTTTAAAACAGCATAAAAATGTTATAAGATACGGTTTATTATGATTTTAAGATTTTCCAGATGTATGGGAAGCATGGATCTGTTTCTTACTTGACATAATTTCCTCAAAATATGGTTCCAGCTGGATGGATGCGACTTTTAATAAATTAAATAGACTCTCGTCTGACAATCGGTTTCTTATTGATTTTTTTCTGCATTTCTTTACTGAAAAGGCTTGTTCACATAAATATGATGTGATGATTAATTAGCTTTGGAAATTGTAGATCACATGGAACATTCTCAGGATTAACATTAAAAAGCATTGAAAAAATATCTAAACATGGTTGGATTTTTTTAAAGTCAGCAAATCTGGCCTCAAATTCTGAATACAGTTGTAATAAAGATTGTAAAAAGACTTTTAACTTCTCTTCACTCACAGATCTAAAAGCATTAAGTCTAGGAAAATGAGTCAAATCATTTTTCCCCAAACATTTAGAAAATAAAAACAATTGAGTTTTAAAAGACCTCAAACTGCCCCAATTTTAATCTATAAATTGATTTCTTTCCTGTAACTTTTTGTTCAGTTTATTATAGTGCTCGAGTAAATCCGTGAAAAAAGCAAACTCGATGCAACAATTCTAATCCTCCAATATTTCGCACTCATTGCAAATTTCAGTTTTGGTTTTCAGAAAAACTTTAATGTCTTCGAGAAGACTTCAAACTCTCGAGAAGGCATGCCCACAACTCAGACACCTGATCTTTGTGTAATAAATTACATCTGAAAATACTGCATCAACTTCCGATAAAAACTCTTGAAATTGTCGATGTATCAAACCACGGGCTCGAATGGTATTAATTAATTTTAAAATAATATTAACTACGTGGTTAATATCCAAGGCAGCCTTGCAAAGAACATCTTGGTGGATTATGCAACGTAAAAAAATTGTTTCGCTTTCAGGATTCTGACTTTTATAAACTCCTGCAAACCCCGTATTTTTTCCCACCATGTTAGGTGCTCCATTAGTTGTTAAATTAATTAATTTGGAAATTGGGGCATTAAGAGATTCCATCCCCTCTCTAAATTCATCATAAATTATTTTTCCTGTCGTCTTTCCTTTCAAAGATCTCAAACAAGCAAGTTCTTCGGTTATTACAAAGTTTTCATCGACTCTTCTGATAAAAATTGGAAGTTGGGCTGTATCACTGCTGTCAACACTCTCGTCCATAGTGACTGAAAAATACTTAAACTTTTTAAGACATCCATCGAGTTGATTAAAAGAAAAAAAAATAGAAGAAATCGCTTTAATTATTGTTGTGACCGTTCTACGTGATAGCCCTATAGATTTGAATTTTTTACCTTTTCTGGGCATAATAATTTTCCAATGCTGATTAACACATCCTTAATAAATTCTCCTTCAGAAAACGGTTTGTTACTTTTTCCTATTTTATAGGCAACAATGTGATTAGCTAACGTGGAGGATCGCTGGGCATTTCTTTGATTTTTAAAAAACATTTGCTGACTAGATATTTTTCTTTTCAATTCCTCTGAATGAACTTTCTTCTTTTCATCTGTCATTTTATAGTACTTCGACCCAAGATGTTTTGAATTAAAGTGCCTAGCGAGACTATAATCTTTTAGTACACCAACCGGTTCTTGGCAGATAAGACAAATAGGTTTTTGGTTATATTCCATAAAGAAGTACTTCCATGTCCACTCTTCTTGAAATACTCGACATTTCGAATCAATTTTTCTCTTTCTATTTTCGATTGACATTTATGGGGGTATTTACAATACACTTTATTATTTTAATTACACAAATAAAACTGTACGTTGGCAACTTTATAATTTTACTTCACAATTTATTCTTTACGTCACGAGATTTACACTTTTACCGATTGCTGATTAATCCATCGCTGGCCCTTTTATATTTGTTGCGCATGTTGTTTTGAATATTCAAAAATCTTCTAGATCTCACATAAAATAGTTGTTGTTATGTTATACGTTTAGTTTTCTATATTAGTTGTTTTTGTTTCATGCATTTTAAGTTTCTTCTTGGAATATTGTATAGGAAAGTTGTTGTTGTCTTGTGTGTACAATATTTCCAAGAAAACTACGCAGTTTGTACACAATACAATATGAAAACATCGCATTTTTTTTGGTAAAATTGTCAATTTATATCTTTTTTAAAACATAATGTACATTTATTTTTTGGGCATAATTTTTTAATAGGTGATTAATTTTTTTTGAAAAACGCTTGGCGGGCCGGATTTAAACCTAGTTGTTCGTCCATCACTGGTCTATGTTGAAGTTAAAGTACAGGGTACTTAAAGTATAAAAAAGTAAAGTATAAAAAAGTAAGTACATCTTCCCAAGCCTATATATGATGTAGCCCAATATCCGCTATAAACACAAGCATAAAAACAAAGCTAAAGTTTTTTTTTATAGGGACGTAATAAATGGCGTTATCTTTCAAACTGTTAAAGGTAACATTTACAGACAGTGTGTTAAAATAAAATTGTAAATCGAAAATGTTATGAAATTTTTCGTATTTAAGCTCAACCCACTATTGGTTAAATTGTAATATTTTGGAATTTAATAATATAATAATGCATACTAAATTCAACCGTTTCATACACTGCAAGGGCAGTTATTACTTAAAATTCTTTTATTTTCATTAAGTTTGTCATTTAGGGTTCTTAGGGTCCTTAACCAGTTCCATTAAAATCTCGTCCCAAAATAATTTTCCAAAGTTAAAAGTTAATTAATAACATATTAAATAAAAATATAAATTGATAAAAATTAAACATTTTTCTATTTTGTTTTACCGTTTTTCAATCACTATTGTAGTGTGTAAATGACAATTAAGTGCAGTGGACACTAAATTGATCATAGGAAAAAATTATTAAAAACAAAAATTAGCAGGATCTTACGCTTGATTATTTACTTAATACGTACACTGGTTTTAACAGTGTTTATAGTTATATTGTACTTTTCTGATAAGTAGTTCTCTTTTAGATGGTACTCAGAGTCAACCCCGATGAGAAGTCGTTTGTCTTTATATACATTTTTGCCACAAAAATTTTTTTAGCCCGGCAAACATTAAATAGTAACGTAGTAATCTGTCGTCAGTGCAGGCCTTCAAAATACCAAATTGATTGTTAATTTAAATCTTTCCTTAGGTCCTTTAAAAAATTGTTTGGAATTTTTACTTTTTACGAATATGAAGTGACTTTAATATACAGACCTTAAAAATAGTTTTTAATGGCCCGAAAACTTCTGAGGATAGTCAGCTGTAGCAGAATTTTTAACAGCTTCCCGTATATTTTTTATGCTAAACTATTGTTTAAGGTTAAAAATGATAAAAAATGAAAAAAACTAAGCCACCATTGACCCTTTTTGTAAATCGTACAAACGGCTATGAAACAAATTTTTAAGTTTACCCAGTGGCTTTTCTGCAAATATTGTTCTAAAAATATCAAATACTATAGCAGATGAATTAGTTAATTCAACTTATGTTCATTTTTATTTTTAAGAAAAAAAGAAAAATTATTTTTGCTGACGTTTTTTATAAACAACTTCAAAGAGTATTTTATATGTGTATATGTAATCAATTAATAAAAATTTGGTTAGACGGAATCCAATAAAGCCAAATTTGAGTATAATAATAATAATAATTTGTTTATACAAAAATTAAGTAAATATGTTTTGTATTATTAAAATTTTGTGGTTTTTACTTCGAACTTAAATTTAATTTAAATTCAATTTTAGTGAAGGAAAATCTTTTAGTTGCGAGCAGCGTTTAAAATTCCATTTGAAGTATTAAGAACAAAATGCAATAAAATCCATAATTTCCTATGATTTTGAAATAAATGTTTGAGAAACATAAGGATGTTCCTCTTAAAAATGTAATTGATGTTGCAATCAAAGTAAAACATTCGTTACTATTTCAAAACTTCTACCTGAAGTCTTTTTAGGTTTCAATAGAAATAGAATATTCAGCACTTCTAGTTTGATAGTCGCTGCAGAATCATACAAATATTGAAAAGTAGTAGAATATGTGCGCTATGTGAAAACTTAATTGCATTCGCTATATCTTTATCTAAAACAACAACGATAACGCTGCGTGCGACACCTTATCTCACAACATCCTCAGACTGTCGACGAATGAATTAAAAAACTTATAATTCTTTATAGCGAGTTACAAGAAACACAAAACATTTGTACGCTCCTCTTATGATTGTCTTTCCAGTAGTTGATTAAAACACAGCACAGTTAGTAATAACAAATATGCAGCATTTTTGCGTTACCAAGGCTTTTAAAATGCCGCTAAATAATGTTTTACCAAATCCATTTAAATTTGTATTAATTATTATTTTTTTTTAACTTAATGGAGTTTCCGGAATTTTATTGTTTTTTTTTTTCGAAAATAAATTTTTGTTTGTTGCAGCGCTTTTTACTGCAGACAACAAATGTATTATCACTTTGCTTTTGAGAATGTGATAAAAAATCTATTTTCACAATAAGATCAGACAAATTACTGTTACTGATTTGACAGGGCTTAACATACAAATGACCGACTCAGTTCATTTTTTATTTTTAAATAATATCACTAACGTTGATTATTGAAGTTTCAGTTAGTTTCAATGGCCATTACTTGATCGCACAACTCAATCGTCGAATATGAGCTAAGTTAAAGCTGCATATTAAGTTTTGAGGGTCCTTACCTAAGTATATAAAATAATCCATAGCAGAGCAGTAATTCATAGGGAATATTGTAAAATTATGTGTGTTTTACCAGTCTGGAACTGTAAGAAAATAATATATAGATGTACATTCTATCCCACTCCTACAATAGTTATAAATTGATATTACTTTAACAACTCTAAAAAATCTAATAACCAATTTTAAATCTAAGTTGATATAAGTTCAATCATGTTCCACTTTTATGCTTCCATATACAAACGTAACCCAATTGTTTCCCCTGCGATGTCTGATCATCTTTCGCAGCCTTCTATTTGTTGCAGAGTATTGACACTATATTAAAACAGCCACAATATAAAATACTAATAATTTAAAGGTGCTCCAAAAATGACTTTATATTCATAAAAATATTGTTATAATTAAACTTGCATAGCGTGAATAAAACTATGTATGTGCGCTATATTAACAAACCTATATTGCTGTAGTACTTTAACGGTAGTAGCCCGGTATTTGGAATATACACAGGATGTATGGAGAAATATATTTGCTCCAAAAATAAGTATGAACATTAGATTATTAAATTAAAGTTTGTATCATGGAGGTTAAGAATTTTACAATACATCTTTTAAGCCGTTATAGACAGACGCAGAGAGTTTGTGCTGCTTTGTATGCAGCGTGTAGAAAAAATTAAGGTAAAATTAAATGAATTAATAACCATAGTGACATGATTTTCATATACATATGTGGCGTTATTTTCGAAACCGTAATAGGCCGACTATAAATTATCCCAGAGTTTGCATTGCTAGTTCGCTATAAAAGAAAATATTAAAAATTAATAATTAAAAGATGCCGCAATAGTAACACCATTTTCAAAAGGATTTTTTTGAAATTTACCCGAAGAATGTGTGGTTATGCTCGCTGGTTACAAGTCAAAAAAAAAAAAAAAAAAATAAACTTAAACTGTGACTCATACATGGTACAGAACCCTTTGTGTTTAAGTTCACCTCCTACACTTGGAGGATCTTAAGAAAGCTTTTATTTATTTTTTTTTTTAAATCAGCCACAATTATAAAAGAAGGATGTTATGAATGAATGTTATTAGAGAAACCGATAAGGATGTAACATCACTGTTATCACAAGATTAAAATTATTGAAATTTAGAATAATTATTTTACAATGAAAATAATTGCTGCTTATTGTGCGAAAAATAATATATAATTGTGGTTTGCAATAATTTCTTTATTACCACAAAAAAAACTAGCAGATATTGCAAATGCATGCTTTTCCTTTTATATTTTTGATAAAATATTCCATGGTCAATTGTTGTTGGTAATGGTAATAATTAATGCATTAAATAACAACAAAAAGTTATAGTTACGCTAATTTTGTTGTGACCATGCCATGTTTGCTATTTAGCGGGCCTTAGGACATTTCCACCCACCGCCAAGGACAATATTCGCAAATTTGTAATTTTTTGTTAAAATAACCTCACGATATTGTTATCTTTCTGTACACAGTCGTATTTCAAACTATAGATTGCAAGCACAGAAAGTGAGACAATGACAAGCAGCTAAAAGTTAAAATACATATAAAAGGATATACATACATATATATATAAATTATTTATGCTCATAAATTTATAAAAATATAGTAAAATTCACTTAACAACAAATTGTCAAAACGAAAAAAATTTTTAGACATCAGCTGTTATTTAGAGTTTATTTTATTTTCCATTTAAGTTTTTCGTTAAAATTTTAAGTGCAATAAGTTGTGTTAAAACAAAAGGGGATTAAGCGTAGTGCAGAGGATACAATGTTTTGTTAAATATTTGTAGATAAAGAAGTTTCAGAACTTTTTCAAACCACTTATTGAATGTTAAAAATGAAAGTTAATAAAAAATAGTGCCAGAAAAAAATGTATAAAACTGTAAATAAAAAAATAAAATATTCAAATAATTTAAAGGCAGAAAACGAAACGTATGAACAAAGTAACAGGATTTAAAATAGTGTTTATGATTAAGAATCCACTTCAATAAAACCATGGCTCGTCATTACTTTTAATCCATTTTAACCCTGCACTGACAACTTCATAATGTTTTCGATAAGGACTAATTTTCGGTCTAAGTTAATGTAAGTTTAGGTAAGAATGTTTTTTAGGATTGTGTACACAAAATCACTACAATACCTGTGAGGCCCTCTGTCACAGATGCCTAATAATTAAATTTTCAAAAATGTATTACTTTAGCTTATAGCAATGGATTATTTCGCAAGTGTTGTGATATTCATAAACAAATTTCAATGTTTTGAACTGCAATTGGCAGTCAATTCAAATTTAAATGCTTTGAATAAAATTTAGTATGTGCTTTATAACAACTTAAAATTAAAGACTGTTATAAACTTGGCGAGATTTTCACTTACCTAACGTAGTTTTTCAACTTCAATAGGCATACACTTCAAATTTAATTATTTTTATGACCACTATAAAAATATCTATTCGTATTGTTAGGAAAATAAATTGTTAAGTTTAAAAAGAAAATAATTATCAGTAAAAAAGTAAACGAAACGACCCACTGTGCATTTTACACACTACATAGTTTTCTAAGAAATCATATACACACAATATAAGAACAATAAGCTTAAAAGAAATTCTACGAAATAAGACAAGTAACAGAAAACAAAACAAAACAAAATACACAGTCAAGCAGGCACAACAACAATATGGGGTGATGTTAAAGTAGAATATTTTTGTTTATGCGAGAACCCATTAAAACATTTATATAAGCACAATTTGCTGGGCAAATGAATTTATTCAAGTTGTTTCAGTGAGTAAAGACAACAAAGTTACCATCGTGTTTATTTTGTGTACATTGAAAGTAAAAAAATTGTTTAACTTAATTCACAACTTTAAAGTACTGTGTTATTATTTTGCAGTAAAAGAAGTCAAAACAACGAAACTTTTATTAGAAGGAATAAGCGCAACAGTAATATGATGTGATTGCTATTGCTTTTTAACCGTAGTAAGCGCGTATTAAAATTTTCATGTATTTAAAATGTGGTCCGTTAAACAGTTCGTTTTCTTTTGGAACAACAACAATTTATTACAAATATTTATTTATCACTGAAGTTAGGTTGTGTAGTGTGATTAACCAATTGGCATGATTGACACATAAGTAGAGAAACAAATAGACCTTAATTGCCAATGCATTTGTATTAATAAATATTACCGAATAACTTATAGTAACCAATTTATTGATCATCAGCATAATTTAATTATACTGTATTGTTGTTGTTACTATATTATGCATGGGCATTAATGGGGACACTTCATGCGGAAGTATTTTTGATGACGCTGAGTTTCTCTATATTTGTTGGTCAGTTTTGTTAATGGTTACACTAAATACATTCATGTCATTGTACAGTATTTTATGATAACCTAGTAATATTTATATTAATGTATGTAGTTAAGTATAAGAATATGAAGTAAGAATGGAGTGACGTCACTCAAACCTAGAATCTAGATTATTTTCATTGTTAGTATATAAGCTGTAGAAATTAAGAATAAAGCAATCATAATCAAAATTGTTAATAAATATTAAACATTCCTTCGAGCTCTAATTGAGGAGCTCAGGAATAAACTCTTAAAATAAAAACAAATAAACAATTCTTTTCAATTCTGATTTATCCTCACTACATGGCGATCCTGCCAGATCTTCGCTACATGGCGATCCTGCCAGTTCCTTGGAGTGCTCAAAAATAAGCACCTAAGGCAACTGTATTGTAAGGTGGTGAAGCTAATACCACCGAAGGAAGATCCGCCTGGCCAAAAGGCAAGAAGCAAACTATAAAACCGAAGGAAAATCCGCCTGGCCAAAAGGCAAGGAACAAATGAGGAAAATAAATTCTGTTTACCAAGAATAAATAAATTTTAGCAGTGCGACTTGTTTGCACGCTTAGGGCCTGTAAGCGTTAACCGCTCGAGGCAAAATGTCCTTTCTAATAAAACGGGGCAATAGAAACAAATTATAATTTAAAGAAATGGCTCATACTATGGATATGGTTCATAGATCAACTGGTGGTAAAACCTCTCGCAGGTAATTAGCCACCACAGCTTCCCGTAAATCGGTACGCTACACCGGTGGTGTTAAAAACCTCACCGTTACTGAAGGATATGCAATTGACTCGCTGCAGTCGAGATGAACGAATTATTTATAGATATTTATACATGCAACAAAATATTTTGATACGCAAAATAAAATATTTAAATGAAAGAAGTTTTTTTTTTAAGCTTTATTTTAAATAAATTTAAGCCATATGTATAAGATAAATTATAAATTGTTTTAAGATATACAAGACAAAAAGTAGTAGTAGTCTTTGTAATATAATAATAAAAACACGAAATTATTAATAATTAAATTCCTACAATAATTATTATATATAATGATAGAACTACAAGCCTAAGGAAAATAAATTTTAAATGGAATGAAAAAAAAAATTTTACAAAAAGTTAGAAAAGAAAAATTAGGAAGTTGATAATACGAATAATAAAAATAATAATAACAATGGGAGGAAAGGAATCCAAAATTGAAAATCCGAATGCTAATGTAGTAAATAATGTAGAGATTGTAGATCATACTGCTCACCTAAACTCAGTATGGGTTTTATTGCTAATAATAGTATTAATAAATACGGTCAATTTACTGTTAAGAATATATATTCTACACAAAAGATCCCTGCGAAAGAAGTACACAATCAGAGCGATTTAAATAAGGTATGGAAAGTAAATATTTTTTTTAAATGAATTGGCAAGATATACTCAATAAAGTAAGACTTATAAAGGAAAATTTCGAACGCCCATACAAATGTTTAAATATCGACAGACCAATTAGGGATGAGACCATAAAAACTCATTTTCAAAACCTTCTGCAATATTTTGAAGAAGTAAGAGTTTTGTTGAACGTTCACTACAGTAGATTAACACCAGCTCATAAAAGTGCAGCTGAGGCATTTTTTTCCGATTTAAAAAATAGGGTCATAAAATTGGCGGAGAAAAAGTCAATTAGGGTAGAATTGCCAGACTCAATACATCAAGAATCAACCTATAGAGTAACATATACAAACAGCGATACAATAATGGCCCAAACAGTAGTCGATTTTTTGAATACAGCTTCAAAGCTGATCACGGAATTCGACGGAAAACCTGAAAATTTGCGCACCTTCTTGAACTCATTGTCAATTGTTGACTCCATAAAGGGAAACCATGAATCTGTTGCGGTTTCACTTATAAAGACAAAATTAAAGGGTACTGCTAGGAACTTAATAGGAGAGGAATCTACTATTGCAGATATCCAAACCAAACTTAAAAGTAGCGTCAAGGGAGAATCAGTAGAGGTACTGTCGGCAAAAATTCTGAACATAAGACAGAATAATAAAACTGCCACCAACTATTGCAGTGAGATTGAAGGATTAACAAAGTCATTGGAAAGTGCCTACATTTCAGACGGACTACCATTTGAATTAGCCGCAAAGTACTCTACTCAAGTCGCGGTTAAGGCTATCACCAAAAACTGCACAATCGATAAGGTAAAACTTATCATGGAGGCAGGAAGTTTCGCGACAATGAACGATGCCATCAGTAAATTTGTTAACAGTTGCACTGAAGCAACTGGACAACAGAATACTGTACTCTATTATCGACCTAGACGGAATTTTAATACTTTCCAACGGACTAAAAGAAATTTTAGTAATGGAAATACGTTCCAAGGGAACAACAGAACTATAAATAATTACAGCTACAATAATAACAGAAATCGCAATAATTTAGATAAAAATCGTAATTCCAACAGGAATAAACCATTTTATGGTACCAATAATAGGAATAGGAACTACGTTAGAGCAACTGACTCTTATGAGTCGGAAAACTCAGAAGTCCCCCTAAGATCAATTCAGTAGGTAATAAAGTGTATAATCTAAACCTCAACTTATGTTTTTTCATAAACATCCAAACCCAAATCAACAATAACATAATAACACTACTAGTAGACACAGGTGCCGATATTTCAATAATAAAATTTAAACATATAAAAATTAATCATATTAATATTAACAAAACAACAACACTAAGTGGAATAGGACAAGGTAAAATCAAATCAATAGGAAGTACATTTTTAGATTTAAAATTCGAAAATTTTCTAATACCTCACAATTTTCAAGTAGTACATAATAATTTTCCGATTCCATGCGATGGAATCATTGGAATGGATTTCATAAAAAAATACAACTGCATATTAGATTTTAACGAAGATTATAATTACCTTATCCTACGCCCTTATAATTTGCCACAGCCAATAAAAATACAAATAGCGAATAACTGTTCCGATATAACATTACCTCCCAGATCTGAAGTCATCCGTGAAATAAAAATTCACAATTCAGATACAGAACTTTTAATTCCTAACCAGGAAATTGTGAAAGGTGTTTTTATTGCAAACACGTTGGTGAGAGCGAACAGAGCATTTATTCGTATTCTAAACACTACCAGTAATATCACAACAATTAAACAAAATAAAATCAAAACCGAAAGCATCTCTGATTATCACATACTAGCAAACAAAACTAATAATGGAAACACTGAGCATAGAAAAACTAAAGTATTAAATATATTAAAACAAAATGTTCCTCATCAATTTCAGGAAACATTAACTAAGCTTTGCTCAACATACACAGATATTTTCGGTTTGGAAGCAGAAACAATTACAAGTAATAATTTTTACAAACAAAAGTTGAGAGTTAAGGATAAACACCCGGTATATATTAAGAACTATCGTATACCACATACACATAAGGAGGAAATAGATAAACAAGTAAGGAAACTAATTGATGATCAAATAGTCGAACAATCGCAATCGGAATACAATAGTCCAATATTATTAGTACCGAAAAAATCACTGCCAAACTCGGAAAACAAAAGGTGGAGACTCGTAATAGACTATAGGCAAATTAATAAAAAGTTAATGGCAGATAAATTTCCCTTGCCAAGAATAGATGATATTCTAGACCAACTAGGTCGTGCGAAATATTTCTCATGCTTAGATTTAATGTCCGGATTTCATCAGATTAGTCTAGAGGAAAACTCACGAGACATAACATCATTTTCCACTAACAATGGTTCATATAGATTCACTAGATTACCCTACGGTTTAAAAATAGCTCCAAACTCTTTTCAAAGAATGATGACACTTGCTTTTAGTGGTTTAAAACCAAACCAAGCTTTTCTATATATGGATGATTTGGTTGTGTTGGGATGTTCAGAGGGACATATGCTTTCAAATCTCCAAGATGTCTTTGACTTATGTAGAAAGTACAATCTAAAATTACATCCTGAGAAATGTTCATTTTTTATGAGAGAGGTTACCTTCCTTGGCCATAAGTGTACGGATAAAGGAATATTACCTGATGATAGTAAATATTCGGTTATCGAAAATTACCCAACACCGAAAGACGCGGATAGCGTAAGACGATTTGTTGCATTCTGCAACTATTACCGCAGATTCATTAAGAACTTTTCAGAATATTCCAGACATTTGACAAGATTGTCTAAAAAAGGAGTACAATTTGAATGGAGTAAAGATTGTGATCGTGCATTTAGATATCTAAAACAAGCACTTATGAAACCAACACTGCTTCAATATCCAGATTTCACAAAAGAATTTTGTATAACAACCGATGCAAGTAAATATGCTTGTGGGGCAGTGCTAACACAGGAGTGTAGTGGAAAGCAATTACCAATTGCATATGCATCAAAAACCTTTACTAAAGGTGAGAGTAATAAATCTACAATCGAACAAGAGTTAGCGGCCATACATTGGGCTATTACACATTTCCGGCCGTACATATACGGAAAACACTTCCTTGTTCGCACTGATCATAGACCACTTTCTTACTTGTTTTCTATGAAAAATCCAAGTTCGAAATTAACTAGAATGCGACTAGATTTAGAAGAGTACGATTTTACTATAGAATATCTTAGGGGAAAAGACAATTACATCGCGGACGCGTTGTCGCGAATTACGATTACTGAATTAAAAGATATAAATAGGAAATTAGATAATGTTCTTCAGGTCACGACTCGATCGATGACAAATAATGAAAGGAAAAACAGTAGTAAAATTAATAATCAGCATAAAGTCACAAAAGATGAAAAGCCCAATATATATATACCTTTGAATAATACTGATGTCAGAAAATATATTAAATTAAGGATTACACCCGTAAAATGTTATTTTAAGCGTGGAAAATCAGTTATAGCATATATGCAAATTAATGATTTGTTTACTAATAAGAAAATTGACTTAGGACAATTTTTCTTTAGGCTTGAGAAAGTGGCCGGTAAACTAAATATTGGAAAATTACAAGTGACACCCAGTGAGAAAATTTTCGAATTTATCTCAACAAATGAGTTTAAGATTATGGGCAATAGATATTTAAAGAAAGTGAGAATAGCACTATTAAATGAGGTGACTCTAATTGATAATAAGAATGCTAAGGCAATTCTTGATATTATGCTGAAATATCACAATGATCCTATTGAAGGTGGACATTGTGGAGTTTATAGAACTATAGGTAAAATAAAACGATACTACTACTGGAAGAACATGACAAAAGATATAACTAAATATGTTAAAACATGTCACAAATGTCAGACGACAAAGGCAACCAGACACTTAAAATGTCCCATGACTGTCACGCCAACACCTATAAAGGCATTCGATACGGTATACGTGGATACAATAGGACCATTCCCAAGATCCATTCGGGGAAATGAATTTGCAATCACCATAATATGTGATTTGACAAAATATTTGGTAACTATTCCTATTGCCGACAAAAATGCCAAAACGGTAGCAAAGGCGATTTTTGAAAACTTTATACTGACCTATGGTCCAATGAGGACATTCATTTCTGACATGGGGACAGAATATAAGAATTCAATACTGACAGAATTATGTAAATTGCTTAAAATTGAAAAACTAACTTCAACAGCTCATCATCACCAGACGTTAGGTACAATAGAAAGAAGTCATAGAACTTTCAATGAATATGTACGTTCACATATTTCAGTAGATAGGACAGATTGGGATGAGTGGTTGAAATATTTCACTTATTGTTTTAATACAACACCATCAACCGCACATAACTATTGTCCTTATGAATTAGTTTTTTCAAGAAATCCAAATAAATTCTCAGAATTCACAGAAGTGGATACAATTTCTCCACTATACAATATAGATGACTATGCCAAAGAAGCAAAGTATAGATTAGAAATAGCTTTTAAGAGAGCTCGATTACTGTTAGATAGAAATAAGTTAAAGCAAAAACAAAATTACGATAGGAGTATATTAGATAATAATTTTGAATTAGGAGATTTAGTTTTACTTAAGAATAATTCAGGTCATAAGTTAGATAATCAATATAAGGGTCCATTTAAAATTAAGAAAATAGATTTAAGAAATAATGTAACAATAGTTGATAAGAAAAATAACAAAGAACAAATAGTTCATAAAAATAGACTTAAGATATATCATAAATAAATTATTTACAATTAAAATTATAGTAACATTTAAAGAATTATATCATAACTGAATATACATAAATATTTAACATAATTGTAAAAGAATGTCCATAGAACTCACGTTATATGAACATTCTTATAAAAAGTGGAGGTGTAGTGTGATTAACTAATTGGCATGATTGACACATAAGTAGAGAAACAAATAGACCTTAATTGCTAATGCATTTGTATTAATAAATATTACCGAATAACTTATAGTAACCAATTTATTGATCATCAGCATAATTTAATTATACTGTATTGTTGTTGTTACTATATTATGCATGGGCATTAATGGGGACACTTCATGCGGAAGTATTTTTGATGACGCTGAGTTTCTCTATATTTGTTGGTCAGTTTTGTTAATGGTTACACTAAATACATTCATGTCATTGTACAGTATTTTATGATAACCTAGTAATATTTATATTAATGTATGTAGTTAAGTATAAGAATATGAAGTAAGAATGGAGTGACGTCACTCAAACCTAGAATCTAGATTATTTTCATTGTTAGTATATAAGCTGTAGAAATTAAGAATAAAGCAATCATAATCAAAATTGTTAATAAATATTAAACATTCCTTCGAGCTCTAATTGAGGAGCTCAGGAATAAACTCTTAAAATAAAAACAAATAAACAATTCTTTTCAATTCTGATTTATCCTCACTACATGGCGATCCTGCCAGATCTTCGCTACAGTTGCATAGGGTATTTTTTATAGCTGGAATGTAGTTTAATCTGGAGGTCCAATTTTTGATGACCCCTTTGAACATTTGTGATCGCAATAAAGTGACGAACGTTGACAATCGTTTTGAGCTTATTGGCATAGACTAGCGTCCTCACAGAAATTAGTTCAAGGGTGTTAACGAAACGTAAAGCTATTCTGTTACCAAACGTTTTCTTTCATAAATCAATTGTGACATGAGCTGTGTGACACGTGTGATGTCTTGTTGAAACTACAGCTACTGTACATAATGATTGTTCAATTGATGAACGAAAAAGTAAGTAATCACGGTTTTATACCGGTCACCACTGATTGTTCCGACCAGTACCATAGACGTTCTGCGCAGCATCATTGACGTTACGGCTATCATCGTTTTTGAGAAGTACGGGCCAATGAATCAACCAGCCCATAAAACATACTAAATATTCAATTTTTCTAGATGTGGTGGTGTCACAACATATACTTGTAGATTATTATCACTCCAAATTACCTAGTGCTAGTGAGACTAAAAAATTGATCATGAAAACTGCTACAGTAGTCAGTCGATTCATTGAGAGGTGACGTTATTTTTAAGTGCTAAAGTTTTCCTGCACCTATCTTGCAGCCTTCCGGGAACCTAGAAATGATGAAGCTCATACATAGTTACATTTTCGAGCATATCGGCTTGCTTTGAAAAGTCATTTAAAAAAGACGAATCTGATGCTAACGAAATCAAAAGCAATGCTTATTGGTAGAAATTCTACACTCAAACTTGCAAACTTTTACTCTATATTAAGAGTATAAAATCTATATGATGCAATGGAATACTATTATAGGGGCACTTCTCCTTTTCAAAATTAAAAAAAAAACTACAGGCGCTGAAATAAAATTCTACGTATGATTAGTGTAGCGCCTGGTGCATACATAAATTCGAACCTTCATATCTCCTTTACCTCGCAGCATTTAAAAAAATATCTACACCTAATAAATCCTAATTGTTATATTTGAAAACTTACTGTTAGTTCAATGGTTTTGAAGATATATAAATAATGCCCCAGTGCTGCGGCATCTCTCTTAGATAAGTGTGTGTGTATAGCAACTAGTCGGTCCCCAGTATATAATAACATTTTGTAGAAATAAATTGTTTTTAACAGAATAAGAAAATAAAATGAAAAATAACTTCTTGTTTTGTTTTTTCTTCCTGCTGAATTACAAAAAAAAAAAATGTAAGAAAAAGAGGCAGGATTGGTTGGGAAATTCTCTCGGGAAAGTTTAAATATTTGCGGATTTGTCTGGGTTTTGATTTTTTTTATTTTTCACATAACATTATTCGCTAACTATAATTTATAAAGATTTGTGCTCGTCAAAGTCTCCTCGATAGAAACACTATTCAAAGATCAAAAATAATTTAATTTAGCGACGTGAATAAAAATTATTTTAGTAAATTCCATTAAGATATTGCTGCTTTATGGTAAGTTAAATGTGGGAGGTGTAGTTGCTTATTTTTAATAAATTCATACTGCTAGAAACAATAATAATAATAATAATAATAATAATTAAAGGCTACTTGTGAGTTTATCAAAATGAAATATGTTAAGTTGCTAAATAATTTCGCACGAAATTAGTGCAGCTCATGTTATTTCATAGTTGTTGCCGAATAAAAACAGAGTACATTTCAGCAACATTATTTCTAACTCATTTTTTATTGTGCAACAACTTTTTTTTTCGTAATGTAACAACATGTCCTAGGAATGTTGGGTAGAAAGGACTTCCTGGAAAAGAAAGATAGAATATAGTTTCCAAAAAAAAAAGAATTAATTTATTCGATTATGCTAATGTTCATTATACCTCACATAGTAAGGTAGAATTATAGTGACTGTCTTGTTTGTTATAAAGTGCTTGAGGAAGTGAAGCAAGAAATAATTATTTACAGCCATATTCATAAAAATTTAAAAAACATTTCAAACCAATTTTAAGCAAAATTTAAGAAAATTATATATATAAACCAATTTTAACTTTAAATTCCTTTTTTTAACACTTTTTTAAATTTGTGAAAATTAAAATTGCTTCGGACCTTGTTTAAACCTATTTTAAAGTGAATTTTTTATTTTGTTGTTTACATTTTGACAGATATGCTTACATATCTGTAAGTACATCTGATGTAAAAATTTGTTTTTCTAATACTGTAAAAATTATGAAAACTAAATTTAAATTAGCAAAATTGGTAAGAACCAAATTTAGTTAATTTAAGGAATACCATTTTTCGATTCGGTAAGAATTAATAGAAAAAACAATTTTCTTGTTTCCCTCCATACCTCTGATCCAAGTCATTTTATTTAAAAAGTATTTTATTAAATAAAAAATTTTCCAATATAAATAAAAGACATACACTTACCTGCATAAAATAATGGCAGCATATTAAAAATGACCAAAAGCGATAATAAATATTTGGACATTTTTTGCAAATCACGAAAGATTTTCGTAACAGCGATGATAGAAGCTGGGGTAAAGCATTTCGCTCTCTGCTGATACTGTTGTTCTTGTTGTTGATAGTTTTGTGTGATAACTGTTGTCGATAAATCAAATTTAAAATAGTTAGTTCGTTGTTGTTGTTGTTGCTGTATTGATGATGTAGTTGTTGTTGTTGTTGTTGTGTTAGTTTCATGTTTTTGTGTATTTTGGCAACATTGCTTAGCAACATTTCTTTGGCAGCATTTTGTAGTTTGTTTTGTAGTTTTTTGAAAGAAATAATTATTTTTATTAAGGCCTGAGATTGACAGACATTTTTTAAGAATTTTGTTTTTGTTGTAGTTGTTGTTGTTGTTAGGCATTTTTGTTTTAGGTTTTTTGTTGTTGTGGTTGCAGTTTGTATAGATATCAAACTCCTCAATTCCTTTATAGTCATGTATAGAAACATCAGCATCATTATCATCATAAATCTTTTGATGTTGCTTTTGTATTGTCCTGTTGTCGTTTTTGTTGCTGAAGTTTTGTGTAGGTTCAATTTGGCGACATTTTCGTATTTTATCTGTATCATTAAAATTGTAGTCAATAGTTTTTGAAATGTTGCGTATAGTTGTTGCAAATTGTTGTCGTTGAATACCACCATCATTGCCCACAACAGCATCATCTGTATGGAATATTTTTGTTGCTCGCAATAATGTTGTTGATTGCTGTATGTTGTGTACTCGTTTGGTGTAACAGCATTTTTCCTTTTCCGGTACAGTACCAGACCATTTTTGCCATTTTGGTTTTTTCTGCTGTTGTTTTTGTTGTTGGCTAGAAATGAACACACTTTTTGCTTGTGAGTTCTCCGTTTTAGCGTTAACAAATGAGTTTTTCGCAAAACTTGTTGTTTTTGTGTAATTGTTGTCTGTATATTGTTTTGTGTTCGTTTTATTGATACTCTTGTTACTAATATTTCCGATGATATTCTGTTCTTCTTCTTTTTGTACTCGTACAACTTCCTTTTTGTTACAAAATGTTGGTAGTTTTCCTTTATAATGATGTTCAATAGGTGACTGAATTGTAGCTGGAGTGGAAGATGATTTTGAATTACTTGTTTTTGCTGTTGCTTTTGTTTGTTTCGTATCGATATTATAAAGAAGCTGTGCTGAGGCCATGTTGTGCCCTAAAAAAAAATAAAAAAACAGAAAGTGTCACGAACAAAATTTTTACACAAAATAACAATTTCCTTAAGGCTATTTTAATCAAATTCATTAAAACAAAATTTTACCATAAAAACTTGAAATACAAAACATAAATCAATATACTTATATCGTGCTTAGAAAGATAATAATAGCACAATAAAGGCAAAAAGAAATACGAGTAGTCTTCCGTTTAAGCAACGTAAAGAAAAAGAATTAGGTTAAAGTAGACGCTTTTGACGTTTTTTTACATGTCTAACTTAAAAGTGCTTAACTAAAACAAATATATTTTCGTTATTTAAATTGAATTTTATTCGACACTTTTACAAATTTATAATGAAATTAATTTAAGAAAAATAGAATTCAGTTTAGTAATAAAAAATGTAATTGCTCCCAAAAGTTTATCCCAAACTAAAAATTGTGATGAAAAAGGAGAGTACTAGACTTGGGGTAGCGTGTGCAATTTTCCATATATTTGTTATAGCTGTTTTAATAGACAAATTTATAATTAAAAATTATTCAGGGTCCTGATTCTAAGAGTCGATAGCGTTCGGAATTATAGTCGTACAATCGAAATTTAGTGCTTTTGGTATTCTGTCAGTCGATATCGCTTAAAGTGTATCGGAATTACGTATTCTATGAGTCGATAGCTATCTAGCTATAGAACGTTAGCCTTCGCTATTTTGCTCGATAGCAAATAAGCTATCGCAAAACGTTTAGCGCCAAAAAAACAAAACAAACAGAAATAATAAAACCTAAATAATGTTTTAAAATGCACCAGAAATCGCATAAAAAAGATTTATAAATAATAAGATTTAAATTTTTTGCATCATATTTTAATAAATGGCGCATATATAAGTTAATAACAAAAGCATAAGAACACGTAGTTTTAACAAGGTATTTTTGTTTTTGTCTCTTTTGTTTTTAAGAACAAATCAAGAGGAAGCATGTCAATAAAAGTTAAATTGTATTTCATTTAGAACATAATTGAAGGTTTCTTTCGTTAGTCAGAATCGCTTTACAAATCTGTAAAAACGAAAGAATCAAAATTTTTATTAAGATATAATATTTTAAATACTCTGATTTTGCCAATGTTAAGGGATCACTTCTTATGCGGATTTGTTTTCTAATGCGTGTTAAATTACAATCTTCTTCATCCGAAGAAGAGGAAAAACAAAACAAACTTGGATCCATTAATCAATTGATTTGTTTTTCAAAATTTTGTATATAATATTTTTTATAAATATCTTTTTTCTTCTTTAAGATCTTTTTTATATATTTTTTCTTCTCGATATTTCGCTTTCCTTTGGAAAGCTTCTTCAGGAAAAAATTTTATATTTTTGAAAAAAAAAAATAATATTTTTCTATTTTTCACGAAACATATGTTTCTTGTTTATGTTAATTTACAGTGTGGGTAAATTTTTTCTTGCTTCCGTTTTACAACACTGAAGCACAAAACGATTCGTTACGTTTCGACTCATAGAATTAGAAAATTGCGAACTATCGGAATTAATTTCGATACGCAATTATTTCGCTATCGACTCTCAGAATCAGGCCCCAGTAGTTACACACAAAGACGGCTAGAGAATGTTGTATTGGCATTTAAGCTTAACCAAGGAATAATATTTTGTATATAAATTCAAAATCCATTGCATTCGAACTGAATGAAGCCACCCTCATAAACACCTGCATAAGCATCTGCGTTCTTAAGTAAATTACTTTCAATTAAAAATGTAATTAAATTTAGCTTAGCGTATTTTTCTGCCCCAAAAAATATCTTTAAAATATTTTCTCTAAAGAAAATCGAAAATATTAAGACGGCAAATCAATGCGGATAATTCACTGCTGATTACAACAAGAAGTCTGTTTTCTAAGACAAAATAAAACAAAAAATTTGGATTAAGATGATTAAAATTTTTATTGTATTACGAAGAGCAAATTTTAGCAATTATGAATGCAAAATGATATCGACAAATGTTCACCATGACACCACGCTTACAGATGTCGACTCTTTCATCAAAGTTTTTAATCACTTTTTGGTAAAATGGCGATCCTATTTCGTTATTCAAATCACTGATTTTGAGTTTTAAGGCTTAAATCGATTCGATTGGCTTCGTATAGACTCTGGCCTTAACATAGCCCCACAAAAAATTATCCAGTGGTGTTGTAATGCGATCTGGCTAGCCACTTAACTGCTGATTGTCGGGAAATTATACGATCGGGAACAACTCAAAAATTGAGTTAATTAGCATCTACCGATAGCGTGATCAATTTACTTTTATTTGGGTACGTTTTTACGTCGACCCTCGTCAAATTTGGTTTGTGAACAGATCGGTTTCGGCTATTTGCCATCTTCAGTGTTCTTTATACTAGTTTCGTTCTATTGTCAGCTGGGTTTATATAGTTCGTCTTGTTCGTGTTTCTCTTCATGTTATTGCATTCGTCAGTTTCTCTCTTTTTTGTCTGTATCTATCTCTCCTTTTTCGTTTGTTTGTTTGTTTGTTTTTACCTAATTTGTCTCTCCCTTTTCATTCGTCTCTTTCCTACCTAAATCCTTTTACGACCATGCTTGTTATTCGTTTTCTATGTGTGAACCTATTGGGTTTTTTTCTATGACATAATAATCTGTAATTGTACGTTTATGAGGTTCTTTATTGCCCCGGTCTTGTGCACCTGCGTAACGTGTTTGTGTCAGGATAATGTTCGTTTTCTTGTAAAAATGTTTCAATGGTTCAAATATTGTGTCTGAAGCAGTGTTTATTTGTTTATTTATTATTCGTCCGTCAAATGCTTTCTGTTTGTATATTTCCATGTTTTCTAATACATTTAGTCTCTTTCCTTTGTGCTGTGTATGAACGTTGTTTTTATATGTCCTGGTGTACATTTGTTGTTGAATATATGGTCTGTAAAATTTGATTCTAAAGTTGATCTTGGTTCTCGTAGTTTTCTGTTATAGTCTCCAATGTTTTCCTAAATCTGGTCTTAATTTTTCGTCATGTTTGCCCGATATAACTATAATGGCATGTACAAGTTAATTTGTACATTCATCGACCGTCTAGTATATTCGTCCCGGTTGTCTCATTCCATAGTATTCTGCTTAGGTTATTCCCCGTTCTGAATGCCATTGACCCTTGCCGCATTGACATTGCTAAAAGGAATGACAATAGTATATGCTCTTTATTTTCTTATTTCTGCTGTTGTTTACGCCAATTTTTATACTTCACGATATTTTGATAAAAAATGGTTCATCAGAAAATTTAGAAACATTCAGTACGAATTAAAAATATTTTGCTATGACGAGTTCCATAATTAGCTCCTTAGTTGGAACCGTAGACATGCTCTTCTCCACAAACATCTATATAAATCTGAATAGTCGATCAAAAAGTTTGTTCGATTGGCATCAATTAAATCTGGGAATCACTATAACTATGCTTTGCAGAATAATTTCCAGTTCAGCTTTTAGGTTCCTATTCGTCTTGAGTTTGCTGATGTCACATGACCCATGAGGTCAAAGGGTAAGAATTTGTCGAGTGAATTTATAGTATCCAGCTGGTTTAAAAGCACATTTATTTGTAATCCTCTCATGTGTATATTCACATCGAAAACGTAAAAAACCATATGCTTTGTTATCCACGAGCACTTAAATAAAAATTTTTTGCAATGATTTAAATAAATTTAAAATTGATTATTTACGAATATACAATTTAAAATGTTATTTCATGCCTATTTTCTAATATTTTAAATCTTAAGTATTCATAAGCTGACATAAGCATTTTCAATTCATAAAACAACTTACTTTATGATAAAATCAGGGTAAAATATTAGAAAAAATACAAGTAAACAGACAATCACATGTGAACATACGACCGAACAACCAGGATTTCTTTAAATGTCAACCAACAAACCAAATAAAAAAAACATACATAATAGACCAATAACAACCAGCTCTAAGTTAACAATTTGCAAAATCGAACTTTCCCCAAAATTATTTATTTTAGCACTCGTAACTACATAAATATAAGGGAGGATTAAGGATTCACACAAAACAAAAAAAGTGAATTTATAAAAAGAAACATTTTTATTTAATAGGAAAATTGAAGAAAGTAAAGTAATAAAAGTATTTTTTTTTTCCACTTTTATGTTCTTCTTTATTTTCAATAATAATAATTTATTTATCTTTTGTTATGCTGTTCAAATTTTGAATTTGTATTGAAACTAGATAAAATAAAAATCAATAAGATATTTTGTGCATGGAAAAAGGAGCAGGCAAATGATTAAAAATCTATGTTATGCGATTAGTGAGAATAGTAAATATGAAATACCACAACAATTTCTGTTCGAAATTAAAATAATAATTTTAATTTAATTTATTTCTTGCCATTTGAGTGCCTCTTTACAATATTGGAATTGAGTTATTATGTGGCATCTTGGCGCCTAAAATTGTTAATTGCGATTTGGCTCATAACGGATGGCTGGATGAAGCTATATGCAGGATCATGTGGCTAATTAAATTAAAATTACTTTAATTTTATTTTTTTATTTGATTCAAACATTCCATTTGAATTTCAGTTTTAAAACTAACTTAAAAACAATTGTCACAAAAAATGTATTCAATTTCTTACGATACTATGATAAACAAAACATTTTTCAAACAAAGTATTTCATTAACAAGTTTAACAATAAAAATAGGGTTTTCATAAACAAGTAAATAAATTGGGTTTCTACAAGAGTGTTAATACATATAATACATTTGTAAAGACTAAGTTATACATATAACTGCTAACCTGATGCGGACTGGATAAGGGTCATACTAAGTATATATCGTGTTTAAAATAGTCGTAGTCTAGGGATGTTTTGGCTAGATATATTGGACACTGTTTGTTTGACAAATGCGCCAATAAGGAGCTGCCATGATGAGGAGCCAGAAGATATATTATTTCGCGCTTTTTGATAGTATTTTTGTTTAACAGAGGATGTAGTTGGTTTTAAATAACTGCGAACACGCTTAGTCCTTCATTTACTTCTTTTTGGCACCTGTTTTTTCATCTTTACTTCCACTTTTTTTAATTACATGCATTCTCATTTTAGTCGTAATATTTCAATATTTTCTTTTCTTCTAGGTATTTGAGCCCAAATCAGTCTACAAATTTTTGTGAAGAAAAAAACTTAAGAAGAACCAGTAAGAACCTGTACATACTTACCAAAACTTCCAAAAGAAGCCTATGGTACGATATTTAATATTTATATAATTTTGTTCACAATAGAAACTGTGGGATGAATTACCTTTTTCTAAATTGTAGGCGAATCGGGGCATAAATAAAAATTGCCCGCTCTGAAAATTCTCCACTAGGTTTTAAACAATATTCTTAGTACACCGACTTTGCTATTTTACCTAAGAAGAAAGTTTTTAAACCGATTCGATTTAACGTTACATATTTCTATTTCTATAACTAACACGGCCTAATTGCCTAAATGAGTAAGAATAAAGGCTCCGAAGTGGTGATACCATATTTTGTTTGCCGAAAAAAGTTGTTATAACCGGTTGTGGCTACGTTTTGTGTATCATTTAATTTAATTTGTAAAAATATTACTGGCATCTTAAAACTTTATATGTTCACAAGTTTGTCGCAAGAGAGTCATAACTCAAAAATTAAAATTTTTGAGTTTCTCCTTGATGAACCCCTGTTTCAGAAATAAAAAAAAACTTTTCATTCGATAGATAGAAATATATGCTAACTGCCGCCAAAGATTCGAAACATTATTTAAAATTTTTAAAAGTGTCTATAATATAAATTGAAAATTTTATAAAATTAAAATTTTTATTGAATCGGCAATTTAGTTTTTGATCGTTTTTATTCCCATTTCCAATCAAATTTCAATTTTTTTTGTAAATTGTTAAATTTTTGGGAATGTTCTTGCAATTAGTTTCTGGAAAAGTTATGTTTTACTAAGCGCCGCACAGTGGATCATTTTACGAGAAGGCGGCCAAAAGTCATTTTTTCATGGTCCTCAATTGTAAAATTTTAAAGTTCATTCGAAAGTAGATACTAGTGTACCTCGGGAGCCTAAAAATTAAAACTTTATTTTAGCTATATCACACCGAACAGGGCGATTCACAATGAGCATTTTCGGTATTTTGCTAAAATGAGAAATATCTTAGTAAATTTTTGATTTTTAAACATCTATATCTCGTTTTAACTCAAGGTTTTTAAACGAAACAAACTTTGCATAATAACGTAATTTTTTAGCTATTACTATAAGGAAATGTTTTTGATTGATTTTTGGTTTTTTGAAATTAATTTTTTTATAGGTCCAATTTTTTTCTAAATTCCCTTATTAAATAAAGCATAACTTCTAAAGTTCGTTAGGGAATGTAAAAGCATTAGCACTGTGTCATATCCCTAAATGTCCCCGGCAAGATCCGACAGTGAGCACCAGAACAATTTTTCTGACACAAGGTCGATTTTTTAAATCGCCTTTATGAGAGACGTTGTTTAGATGAATATGCGTATTTTTAGAATGAAAACAAAAATTTTTAGTAAATTTCAAAGTCATGCACAGTTGGCAACAAAAATATTTTGCCTACTTAAAATAACGTAAATTGATAAATTTAGATCACTAAAGTACTTTGCTTTTTAAATTGATTTGCACTGATTGCACTGATTGACGAATGTAGTGAAAGAACTTGAAGACGCAAACTTTAGAATATAAATGCAGAAATTTCTCCAATAGTCATCAAAGATATATTTATGCACCAAATTAAGCCAACGCAAAATAAAAAGGCAAAAATTGAGGTAATTGAAGCAATAATAGAAGCAAGTCCAAGGCGTACAAAGAGAATATTAAAAAATATTCCTACACCAAACGAAGAGAAGAATTCTTTAAAAGTTAACTGAAAATCAGTGCAACGAATTGCGCAAGCGAACAAATGAAAAGAGTTCTTGGATTTTCCCACAGTATAGAGATTTAGTCGCTGTCAAAAAACAATGCCTACCTTTACAAACCGCTATAATTGTCACTTCTACTTCAGCAGAACTAAAATTGCAAGACCTTTTTGAACACACTGCCGAACGGTTGTTAAATACGTTTGATTCTAACCGTTTGAAAAAACTTGGAAATAGCAGCATTACTTTAATTTCTAAATGGGGATGTGATGGATCCTCTGGTCAGAGGCAATACAAGCAATTGATGTGATTTGATTTACATCTGCACCGACCAGGTAGTCATAATCAGATGGTGGTCAAACCACTTTGAATGATTTGCAAACGTCATTCACGCCCTAGGAGGCCATCGAATACGTATATCCTTCGGTCACTCCTAGTAGCAATTTCGAAAGCCAGAAGTAGGCCGCAGCCTTCACTCCTTGCTAAAGAGTTGGAGACTTTCCAACTCCTGGTCCAGAACGCATTAAACTTAATATAATTAAGAACACGACAGCATTCATACTCACTGGACCTGAACCATTCACTGTGTTCATTTTGAATGATCCGACCCACAAACTCTCACGAGGGTCTCGAAACCACAACCACCACGATACTCCCATATAGGGGCCAACCTCAATAACCAGTCAGAGAACAGCTAATTGTCTCAAGGGACAAATAGTGAACTCTGCGAGCGTACTGATTCCCGTGGAAATATGTGGATTGTCCAGGTGACTCGTCCTAGCCTTTGAGGGGTCTGGGCTCCCTTTTACCCCGTAAGACACCAGTCTAAATGGAATAGTAGGTTCCAAAAAGACTATCATGTGCCCCCGGGGGGAGCAATACAAGCAATGTAATGCCAAAAATTCATCAGACACTGATTTATTCATGATATCATTCATTCCATTGCGATTAATAAAAATTTATACCGAGTCAGAGCCGTCATCTAGTACACCAACAGAAATTGATATATGGAAAAAGGAAAAACCCTCATCAATAAAATATTGCAGACCAATAAAATTTACTTTCAAAAAAGAAACAAAAAATGTCATAACTGAAGAAGTCTGAAAAATAAAAGATGAAATTAAAGACCTTCAAGCTGCAATATTTACTATTGATGAACAGGAAATCGAATTAAATTTTAAAATGTATCTCAAAATGATTGATGGAAAAGTTGCACAAGCTTTAACTGATACAAAAGCATCATCAAGCTGCATTATATGCAAAAAGGCATGACGTCAATTAAGCCATCCAGTTCCAGAAAATGAGCATACGAATATGGATTGTCCCCTCTTCATACTAGAATACGTTTTATGGAGCGTATTCTTAAATTGGGTTATGATTTGGATTTTGGTCCGTTAGGCGAAACAAGGAAACAAAAAAGGAAAATGAAGAAAACAGAAACCAAAAAAAAAACAAATTCAAGAAAAATATTTAGAAAAAGGCCTAATTATCGATCAGCCAAAGCAAAGGGAAGGGAACACAAATGATGCAAACAATGCAAGAAGATTTTTTTCAGATCCAGAAACTGCAGCATCTATCACAAGAGTAGATTTAGAACTAATAACGAGATTCAGCATTATTTTACAAGTTCTAGCATGCAGCAGAAATATAAATGCAAAAAAATTTGTACAGTACGCAAAAAAAAACAGCTACACTTTACAATGAAAAATATTCTTGGAGATATGTGCCATCTACAGTTCATAAAATTTTGTACAATGGGGCACAAATAATTCAACACAATATTCCACCAATAGGAGATCTATTTGAAGAGGCGCAAGAAAAACGAAACAAAGACTATAGATTCTTTCGCGAGCACAACACAAGAAAAATTTCTAGATATTGTACTAATAAAGACTTGATTGTTATTTCATTATGTACATAAGATACCTATATCTGCAATATTCGGCAATTAATGGAAAATTACTTTTATTGAACTAGACGTATAAGTGAAACTACTTCTAGAAGGTGAAAATCAAGGCTATTTAGAAGAAATATTTACTAAAATTGTTTAATTAATAGTAATTTTTCCAAACACAAAAATTATCTGTATGTATTTCAACCTTTTAAAATTGTTTGTATATTAACAAGCATATTGATCAATTTACAATAAAAGTTCACATTTACGAGTAGTATTTATGTTTATTTTGGACTTAAATACTTCCTTATCTAAAGTAAATTTGAAGCAATGAATATATTTTCTATGTTTTTGCTACTTAATCAGCTAATTTTTAATTCAAATTGTTTAAAAAAACTAACCTTTGGCCTTCGTACTAAAAATTTCACGGGGGCCAAAGCATGGCCCTACCTGACTAAATTTAAGTTTTTTAATAAGTATAAGTTCTAAACGTGAACAAGTTGTAATACTTTACTTTCGTACCAAAAATCAGCTAAAACTTAGAATGTATTTTTAAACCTATCACAACTATTATTTTTTAAACGAAAGCCTATGATCTCACCTAGTAGACAAAAAAAACCGCGTATCAAAATTATGATTCGTTCAAAAGTTAAATATTTTTGACCGCCTTCCCGTAAAATGTTCCCACAGTGCGCCGTTCTTTTTCGTTTTTGCTAACATTTACTTTTTGCTAAAGTAAATAATTTTACGTGAAATTTAAGTGGAAATAAATTTTGCTTACTTTTTCCATTTTTTTTCGGTTTTTTTTTTATTTTAGCACAAGGTCATGTTTGATAAAAAATAATATTGTTTTTAAATTTTTCTCTCTTTTAGAATGGTTTCATCAGGAAACAAAAAATAAAAATATTTGCATAACAAATAAATGAAAATAATTGTTTGAAAATAAATAAACAACATTTTTTGTTGTAATTTTCGGGAGAACGTAAAATTTTAGGTTTCTTTTTTTTAGTAAATTTGGATTTGTTGGCTAATTACAGAATTTTTTTTATTTAACAGAACCTCGTAGGCAAAATTTATCTCATAGTTTTTTGGGTAATATCTAATTATTTTTGTCACAAATTTTTAGATTATTTTTTGTTTTAATGCTGCTCTATTACTCTTTTTATCTGGCCTCTCTAGCCATTCTCAAAACGGTTTCTGAAGTCATGTTTAAACCTAATTATCTGGTTTTCCAATTGAGCAGTTGGTAGAAGTTAATATAAATCGACGTGCAATTTTAGGCATTAACTATAAACTATTTATAGTTGCAATTTTAACTTTATGTTTATCGTAAAAGAACTCTTTAATGCCTCCCTTAGCCAAAAAAGTTGATCACTTAGAATGTTGTACGTATAGACTCTGTCAAGTTTCTTGCTATCCCTTAAATTATATCTTTGAATGAATTTTAATTTTTCTGATTAGTTCAAAATAGGACCCCAAAGGAAACAAGGCTTCACAGGCAGGCTAGTTTATAACAGTGGCTGCCTTCGCCATGTTTAATAATGACGTTCAACATACAATGTAGGGTGGCTTTCAATAGTACAATGATATTTCTTTTCAATATTATTTAACAGCTTTAATAATTGATTACTTGTCATTGAATTGTTTTCATATACCTTCCAAATTTTCAATTATGTTAAGACCAGGACAATAACGCTTTTAGCAAAGAAGACAAATGACTTCACATGAAATAAATTCTTTTACAGATGTGGCGTTATATACAGGAGCATTATGCTGTTGTATTTTGCAAGAAATTGCTTCAAAACTTTCATTAATTAATAAGATGTAATTAAGCTCAGTGTTGTAAATTTCCTATAACTCTTAAATTATTATTGGCCAATACACAACAACACTCTGCAGGATAACATTGTTTTCGCTGCTGTGGTGGCGTTTCAGAAACAGCTCTGCTTTTCTCCTATCACGAATAAATAACTATTACCGTCCAAATAAAGTTTTTATCATCAGGATGATTAAAATGTCGTAAGCTGTACAATTTGCAATCGTTTTTATTTTGCGTAACAGCCCTGTGTAGTTGAGATACCTTCTTGTGTGTCAGCTTCAAATATAATTTTTGATAGGGAAAGGAATATGTTTGAATCAATTTTGAGAACTTCTTTTATCTCTGCCGAACTTAAAGCTGTTATAAATTTATCTTACATTTGCCAATTCTTTATGTATCTGATCAGCCTTTGATACCTTGACAGGATTAATTTAAAAAAATGTGCATCAATTGTAGATCTTTGTATTTTACTTTTAATTTTGCTAAAACCATATCATCAGCTTTAAAATTTTATGCGTATGCTTTTGAGCCGAAGTAAATACTATATAAGCAAGCAGTAAAATTAGTCTGTAACCTTACAATTTCAAAATTTATGTCTTGCTAAGTGGCAAATTTTATATACTAATAGTGAGATATATCTGTACATTTATTAGTTCTCTTTTTTTAAGTTATTAAAAATAATTTCATTACAATAACCTTGCAGAAAGCCTACCACGTGGTTAAATCAAAATAAAATCTACAATCTCTACAAAAAGCAATGAATTAAAAATTATGAGCCTCCGTAAGACAAGCGTTTGTGACAGAAATATTCGTTAAGTGATATCACAAGCATAAAATTGATTTGATTTTTTTTATTGCGGATTAACTTTTCAGTAAATTTATGAAACCGAATCTCTAAACAAAAAGAAATACAAAACAGAAAAAAAATTAGAAAAATGACAATAGCATAATTATTATCCTGCATGTGTGAGCGACGTTGTGAAAAAGACTTGAAGTGACACCTTTAGACATTTTAAAAATCGTGTAATGATGTTTGTTCTACAGTTCTTATTAAAAAAAATTATAACTAACAAAAAACAAGAGAGAAAGCAAATAAAAGATGTAAGTTATAATGAAGTTTATTTTCATTTTTTGTTCTACTTTTACCTATAATTTGCCTTTATTTGCATTCACCAAGTAAATATCATTTTAGACATAATGTTGACTATTTGCTTGATTTCTCTTCTAGTTATTGATTATTCTATTAAAATATCACAGATCTAAATCTCAAACACTAATTTTAAATTCAGTACAGTTAACTAAAAAAGAGCTTCAATTCAGCTCAATTTAGCAGTTAATGTTCGTAGGCACTTTTTGAATTTTTTCATCACTTCTCCCTACGGGGAAAGGATTATGATGATTTTTAAACTGAAAATTTTGTGATCGATATATGTAAGCCTGCTACCATTTTCTTCCATCTGACTTTCGCTCTATCTCTTCTCCTCTAAAAAGTGAGTGAAAAAATTATGCTTTTGGAAATTATTCAATTATCATATTCTCGTAACACAGAATACCACAAAACATTTCTCAAAACATCTAAAATGACTCATTAATTTAATTTTTAGCACAAACTGCTTCACTAATTGCAAAGATTCATTTTTTATGGGCTTTAAGCCTATTTATGCTTCTACATGTTGAAATTTTCAAATATTCTAAAACATTAATGATTTCAGGATCATATAAACTCCTGAACTGGTATCCTTTCAGCCCATAATAATGAACACAAAATTCAAAACAAAGTTTTTGGTGACATTTGAAGAAGATGGAATGATAGAGGGAGAACAGTTTTTACAAGTTAAACGAATAATGGGTAATTGGAAAAATAAAAAAATCAAAGTATTGTCACAGATATTTAATGTCCCTTTTAATAGTTCTTTCAATGAATATATTTTAAACTAATTAATGCTCAATTCGTTTATTATTTTCTTCATGTTTTAAGCTCGATTAGAAAAATTTTCTAAAATATGCTTATGTTTCTAAAAAAAAATAGGAAAGAAAACGTTTGTCCTTCGCTCTTTTGTTTTGTTTAGTTAACTGTACGTCACTTAAAATTACGTCACTATATTTACAATTTAGATTAATTTTGAATTTTTTGTGCTTGCTGTTATAGCAAAAATAAATATAATTGGTAGGCGCCAATTATTGCTACTGGGAAACCCATTTATTTTATTCACTTGTTGCTGTAGCTCATATATTTGTACAAGCAGAAGTATCTGTTTGTCATATTTCAGAGGAATAATAATAATTTTTTAAAAAATCATGTCACTTTCATAGCACCCTTTAATTTTGGTAATTGTTGCTGTGGTAGCAATAAAATTTCTGATAAAATTTAAATTTTAATAACTCCTGCTATAGTATTATAATTCCTGTGATATAAAAAACATTTGTTAAGCTTTTACACATTGTCTTGGATATTCTAAAAAAGAAGTAGCATTCTAAAATTTTTTTTTCATAAAAGCTACAGCGAAAAGCTTTTGTAATCAACAATTAACTTTAAAATACGGGAGAAGGATAACACTTTTTACCCTAAAACACAACCAACTACTTAAGCTTTAGTCAAAGCTTTTAAGTTTAATGGTTAATGTCCAAGAGAATAAAATAGTGTGTTTTTACTGTAAAAAATCGAATATGTAGCAACCAATAGGTCTGTTCCATCCTATAAGCTTTTAACTAATTTTTTTTTAATTTCAAGATTATTTTTATGTATTTTAAAGAGCAAAAAAAACGTACAAAATGGAGACTTAAATAAAAATCCTACTGATTAGCAAAAGAACATACCTAAAATAAATATTAAAAAAATGCTAAATATATTAAAACTGTAGAAGAAAATATTTTTGAAATTTTTTTAATATATTTTGTTGAAGTTCATTTCAAAAAGTAGCAAAAGAATTCTCAGACCATAAATTAAACTAACAGATCTCAAGGGGTCAACAGCCCTTAAAAGTCGTTTATATACCAAAAAATATAGTCTGTGCTTCAATCTGGCATGCATTCGCCATGAAGAACGCACTAAACCAATGATTCTCAACCATTATGCCGCGGCACTTTTGTGTGCCGCCAAATTTCAAAAGTGTACCGCCAAATTTTGCAAATATATAATAATGTTAATATTATTAAATTATATCATTTAAAAGGAAAAATATTTTTAAAAATATTTTTTAATATTAGTGCCAAATAATGATGAAGCGGCGTGCATAGCAATGGGAATATGTCTCAAGTCGGCGCACACTTGCCACTTCCGCGTACTAAACGTGATGTTTTAGTGATAGTTGGGAATCATAAGGTGTTGCATAGTAATTATTGCACCTTTTCTTTCGTTAAAATTGGCAAATGTATGTGATTCGGTTTAATATTAATTTATTTGCATGTAGTGTCAATTTATAAATTTGTAATCTTATTAACTTTGCCGTACAGCTATCCGCCGATTTACACGGTACTTGTTTTACAGGTTTTCGCTTTTAAACGGTTTCCAAATAAGTTTTTTTAATTTGTTTTTATCGCACTCTACTAAATGCTATTGTGATTGAACTCGTGCGCGCACACATCTCACGGGGAATCCCGATATTATGTGCTCACTTGCTGTACACGCACATTGTGTCTGTATTTCTTCGCATAAAATTTAAGTTTCATCTACGGAAAATTGTATATGAGTGAAAGTTTCACAATTTTAGAAAGGTTTAATTTTCCATATTCATAAATAACAAATGAGTTTACAATTTAGATTATTATAAATTCAAAGGTAATATTTGAACCAATTTTTTTAATGTTTCGACAATATTATTTTTATTTTATCAGATCCTTCTGAAAATGGGTAAATGGCTAAAAAGAAGAAAGTTCAATGATGATAACAGTGATAATGATAACGTTAGGGATGATGATAATGAGCCAACCCCCGGCACAAGTAAAAATACTTCTTGCTCAAAAAAATATGTATGTTGTCCATCGGAAATATAATGATGATTTTTTGAAATTTGGATTTACCTCTACGATGGAAAATGACATAGTTGTTTCCGAGTGTGTGATATGTGGTTTTAAATTATCAAATAGTGCTATGGTTCCTAGCAAACTCCAACGTCACTTGGTGACTTATCATCCTTCGCTTTCAACAAAAGACAAAAGCTACTTTGAAAGGTCTTTATCCCCAAAAATTAAGCAAGTAAAAGTTTTTGAAAAGGCTCAAGTAGCTTCTTACGAAATAGCTGAATTGATTACTGTTAACTTAAAACCTCACAATTTGGCTGAAGAAATTGTATTACCTGCTTTTCGCAAAATTGTAAAAACAATGATTGGTGGATCAGCTGATATTGATATTTGCAAAATACAAATTTCAAATGATACAATCCATCGCAGAATTAAAGATATGTCAGAAAGTATTGAGCAAAATACTGCAAAAACTCTTGCAAATTCGAATTTTGCTCTACAAGTCGACGAAACAACAGATATTACAGGAAATGCTCAATTAATCGCATTCGTTAGATTTATTCACGAAAATGATATAATTAATCAATTTTTATGTTGTCGGGAGTTAACTGATTTTACAACTGGTAAACATATTTTTCAAGTAATTAGTTCATATTTAGAAGAAATTAAAGTTTCTTGTAAGTCATGTATTGGCGTTTGCACAGATGGTGTTCCAGCTATGACTAGACATCTAAAAGGATTTGTAGCACATGTTTAAGAACTGAATTAGGATATATTAGTTATCCATTGTTTTTTGCATCGACTAGCATTTGTTACAAAAATTTTTCTGATTCGAAAATAGTTCTGGAACAATCTGTTAAAATGGTTAATTATATCAAATCAAGATCATTAAAAATTAGAATATTTAGTAAATTATGTTACTCCATACAGAAGTTGTCCAGAGGAAAAGTTATATTTCGTGTGCTGAAATTAAGAGACGAAATGAAAATATTTTTTGAACAAAATAAAAGTTATGAATTTGTTTATATGTTGGAAGATAAAATATGGTGTACTAAACTGGGTTACTTATCAGACATTTTTGTTGTTTTTTACAACATCAATTTAAGTATGCAAGGGCCTAATGAAAATTTCTTAAACTCAACCGATAAGCTGGTGGGATTCAAAAAACTAATAACTTTATGGAAAAATAAAGCTCAGGAAGGCAATTTAGAAAACGATATGAGAGTAGCATTGTCATTTTTACGACCAAATATAAATGAAATTATCAAAAACATTTTATTTTTATTATTAGCTTGTAATTAATCCCTTAATAAACGCTTAGGTATTATTGTAGTATATATTAGTTTATTTCGTATATTTAAAATTGTTGTCATAAACTTTTTATGCAGTGTGTTGTAGTAAGTAAATATATTTATCTTTTTCTTTGTGTGCCGCCAAATTTAAAAATCGTAAAATATATGCCACAAAAAAAACGGTTGAGAATTACTGCACTAAACTATGCTTGAATTTGATCAATTTTCAGCTACAAACCTCAGCCCATGTGTGTTTTATATATAATCATAGTGAATGTAGATTTAAAAATGGTTATAAATTAAAATTTCGGAAAATGAGCATTCTATTATAAATTTGTAAATTTAACTTGAACAAAACGAAATCACGTAGTTTTATAACAAGTAGAATGCAGAGCAAACTGCATTAACAACAAATGCAAATATTAAAGTTATTTTTGTTTATTTCTGCCAGTTTTATTAGAATGCGACCAAAATACCGACAACGTTAACAACATCAAAAGAAATAATTGAATATACCAACCAACAACTATAAAAAAGTTTTAGTTATTTTAAAACGTGCACATAGATATGAGGCTTTGTAATATTTGTTTGTATGTATGTGTGTTTTCGTATTTACGAATAGAAACTTTTGCAAAATAGGCATAAGCAAATATTAACTAAAATTAACAAACAAATAGAATAGTTAATGTGAAGCAGTGCGTGATTACGAGCTAATCACAGCAACTAAAAAACAAAAACAGCTCACAGTGGAGATTTGTAAAAATGTTTGTCTCAAATTTGGATATTGTACTGCTGGCATAGTGCGCCCATGAATATTTAAGCTATTCCAACTCGGGTGTATAAAAAATGAAAACGTTTGTCAAATTCTTATTCTTTTCACAGATTTTTAAATTTATGCTTCCAATATCTGTTTTAGCTTTAGACTCTTAAAATTAAAAAATTCATTTGTTGTTCTATCCTTGGCCAGCTTTTTGCTTATAACGGATTCAAAACGCTTCCGAGCCTAAAATTCATTATTAGAATGTCTGCTCGAGGTCAAAAAAAATAAATTTTGTTTTATAATCTTATGCAAAAAACTTGGACTTATTTTGTATTATTTACTAACTCTCGATACATAGTCTACCGAAATAGATTGATTAGTTTTTCTGCGAAAATCAAATTTCTTATATTTTCCCTCACGGATTAAACGAAGTTAAAAGACTAAGAACAATTTTATAGGCTTCTATATGTCATTTCTTGCCTTCCAATAGGCTTTTTTCAGCTACTTTTATAGTAAAAACAACAAGACAACTGAAGTTTTGGAAATTTTAATTATAAATTTTTCTGGGAATTGTAAGTTGCTCATATCAATTGTAACATATTTTTCAATTTATACATTTACTAGATAATTTACTATAAAACTGTAAAATTTCAAAACATAAGATTAATTAATTTAATTCCCCCAAATTATATCCCACAATTAAAACTAAATTTTCACCATTTTTGCTAAAAGTCTGTTAAAAAAATTTAAAATTGTAACAATTGTCTACGGCTTTCAAAAGAAGTCAAAATTTTGTAACTTCCTAAAAGACATATTTTTAGTCTATCTCACAATTTTTTAGAAGTGAAATTAAAGTAACATAATTTAATATCTTGTACTAAAACCGAGTGATTTTGTTAGAGTGATATATAGTGGTATTTAAATTTATTTTTGTCACTTTTTTTTAATTTCAAATAATTATATTTTATTCTAAGAATAGAAGTTTATATCCTTCCAATCTTTGTTTTAGAGTTTCTCAAATTTGGTTATCGCCTATATTGAAAATTTTTAAAATTCATGAAATTTTTTAAAGTATCAAATTATACTGCTCTCAGAGCAGTATAATATTTACATTTAAAGCATAAACTCGACTCTAATTTTGCAATAACCGCATGAACATGTTAAATATTTTTAACGTGGAAAGTTAGTAGACATTGCCGCAATAGCTATGGATTCCTTTGCTATTCAAAATTCTCACATACAAAAACCAATTTTAGTATTATGTTGTTTATTATTCCTCCGCCAGTAAATGAAATAATATTGCTATTTCCTGTCGTAACTGGCTGGTTTATAGTCGAAGGCGAGCGCTTTCGATGCAAATGCATCATTCTCAAGCCGCGTTGTGGTTTGTACTGGTGAGTCAGTGTTGGCGTTCAGGCAGTTCTGCTGTTAAATTCGTAACTTTTCAAATAAGCAGAATGCCAGTCACCTGGCACTTGTATGCAAAGTAAATTTATCGTTACCTCCGTCTTTTATTATTATCTAGATACGTGTGTCCGTTTGAGGGTGTCTTTCGTTTGCCCGTTTGCCTGAGTAGTTTTAATGGTGTGAAAATTCTGTCTGAGGTCGTGTTTACCTGTTCGTTTATGTCATTGTTGAAAGTTTTTGTTTTGTAGATTTCCATGTTTTCAAGAATGGCTAGTCTTCGTCCTTTTTCGCTAAGATGTAGTAATGTCATACATACATCTATTTCCCTTGGTGTATGTCCCTGAGTGTCAAGGTGTAATGCAAAGTTGGAATCTGCTCTCTTTTCGGTTTGTATGAGCGTATGTGTTCTAAAAATCTTGTTTTTAGTGTTCGTCCAGTTTGCCCTATATAAGTTTGTTTGCAGGTACAGGTAAGTCTGTATACCCCGCTCGAACTAAATTTGTCAGTTGTTTTTGTCGTTGTTCTGAAATTATGTTTTAGGGTGTTGCCACTTTTTAATGCTGTGAATATTTTTCTTTGTGAAAAAGGTTAGTTAGTCTGTATATTTCTGGTCCTGTGTAAGTAAAGGTGTGCCGTCATGCTGTATCGGCTGTCTCTTTGTCTTCTATATTTCTGTTTTTAGTGTTGTATTATCTAAGAAGTTTATCGATTGTAGTGGCCCTATAGCCGTTAGTTATAGCCATTGATGGGCGAACTACGAAACCTCCCGTGGGCCACACCCGGCCCGCCGAGCGTTTTTAAAAAAACAATTAATCACATATTAAAAAATTATGCCCAAAAAATAAATTTACATTATGTTTTAAAAAAGATATAAATTGATAACTTTAGCAAAATTTGCGATGTTTTCATACTATATTGTGTACAAACTGCGAAGTTTTCTGGGAAATATTGTACACACAAGACAACAACAACTTTCTTATAGAATATTCCAAGAAAAAACTTAAAAAGCATGAAACAAAAACAAATAATATAGATCTATTGTATTGTGTCCAAACTGCGTAGTTTTCTAGGAAATATTGTACACACAAGAAAACAACAACTTTCTGATGCAATATTCCAAGAAGAAACATAAACATCATAAAACACTAACAACTAATATAGAAAACTGAACATATAACATAACAACAACTATTATATGTGAGATCTAGAAGATTCTTGAATATTCGAGACAACATGTGCAACAAATATAACAGGGCCAGCGATGGATTAATCAGCAATCAGTAAAAGTGTAAATCGCGTGACGTAAAGAATAAATTGTGAAGTAAAATTATAAAGTTGCCAACGTACTGTTTTATTTGTGTAATTAAAATAATAAAGTCTATTGTAAATATAAGTGCAATAGTAAAATAGTCTAAGTTTTTTACCCCCATAAATGTCAATGGAAAATAGAAAGAGAAAAATTCAATCGGAATGTCTAGTATTTCAAGAAGAGTGTATATGGAAGTACTTCTTTATGGAATATAAACAAAAACCAATTTGTCTTATCTGCCAAGAACCGGTAGCTGTACTAAAAGATTATAATCTCGCTGGGCACTTTAATTCAAAACATCTTGGGTCGAAGTACTATAAAATGACAGATGAAGAGAAGATGGTTCATTCGGAGGAATTGAAAAGAAAAATATCTGGTCAGCAAATGTTTTATAAAAATCAAAGAAGTGCCCAGCGATCCTCCACGTTAGCTGCTCACATTGTTGCCTATAAAATAGCAAAAAGTAACAAACCGTTTTCCGAAGGCGAATTTGTTAAGGATTTGTTAATTAGCATTGGAAAAGTATTATGCCCAGAAAAGGTAAAAGATTTCGAATGTATAGGGCTATCACATAGAACGGTCACAAAAAGAATTGAAGCGATTTCTTCTAATTTAACCAATCAACTCGATGGACGTCTTAAAAAGTTTAAGTATTTTTTAGTCATCATGGACGAGAGTGTTGACAGGAATGATACAGCCCAACTTCTAATTTTTATCAGAGGAGTCGATAAAAACTTTGTAATAACCGAAGAACTTGCTTGTTTGAGATCATTAAAAGGAAAGACGGCAGGAAAAATAATTAATGATGAATTTAGAGAGGGGATGGAATCTCCTAATGCCCCAATTTCCAAATTAATTAATTTAACAACTGATGGAGCACCTAACATGGTGGGAAAAAATACGGGTTATGCAGGAGTTTATAAAAGTCAGAATCCTGAAAGCGAAACAATTTTTTTACATTGTATAATCCACCAAGATGTTCTTTGCAAGGCTGCCTCGGATATTAACCACGTACTTAATATTTTTTTAAAATAAATTAATACCATTCGAGCCCCTGGTTTGTTACATCGACAATTTCAAGCGTTTTTATGGGAAGTTGATACAGAATTTTCAAATGTACTTTATTACACAAAGATCAGGTGGCTGAGTTGTGGACATGCCTTCTCGAGAGTTTGGAGTCTTCTCGAAGAAATTAAAGTTTTTCTAAAAACCAAAAGAACTATAAGAGTTGATGCATCGAGTTTGCTTTTTTCACGGATTTACTCGAGCACTATAATAAACTGAACAAGAAGTTACAGGGAAGAAATCAATTTATAGATGAAACTTGGGGCAGTTTGAGGTCTTTTAAAACTCAATTGTTTATATTTGCTAAATGTTTGGGAAACATGATTTGACTCATTTTCCTAGACTTAATTCTTTGAGGCCTGTGAGTGAAGAGAAGTTAAAAGTCTTTTCACAATATTTATTAAAACTGTATTCAGAATTTGAGGCCAGATTTGCTGACTTTAAAAAAATCCATTTTTAAGTACAGCTAAGCTTAATTTCTATAAATCCTTACCGAAAGATGAATTTCCAAACCTAATTAACCATGCGCAGAAAATTATGGCAATGTGTGCTTCCTCATATTTATGTGAACAGGAAATTCAGCTGGAACCAGATTTTGAGGAAATTATGTCAAGTGAGAAACAGACCCATGCTTCCCATACATTTGGAAAATCTTAAAATCATAATAAACCGTATCTTATAAAATTTGTATGTTGTTTTAAAATAGTACGTAATATAACTAATAAATATTATGCTTAAACCGAACAATTAATTGAACAGCAACCCCATAATTTTTTAATGAATTCTTTTTTAATTTAATGGCCCGCCGCAAGATTTTTTTAATTTATTTGCCAGCCACCCAAAAAGTTCGCCCATCACTGGTTATAGCTATGGCGTAAATTGTGTCGAGTTCTTTGTTGTACTTATCTGGAGTAAGTAGGATTATCTTAAGTCTATGCATCATATATCTAAACGCTGCTAGTTTATGTTGGATAGGATTATTGTTTAGTTGTTATCTGTTATCAAATAGTATTATTTCATTTAAAGAATTAACAATTTTCTAAAAATTTTTTTAGAAAATTATACGGTTCACAGGTTATTGTGGTAAATGATGCAAAAATTTTAAATAGTTATGCAGAAACAAATATTTGTGTGTGGCTATGTAAATGCATCAAAATTAAGGACTATTTCCATAGTAAAGACATAGCAGGCGTATTTTGTGCTTGACTGTTTCCAAGAACGTTATAATAGCAAAACCGTTGTCTAAAGGTTTACTATAGAATAAATTTTAGAATGATAGAAAAATGAGAAACCATTGAAAAGAAAATTCTGAACTTAAATATTTTTAAACATTTCTTATTTTGCAGAGTCTTGTAACGAAAATAAGTTGATCCTGTTGTTTTTTAGTATTCTCAAAAGAAAAACACAATAATAATTATGATAATAATTTTTCCAATACCAACTCTTTACTAACTAATTAGTAACTAATGGGATCTATGGTGTAAACTAATGGTAAAAAAAGTAGCAAGAAAAAGCTTCTTGATTAAACCAGCTGGTAAGAGGCTGTAAATTGTTTTCTTCTATTAAAACTCAATTTGAGAAAAAATTTTAATTTTCACTTCATAGCGGTACAGAGTACTCATCTCATTATTTGTTAAATTAACTTTAATGATTTCTACTAAATTATTGCATTAACAAAAAAAAAACACACTTCAATTCAACAAAAAATGTTTCGTTAAATTGTATTTAGCAAGTTCAATAAAAGACACAATTTAAATAAAATTCTTGGCCTCCCTGAGTCGTTTTTAAATTTTTTGCTGTGTTAGATCCATTCACAATTGCATTAAATTTCCAAAATTTAGTTTTTCCTTTACTGTAGGATTTAGTTGAATTTGTTCTTAATTCATATACAGATTCATTTTATGGCTTACTTTAAATTGGATAAAAGCACTTAAAAAAACGAACATAAAAAAGTATATTTACCAAACTAATTGCATTTTGTGGCAATTCCAATGTACTTTTATGTGGAATGGACATGATGTGAATGAAGTTATCAATTCAGTTAAACAATTCTAAGTGAACAGAACCCTAAAAATTATTCAAACTACTGTTGCATAAGAAAAATAAAAAAAAAACAAGAGAAACTACGAGGGAAGATCAAACAGCTGATACAAAAACTATAAATATCATATAATAAGGTGACCTTTGTTCAATTATTCATTTGTTTAATAATTTGCTTTTCGCAATAAATCCTAAAACTCTACGAAGATTTCTTAAAGTTCTAAAATTGTATTTTTTTCATCTTGAATACTTATTCGGCAGCTTTTTTTTTTAAACTTCGAAAAACACAAAAAAAATCGCCAAATATAGAGAAGAGTGCCAAAACAAATATAAAATTAAATTACGTATTTTTGTCAATAATGCGCCAAAATGAATTGTTCATTTTAAATTATTCTAAAATGTAACGTGATTCCAAGTTGTTCTCTTGTTTCTTGTGTTTCTAGATCATTTAAATTTGCTTTATTAAAAAGTTTTTCTGAATCGTAAGATATTGAGTATTTTGCAGAAAGATTAAACGTTAAGTATTATGAAGTCTTTGGAAAGAAACGAAAGAAAACGTCATTATTACCGCGAAAATGATTTTCCGATTAAAGTAAAGTAGATTAATAAAAAAAAAGTATAGGGATTAAGGAAAATGTCAAACAAGTAATGTGACAGCAATTATCACTAAGAAGTCGTTAAATCATGAAATGGAAATATAAGAATGCTTGAAATGTTAAAAAAACCATCACAGCTTAATAAAAAATAACGTATAAACATTAATGGCATTTACTAGATCATCTACCAAAAAGAAAATGGCAAATAATTTTTTCTTAGCACCACCAAGGAGAATATTCATAATATAATTGAACAACAAATTATATTTGTATATGAATCAATGTGTTCCTAAAAGCTTAGAGTCCAAACCTACTGGTTCACTATGGAATGCTAAGCAAAAATAAGAAAAACAAGTTATACAAAAGGTATAGAATGTCTGGTTCTTTTATTGACTACGCCAAGTTTTGTGTTAGTCGTGCTCAATATAATTCGGTTAATCAATTGTGTTATATTTCGTTCAGACATACACAATTATTGAGATTATCGCAATAAACGCCATTATTGAGCTCAATATTCCATACAAAACTAGACACCAAATATTGTTCAATAAGTACGAAATTGTTATAAATATTGAGTGAACCTTGATATACAACACTGTTAAGAGGTGTGTTCAGTGAGAAAAAATTATCTACCACTTATCTACACTGACATATGCCATTCTTAAAGTCTGGAGAATTTGAAAATTTTGCCTTTTTTTATTTTTAAGTACCGCCAACTTTGAATCAAAACACGATCGCACTAACCGTAAAAACTCAGCATTATACAAAAGTAATTGCTTTTTAATAAATGAATTTATTTCCATTTTGTTGTTTTCCAGCTGTCAAATGTTTATTGAGTTATCTAAATTTATTATGTCTGAACACTAAAATAATATTGCCAATAAACCGAATATTGAGTCAATTAAAAATGTATGTCTGAACATGCTATTACTCTGCTTACTTAAATAAAATTCGAAACAATTTCAAATCGAATCTAATCCCCTGTTAAAAAGTACAAAAATTTTGAATCTGCTAATGAGCTGATTTGTTTGCAAATTTCTTTTCTAGCACCTATTCTAAAAAAATTTTTTACTATGCGTCTGTATCAATTATATTTCTTGATGAATCAAAAGTTTTAACGTGTTAAAAAAAAATATTAAATTTTCAAATAAATATAGTCCGGATTGTATTTGAAGTTGCATATTTAACACATAAGCTATGGCACTGGCAAAACCTTTAACAATAATCTTCAATACATCACTGCAATTTGGTTATTTTTCCAAAATATAGAAGAATTTGTTTATTATTTAATTAACTAAATCCGGTTGTATACCTAAACTTTTTGAGAAAATTGTTACTGATCACCTTTTCCATCAAGTATCGTCTATATTGCTTCCTGCTCAGCATGATTTTAGAAGGGGTTGTTCTTCAACAGTTACTAATCTTTTTGAATTAACTCATTCGGGATTATTTACAACGACTTTAGTAAGGCGTTTAATATGGTTAACCCCAAACTTCTGATAAGCAAACTTGACCTAATGGAATTCGCAGACTTATATAGATAAATTCATATCTTTCAAACAGAGCACAAAAAGTTCATTTTAACACGCTTGCTTCCAAAGAAGTTATTGTTTAACCTGGTGTGCTACAGAGTTGCCATCAGGATACTTTATTGTTTACCTTTATAAATGATCTGCGCGCTCACTGGGGATTTCGCGGAAAAAGTCAAATTGTCAACATACTCTTCATGCAATATTCAATGATATTTTGAAATTTTAGACCAAACGGTACAATCAAATCAAAAGAGAATTACTCCGACCTGACTGCTAGTTTTTTTTAAAGCCGTCTCAAGCTCAGTACTTGTATGTTTTACTGAACCAACTTAATTTAAACCTAAGAATTTCAAAACGAATATTATTTTATTATGTGAGCTAACGTTTTTCTTTTTATTTTTTATTTAAAGTAGGATATTTCAGTATACTAAAATTGAAAAAATAAACTCTGCAGAGACGTAAGTTTTTTTTGTTTGCTTATTTTTATGAACATATAAAAAAAATCCCTTTTCTCTCCAAACATTTGGACCTGCAATTTTAGCTTTACTTTCCTACAGTTGGAAATCACCGCTAATATATTGCCTCATATCCATTTTTACATTTTTAATCAATTTCAAGTACCTTTAGGTGCCACCTCTCAATTTGTTGCATTGCACAGTACACTTTTTCAGCTGATTGATTCGCAACATAATTTTGATAAGATCTTTTTGTTTAACATAACTCAAAAACCACTAGTCGGTTTTTACTTAAACAAATTTAGAAAAATCAAGAATTATAAGTACTTTCATCTGTTTATATAACGTTTTGCTATATAAGCAACAGTTTCGAAGTTATAAAAAAATGTATGAAGAAAAACAAATATGTTTTGCGTAAAGAGTTAAGTTTTTTTTTTTAATTCATAAAAAATCCAAAAAGGTAAAAAAAGTGCCAAGCCCTATTACTTTCACGTAAAGTCGTATAACCTATGAACAAACTGAGACATAACTTATGAAAATCGATGAACGCGTTTCGCTTTTAGGAAAAATTAAATAAAGGTATGAATTAAAAAATTTGCTCGAGATATACACAAATTTCTGACTCTCGTTTATATACGAAATCAGTTGTACCACTTAAATTATCATTAAGTGATGACATAAATAAATTAGTATGGAACAACAATTAACCTTCTTCCATACAGTATTTTAGAACACTACAGTTTGCATACGATAAAGAGACACCTCAAGTTATACGAGAAGAAAAGAGAAGAGTCGATGAGATATCTCAACTAAAAGAATTTGAGTTAACAGTTAATAATCGCAACTTTAGAGTAAAACATGAATTATATTTTACAATGATTGATGGCAATAACTAACACAAACACCAGCTGCATCTTCTTGTCTCATTACATCCAAGATGAATAAAATCGAAATAGTTCACGCTATTCCTGTAAATGAACAAGCAATTTGGTATGTTACCACTTCGTGCACTTATTAAGCTGATGGAGTGTCTTTTGCATGTGGCTTATAATATTGAATTTAAACGTGGGACAGTCCACTCAAAAGAAGCCAAAAAATGTTTGAAAAAGCGTAAACATACAGAGAAAATTGAAATACAGGTTATCAACTTGTTAAGTAAGGCTCTGGTATGATAAATTCAGAAAATATGTCATAAAGATTCTTTACGAATCTTGCATTGATTTCCGAAATCACGGGTCTAAATGAAAACATAATCAAGAGGTTTTCAATAATTCTCGAAACTATAATAATCGTCGAAGTAGTAGATCCAAAACAATTTGGGGATTTTTGTTTGGAGACGGCAAAAGAATTTTTTGCACTGTACGAGTGGTACACCCCCACCTACACTTCACAAAATTCTGACTCATGGCAAGGATATAATTGAAAAGTGTATTTTTCCTGTAGGCCTACTATCCGAAGAGGCTGAGGAAAGTCGTAACAAAGACTATAAAAAAATCGCCTTAGACACTCCAGAAAATGCTGTCGAATTGCGACGAACGAAGCTATTATGCACAGAACGATGGTAACGTCAGATCCCATGATTTCACATTTGACGCCTTCATTTAGCCAGAAAAAGCATAGTGTTATAAGCGATGAAGTTAAGGCTCTTTTAGAATAATAAATTAAAAATTAAAAAAAAAAATCATTTAAATTTTTTTGTTAGTTATGACTTTTTACATTGCAGGTAGCGATCGAAATTTCTCTAACTTTCTTTATTTTGATTACTTTTGTGTATTACTGTATAAATAAAACTAAATTTGTAATGAAATCACTACACTTTTTGACAAATATATTTTTTTTTCTCACCTTCATACAAAAATCCCCAGTGTGCGACGTGAAGATATTTAGAACATGTAATCGACATGCTGATCATATTCTTCTCGAAAAGGACTTGAATGCATTTAATTTTTGCCACAACATTAATCTTAGTGTTGAAGCTTAAAAAGTACAAATACACGTGTTCTTTTCGAAGATGTTATTCAAACGTGCAATATATTTGAAACGGCTATGAACTTGAGAAACTAAATGTAGTTTCAGATTTTGGTATTTTACTGGATGCTAAATTAAATTTTATACAGCATATTTGGTTACTTACAAATAAAGCACGTGCAATTCTTGGATTTAGTGACCCATATGTCACAAAACATCTTCACACTTAGCTTTTTAGACCTACTCTGATATATGGCTCAGTAATTTGAGATCCAATTTATAAGAACCATGCTGCTAGCATGGAATCAATGCAAAAGCAGTTCTTGTTATTTTTTCTTCGAGACTTAATATGGAATACCCTAAATTTACTATCCTACACTAGTAGAGTTGCTTTAATAAAGCTGCCAACTCGAAAATGCCGAAGAATAATGTTATATGTCACCTTTGTTTTAAGTTTAATAAAAGGAAATGCCTGTTCAGATTTTTTGATCAGCAATATTTCATTTCACGTTCCATTTCGTCTTACGCGCTATTTTAATACGCTGGTATTTAAAGAAGTTAGATAAAAATATGCTAACTCTGAACTATTTTTAAGAATTTGTACTGAGTTTATTAAATGTTATGAGCATTTTAATTTTTCTTTAAATGTTAATGCTGTTAGATGTCACCTAATTTTATATTTGAATAGCTTAATTCGAGTTTTATGTACAATTATTATTTATTGTTTTAATGTCTGTAACTATCTTGAATCCATAGACTAAATGAGTATTTTTATAGAGGTATAGAAATTTAGGTTGGCCACATTTATTAACTGGCGTACATTTAGTCAGCTATCAAGTGATTTTTGTTTAGTGCAGGAGCTGTGAAATCAACAAAACGGTCCAACATGTCATACAGCACGTGTCGCAATTGATTTAGTGAAACAAGAGTTTTACCCTTCGAACCGGTTAGTTGGCCTTCAATGTGATGCTTCGCTAGACTATTTGCTGAAAGGATATGTAAAGCCGCTAGTATACGTTAATAAGCTTGCTGCGATTGACCACTTGGAGAACATCGTTTGCCGTGTTATTGCCACATACAAATGCCAGAAGTCAAATATGTAATGGCAGAAGGCTGTCTTTTAAATAAAGCGAATTACATGTCCATTTAAAAATTTTTCATCTTTGGGTTGTTCTATTTCAAAATGCTATACCTCTAAACAATGCACTGTACTTGGGATACTTTCATTACTATTGAAGTTAATTTATTGCAAATCATACCAATGACAAAAAGAAATAAAGTAGCATTCAGTTGCATTGAATATTTTTGTTTTGTTTTAAATATTTTCACTGATTACTGGTAATGATATTTCAATGAAATTGTATAGTTACTAATTACGATTAGAAAAAGATTATTTTAATAAAGCACAAATTTATAATAGCAGGAGCTTATAAGTGGTAATACATAGAAAACATTCAATCATTAATAAATGATAGTGATTTTGTTTTTGAATTAGTTATCAATGAAATATTTTAATTTAAAAAGTAAATTGTAATGCTAAAATTCAATGCATGTTCTGAATAAAATTTAATTAAGTCAATTAATTAATTTACTTGTGTAAACTTCACACAATATTGATATATTCTAAATTTCACCTAATCTATTCGTATTATCTACTTTCATATGGTTTTAATGTCTTTAAAAATTGAAATTAAACTCGATTTATTTTACTAAAATGTACAATAACTACAATTTTCGTAAGATGTGAGAATTGCATTACACACTACAGGTTTTGATGGGAAAATTTACATGTTTCATTTGCGACTGCTAATTTATGTTCGTAGTAGAAATTTTGTACAGATTCATCTGCCTGAAATAACAAAATTTTTATTTTGGACTTTTATTATTTTTTGTTTGCCATTTCTACTTTATTGTTATTTTTGTATTATAACATAAATTTGAAGTAGTATGGAGGTGAACTATGTATTTGGATCTGTGTATATGTGTGTGGATGTTTGTGCATGTGTGTATGACAAAGTGGTGTTCTTTTTACATTTTGTCAATTTAGTTGTTCGTAACATGATTTCTAGGAAACGAATTGTTGCTCCTGCAGTTTCTCTAATATAGGGACAACAGATTAAGATAAAGTAAAAACTATTGTTGCAGAAATGAGAACAACAAAAAAAGATAATAAAATTTTTGATATAAAATGTTTTCAAAATTGTGTGTCGGATAAACAATAACCCAATTTGTAATTAAAGTTTATGAATTTCAAAAATTTTAAACATACAATTTTGTTTTGTGTTTTTATGTCAAAGGAAGTTGAAGTTATTAACATAACAGAATAGCAGAGTATAGCTAGGATACTAAGGAGAGAGTTTAGACGATATGTTATATCATTCATTGTTCAATTTTATTATATTTTAATTTTTCAAGCGAGTTACTAAAGGTAACTAAGACACTAGTAAAGCTTAACTAGCTTTCTATCGTTTGTTTTTTTATATTTGCCTTTAAGGATAACAGGTTATGTTTAACTTTATTTATTATTTCATTTGTAATTTCCGACCCTAATGTATAGGGAAGGAGATTACACGTGTCTCCATGTACTTATAAACGACTTGTAAACAGTTTTTCTAAGGCACCGAAAGAGCTAGAGAAAATTTAGAATTTCTAATCTGCTTCGAAATAGGTACTATTAAAATTCATCAACATTGGTCCACTAACGGTACAGATATTCTTAAAAAAAGATAAATGATTTTTGTTTAATGTATTTAAAACTGAAAACTCACAAAATAACTCTAGACCACAAAAAAAACGTAATTTCACTTAGCAAACGAAAATTCGCTAAATAATTAAATTTAGCTAAAAAACTAAAATTCGTTAAAACAAACTCTACATTATCAATGAATCTTAATTACCTAAAAAATCGAAATTTCACAAAAAATATCGTAAAAAAATTAAAATTGTTTCGATTATCGATCCTTATTTTTCAGCATAGATTATTTATAGCGTAGATTAAAGCATAGTTATAATAACATAACTATTAAACTTCAACAAGATCGATTAATAAATACTGGTAATTGGACTGATCTATTTTCTAATGCTTTAATCCCCCCCGGGGGCACATATATATGGTCTTTATAGAACTTCGACTATCTAGACACAGTGCAACTGGGGGAAAAAGTGAGCCCAGTCCCCTGAAGTCAACAGGGACGCAACTGGAAACTCCACATTATTTCCACGGGAATCAGTGACCAGCAGAGTTCCGTTATTTGTCTCTTTAGACACTTAACTGTTCTCTGGCTGATTATTGAGGTTGGCCCTATATGGGAGTATCGTGGTGGTTGTGGTTTCGCGTCCCCATAACAGTATAATGGTTATTATGATGGCCAGGATCATTTCACTGTTAATGACACCCTAAGTGAAAGATCCAGTCCAGTGAGCATGCTAGACATGTGTTCTGGACAGGAGTTGGAAAGTCTCTAACTCTTAAGCAAGGAGTGATGATTTGCAGCCCTGCTCTAGAATCATCGAAGTTGCAACTAGAAAGTTCTGTTGCATAGAATTATACCTTCGGCTTCCTAGGACGAGCATGACGTTCCAAATTATGCAGTGGTTTGATCCACCATCTCATTAAGGCTTCTTGGCCAGGCGCGGATGTAAATCTAATCACACGTTCTTATGCTTTGATATGCAATAACTAACATACACAAAATGGGCCCATATACCACTTTGTGTCTGCTAGTTATTGGTTACTGGTCGACAACTTTTTGTCCATTCTTGAGTTGTTTTGAAATGCGTGATATAATATTAGGCATCTAATTTAAGTTGGCTGTACCCATATTTATTAAAACAAAAAGATAGCAAAGGACAAAAGAGACAAAAGTACCTCAAAAAATATAGATAGAAAAATATGTTCGTTTTGTTACACAAAGAATCGTTACAACAGGAGCTAAGCCTGGATGGTTTTTAATGGACGGATAACAGACATCGAAGTACACAAAAAATTGCCAAAGTACCAAAACAGCACCAAAAACATCTTTATTATATCAAATAACGGATAGTACTTAAATGTCTAGTTTTAGCCCAACTTAAGTTGGCATTTCTTTATTTCAGTGTTTGACAAATTCAACCACAGAGAGGTACACACTTGAGAAATAAGTTAAGATTGTTCAAACCTTTTACGAAAATAGAGGTTATAATCAAAATACATTTCGTGCACTTTGTACTTTTTTGGGTCATTCGGAGAATTGTGAGCAAATTTCAGCAAACCAAATATGTAGAAAATGTAAAACATTACTGCTGTTCGTTAACCTCGAGTCGTCGTAATATACAACAACTGAACATCTCACGAACATCACTAATGCGAATTTTGAATAGAAATTGAATTTTCTCGCTTACAAGGTTCAATTGAGTTAAAAGCTAATACGCCGACTGGCTAACGGGCTTTTTGTATCCAAAAATTTAGGGTATGAACCTGGGATATTTAAAACAAAAAGTATACGTTTATGACCCAAGAATAATTTAAGAGCTAAAGGATGAGATAAAACGACACATTAACGATGTTAAACAACAATTGTATCTGAAAGTAATTAAAAATATAAACCATGGGATAGAGGTATGACACCGTAAACGTGGCGAGCTTTTTGCCGATATTTTGTTTTAAAAACATATTAAGCAATTGTCTGAAAAAATGTTTGCTTTATTCGCTTTGTTGAACCACCCTTTATATATTCCAACAAAATTCTATATTTTAAGAAAATTGTACCATTCCTTTGGTGTTACGTGTTACTACCGTATAGTAATTTTTTCTCTTCTTTTTTTAGCTATCCATTATATACAATTGTCGTAGAACTTTGTTTTAGGAATATTTAATACCTCGCTAATGACTTAGACGTGTGTTTTTAAAATACACAATGATGGATCAAGATGTATTGGTCCTAACAAGTGAGAAAAAACTATATGATACTTCTTGATCAGCTTCTTTAAATCCAATTGCAAATTCTTTAATATAACACAACATACTTCTAAGCAACGGTTGTCAAAACAGATTAAATCAATTGAGATCCTTGAAAACATGGTATTTTTAGTCAAAACACATTTTCGAGTTTTAAACAGCTTTTGCAGTCAGTCATTAGTAATATTGTTGCGCAAGTATATTTTATTTGGACAGATCAGTTTTAAAACAATGTCAACAGACTTTTAGTTTTTGCTCTCTTATTCCTAGAGTTTTAAAAAAGAAACAATTTGGAAGAACTTGCCATATTTTTCCACATTAGAGGAATTTAACTGATCTTTGTCGCTTAGAATTAGAAATTACAGTTACGAGCAATAGAAAAGTTATTTGTTCGTAACAGTTAAGTGTATGTTATTCAACAGCATTTTTATTAAAACTACAAAGACTAGAATATTTGACGTGACATGTTTTTTTAACGTAGGCCACATTTACAATTTGTGATGTTAAAATCTTTTTAATATCTAATCAAAATTTCTATATCTTAGTAACTTTCAAGTTAGCTCTAAATTAACGTTAACAACCAATCGTTATGTATTCTGTAACACAAGCTGTGTGTTGTTGCACTCATGCTGCTTCTGCTTTAAACAACAACATGGTACTTGAAATGAGTTGCTTCTATGTGACAGTGAAAGTCTGCTATATTGTTAAAGCTAGCAGTACTCAAAATAACACCGTGATATAATTTGATATGTCGAATCTCCGCAAACTCTTCGCAAAACACACTATATTCTTTTTTATTATTTATTATTTATTTGTTGCTATTTACATTATTTTTTTTTTAATTTTGCATTGAAATTACTCTACTACTCTTCCAGAATATTGAGAAAAGGTGAGAAAATTATATGTCTGGTCAAACGTAAGACAACGCCATTAAAAACTAAATTCATTCATTACAGTGCTCTTAATTTACTTTTGGAATGATATAATATGTCTGTTGGTAGCTTTTTATTACTTTTTTATTTGTTTTTATTTTGCTACTTTGCATTAAAACTTTAAAACTTTTATTAATTTTTTGAGTGATAATTATGTTATAATTTTGGGTTTCTAAAAAAAATAATTGCCTTAGCTTTTAATGCATTGCCTGGATACTAAAATGTTTATAGTTCTTTTTCGTCTGTCGATTAATGAATATAATGCTATTGAGTGCTTGATGAAATGCGTACGGAACATAAAACTTGAAATTAAAAAATAACAAAATAGGAGTTTTAATAAAATTTTAAATGAGATCATGACCACAAGAACAAGCTTTTAAGAACTACACAAAGCATTAATAATTCACGGTACACAATTCTAATATTTTTATGTGTTAGATACGTTTTTTAAGAACTTCAGAGGGCCTGACATTTCGTTAGACTTTCATATATTTTTTTGCTTTATTCGTTCTTTATTTGGCTATTATTCGTTCTTTACCAAAATTACATTCCAACAAATCTAAATCTAACAATTTCACTCTCTTATAGTGATGTTTTTGGATTTTTTTTTCATAAAAATCACTATTGTTTTATTTATTTATAAATGAGTTTTGTGAATCGCTTGCAATAAAAAACTGGGACTCATAAAGTTGCAAATTTTTGGGAATTGCAAATATCGCCGTTTTCAAAGCAAAATTGGGAGTATCATTAAAACTAAAAAATTACTTACTTTACTTTTTCTGTTTTACCGGAAAGATACGGGATGTAGAGGTAATTGTAAAAAATATTAGTTATTACAGGCATTGAAATATATGTGAGTTTAAATCAGTTTTTCATCGCTTTATAATTTTATATTGTGTTTTTTTCCATTTTAGCTGTGAAAATATTGTGGTGGTTTTTTGTTGACTTTAGTATGCTTCTTCCATTTCTTCCACCTCCTCCCTATATGAATTGATAAATATTCGACGAATGTGCTCTGGCGCATTAGTATGTTATTGAAATAGACTGTTAGACAGTGACCTCGTTGAAAAGAAAAAGGTTGCATTTTATTATTATTTAAATTAACATTTGTTAAACAAAGGTAATTAAATTTAAAACAAATTTCATCATGACACATACGTTCGTTATCTGTTTAGCTAATAAGGGTAGTAAATATTGAGGAGTAAATTTTTAGTAATAATGGCTTTCATAACGTTGATGTTTAAAATCGTAATCGTTTTTTATTTCACGTGAACTATTTGTTCAAAAAGTTCATTTATAAATAAGTAAAAAAAACGTTGAATGCTTTTCATAAAAAGTATTCAGACGAATTCCAAAATTCTAAAGCTTTTAACAGTTTGAATATGAAGCCATTGAGAAGATTAAAGAAATGAAGTATCTGGGTGTAATAATAGACGATAAATTTAGTTTCACATGTAAAAAGATGTCAAAGAAAATCGCTTTTTTGAGAACAATTATATATAAAATTTCAACAATCAGCGCCATTAACATATATAACACAATCATAAAGCCTCACTTTGAATACTGTTCCACTGTACTGTTCTTGGGTAATCAAGAAATGAAGAATAGATTACAAAAAATGTGTGTAAAAAATGGGTGTATTCTCAGATGCAATAGGCTGACAAGCATCAGGGATATGCTATATAAACTGCAGTGGCTTTCAGTAAATCAACGTTTGGTGATGAATCGATGAGTCGATACTTGGTCAATGTAGCTGAAATCCAACCATACAACTAAAGAAATGCCAATGACTACAGACTGTCTTATACGAAAACAAGTTTTAGCCAAAATGTATTATTTTTTAAGGGTCTAAAAATGTTTAATGAAATGCCTATGGAAATAAAAAACGAAAATAATTTTTATTTGTTTAAGCGTAAAACTGTTTACTATATCAAATCAAATTTTGAAATTTATAACATGATTCCTATGTAAAATTATTTTATTTTAATTTTTAAAAAAATTGTACATGTATAATAGCAAAAAAAATGCTAAATAAATCAATCAATCTAGCAAAAGCTAGTAGTTCAAAACTCACTACAAATTTACAGGAATAAAATTGTAATATTTTGTTTTTCAATTGACTCTAACAAAAACCATAGAAAAGGATAACGAAATGCAAACACACACGTAAAAATTATTATATTGTATACTTATACTTAAGTATTGTATACTGCTATAAATTCTGGCGATGATCCTACTTCAAAATTTATTAAATAAGTTTTATAATTTTTAAATTTCCAGTTTTTTTTTTCATACGAATTTGAATAATTTCTGAAAGTAACGAATCAATAGGAGAAAAAATAGCTATAAACATTTTAGTATTCAGGCAATATGTTATTTTTAGGAAGTTAATATTATAACATATAATTATCATTCAAAAAATTCTTAAAAGCAACATTTAATTAAATCAAAAACATTAAATAGCCACTAAGGACATACTAAAGCATTCCAAGAGTAAATTAAGAGCACTGCAACGTCATGAATTCATTTGAGTGTAGTTTTTGATGGTGTTGTCTTCCATTGGACCAGCCAGTAATGAAGTAATTTCAAAGTAAAATAAAATAAAAATAAGATAAATAGCATCAAATGAATAATAAATTAGAAGTAAGAATCATAAAAAAGAATACAATGTGTTTGATGAAGATTTTACTGCAATTCGAGTTGTAAAATTAAATCATGGGGTTATAGTGAGTGCTGATAGCTTTAACAATTGTGCAGACTTTGAGTGTCACATAAAAACAACAAAATTTAATTATTATGCTTGTTCTAAAGCGGCAGCAGCAATGTATGAGTTCAATAACACACAGTTTGTTTAGCAGAGATCGGAAACATAATTATTATTATATTGTTAACGATAATCATAGCTGTGACTTGTTACTAAAAATGAAAGTTAATAAGCTTTAGAAATTTTGATTAGATATTAAAAAGATTTCAGTATCAGAAACAGCTAAATATTGTAAATGTTTCTTACGTATACAAAATATGTCACGTTGCTTTACATATATTTTGTTGCAAAATAAAACACGTTAGCATTTATTTATTTACTATTATTTTTTTTTTTTTTGTTATTGTTCTATCATGTGTAGTTTTGAAAAATGTTGTTACAATTATAAACAATCAACTTTTATGTTGTTCGCAGCTGGAATTTGTAATTATAAGCGAGCAAAAATATTTAAATTCCTCGAAAGTGGTAAAATCTGGCAAGCTTGTTTAACTTGTTCCATAATACTCCACAAATAATAGAGCGTTGTGTTAAAAATTTAATAAAAGTGTTTTTAATTATATTTCAAAATATAAGAATATACACTATCGAGAGAAAAATAAATATGATCCTGTTTAAAACTCGAAAATATTTTTTTCACTAAAAATAGTATGTTTTCAAGAATTTTATTAAATTTAATCCCTTCTGAAAACAGTACTGATCGAATGCTTACAAGAATATTATGTTATATTAGAGAAGTTGTATTAAATAAAAAGCTAGAAATTCTAAAATTGAGCACGAAGTTGAAGCCAATTCTGCAAGCTCGAAATTAGTTGTTATTTCAACTTATCACGGCTAGAAGTAGTGCTTTTGCAAAGCTAAAATTTAAGGCAAAAGCAAAATAGCGGCTTTGGAAACTCTAAGAGATACGATATAAATTAACATAATGCACTTCGCCTTAAATGTAGTATTATTGTATACGATATCCTTCCTCTATATATCTTTTACATGGTTTTATTGTACATAATTATTGTAAATAATTAAAAGATGCACAATCATAATTCAGGGTGCCGTAAAAAGTTTCACATTCGCCAAAACGTGCCAACAAAGAAAACTTTTTTTTGCTGTAAAATAATTTATTCATACACAAGTTTAACAATAATAACTATGTTGCCTTTTAATCTCAATTATGATGGTTAAACAATTTTATGTAACTATTTTTTTTAACTATTTGTGTTGCAGTATGAGCATATAATTAGTTTATGAATAAGTGCCTGTGAAAAAATTTTTAAGTTGGACTAATTATGTATAGTGTTCATGAGCAAATATTTACGTGTCTAAAGAACGATGAAAGGATAGTTAGTATACAAATATCACGAGGATATTATTTGATTTGCTGGGTTTATTTTTATATGTAAATTAGTCATTTTTGCTAATAGTTATTGGTGACTCTGTTGTTTATTTTAATATATTAATTATTTAATGTATAGCAAAGTCTATTCTACGGTGCTTGTCTACTTTTATTTACATAAATATGGGTATTTAAGGACTTTGATTTATATAGCAAAATTTAAAAGAAGTCTTCCATTATAGCCAATCAGAAGCCAATTTTTTTTAGATTCTCTCATACCGTTGCTATATTCTGCTTTATTGTTTTAAAATCAAGAATAGTTAAATTAAGATAAAATGACCGAGCTTCAAATAAATAAGATTTCATTAGGTATATTTACAAACGGATCACTAAGCATGTGATTGGTATGAAAGCCTAAGTAGCATCCCAGTACATTCAAGTGGTATACATCACAGCTCTCTCCTTCGCCGGTTTTACTTTATAGCATTAAACCGTAATTGAAGTTAAAAATAAATAAAACATCTACGCCAGCTCAAATCTGTACAGCATCTATAAATTAAAGAGGCTGCAACTTATGTACTTCTTCATTGCCGACCTTTTCTTCTCTATCCATTCTGAACGAAGCTAAGAGTGCTATTTCTCTCCAAAAATATAGAAAAAAATTCAAATAAGTGTAAACCCGCATTTTCTTCAACAAAAAAGGCCAATTCAAAAAATAAAAACCATAAATAAAATGGCCGATTACGTCATAAAAAAAATCAAATTTTAGCGGAAAGAAAAAGTTATACAAAATTTTACTAAAATGCAAAAAAATCTAAAATTTCATAAAAACTAAAACTTCAGTAATAATTCTCGGGTTCACAAAAGAATTCACAAAGTCAATTGGATTTAGGTAAACAATCACAAAAAAACCTACTGCTAACTTTCTTATAAAAAATTTTTAAAAATATTCAGTTTCTAACAAATACTTGAACTTTTTATTTAAAATTTACACAAAATTTTAAAATTAATATGACCACAGTTAATGTGTTTTTGCCCAAAGAAAAATTCTTAAAAATTGTTATTTTATCAAAAAATTTCACTTCCAACTAAAATTTTTTTAAAAAAGGCAAAAATTAAAAAAATACAAATTCACTTTGCATTTCGCCTTAAACATAAAAGTAAAAATAAAAGAATATTGCCAAGGATAAAAGTATATAATTAATATAAATTCAATTTTCTTTATAACAAAATACAGATAAATATATATTAGCTTTCTGGTCCAAGGCTACCATTTTAGCAATATTCCCCCAATTTTTAGCGATTAAGTAAGTTATAAGCCTAATCTAGCCATTTAATCATCTGAGAAGATGGCAACCTTAATTAAGTCATGCCTAAGACTATTATGCTGAAGTGTATATAAGATTTTACACGGCTGAAAATAGCGCTGTCAGTTTATTTTTATTTTACTTTTTCCTTTTGGTTAATTTTTTTGTTCATAATGTGGTGCTCATAATGGCTTAAAATAATAATAATTTACCATGAAAGAATATAAAAGAGAAAGAAAAATTATATAGAAGCAACATGGCGAAATAATTAACAAAAAAAAAAACAAAAAAAAAGAAAAACAAACGAATGTATAAATATGCAAATGCATTAAAACATTAAAAAATATTTAAACTTCCTTTTTCACTTGGATAAATTTTGCTGTAAAAATTTTTGTATCATATTAAAGTATTAAGAGCGTTTAAGTATGTATAATTAAAGGGTAAGACTTTTGAGTACATAATATTGAAATCTATATATTTTTTTCAAGCAGACTTAATCAATATACTTAATCCGCAAGCTTAAAGGAGTCCTGATTAAGGCCCACAAAAATAAACACAGCAGAAAAACAACTTTCCAAATACGAAAATAGAATTTTTGCAGATTATAAGTGATATCAACTGGGATTGGTAGTTAAATTAAATAAACTATTTTTTCATCTGACAACTACTTGAAAAATAAATTATAAAATAGTGTTATCTATAAGAATAAATAATCACTTTCGTACTAATGACACGTCTTCCTATTAAGATTAACAGTTGCGTATAAATAATTAAAATTCAAGATTTAAAAATAAAATACGGGTGTCCGCCGGGATTATACGACTTTGTTTTGCCACCATGTTGGTAAACATTAGTTCTTGACAGTTCATATTTGGCAGTCATGCAGTAGACACGTGGCAAACTTATATTGGAAAAATATTCGATAAACCAACGTGTTTTGATCGTTTAAATATGTTATCAAAAACAATTATCTATTATGAAGAGAAATAAGTGACGAGGCACATTCTCACTTAAATAGATGAATAAACAGAATAGTCGCTTCTGGGGAATGGGAAACCTTCAAATTTTTCATTAAAATTGACAGTGTAATGAGCAATTTGTTCGGGAGAAATAATTGGCCCTTTTTTCTTTGAAAATGAAAACGGATTAACGGTAACTGTGAATGGGGAGCGATACTTTCTAACGCTACAATTGCATAGTTTAGGCTTGATTAGCATGTGGTATCAAGAAGACTGTGCCACGGCGCATATATCCAGGATTACTGTGAGACCTCTTTCCACAACAAGTTATTTCAAGAAATGATGATGTTAATTGGCCTCTAGGCCGCCTGATTTGAATGCCCCGGATTTCCGAGAAATACTTGAGCAACTTAAATAAAATACTCGTAATGAAATTAATGAAATATCGCGTGAAATGTGTGGGAATGTAATGAATAACTTAGTCAAAAAATTCGCATTTATAAGGCTAACAGAGGCGGACATTTATTTGATATTGTACTTCATACACACCCCCCGGTGGCACATATATATGGTCTTTACAGAACTTCGACTATCTAGACACGGTGCAACTGGGGGAAAAAGGGATCCCAGTCCGCTGAAGGCAGCAGGGGTCAACTGGAAACTCCACGTTATATCTACGGGAATCAGTAGCCCGAAGAGTTTCCACTATTTATCTCTTTAGCCTTTTAGCTGTTTCTCTGACTGATTATTGAGGTTGGCCCTTCGGGAGTATCGTGGTGGTTGTGGTTTCGCGGCTTCATAACAGGTCAGTTTTTAATGGGTGCCAGGATCATTTCACCTTTAATCACACCTACCTGGTGGAATGATCCTAGAGCATGCTAGAAATGTGTTCTGGACAGGAGTTGGATAGTCTCCAGCTCTACAGCAAGAAGTGGTGATTTGCAGCCCTGCTCTGGAATCATCAAAATTGCAACTAGGAAAGACCTGTTGCTAGAATTAGTCTTCGGCTTCCTAGGACGTAAATGACGTTGCTTTTCATTCCCAGTGGTATGACCACCATCTGATTAAGGCTCACTGCCAGGTGCAGATGTAAATCTTATCACGTAATGTACTTCATATACAATTGCCAACAGTTAATAAAACATTTACCAATATAAGATCCATGCTCTTTCATTTAATCAAAAATTATAAACAGGGCGGACACCCTGTAGAAAAGAAACTCTAGTTTTGAATAATAATTTTTTTTTTATTTAATTAAAAAAATAGAACAGTTTATTTTTACAAGATACTTAAATTATATAATAATTTAAAAAAAAGATGTGAAATTCTCTTTTTATAAATACTTAAAATTGTTTTAGTTTATTTAAACAAAATTCAATATAATTAACAAAAAATAAAGATAAAGAAATCTATGAAGCACTATTGAACATTTCAACTCAAGCAGCTAAATTTATAGTCATCAATACAGTCCATCACAAATACCAGCAATAACAATATATACGCAGTATAAATTAGAAATATTCTAATTGAGAAATTCCCAAAGATTTTACTATTGTGGATCACTGGCAATGAATTGTGGGATTACTGGCAATGAATTCGCAGATCAAACTGCCAGAAACGCAGTAATGTTCTCTCTTCACTACCAACACAATAATGATTGCAAGGATATAAGCAAATTTGTAAATAAATATTTTATTACTGCCAATAGAAATCTATTATTTGGAAGAACGTCCTCCTGGTATAGAACAATAAACAAATATATAACTACACAAAGTGACTTAGTATCACCTGGTATTAGGAGGCTGGACCTGGTTAAATTTACACGACTAAGGCTTGGCCACACCAAAATCTCTCATGGACATCTAATTAATATCAACTGTCCCTCTCCCTGTGTATGTAACAAACAACACACCAATAAACTATTCTTTCTGGATGAATGTCCAAAATTTGCCGAAGCACGTGATAAAATTTTTGGGAGCACTGACCCCATATCCTTCCTATCCATCCCATCCAAGGAAAATATTCTTAAGATATCCAAGTTTTTAAAAGAAACTAACATATATGATAAAATTTAGCTTATGTTAAATTCTTGTATAAGTACCTATAAGGCCTATGAAGCTATTGCTCTTAAAAAAATACATTAACATATAATTTGTAATTATTTGTTAATAAATGAATAAATAAATAAATAAGATAAAGAAATACAATAAATAATTCTAAATTGCCAACCAGTGTTAAGCCAAACAAAGATTACGATATTTAGTACAGAACCATAATCCTTATAGATGCTAATGAACGAACTGTGGGTACATAAGAAAATATAGTGCAATTAATAAATAGCACGAAGTAGCAATAAAAGGTTTTCACTGGGAATGAAAAATCATAAAAAAGTACATTAACGATATGTGCATGGTCGATTCTGTTGTTGCAATTAGATTTGTTCTTATCTAATTGCAACAACACGATACCAAATGCAAACATAAAACGGCAATCAGTAAAAATGTATCTAGTTATCCATGCCTGCCATTTATTCTTAAAGAAGAAGGGTGTTCTTCTTTTTTTATGCATATGTGTATGAACATTAACCTATTGACCAAGTAAGCCAAGCCAAGTAATTTTTTGGCTTACACTTATTCTGTTGCCAAATAATTCATATAAGCAAAAATAAAATAGTCTAGTGAAACCATCAAAATCGGCATCGTGATTTGAACGAATACACTGAGAAAATTATAAACTTTTTTTTTTATAAAATTTATAAGGTGACTTGATTGAAATTTTGGCTTCAGTAGACTATGTTACATGTTAAAGAGTATGTGTGTGGCATTGACATTTTATCTATGGAATATTGGCGAATTATTTACTTGCTGTTATAACTAACGATTTAGCAAATAATATAACCTAAAAAAAGTTAAAACACAACAGAGCAGAATGAATTGTTGGTAGAAAAAAATCAGAAATGGTGAAATACAGTGGTGCAACATCTTCGATTATGAAAGAGAAATGCTCTGTTATATATTACAAAGCGTAACTACGAATATTGAATATTCGAATATTTTTTATGTATGGTGCGGACTTATGACTCATAAGTCATTCTCATAAGTTTTTATTTTTTAGTAGGTGGGAAGATTAATCTTATGATCGCAGACCCAGCCGGAAAAGTATGGTGATATCGCAGTATTAAAAATGTTATACATTTTGGTATTATGTTGTTTGGTTGTCCTCCGCCAATAGATGAAATAATATTGCCATTTTCCGTCCTAACTGGCTGATTTGTATTCGATGGCGAACGCTTTCGATGCGAATGCATCATTCTCAAGCCATTTTGTTTTATCTATTGTTTATTGAGATTCGAAATTGGGAGACTTAAGCACCTATAGTTTTATAAAGACATGTGCCATATACGAGTATATAAGCTCGTTTAGAGTATTCTGTGAAGACAGTAAATTCGAGCTAATTGAGTTTAACGATATATTAAGTAGTTTATTGCGTATTATTTTGCATAAATAGCTTCCGAAAATTAAAATTGTAATCAAATAATAATTAAATCAACGGACTTTAAAAGGGTAATCATATATAGTAAAAAACCGAATGAAGGAATTGTACAATTTCTGAGAGAGTTCTTTAGGATCTGCTTGGGATTATTTTTAATAACGAGTGGGAATGGAAAACGACAAGTAATCTTTTCTCAAGAATGTGACAGTTAACACGGTTGTAGAATTTGAAATAAATTTTTTTAGGCTTATTTTACAAATACATTTTTCTCCTGGGTTGGCCTCCAAAGCACGATGTAAATGGAATGATGAGATTAAACAGTTTTAATTGTTTATAGCTCAAATACAATGGTTTCAAATGTGGCTTTTTCCACAGATTTATATTTTATTAAAATAAAATCAATTAAAATGCCAAACAAATTAAATATAATTCGTTATAATGTTTTGATCAAATTCCAAATCTTTAATGTTGTTCCCGTTAAAGTTGTTTGAAAAATAAATCCTTGTTTAAATTACCCTGGCAAACTAACAAATAGTTAGTTTTAGTATTATAAACCATGAGAAAGAAGAAATGAAAGCAATAATAAAATGAGTATATTATTATAACGCCAAAAAATAATAATAACAAGTTTACACTTATAACTATTTTAAATAATTAATTGCTTTCAATGCACATACTAAACAATGTATTTGATTAAGAGGGATTATTCCCATAATAAAAAAGTCCATAAAAAGTTATGTTTAGGAACTGGTTATTATAATTTATGATAAATTTTATTATATTTTAATTATGATTTCATTTAATTAGTTCTTTATTCTAGAAGTCTTTCAATATGTTAACAAAACCAATATTCAAATTAAAAGGCATAAATCATAAGTCTTACAAGAACATGTGTGTTTAGAAATGGCCAAACTTTCCCGGCAGATCACGTCGTATTCAAATAGTGCTACGACGGCACAGCAAGCATTATTATCAGAAGGTTTTTCAAATACAAATATTACAAATCGGAAAAAATTGTCCCACGGGCAATACATTTTACTGATACACTTTTGGGTTCCCCCCGCGGGCACATATACAACTGGGGGAAAAAGGAAGCCCAGTCGCCTGAAGTCAGCAGGGGTACAACTGGAAACTCCACTTTATTTCCACAGGAATCAGTAAGCCGTAGAGTTCTTTATAGAATATTCAACTATCTAGACTCAGTGCAACTGGGGAAAAAGGGAGCCCTGTCCCCTGAAGTCAGACAGGGAGCCAACTGGAAACTCCACTTTATTTCCACGGGGATCAGTGAGCTCGCAGAGTTCATTATTTGTCTCTTTAGACATTTAATAGTTCTCTGGCTGATCATTGAGGTTGGTCCCTCTATGGGAGCATGGTGGTGGTTGTGGTTTTGCGGCCCCATAACAGTGTAATGGTTATTATGGTAGCCAGGATCATCTCACTGATAATGACACGCAAAGTGAATGATCCAGTCCAGTGAGCATGCTTGACATGTGTTCTGGACAGGAGTTAGAAAGTCTCCAACTCTTTAGCAAGGTGTGATGGTTTGCAGACCTGTCCTGGAATCATTAAAGTTGCAACTAGGTGGTTCTGTTGCTTAGAATTTTGTCTTCGGCTATCTAGGACGAGCATGACGTTTCAAATTAAGCAGTGGTTTGGTCCACCATCTGATTAAGGCCAGGCGCGGATGTAAATCTAATCACACACTTTTGGGTGATTATGCGAGTGCTACTGCTACGCTATATCCACTATGAAATGATGATGCAGCATTTACAACAGCACACAATAATGTTCTTGCCTACACAAAAACCCACTGGGTAAACAAATTATTAAACACCATTTTATTAAAGTTTACCTTTTTAAAGTGTAATTTTTTCATTGTTTTTCTAATACAGACCCAATCAAAATGTACAAATTTTTATTTAGTGCATTTTCTTCAAATTATGATTCAAATAGAACAACAAATAATTTGAGCAAAGCTTAACATGATGCCGCGGAATTAATACTATTTAAAGTATCGACATTTTTGCAAAATATTTTTAGCAAAAATTTAGACTTGAATTAGAAAGGAAACAGATAGTTTTGGAATGCAACCAGTTTGATGTTGTTAATCAAAGTTAAACATTAAAAATATTTAAATACATGTAACTGATATATGTTTACAAGTGCCATTGGCTTTAGGAAACAAAGTATAATCTATATTTGTTAATATTTGAATGGATTAAAAATTCATTATTTTCGGAGGTAATTTCGGCTATAAAACAAATTTCTTTATTAAGATTAAAAAAAAATATAATAAAATGCTTAATTTGCTAAATCGAAAATAACTGGGAAAATCCTGACTTTAACAAAAAAGTTGCCATAGCATTCTGGCAAGAGTAAACGAGTATAACTTTTTAGAAAGAACAGATAAATCGGTTAATCAGAAAAAGTCAAATATATAATTTTCTAGAAGAATAAATCTGACAATTTCGCTTTAAAAATTTTTTATTTAAATACAGTATTTAGCAATAAAATATTATATACAAATAACTGGCTGAAATGTAAAATCCTTGTTTAGAGTTCTCGGTGTAATTCGCTTTAAAATGAAACTGTATTTGTTAAAAAAGCAACTACTGCTTATAAACACAAACACGAGTACTTGTATGTGCAGTTATTTGTTCACTTCGTGGTATGTGTGGCACGTAACGTGCGATAGTAAGATCGAAAAATTCTGACACAAAAATTTCACATATTTTCCGTAAAAACATCAGTTTAAAGGTTTAAACGAATGAGATAAGTCATTGCAATCTGGCTTTTTTATTCTTCTTCCCTCAAAATACGATAATATCAAGGCTGTAAAAGATTGTGTTCGAAGATAACATTTAATAAAATAAGAATTAACAGAAAAAGTTATAAATACAATTTCTGAAAAGAAAAGTGGTCAAAAATCTTACGACTTTTTAAAAATATCACTGATATCACAGTATCGAAATGTAAATAAATTTATTTTAACTGTATTGTTTGAACTTGTAACGTGCATACATGGTCACGTGTACCGGTACAGTGTAGTGTGGATTGATTGTTGTGATTGTCTGTGCAATAATTAATTAAATTGTTTATCAGGCATCATATGTTACTCTGAATAATTCACGCTAGCAGCGGTCTACAAACCAATTAATCATACAAGGTGTTGAATTTCAATTTTGGATGTGCACAGGCAAACATTCATATGTATATAAAGCTGGGAATGCTCACAAGCTAATGCTAATATTAGCTATGTTTGGCACACTTTATATTCTGTCTGGGAAAATAATTTACCAAAATATTGTCAAATATTTTCCCACACTTTAGCATAGGAATATTTGATAAAAATAATTTTAAGCCTTTTTTTGTAAACAAAGTTAAAGTAAGAATTAGTATATAAGGAGGAATATTTTCCTTAGCAAGACAATTATAATTATCCAAAGAAGCGAGGTGGACTACTAGGTGGAATCTATGCTTTTAAAAAGAAGAAAACAAGAAATCAAAACACGAAATAGTAGAAGCAACTTAGTAAGTTAAAGTGCAAGCAGTTGCATTATTGTTTTTATCTCAGCATTACTCCCGGAAAAACGTGTAAAACTGAAACTGTCGTTTGAGTAAAAAGCTTAGAAAACTTTAAATATAATTTTAAAAAACGTTACCTTCTTAAAAAAAAAACAAAACATCTTCAGATTTTGTGGGCCAATTCTTTTATCTAAAATGAGCTTTTGATTTTGTACTCAGAATTCCATTTGTACATTTATATGAGTTAAGATTTTTTTGATCCCACTCCTTAAAGTACATTTTAATTTCACCACCAGTTTTACTATTTCTTTGCTCGTGTTTGCTGTAACAGTTTTTGATGCTAATAATAAGGTTGCAAGTTGCCAGCCAAGAGGAGTCTCTTATAAAAACGCGTTGCAATATAAAGCAAAAATTTTCATTGCTGTTATAAAGACTAATAATGGCATATGAGTGTTTGTTTTTTGTTTTATAAAAGAAAATTTTGTTTGCGGGTTTTCAAGTTTTTTTAGTATGTATTTTTTGCATTAAGCGCAAAAAACTATTCTACAACATGAAAATATCAACATAAAATGCTGGCAACCTATTTGTTGAAGCGGTAAAACCAACACGTAGAGGGTGGTATAGCCACCAACATGTATATAAAAAGACCGCTATGAAATAATTCGTTCAGTATTTTGCAATTGCAGTTATTCAAATGTTTAAAACCTTATAGCTAAGACAAAATTAATTATCTTTAACCTCTTTAACCAAAATTTTTTACTTTTAACCAATTCTAAATCAGTCTGAAATTATTTTCTTTGAGATTTTCCTACATACATATATTTCGCACTTCAATGAAAAACAATAGGTTGTTTCTGCAGCAAAAGTTCAGTTCACTTAACATTTTTTAAAACTGAGAATTAGGTCTGATTAATATATTAGATACAACATAAAAAATTAAAGAAATCAGCTTTTCAAAACCAATTGAAATTAACGAATGTCGTGTGCATGTGTATGTGTGTGTGACAGTGAGTTAGAAATAAGGAAGAGCCGCCACAGGGTAAAATGTATAAAAACATTGGTATAAATTTAAATAAATATTAGTATTAAAGTTCAGGTTGCATTGCGTGCCAGTGTTAAAAAACTTAAGGTCCTTATCAAAAAAAATTAATAAATTAAAAGGTTAATACTGTTGTCATTTCTTTCCGTCTTTGCTGGCTGTTTGTTCCGTATAAAGGGCGAGCGAACATGAGCAGGAACCCAAGACCACCAATACTCGAAGCACAACCGAAAGTTCACAATGGGACCCATTGTAAACTACAGACCTGCACCAGCATATCACCTGGCTAAACACCTCACCGGCCTACTTAAAGAAAAGCTAAATTTACAAAAGACATATACCGTAATACACAAGACTCTTTCGAAAAACTTAAAGATAACTGAAAACATGGCATTCGTTTCCTTTAACATCAAGGATCTATATACCTCAATAGCAACAAAAGAAACCTTACTTATCCTACGCGACAAACTAGACAATATATACGACAATCACTACATCACCGACATTATAGATATTGCAAAGAAGACAATAAAAGATTTAATAACACCTTTTACAAATTACCTGGCGGACTCGGCATGGCAAGCTCAACTTCAGCAATCTTCATGGAAATTTTCATGCATCATTTCAAATTACTACACATAGAGACACTAATGAAAAAACACAGATACAACCTCGAGCAAGTCAACGCCGAACAAATTCTACTAGACTTAAACACAATCCATAATAACATTACATTTATTTAACATTTCACATCTGTAGAAAACCAACTACGACGGACAATATCATCCACATAATCTCGAGACACTCTACCCAACATAAACTAGCAGCATTTAGACATATGATACACAAACTCAAGATAATTTTACTTACACCAGATAAGTACAACAAAGAACTCGACACAATTTACATTATAACTAAAAATAATGGCTACAAAGCCACTACTATCGACAAACTTCTTAGACAATACAACACAATAATAAGAATAAAGAAGACAAAGAGACAGCTGATACAACACGACGACACACTTTTACTTACACAGGACCAGAAATATATAGATTAAGGAACATTTTTCACAAAGAAGGTTAACTCACAACATTAAAAATCAGTAACACTCTGAGACAAAATCTCAGGACATTGACAGAAACAACTAACGAATTTAGTTTTAGCGGAGTATATATACTCACTTGTATCTGCAAAACCATATTTACATAGGACTAACTCAGCCACATCCGCCCCGCGAGAGGTTTCAATCCGGCCCGCCGAGCGTTTTTCAAAAAAATATTTATCACCTATTAAAAAATTATGCCCAAAAATTATATTTACATTATGTTTTAAAAAAAATATAAATTGACAATTTTAGTAAAAATATGCAATATTTTCATATTATATTGTGTACAAACTGCGTAGTTTTCTGGGAAATATTGTACACACAAGAGAACAACAACTTTTTGATGCAAAATTCCAAGAAGAAACATAAACATCATAAAACACTAACAGCTAATATAAAAAACTGAACGTATAACATAACAACAACTACTATATAAGAGATCTAGAAAATTCTTGAATATTCGAGACAACATGCGCAACAAATACAAAAGGGCCAGCGATGGACTAATCAGCAATCAGTAAAAGTGTAAATCTCGTGACGTAAAGAATAAATTGTGAAGTAAAATTATAAAGTTGCCAACGTACAGTTTTATTTGTGTAATTAAAATAATAAAGTCTATTGTAAATATAAGTGCAATAGTAAAATAGTCTAAGTTTTTTACCCCCATAAATGTCAATCGAAAATAGAAAGAGAAAAATTGATTCGAAATGTCGAGTATTTCAAGAAGAGTGGACATGGAAGTACTTCTTTATGAAATATAACCAAAAACCTATTTGTCTTATCTCGCTAGGCACTTTAAGTCAAAATATCTTGGGTCGAAGTACTATAAAATGACAGATGATAACAAGAAAGTTCATTCAGAGGAATTGAGAAGAAAAATATCTAGTCAGCAAATGTTTTTTAAAAATCAAAGAAGTGTCCAGCGATCCTTCACATTAGCTGGTCACACTGTTGCCTATAAAATAGCAAAAAGTAACAAAGCGTTTTCTGAAGGAGAATTTATCAAGGATGTAGTTATTAGCATTGGCACAGTATTATGCCCAGAAAAGGTAAAAGATTTCGAATCTATAGGGCTGTCACATAGAACGGTCACAAAAAGAATTGAAGCGATTTCTTCTAATTTAACCAATCAACTCGATGGACGTCTTAAAAAGTTCAAGTATTTTTCAGTCGCTATGGAAGAGATTGTTGACAGGAGTGATACAGCTCAACTTCTAGTTTTTATCAGAGGAGTCGATGAAAACTTTGTAATAACCGAAGAACTTGCTTGTTTGAGATCTTTGAAAGGAAAGACGATAGGAAAAATACGATGAATTTAGAGAGGGGATGGAATCTCTTAATGCCCCAATTTCCAAATTAATTAGTTTAACAACTGATGGAGCACCTAACATGGTGGGTTAAACTACGGGGTTTTCAGGAGTTTATAAAAGTCATTGGATAATCCACCAATATGTTCTTTGCAAGGCTGCCTTGGATATTAACCACGTAGTTAATATTATTTAAAAATTAATTAATACCATTCGAGCATGTGTTTTGTTACATCGACAATTTCAAAAGTTTTTATCGTAAGTTGATGCAGATTTTTCAGATGTACTTTATTACACATTCTCGAGAGTTTGGAGTCTTCTCGAATTCCTCATATTTATGTGAACAAGCCTTTTCAGTAATGAAATCCAGAAAAAATTCAATAAGAAACCGATTGTCAGACGAGAGTCTATTTAATTTATTAAAAGTCGCATCCTCAAGTCAGAAACAGATCCATGCTTCCCATACATCTGGAAAATCTTAAAATCATAAACCGTATCTTATAACATTTTTATGTTCTTTTAAAATATTACGTAATGCTTAAACCGAACTTTTAATTGAACAGCAACCCCATAATTTTTTAATGAATGGCCCTCTATGTTTTTGTTTTTTAATTTAATGGCCCGCCGCAAGATTTTTTTTTAATTTAGTGGCCCGTCACCCAAAAAGTTCGCCCATCACTGGTCTAGAGGGTTAATGTTTGTCAAATTATCATCGAACTTTTTCAATTGTTCTAATATTTTAGCAACTGTAAGTCTACATATTATATTATTCTGGGTTTCCTCCAGAAAGTGTTGAATAATTGTTTCCTGAAATACATTTGTATAATTCTTTTCTTGGGATTAGTAAGCCTGGAGCCCCAGCAAGGGTGCTTTGCATTATAATCACCAGCAACAATAAAACGAGGTCCCAAAGTTTGAGAGAAGCTTTCGTAATGTTCGCATTTAACTGTGTGTCTAGGAGGCAAATATATAGAGTGAATACTGATAAGTCTATTGTTGCAGATTACTTTTACACCAGCGGCTTGTAAATAATCTTTTTGAAATATTTCTTAGGCTCATAACGAATATGTGAATTTATAAAATAAAATAAATTTGTAATTTATTTAAAACTTTGTTGTTTATTTCACAGGTTAAGTTATTGCTTTCGATGTGTTAGTTTTCATTTAATTTTTAATTCCGGTTCTGGCTATTTATACTTAATATATTTAAAATACTTTTATTAAATGTAAAATGATCTTCCACTATGTGAAATTTTTATAGGGAAACTTTTATTTTATTATTTATTTTAACACATCCCGCAAGCCACAAAAGCTAAAGCTTTTCTACTATGTAAAACTGAAAGCTTGGCTTTTTTACATTACTATTCCATGGAAAACAGTACTTTTTATAATAATAATTATTGAATCTCTATCGCCTGTAGCTTAGTAACAATAATTACAATACCTTTTCCGGTACAGTTTTTGTAGTTACAGTAAATTAGAGGAGTTAAACGAGCACTCAAAATATAATGCGAGAAATTTAATATCTTACTTCTGTGACTACATTTCATGTTTATTTGAAACTAAATTGTTTGGGCTTGTTCCACCAATAAATGAACTACTGTTTATAATTATTCCTCTTAACGGTTTTCCTGGCTATTTGTTTACAAATCGCGAGCGCTTTCGATGTGAATGCATCAGCTTTAGGCAACGTTGTATAACGTACTGGTGAGTCAGTATTTCTGGTGCAGGTATTTATCTTATAATCGCCACATCTCCTATTTCGTAGTCAGAATGTCAGCCATCTGGGGTTTTATGTGGGGATTAATCTTAATATTTTCATCTTTTGTTATTGACCAGTTAAGTGTGTCCATTTGAGGGTATTTTTCATTTGTTTCAGTTTATGATTAGTTTATGTGATGTGAAAATTGCGTCTGTGGTTGCGTTTACGTATTTTTTAATGTCCCTGTCAAAAGTTGTTATAGTGTAGATTTCCATGTTTCCAAGTATGTCTAGACATGCTAGAAAGCAGTAGAGCTATAGACTCATCTATTTCCCTTGATAAGTGTCCGTGATTCTCAAAGTGTAATGTAAAGTTAGAATTATCTCCTTCGTTTGTAGGTGCGTATTTGTTGTGCAAATCTTGTTTTTAGTGTTCGTCCTGCTTGTCCTATATAAGTAATGTTTACCTATAAGTATATTTGCCTGTATACTTATTTAAAACGTTACCAAAACACACTCGATGGAAATATTTTCAGCTAACCACGTGCTATTATGACAACAGGCATTCAATCATGTTAAATCGGAGTTAATTTATTATTCTTATAGTTTTTTTTTAATATATCGCTGCGAAGTGAAATAGAATTATTAACATTTTTGTGGCCTATTAGCAGTACAGGTAGCAGAAGTGCAATTTTTTTATTAATTTAATGAAATTGGATTACTAGTCGCACGATTGATTTGCTTCTCTGCTTTTTGCGTAACATAAAAATAAACTAAATTGAAACCAACAAATCTGTTTTTCTTTTCCATTTGGTCCTAATTGAAAAAGTTGCGGCCTTTTTGTGTTCCGAACTTTATTTACATTCCTACTCAATTCCTACCGCATGTAACTTTCGAAATTGTTTTTTTTTAATCGTTTGTGCTTCATGTTGAGTTGTGGCCTTTGATGTTGCTATTGCATATCATTTGTAACCATAAAGCAAAAACCGCAAAAATTTAAAATTAAAAAAGTTAATTAACGGGTTTAAATAGCTGTGCAAGAAAAAACATTAAACATAAAAACACTAGATTTTTTGGCTATCAATGAAGCTATCGTCACTTTGTTGTGCATAAAGGTAGTTGCCGTCGTATTTGGGGATGAATACTCAGATAATAAACGCTGTTCAAGGCCGGAGTACTCCACAAAAGATGACAGAAATTTTCGTCTTTTGCTCAGCAGAAACGCAAGGACAATTAAGTTAATTTAAAACTTCCTTGTGATTAAACCCAAAAGAAATTAAAACAAAATATTTAAAATGCAAAGTAGCCCAAAAGAAATAAAAATATTTTTAATTGTTACTTCTAAACCAGGTTCAAAGATAGACAGTTTAAAAGATGGAATATTTTAATTAATACAAAAAAGTCTAATTACATTACCTTTACGTTAAGAAGAGGCATTTCTCTTCCTATTTGCTTAAACAATGAAGAAATTTTAAAATCTGATTGTGAGAAATATCTTAGCATTCTTCTTAATAAAAGACTAACGTGGAAGCAACATATAAAAGCAAAAAGGGATTATCGAAATATTAAAACAAAGTACAGTATAAAGAGAACACTGAAGATGGCAAATAACCGAAACTGGTTTGTTCACAAACCAGATTTGACGATTGTCGACGTAAAACCGTACCCTTAAAAATAAATTAAACCCCGTCCGAAAATATACGCGCATATTAAAACAAAGCGATAAAAATTAAAATTAAGTTTAGAAAACAAAGTACTGCTATACAAAAGTATTTTAAAACCAATATGGACACACGGAATTTAAATGTGGAGCACTGCTAGCAACTCCAACATATAAATACTTCAATTATATCAATCAAAAATCTTAGATTGATAGTATATGCTCCATGGTTTGTGACAAATAATACAATTCATGGAGATTTATATATAGAAAAGATCGAAGATGAAATAAACGTTTGCAGCCCAAGGAACTTTGAAAGACTTAGCAACCATTCCAACCCGCTTGCTGTTATTTCACTAGATGATAGCGAGGAAGTACATAGGTCAAAAAGGCTTAACCTTTCGCTCAGAAAATAAGGATGTAAATATTTGAAATAGTCAATGTAAATATGTAAATAAAAAAAATAAATTTGTGTACATATAAATAATTGCATACTTACTGTACTCAGACTAAAGGTCAACACTCATGTGAATATTTATTTTTCTTTTAATTAATTTGCTTATTATTAAAAAATAGATTGCAAATAAAAACATGAGAAAAACAAAATTTGTTACTTCTGGAAAATAGCAATAATTGCTTTGCGAAATTGCACAAATAAAAAGGAATTAAAATTTACTTTTATAGTTTTTTTTAAACGATCTTTTTTTATATATCTTTAATAAATATCTTTTTTTCTTTTTAACGCTCTTTTTTATATATTTTTTTCTTTTCGATATTTTGCTTTTTTTTCCTAAAGAAGCTTTCCAAAGGAAAGCGAAATATCGAAAAGAAAAAAATATATAAAAAAGATCGTTAAAAAGAAAAAGAGATATTTATTAAAATTGCATGTAGAATTAGAATTAGATTTAATAGACTAATTTTATACACTTAATTCTATTTGAATTCTATAAATAAGAGTATTTATTCAGTTTCTTTGGTATAGATTCGGTTGAGTGTGTCTTTAAAAAAATTCAGATCTCGCTAAAGATACTTTGCAGAGATAGAAATGCTATGATATAATTCATGCGGTGTACCTTATATGGTGTTTGATAAGTACCACATTTCTTACTTTGATGAAAAATTAATTCCGAAGTCTTGCTAGACATTGGCTAACTAGATAGCGACCCTCTATGAAAAATTATTTTTAAAATAGAAAAGATAATTTTGGAGATGAGACATCGAAATTTTCCAGTCTAATCTATTAAGTCTGTGTTGCTCAAAAAATATCATGTAAAATGTGGTTTTTAACGTAGTATGAATGAACATTCATATTACGTTCTACTAAATATCCAGATTTTCTTTGACAATCTTTCATCAAATCGCACGATTTAAAAAAGGTTAAATGACTTTTATGCCATAAAATATAGGTTACCAGAATAAGTCGTTAATAACACTACAGATGCGTTTTATATCACATACTCTTTAGATAAGGCAATAACACTAACATATTGAAGGTATATACAATCTGAAAATAATATCGCCACTATAAATGAAAGTATGGAAGAAGAGCCAAATTTACTGCGAATTTTTATTCGCAAGTCACTAAAGAGGTTTGTTTGTTTGTTTGTTTGTTTTTAAGCAAAATTGTTTATGAAGTGAAACCAATGCACAACATCGAGTAAACTGCACCGTTAGTTGCGGTTTACATATAGCTGGTATCAGTAGATCTCATATACTTATAAATAAAGAGAGATCGATTTTTTGTTTGAAAATATAGAGTGAGATGCTCTTCGCACTACAGTGATCATAACCGCCTACTTGGTGATATCAACATTTGGCAGTAAATTAATTTCCTCAAATAGTCCTGTTAATTGAGCTGACACCTCGGGATTATTATCTGTGGGGTCAAGTAAACTTGCTGGTTTAACAGTCAGATACTATTGACACCCTGCAGGCCAATATTTTTTATGTTACTCATGCCATACAACTAGCAATATGCGAAAAGTTGACCCGAAATTGGACTACCAGCATTCGCTTTAACTAGAACAATTAGCCAGTAAAATGAGAATTAAATAAGACGTTAAAAGTATTTAAGACTCAGTTACGAAAATGTATTCCAAACGGATTTATTTTCACGTAAAATTGTACCGGTGTGTAATTTTGCCTATCTCTACTTTGTAGATACGTTACAGCAGTAACAATTTTCGAAATCGGTAGAGTAATTTAAATAACAAAACATTTAGGATCACAGATCCTCTATAAATTCATTATTCCGTTTTCTCCTTAATAGGTGCGAGTTTGAAAATTATGCGCAGCATATACTGCCTTTCCTGAAGTTCTGTAAAGTTGTATAACAATTCTCGTATTATTTTGCGTTATCACCCCTCATGCATAGTCATAGGTTTCAAATTTTATTAAAATCGGTTGATCTATATCCGCGTTCAAGTTTCGCAAAGGCACATAGCCTTTCATTTTTGTAAACAAAGGCAAAGAAAATGGTGTGTGTTTTGTTCTTGCTGCCATTATGTAAACACAGTACTGTACCAAAAATTAAACTTGCCACAGATGAAGTGTATTTTCTCGTTTTCAATTTGCATTTATATTCATCAAGCGCTAACAAAATTGCGCTTAATTAAAGCTATTTTGTTTTCATTTAGTTGAAATTAATCAAATCAAAAATCAGCACCAAACTTAAGAAGAAACTTACCATATCGTCTGCATTAGAGCGTTTTGGGTACAACACGTCCTAATCACAAGGATTATTCAGTTTCTGCAACAAAATAAAACAAGAAATTTAATTAACAAGAAGTAACTAAATAAAGCAAGAGAGAAAATAACTCTAAATTAATTTTCCAAAAGGAGTAAAGGAAGGATTTCGCATTTATGCAAATAAAACTTTAAAATACTTCCAAAGGCAAAAAGGCATCGCAACAGATAAAAGTCAAATGTTTAACATTTCAACACTTGTTTGTGTTCGTTTGCAAACAAACAACAAACAAATAAGAAAGAAAAATGAATATTAATCACAAAGAAGTATAAAAAAGTTGTTGCATTCAATTTGTGAAAAGTCCCAGCTGCCAGTAAGGAAAAAACTTCGCTTAACGTTATCGCTTTTTAAGATAAATAAAACATTTTGTTCTTTTCTTCTTTTATTTTACAAGGGCGTTGCAGCCAAATGTAGCAGAATTAAAAGTATGGAATCTTTGCTCAATGCTCACAACAAATGCATTTTATGTATGAAAATCGTCGTGTAACTGCATAACTTTCCGAACAGTTTTTCTGCATTAACTTTTCTTGCTTTTTGCTGTTTGCATTCATAAATAATAAAAAGTAAATTTACACCTTTCAGTTGTAAAATTTTAAGAAAAACTAAGTGCGTGTTTTTAACTCGAAAATTTAAGTTATGTTTTCTTTCGAAGACTTTGTTTTATTTTAAGGTTGTCATTTATTTTCTGAAATGCTTAGCAGAGATGCATAGGCGTTTGAAACTGTTTTCATTGGAATTATATCGGTGGTTTCACAGAAGCTCAGCAAAGGAATTTGGAGTGAAGAACTATGCCCCCAAAAATATATCAAATCATAGGTAAAAATAAAAATGCTTAACAATTAACAATTTGTTGCCATCTTTTACGCTTCGCATTGTTTTAGACGTAACTTTCCTTTAAAACTGTAAATTTCACTTCAAAGTGGTTGTTTGAAAAATAAAATATAGAAAGTGAATTTTCACAAAATCTAAATGAATCAAGATATTTTTACAAAAGTTTGCAGCAATATATATTTATAAAACACCCTTTAATCAAATGCCAAAATAAAATTTTAATTATTTTTTTAATTTTACCACAAATCCCTAAGCAGGGAAAAATGTTCCAAAATATACTTTGTTTTTTATAAATGTGATCACCATGACTTTGCTAACCACGGGGCTGTCAAATCCTTCTTGCAGTATGTAGCCAAGAAATGGAATTTTAATAATCTGTTTAGCCTTTTTTAATCGGTGCTTTGCACTCCGAGGAATTTCGATGTAATTCATAAATTTTGCTTTAAAATTGGCAATGTTTGGATAGTGCTGAAGGATGAATTATTACAATTTTTGACGTCATTTTTCTTTTCCTATCATTATTAACGATATAGTAGAGAGTCCAATGAAGTTCAGATTTTCTCAGATTCAAACTGCTGTTAAATCGCTGAAAGCTAGAAAAGCACCAGGCGCAGACAAAATCACTGTATCTATGATTACTGATCTGCCTTTTTGTGCTTTACGGAGTATTCTATTTATTTTTAACTCCATGTTACGTGCTGGTGCTTTTCCGAAGCTATGGAAACATTCTGAAATTGTAATGATACCAAAGCCTGGTAAAGATATTTCACAAGTAACGTCGTACCGCCCAATAAGCTTGTTGCCGATCTTTTCGAAGCTTTTTGAAAACTTGCTGCTTGAGAGTCTAAAGTCTCATATTGATACAAATTTCATTATCCCAGACCATCAGTTTGGATTTAGGAAGATCCACGGTACTATAGAACAGGTACACAGGATAACAAATCTCATCCGAAGTGCTTTCGAAAGTAAACAATATTGTTCAGGGCTTTTTATAGACATATCACAGGCATTTGACAAGGTCTGGCACAGTGGTCTATTATCGAAAATTGTAAAGTTGCTACCGGTAAATGTGCACAAATTATTCAAGAATTACTTAAGCAATAGATCTTTTCATATAAGATCAAAATCTATTTTATCCTCCACGAAACAAATTTCTGCTGGTGTACCACAGGGTAGCATTGTTGGGCCGTTCCTTTACATTTTGTTTACCGCTGATATGCCCACTAGTCCACTAACTCATACATCTACATTTGATGATGATACTGCTTTTGTACGCATTCAGAAAGATCCAAAAGTTGCATCTGAACATATTCAAGCACACATAAAAGTGTTGGGGATATGGCTCAAAAAATGGAAGATAAAAGTAAATGCCTCAAAGTGCGTTCACATTACTTTTACCTTGAGAAGAGAAAATTGTCCTCCGGTTTCAATTGATGGCATAAGAATTCCTGAGCAAAATAATGTGAGGTATCTCGGAATTCATCTTGATAGACGTCTCACATGGACTTACCACATAGCGGCAAAAATAACACAAATAAAGCTGAAATCTGCCCAACTTTACTGGCTTATCGGACCAAGATTCTCATTAAAGCCCATTTTAAAGCCCATATGGTTATACGGTATACCACTATGGGGAACTGCTTCGTCATCAAACATCGAAAAACTACAAAGACGGCAGTCAAAATTCCTGCGAATAATAACGTGTGCCCCGTGGTACATCAGGAATAATAATATTCACAGAGATCTCAGCATTCCCACTATTCGTGAGGAAACTTGGAAAGTTATCACAAACTATAAATCAAAAGTTACAACTCATCCACATCAGTTTGCAAGAGACTTGCTCATTTTTGAGGGCCATAAACGTCTTAAAAGGAGAGGAACCTTTGAACTCATCAGATGAAGACTACACCCGTGGAAATTTAATGTTGTAGTTGCAGTGGCAATGAAGACTTTTTATTCTTAGGCTAAGAGTTGAATACTCATTGTAAATTTCGTAATAATGTGAAAGATTCAATGATTAAGGAAAATTAAAAAAAAAAATGTTCTTTGATTTTCATTTGCTATAGGTCGAATTTAAAATAGTGCAATTTTGCTATACCGAAATACGTTTCAATTATATAAGCAAAAAAAACATGCCACCTTTTTGGGGAATATCCTAAAAAACGGTCATTTTTTTCATTTTCCTTATTCAGAGGGTTGAACTTTTTAACAGAACATGCTTACTACTGTTCTTTCATGTTTTCTCAGTAATTCAGCCAATATCTTAGAATAGTAATCCAAACATTAATAAGTACATCACGTCAAAAATACTAAGTTAAGATCGGCCAAAAGTTAACACAATAATGTTGTAGCCCGACTTTCGCCCAAACTAAAAGAAATTACATAGATATCTAAACACATTTTTTTGTATTTCAAAGTCTACGTAAGCTGCAAAACTCTTAACATTTCCAAAAGCATGTATGTCCGAGCTACCCAACTTTGGAAGCATACCCAGAAATCTCCCTTTACCCTAACTTCACTCAAAAATACCTCTGCTTGCTCTCTCAATATGATATCTTAAGTGGTTCATGGGCTGTCGAATTATTTCCAAAAACAAAATGTTTCCAACCCACTGTGCGATGCGTGATAAAATTCTGTATAAATATTCCAATACAAGTTTTTCATCTTCTTATAAATTATAACAACATCAGGTATTTTTTGCAAATTTTAATTTTTCCAAGAAATTTTTGAAAACGCATTTGTAATTTCTTATGAAGAAATTTTGTTTGTTGTCACTCATTTTTGATAGTTCAGAAACTATTTAACAAAATCTTTTTTTATTCCTTACTACTTTACTCGCTAGAGATATATATAAAAAAGCGAAAACATATTTCTATTGAGCTCGCTAAAGCGTCCATTGTAATATTATTTTTTATTGTCCTAAAAAGATTGCTCTAAAAAAGACACAAAACCTTAAATTCATCGATGAATATTTAAAGTAACTACACCCATGCCTGAACCATTGTCTTAGGAAGGGATCTTTATTTATATTTGGACAATGTCTCTTTTTGTTACAGGGGTGTAGTCCCCTAGGCCATATTTGCCAGCTGTTAAATTTATTAAGCAATACCAGTTATTAGACCCTTTAAATAACAACCTTTAGCAAGATACTAGTATTGTTGTCTCTCTGCAGATAGGCATCTTGAATAAATGATAGTAAAATATTTTCTCCCAGGATATCTGCAATGTAAAGTAGAAAGCGTGTTTAACTTTATATATAGTCTAACAACGCTTGGAATACCCTGTGGTAACTATTAGTTAATGAAACGAAATTAAGAACTAATATAAACTGTACATGAAGGTGAAGGAAAATTTATACACTAACACAAGAGAAAAAAAACCAAACGAAAGCGCAAGAGCCAGTATTAGCTACGAAGAAGACTGCTCGTACAGAAAGTTAAAACGGCGACTACTATGAAAATTCTGACTTAATACAAACACAGTAGGAATTTATAAATGTATAAAAGTCACAAAAGGCGACAAGAACATAAGAAAAATCTCGAATGTTAAATCTTCATAGCAGGTAAAGCGTAAAGATCAATTTAATACAATTAAAGATCTCTAAAAGTTTAAGATATCTTTGAAAAAATGTTAGATAAAATTAATTAACGAACAATTAACAAGTAGTAAAATATATCTAGTAACATATTAATCACGTTTTACTGCAAATTGATTCAATTAAAATAATAACAACAAACAATCTTCAATAATATAATTATGAGTCAATAATTAACTCAATCTCAAATTAAAACTTATGTGGGTGGGGTAATATAAATGGATCATTTACAGTTGTGGTAAAATTTTGATTTTAATATTTATTACCACAATAACAACAAATAATATGGAAATACAAATAATATGCCCATAAATATTAAATATTGTCTATGTTGATGAATTAATAAAGTTATTTCTTGCTTTAAAGCTTTACTGAATTTTAAACATAAAAAGCTTCGTGCCTTGGATAAGAAAGAGCTGCACAACTTAAAGATTGTGTTGTATACAAAGGAAAGGTTGCTAACATATTGTTACGTTTATACCTTTTATAAACGTCTTGTTGTGAGTTCTTTATTGCAAAATAATTAACACCAGTTTTTAGAGTTTTTAAAATAATAACAATTTTATTAACTTTAACTACACAAAGTTGGCACTACTGTACAATTCACTAAAAATGCACGTCTTTACTTGATAAGAGTTAATTTTACACTGACTGATTATTCACTCAGACGCTTCCCTATTTATATTTGTCCGTTTAAAGTCTAGAAGATTTAAGAAGCTTCTACTCCCTTTGTATCACATTTTGTTGTTGTATGTTTTTTATTATATGTATAGGCGCCTGTATGTCCGTGTGTATAGTTGTTTTTCTTTTTATGCTGATAAGATTTCTGCTTGGGATTTATTTCAAAATATTTGTTGTTGTCCTTTGTAGAAAAGGGTCTCTTAGAAAACTACACAGATGGTAAACAACATGTATGTTTGTTGTTGTAAAATTAGTTTTTGTCTTCTGTGTTAAGATGGTAAACAGAATACATGTATATTTTTTCTTGCATGTCAGGCAGTTAGTAAACAGCATATCGAGTTGTAGTTGTGTGTGTATAAACTTCTACGCAGTTTGTAACCAATAGTTTGCTTTATTGCTTAATTATTTTATTTTAAAACTAAAGCAAGACACATTCGTAACAATATGGCTGTATGTGTTGAGTTGTCTTCTTGATTGCTAAGTAGGCGATCATGAATATAAGTTCAAATCCTAACAAAGTCTTGATTATAAAGAAAACTAATAAGTAATTTATAAAACAACAACAAACGTTGTTTATATTCAATCATTTCTACATAAGGGTTGCCATTAGAAACCATTCATATGCAATTTGAAAATTCAAGAAAAATAAAAAACATTTGTAAATAATGCAATGGAAATAAGTAATTTATAATTATTCGGAATCTTTTTTTTTTTTTTTGAAATGTTTTGTAGTGTTTGTATGGAAGTGTCTTTGAGTCTTGCTGTCTATGCTATGTTGATTTTATGAAAAAATTCTGATAAAATCAGTTTGGCTTTGGATATAAGACTCTTAGGTTTTTTAATACAATATTGGGGTAAAATTCACTGATGAGCTATGTGAGCAATAGTGAAATTGCAATATGGATATGCTCTCCCCCATTACAATATATTTCAAATTTATTTTTTATTTTTGTTTGGAAAAATGTTTTATGAGAATATCATAAAATGTTTATTTTTAATAAAAATTTGTTGTAATAAATATTTTATGAGAATATCATGAAATATTTATTTAAAGGAATCAAGCACAAAATAAAATTGCGCTTATAAGGAAAACTAATTATTTTTGTGTTACCGCGGTGGATAAGTGATTTTAAAAAGTTGCATAAATGGAAAATAATCGTTGTATTAGTACGGTAAATAAGTTGCTGAAGGCGTTTGGGATATCAGATGGTAAAGAGGCCTATTAAGCAAAGCATAGAGCCTTAGAGAAAAATTTTCTTTTGTGATTTTTTTATCACACGAGTATAATTCTCAAAATTTTAAAAGGTTACAATTATAAAATCAAATTAACAGAGGATCTCGAAATAGGAGGAAAAGTAAAATACGTTGATACCAAATTCTTTAAAAGCGATAACAAAAAAGCACTTGACTCTCAAGAAATATCGTGAGGTATAATAATTCATTTTAATGCTATTTAAGCGAAGAGCCAATTTATTCAAACAGCAAAAACTTCAACAGAGTGCTGAGCATCAGCTCCAAACAATTGCCTAAAGAAAACATTTATAAAAAATCACGCAAACATTAACATTCCAGAGCTTTCCCCAAAATTTAATAACATTTTACATTACAAGAGAAAATATGGAATATGACAATATCAAATACAGTGATCTCGCAGAAACGTGAACTAATTTTTCCGAGGGTGTTCACGTTTTCGATTTTGTTCACGTTTTAGATTGCATTTTTTCTATACCATATTTTAGTCTCTTTTTATCTTTTATTTAATTTAAAATAAAGTACGTTATTTTTCACCTTTGAGACATGTTTTGATTCTACTTTTTGTAAGTTCCTGCCATATTTTAATATATGCACTATGCTACTATGGGTTGCAAAAGGGTTTCTAAGATACTAATTTCTAAATTAGTACAGAGATCTTTCCATTTTTGGAAGCTCCGAAGAATGCAGTGTTTTCCAGGACCCGAAAATGTATTAACACATTTTGAAATTGCATCTTTTTTGTTTTTTATTGAACAAATCGTCGATTAGACGTCATTATACTTTTTCGCCAAACCAGTTACAGGTGATCCTTTCCATAAAAGCTCTAAAATATCGGAATTTTCTTGCAGAGTTAATACTTTTGGCTTTTTATTAGATATATTTTCAATAAAAATATTTTTAGAGATCACTTGTTTATATTATTTAGGTATATGCATAGTCAGCACAGAGAGATGGTTCCAGTAGAACTGCCGCGGTAATACCAAAACTACTTATCCTGCAACAGAGGTTGTTTACAACAAACAAACTACGAGATTTTTCTGCGGGGAATCGCAAAATGTTAAATAAGCTTACAAAATTGAACTTTAACGTTCGATAAAAAGTTCACGTTTTAGAGCCTTCAGCCTTTGTTCACGTTTTAGAGTAGTCAATGTAAGAAAAAAAAAATGTTCATGTTTTTGGATGTTCATGTTACTGGGTGTTCACGTTTCTGCAAGTTCACTGTACATTTTTGTCCGTGTAATATACATAGCTAGCAGCCTACTGACATAAAAAAAGCTTAATACAACACTAAACAAAAATGGCGTATGCTTTACTCACACACCAAACAAAACATTTAGCACGATATTCACAAAAACAATAATAAAAACACCAATACCTAAATTACAACAACAACTTAGTCACTGTAATTTCTTGCAAAAGAAAAAATGATGATAACTGCGGCTTAGTTTGTGTTGGCACGACAAAGAGAATTTGGGAAACTAGAATGAGTCCGCACAAAGCTGATATCAACAACAATAAGGAGAGTACTACACTGTGACAACACAAAACACAAACGAATCACAAACCTGATTTTGACAACATAAAAGAACTATCGAGTTTTTCAACATGAAGTTTTTTTTTCAGTTGTGACAACACCAACAACATGATAGTTTTTTTTATTTTTTTGACGTATTCGTAGTAGATAATGCATTGGCAATTGTTACAATGAATTCAATTTCGCACGAAAATCACATAAAGAAATTAAAATTCACTATGAAAATTATGATTCTGTTAAGTTACATTATGTAAAATTCTTGTTGTTTTCGGACAACATAATCGTTCTTCTGAGATCGCTATTAAGAATTTGGTCGTTGAATTTGAATCGACAGGCTCGATATAAAATGTGTGAACACCAACACCAGCTCATTTAATTGAAAACATCGCAGTCGTGAGCCACAGTGTTGCAACAGTTTCAAATTTTTCAACACTTGGGGTTTTCATGATAAGATAAGATGAATGAAAAGCAACGTCATTCACTTCCTAGGAAGCTAAAGACTAATTCTAGCAACAGGTCTTTCCTAGTTGCAATTTCAGCGGTTTCAGAGCAGGGCTGCAAACCACTACTCCTTGCTGAAGAGCTGGAAACTATCCAACTCCTGTCGAGAACACAAGACTAGCATACTCACTGGATCTAGGATCATTCACCAGGTAGGTGTGATTAAAGGTGAAATGATCCTGGCCACCTTAAAACAATACCTGTATGGGGCCGCAAAACCACAGCCACCTCAATAATCAGTCAGAGAAACAGCTAAATGCTTAAAGAAACAAATAGCGGAAACTCTGCAGGCTACTGATTCCCGTGGAAAAAACGTGGAGCTTCCAGTTGACCCCTGCTGCCTTTAGGGGACTAGGCTCCCTTATACCCCCAACAGCACAGGTCTAGATAGTCAAGTATTCTATAAAGACCGATAAATGTGCCCCCGGGGGCGATCAACACGGGGTTATCCAAAGCCACCACATGGCGAATTTTGCGTAAGGATTTGACTTTGAAGCCTTAGAAGGTTTAACAGGTAATTGAATTGAAGCCGGTCCACCTTTGTATCGCTATAGATTCGCTCAATTCATTCAGGAACGAACGGCTAGTTTTTCTAAAAAAATAATTTTTTCAGACAAAGTTCATTTTGACTTGTCAGGGTATGTCAACAAGCAAAATTGACGCATTTAGGCTTCTGAAAATCCTAGAGCGATTATTGAGAAGCCTTTGCATGCTCAACGTGTCGCTGCATGGTACGCTATGTGGTGTGGAGACGTAATTGTTTTTTTTTTTCGTTTTGGAAATGCGGTAACGGTCAATGGATCACGCTGTAGCGAGATGTTAACAACCCAGTTTTGGACTATTATTGACGATATCATTGATGAGTGTTTGCAACAATACAGTGCCATGTGCCACACAGCCAATGAAACGATCAAGTTTTTGCAAATCAAAAATCCCGATGTAACAATCAGCAGTTAAGTGGCCAACCATAAAGTGTGATTGTGTTTATATTAAGGTCAGAGTCTATACGGAGCCAATCAAATCGATTTCTGCCCTACAACTCGAAATCCGTTTGCCAAAAAGTGATTAAAAACTTTGATGAAAGAAACGACATCTCTCAGCGTGGTCGTAGTGGACATTTGCCAGATATAATTTTTCATTCATAATTGCCAAACTTTTTTCTTCGTAATACAATAAAAATTTGAATCATCTTAGTCTAAATTTTTTGGTTTATATTGTTTTAGAAAACAAAGAGAAAGAGAATGCAACCTTTTAAAATAAAATTTAATTTAATATTTTTTCTTAAGTGTGTCATATAAATTTTATAAACAACAAAATCTATTACTGCAAGTTATTGATAAATATTTCTGTTGTTCATTTGTAACTTTAATGATAATTTAAAAAAGGAAACGTTTAATTCACGAAATGCCAGGAAAATAATCAACACACCCATAATTTTGTGTATGGATAAGTATCTTTAATAGCATATTTACACTTCTGCTATATTTATTATTTCAATTAATTGCATTTTTTCAGCTTAGCTTGGATTGTAAGAAGATTATCATGATCATTTTAGGGATGTGTTTCAATTGTTTACACTTTCGAAGCTGATTAACTAAAGACCATTTAGATAAAAAAATATTCGTAAAATAAAAGATTTGTTAGCCAGTCAGCGCAATGTACTTTATATAAATATTTCCAATCTATTAAAATATCGGACCTGATCTTTTTGTTATACATATATTATATTTTTACACCCACCCGCTTTACCCATATTAGTATATTTGACATATTCAACTATTAATCATTGCAAGGATTTTGTTTTATATTTACATATTTATGTTCCTTAAAGTTTTCGTAAAAATTAAAATTTGGAGAAAGCGACTAAAAACAACTTTGAAACAAACTTATCTAAAATAACATGAAAAATTGCATGTGCTTAAACACACATAAAGAAAAACCGACTATTTTTGTGCAGTAATACAAGATGGTGTTGATGGAAATAGGGTTGAATATTGACGTCACATCTAGTATTTCAATGTGAATTAAAAATCGAGAATATAAGTTGCTTTTATACTCAGTTGCTTTTATATGCATGCATACAAAAAGCTGTTCTTTTAATATTCGGATGACCTAATATGTATTATGATAATATACATTATGAACTTATAGAGAGTAAAGTGATATCTCTTATTACCGTCTACATTTCTTATTTATCTAATTTAAGCCCATGTTCTACAGATCATTCTACTGTTGGATCTTTGCGGGTACGCAAAAAGAAAGAAAAAATTTGGGTATGATTTTACGTCAACCCGCGTCTCTCTGTACTCTATAGAGAGAGAGAACACTGAAGATGACGTATAGCCGAAACCGGTATGTTCACAAATCAAATAAATCAAACCCCGTTGGACAATATACGCACATATCAGCATGCCATGAATATGTTTTTTTCCATATATAAATTATTTATTGTATCTTCATATATAATGAATTATCAACAATTTTTCAAATCTTAAATCTAAATGTATAATCATTAGGCCCGACCAGTGTCAGACATAATTCTAGTGACAACAAAAAAATAATATCTTAACAAATTCTCACAATCAAAAATAAATATATAAAAAAAATAAAAACTATTTTCTAGAGATTCCATTTCCATTTGGAGGGTTATTGACCAATAACCCTGTGTCTCTCCTTTTTCATCGGATATGACCTCTAAAATTCAAAATATTCCGCGCAAGGGGATTCGGGTGGCAGTCGAGCTTAGTTAAATATTTGCCTGCGTATTGAGCAATTTCAGCAGTCACGAGTGGAATATCCAAATCACGATGTATAATTAAATTTCGCATGTACCATGGAGCTAATGTAATTAATCGTAGTATTTTGTTCTGTCGGCGTTGAATTCTTTCCACATTTGAAACTGAAGCAGTGCCCCATAGTTTAATTCCATAGCACCATATTGGTTTCAGAATCGACTTATACAATAGAAGCTTACAGTCCAGACTAAGAGTTGAGTACCTGCCAATTAGCCAGTATATTTGAGATAACTTGATTTTTATTTGGATTAGCTTTGTGTCGATGTGGTATTTCCATGTAAGCCTACGATCAAGAATTATGTCAAGATATTTAGCGTGGAAGTGGTGAGGAATAATCTGCCTTTTTAAAGTAAAAGTTAAGTGGACACACTTTTGCTTGTTTACTTTTATTCTCCATAAATTCAACCACAATTCCAGGTGCGTAATATGTTCCTGAAGAACCTGAGATGCCATACGGAGGTCTTCGTGAGAACTAAGGCAGGCCGTATCATCGGCAAATGTTGAAGTATGGATGCTACTGCTCACAGGCATATCACAAGTATAAAGCAGGACATTAATATAACCCAGATAAGTCTGACCTATTTATTTTTCATGCAGTTATGTGTAACTAATCCATGGTGATAGTCACCTTCTGTTGAGGTATAATTTTCTATTTGTCATCAGGATTTTTAAATGTTTTAATAAACAGCGTTTATTCGAAATTCGGCAATCAAACAAAATTTCATATTTAATGGTGAACATTTTGGCGAACATGTTTATTCAGTCAAATGAGTGCACAACCATAAAAACGTGTGCAACATACGTTTTATACAGATTTCACTTTTCAATTTTGAAACCAAGTCAATGGCGTCTGGAGATAGCAAGTCTATTCAAGTATAAGATTAAAGTATTTAGTAATAAACATATGGGTAAATTTCCCTAATTCCAGCTGTTCACTATATTGTGGACACTACATTGCAGTACTTAATAATTAACAATTTCAAAATAACTTAATAATCGTCAAATAAGCTTAATATCTTCAATTAGAATTATAAGAGAGCATTTAGGAAGCATTGTTCCCTGCGGAATATTACATAATTATGCGGCAAGATTGTAGGCAGTCTATTCAGCTATGGTACTCATATTTGTGTGGCCAATTCATTATCTCTTATCGATTAGTCTGATTTGCACAAATAGTATTTGTAATGGTAATGTTATATTTTTATATTTTTTTTATAATTTTCTCGCCTAGGTAGCTTTTTGCTTCTTTTGTATTTATACATGACTTAATGAGGCTAGTGGTTCCATGAGGTTTTCGAAGAATAAGAGGTTCATAAAAAAGAGTAAAACAGCAGGAGAGTAGAAATATACATATGAACAAATAACTATAAGGACCTCGTTTTATTTAGTTATTTTTAATAATTAAAGAATATAAAATAGAAAGTAATGGATAAACAAATCATAAACTACTTGACTTGATACTGATAACAAGTTAAGAAACCGGCAGCAAATATGTTGTTATTCAACTAAGAAATAAACAACTTTTTATTATTATAACGATTTGTTGTTAGACATTTTACGTAGTGATACCATATAGTTCGTGTTGTGTAACATTTATGTATCTCAAAAGAAGTTATCAGTCTGGTTCATATAGTTTATCTTCTATAAATTTTATAATTATATTTGTTGTTTATTATACTTATAAGTTTATAATACTTCTAATACGTACGAATTTTAAAGGAACAATTCTTTAGTTGGCAATATGCATTAACATTGTAACACAAGTAAAAGCAAAGGTAGTCGCTTAAGAGTCTTTAGGGTTGGTGCATCACTTAGTTCGGGGCGTCACCGACAAAACTTTTCAAGTAATTTCTTAAAGAAACGATAAGTTTCAGTTTTATTTTTGTTTTTGTGTTTTTATTTTCTATTTTACCTCTAATTCCCTTATGTATTTTTTAAAGTAACTTTTATATCAAAAGTATCTTTTTATACACATATATTTTTTTTTTATTTTATTTTTGTACTTAATCTATTTGTGAAATTACTACGTTGCATAAATAACACATTTTAATGGAAAACTGCGTTAAGTAATATTTATCGTTAAAGAAAAGTTTAAATATTCATTCAATTTGGAAAATTAATACAGAAAAGTGCACGAAATATTTGCAGTTATAAAATTTGTAGAATTTATATTTTAATCTGGATTGAAGAATCAACTGTTACAGAGAAAGACATTGTAGATAAAATAATAGGGTAGCCTTTTTACACTTTTTTACACGTAAGTGCAGAAAAATATTAAAATGATTTAACAAAAGTCAAGTTGATTTAGAATATAAATGTATTTTCCTTTCTTATTTGAATATAATTCTCAATTAATTAATTAATTTTTATTCATAAGTACTTGTAGTTATTTCTCTTAAGTTCACTTGTGCTAAGTCCATTGATGATGCAGTAGCGGAATAGTGGTTTATTTAATAATCATAAAACTTTCATAAATAATCATAAAAAATCTTAATTTTTACTAAAAAATAATGTAATTAAATTTCAAGTTGTAAGCATATAACCATAAGTTAAACTTGAATACACTTTATGCAGTCACTTTTCTCTTTCGTGATTATCCCATGCAGGTAAACGCTTTTAATTTATTTAATTAATAGTAAAAGTGAACTAATCTGTGTGTGTTTTGTATGTGTGTGTATGTGTGTGTTTTGTGTGCTTGCACAAAATCACATCTGTACATATTATCGCAGAGAAAACAAAAGAACATTGTAGGCTTTTGAATGTCAATTGATCTCTATCAGGTTGTAGATGATTATGATGTGTACTTTGATGTAAAATATGATTTTATAAAATGATTGACAACTATAAGAAGGCTTAAAGAGTGATGTAAGGATTTGCAAATTTCATTAATAAAAATATAAATTGTCTTTGTATTCGCTTTTACATGACTGTTGATTCGTGCTTTGCCTTTCAATACAAATTGTAAAGGTTAATTAGCATGATATTGACTTTATTTTATTGCAAAAATAAAAATGCATAAATTTTTTGCATACTTTATTATAGATAGAGAGCTTAAAACTGATATAAATCAAAAAGCTTTATAACAAATTTATACATGTGCGGCTTGAAAATGTAATTGATAGTTGATGCATGCATGTACATGCATGCAGAATATTTCCATACGAAATGTGTGACAGTTCTGCAATGGACTCAAATGGCAATTGACGAAATTTTACGAAAATATGCGTTAAGATAGATTAAGCCAAAACATACATATTGTTACGAAGAAGATTTATTAATTTAAAAAAGAAATAATTAACAGTAAAAGAAAAGTAAATGACCCACTGTGCATTTTACAAAGTGATTAGCTTTCTAGGAAATCTTGTGCAACCAAGACACCAACGACATGCTTATGAGAAATTCTACCAAAGAAGTTAACAAGAGAAAACAAAAACAACTGGCACAGAATAAAACACACAGCCGAGCAGGCGTCTAAACTAAATGATAACACCAACAATAATATGGGGTGATGTTAAAGTAGAATATTCTTGTATAGGCGAGAACCGCCTAAAACAAATATAAGTACCACTTGCTGGGCAAATGAATCAATTCAAGTTGAATCATCAGTGAGTAAAGACAAGAAAGTTACCAGCGTATTTATTTTGTGTGTATTGAAAGTACATAAATCGTTTAACTTTATTTAAAACTCTAAATTTTGCAATAAAAGAACTCAAAAATAAGAAAACGTTGAAAGTTTATCACAACAACAATATTATAATTGATGCTTAAACTTTTTTTCGTCAAAACGCTTAATGGCAAAATTAAAAAATAATTTAATGTAAATTGTTACATTTCTCAGTTGTGCAATTACTACAGTTTGGAAAGCCAGGCCATGCGAAAGGATAAAACGAAGATCGTTTCTTTCGTTTACTGTTTTTTTTTTGCTTTCAACCATAAACGAACGACAAACCTGCAAAAAGCAACATTTCTATAAGAAATAATGAATTTGGTTAACGTTAATAGAACATTATTTAAAAATCATTTAATTTAGTCTTGTTGCTTTTTATTGGAAATTAAAACATTCCGGCTATTTTTTCAATTAAAAATTTTTTTTTAGTATTAAAGCACTTTGAGGAAAGAAAAAATTTAGTTTAGTTTTACTTTTTGTTTGCTGACGATGCTCAATAAAAGAGCAAGAAGAAAATTAATCGTAGAAGTCCAAAAAATTTTAATTTTTCTAGAAAACTAACTCTCGCAGCTCTTAATATATCAACATCTAAATAATCTTCAATTAGTAGATTCGTAAAACAGTTGATCATTACAGATTATTAGTATTGTCTACGACTGCACAATGCACAGAGGGGTATTTGGCCAATCTAGGCAGCCAAAATTATTTTGATTGAATTTTGTATGCAAAATATTTAGAAAAGACATGTTGTGGCATATAAAATTGTAAATTTATATAAACAAGCAAAAAGACGTAGAGTATTAAGACGGTATTTCCCCAAACCAATTAAAAGAGGATACTTTTTAAAGAAACTCTAAGTCATGCAGTATGAAAAATTAACAAACAATTCTGTTTTTATTGAAAAGATAAAAATATGATGTAAAAAAAAATCAATCGGCCATTTCTTCATTGCCTGAACTGAAAATATCTTCTTTATTTAATTCATAAATGTTGTCTTCGTTGTCGTCGGTTGGGACAAGCATTTCTAAGCATTCTTTTGAGAAAGGATTTTGTGTTTTTTTCGGCTTTGGTCTTAGTCCCATTAACAGAGGATCTGAAGTTAGCAATAATCTATTAATTATATCTCTATTGCAGGACTCTCTTGAAAACTTTCGGACGTAGTTTTCACGATATTGCCGAAAGTGCTTATTTCTTGCTTCTACTGCTTCTTCTGATAGCTGTCGTATAGGCAACAAAGCGCATTCGATAACAATTTGGCCATGAACAAGTATCTTATGCATTGTTGGAGACATTGGGTACCAGGTGTACAACTTAACATACATCTTCGCTGTATATGTTGTATATGTGTGAAACTTCCAATATAACTTTCAAGCGAAAAATTAAGTCTCGATCAACTCCTGTAATTTTTGCTGCCAAATTAGGATCGGAAAAAAAGCGTCTGCTTGTGTTACCGTCATTACTGTTTCCGAAATCAGGTTTAGGAACATCAACAATTAGGCCCATTTTGCTTTTGATTTCTTGCTGGATTTTTATTTTTCGGGTTTTTACTATATCTTTGCCCTTTTCTGTTCTTGCTTGCCATTTTTCAGCAGTAGCATACTTCAAAGGACCATAAAATATTCATCCGCACATATCCGCAGCCAAACCATCAAATATCAATTAATACACCCGAGCGAGAGTCTCAGTTGCGTTTAGTGGTGGTATACAACTTTATGACTATAGTTAATTTCTTTAATCAATTAAAATTAACAAAAATACCATCATTTTCAATATAGCTCTGCCGGTACCAGAATATATTATATTCTTATTGAACTATGTGAATTATATCATATTTACCTGCATTCCAATTATCTATTTTAATAAAATTCATAAACTGAAAACACGCTTTTACTCAATTTTTTTCACGTTGACTTGTCTCAAACACAGAAAAAAAGCATATGCCTACTTAGCAACACGAAACTTTGACTGCGTGGCGAGAGTGAACGAAAGCAACTACTCTTCACCCTACGGTGGGTAGTTAAAGAAAAAGTGAGTTTTGAAAATTCGAATTTTGGCCGCTTAGATTGGCCAAACACCCCTCTGTGTAATGGTTTAAAATTGTTTTCTTTGGAAATAAATCGCTCATGAAATCGATCAGCATAAAGACAGGCATCTGGATATGTACCCAAAGTTGATTACTCTGGTCATAAATTTTTTTGGAAATGTCATAAAAAGTTTATTTATTATTTATCAAGTTCTTTTGGGAGTATTTAGCGAAGAGATGGAGCTTTGATAATTTGTTTACTTTTCTTAATCAGTGCCCCGTTCTCCGAGGAATTTTGGTGTACTTCATAAATTTTGTTTCAAAAGCATCTATGATTTCATAGGACTGGAGAGTGAGCCATTATACTTCCAGACCTAATTTTGCTTTTTTTCGCATTTGCTATAGGTTGTTTTTAAGGTAGTCAAAAAAAAATTACTAGTATTGAAGTAAGTTTCAATCATATAAGCAACAAAATCATAACACGTTTTAGAGGAAAATCCTAAGAAAAAGCAGTTTTTACATTTTCCCAATTTAGAGTCAAGTAACCTTTTAACGAAACATGCTATCAGAACCAAACATATTAATATTTTATTACAAATTTTATCAATATCTTAAAATAATAATCCGAACATAAATAAATACACCACGTCAAAAATACTGCCATAACTTCACTACTATCTTTGCTTGGCTTCTGTGAAATTTTATTAAGATGTTTTAGCATTAAACTTGTTCAAAGAATTCATAAATAATGTAATATGTGTAATATGTTTGCACCTAATTGATTACAATTTGCTCAGAGCGATGGTGGTTTAATAAGCAACTGTTCATTTTAAAGAATCGTTTAACAAAATTAGAGAATTCGGGAACGATGTAAGATTAGCAAATACAATAACGTTATTAAATAATACAAATATGGGTCACGTTATTTGCTTCATTTTGGATGTGGCAGTATTACCCAAAAACAAAAACGAAACAAACAATATATCGTAATAAAGATTTAAATGTAAAACCAAAGATTCCCAGCACTAATTCATAAATACTCCCATCCACCCGTTTTAATATTGTAAATCTTAAGATCTGGATAAATACAATTTCTAGCATATTTGCAACAAAAAAAAAAGAAATACTGCGGTATTAATTAAAAACTTTTTAGTTATACAAATTATGCAACAAAATTTTCTATGAAAATTTCTTTTATAACCATTTATTTATGGCGCGGCAGTGAAACCACGAAAAAAGCTTCACTTGTGCAAGAATTTAATATTCACTTTTGTTGCCAAAAAATCGCATACTTAAGATATGCACACATGCATTAGTAAGTGATTGAATATTACATCGAAATAAGGACTATGATTGAGACAAGTACTTGCAGAAGTTGATAAATCAAGATGACTACAAACACGTTTCTTATTCATGGCATTTTTAATTTTTTTTTTTTTTATTTTAAGTTTGACAGATTATTTATCATCATATTTTTGATGTGTATCTACTTGAGGCCTGTAGTTGTGGTTATAAACAAAGGTTATAAACAATTATTAAAATAACATTTAGAAACTGAATATATGTATGAATGCTGAAATAAAAAAAATTATTAAATTGAATTTCTTTTTTAGTATCAATATTTAATTCATTTATTCGATTCCATTAAAGCAGTTATTTTCCATAATAAAAAAGGTTGTGTCGAAACCTTAGATTTTTATGCCTTAAGACAGACAGAATGCTGATGAAAATTACAACGAACTCTTTTTCTTATTCTAAACTTAACTTTTTTTTTTTAATGAAAATAATGCATAAACTTTAAGGTTCCGTACACAATGTTTTAGAAAGCCCTATTGTTTTTCCAACAATCTCGGTTCGTCTTTAACCAACCTCTATCGCTGGAGTCATAATAAATAAAGACTTTCAATATTCGCCAAATGTGTTTTACTGCAGCAACTAAAAAAGTCAATACTAAACTAGTCCCAGACAATTACTAAACATAAAACTTTAAATTAAAGAATGTGCCAATTATGGCGAAATTTGTATGTTCTCTAAAATCTGGCCCCTTACCCTGAATAAGCGGTCAAAAGTTTAAAACTAAAAAAGCTAGGATCTCCAGAATTGTTATCTGATAGCATGCTCGAAGAACTTCAAATTTGCAAGTTTTTAGGAAAAAATATTAACAACTCTATTTTCAGTAGACATATGATCTTTAAAGGGTTTGATTTAGTTTTTGAAAAAAAAATGTTTTTGTAAATTTGTATGCCATTTTAATTCATTCGAAATATACACTGAAAAAAATACTTAATTAAAAGATTAACAAAGTTATATAATGCAATATGAGGTGTTATTAAGTAATATAATGTAATAATATATTAATATATATCAAATATTAAACAAATTTAAAACTCCTTGACTCAAACCACTTGTTTTCTTTGTAGATAAGTTTCGGACACGAGAAATAAATGGATCTGAACTTAAAGAGAGCCTACTTAAAAGATTTATATTTGTATATTTTTCGTGTAAATTTCAATCTAAACTGTTTTATATCTTCATTTTTCGATTAAGCTGCTTCCGCCTATAATTCACCTATTGACACTAATGCATGCTTGATCACCTCAGCTTCATGGATCCGAATTTTGTGTACCGATTGAGGTAGGTAGTATCGGGGATATTTTTCAAACAGTTTTCTGCCTGTCTCTAAAGCATATTCCTCAATTTTTCGGCATCAATTTCAGAATTCAAAATTTATAGTTTGAAGAATTGTGATACTATTTTGCAAAATGAAAAGTGCTCTTCAGAGATTTTTTAATGGGTTTATAATTTTGCAGCTTTTTTAACTTCATTTGGTAGACAATATCTTTAGTATTTGTAAGATTTTGGAAGACTTCTACCACAATATCGCGAATAACATTTTGAATAAACTAAAGTATTTTTTATGACCATGCAATCACAACAAATATAATTTAAACATACTTACACCTACGAACACAAAAATTTAATCTTGCAAATTCAGAGTAGAGTGCTATCAATAAATTATGTGCCATAAAGCTGACAAAACATACATTAATTTTTATGACTTTTAGCCTATAAGCACAGGCAGAAAAAATTAAAAACAAAACTAAATTATAAAGTGTTTCTATGGTGAGCTGATTTAAACTAAATTGCTTAAGTTTTTTAACCTTAGTAGACTTCACAGAATAATTAAAAATATTAACACTACAAAAATAAGTATGGAAATTAAAAAATCCTAGTGTCTTCCATAGATTTCATAATTTTGACCCTTTCGGCCTTTACTACATCAATTAGAAACAACTAACTGCCCCAACAGTTAGTTTCAAAAGGCTTTATTTTGAATATATTTAAGAAATGTATAACTTTAGCCCTTGTCACACGTTGAAACAATCAAATTAAAAGTTGGAGACTAACTCAAACATGATGCGTAATATTTTGCACGTGATTTCAACTCGCACTCAGCAGATGTATTCTAAATATTTAAATTGAATGAGAATTACGTTTAATGCATACATGTTGCATTTCAATTAGAAATAGCAATTGATGCAAATGGTTTATATTCTCTAATTCATCAAACAATTAGAACTAGTTCAACTAATTTCCATTAGAAAGTTGAAATTTTTATTCCATTGGTAAAACTAATTGCAATTAGTTGCCATTAGCAAAAAAAATTGGTTTACCTTTACAATTAGAAATCTAATTGAATCCTGCTAATGCAATTAGATATTCAATTAGCTCGAATTAGAAGCAATTATTTTGATAAAAATAATTTAATAATAATTTATTGTTATTAAATGAGGAGGCAGATTTGGCACTAGCTGCAACTGCACTGATTCCAAACGTAAAGTTTAGCTGGCTGAATCTCTTACAAAAAATATCACCGCAATTTACATGTACGCGAATAATGGAAAGGCTTATTCATATCGTCACTGAATATGCAATCAAGCAGAACCATCCTGCAACAAATGATAGTCATAAATGTGAGGGTTCGTATACTGAATCGACCTTTTACGATTTCAGTGATGGTGGTAAGTTCTGCATAAGTGACACATATACATATATGGTATTTTTAGTAAATCCGATTACATTTTTGCAGAAGAAAGTACTGTTTCATTGTCAAAATTGACAGAGGAGGCTGAAAGCCTGCATTTTATTTCGAATATGGTGCATCAATATTTGAATGATGCTGATAAAACTTCCAATATAAGGTCCAAATATCCTACATTAAAGGAAACAGCACTGTTTTGCAAGACACCGCTTACACCTTTAGGCCCTGTGGAGCGACTATTTTCCTTTGCGGGCATTATTAATAGTCCAAGGCTGGGTCGCTTGACGGACTTTTCTTTTGAAAAGCTCGAATATAACCGGTCATTGTAGTTATTAAACAGTTAGTACGTACGTTAAATAGGTGTGCATGTATGTAATATATGTCGTAAGTCATATATAAATGTGTGAAATTCATATTATGAATATTTTAGTTTTTTTTTTTGTTTTGAAAATATCAAAATAATTGATTCTAATTCGAGCTAATTAAATATTTAATTGCATTAGCAGAATTCAATTAGATTTCTAAATGTAAAGGTAAATCAATTTTTTTTTTGCTAATAGCAACTAATTGCAGTTAGTTTTACCATTGGAATAAAAATTTCAATTATCTAATGGGAATTACTTGAACTAATTCTAATTGTTTAATGAATTAGAGAATTTCACAAAAGAAGGTTAATTAGCAATCATTAGCATTATCTAATCATTATTTAACATCTTGGGTTTAATGTAGTAGGTAATGCTCTAGCTTATAAAACTGGGGATTATGGGTTCGATTCCCAAAAAGGACCTTGGTTTTTTGTTCACTACAAAAATAGAAATTGACTGTCGGTGGCATGGTCACTGGTCACTGAGCTGTTTTATACGACAGTTAATTTCCATGACTATCCTTCTACTTTCACGACCTGTCTTATCAGCTCTCAATCCCTTTCCTAAAAGAATGTAGCACGGTACTTGACTAAATAGGCATTGTTGCCTGAAGTGCTACTTCTCTTTACCAAAAAAAAATTCTTGTTTTTTGATTAAAGGCTTTTCAAGGTTATAGAAATATTAAAGAAAATCTGAATAAATTAACAAAATCATGAACCAATGCAGTGTTCAAATGATTGAAAATGTCACAAAAATTCGATCTTTCGCATAATTACATTTAAAACGAAAACAATTTTTTTTAGAACGAACGAATTCCTGTGATGTGGAACAGGCAGTAAATTCGTATTTTGTTAACAATAAATCCGGTTTATATGAAATATTTAACTTTTGAATTGATCTATATGACCTATGTCGAATATTATACAATAAGGCCTTTTAAATAAGAACATATGCTTACTTGCGCTATTTAATTCCATTTAAATGTTGATTTTAAGTGCAAATTGTTAAATTAAGTTGCTGCCCATATATTGTGGGCTTATGTACTCGCATATTAGATAAGGTCAAAGAGTGTCAACACTTGAGACATAAACTTTCTTTGATAAGTTTTTTCTTATGCCCCATTGATTGCTCTTCTAAAACAATGTTGAAAAAGATTTTGTCATGGAAATTTTTTTGTCTTTTTTCCAAGTTATTGATTGTTGTTGTTCTTGCCTGTCTATTTTCTTCCTATCGTGCAGGGAAGTATACATTTTTGCATGGTGCCATCATTTGTTGTTTAGTTGCTGGTGTTGTTCATCGTCGCCTAAAGTTTTTTAGAGACAGAAGTGAGTCAATGGATTTAGCATAAGTCCAAATAAAGGCAACAACAACAGTAGCTAGCTTCGAGTACAATTAAGAAGCAACAGAACATGTTTTAACAAATTTTATAACTCAAAGGTTTCATTATTAATATAATGTGTGTGCGTGAGCGTGTGTGTGTATTTGCATTTTTTTCTTACTAAAACTAAAACGTTTCGTATTTCTAAACAATTAATTTCAAGGTAGATTATTCTCCTTATGCCTTTTTGTTTTGTTCTTTGTCAAGGAAAGACAAAATATGAAAAATCTATTGTCCTTTCAACAGTATATGAATGGAAAAAGTCCATTAACTTCTGGTATGGCAATGTTACCATCTAAGCCATTCTAAAAAAAAATCTAACAAAACAAAAAATCACTTTATTATTCAAAATGCATTAAGTGTTTAAAATAAATTATAACTAAAAATTTGCTTAATTAAATCTTGAGAGTTTTATTTATTTTCCTAAACATCGGTTTCCTAAAATTACCATTTTACGTTACATCCTTATAGAAGGTAAACATTTTATATCGCCAGTTCAAAGAAAGTTAAGTTTTAAATCTCGTGTTGGCCTTAGTTCTCATAAGAAGATTCAGATATGGCTGCCATGAACGGAAAAAAATTAAACTAACAAAAAAACAGAAAGAAACATCTGTACTAATTGTAACACATCTAGTTATGGTTACTAAGAGCTAGAGTGTTACTTACATTGATATTGTAAAATTTCTTCCTTTTGATTGTAAATACCTGCATGTTAATCGGGCTAGATTTGTTTCAAAAATCTCTTAACTTTGGAGCACCAGTGCGTTACAAAGAAAGACTCAAACAATTCTATATTTTGTTTATCAAACAAATCCACACAGCCATTCAGACTATAATAGTTTATGTTCATAGATTTGCTGTTTCCTCTACCAGGCTGTTTTTAACCAACTGCCTGTTCGCATTTTAGTACCCTGTCTAGTCTATACTCCAATAAAAATTCGTACACCAATCCCTAGGTTCTATGTAGGAACCATCACCAGCTCATACAACAAAAGCTCACAATTTTCTCTGTGGTTTTCTTTCAATTACATGTTTTTTGTTTGGATCGATAACACTATTATCATTAATAACAGTGGGAAATGCATTAAAATGCGAAAAGCATGTAGAGGTACATAATTGATGTTCCATCTTGCAGCCTTTTCTAAATTTTGATCTTTGCGTTATGACGACCCTTTTTTATCACGTCATTAATTATCAGCCACAATAAAAATTATTAATTTAATGTAAGTTTAATCTTTTATATAAATATTTAATACGCTTATTTTGGCAAATACTTGCCGTAAGTCTGTGATAGTTTTTTCTTAAATTCCCAAACGATTTTAAACATTTAAAATCAGTTAAAATATTGTTTCCATACTTGCAAACCATTCCCTATTAGGCGAATTGCATTCCCATGGCATTCGAACTACATCATGAATAAATGCAAATCATTACTTTTTAATAAAATCGTTGAAAACAAAATACAAAAATCATTATTATAAATAGTTAGAAAAGAAAATATACGAACTTTAATGCTTTCGTGTATAGTCGCCATAGGGATTTACAGAATCAACAGCATAATAATTCGAAAGGCTGCAAACTTAAATGAATGGTGTGATAACATGCAGAGAAAAGACACTAACCAAGTAGCACCAAAATAAAATATTTACAAAAGATTGCACTGAAAACTAAACATGTGACATTACCAATGTAACAAAATTTCACAATTAGAAAATTTTTTTTCATTCGGAATTGATTTCAAATTAATTGCAGGATAGTTGGGCTCTTGGTGAGACGCAAACGCTGGGAAGTGATTATATGCAAGTCAACTGAATCAATCGAAGATTACAATTTTTAAAATTACTCATTGAAAGATTTCAAATTAGTTTTCACAAATACAGCACTATGGAGTTGTAAAACAAGCAAGAATTCATATGCTTACTACACTAGTCCGTAAACGATCGTAGTTATATCAAACTAAGAAGCAGAGATGTTATTTCCTTCGTCGAAAATCAGAGAGATGAATTATAATGTTGGAAAGTACTAAACTGATATTTGTTGCTACTTCAATGCTTTTGAAGATAATAAATATTTTTTTTAAATACAATATAATTTCTAATTATTGTAGCATTGGGAGTTTTCTTATCAATGTGTCAATGCAGTTAATACAAACCACCTTAAAACGAATCAGATCTTCCAAACAAATCGACAATAAATAAATTTTAGCATCTTTGAACAGAAATACGACAGACGAAAATTGATGAATATATTGAAGCGATGGAAATGGATTTTCAAGATGTTATGAGCATTTCATACCATTCTTTAATATTTTTAAAAGTTGTAAGTGTAAGGACTCAGGCTGGGCAAATATTTTTAATGTTAATTAACCCTTAATTTTCGGATGCCTAACTGTAGTGTAGTGAACTATGTACGTGTCAGTTAGTTATTAATCAGTTATATCACTGCTTTTGCCTTCACTTTTGTATGTACCGGTTTTTAAGTTAGTCAACCCGAGTAGGCGGCTTATTAATATTCAATATTCCTCATGAGAGGATATCTCAGATCCGAAAACGTAAAACATCCCCGAATACGTATGCTTGCTAGACTAAGCCGTAACATATTAAACGATCATGGTTAAACTCTACTAAGAAGAAGAGACTGATATTTATTGTTACTTCCGTCAATTTTTTCTGCTTTGCAATTATTGCGAAAACCTTTTGGGAATTATTATTTTTTTTTTTAATAGGACCAGCACTCAGGGGATGACCCCTACAATGCACTGTGCCAGAACTAGGAAATTAGGTTACGGGAAGGGGGAAAGAGGGAGTAGTGTCTGTGGACATTCGATTTGAACTTTCTCAGATTGAAAGTGACAGGAAAGACCTCCGGAGGGATCTTATTCCACATACGGACTGTTCTGCTAAAAAACGATTTTTCCCTGTAATGCGTAGTGCGATTCATTGGCCAATCAACCACAAAAGGATGTGCTCTCATCGAAAATCGAGTTAAACGTGAAAACGTGCGAGTATCAGGAACAAGTTCCCTAATCTCATTATAGCACTTACCATTGTAGTAACGATAGAACAGTGAAATGCATCCCACATTGCGTCGATGCTCTAGAGAATCAATAGAGTTGGATACCCTACTGTCAGCAATGAGCCTCTTGGCCCTCTCCTGTACGCGGTCGAGTAACCCCAAAATAGACTTTAGAGCACCGGCCCATACATGAGAGTTGTATTCCATTTTCGGACGGATGTAGGTGGTATAGATAGTACGGAGATCGGATGGGGTGAAGTATATTCTACACCGCTTTAGAAAACCGAGGCACTTGAAAGCTTCTTTAGAAACCTGAAAAATGTGTTTAGTCCAACGAACATCACACTGAATTTTCTTACCGAGAACATCAAGAGCTTCCGATTCCGTAATACCTATATCACCCATAGTAACAGATGCAGCACCACTACCAAACGAAGATCTATGCGTAAGCAAGATTGTCACAAGATCGTGATTAAGCGTATCATTCATGTTTTGCCTTTTGGAAGTAACCTCCAAATGGCCTGGTCTATTATCAAATGAATATGAATGACAAATGGCGCTGTCATCTGCAAAAGAATATATAGGGTTGAAAGTTCGACATAGAAGGTCATTTAGAAAGATAAGAAATAAAGTAGGAGAAAGAACGGAGCCTTGCGGTATCCCTGAATTTATCATGAACTCGTCTGATGAAATCCCATCTATAACAACTCGTATAGTGCGATTTCTGAGAAAACTCGATATAAATCTTTAAAAATTATCACCGACACCAAAAGCAACAAGTTTTGACAGAAGTGCATCATGTCACACTCTATCAATTGCTTTGGAAATATCTAGAGCCACCACCTTGCTTTCTCCAAAATGATGTATGGAGTTACACCATTGTCACCCGTAGAGCGCCCACTACGAAAACCATATTGTCGGTCACTAAGCAAGCTGTTGGACTCCAGGTATCTCACTAGATGGAAATTAATCATACTTTCAAATACCTTAGAAAGTGCAGAACAAATTGCGATTGGGCGGTAATTATCAGGGTTGTTAGCCTCCCCCTTTTTGGGGATAGGCGTTACATTAGCAACTTTCCAGCACTTCGGAAATTCTCCGACATGGTACAATGAGCTGAAAAGGGCTGCTAATGGACGCGCTAGCGTCGACGAGCACTGCTTCAAGACCAGTGCTGGTATCCCATCAGGCCCAGGAGACTTGTTTATGTTGAGATCTGTAAGAACCCTTTTAACCGCTCGAGCTCGAAAAAATATCCTCGGCATAGTAACTGATACTCTGTCGAGATCTGGCGGTGGTTGACTGCTTTCCGGCAAAAAAGAATTATTTGCAAATATACCAGCTAAAAGGTTAGCTTTATCAACCGGGTCAGTGAATATTTGATCATTTTTAAAAAGAGTCAGAATTGAAGAACTAGCATTATCACGTATTCTTTTAACAAATGACCAAAAGTTCTTACTACCCCTACACGAAGGCGCTCATCGTACAGATGCTTTTCCCGCCTTAGTACTTTGGCACACGAAGATCTCTCCCTTTTGCGTAGCAAATCAGTATCTGCGTTTTTATTTCTACGCCAGATATTGAATGCTTCCTCTCTCGATCTGACTGCATTTTTGCACGTCTGATTAAACCAAGACTTTGATCTGGTTTTAATCGAAATTGTTTTGGATGGAATAAAGGTTTTCAGTCCAAACAAAATTATGTTTACAACCATTTCCGCCATGGCATTGACATTATTATCCAAGAAACATAGTTTCCAATTAAATTGTCTAAAAAATTCGTTAAGCTCAGCCAACGAGCCTTCTCATAGATTTATTTCAGATGTTTGGTAGCTGATTTCGAAACATCGTGAAGCTTCGAATTTGAAAAGGAGGCGGATATGGTACAGTGATCGGAGTTGCCGAGAGGTGCACAAACATTAACTTCATACTTTTGGGGGTGTGAAGAATGAAAAAGGTCGAGTGTATTGCTATGGTGCCCATCAACACATGGAATGTGTGTTGGCTCATTCACTAATTGCGCAAATAGCTCAGCATACTGGCCCTCTGTAGTTGTATGGTCTGAATGGTGAAGCCAAGAACAGTTGTGAACATTGAAATCACCAGCAACAACAATTTCACTGTTCGGGCAACTATCTATAATCTTCGTTATGGAGTCAGAAAGAAAATCGAAGCCCGCTAGGGTTTTATCCTTTCCGGTATTTGGACTTCTATAAAGAAACCCGAAATGCAAGGGGTGTGTCCTGATTCTGAATTTAACCCAGAGACAGCTAAATTCAGGATCATTCATAGCCAATGATTGCTGGCATTGGTACACAACTTCATTGCGAATATAAATTGCAAGACCCCGGTGAAAATTAAATAGCGATAGTAGGTGATACCCAGGTAACTGAAAACTCTGTGGATCAGCGTCCTCGGATACCTGAGTCTCACAAAAGGCTAAAATATCCGGCTTATGGAGACAAATGTGAGCATATACAGAGAAAAAATTCGCTCTCAGCCCACGAATGTTGCAGAAGTCAATTCTGAATTTTCCCGCCATGACAATGAAAGAAATTCAAATTTGTCTCTTTTAACTTTGTAGTTGTTTGCAGACACTGCTAAAACAAAACGGCAGCAGCAGCTTTCTTCCCCAATTACTCAAAATAGAAGAAGCTATCAATACAATTAAAACGAAGCACCTTAAAACATTGGATAACGCATCAGACCACAAGGCCACCAAATTTTAATATGCCTAACTGAACAAACTCAAATTAATAAACAAATTGGCAACAAATAAATCTTGGCATCTTTGAACAGAAATAGACAGACGAAAATTGACGAATATGTTGAAGTGATGGAAATGGGCTTTCAAGATGCAATGAGCATTCCATACCATTATTTTTTTTACCAGCTTGAGAAAATATTTTCAATGTAGAGGTACAAAACTTTGAAAAGACTGGACGTTTTGAAATATTTTCAATTCAGATTTGGAGGCAAGTGCTAAGCTGACGCCCTTTAGAAGGCGCTTAACAATAGCTGTAAGCTTCGAAATCCGGCAAGGCTTTTAACACTGTTTCACGTGTTGGGAGTGTAATCAAAACCATGAGTGGATACCTAAATTAATAAAGACCTTGAACTTTCATTGTTCAAATGCGGAATTGTGAAGCAATGCACGTATGAACATGCTTGCTAGACTAGGCCGTAACATATCAATCGATCGTTGTTACACTCGCCCAAGAAGAAGAAGAGATATTGTTCCCATTGTGGAAAAGCAGAGAGAAGAATTGTTACGTTTGAAGGCGATGGTAGACTGATACTTATTGCTACTTCAATACTTTTGAAGATATAATAATTATTTTTTAAAAAATAATTTCAATTAATTGTAGTATTGGGAGTTTCATTTGGATTTCGTAAATTTTGTCTGCTTTGCAATTATTGCGAAAACCGTTTGGGGTTATTACTTTATTTTGAAAGTTTTTGCAGATACTGCTTAAATAAAATAAAAGCAACAATTTCGGCCGTTTCCTACAGATTTAAGAATGCTTTTGCTGCTTGTCATTCTTATAATAAAATTTATTCTAATAAAAGCAAGCCACTACATTTCTCAAGTTTCTAAAATTATTTTTAAACATTTTTTTACCTTTCTTATCGGGCAATTAAGTATTTACGTTGTGGGGGTTGTGATTTAGACAGCAAATACATTAGTTATTTGTTGGTATTTGAATTCGATAAAGCAAAACTTACAAAGTAAATATTTAAAAAATAAAACGTAACATCTATCTTTTATTTTCAGTTTTTTTTTTCACTAACATAAGTAAACCATTGATTTTAAAAATAAATTAATTTTAACACAACAATAATTTTATTTCAAGAAACTTGATTTCAAATGATTTTTGTACAGATTTAATATCACTAAAATTTTAAAAAGGACTTTTGTTTTATTAATGGTAAAGAAATAGAAATTATAACAAACAATAAAATCGAATATCTTGATTCTCTGTAATATACTATGCAGTGACCAGAAGTGTTTTCTTCCAACGCCTTGCACAGCAAAGCATTAACGTGGAAAAAATAAAATAATCTTCTGGTATAGATAGATATAAGAAAAATAAGTTTAATTTTATCTATTTATTCTTTTTAAAAATTAATCACATATATAATGTGAGTTAAATAGAAATAAAATAAATGCAAATGAATATAAAACCCAATAACAAAAATTAATTCTTAAAAAAAGATGTAATTGTTTTACCTCCAAAATTAAGTAACATCACTATGCTGCAATTTAATATTAACTAATGCCATTTATATAAGAGTTGAGCTTCGATAATTATCAAAATCACGTAGTAAAAAAACACTTTAATAACTTGTTATCTTTGCAGTGGATGTGAATCTAAAAACACTATTTATAAGAACAAAGAATGTTATGGAGAGATTACAAGGTTGTTTAAACTTTAATACTTTTTCTCATACAAATTTATAGCATAATAATGACGACGAAGAGCGACACCTAAATCAGCAAATGGAAGAAAATAATGCTTTGCAAAACTTTAACAATTTTTTTCCAAATTTATGCTGCATATAAAAGAGGATATTAAATAAAATAATGAAAGTTGTATTAAATGTTGGCTAATTGTAAACATTATATTAAAATTGTAGACAACTGTTATCTCCTCGGTTGCCTCTAATAAATTGCAATAAAATATAACCGCACCAACATTTTATAATTTCCAGATGTTCTTTTTTGCAAGAAGATTATAAGAATTTTAGATCTTAGAATGAAAGCAGTTTTGCATTTGTACAATGAATAAATAAGTTTTAAACATATAAATAGCCGAGCATGGATGTCATCAATATCCTTATAGCTTATATATACTTCCAAAACCAATTTTGTCTTAATATGCTCAATAATAATAAGATAACTTCTTTGAAAATTTTGTTAATTCTGTAAACATAAACATATAGCGGGAATAGTTTTGTGTAAGAAAATTCTACTGAAATACAAGATACAATTATTTTAATAGATAAAAAAATAAGAGATCTAAATATAGAAAGATTCAACTTTAAAAGTTATCTGATCAAGATAAAATCGAATTACATTATATTTTACATACTTACTGAGATTATATAGATTAAGATAAGTATATAATCTGAAATGTGTTTGAATGTAATACTTTTCTCCTTAAATTAGTCTTAGTACTATACTCTTAGCAGTATTGTTATTAAGTTAATGATTAATAAATTAGTTTAAGACAAACCTTAAACTTACGTGTTTATTTGTCGAATACATATTAATTGGCATTAGAGGATGGGATGACACCGATTTTAATACCTCAATTCCGTTCAAGCAAAAAAATTGTTTAAAATAGTCTAAACTAAACGCTGCTCCATTATCACTAACAAGAGTCGTAGGCAATCTAAAAATTACAAACACCTTTTTCAGCTCTTAACGTAGAGTTTTAGCGTCTGTCTTCTTTAAGCTCAAAAATTCAATCCATTTGGAAAACACGTCAAATAAAACTATATTGTTATACTCCCAATTTTACAAAAATCTATATAGATTCTCTCGAAAGGATAAGTAGATTGTTTCCATGTTGTTAAATTAGGTTTTTTTGATTTTTCGACATTTTGGCAAGGACCACAACTCTTGGCAAAATCTTCAATATATCTGTCAATGCCAAACCACCATACAAAGGTACGTACAATACTTTTAGTTCGGACTATGCCCGTAAGCTCTTCGTCTAACAGTTTTAATATACTACATATCACGCACTTTGGCATGACTAATCTTTTTGCATAAAACACCCATTTTCTTTACACACCCATGCATTACATTTGCTATAAAAAGGTTTTATAACCTCAGTAATGTATTAAGGCCATTAACATAACCATAAAACTGGCTACCATAGTCATTAACCTATTCAAATAGCATCATTCAGCATTTAAATCTTTAAAACATCTAGTTTTATGGGAAAGTTTTATGTGTTTTTTACTCATTTCTTCTACTTCGGTAGAATCTTGACCGTCTGCGTATTCCATCTATAAATATTTTCTATAACATATTAAATACTCAAACATTGATAAAATTATTGCCCAAGCCTGCAATCTATTTGCTGCGACGGCGGGTGCATCTTTTTATCGACAAAAATAGCTCGTAAGGGTTAATGATCAGAGTGAATAGTGAACTGACGCCCATAAATATATTTGTGAAATTTATTTACTGCAAAAATTATAGCCAACGCTTCGCTATGAATTTCGTTCCGCCCTAGACAGAGTACTAACAGAGTCTTTTTATTATTAGTCTTAAGATTACTCTTAGTATTATACACGTAGTATAATACTCTTAGAAGTATTACTACCAAGTTATTGATTAATTAATTAGTTTAAGACAATTATATATATATTGCTAAAATTTACATAGTGGGGTACCCTACGTAAGTAAGTCCACCCCACCATTGGAGGATTAATTCAAAATAAACAGATTAATTGAGAATTATATTGAATACATTATGATATTGTTTCCAATGGCAGCCTTAATAGAAATTACACTCGTATTTGAATTCAATTTTTTTTACTTAATTAATTTTTAGTTGATTTTTTATAATTCTATTCAGTTTTCTTTTAGAATTAAGCTCTTGCAGTTTCAAGCGAAAATTTTTAGGAAAAATCGCTGATAATCTAGTGATATGATTTTCTCACAGTAACCAATTTAGCCTTCCTTTTAAGGATTGATATTTTATGCGAACACTTCAAAATTATGTTTTTTAGGAAAAAAAATTATATTTGTTAAAAATCTGAAATCAAACAGAACGAAGTCATCGTTAACTATGCAATCTATATTCTATTTAGTGGCAAAACATGATTTCAATTAAAGCATTTTGAAATTAAGGAGTTACCATTTTCTTGTCGAAAACAAAGGCAGTCCCAATTTATAACTCCTTTGAAAATGAGTGACTTAAGTTAAATAATTCCACTACTTTTTATTTCAACTGTATTTCGTTCGTACAACAGTTTTGTTGGAGAATCAAAAAGTCGCCATTAAAAAAAAGAGTGACAATTTTTATAATATAAATTAAATAAAATCTTAAGGGCATTATTAATCAAAAACTAAATATGAAAATAAAATAGCAATAATAATTTTGTACTAAAAAATAAAAATAAAAAAGACATTTGCATGAATATTTTTTATTGTATTTAAACAGGACACACCTAAATATGTGAAAACAAAATTTCAAAAATACGGGCAAAATGTGCAAGCCCAATACAGAATTTACACACACTCATGCTCATTTTTTATCCTTAAAAGCATATATGACTTATTTAAGAAAAAAGTGCATTCATGTCAAAAATATAAATATGAATTTGTTGCTATACATATATGACGACGCACATATAAACTGCACAAAGAGAAGTGCATTTTAACAGTTTGAAAAAATGGAAAATATATCAGAATGTAAAACTATAGTGTGTCTGTGAAAAACTTTTTATTTCGGAATTATTATAAGAATATTATTGTTGTTTCGTGTTTCATACGTAACAAAACACACACACACACATACAATTATTAAAATGAAAAAAACATTGAAGGCAAATATTTTTATTAAAAATTCAACAGCACACATTTCAGCATTTATTTTATTAATACAAAAACAGTGAATATGAGCAAATAATAGAAAAGTATCTATGTTGTGCTAATTTCGTAACAAATAAAATGTTGTGCATATGAGCTTAATGACTCCCGAAAGTCTGTCTGCCAATGACAGCTAATAAAAATATCACAGTTTTCTGCAACAATAAAACAAAAAACAAATTTTGTTCAAAAACAGCATTGCAGCGAGTTTAAGTAAAGATGATGAAACTGCAAAAAGAATAGGGAAAAAATTAAAGCAAAAAAATTTTTTCAAAACTAAAAATAAATAACTTGATTATTATTTTTATTCGAACTTTTTTATTTTAATTAAATATGTACTAATCTTTTAAAAGATCTTTTTAATTAAATTTTTACGATTTATTTTTTCAATATTCCGCTTTCCTATAGAAAGCTTCTTTCTTTATAATTTTTGTTATTAAAATATAAATTTCCTAAAGAAGCTTTACATAGGAAAGTGAAATATTAAAAAAAAAAATCGTACAAACATTTTTTTAAGTAAAAATCTTCTACTAAAATAATAGCATAAAGTGTCAAGAAAATTTAATAATTGTCAAAAACAATCGCAAACCACAATTGTTAGATTTAGCTCTTTTTTTCTTTTTGAAAACAGACTTTATTTAACTCCATACGTTCATCTAGCAGATCTTAGAAAAGTAGCATTTCTTGAAATGAGAAAAGCCGCCAGAATTCAAATAAATGCAATAAAGTTCCAAAGTTTGGAAACTCAAGTCTTGATTTTTTGTCATCGAATCTGTACAAGAGTGCTTTACACTTCCTAACTCACTGCCCGATTAGAAAAAATAAAAGAAAATAATTAACAGTAAAAAAAGTAAACAACCCTCTGTGTGTTTTACAAACTGCTTATAAGAAATTCTACCAAATTAGTTAACAACAGAAAACAAAAACAACTAACACAAAACAAACCACGCACAAAATTTAACATTCAAAATCTTCTGATCCTCATCTTCTTTTATTCACTTGTACATCAGGTTTTCATTTGATTGTTATTTTTGCAAATAAATAAAAAATATAAAATCTGAGCCAAATAATTAATAAAAAATATTTTATTTTGATGTGAATTTCATACTGCAATCTTGTATTTGAGCCTGTACTTTGGATTCTATTTGACATTTATTGACAATTAAATGAGTTTCCAGAAAAAAATGATGTTACTAAAATATTTTGATATTTGCAGGCAATGAACTATTCCCCAAAGCTCTGATATGTTATACTCTAGAAACAATATGGTAGACATATGAAAAAATTTTGGTCTATATTATTTTGTTTTACAAGAAAAATTTTTACTTCCACGAAAACCTTTCTATACAAATAATTAGGATTTATGAAAGATTTAAAATGGCCCAACTGAATTTTTCCAAAGGGAAAAATACGCAGCCTATTAAAACGTCGCAAAAGTTTACTGACGTTAATATATCCAAGACGTTAATATAGCCAACACTCAAAGCACAACCGAGAATACCTACAGAAAACATGAGACCCATTGTGAAATACAAACCTGCACCAGCAAATCACCTGACCTCAGCGATCTACTTAAAGAAAAGATAAATTTACAAAATATATACATTTACGATACACAAAACCTTGTCGAAAAACTTAAAGACACCAAGATAACCAAAAATTTAAAACTTGTTTCCTTTGACATCAAGGATGTATATACCTCAATAGCAAACCACAATTTATACGAAAATCAATACATTATCGACATTATGATATTGAAAAGACGATAACAAAGCAGAACTACCTTAGATGTAATAACCACTACTACAAATTTTCTAACGGATTCGGCATTGGAGACCAAACGAATAAATAATTACGTAGATGCATCCTCGAACAACACAACGCCAAACAAATTCAAAACAGACTTAAACACCACACATAATAATATTACATGCACAATAGAAAAAGAACAAGACAGAAATTTGCATTATCTCGACATCACAATAAGACGAGAAACTGACTGTTTAACATTTGACATCTATAGAAAACCAAATACGATGGACACTGCCATCCATATCACCTCGAACCACCCTACCCATCATAAAGTAGCAGTATTTAGACATATGATACACAGACTTAAGATAATACGAGAAAGAACTCTACACAATTTACATCATAGATAAAAATAACGGCCACAAACTTACTACTATCGACAAACTTCATAGGCAATGCAACACTAAAAACAGGAATAAAGAAGACAAAGACGGTACACTTTTACTTACACAAGACCAGAAATAGTTAATCTATATATTTCTCGTCCTGTGTAAGTATTTTCAACAAAGGTTTACTCACAGCATTAAGAAGCAGCACCATTCTGGAAATAATCTCAAGATAGAAACAACTGACAAATTAAGTTCCTGCAGAGTGTACAGATTTACTTGCACCTGCAAACATACTTATGTAGGACATATTGGACGAACACTAAAAACAAGATTTTTAGAACACATACGCTCACACAAGCGAAAAAGAGAAGACTCGAACCACTAAATCTACTCATATGCTCGAACAAGTGGAAAACACCCTCAGATATATTAAAAATTATTCCTGCATTAAATGACAGGTGGCGTGCATTCTACCTCAATGAGTAGATACGACCTTAATGAAAGAACTACCTAAGCCCGAACACTGACTTACCAGTACAGTTTAGAACTCAGCTTGAATATAATTACATCGACATTCATACCGCACAAACAGCCATCAAAGCCAGGAAGGAATTGCAACAATATTTAGGAAATGTTGCTCTTTTAAGCAAATTACATAGAATAGGTTATGTGAACAAAATTTTTCTAATTTCGAGCTGTAATGCTTTTTTCGGACCAGCACTCAGGGGATGGCTTCTACATATGCAATGCATTGTGCCAGAACTAGGAAATTACGTTATAGGGAGGAGGAATGAGGGAGTACTGTTTGTGGACATTCGATTTAAATTTTTCTACACTGAAAGGGAAAGACCTCTGGAGGGAATTTGTTCTGCATACAGACTGTTCTACTAAAAAATTAATTTTTCCTATAATGCATAGTGCGATTCATTGGCCAATCAACCGCAAATGAATGGGCCCTTAATTAAAAGCGTATTAAATTAAAAAAACGTGCGAGTAAGTTCATTTGAGCACTTACCATTGTAGTAACAACAAAACAGTGAAATACATACCCACATAACGTCGATGGTCTAGATTATCAAAAGAGTTGGATGACCTACTGTCTTCTGTAAGCCCCTTGGTTCTCTCTTGTACGGAGTCCAACAACTCCAAAATAGACTTTAGGTGATATAAATAGTACAAAGATCCTACAACGTTTTAGAAAACCGAGGCTCTTGAAAGCTTTTTGGGAAGTTTGAAAAATGTGTTTAGTCCATCAAACATCACATTGTATTTTCATGCCAAAAACATCAAGAACTTCCAATTCCTTAATATCTATATAATCCTTAGTAACAGATGCAGCATCATTTCCGAACACTCATTTATGCCTAAGCATGCAACATAATTTACGGTTTTACGGTTTTATAACTTTATAGTTTTGTAAGTGGTGCCCCGGTAGGCTAGTAGGTAGTGTACTAGCTTACCAGCCTTGGGGTTGTGGGTTCGATTCCCAACAGAGACTGTCGGTGGGGCTGCTCAGCGATGAAGCATAGTTACTGATCACTGTGCTGTCTTATACGGCAGTTAATTTCCGACTATCCTTCTACTTTCACCACCTGCTAAATTCTTTTCCTAAAGAATGTAGCACGGTACTTGACTAAATAGGCATTGGTGCCTGAAGTTCTACTTCTCTTTAAAACAAAAAAAAATATTAAGTCTTACGGGTATTAAAATCAATTCTTTTGGAAATTGTTGCGAGTTCGTGATTGAGCATATTATTAATATTTTACTTTTTGGAGCCCATTTCCAACTAATTCGGTCTAGTTTTAAATGAATACGAATAACAAATGGTGCTGTCATCTGCGAAAGAAAGATGACAGCACCATTTGAAAGTCTGATAAAGAAGGTCATTTAGAAAAAAACCTTGAACTCCTTTGATAAAATGCCCTCTATAACAATTCGTATAATGCGATTCCCGAGAAAATTCAATACAAATCTAGAGAAATGGTCCACGACACCAAAATCAACAAATTTTTACAGAAGTGCATCATGCAACCGCTCTCTTAATACTGTCTATCGCTAAGAGAGCTATTAGACTACAGGTACCTCACAAGATGAAAATTAATCAAACTTTCCATAACCATAATACTATATTAAATATCGTATAATAAAACATCATTTATAGACTTTTATCAGCGTTGTTTTTTTCTGCTAACAATTTTTATTTACATGAAGAGTGAAAGCATAAAAACCAAATGTTGCATTACGTGAGACATTCTGGCAATCAAAATATTTCTTATTTGATGTATTTATAACAAAAGAAATTTTTAGAATTATTACACTTTTGAAATCAATTATTTTTTAACTCTGTAAAATCGGTTTTTAAATCTATTAAATATGTACTAAAATTTTAAACGGTCTTTTAAATTAAATTAAATTTTAACGATTTATTTTTTTCAGGAAATTATTTTTTTTTATTGTTTTTTTTTTTTTTTTTTGATAAAAAAATAAAAAATAATTTCCTGAAGTAACTTTCCACAGGAGAGCGAAATATTGAAAAAAATAAATTGTTAAAATTTAATTTAAAAGACAGTTTAAGAGATTAGTACATATTTAATAAAAATAAAAACAGGTCGAATAAAACTGAAAATATTTTTTAAATCGTTAATAAATTACCCAAAAAATAACAGAAAAGTTTCCAAGATATTTTTATAAAATAAAAAAAAAATGCTTAAATTAATTAATAAAGCATGTATGTTATAAATTAAGTAAATTAATAAAAGTTTGTTTATTTTTTTATAAATAATTTATAAAATAAATTTACTTGCTCGTAGAAAATATTTGTGGTTTTACTAACGATCCATACATTAGTATAAATTACGACTAAATACATGTGATTAATTGTAAAGAGAAGTCAGATAAATACTGATTAAGTGCAACTAATGCATTTTCGATGCTGCTTCATTCTAATTTTTAGCTTTCTTCTTTCATTTTATTTTCGTGTTAGTTCAACATGATAAAAAAATAAAACAAAAGAATAATCACTTTAAAATAACTAGAAGCATGTTGATTCAACATTTCAATTTCTTTTGAATTCAAGGGAGCCACACGTTGCAACGATATTACATCTATTTAATTAATATTGCAACCATGACAAAAACGCGAGTTTCATATAAAATGAATATTATTTTAATATAGAAATAACAGCAAATTCACTTAAAATTTAATGGTAATGTTGCAAATAACATGAAATTCCATTGTATTTAATCAATTTTGCATAAATTGAAAACCTTTTTTAGTATGTTCCCGCTATCAGTTGCTAAAGAAATTTCCTTCAACTTCCTTCGAACTTTATATGAAAAATACACCATTAAATTACTGCATTTAATGGATTTCTATGTATATAAAATAAAGTACCGATCAATTAAAACACGACATAATAAAGTCAATGAGCTTGCGGAACGCAGAAGTTCAAAATCTATCTCAATATGTATACTAAAATATTAAGAAAAAAAATACATACATAAGTAGATCACTTTCCTAAATTATTAAAGTTTAATAGCTTATTTTATTTGAAAGATAATTTCCAGGCATTATAATTTAAATATGACTTCTAGTAAATAGCCGCCTCAGATGTATTTTAATCTAAAATTTCAATTGTTTCGGGCTTATCAGCGTAGACTACCGATTTCACATATCCCCACAAAAATAGTATAGCGGCGTTAAATCGCACGGACAATTCACGGGTCCGTAACATAAAACTATGCGGTTACTAGAGCTTAATTCGATAAATCAATTGTAACATGAGCTGTGTGACATTTACAAACACTACAAAACATTCAATGTTTTTTGTTGTTTTGAAATGTTTTGTAGTGTTTGTATGGAAGTGCCTTTGAGTCTTGCTGTCTATGCTATGTTGATTTTATGAAAAATTCTCATAGAATCAGTTTGGCTTTGGATATAAGACTCTTAAGTTTTTCTATACAATATTGGGGTAAAATTCACTGATGAACTACTTGAGCAATAGTGAAATTAAAATATGGATGTGCTCTCCCCCATTACAATACATTTCAAATATTTTTATTTTAATTTTTATTTGAATAAATGTTTTATGAGAATATCATAAGATGTTTATTTCTTAATAAAAATTTTTGTAATAAATATTTTGTGAGAATATCATCAAATATTTATTTAAAGGAATCAAGCACGAAATAAAATTACTTATATTAAAAATTATTTCGAATAATTATAAATAACTTAATTAATAATTATATAATTATAATAATATAATTATAAAATTATAATTATAATAACTATATTCGAACTATTTAAAATAGTATACTCGTATTGTATCTGCACACAATTTTGTGTACACACAAACTCAAAAATTCCTATCCTTTTTTTAGAATAAAAACATTTAACCTCAGCCTCCAGAATTCAAATATCTGATAGACGTTGGACGTTAAAAATCATACAGAAGCAAATTACGCTAAGAATAAACTGCAAACACTTCTTTATAAGGCATTGCCTCCGTATTAAATGTAGAACAAATTTAGAAAACCCCCCAAGTATGTGAAAAATAGACGAATATAAATACAGCCAAACCCGCTAACTTACAATATCTGGGTCGACAATGATTACATCCGACAAATATCGTTTCGAGAAATATCGTTTTCTTGCTCGAACATTAGGCAACTGTTTACAATATTAGTAAAAACTGTGCAAACGTGCTTTTTCTAAAACGCTGATTAGACTTTAGAGAAAAATAGTTAAATTCTAGATTCGTGCGAGTACACTTATCATTATTCGATTATAATCCAAGTGTCCTTAGTTATTTTTTACAATTTTTATTTAAATTTTATTGAATGTTTGATGTAAAACATGAAAATAACAATAAGTATTAAAATCTTAAACTAAAAAAATAGAGTTAATTTTGCCACTGCAAATATCAACACTGTGTTCGAGAAAAATATGATGTCTAAACGATTAGATCAAGAGTTTGCATCCTCTTGAAACGGTTATGACCCTCAAATTGGGGCAAGTTTCTCGCCAAGGGATTGGGATAAGTAATCAGGTTTACCGTGTAAGAAAATGTTGCATTCTGTATTACCTCTCGGGTAGTGGGAACCTTGATGTCGCTATGGATGGTTTTGTTTTTGATATACCATGGAGCACGCTTTATTTACCTTAATAGTGTTGACTGCCTTCTTTGTAATTTTTCAACGCTCCGCTGTCCATATTGGTTTCATGACTGCCTTGTATAGGAGCACATTAAGATCTAAGTCTAAAGATAACATGGCCAGTCTAGTGGGACTCTTTTTAATTTAAGCTGGATTATTTTTGCAGGGATATGATGACTCCACGTAAGACGTCGGTCGAGGTGAATACCAAGGTACTTAATATGGTCTTGTTCCGAAATTTTTACGCCGTATATGGTTAAAGGTAGACAATGTTCCCTCCTTAAAGTAAAATTAATATGAGCACATTTACTAGCATTAACTTGAATCTTCCATTTTTCTAACCATTTTTCCACCTCCACGATAGCAATTGGAGCCGTGTTGATGCGGCTGCAGGATTTTCATGAATGCATAAAAATGGTGTATCATCTGCGAAGGTTGATGTATCAGACAGCAGGCTTGTTGGCATGTCTGCGGTAAATAATATATACAGGAAGGGTCCTAGTATACTTTCCCGCGGACTTCGGCAAAAATACTTTTCCGAGAAGAGATAACATCCTTCTATCGTATTACAAAAGATCTATTTTCTAACTAGCTTTTGAGCAGCTTGTGAACGGTAGCAGGTAAACAACTTTATAAATCAAGCCATCATGCTTCCAATGCTGGTGAGATGTTAGCGAAGAGGACATTGCATTACTTTTTTATCTCGAAAGCCTCTCGAATCAAGTTTGGTATTCTATAAACTTGTGGTGTTATGCTGTTTTCTGAAACCGAATTGATGATTAGGAATAAATAATGGTTCTATGTTCCACTTCTCGCCGGAATCTGTCAAGAAACATTCTTTCAAATAACTTTGATAGAATGGGTAGTAAACTTAGTAGGCGGTACGACGTTACTTGAGTGGTGTCTTTGCCCGGTTCATTCATTAGTATTTCCGATATTGTCCATGTTGCGGGAAATGAACCAACTTGTAGAATAGACTTAAATATAAACAACACAATTCGTACAGCAAAATATGGTAATTCTCTAATCATTGTGGCGGTGATTTTATCCCATCCGGAAGCTTTTTTTGCATTCAGGTTTCTAATAGCTATTATCAAGTAGAGGATTAGGAATTCAAGAGGGGACAGTACCGATTTATCAATTAAAAATAAAAAACGTGAATCATTTGGGGTGAAAACTTTTTCAAAATGATTAGCGAAAGCTTCAACCTTTTCATTTGTATTTCTCGCCCAGTCGCCGTTCTGTTACCGAATGGGAGCATCATATACCGTCGGTCTGTGCATGTTTTTAACGGCACTCCATTAGCTATAATCCGTCTTTTTAGTTGCGTCTAATTGCAGTAGATAATTTTTGAGACCAGACTCATTTTCCTCCTTTTTAGCCTTGTGTAGTACTCTCTGGCACTGGCTGAGTTGAATTTTTTCGCATATGAGCAATTCTATATGGCTGGGACAGGTCATGTACTTTAGTTTTGTTGGTAAACGAGAAGTTGGTGTAGATACTTAAGCTGCTGCTGTCATAATATCTGTAGGGACCCAAAGTCACATACATTCTACTCTTAAGCCAATTTGTCCGCCTATTTGGAAAACAAAAATCATTTTGCTCCTGGCTACCTGGATTTTCAATCAATGACAATATCGTGGGCTAATGATCAGAATAAAGATCTAACGAAGGAACGAATGAAATACTTTCACGTTTTATACCTTTAAAGACACCAAAATCTATGACATATCGTATTTTGTGCGATCTGTGAGGCAGTATGTTGGTTGACACGAAGACATAGCATTCATCCTGTAGGGCGATATTGCATCAAATAATTACCCCCATCTTGGTGTAAGAAGACGCGAGTCCCAGAACGTGTTTTTCGCGTTGTAGTCACCGGTTGCAACGAATTTTAAAATATTCGTGAAAGCGCTCTTTACTAATGTTGTGCTTAGTAGGACAATATACTGCTGAAATACTGGTACCACTTTTAGAAATATTTATGGATGTAGCCTGAATATTATCTTTTCCATATTCTGGCACAGGAAAAAACTTTATGGCTTCGTGTCATTACATTAACTTAAGAAAAAGTTTATAAGATTATTTTTGTTCCTTAAATAGAAGAGAGAGAGAGAGAAATATTGTAAAGAATTGTTTACATATATTTCAAGGTCAAAATGAAAAAGATATACAAAGTTTGTTTATTCGTTTTAGGAATTGTCAGAGTAAAGGCCTGGGTTTTCTTCACGGTTTCTTTGTTAAGATTTACATTGTCAAATTTGTGTTCCATTAGCATTTTTGGTTTTAGTTGTTTGTATTAAAACTCTTTAATTCAACGATACATATTTTCTTAGCTACAGTTTTTAGAAACAAACAAATCATTCTTTAAAGGCTGTAGTATTTGGCATAAAAAATACAACGGTCCATGGTAAAATTTTTACTTAAAATGATTCTTAACAGAATTAAATGAGTATTTTATTCACAGGCGGTGTGGTTTTTCCAAGATAAAGGTTAAGTATACTGCCCATAATAGGTAGTCTTTAACATACTTTAAAGAAATGTTCTTTTATTAAGGTCTAGTTATTATCCACCTTTAGTTAATAGGACACTTTTCTTTGAAAAGTTTTAAAACTTTCACGTTATTCACTTGAGTTTCTTTTACATTGGCCCACTGTTTAAACAATTGTTTTATAATTTGCAGCACATAACATCAACATTTCGAGATTTTTTTTAGTCTCAAGCCCCCTAAAGTATCGAACCCCTAATAATGCAAAAAACAACAAAATTACCAATTTTCAGGCATCAAGTGTAAGGATCACATAAAATGAAGCAAGTAAACCAAAAACATAAACATTTTAAACAACCTAAAGTCATTTTAAATATGTTGCCATAGATAATTCACAAAAACCCCACCCTATAAATCTCTCAAGACACATGCTACTTAGAATGAATAGACATACTCGTACACGATTGCAGATAAATTTGCGAGAACTCGTAACAATGCATGAGTTGATATAAATATTTTTTTTGAAAAGTGCAATCAATAATGAATATGAATTTCAATATACGGATGGATGAATTATTGGTAGAATGAACACATATATGCACTGTGAACAGCAAATAGGGATCATTGAAACTGTGTGTATGAGTGTCTCTTGCAAACAGTATAGTGATTTAGCCATTTCAAGTTTTTGTAGACGTGTGTGTTTTGTGTAATGTTTTCAAAGTAAATATGGGCAGGCACGTATGAATATATGTATGGTAGGTATATATGCATTACAGATATGTTTATGTAAGTATATACATTCATACATATGTATGTATGTTTTATTGTTTGCATGTAAATTTTAACATATTTGAAGTCAAATTCCCGGTACAATATTAGTATGCTGTTGCAGCAAATGCCATGCAAACAACTGTAGGTCATGAACAACAGCAACAAATAAATACAATAACAAGAATTAGGAATAAAACCGAAAAAAATAAAAATGTAAAATCATAATATAGATACAAACGTTGAATTTTGCATTACAGTACGAGAAATCAAAAGAGAATAAAGGAACAATATTTTTGTTTGGTGTTACTGACAAATCATAATACTCGCACATACTCCTTTTGATAAAATTTTTTACTATCTTTTTGTTGTTGTTATATAAAGAAGATATACGATCAAAATACGCAGCCAACATTATGGAAGTATGTGTGAAAACATATTAGCATAATACATATGTATGTATGGTAAGTGAATGGTAATTAAAGAACAATACGAAATTTTGACGGAAACCGCCAAAATGAAAAAATATAAATGTACCAGGTACGAATTTTAGGGCAAAGCTTACGCAGGGGAATATGCATGAGATTATGAGGAAAGCTAGTTTATTATTAATATCCAAGCTGTAGTATATGTTAGATTAACTGATTTTAAATCTTACATGTAAGCATTTTTCAATTAACAATGAAAGTTCAATAAAAGTACTTTTTGATTAATAATAAAAAATTAAATCTTCGTTATTGATAAAACCAAATTTTTTAGTTATCGGGTTTGAACCCAATTGCTTGCATTTTTATATTCATATTTTTAGATTAACGAAGAGTGATGTTTACAAAACATCCATAAACGATTACTCTTTTATTTTTATTTCCTTTTTAAAATACAGCATTTCAATCCTGTTTAGACTGGTTTAAGAATGTACGATGATAAGAATGCCCAGAATGTATTTTAAATGTTGTTACGCTTATTCCTTTAACGTTTTGTTGTATTGAGTTCTTTTATTGCAAAATAATAACACAACACATTAAAGTTTTTATATTAAATTACACTGGTTAGTCACTTTAATGCACACAAAAATACACGAGGGTAACTTTATCACTGTGACGTTTAAAATATGCTTTATAATTTTCATGTCTTTATTCAACTAAGTTTGTACTTGAACTCTGGTGGTGCTTATATATATGTTTTGAGCGATTCTTAGAATATTTGACTTTAACATCGTCAAATATTATTGTTATCATAATTCAGAGTAGGCTGTGCGTTTCTTTTCTGCGGTCGTTGGTTTTGTTTCTGTTATTTAGCTTTTTTCCTGGAAATTTTAATAAGCATATTATTGTTCCCTTGTATGCATATTCTTTTTTTAGAAGCTGTGTAATTTTTAAATAGGCACAATAAGTCATTTCGTTTACTTTTTACTAATAATTATTTTCTTTTAAAACTTAAACAAAACATCTTCGCAACAAATTATGAATGTTTTTAGAAAAATCTTATAGAAAAAAGCTATGGATTATAAAATGAATCATATTCGTTGAATGTGGATTAAATACAAATCGGATATGAAATTTGTTTTTAATTTTTTTTATTAGTAGAATATTTTAATATTTTACCAATACTTTCTTCAACATTTTTAATGCTTTGCCAGTCAAACTGTACAGAGCTAATGAAATTAGAAATGGATTCTTAAAGTACACACAAGAAATATAAGTGCACTGTTTTGAATGAAGCCAGCCTTATATACTGTACCCTTAAAAGTCATGAAAAATAAACTTACACTTGCTTCAAAAAAAGTCCCACAAAACGAAAGTGCACAAAATTACTGACATTGTACAAAACAAAAATTTTCATCTCATTTATTTTATTCTAGAAAATAAAAAAAAGTAAATTTGATTGCGAAGCTAAAAGTCAAAGTACACTGCTCCTATTGCTATATTAAATATTCTTCAATTCCATATTAAGAGCAGCTGAGAGCCATTACTTTAAAAAAATTATTTTTTTTTTTTCAGAAACTCTTTGAGGGTGCTTTGCCCTTGTCTTTGTGTCACAAGAATTGTAAACCATAATATTTAGACACTTGAAGTTTTACGTTAACATGATTATTATGGCCGCTAAAACGTCGAATAGAAAATTTAAGTTGGAGCTTAAACGGTTGTGATTTTAATGCATTAAATTTAAAGCTAGCAGGCCAGAGTGAAGAATCACTACAACTTAAAATTTAAAAGTTATCCCTAAGTAGAATTTATTTGGCATATATTATCTTAGCTTCTCTAGCTTTTTAATCAAATAGTAAACACTTAAAGAAAATACGCACATTTTACGTGTTTAGGATAAAGTTCAATGCAAAAAAGCCTCATGAAAACTAATAGGAAAGAGATACTTCACTGATAAAAAAAAAATACCAGAATAAGCAAAAAAATGATATTTGTTATTTATAATGATAGTTTATTATTTTTAATTTTAATATTAAAAATATTAAGCACACAATCTGAACATTTTAGAATTATTTATTTAGTGAACACAATAGAAAATGAAACAAACACAACATCGCACACTAGGGATTTCGCGGAAAAAAGGCATGCAATATGCAATGATATTTTGAAATTTTAGACTAAATGGTACAACCAAATCAGAAAGAAGTATTCCGATCTGACTGCTAGTTTTTTTTATAGCGGTCTCAAGCAGAGTACTTGTATGTTTTACTGAACCAACTTAATTTAAACCTAAGCATTTTGAAACGAATATTATTTTATTATGTGAGCTAACGTTTTTCTTTTTATTTTCTATTTAAAGCAGGATATTTCAGTATACTAAAATTGAAAAAAAAAAAAACTCTGCGCAGACTTAAGTTTTTTTTTTGTTTGTTTATTTTTATGAATATATAAAAAAATCCCTTTTTTCTCCAAACATTTAGATCTGCAATTTTAGCCATACATTCCCACAGTTGGAAATCACTACTAAATACATTGTTTCATATTTCTTTTAACATTTTTATTCAATTTCAAGTGCCACCATGTGCCACCTCTTAATTTGTTGCATTACACAGTACAACATTTTTCAGCTGATTGATTCGCAACACAATTCTGATAAGGCCCCTTTGTTTAACATAACTCAAGAACCACTAGTCGGATTTTACTTAAACAAATTTAAAAAAATCAAGAATTACAACGTTTACAACGTTTCGCTACATAAGCAACAGTTTCGAAGTTATAAATAAATGTATGAAGAAAAAAAAATATTTTCTGCCTAAAAAAATAAGTTTTTTTTTGTATTCATAAAAAATCCTACTACTTTCACGTAAATTCGTATAACCTATGAACAAAATGAGACATAACTCATGAAAATCGATGAACGCGTTTCGCTTTTATGAACAATATGAATTTAAAAAATTTGCTCGAGATATGCACAAATTTCTGACTCTCGTTTATATACGACATCAGTTGTACCACTTAAATTATCATTAAGTGATGGCATAAAGAACAATAGTAAACCTTCTTCCACACAGTATTGTAGAACACTACAGTTTTTGCATACGTTAAAGAGATACCTCAAGTTACACGAGAAGAAAAGGGGAGTTGATGAGGAGATATCTCAACTAAAAGAATTTGAGTTAACAGTAAATAATCGTAACTTTAAAGTAAAACATGTATTATATTTTACAGTGATTGACGGCAAGACAGTACAGTCAGTAACAGAAACACCAGCAACATCTTCTTGTTTTATTTGTGGAGCTACAACATCCAAGATGAATAAAATCGAAGAAGTTCTAGCTATGCCCGTAAATGAACAAGCACTCCAATTTGGTATGTCACTACTTCATGCGCGTATTAAGCGGATGGAGTTCCCTTTGCATGTAGCTTATAATATTGAATTTAAACGTGGAAGAGTCGACTCAAATACTCGTCCGATAAAAGAAGCCCGAAAATGTTTGATAAAGCGTGAACTTAAAGAGCAAATTGGAATACACGTTGATACTGGCTCTGGTACGACAAATTCAGGAAATACGTCACGAAGATTCTTTGCTAATCCTGTTTTCTAGATGAAAACATAATCAAGAGGTTTTCAATAATTCTCGAAACTATAACAATCGCCAAAATAGTAGATCCAAAACAATTTGGTGATTTTTGTTTGGTTTGGTGATTTTTGTTTGAAGATGGCAAAAGAGTTTGTTGCACTGTACGAGTGATTCATGGAAAAGATATAATTGAAAAGTGTATTTTTCCTGTGGGCCTACTATCTGAAGAGGCTCAGGAAAGTCGTAACAAAGACTATAAAAAATATCACCTTAGACATTCCAGAAAATGCAGTCGAATTCCATGATCGAAGACATTATGCACCGAATGATGGTAACATCAGATCCCATGATTTCACAATTGACGCTATCATTTAGCCAGAAAAAGCATAGTGTTATAAGCGACGAAGTTAAGGCTCTTTTAGAATAATAAATTAAAAACAGATTTTAAAGAAATAATAAATTAAAAATTAAAAAAAAATCATTTAAATTTTTTTGTTAATTATGGCTTTGCAGGTAACGATCGACATTTCTCTAACTTTCTTTATTTTGATTACTTTTGTGTATTACTATATAAATAAAACTAAATTTGTGATGAAATCACTACATTTTTTGACAAATATATTTTTTCCTCACCTCCAGTGTGCAACAAAAATTGACGCAAATACAGCGTTCAGTGAATGATTCGAATGTCTTTTCGGCAAACATGGCTTAATCGGAATGTTTAGATTAATTTTAGATTCTCACTCGTTGCAGTGTACCCGGGGGCACATTGATATGTTTTGATGGAAATCCACAGTAATTGCATGTGTCCACGGAGGTAAAACGGGAGCCCAGACCTCTGAAGGCTGGCAGGGAGTCAACTGGAAGCTCCACGTTATTTTCATGGGAATCAGTAAGCCCCAGAGTTTAGCTAATTGGTTGTTCTTTGTCTGATTATTGAGGTAGGTAGGCCCATCGGGAGTATCGTGGTGGTTGTGTTTTCTCACCGTTCATGAATTTTTATTAAGGAGCCAGGATCATCCCACCTTTACTGAAAACATTGGGTGATCCGAATCCAGTGAGCCTGCTCGCCTTGGGTTCTGAACAGGAGTTGGTTATTCTCCAGCTCTTCAGCAAAAAGTGGTGGTTGGCGACCCTGCTGCGAAACCTCTGAAATTATAACCACGAATAACTTGTTGCTAGAAATTAGTCTTCGGCTACTTAAGGCGCGTCGCACGCATCATATCGCCCACCGTCGAGTTATGGCATACACACGCTACGTACCAACGTAACTCATATCACGCATGTACCTACATGCTAACCACTAAATAACTGTTTTGTCAATAACTAAAAAGGCTCTTCAGATAATCTTTTACAATTTGGAGATGATAATTTAAAGAAACAAATATAGAGAATAATTTCCTCAATTCGTTTGGTAATTAAATAATATTTTCAGCGTACACAACCAAAAAATGTTTATGACAGATGTAGGGTCTTAAAGATTCTGGATTAATTTGTGCTAAAAACAGTGAACACGAAAATGGTACTTTCATTTCATTTAATAAGTTAAGATATTGAAATATACCCCAAAATATAAAGTGAATAAATAGTATTTATTTGTGTCGTAATAATTAATTATAAAACTAAAATATTTCTTTTTTATAGGGTTTTCTTTTAGTTCAAATATCGAATAATCGAATATGGAAAAAACAAAATAATGAAATCTACCAAAAAAGCATAAAACAAGCATTTAATTTAATTCTTAAATTATTAACTCCGAATAAACTCTTTTATTGAATTAAATATATTATTTAATTGGGCTAAAGGCACTTTTATCATTTAAATAATTCTTATTTTATGCATTAATAAAATGGATAAACAAGTTTAAATTAATTTTATTTTTTCATTTTTATATTTCTTTGCTTCTTGCATTTTTTTATAATCGCATTTTAATTTTTTTTTGTTTTTTTGTTTTCATGAAAAGTTTTAGAGTTCAAATTTCTTTTTACTATGTTGGCAATAGCAGTGGCATTAAACTAATCCTACGATCGCCACACTTAAATGAACACTGTTTTAATCATTACCACCACCTCCTAAAGCACTACTAACAACAAACAAAAACAAACCGTAAATTTTTACAACATTTTGCTTGATGTTGTAAAATATATGTTCGGTTGGGTTCAATGCAATGTTTTTAGATTTTAGAAATTTTCTTTAAACTTTAACTACTTTTGTAACTTTTAGTCGTACTTACTTTTTGAAAGCGATTGTTGCTGTTCTAGCAAATATAGGATTTGTTGCTGTTGTAAATGAAGTTGTTGTCCTTGTTGCATATTAGCCATGTTTTTATTGGATTTTATAGAAAATATTTTGGGTTTTTATGCATGTGTTGGTTGATATTTTTTACATTTTTTGTCAAAAATTTTTCTAATGTATTCGTTAAAGAAAAAAAATATTTCTTCTTCTTCTTTTTATTCTATACTAAGCCTTTCCTAACCTTTTTTCAAAAGTTTTTTCTTCTTAAGACTCACTTGTTTTAGCTTATGCCACAAATTTAATATTTTTTTCTATTTTTTCTTCTTCAGGATTTTAAATTGATTGTAATCGTGTATCATCATGATGCAGAGGATTTTTGTTGCAAAGTTCTGCAAAAATAAAGAAAACAAAGCAAACATTTTATTTGATTCTGTTGTTGCAAGAAAAACCTTTCAGCTTCATATATTTATGCTATTGATTATAAAAAGCTAATAATATAGATAGCTATTGCATACGAAAAAAGTTAGTAAAAACTACATTTATAAAATAATTTAAAAAGTGAAATATTGTTATTTAGGACGCGATTTCGTTATTTCGTTATTTACTAAATTCTTTTTAATGTCTTTTGAAAATGTTATTTCATTTTAAAATTTTTTTCCAAAAACCGCCTTTTCTCTAGGGAAATAAAATATATCGGGGTTTTCAACAAAAAGTTTGTTTTTCAATTGTGGCAACACCAACAACATAATAGTTTTGACATAATAGTTTTTTAATGTAGTCGTAGGAGGATATTGCTACAATGAATTCAATTTTGCACGAAAATCGTATTCAAATAATTAGACTCCACTATGATAATGTTAGTCTGTTAAAGTGACATCTCGTGATATTTTCGGGCAATATAATTGTCCTTCTGAAACCGCTATTTTGAATTTAGTCATTAAATTTTAGTTGACAGACTCAATACAAAATGTGCAAACACCCACGAGTTTTCGACCGAGTGATCAAACGAAATTTGTCAATATCTCGACGTTCTCGTGCTACCACATGGCGAATTTTGCGTAAGAATTTGACTTTAAAGGTTCAACTGGTGCAGGAATTGAAGCCTACCGACCATTCACATCGTTGTAGATTCGAACAGCCGGCTGGTTTTTCTGTAAAAATCATTTTTCCAGACGAAGCCCATTTTCACTTGTCAACTAGTAAAATTGCCGTATATAGGTTTCTGAAACTCGTAGAACGATTATTAAGAAGTTTTTGCATGCTCAAGGTGTCACTGTATGGTGCGTTATATGATCTGGAGGCGTAATTAGGCCGTTTTTTTTTTGAAGATGAGGCTGGTAATACGGCAACGGTCAATGGATCACGCTATCACGAGATGCTAACAACTCAACCTTGGCCTATTATTAACGACGTGGATATCACTGACATGTGGTTTCAACAGGACGGTGCCACATGTCATAAAGCCAATGAAACGATCAATATATTGCAAACCAAATTTCCCGATCGCATGATTTTATGACAATCAGCAGTCAAGTGGGCAGCCAGATCGTGTGACTTTACACCACTGAATTATTTTTGTGGGTCTATGTTAAGGACAAAGTCTTTATGGAGCCAATTGAATCGATTTCAGCCTTAAAACTTAAAAGAAACAGGATCGCCATTTTGCCAAAAAGATATTAAAAACTTTGATAAAAGAATCGACTTCTATCAGCGTGGTGGGGGTAAACATTTGCCAGATATATATTTATTTTCTTTCATAATTACCAAACTTTCTCTTTATAATATAGTAAATATTTTTTTCGTGTTAATCAACATTTTTTGTTTTATTTTGGTTTAGAAAACAAACTTCTTATTAAAAAACAGTCGTTTACATTTTTTTAAAGCAAAAACTACTTCATTTGATCTAATTTTTCTCTAAGAAATTTGTTTAAACTTAGAAATCGCTAATCTAAGGATTCAATTTGCAAATCAGTCAAATCAGTCTATCACGATAATATATGTGAATGACAACAAACAATTTTCGCCCTTAAATGTCGCCTATTTAAACTTCTTCTTCTACTCATGTAAAATGTTCATGTTCATGTCTGCTTTTAAGCTTCACACTCTTGTCGTTCAATCTAATTCTCAAATGCTTTCACAAAGAATGAATCTAATTAAGAACATGATTTGTGTAGGTACTACATGATTAACTAAATTAATTGACTATAATAATGATGTAAAATGAATATTGCATTCGTTTATAATCGAGAACAAACGAATTACTATGAGTAGTAAAGTAGCGGTCAAGGTAATAGATTTTTTGAAGCCAAATGCACTGCGAAAACGGCAGAAGAGTGAAATAAATTTTTAAGGCTTTTTGGAGAACGCATAGATTTAATTACATTAACTACGAGTGCTTAAAAACAAACAATTATTTTGTGCTAGATTTTCTTAAACATAAATATTTTTCTAATAAAATAATTATAACTGAAAAACCTAAATGTATTAATGGCGTAAAATCCACTGATGATCTATATGAACAGTAGTAAAATGGCTTTTCCCACAGTAATACATTTCAGTTTGTGAATAATAAATATTTTATGTGTTCTCAAAAAAATAATTAAAAGAATCTAGCAAAATTAACGTAGATTAACTTACAAACTTTATGCTGTGAGTATTTTTGATTTATCGTTGCGAATAAAGATTAAATAAAAATTGTTTGAAGCTTTATGCATTGCTGTTAAGTTATTGTGCTTGAGGAAGGACATTCCAGGGACGCGATGCGTGTATGAAAAACTGACATTCAAATACAAGAGAATGGTATAAAGTAAATCCCTTAACTGATCTAGAAAATGTGATTTTCAATAAGATATTGTGGCATTACTGAAAGCATGATTTTATAAAGAAATAAAAGCACACGGATATTAAGGAGGTTGTTGAATGAAACTCCATATAGCTTCGAAGAAAATTGGGAAATATGATCATATCTTCTGAACATATATCATCATATTGTTGTATAAAACGTTTATCGCTCTTTTACAAGTAGAGTTACAGCCTGCAAAACGATTATAACCGTAGATTAACCCAGGAACAATTATGATTTTGCAGGAAGTTGCCTTATATTAAAAGGTGTATAGTGATGTGATGACATCTCAGCTTAGTGTAATTCCTAGCAACTAACAATTTTTGTCCAAGTAAGACCTTTATTGATTATTATTTCGAGGTTTTTGGCAACATTAACATTGGTAATGTGATTAATAGTGTTTTTACGATTTATAATACACTTTGACTTAAATATTTTGGTTTAAACAAAATCCATTAACAGTTGCCTAGGAATAAATTTTATTCAATTTCTCATTCAGTTTTGAAATATTTTTAGTACAGTATCTGCTCAAATGCTGCTCCACATCATCTACTTACACATGGACTTTGCAGTGCAAAAGTTGCCTACGTAAATTATTAGTGTAAATAGAAAAAAGAAGTGGTCTAAGGATTTAAAAAAAATTAAGAATATAAAATAAATCATTATTAGGCCATTTAAGCAAAGGAACGGCGTATAGTTCTGATAAAAAAGCATGAATATTAAAATTATAATTATTACTAGATTTAAATATTTTTATTTTTCCAGCACAGGCCTTCATTAAAGATCTTTAAAAATCTTACTTTACAGAGAGGTTAAGAAAAGTCGATCTATCGCCTCTTTTAGAAAATAATTTTTATTAAAATTTGAATATGTAAGCGTATTGGTTAAACCCCATAATCGTATTTAAATTAAAAAACAAAGTTAAGTGCCGTCGTAGCTGTATTGCTGATTTAAAAGCTACAAAAAAATTTTTCAAATAAATTGAATTTTTCTTCACCGAAATTAAATCAAAAAAATTTTAAATATAAATTCAATTTTACATATAAAATGCAAAAAATATAATTTTTTAGCCGATGGAAGGATTGCAAACCCATTTGCACATGTTCTTGCATATATATATATTGTGGGCTACCTATAGCTTATGTCTTCATGCCAATCAATGCTGTTTTTAAAATTTATAAACCTTGGAACCAGCAGCCTTATGAAAAGATCATTCATAACAGAAAATTAAAATAAAAAAAGCCGTTGTTTGTTTTCAGTAAACTTTACACAACTTTATTAATTTTATATATTCTTCAATTGTCCTGAAGCTGGTTACAATAAGCAGTAAACCTTAAAAATTACTGTTTTTTTCCAAAATATGCGTTCTCCGAAACACCCTATTTCATAACATAAAATAATTTTATTTTTCAATTATCGTCTCTTTGTTTAAAGTTATTTCTGTTAATAAAAAATGTTTTTACGACGACATTAAAAATCACTTTCTGGCACTTAAAATTAGTGACATTTATTATTATCATCTCCTAACTGTAAGTGGACATCTATTAGCGTTTTACTTCCATCACAATTGATTTCTTTTTTGAGTGGTGCTCGTTTTTACTTAAAGAAAGAAAAAATTAATGTTATCATAACGTTTTTTTAAGAGATTCTTTTTGTTTTTTATTAACTACTTTAGTTTCCCTTTTTTTTGGCGTTGAGATACTTCTGGCATTTCAGCATCATTTTGTTGTTTAACTTTTTTAAAAACTATTGAAATTGATTGTTGATTGCTCTTTTGCTTTTTTTCTTGCCAAACAAAAAAAGATTAATTAATAATATTATTTCAATGGAAGCAGCATTTGCAAACAAAATATATAGAAAAGAAATCAGCAAAACTTGCTTTTAAGATGTCTGTCTACGAATGCACTGGCTTTATAGACTTAGAAGTTACACACAAATTGAATTTTATTTTTTGCAAAATTTACAATGGGATCAAGAAATTGAAGTGGGATATAAGATAACTCGCAAGAATGAAAAAAGGAAAGAGGCTAAAAATAATTGAATAAGATTTTATATTCACATCCTTATTCTTTTTTCCAAAATCTAGCTTTAGATGTAAGAAATTAAATGCAACAATTTTTTTTGTATGCACAATAATACTTTATCGTGATCGAGGTAATGGCAGGATAAATTAGAGTTGTATCAGTCATGTAAAAAATTTATATTGGAAACATGCCTCTTCAGATGGAAATAAGTTGATTTGAATTATAACCAACTCTAGTGATATTTGTTTTTAAAGAGGTGTTAAAGTATTATTTTTATTTAAAATATCAATAGTTTTATTTTTATTCGACCTTTTTATTTTAATTAAATAACGATTTTATTTTTTCGATATTTCACTTTCCTATGGAAAGCTTCTTCAGGAAAAATTAATTTTAATTTGTTGTTGTTATTAACAAATTGAAAACAAATTTGTTTGAAAACATTTGAAAAAAAATAAATAAAATAATTTTCTTGATACATGCATACAAAATTAAAATTTCAAATATTTAAACATACAAAAACAATGAAACGGTAATGAAATAGCAAATTCTCTCTTATAAAATAATTATAACAAATTACCTGTCTTTTGAATTAAGTAATTCTGCGCTAAATTGTGTGTGTCTGTGTGTCTCCTGACATTTGGTACATTAACAATTTCTAACATTTCTAACATATAACGTCTCCTATAGTTTTTTCCTATATCTAATATTGATGCTTCATCAAACTTTGGATAGTGATTATATTTCTTACAATGTGAAGATAAGGATGTCTTCTGTGTTGAAATATTTCTATATTTTTGGTCACATCTATGACCAGCTAATCTTGTTTTAAGTTTATTCTTTGTTGTCCCAATATAAACTTTGTCCCAATTCACCTGGTCATTACCATCACATGGTATCCTGTATACTACATTAGTTGTTTTCATTTTTCCTATTTTATCCTTCATACTGCTAAATAATTTATTTAATGTGTTATGTGTTTTATGTGCAATTATATATCTATCAGTGTCATATATTTTGGACTTTCCTTATCTTTCTGATATTCAATTTTTTAATAATTGTTGTTATTAAAATTAATTTTTCCTGAAGAAGCTTTCCATAGAAAACGAAATATCGAACAAATAAAATCGTTAAAATTAAATTAAAACAGACCATTTAAAAGATTAGTACATATTTAATTAAAATATAAATAAAAAATTGTCAGCTGTAAAACAAGAAGTTTTAAAAGTATGACTAATTAGAAACTTGTTGTTTTTGGTTTTCTGATTTCCTCTGAGAGGGTCAGAGCACTAGGCCCAGTTCCAAAAGTGTAAGAAACAAGAAAGAAAAGTATCCATAATGTTATGGTATTAATGACCAAAACGAATTACCATAAAACCAATTATTTAAGAAACCCAGCGTTATAATTTTTTGTTTTTGTAAAATATAAAAAATAATTTCCTGAAGAAGCTTTCCACAGGAAAGCGAAATATCGAAAGAAAAAAATAAAATCGCTAAATTATTTAAAAGACCGTTAAAAGATTAGTTCATATTTAATTAATTTAAAAAAGGTCGAATAAAAATAAAAGTAATAATCAAATAATAATATAATAAAAAATCAAAGTTTATTTATTTCAGTTATAATTTTATAAATTTATTTTTCTTATTTTTAAATTTCAAACTTTTTTATTTTTAAGTGATGTACATTTTGCTTTATCGCTTGTATTCCATAATTGTTATTCCTATTTTTACAGGTTAAAAAAAATACTCTGCTGTATACGATCATTTTGTTTTATTTTTTTCAACTTTTATTCTTAACTTGTGTTTATTCTGCGCCTCTGGTTCGTTTTGTTTCCACAGTCTTTTATTAGCTAAACATTCGTTTTAACTACAGTTATGTACACCAAACTTCTTTGTGGCTCTAGCGAGACTCAAGCTAATCGCTACTTTATTTTCAGCGAGCATTCGTCTTTGTTCAACCCTTTGATCAATAGACCAGTGCCTATTTTCTGTATTATCATCCAATTCTTTTTATCACCTAAGCCACGACTGCTAAGCACTACTGTCACGTTGTTCCTCTCTAACCAAGATTTCAATATGTTCAAAGTTCTGTTTTCCATTTATTCACTTATGAATAGATTTATTCAGAGCAGTAATTCTACTTCGATACTGCATTTGCTTTAAAAATCCTGTTTCTTAAAGGGAGGAATTTATATTTCAGAGGTTATGTTAACACATAGAATCACCACATCTGTGAATAGGAAAATTCTTATACCAGTTTCGAAGAGCCAACTTATAGCAATAAGTGTAATTTTCATCAAACCTCTTCCTTATTCTCTTTTTGCGAATACAAAAGTGCAATATTGTTACTAAGATGCTAAGCTTAAGTTATAAAAAGTTAATGAAATGACCTATTGAGTCTGTTTACAAATTAGGAAGTTTTTTAAAAAATCTAATGAACACAAAACAACAACAGCATTAATTGCCTTGATGGAATTTGAATTATTATTAAAATATTATCAGCAGACAACTCCTCAAGCAGGTATAAGCTTACTTCCTTTTAAAAGCTCTCTTTACCACACAAATCTGTAAATCTTATTTAAAAATTCTTAGGATATTAGCATCTATGAATAATAAAATTTTTCTAGCAGTTAGTCAATTTTAGCATTAAGACCAAAACTTTCGTTAGGTTGTAAATTTCTATTAACAAGTTCAATAAGACCGTTTCATCTCCCAGAACCAAACTTTAATATGAGAATGAAAAAAATTAATTTATAAATTAAAGCTCGCTTAGCGTCCTAAATACGGACGCTGCCTCTAGTTGCATTACCAAACACACTTTATTTCATTAAATATATAATATTTGTAGGATCTTTTTCCTGGGATTTTTACATGATTGTTTTCTATAAAATCCTAAATTTACTACAAAATTAATGCTTTATATATGGAAATAAATTTATCACATGACTTGACTTCAAAAGAATCATAACTCAACGTTTAAAATTTCGAAGTTTAAAAATGCATAAATTTTCTTCGAGGACATAGCAGTTTTTAAAATTTAAAAAGCACTTTATAGCTTACGTTTTTATAATATATAACTTTCCTGCAGCAATTCTTTATTAATGTATTTATTTCTATATTCAAATTACTCATCTACAAAAGCAACTGTTTTCTTATATCAAAACTAAAAAAACATTCTTTATTCCTTAAACCAAAGCCAAAAATTCGTGGTAAAAATTTTGTGAAAAAATTTAACATTTTATCACTTACTTTTTTACACTGTATTGTGTGGCTAATCGGCAAAAATATTTTCAACACAAATCTTATAAAATTATTTAGACCGGTGTTAACCGCCATATTGTTGTCTTAAAATTTATTTATATTTAATGTTATTATTCTTAATTATTTATTGTAAAATAAAGTAAAAATAATAATTGAGATTTTATTTTTTGTTGAATTAAATTTGGTCTGAAAGCTAAGAGTTGTTACCATTTTTTGCGAGAAAATATACAAACAAATAGAACTTACTAAATGATTTAATTGAAAATAAATAAAAAAACAAAAATCATTTTTTGATATTTATTCAAGCTGAAATCGTGAATAACTAAGAATCCTAAAAGTTTGTATCGCATCCAATATATAAAATGAATGTGGTTACATGCGACTAATAATTGTTAAAAAAAAATTTGAAACTTTTTATTACGCCTCATACGGTGTGAAACCAATTCACAACAGATGCTACTGCAGCATGACATCCAGAAAAATGCACCGTTTGATGTGGTACAGGCTAGAAGTCGGACGGAGCTTCCCTTATGTTAGAAGGAATTAAGATAAATGATTTTTGATCAAACACATGGATATTATTGATCCGAGCAAAATGAAATCATAATTTGTCGATAAGCTGTTTTTGAGAACTGAAACTGGCAATTGAGCTCAAAAATCATATGATTTAACTTGTGTCGATTATGTTTTGTAGAGCTATGTGAAGTGATTGACTTATGCTATAACGCCACCAACAATTGACGATCCCGTGGTCAGCATTATCTGTTTGATTTGACTTGAAAAACTCTCAAAATTACACCCTCAGAACACGCTGCTGAAGAATAGCTGCTGAAATATCAATTCCACACATTGATCTATAATATGTTATTTTTACAATCTTCTGTTTTATCAAGCTTGAAAAATACTCTTCGCATTTTGAATTACAACATGATCGTTTTGGCATTGTAGTAGATGCATTGGCAATTGTTACAATGAATTCAATATTGCACGAAAACGGTGATTCTGCTAAAATTACATTTCGTAAAATTCGTGATATTTCCGGACATTTTCTTTTAAGAATTTGATCGTTAAATTTGAATCGACAGACTCGATACTAATGTGCGAACACCAGCATGTGGCCAACCATGTTTTTCGATTGAAAATATTGTAGCCGTGAACCACAGTGTTGAGCAGATACAAATTTGTCAATTCCTCGATGTTCTTAACTATTGGGATTATCCAAAACCACCACATGATGTGATTTGATTTACATCTGCACCGACTAGGTAGTCATAATCAGATGGTGGTCGAACCACTTGAATGATTTGCAAACGTCATTTACGCCCTAGGAGGCGTGAATGACGTATATCGTATATCCTCCGGTCACTCCTAGTAGCAATTTCGAAAGCCCGAAGTAGGCCGCAGCCTTCACTCCTTGCTAAAGATTTCGAGACTTTCCAACTCCTGGTCCAGAACGCATGAAGCTTAGTATAATTAAGAACACGACGGCATTCATACTCACTGGACCTGAACCATTCATTGTGTTCATTTTGAATGATCCGACCCACAAACTCTCACGAGGGTCTCGAAACCACAACCACCACGATACTCCCATATAGGGGCCAACCTCAATAACCAGTCAGAAAACAGCTAATTGTCTCAAGAAACAAATAGTGAACTCTGTGAGCGTACTGATTCCCGTGGAAATATGTGGATTGTACAGGTGACTCCTACTAGCCTTTGAGGGGCCTTGGCTCCCTTTTACCCCGCAAGACACCAGTCTTAATGGAATAGTAGGTTCCAAAAAGACTATCATGTGCCTCCGGGGGGACCAAAACCATTACAGGGCGAATTTCGCTAAAGGATTTGACTTTGAAGCCTTACAACGTTCAACTGGTGCAGGAATTGAAACCGACCGACTATTCACATCGCCATTGAATCGCTCAATTCATTCAGGAACAAATGGCTTGATTTTCTGAAAACATCATTTTTGCCTATTTTAACATATCAGGGTATATCAACAAGTAAGACTGCCACATTTGGGCTAGAGCGATTATTGAGAAGCCTGTGCATGCTCAACATGTCACTGTATGTGCTATGTGGTCTGGAGGCGTCATAAGGCCGTTTTTTTTTCTTTAAGATCAGACTGGAAATGCGGTAATGGTCAATGGTCACCTTTTGCAAGAAGCTAACAACTCAATTTTAGCCTATTATTGACGACGTGAATGCAACATGTCACACAGCCAATGAAACGATCAATTTATTGCAAACAAAATTTCTCGATCGAATAATTCAACGACAACCAGCAGTTAAGTGGCCAACCACTTTATTATTTTTTTCTGAGGCAATGTTAAGGACAGGGTCTATACGAAGACAATTTAATCGACTCCAATCTTCTAACTTAAACTGCGCCATGTGATTAACGAAATAGAACTGTCATTTTGCCAGAAAGTAATTAAAAACTTGGATGAAAAAATCGACATCTGCCAGCGTGGTCGTGGTGGACCTTTGCCAGATATAATTTTTCATTTATAATTGCCAAACTGTTCTCTTCGTAATACAATAAAAATTTTAATCATCTTAATCTAAATTTTTTTGTTTTACAAAACAAATATTTAATTTCATTTAATTTAATTTTATAACATGAAGCATGATTTTTGCATTTGAATTTTACATTTTCTTTTTCTATTATTTGTTTAATTTCCTATCACATTTAGTACACAAATTTTATAAGATTCTTATGTCATAATATATTTGTGTTGTTGCTTATTTTGTTAAATATAAAACTAAAAGTAGAAAAAATAACAAACAAATTTCTTATTTGTTTTCGCTTGTGTGTATCAGTGTAGAAGTGTTTGCGTTTCCTAAAGGATTTTAAATTCAAGTGATTCTTGAAAGAAGATGACAATTGTTGGCTGTTATATAATTACTACGTTAGTAATGAATAAAATAATCACAGCATTACGAAAAAAAAACAGAGGAAACAGACGAAGTTAATAAAAACAAATACTAGGATACTAAGAGAGTATTTATTCGTAACAAAGAGAGTCTAAATACAAAAATCATTTCAATGTGTTTTTCCCTTCAGTTTTGGGTAAGATTCAGAGAGTAGAAAATAATGGCTTGATTATTACTTGTACTTTAAAGTTAGAATATTTTTAAATTTGGGAATCCTAAATTTCAATTTTTATTAACGATCGGAAAATTCGGATGGTCATTTTTATTTTTAGCAAGGCACGATTGTGAATAAATAGCGTTTTCAAAAAGAAAAGAGTGGGAGAATAAAGAAGGAAGAATTTGCATCCGTACTAGTTAATTAGATACCCTAGCTATCCCATGTCTAGAGTAAAGTAATTATTGTCAATTAAACTCTCCTTTCAATTTAGATATAGGGCATAATTTTCCATTTTTGTATGTATGCTATGTGTGTCATAGCAAAAAAAAAAAATCAAAAAAGCTAGTAGGGAAACAAACTACACGCTGAAGCTGAAGAAGCATAAAATGCTTTGAAATAAGGTAAATATAAAAAGTTTTTGTGGAAAAAGACGCATTTGGTTTCGTTCCCACAGATCAGCGGTAAACAACAACGCGTATCAAAAGTATGTAAGAGCTACAAATTTCAACGAAAATACTTAACGATTCATCAAAAACTATCAATCCTTTTTTCATACTTTTCCCTAACTTGTAACTTTTTTAATCTATCCAAATTTTACATATATTTACATATATATATATATATATATATATATATATATTAGATACGCACGAGGGAATATATAAGGGACTGAGCGACTTATTGTTCGTGTTGCATGAAATATAATAATTTTTCAAAGCTCCCACAATTTTATTAATACTTGAAGTTCTTCTTGTATTAATAGATTAAATGCAGCCATGAATGGATTTAAACTAATAAAATAGAATAATATTGCCATTTTCCGTCCTAACTGGCTGGTTTGTATTCGATGCGAATGCATCATTCTCAAGCCGCGATTTAGTCTGTACTGGTGAGTCAGTGTTGGCGTTCCGGCAGTTCTGTTATTAGGTTCGTATATATTCAGGTAAGCAGAATACCAGCCACCTGGCATTTGTATGCAAAGTGAATTTATCGATACCTCCGTCTTTTACTATTATGTAGGTACGTGTGTCCGCCTAAAAGTGTTTTTCGTTTGCCCGTTGGCATGAGTAGTTTCAATGGTGTAAAAATTGTGTCTGAGGTCGTGTTTACCTGTTCGTTTATAATGTCGTTGTTGAATAAAATAAAATAGACACAGAACTGATGTTTCTTGTGTGGTTGCATCGTCTGTACTACTGAAAAAAAACGTTGTTTCTCAGCTATATTTTATTTGATGTTGCCACGCGTGTATGTCGTATGCTCAACTTAAATAAGTATGTTTCAACTTAATGAAGCATCAGCAATTGTTCGAAAAACTCTTAACTGCGGCTGTGTAATCGTAACGGTTTTATAGCAACTGCTAACAACAAGAGAATTTGTGAAAAATTTTAACATACATTATGATTGTGGCCGACATATGCACAAAACCATAACAAAGCAATTAAATTAATAAAAAATGAGCACACGAATACCGTTCTTTCACGAAATTGCCGCAATATTTGTAGTTGTTTTGGTTTAATTATTGCTTTACACTAAAACAGTCGTAGGGATGCTGGCAAATAAATTTAGGCGAATGCCAATGCAAGAGAAAAAGCTTTATTTATCTCTAAAATAAAAAGATAAACATGAAAAGCTTTTTAGTGTTTTAAACTGTTAAATTGGTTTTCCCTTTTTATTTTGGGTTTGTTATAATTCCAACATTTACGTTTTTAATTTATTAAAAATACTTGTAGTCCTTAATTAAGATTTCCTTACGCTAGTTGTGTTCATCATAAGAAAAAGTAACGCTTGCGCTGTAAGACTCCTTCCTGATTTCTTCTGTTTTAAAACATTATAAGAAAAATGAAAAAAGTAAACATTCAAGCATAATTATAACTTTACCGAAGAATTTTGACTTTAAAGAAAAAGGTAAAAACATAATAGAAACTGTAGCATATAAAATCGTTTTTTTCATGCTACTGTGACATATTTCTGGGAGGGACAAAAAAAAACTAAAATTCATTAAAATTTGAGTTAGGAACAATTATATACGTCGAAGTCATTAAAAGTAAAAAGTATTAGATCTTAGGTACAACCTATTTATTGCAAGTTTTCTATGCCAACATATGCCTTCCTTATCCTCATTCTTCCTCTTCTATTCCTTAATCAATGGTTATTCCGTTTACTTTGACTGGTGCTGTTTTGATGTTTCTTAAGACATTAGATAAATTATATTCACTTTTATCATTTACATTTTCATTTTATTTACACTAACCAATTTTCCACATGTCTTACAAGTCATTTATGTTCTTGCTGCATGGATGGGTAAGATTTTTAAAATAACGTTTATAATAACCATTAAGCAACTGTTATACAAATGTATCTCAGTAATGTACAAAGTTAAAGTAAGTTTTTATAGAAAATTAATTTTGACTCAAAATTCAATGAATATAAAAGGTTCGATCCTGATACTTAGCGGGAAAATAGAAGTACAACGACAGCTTGGAAATTCCTTAAACTCACAGTTAATTAATAAACACAACACTCCACTAGATAACTTTCGACTTTTGGTAAACTTTTCTTATTTTTAAATTGTCTACCATATTTAGTTTCGACAAACATCGAAAAGAAACATATTTTTTGTGTTAACAAAACTTTATCATTCGGGTAAAACTAGTTGAATATTATAATGACTCCATAGCATATAAATTTATAAGTTTGTTCATTCTTTTAGTGCATCTTTTTTGTAGCCATTTTAAGACGTCATACCGGAGATATTCGATATTTTAAATGTTAGGCGTGGCATGACTGAACTCGAGTGCTATATATAGCAAATACATCTGAATATAAAAATTTATCCGCACTGCCTAAACGATTTAAGGAATACATGCATGAAAGCTTAAGAAATCCTATTATTAAATGTTACACCAAGCTTAAGGAAATCCATGTTAAAAAAGAAAACCACATATGATTGAAAATTTAGTCGTGACAGTAACAGTATCATAATATGATTATAGAAGTAAATTCAACAGACATTTTAAGCAAAACTGAGAAAAAGGTTTTAAAAACTTAAGTTTTACTTAGAAACGGAGAAAATTTGATTTCGATGGATACATGACGTATGTACACTATAAAGTGAACTTGATAAAATGTTTTATTTTTTATACACTAAAGACTGTTAAGTTGTATTTCTTAAACAAATCAATTTAATACAAGAGATGAATTCAAGTATAGTATTTTCAGCAATTAAGTTTCTTACAATCAAGCTAAGATTAAGTTTTAGTCAAGTTGATTATTTCGCTTATAAATCGGTTGTAAATTACGTTTTTAAAAACAGTAGTAAGCTTAAAAAAATATTTTTCGCTTTTAAAAACTTGTCTTTTAAAAAATACCTCTCGAAATAATTTGCTTTTCAAAATAGCTTTTAATAAAGTAGATTTTAAATCTTCTAATGCGAGTGGTGTGTTGTAGTTAATAGCAAAACAGTATCCTCCAAGATAATATTACTGTTAAATGTGTTTTATTATTTCTTACTACAAGCAATTTCGTAATATTTTCATTGAGCACATATACAGTCGAAAATATTACTGTGAGGTAAGCAAATTCATAAAGCCAATATAGAAACAAAATTAATTGAATGAGAATTTTCATTTTAATTCAAAAGTAAGCAAGCACAAAACTCAGAAAAAACACAGTAACTTTTGAGTTTTTGCGTTCACTATATCTTTCTAGTAGATTGGAGCTGCCATTGAAATCTATATATATATATAAAAATTAAGCCCAAAATAGATGTCCGTTGGTTTGACGAGATGCGCCGTCGGATAACAAGAAATTTTCACAGTACCATCGTAATGGTAGTTCGCTGGTTTGTATATTTGTTTCATGCATTTACGCACAATAGTGTGTCCACAGTGTGTGTTTGAAACAAGACAAATTTTTCACAAAAATTAAAATTTTTTCCATTGAATATTTCGACTCAATGTTTTGTATCAAATGAAATGTGTATTTTCGTTTGTACGTTGCTGTGTGTGTGTGGGCTTGCACAGAATGCAACTGTAATACAAATCGAAATATGCTCATGTTCATAGCAAGTGGATGTGCAAACAAATAGAGAATTTTGTTTTACATATTCTGCTGCATTTTGTGTGTGTGTGTGTGTGTGTGTGTAATTTGCGTGTTCAATGGCAAAATGATCCATCAGCCGAACGTTTTTCAAAGCAATTGTTAGATTTTTTTGCCACTTTGCACAATCAAAACAAGAATTGGCCACAAACGTATTTCCCGGTATTGCACAAAATTTTAGAAATTATGATTGTTTGGCCGAAAGAGCTATCTTAGCTGCGAAAAATGCAGATGTTTCGGTTACCAATGTGACAATTTTGAATGACATTCCCGGGGAAATTTTTACTTACAAATCGGATGACTATGTTACCAATCAGGACGATGTTGTAAATTTGCCAGTCGAATTTGTAAGTTCGCTTGAGTTACCTGGACTGCCGCCCCACCGTCTACAAGTGAAAGTTGGTGCACCAATTATTTTGCTTCAAAATATCTATCATGAGGAAAGTGATTGAAGCAATAATTTTAAAAGGAAAATATAAGGGCGAGGATGTGTTGATACAATGCATTCCTATGATTCCCCCAGATACGCCGTTTGATTTTAAACGGCCTCAGTTCCCCATACGTGTTGCTTTTGCAATGACCATTAATATAGCCCAGGAGGTCAATCATTAGTATTGTGCGGTATTGATTTGGAATATTACTGTTTTTCGCACGGTCAATTATATGTATTATGTTCACGTGTCAAGTCAACTGCTTTGTTTGTGTATACCGCGAACCAAAATCGAACCAAGAATGTCGTATATTTAAAAGCAGTGGAATAGAATAAGTGGTATTATATAAGCCCACACAAATATTGAATTGTGATAAAGATAAAATTATTAAAAAAAATAAAAACGAAAAAAAAAGAAATTGTGTTCTTTCTGATTAAATGATCTTAAATGATTGAATTTTTTAGCGCACACGCTAGTATTTTATAATCGATTAAAAATTGGTAACAAAAAAAAATAAGATATAAATAAAATTAATAATCAAATAATATGCTTAATTATAAATGAAATATTTTCATTGGAACCATATCAATAGCGAGTCTACTGATATGGTTCCGACAGTGCTGCCAGTTTTTTATCTTCACCAGAGGTAAATGAATTATAAATAAAATTTGTAATTTCGTTTGTAACGGGTAAAATCTTCATTTCTCTATACATGAAAACATTTATTTAGTAATATCCATCTGACTGTGTTTGTGTTGAAATCAACTTTTCCAATTTGCCAGACATAGTTTCAAGAGCTTTTCTCGAATCTTCTCTAAAAAGATAAGTGTCTCTGTTTTTGTTCTTCTAATACTCTTTGTTGGTTGCTGCTCTGGTCTATTAAAAACCTAAATTTTAGGAAAAAATAACGCTAGACTATCGGCTAAGAAGATTTTACTCAACAATCAAAAGTTTACTATAATATCACATTTCACCAAAACTTCACAAAAAATATTAGCTTTAATTAAAAACTTCATTTGTATTAAAATCCCCACAAAGCATAGAAAACTGAAAGCTATCGATAATTTAAAATTTCACTTAATATCCAAATTTCCAAAGTTACTAAATTTCCAAAATTTAAAATTGCGTTAAAACCCCAAAACTCATTATAGAGCTTCTAGTGAATACCAAACATCCCAATTTACCAAAAAAAATCACAAAATTCGCCTACAAAATTTTAAAGCTATTGAAAACCTAAACTGTACCAAAAAATAAAAACTGTCGATTAATCAAATTTTGGTAAAAGAAACAGTCACTAGTTTCGCAAAAAATCGACTAATGTATCTTTTTCTTATTATACAAGTAAAGCCGAAAATTTAAAAGTAGAAGCCAGCAATGGTAGAGATTAAGTATTTTAAGTATTTTACTTTTGTATCCTCGGACATGCAACGACATGTAGGGTTTGCCGATTGGTCACAGCTGGAGATAAAATACAAAAAGCTGTAAAAGCTAAAATGCCTCCCTGGCAGTCGAATTTTCATATATAATTTTTAGTTTTTCACCTTTTCTTGTTCTTATACTGGATCAAACAATTTTGGATGACAAAATCGTAAATGCTGTGCCAGTCCGCCCGGGGGCACGCAGTCAAGATTGATCTCTTTCCCATCTTGACATGTGCTTTAAATGGCTTAAAGGGGGCGCTAGTCGTCTAGGCCAGCAGGTGCACCAAACTGTGGTACCACGAGAACTGGTTGCTCCAAGGGTTCGGGCCTGTTGCTGGTTATTGGTGAGGCCTCTCGGGCAATTACGTGGTGGCTGTGGTTTAAATTGGTTGCTTTTTAAAGTCTCCGATGGAGATGTTGCCACATGAAAACATGCAATGACCAAATTTTTGCAGATGCAACAGGACAAGGAGTTGGATAGTCTCCAATTCTCGCGCTAGGAGTGGGGGCACGGTCCTGCTGCTGTGCTCTTAGAACACAAAGTGATCGTATTTACAAAAATTCTCCGTGGTAAGACCACTGTTAGATTAGGGCCAAATAGCCAAATCCTGACGTAAAACTGTATCACATCTGCTGTGTGTTTCCCAACTGTATGCGATAGAAGAAACGTTTATAATAAAAGCTTAAAACTATAAATCAAAGTGATGTATACGTGTGCAGATATTTTAATAAAGGTTGAAAATAAGAAATGAATTCCGAACAAAGTTCAGTGTTTGTTTTTGTATACTTAGAGAGAAGATACTATGAATTCTTTAAAAACAGCGTTCCAAAATTGATAATAAAGTTCAAAAACAATCATGTTTTCTAGAGACTTAGAAACCATTTAGTAACTTTTATAATACAGAAAATCATATAAAAACACACATTTTGTCAATATATTTTATCTTTGGAGCGACTTACAAATTGTTCTTCCAAACACGAAAAGTGGAGTGTAAATTTTTGTACATACAAAACAAACGCGTCTTTAGAATTAGAAATTAAATGTTATCATAAAAAAATTGTTTAAGAAAATAGGCAAAAATAAGTATCTCGCCTGTTGCTATTCCAAAATTAAAAATCGCTAGGTTTGGCAAAAAGTCGCTATAAGTTGCAATGTTATCTTTACTAACTCTGCAGTTCCATTCACCAAGAGGCTTAATTACAATACCTTTACATCGAAAACAATAGGCCTCAAGGTTATCATTTTAGCCATTTTCCAGCTAGATAAAGCAATAATTTTTTATTTGGTTATCAATAAATGACCAATTACCATTTTTACCCCGCAGCTAATTGTTATTACAAGAATTTTTTTAATTCTTTCTATTTTTATCATCGGTTCAAGTTGATATTTTTTTGTTATGTTAATCTTATACTTTAATAGAGCTTGATTTAAAATATAAAATGTTTATTGTTTAAAATGTTTTACTATTCCTCACATATTTCGTCAATAGTTTCTGACTAAATTTTTTATGATTTTTTAAAAAATCATAATTCGGAGACCTGAAACACTAAATACCACAATTTAACATTTTCTTTATACAAGCACGTTTTTACTTGTTTCATTGTTTTATGGGTCTTTCTAAGAGAAGTTAAACTTTAGATGGATAAATTACTTTGCTGCTATTTGAATGGATATCTTATTAATTGTTTAGTCTAATCATTTTACTATTAAAAAAGTTGTGTTGTCTAATAATAATGTTTAATTTTTAAGTTTTTGTTGTCGAAAGTATTTAGCAGCATTTTAAACTTTTTTCCTTCCGTCCCAAACTTCTCTGTGTGTGACGGGGCCATTGAAAAAAGTTTCGTTTATTTTTGTAAAAAAAAAATAAAAACAACAATAATAACAAGAACAACAATGAATAAACTTAAGTATACCACTTTAGAACCTTTAAAAAACCAGCAGCTAACCATCAACGACAACAATTGTAAATAAAACGACAGCAACAACGACAACAACAAAAATGGTTTAAATGACATGATAACAAGAAAGTGAAAAACAAATAAAAGCCAAACTTAAGAAGTTTTTACAACAACTATTAAGTTTTACTTACTGTGCGCTACAATTAACAGCTACTGAAGAGTATAAGAACCAACGACCATACAGTTGGGTCCCTAACATACATACAATACAATGCTGAATATGTAAAATATTGTCCTTAAGCAAAAATTTACATAGTTTTACTAACAACCAAATGTGCTGATTTTGTTTTGTTGCAAATTTTTTTCTTTTTTTTGATATGAAAATATACCAACAAGATTTAGTTGTAAGTCAAGGTGCATGTTACTTATCTACAACATTCCATTATTAATACCACGAGTATGAATTGTATATAAGTGAGCAAATCTGTTTCCATTTTACTGTTTTTTCTTTTTGTTTTTCTTATGAAGCTTACAGCCTGTGCAACTTGAAAATATTCAAGAAATTTTGTCAACTTACAAATGTATTTGGTTGTGTGTGTGTGTGTTATTTGTGAATATTTGCAAAATTTTAGTGAAAATATTTGTTACACCCATTAAACTTTCAGTGCCATAATATTTCTTTATATTATTTTTTCTTTTTGTGTTTCTCCTTGCCTCTTTCTTTCTCTCTCTATCTTAATCACCCAAAAGCTACACTCATTGTCTTGCACAACAGGAATCCTCTTTCATTTTGTGTTACTTGGGTTTTGTTTTTATTTGAAAATTTGATTTTTTTTATTAAAACTGGAAATGCTGTGATGCAAGTTCGGAGTTTTTTTTTAAATAAATCTCGATGTCAGTTGTTGATGGGCATTTTTGGTTTGACTTATTTTTTGTGTTTCAATGCAGTTTCTAGCATATACCCTTATCTAAATATTACACCTAAAGCTATATTCTTAAACTAGGGTTTTTCGTTCAATAAACAGAATAAACTAAAGTTGGATTTATAAAAATAAATAATTTTAAGATATTAAAAAAGTGTTAAAAATAAAGTAACAATATCCGAAATATATCTTCTCTAAAAATATTTTTATATTTACGGTTATATAGGACATAAACATTTCTTTATAATCTCTCACTTAACAAAACGAAAAATGTTATTTCTTCAAGGAGGACTAAGAAGGTACCATTAAAGGAAAGGGAATATTGTTGTCATTCTTTTCGCTGAAAACCATCGTTACTGACTGTTTATTTGCTACGATGCAATAACATAATTACCAAGCCGCGTTTAGCAGTACTATCTAAAACGCGACTTAATAGTGATGTCATCACATCGAAAACGCTCGCCATTCGTACCAAATAAACAGTTAGTAACGACTGTTTTCACGTTATGAATTGGCAACAGTGTTTCATTTATTGGCGAAACTAATCAAAACAACTTTATAACAGAAAGTGTTTATTATTATTGAGGTATTTTTTATAAAATAATATATAAAGTTAGTATATGCTCTTTATTCAATATATTATAAATTTAAACTTAATTTTTATAATTTAATATAAAGTAAATACATAATAAAAATTAAAATTAGATATCAAATTGTTAACAAATTAATTCGTTGAATTTGCATTATTTTTTATATAATTTTGTAGAATTTTTGAGCAATTTTAAGGAACGGATTAATATTTTTCAAATTATAACAAATGACAGCTGTTCTAAAATTGTAAAAGCTACAACCACGCTATTGGCATTAAGAAAAACTTACTTACCGTAAAATCACACACAATTAAATCAAACCCCGTCGGACAATATACGCACATATTAGCTTTTATATCATTGCAGTAGTATTTGATCTGAGCTTGCGAACGAACGTTCAGTGCAAAAGAGCTGTTAGTTACAGATATTTATTATTTAGTGTCGCTTGAGAGGCGAGGTTAAGTTTCAGAGGTATTTTTTTATTGACGTTATTTTAAAATTTTTATTATTTTTATTGCAAAATTAGCTGTTATCTTATAATTTTCAAAATGAGCACTTCAGATTTTCAAATTAAAAAGTGGCTGGATGAGCTAGCCTCAGATGAAAGCGAAACAGAGGACAATTTGGAAAACTTTCAAAGACCAGCTAGAAAACACAGAACCACAAATAAAAAAGGAAAAAGGTCAATGTGTAATTTCTGTCCATCAAGCGACAGATGTATGAGCGTATATTATTGTACAAAATGCAATATAACTTACTGCCTCGAACATCGATCGCCAAATTGTTACACGTGGGATACAAAAAAAGAAAACATCTGAAATAATTTCTATGTGAACAACAAAATATTAGCAATAAGTTAGAACTTTTTTAATTTACTGAAAACACATACAAATAGCTACATATAAAATGATAATTAATTTTTATAATTCTAAAAAAAATACATTTTGTGAACTGCATTCTGATGTTTGTTTTTTTTTGTTTTTTTTTTTTTTGTTTTCGTTAAAAAAAAGTTGTGAAATATTTTTTATTTTTAATAATTATAGTTATTTGACCTTTTTAATACTTTTTAGTAGTTTATTATTAAGCACTAGGTCATTATTTAATAAAAAAAATTTAAGTTTTATTTTTTATTATTTTTCAATATTTCGTCAAACCATTAGTTGGCATCATCATGATAAACAAAAATAATGTATATTAAATTATTTATACATTCCTTTTCTTTATCCTGATGATGCCAACCAATGGTTGGGCGAAATATTGAAAAATAATAAAAAATAAAGTTTTTAAATTTTTTTTTTTAATTAATAATGACCTAGTGCTTAATAATAAACTACTAAACAATTTTTTATTTTATAAATAGATATAACTAATGTTAAATATTTTAAGATTTTTAAATAAAAAAAAATATTAAAACCCTTAAAATTATCTTGTTTTTTTAAAGGCACCCTAGGAGGGCGAGGTTTAGCTTAAAGCGTGTAAAACAAAAGTTTTAGTTTTCTAGGGGTAAATTTAATTTCAAAGCGATTAATTTTATCGGGAGATGTTAAAAGTGATCCTGTACTTAGCTGTTTATCGTTATTTTATTAGAAAGTGAGACTTGTGAAAAAATATAAAGTAAAAAGCAATTTTTGTAAATTTCTTAATGTTAGAGAAATATATGATTATAAGTAGTTATAAATTTAAAACTAAATAAAAAAAAATTAAGATGACATAATATATCTTTTTAAATATAGAAACAACAGCATCCAACAAAGTGGCTTATAACTAATGACAATCAATGAATATTGCCTTAATGAAGAAATGGTTCATTTTTATTACCTCTTACATCACATTAGGATACTACTTTATTCCACAAATAAAAACAATAACCGTTTTCTTATTAATAATCTTTTCTGACGAAAAACTTTTTTGAAAATAGGAAAATAATAAACACAACAATTCCATCACTTGAAAATCATGTAAAAATTATTATATAAACTTCACCTTTATATTCTATTTAGAATTAGTTTGTCTGTATTTTTTGGGTTATTTTTTAGTTATTTCTTCTATTTTGAGCATTGAACATGGCTAATATAGAATTAAGAATTTTAAAACAAATTTTAAGAAAATAAATTGTGATTGAAAAATAAACAGATGAAATCTAAACAAATTGATTAAAAACTTTTGAATTTTTATCTTTTACCGGCCAGATTAACAACAAAAAAATCCTATTGTCATTCCTTTCGGTGAAAAACGTCCTTGCTGGCTGTTTATTTGGTACGCGTTTTAGATAGTATCTACAGATAGCATCTAGAGTATATCTAAAACGTGGCTTGATAATGATAAAACCACATCGAAATAAACCAAATAAACAGCCAGCAATAACGTATTTCCTGAAAGTAATGACAACAGGATTTCATTTACTGGAGGCATAAATAAATAAAACTTAATAACAAAAAAATCCTTGTAAGTTTTACTGTTGCATTTAATGTCGCATTGCCACCACCTTAAATTTAATAAGATTTTAGTAGATATTAATGTGATATGAATATATGACTTTTAAAGATTAATATTTTATATCACAACCTTGAGATTATTATTTGTTCTTGAAGAACAGTTTCAGTTCTAACACAGTAAACTAAAAACTTTCCATAAGTAACTTTAAGTGACTGTTATCCTGGCCTTCTTAATTTTTTTCACAGTTGATTTTGCTAATTTTTTTGTTCTCAATTTTCATTTCTTTTTTATTTGAAGTTTGTATGTTCTTAAAATATAGGTGCCCTGTAGGATAGTAGGAAGTGTAATAGCTTGTCAGTGTGGGGGTTGTGGGTTCGATTCCCAACGAAGACCTTGATTTTTTTTTACTACAAAAATAAAAATTGTCTGTCGGTGGGGCTGCTCAGTGATGAAGGCATGGTCACTGGCCGCTGTGCTGTCTTTATACTGCAGTTAATTTCCGACTATCCTTCTACTTTCACCACCTGTTTCATCTCTTCTCTATCCCTTTCCTAAAGAATCTAGCACGGTACTTGACTAAATAGGCATTGTTGCCTGAAGTGCTACTTCTCATTAAAAAAAATGAAAAAAATGTCCTTATTATTAACATAATAGATAATCTTGCCGTTATTTGAGTTATCGGTTAAATATTATTTTCATGTTTAGATTATATGTATTGGTATGGTCTTTTTAAATTTCCACTTTTTAATTTTCGATCAGATTTGCTGACCAACAATTTGCAAAATTGGGAGTATTTTCCAAAACTTGGTTTTTTGTTAATTCGCCATGTTTTGTGTAAATGTGACTATATTTTATTAATTGATGTAGCATGATTTTAACTCTGTTAATATTCGCCTAGCACTTTCGAGTTAACAAGCCAATAAGATACCTGAATACTTTCAAATTCTTCCATTGCCACCCCACAGCAGGTAAAACTCGTTAAAGCTGTAGATTATTATTGTTGGCATTTTCTTGCTCAACTTTACACTGCACTTGCAAGTAAACTCTCAAGTGGGTCCTCGTTAAAATAACAAACAATATATGTATGTAAGTATATATACTAAAAAAATGAAGAACAAACATACACAATGATTTTGTGAAAAAATACTACAACAATAAAGCAAACAAATAACAGTAAAATTGTTTTCATTTGTGGCAACTTTTTTAAATGTTGTGTGTAAAGTATTTTGTTTCTCCTTATTTTTTAATTTTTTATATTTTTTATTTTTTTGCTTCAACTTGCTTTTTTTACCTGAATTTTCTTTAATAATTCATGCATGTTTGTTTGTTTGTTTGCGGTTGTTCTATTTTGGTATTATTGTTACATGCAGTATCAACGTTATCACAAAGAATTAAACATTCTCCAACAACAAAAGACACCGCCACTAACATTGCTTTTATATATGTATGTATATTTTGTGTCGACGAGAGACATATTTTTAATCACACCCCAGTCAGTCATATTTTCTATAAAAACTGTTCAACTCGGGAAATGAATAAAGGGTTGCTGGCAGTTTGTAGCAATAGAAGTTTTTCTCATATTTTGAATTTGAAAAGGTTTCAAAAAAATTCAAAGGCATGCAATGAATTCAAAATGTTGAAGTTAATTAAAAGTGGTTTTATTTAAAATAATAGCTCATACAATTTAAGTTTTAAGCAAATTTGTTTTTATTTTCTTAAGATTTGTACTATATGTTCTTGTATACAAAACTTAAACTTTAAGATTAAAACTTTTGCATGAAACACACAAAAAACTAACTCTGGCGAAATTAATTAGTTTTTAATTAACAACTGATAATCATTACGGAAAACCTATGAAGCGGATGATCTGAAATTTATGTGTATTTATCATTTAATAATTCCCATAGTGCTATGTATGGAAATAATTACACAGAACTGCGTCAAGCACAAACCTTTCAATATTAAAAAATAAAAAGAAAAAGCCTCCGCTGAACAATACGCGCAAAGAAAAAATTATAAAATTGCGGTTTTAACTGGTTGGTATAACTGAAATATCTACAGGAAAGTATACATTATTTTGGTGTGGTATACTATGGAACAAAGATTTACAATTTTGATGCAATACATTGGCAGTGCTTAATTCACATTTTACAAAAATTAAAAAATTAAATGGTATTATTTATCCGATTCCATGGACTCTACAATATGATAATGTTCTCATAACGCCAAAGGTATAAATGATATCATTTTTAAGGTAGTTATCATTGTTCGTCACCTGATTGCCGCGATATAAGAAGCATTATTCAAAATGTTTGGGGTTGACTTACTCTAAAGTTATATCAAGGAAAAAGGCAATTACATGACAAGAAATCACTAGTGATGGATAAATATAATAGTCGATACTATCTGATAGTTGCATAACTCTACCCAGAAAATATCAAAAATGGGCTGCCAAGCAACATATTTAAATAATGGGTTTCTAATCAACTAAACGAGAGTTTGTATATATTTTCAATTAACAAAGTTTATTATTGACACCATTTTTCAGTTATGGTATGAAATAAAAGGTAAGTTGTCTAAAAGAGAATAATTGATTTGAGGTGAAATATTTTTAGGCGATTGCTATGGTGATAATCTATTATGTTAATCATAAGCCCACTGATAAAACATACATGTTACTCATTTTGAGAAAAATTAGCCAAAATAAGCACATAACGATCCCAAGCACACCACTAAGTTCGTATTATTTTTTTTTTTTTTTTTTGCAATAAAATACGGTTTCGGCTGCTACATCCTCGTTACTTATGGATCGAAAGGATACAAAATTATTGTGTTTCTTACCAATTGAACATTCTTTCTGCAAGCCAACCCTAACAGAAAATAATAATGACTAAACAGCAAAATATTACATCTTATAATAGCAAATTAATTTAAAGCAGTTAGATGTTCTTTTCATTTTTTTAATAGGAACACCCTTCAACATCTAATACCCCAGCGTTGCAATTTCTTTTACATTGTCGATTTTAATAAAATTTGAATTGTAAAAATCTTAACTATTAACTTTATCTCGTGATATATGTCTGGTAAATATTGATTTCATAGCATTTTATAGTTCTCCATTTTCACTTATCACTACTAGAAAACGTTTCTTTCTAATAAAACTTGTTGGCCAAAGAAAATCACAAGTATGAAATAATTTAGGAAAATTATTGTCATATTTTGTTTACAAAACAAAGCTTTGAATATAATGAAATCTCATTTATGGCAAAGAATCAAAAATTCTGAATTGCTGGCAACAAATTTGTACTGACACACAAATCCAAATCTCTTTTCTACGGCACTCTAGTCTACTTAAGATTTTTTGTTTGGTAAATTTTTTTTTTCCATTGTGAAATTTTACCCCTTTTTACTTTGATTTCTTTCTTTACATTTGCCGAATGTTATGGAATTATAAATTTCTTATATAAATAAAATAAAAGATAATAGAAGAAAAACGGAAGAATATTATTCTTTGCATAGTCCTTGAATAGAAATGAATGCGTTTATTATTGTAAAAAAAAAAACAAATAAAGTAGGACAGGCAGTCAGGAAAATAAGATAAAAAATTAAAAAAGAATTCTGAAAATTCTGAAAGTTGACAATATTGATTTAACTTCTATTAAAAATAAATTAAATAAATTCAAATAATTAGATGACATGAAATCTCTGCAATTATAGAGTTATCCTTAATTTTCTATAACAAATTTTTATGTTTTTTTTTTAATTATAAGTTTTTGCACGATTGCGATCAAAGCTGAAGGAAGAGTTTTCAAGAATATTTGCTACTTTTGTTAGAAACTTTTTTTTGCTTTCTAGAATCAAGGCTATTTAGTGTCTTAGACGTAGACTATTTGTAAAGATTTTGCCAATAAAAGAATGAATTTCTAAGATTTTGCAACATTCCTTAGAGGCGCTGCAAATAATATTGATTAAAGTACATCGATTTTAAAATTTGTTACAAAAATAAAACCAAGATATACACAAATCAAATAAAAATACTTTTTATAAATTTTTACACTACAAATATTTTGCTTAAAGTTTCTACGCTAAGCATTGCTTCTTTTAGTTTTTGATACAGAGTTCATTTAACTCCTAACAACATGTAGTTATAAAAACTACTAGAATAAAGTGCCACATCTCTCCATATGATAATAATATAAACGATTTAACTTGCCTATAACAAGGAATCACAGTTATAAGTGGTATTGCAAATATTGAAGAAAACGAAAAGTCAAAAGAGACGTTGCCCACACCTGGAAATATTTTTTTTTGTCCCTAAAATACCAAAAAAATAGTTTCAATTTTTAAACTACTTTTCAGAAACCTATTCTTATTCTTATATTTTTTTAATTGAATCATTGCTTTTCTACTTTTTTTATAATAACTTTGATTGTCATTCCCATTATAAATTTAATATTATAAATTAATACATATTGTAGTAGTTTAAAATTTTCCTAAACATTTTTGATAAAAAAGTTTCAACAACTTTGTTAGATAATTATTTTTGCTTTTCTAAAAAAGATTCATTTGCTACAAGTTTATGTTTCAGTTTTAAACTCAAAACTTGCTCAAAACAAATCAAAATTTCATTAAATGTGAAAAAAGTTTACAACAACTTGTCACTCTGTATCATGTAAGCCAAAGACAATAAACTGAGAAAAATTAATTAAAATGTTTCATACACTTTAAATCTTTGCAGTTATTAGTTTTTCTAATAAGTCCTTTTTGCGAACAGGGTTGGTCGCTTTTATTTCCTTGAATCGATATAAATTTTTTATTCAAAGAGAACCCAAACGATGTTTTTGAAGTAGAATTACTTTTATTATACTGTTAAACACACGTAGTTAAAACAAAAAAACTGTATATAACTGCATATAACAGAATGAAAAAGAAATGACAATTTTCTTAAAAAATGTTACTTTGTGTTGCAGATTGTCAGCATATTAAATTTTATTTTTTTTAATGTTGAATATGTGGGTGTGCGCTAACTACTATTTTGTTTGTTTATAATTTTTGATTAAATAGTCTTATATTGATAAATGTTTTATTTAATGTCGGTAATTATGTATGGAATACAATATCAGATAAGCCTCTGTTAGTCTCACAAATGCGAGCACTTTTATTAATTTCATCCAGTTACGTTGCCGTTTCAGATATCCTCATAAAAAGAAGTCCGGAGTACTCAAATCAGGCGACCGTGGAGGCCAGTCAACATCACCATTTCTTGAAATAACTTGTTTTGGAAAGAAGTCTCGCAGTAACTCCATTATAATCCTGGCTGTAAGCGATGTTGCACCGTCTGCAGTCAAAACGTTAAAAAGATTTCAATCATTCATAGTTACCATTACACCGTTTTCATTTTCAAAGAAGTAAGCTCCAATGATTCCTCTTGACCAAATTGCACACCAGACTGTCACTTTTAATGGATGCAAAGATGACTGTTGAATAATTTGTAAAATGAATCGACTATTCTATTTATTCACATATCCATTCAAATGAAAATGTGCCATGTCACTCATTACAATTTTTTCATGAAAATTGGGGTGGTCATGGGCGAGCTGTAACATTCTATGGTCATATGTACGGCTGCGTAAATGCTCTTGTTGAAGAAGCTCTTATGTCAACTGAACACTTTCTTGAGCAGCAGTAATATTCTCAGCCGATGTTGCAGTAAGTTTTAGTTTATGCTTGGACCTATCACCTACAGACCCACTTTTTTCGAAATCATTCACTACATGATAAATGGTGCGTTTTGTTGATGAGTGTTCCAACTCCTCGAAATGCATTGCCCACAAAGTATAGCTAAGCATTTTCGAATTGTCAAAGGAAAAATATTATATTTTACGAAGCTCTTTAAAGCATCGTAATGTGAATATTCTTTCTTGATAAAAAAGGTTACATCTGCCAAAAAAGAAGCAGTGCCCCCTTATCTAAATGTTACTAAAGTGCAATACTTAAAGGATCGTACAGTCGTACATTGAGAAATAGGTAGGGATGTAATGGATCATCTGGCAAAAGTTCTTACAAGCAAACAATATCGACGAATGACACAATTATTACAGATGCAAATATCTTCATAGCTTCTGTAGTTTCTTTACGACTTAAAAGTAAAATCTCTGAGCATTGAAAAAATCCTTGTCTTTCATCAATTCATATTTGCCATCCGACATTTTTTTAAATATGTCTTCACAAATAATCAAATCAGCGGTAAAACAGCAAATTTCTGAACTAAAGCCTTCCGTCATGAAATGAAGAGTGGAAAAAGTGTTTTAATTGGTTGTAAGAAAACAATGATTGATGGCAAAGTCTTAAATGCAATAACAGATATTTCGTCAACTTTGAAGTGTGCGATTCCAAAAAAACAAAACAAAATCTCAGACAGACTTTAAAAATTTTAAAGATTCAAGTGATGAGCAAAACTATGAATATTGAATATCTCCATTACATGCCGTAATTAGGTGTATGGAGTTTGTTTTAAAACTCGCTTATACAATTTCGCGACATGGAAAATGTTTTGATAAGAATGCAACATCAAAAGAAAAACTATCTGCTCGAAAAAAAATTATACAAAATGAATTTCTTAGGAAGGTTGGACTGAGATTGTCCAAAGCAGAAGTATGGAAATACTAACGATGGTAATATGTCCAGACCATTTTTTTTTTGAAAATGATGAGGTAACAGCCCGAATTACTGAGCTCTAGAGAAATGGTAAATGGCCCAAAGTTTGTTGTTTATGCATGAAACCTAAATGTACCCTGAAGAGAAACTTACTCCTACGGTACATAAGATTTTGACTCATGGTACAAATTTAATAGAATATCAATCCTTGCCAATTGCAGAGTTATTCGAAAAAGCCCAGTAATGCAAAAACAAATACTGTAAACACTTTAGATAGACGAATACTTGCAAGATTTCACGGAATGAGGACCTTTTCAATATTTTGGCGGACTTTTCAGATCCACTAAAATCATCGCGAAGATATATAAGATCTCGAAAATATTTGGACGAATATAATTATAGCTTCGATATGTTAAATCTATTAAATATCGCTTACGATATAAATTACTATTTTTAAGAAATTTTTATAAAAAAAATTATACTAGTTAGGAAAAAATATACTAAATAACTTAAGATCACTATATATTATAAATATTTTAAATAAGGTGTATCTGTAATATAAATGAAAAATATAATAACGATTTTTCTAGATTCCCTAATGAAAATATCGTTTGAAGCGTAGGAGTTGTGTTTTAAATGATTTTTAAATTTAAAAAATTTCATTTTTGTAACAAAAAAGGCTTAAAAATATCACCATTCGCAGAGCCTATCAAAATGCGGGAGCACTTATTTTGAAACTAAATGATTTAAAATGTAAGTGATTTTCAACCATTAGAAATATCTTGGTAACTTTAAAAATTATGATTTTTGCAACAAAAAGGCCATGCAGATTACTTATGTTTAGCCGGAAAAGGTTATTTTTTTCAAATGCTTTATACATTTTGAAAATATCGTTATTACATTAAAAATTATGAAACTTGTAACGACAGTACCACGGCTAAACCTACACATCATAATTTTTAAATATCTTTATTACTTTAAAACTTATGATTTTTGCAACGAAAGAAGTCAAAAGACCCCATCTGGAGACGCTTGGATATTGTAGTAATACCAAATAAGTCATTTTGAAAATTGTCAAAAAGATTAGATAGTTAAGACATCTGTATATTAATTGGAACATTTCGGGATAAGATTTACATCAGCGCCTGACTGTAAGCCCTAATCAGGTGGTGGTCAAACCACTGGGAATGAACAGCAACGGCATTCACGCCATAGGAAGCCGAAGACTAATTCTAGCAACAGCTCATTCCAAGTTGCAATTTCAACCATTCCAAAGCAGGGTTGAAAACCACGACTCCTTGCTGAAAAGTTGGAGACTATCCAAGTCCTGGTCCAGAACACATGACTAGCATGCTCCCTGGATCTGAATCATTCACCCGTTGGTGTTATTAAAGGCGAGATGATCCCGCAAAATCATATTCATGAGGGGGCCGCGAAACCACAACCGCCACGATACTCCCGAAGGGCCAACCTCAATAATCAGTCAGAGAAACAGCTAAAAGGCTAAAGAGACATTTAGAGGAACTCTGGGGCTTACTGATTCCCGTGGAAGTTACGTGGAGCTTCCAGTTGACACCGTGCTTGCCTTCAGGAGACTGGGCTCCCTTATACTCCTAGCAACACAAGTCTAGATGGTTGAGTAATCCATAAAGGCTGATAAATGTGCCTCCGGGGGGATTAATTGGAACAGCATAATAGATGGTAACGTTGCCTTTTTGCCTATGATAATATAGCAACAACTTGACGGCCGTGTTTGAATTAGGTAAAAAGGCCCGCCATAACAAGAGAACTCATGCATAATAAAGGTCATAACAAAAAAACTTTAAAAGGGCTATTTATTTATTAGCAAACAGTCTTGAAACTTAAAAAGTCTTTGTTTACATAAAATTATCTGTAGGATATTAAAATTGCAATCCTTTTTAGAAAATGTGTACAGCTTTAAATTCAATTAAGAAGCACTTTAAGTTTTTTTCTAAATAAGATCGATTTAAAGCGGCAGAAATAAATGGCTTAGCGATTTTCTATTGGTAAAACGGCTTATGAGAAAATCTTATGAATTATTTTCTTTCTTTTTGTGAAAGAAATAAACGACTTTTTAACATAAACTTTTTTTTTTGTTTTTGTGTTTTTCTACAAACAGGCTTATTACAATTATTACCGGTTTCTTTTGACTTTTTTCGAATATCTAGTTTTTCTTTTATTTTGTTTATCTTCTAGCTTTAAAAGTTTCATACACGCACACGAGCATACAAGTTCATTTCCTTTTTGAGCCCATTATGGAAACCAAAATGTGCTATAAATCCTTTTTGCATACAGTTTGTTTTTTTGTCATCGCTGGTTTTGGCTCGTTCTGTGTATGTGTGTGTACGTGTGTGTTGGGTATATGTTGTTTTTTTTTTTTTGTTTTTGAGGCAAACATGTAAATGAGTATGTGGTGTTGGCCTGATGAGCAGCAGGATGGCTACAGAGTTTTTGTGGTGTTCTGGAGTAGCGATGGCAGTTGTTTATGTAGAATTAAGGATATTTTAAATTTTAATCACGATAATGTGCTGAAGATAATACAACCATGACTTTTAGTACACACAATTTATAAACATTTATATCTAACACTCCCTGTCAAATACAATCAAAACTTTTAGCCACAAAGTTGGCTTTCACACTTTGGTCTCATTTGAAGTATCAGTAGCAGGAGTTGTTGCTTTTGCTTCATATAAAAATTAAAAAAAAGTCATTCTTGGACACCTAAATTTATTTTTATACACTTAAAATAACAGCAATAATTTCCTGACTTGTTTTACCAAAGAGAAATTGAAAAGATGTAAATAACATTAAAATACATTTAACGAATAACGAGTTTGTACTCAATTTTATTAAACGGAAATTATACCATAATTCATAAAATTGTCACAAAGCTTAAGTATCAAAAGCTTAAAAAAATAGTATAATCATTTTTACAAAAGACAAACTCCAAACAATGAAAACATATTATAATTAAATGCAAACATTTTTAACCAACGAATATTTTGTCCACTGAATTTTGAAAAAATTTCATTCTCATGAATCGTACTAACAATTTCAAGATTAGTTTAAAGAAAACGCAAAACTCCTTGCCGATTTCAAATGTAATTCTTAGTTTTCTATTTATTATATGTCCTTCAAGATTTTGCAGGGAATTTATGAGGCAAAATATAAATGATTAACCTGGATACGAACCAAATAAGCTTTCTCATCAGTAGTGATTAGCCAAAGAAAGCGGATGCATTTGATATTGTTAAAATAAGAGTTCAGTGGAGTATATAGTTCATTATATGGGGTTTTCAACAAGAAGTTTGTTTGTCAATTGGGGCAACACCAACAACATGATAGTTTAGACACAATTTTTTAACGTATTCGTAGTAGATGCATTGGCATTTGTTACAATGAATTAAATTTCGTACAAAAGTCGCACTAAAATCATTAAAATCCACTATAAAATTGGTGGCTCTATTAAAGTTACATTTCATAAAATTCGTGATATTTTCGGACAAAATCCTTCTGATGCTGCTATTAAGAATTTGGTCGTTAAATTGAAGTCGACAGGTTCGATACAAAATGTGCGAACGCCAACGGGTATTCGACCGGGTCGTTCAACTGAAAACATCATAGCCCTGAGCCACAGTGTTGAAGCAGGTCCAAATTTGTTAATACCTCGACGTTCTCACAATGTTCAACTGGTATTTGAATTGAAGCTGACTGACCATTCAGTCAAATCATTCAAGAAAAACCAGCTGGTTTTTCTGAAAAATTCATTTATTTAGATGAAGCCCCCCAGTTTTGCTTGTCATTTCAAAAAGCAAAATTACCGCTTTCGAACTTCTGAAAATCCTATAGCGATTATTTAGAAGACTTTGCATGCTCAACGTGTCACTGTACGTTGCCTGAAGGCCGTTTGTTCTTTCGAAGATGGGGCTAGAAATGCTGTAACGGTTAATGGATCACACCATCGTGAGATGGTAACAACTCAGTTTTGGCCTATTATTGACGACGTAGATATCATTGACATATGGTTTCAATAGGACAGCGCCACATATCACACAGCCAATGAAACGATCAATTTATTACAAACCGAATTTCCCGATCGCATAATTTCACGACAACCAGCATTTAAGGGGCCAACCAAATCATGTGAGTTAACACCACTGGATTGTTTTTTGTAGGGCTATGTTAAAGACAGAGTCTGTGCGATCGTGGTGGACATTTGCCATATGTCATTTTTCATTCATAGTTGCCGAACTTTTCTCTTCTTTTTGTTTTATTTTGTTTTAGAAAAAAAACTTCTTGTGGAAAAACCCTTTATTACCTTTGAATTTTATTCAACATCCTTTAATAGTATGTTTAGATTACTATTAAATTACGTGCTTAATCCACAACTCAATTTAATTCAAATTTAATTAATAGTGTACTAACATTACAGTGAAATTAGCACTAACGAGCCTTCGAGCGAAAGTTAGTTGATTTTTACTAGATTTCCCTTAAAAAACCCCTATAGGCTAGTAGGTAGTATACTAGCTTGTCAGTATGGGGGTTGTAGGTTCGACTCCTAACGAAGACTTTGGTTTTTTTCACTATAAAAATAAAAATTGACTGTCAGTGGGGCTGCTCAGCGATGAAGGCATAGTCACTGGTCGCTGTGCTGTCTGATTATACGGCAGTTAATTTCCGACTATCCTTCTACTTTCACCACCTGTTCCATCTCTTCTTTTGACTAAATAAGCATTGTTGCTTGAAGTGCTACTTCTCTTTAACAAAAAAAAAAAACTATAATATCTTCGAACTTGTGAAGAAGAAATAATGAAAGTGTCATTAAAATACAAAAAACAAGTTGTTATCAAAAATATCAAATTTTGGATAAAGTATTATTTAAGAAAAGAAATATATAAAATTGAAAAAATTAATAAATAATAAATTGCAAACATAATCTTTGTATATATATAAAAATTAAATGGTCCACGTATGTAATGAATTGGCGTGAGAACGGCTGAAGCGAATTGGCTGATTTTTGTTTTATTCGATTCGAAATTTTCAGGAGATGGTTAGTATGAAAAAAAATGATAATATTTTCTGGTTTGATGATTGGTTGTCTGTATGTTAATGAGTTTGTATACGTGCAAACACGCGTATACATTCTTGGCATACGCTAAAAAAACCCGTAATCAAATTAAAAAAAAGCACAAAACAGAAAGCAAACAAAATAAAAGATCAAATAAGAAGAGGCAACATCTTTAACTTTGGCGAAATCAAACATTGTTCTAAAATGTCAACAGTCAAACATGTATGTTTTTGTTTGAAGATTTTTTTTAATTCACTAATATACATAGCTGCCAGATCTTTTAGAGATAATACCGTCACAATTTTGGGGAAAAAATCTTACTTTTTTTAAAATTCACAATAAAATCACATGTAAAAGGTGTTTTTTTAAGCTAGATAGAACTTTAAATTGTAAAAAGTAACACAAAAAATTAAATTTTGATGAAAAATTTTTTTTTATTTGTTTCAGTATGCTCTGACAAATCATCATGAATAGACTCTCGCTTGAACAACGCTACGAAATTATCCAAATTTACTTTGAAAATCAGTCGTCGATTCGCGCAACTTATAGACGACTTCATCATTTTTATGGCGTACATAATCGTGCATCTGAACAAGCCATTCGTCGAACTGTCGATAGATTTCGTATCACATACTCTCTAGAGGATGCAGTAACACCAACACGTCGAAGGAATGTGCGTACTGAAGAGAATATCGCCGCTGTAAACGAAAGTGTGGAAGAAGATCCAAATTTATCAATTCGTCGTCGGTCGCAGGAATTGGGGCTCTGTCCGTCCACTACGTGGAAAATTTTGCGCAAAGATCTCGGCCTACACCCGTATAAGATCCAGCTGGTGCAGGAATTGAAGCCACGAGACCATTATATGCGTCGTTCTTTCGCCGATTGGGCTCTAGAGCAGTTGGCAACTGACCCGTTGTTTTATCGCAAAATTGTGTTCAGCGATGAGGCGCATTTTTGTCTTAACAGGTTTGTTAATAAGCAAAATTGCCGCATATGGAGTGAGACCAATCCACAACAGACCCTACAGACTCCATTACATCCAGAAAAATGCACCGTTTGGTGCGGTTTTCACGCTGGTGGCATCATCGGACATTATTTCTTCAAACATGAGGCCGGAGCTCGCGTTACGGTCAATGGAGATCGTTACCGCACCATGATCAATGTGTTTTTGTTTGAAAATATGGATGAGATTGATCCGGACGAGATGTGGTTTCAACAGGATGGCGCTACGTGCCATACAGCGAACGCAACCATCGACTTATTGAAATCAAAATTTGGCGATTAGTTGATTTCGAGAAATGGACCTGTCCATTGGCCTCCAAGGTCGTTGCGATTTGACACCACTCGACTATTTCCTGTGGGGCTACGTGAAGTCACTGGTTTATGCTGATAAACCAGCAACAATTGACGCCTTGGAGGACAGCATTGTTCGTGTTATTCGTGACATACGCCCAGCAGTGCTCGAAAAAGTGGCCCAAAATTGGACGTCCAGAATGCGCTTCGTCAAGAACAGCCGCGGTGCCCATATGCCCGAAATCATTTTCAAATGTTAATGTCACGTATTGATCCTTCGAATAAAAAAGAAATTTTGATTACAATTTTATTTTTTTGTGTTATTTTTTACAATTTCATGTTCTATCGGGCTAAAAAAAACACCCTTTACATATGTGTGTAAATAGATTGCATGTTTTTCAATAAAGTTCGAATTCTTTGGTGAATTTGTTTTCAATTTAGTAAAATAAGCATTTTAAGTTTCATTTTTAATATTTTTTTCCTTAAAGTGTATAAATTTATACCAAGAAAATATAATTACATATATAAAAAATTGACTTACATATGTACATATACATACATACGTTTTAATAAACATCAGCTTTGCTTATGTTACAGAAATTGCCAGGAGAGCCCAACGAACATGATACGTTTTCAATAACAAAACTTTATTTTGAAGTAATTTTTCTTCGCTTGAGAAAATTTAAAGAGCAACTCGAAGAACTAAAGTTTTTAACACATTACATGAGTTTTTAAGAAAAAGTATTCATTTTTTTACATATTTACATATTTTTATTTTCACTTTTCGATATACTATGTATTAAATCATGTTGGTGAAAACATAAATAAATCGTTTTCACTTCTCAATTTTTTTACTTAGCCTACGTTTAAACTTTATAAAATTCCTAAACAGCGCTCAGTGATTTAATTTAGACGTATTGGATAATATTAAAAGTGAAAATTTGAATATATTTCCTATATACATATGGACATATGTATGTATGCACATTATCCGTGCTTTAAAATTTTTCGTGCGATTTGATTCACATAATTTTAAAATTAATAGTTTTTGTAAGAGAAGAAAAACCTTGATATATTGGATAGTGAGGGCTTAAAAATGTTAAGTCACCGACACCGGTCTACGAGACTTTTCGATGTTGAGATCTGCCAAAACCTTTTTAACCGCTCGGCCTTGAAAGAATATATTCGACCGCCCGAGCTCGGTGGTTGTTGGCTTTCCTGCAAATAAGAATTCCTTGCAAAGCTAAAAGGTTCGCTTTATTAATCGGCGCAGTGAATTTTTCTTCATTCATATTTATCATAAACAAATTAAAATTTTGGTAAAATTATGTCTAATAAGTATAATATTTTATAGAAATTCAATTCATATATAATTAGATTCTCTTGGCGATTGAGAACCAGCTAAAACCAATAATAAATAAATTATAAAGAATTATAGGGCAGCGACAACAATCTGCCGTCTGAGATAAATTAATTTATCAGTAGTTATCACAAAATCATAGAAGCTGATAACCAGCTAACTTCATTACTAATATTTAAATACACATACTTTTAAATTTTTCCAAAAAAATTATTTAAATTTAAACAATTCATTTTATTTATTTTAATAATACTAAAGGTCAACTATAATCTGCACAAGCTAGCTAAAGCTATTGTCAAAAAACTTTACAAAAATTCTTTCAATTTCTTAAGCAACCTATTAAAGAATTTTAATTATCTTGAATGTATTTATATAAACTTTGTAACTTATTTGCCAGAGTTGGGCATATAGTTACGTATTATGCGATCTGTTTCGTATTCTGCTTAAGCAAATGACATTTATCGGTAAGTTTTCTTAAGTAAATTAAAATTCATTGGCAAAGAGTAGAGGCCTAACTGTAATATGCATATGCAGGCTTAAGCCAACTTAAACAACTGTGCAAATACCTAATAATTATATGTGGCGAACTATAATGTACTTAACAAAACTTTTCGTCAAGTTTTGTCAAATGTCAATTGCATAAGCAAAGTACGAAACTGATCGCACATTCCGTACGGAAACAGCTGAGTTTACATTGTGCTATAGATACATTAGTAAAGAAATTCCTATAGAAAAAATATTTTATCTGAATTTAATAGAAAATGTAAAAAGAAAAAATAGCTTATATGACAAAAGAGACACGTTTTATTATAACGGCAATTCAAAGAAACGAGGGTCTTTAAATATTTTATTTTCTTTTCCATTTTTTTAACACACAATTTGCAATAAAATTTAATTTTTTATTGTTTATAAATTCAATGATGCACACAGTTGCATTTTTTAGTACTTATTAACAAAACATTATAAATATAATAAATTATAAATTTGTATAAGGATAGTATTAGGTATACAAAATATGATTATTAAACGCCTTTTTGCTAATAAATTTCATTTATTTAGAACGAAATTATTTTTTTGCAAAAGTACAAATAAAACAAAATGTGCAACTGTGCATAAAAGTTTCTATATTCATGTAAGTACATTATAGCCACGTAAGAGTCTTCAATGATTCACTTAAACATTTGACAGACTTTTCGTCCAACTTTTGACATTAACTTAAGCCAGATTATGCATATTATAGTTAGGCCTTAGCGCTGGCAAAATGTCAAGTAACAGATATCGAGTCCCAATGCTCAATATCAAAACTAGTTTACCCTATACTTCCAGTGTTGTGTTCTTTAATCTTAGCCTACTGTCAAAATACATTTCTCAATAAACCCAAAAGAAAAAGATAAAAAAATACTGTTTTTAAATAAAATTGTTTATTTTCATTGCATGTGCTCATTGCGTTTTTTTTAATTTTTTACAAACATTTTTTGTTTTCTTTATTTTTCAAATCATTTATGTAAAAAGATTGGAAATAAAAAGTATTTTTGTTTTCGAAATGCTTGCTGTACGTTTTTACAGAAGTGTTTTTGAGGTTTTTTGTTTGCTGTGTTGTTTAAATGAGAACTCTCATTCAATCAATTTGGCTTACGAAAAAAAAAACTCTTGAATTTAATTTTTTATATTTTTTTTAATAATAAATATTTTATAAGAATCTATAATATAAAAATAAGTCGGGTTTTCCTTCCTGACGCTTTTACTCCAGAACGCAGGAACCGATTTCCACGGTTTTGCATTAGTTGGAAAAGTATAGGACTCCGTGAGGTTTATAGCAAAGAAAATTCAGGAAAAATTTTAAGAGAAAAGCAGGAAAACAGGAAAATTAATTTTTCACATACAGCGCCATCTCTGATACATAGCATGTACTACAACGGCACCAGTACGTGGTGTGTGAGTATCCCTCACGAAAATAAGTTCGTTCGACATGCAAATAACCAAGGAAATATATAATGAAGGGTTGATTCTGATTGAGGATCAATGCTTGACTATTGCAAACAAGCTACTGATTGAAGTAGGAATAATGATTGCGCCAAATCGATCGATGCACCATGCACTCAACCAAGAATTAAATCGAGAACTGCAATACAATGTTGTTACATTGCAGGAAGTCGTTTGAAATAACGTGCCGTTGCTGAATGAACAGTAAAAACAAATATACGAAACATTTATGCAAGCGGTGGACAATAATACTGGTGGTCTATTCTTCCTGGACTCACCTGGAGGAACAGGGAAAACATTTGTCATTTCATTGATTTTGGCCACTATTCGATCAAGATGCGACATAGCTTTGGCGTTAGCATCATCTGGAATTGCGGCGACTCTTCTAGATGGCGGTCGTACTGCACATTCTGTGCTTAAGTTGCCACTCAATTAAAGCACAGTTGATACTCCAACATGCAATATTTCCTGATCCAGCGCAATGGGAAAATTGTTGATGCAATGCAAGCTCATTGTTTGGGATGAGTGCACTATGGCACATAGGAAATCACTTGAAGCACTTAACTTCATACTGAAGGATCTTCGGCGAAATAACAACATCTTTGGCGGCTTGATGATATTGTTGGCAGGCGATTTCAGGCAGATGTTGCCAGTAATTCCCCATGCAACGCCTGCAGATGAATTGAATGCTTGCCTGAAGGCATCACCTTTGTAGAATAACATAAAAACATTATCGCTAACCACTAATATGGGAGTTTAACAGCAAAATGATCAAAGTGCTGCACAATTTTCCAAACAATTGTTAGCTGTTGGGAATGGAAAAGTCACAGTTGATGCGACAGCTGGATTAATTACTCTTACCAACGACTTTTGCCGATTTGTAGACTCTCAATTAGCTCTTATTGAAAATGTTTTCCCAAACATTGGTGAGAATTATCAGAATTATGCTTGGTTAACTCAATGAGCAATTTTGTCGCAAAAAAATAATGATGTGCACGCATTGAATTTCACCATTCAATCAAAAATCCATGGCGATTTGGTGACATACAAATCCGTTGATTCCATAACAAATCCCGATGATGTAGTAAATTATCCAACGGAGTTTTTGAACTCTCTGGAGTAACCAGGATTACCACCACATAACTTGCAACTCAGAGTTGGTTCAGTTATTATGATATTGCGTAGTTTGAATCTATCGCGACTTTGCAATGGTACTTGACTTGCGGTGAAAAGACTTATGCCGAATTTGATTCAGGCAACCATTGTTAACGGAAAGTACGCAGGTGAACGATTGTAATTTCCGGTTCGACTTGCATTCACAATGACAGTTAACAAGTCGCAAGGCCAATTCCTTAGCGTTTGCGGGATAAATTTAGAAAATCATTGTTTTCACATGGGCAGCTATAAATTGCGTGTTCACGAGTTGTAAAACCATCCGATTTATTTGTGTTAACGTCAGACCAAAAAACTAAAAATGTGGTTTACCAAAGAGCACTTCAATTAAACGGTTAATTTGCGGACACGTATAACGCTTCGATTCAGTATTTACTTTGGATTCACTTTCATTTTTTACTTAGAGAACTTCAACTAAATTCCACTTCATTTTTGTAATCGAAATAAAATTCATTACTGTTGTGCAGTGAAATAAAATTTTTGGTTTTCAAATATAAAACCAAAAAATATAATTTTTCTTTATCTTTTAATTCCCAAACGAAACGGTACAAAAAACGAAGCTATCTGGTGGCAAACGTGGCGAACGGAATATTATATTATTTATAAGAATATTATATTATTCTTATAAAATATTTATTAAAGGAATCAAGCACAAATTAACGTAGATTAAGTTTTTAAATAATAAATTTAAAAAATTTTTTCCTGAAGAAGCTTTCCAAAGGAAAGCGAAATATTGAAAAAAAAATATATAAAAAAAGATCTAAAAACAGAAAAAAGATATTTATTAAAGATAAAAAAGATCGTTTTAAAAAACTATAAAAATTATCAAATGATAAAATTTTAATAGAAATTCACGTACATGTTATTTCAATATTCATAAATTTTTAAATCTAAAAACCTGTTAATAGTATCGAATTTAAATTTACTCAGTATTATCGAGTAATTACAAGTATTTAGTAAATTTTGGCAACGTTAATAGCGAGAACACACTACAAATCAACAAATCACAAAATAAATTATTTTTTGAGAAATTTTCTTAAAAGCACAAAATTGCCAGTCTACCAAAACCACGTTCCTTAAAAACATTCCAGTTATTTAAAACACTTCTAATGACACATGAAGCTGTCTTCGTATTAAAAACAAATAACTCTTGTCGAACTTTTTCATTGTCTTTTGAAAGAGAAAAATACAAAATGATTAAATTTCAATACAAATGTCTAGGTATACAAAAAAGAAAAAGAAACAAAAGAAATAGAAACAGGAAGAACAAGGATAACATGTGCTTTTAGAATGGAGAACCACAAAAAATTATGAATGAAGGAATAACTGTTGTTTTTTTTTTCTAATACATAATGAAAAAGCTTTAAACCAGAGAGGGTCACGTATATGAATAAAGAAGAGAAATAATACGTGTATTAAGAGAAAATGTAAAGAAAATTGTACACATTTTCAAAAACACTAAAACTAAATGAAGTAATAATAGACAGGACAATCAATAAACAGAACAAACAACAAAAGCAAATGTTTGGACTAGAAATTTCATCTAATTTTTTTCGAAACAGTGTCAGGAATCATATAATTTTACAATTTATTGTAATTAAGTGTTTCAAATATGTATGTGATGAGAATAGCAAGTTTTAAAGATTTCAAAAGCTCTATATATGTAAGTATGTATGTTGTATACATAGGTTCGCTGCTGCGATTAAGGCGACTCAGTAATACTGCTGCTGACGTTTTGGAATAGAGTTAAAAATTAAAAAGGAACATGAGAAAAAATATGGGAATAGAAATACACAACAAACTTATTATTTTGTTTGTATGTATGTACATAGAACTGTTTTCTATTTTGTTTGGCCGTTGTATTTCTTAAAAGAAGCTTTAAAATCAAAATCGGTCATAAAAACTTGTTTGTTTGTTTTTTTTTAAAGATTTGCAAACAATTTTCTTTACAGCTGATTTTAATTGTCTTTAAGGACAAATAATTTACTAAAACGATTGTAATTAAGTCTCAGAAACACAGACATACATACATATATCAAATAGCATTTAATGAATTATATAAGAAAGAGAAAAATAAAAAAAATAAACTTGTGCTAAGAAACAAAAAATAAGCATATTCGAACAAAAATAAAGATTGATAAAGATTATTTTAATTGACTTTTTTTTAAGGGATATTTTTTTCTGTTTGTTTGCTTTGCTGATTTAACGTAATTCTCACTTAGTCAATTGACTTTGAGGTATATAATATAGAATTTTAGTTTAAGATATGGTTTGGAGTCCACTGATGAGAGCTATGTAAGCATTACCGAAGTGCTTATATGGATATATTTTTCGCACAGTAATAAATACTAATATTTGATTTTGGATGATGTAATATAGTAAAATATTTATTTATTTTAACATTTATATACACGAATCAAGCACAATGATATAAAAACATACAAGTCACCAATTGCAAAAAGTAGAACTTTCTACATGTTGATAAGATCACCCATTTAAACAGCAATTATTCGTATAATAATGCATAATGAAAACTTCATTTTTAGAAAATGCCAATGTTTTTATTTGTTTAATTTTTCGCAATGCAATTGAAGTTAATCATACGTTTCATGCAAAATTTTTCACAGATTTTACGCATTCGTTTATATTAAGTGCGAAATGCAAAAGTTAAAGCGAATTTTTTTTTTAATTTGTAGTTGTGTTCGAAAGAAATTTTGTGCTTTCACAATTTCTGAAGTTACTTACAAACAATACCTTTAACAATATACTTCTGTTTATATCTTTTTTATCCACGTTTTTTTTAAATGTGTAATCCGTATTACTATGTTTTCTATAAGAGTGGATATTTAAAATTAGAAAGTATTGCATTGGAGAAATTATTTAAAATAAAGGGTTTTTCAACAAGAAGTTAGTTTTCTAAAACAAAATGAAGCAAAAAAAATATATATTCAGAGAATTCAAATTTTTATTATATTATAAAGAGAAAAGTTCGGCAATTATGAATAAAAATCTGGCAAATGTCCACCACGGCCACGCTGACAGATGTCGATTTTTTCATCAAAGTTTTTAATCACTTTTAGGCGGTCCTATTTCGTTAATCATATTACGGATTTCGAATTTTAGGGCTGAAATCGATCCACATAACCCCACAAAAAATTATCTAGTGATGTTAAATCAGACGATCTGGCTGGCCACTTAACTGCTAATTGTCGTTAAATTATGCAATCGGGAAATTTGCGTGACATATGATACCGTTCTGTTGAAATCAAATATCAGTGATATCCACCTCGTCAATTATAGGACAAAACTGAGTTGTTCGTATCTCGAGATAGCGTGATCCATTGACCGTTATTGCGTTTCCAGGCAAAACAAAAACTCGGCCCATTTACGCCTCCAGACCACACAGTGCACCATAAAGTGACATGTTCAGCATGCAGGGGCTTCTCAATAATCGCTCTAGGATTTTCAAAAGAAAAAATTTAGCTTGTTGACATACCCTGACTAGTGTTACGAAGGTATTCTAAGCTTCGTCTAAAAATATGATTTTTTTAGAAAAGATTGTTCCTGAGTGAATTTACCGAATCTACGGCGATGTGAATGGTCGGTCAGCTTCAATTCCTGCACCAGTTAAATCTTGTTAGGCTTCAAAGTCAAATCCTTATTCAAAATTCGCCATGTGGTAGTTTTGGATAACCCCAATTTTTGTGAACGTCGAGGAATTAACAAATTTAAATTTGCTTCAACACTGTTCTTTTCAGTTGAAGTTTGAGTTGAGTTTTTTATCGAGCCTCTCGACTCCATTTTAACGACCACATTTCTTATAACGGTAACAGAAGGATGTTGTTCGAAAATATCAATAATTTTACGAAATGTAACTTTAACAGAGCCACCATTTTCCTAGTGGATTTTAATAACTTTAAAGCGATTTTCATGTAAAATTAAATTCATTGTATCAATTGCCAATGCATCTACTAAGAATACGTCAAAAAACTAAATGTCAAAACTATCATAATGTTGGTGTTGCCACAACTGAAAAACAAACTTCTTGTTGAACAACACGATACATGTACATATGAACTTACAAACGTAGTTAAAAAAAATTAAAAGTATGCGGACGGAAAAACGATTTTGAATAGATATACAATTAAATTTTGCATATGGCTTTTTCTTGCAGATTACTTTGATTTAAACTTTCTTTTTAGATTTCTGAACCTACTGATTGATTTTGTTTTTGCGTACAAGCTTTATTTCTTATTAAACACAATAAAAATGTTTCAAAATTAAAATATGATCCCTCAATTTCACATAAATTTTACTAAAACTATTGCTCGCTTTTGAGTAAATTGTTGTTGCATAGGACCTAATGAGGAATACATCCTATATAAAGTAATAACTCAATTCCTAGAGAACAACAATAACGTTCTATAAATTTGGAGTTACACACAGTATGACTAGAAATTAGTGAAATTTAGTTAAGCTTTTGCATTCATTTCGCCATTTTACGATACACAGTTAGTATTCTATTTTGTCTTATTATAAATGCGAAAAGGTTTCCTTTTTTCAAAATATATTAAATATTTTTTTCATTTAACGTTTTTTTTAACAGGACTTTTAAGTTGAAATGAAAAATCGTTTGGAGTTTTTTTAACCACAAGTTCTCATTTATTGAATGACAATGAGACAAGAAACGGACTGTTGTAAGTTTGTACAGTATATTTTTGAAAATCAAACAAATTGAAAACTTTCCTTAAATAGAATCTGAGGACCTGTAATGTTTGATTTACATTTCTGCTTAAAAAAGTGATTGGTTTACATCAACATCAGTGATGTATGAATAGTTTTTTGTTTTCAACTTAGGAACCTTCATTTGATAGTGTATAAAATATAAAACTGTGCAACGATTTCAATGCAACCAGAAAATATTTCTCATTGCCATCCTTTATATGATAGTTTAGCTACAAAAATGAATTAACTATTGTTGGTTATTTATATGTATTCTAAAATATATAAACAAGGCCATATATTATTACTTACCTTTTTTTAAGAAGACATTATTTTACTTGTAAATTTCTTTGTTGTCAAAATGATCTTACTGATGTTGTTTTGGTTGTTGCGTAGAAAGGAAAATTGAACACTTGTTATTTCAGCTTTAATAATTTTTCAGTGAACTAATTATTTTATACTTTTACTGTTTAAAAATTATTAATTATTAAATAATTAAAAAATTTTATTATTTTAATTTATTAGTTTTTATTTAATTATATTGTTTTTATTAAAATAACACAACTCACATGCCACACATTGAACAATGTTGGTTTTAAATATTATGTGATTTTTTTTAGAATTTTTAGTTATTTCTCACTGAAAGGTTGGATAGTTTTTATTTAGGAAAATCGTTTTTTTTTTTGTATTTAAACACCTGCAATAATAACAATAAATAAAATATTATTTTTTTTAATTACATATCAAAATGTTTAACAAAATACCACAAAATAATTAGTTTATTATGAGTTTTTTTTATAATTTATGTCATGTTTACACCTCGCTGTGTGATATTCGACTAAATTTAAATTTATTTTGCTTTTAATTTGCTTTAACTGTGACAACATAAAAATATTATTTAAATAAAAATTATTTAAATATGACTTTATTAATTTAAATAGGTAAGTGGAAAAGTGTAGTGGAAATAATGATCTATTACATGCTTTGATACAAACTGAGATGTCTGAACCTCATAAAATGTTATACTCAAACTACAACGTCGAAGCATCAGTAGTCAAACTAATACACACACTTAAGCTTATCTATATATGCATACTAAGCGCATATGTAAGTACTTGCTAGTAACTATTACGAGGGATTAATTGCTTTCGACGATTTTAAAAGAATTGCAATTATAATCTGCTTCAAAGGATCTTACACGCCAAGAAAAAGACATTTTAAAATAAACCCAAAAATTAAAAAGTATTCATAAAAAGTACAAAAGTTTAAAAAAAATAATTTTAAAAAGCACATTTTTAAAACGTAAAATTTTTTAAAAATTATATTATGAAATAAATAGTTTTAAAATTTTGCAAAATTTTAAAAAGGTACAAATTTTGAAAGTAGCTTTAAAAAACGTCCATTTAAAATAACGCCTTAAAAAAAATTATTTAAAAAGTAAATTTTTCAAAAAAATTATTTCTAAAAGTACTTTTTCCAAAAGTTCATATCTTAAAACATTACAACAAATCACGTTTCTCTACCAAGATTGTAATTTAAAAAAGTACATAAAAGATATTTTAAAACTTTAAGGTTTTATAAAATAAAACTTTATATTTTATTATTGTATGTCAACAGTATCCTTTCCAACAATAAAAATAAATGCCATCTGTCAAACAAAATAATATAGTTCAGTAGTAGAAAAATAAATTTAAATTACAATTATAATTGTGGTCAATGTAATACCAAGTTTAAAAAATAAAGAATTTAGTTTCGTGCTTGTGTTCAGATATTTCCATAACAGTTTTAGCAAACAGTTTTCATTTAACAAATTTAAAAAATATTTTTTTAAAATTTTTATTTTATCGTTCTTTGCACCATCTTTTTATTATTAACTTTTTTTCTATACTATTTTTAACTTAATTTTGCATCTCACCTCGAATTTTAATCTTTTTAGTATTTTTACGAATTTCCAAGTAACAACACTTTCAACGCGTATGTGATCTTAATCACATTCACAAAAGAATAATAAAGAACACTCAAACGAACCACAGGAATGAATTAAGTTGTGGCATATTGTTGTTGTATTTAAGTCAATAACTTTTGACATAAACAAAAGCAGAAAATGTCGTAAAAATCTAAATGTTTGTTCATTCTGTTATTATTCATTCTTCGTTTAAATCTTATTCGTAACAAAGTGGTTTAATTTCGTGCCACACACAACTTGTCACATTCTAATAGTGATTTCAACAGATTGAAAATGATGCAAATCATCTTTACCACCGTAAATGAAAAAGGCAAAAATATACATCCCCACGTATTTATGCAGTCGTGAATGTGTTAGTAGCAATTACGTATGTATATAAACAAAATGATTTAAGGTTGCTCGTTTAAAAGAATTAATTCATTCAAATACAAAATTCAATAGAAGTTTTGTCAAAAATTAATTTCTGCAAAAGCTCACAAAAGCGGATGGTATCTCTTATATAGTACATGTGAATTTTAAAACAGAAGATGTTAATTGGATTAGTTTATACCCTGGCAGCTCTTGCCATTCTTTTTAAAGCAACATTCATTTGACACTGTGGACACTGTGACACAAATTCCATACGGCACTCTTCAGTTTTGCTCACTCAATATCTGCATATCCATGCCTAATATTATCTTACCTGATGCTAGATCTTAACACCGAGGGCACGTTTATCGTACAAACTCCAGCCTATTATCGATAGAAAAGAGCTTTTGGGAGCCTGACTAGCCAAAAATGTTGTTATAATAGCGGAAACGTGTAGTCCTTTTAGTTACCTAGGGGTCCATGCCTCACTCTAACGGTCACCTTAATTTGAGCCCAAATATCCCCTGTGATTTAAAATCGATACTAAAAAGGTCGCTATTCTTGTTAAGGGTTTTGCACACAAAAACTGAGGGATACTGATAATAATAGACGTAATCAGTTACGTAAATGTAAATTTTCAAGTAAAATCATTATCACCGCTGTGCTCATTGTCTGCTTACAGCATTACTGATCGTTAAGAGTCGGACAGTTTTTCAAAATTTTAGCTATTCATAAAGTAAATATCACTGATATGGTCATTAATTTGTCCTCCTAAACAGTATGATAATACATTTGGGTAATATGTGAAAAAAACACAACTTATCATAATATTCACATACTGCATGAGACAGATCCTTATAATGAACTTTCTGGTTTCGATAAACCTGTTCTGCAAAGAAAATGAAAGTATTAATCAATTCGCTTAACAGAAAACTGCTTTCAGTTTTTGATTAGAATGTAACAAATAATAGCAGTCATATTATGAGATTTCATCATAATTCTATCAGTTTGGTATGAACAAACTATTTAAAGATGTGGGATAAAACTACTTTCAAATTTTCAATTCCTCCTCTTAATGTCCTTCCGGACTATTTGTTTGCTAATGGCGAGCGCTTTCGATGTGAATACAGCATTGTCAAGCCACGTACGTACGTAATAGCAACGTGGCTTGAGATGTATTCACATTAGCCAACAAACAGCCGGGAATGACATTAAGAGGAGAAATTGAAAACATTAATTCATTCACCGGTGGAACAAACCCAAACAATTTATTACTTTCAAGTTACTTTAACTTCATATTCAGGCAAGAACACTATGTGTGAGCTTAAAAATTGTATTTGAAACAGGTATTATATATAAAAGCCAGGTAAGCACGAAAGTTGTTTAACGAATTCCCAGTAGCTTTTAGTTTTTCTTTATTCCTTAACAACAGTGGCACCCATTTTCAAAAGCAGGCCACATATTTTTTCTGCTTTCTTCAACTTTATTTCAAATGTGTTCAGAAGTAATGTTGCACCTGTTGTTATGTGTAATAAAAGTATTAAGGAACCTAAAGAAGCTTTTGATTGCCTTGGTTTTCTAAACGTTGTAAAAAATACTTAATTCATATTTATACCATCTATATCCCTACTGTCATGTATGGGCCGACGCCTCAAAGTCTATTTTAAAGTTGCTCGACCGCTCACAAGAAAAGGCCAAAAGGCTCATTGAGAACAGTAGAACATCGACCGCTATTGATTGTCTGGAGCATCGACACAATGTGGGTTGTATTTCATTGTTGTATCGTTGCTACAATAGTAAGTGCTGTCATGAAATTTGGGTAACTTGTTCCCATTACTCCCACGTTTTTGCTTTTAACATGCTTTTCGTTGAGTGCCAACCATTTGTAGTTTATTGGCCGGTGAATCGCGTTACGCACTGCAGGGACAACTTGTTTTTTAGCGGAACAGTCCGAATGTAGAATAAACTCCCACCGAAGATGTTTTCTGTCACTTTCAATCTAGGAAAGTTCAAATCTAATGACCCCAAACACTACTCCCTCTTTTCTCCTCCCCATAATCTAATTTCCTTGTTCTGGCACAATGCATTGTTTGAGTAGGAATCATCCTCTGAGTGCTGGTTAGAAAAAAAAATTAAACTTTCCACTTTTAGTTCCTAGAAGGAGTTCACCATCCTTGTTTATAGCTTACAGAAAGTAGTTTATATCAGTGGAAGCAGAAGAACTCTTACCTTAACGTACAAGTTGTGTTATTTTTAGTATGCTCGATTAGAAATATGTATTTATGTCAGATATGTTTTTAATTTTTATTTATTGTCACTATTGGCAACAAATTTTAAAGCACTTCCTAATAGTTCTTAGTGTTGTAAACTTTTCTAAAATTTAACAATTTTTGATAAAATAAATTTTATGTAATGAATTTTAAAATGTTCAAAATTGCATATTCTTTGTTACCAACAAAGTTGTATACCAAGGTTTTGATTCATTGTTGGATACATTTTTTTTTTATCCTTTTGTTATTTATTGAATCTTCAAAATATGAAATAACAATAAGTTTTCAAATCTTAAATCTAGAAATAATCATTAAGCCCGACCAATGTCAGACATAAACCTAGTGGCAGAAAATGAATGATGCTCAAGACGCTTCTTCTGTAGCATTGACAACTAGATCCTTAGAGTCCCTCTTTTTCAGACGAATGTGACCTGTAAAGTTCAATATATTACGAGCAAGTGGATTAGGATGGGTTTCGAGTTTTGTTAGGTATTTTCCTGCGTATTTAGCTATTTCAGCAGTCACTAGTGGCATGCTTAAGTCCCGATGAATGTTAGAATTTCTGACGTACCATGAAGCTGATGTTACTAGGCGCAAAATTGTGTTTTGTCTACGTTGGATCTTTTCCACATTAGAAACTGATGCAGTGCCCCATAGCTGGATTCCATAGCACCATATTGGTTTCAAAAGAGACTTGTACAATAATAGTTTGCAATCCAGACTCAGGATAGATTTTCTACCAATGAGCCAATGTATCTGAGCCAATTTTAGCTTCATCTGACTCAGCTTTGCTTCAATGTGATTCTTCCACATAAGTCGTCTATCAAGATGAATACCAAGGTATTTCACATGCGAATGTTCCGGAACAATTTCGTTATTAATTCGAATGAGGGAACAAGTATCCCTTCGCAGTGTGAACGTTATATGAACACACTTTTATTCGTTCACCTTTATTCTCCATAATTTCAACCATGTTTCTAGTTGGCTAATATGTTCCTGAAGATTTTGAGATGCTTCACGCGGGTCTTTGTGCACACTAAGACAGGCTGTATCATCAGCAAATGTAGATGTGTGAATAATACTACTTACAGGCTTATCACAAGTATAAATTAAATATAAAAATGGACCAAGTGTACTGCCCTGTGGCACCCCTGCGGCAATAGATTCGAGTGAACTCATGAAGTTTCCTTCTGTAACAGTAAACTTCCGACCAATAACGTAACTTTCCAAAAGCTTCAGAATGTTGACTGGCAGATATGTTTTCAGTTTTAAAAGCAGTCCTTCATGCCACACTTTGTCAAAAGCCTGAGATACATCTATAAAAAGAGCAGAACAAAACTTCTCTTATTCAAATGTCCTTCTGATGACTTGAACCAATCTGTGCGTTTGTTGGATAAAATTAAAGAAAATATTTGTAGTTTTTTTAAACATAAATGATGCTGTCAAATAAGTAGGGTTTTAGGCATGTAACGAGGTCCAAACTAAATCTAGTTCATTTTAAAGCATAGTTCGTGTTTTAAAGTTCAATCAATGCTTACTCTTTAGATTACTTCGAAACCCCGCCATTTAAAAAGTTATACTTACATTGTAGCCAAAAAAATAACAATGTTAAAATTTCAAATCAAAGAATGCCCCCATTAGATACACTTGGTTTTTAGGGGGTAGACGCTCCAAACTTTTGTAAATTTTTAATCGCCGTTAAATAATTAATATTTTAAGATTTTGAAATTATCCATTATGAATGGGAGCGGATATATTTTTTACATTTACGCAATATGTGAATTGCTATGAATGATTAAGAGTCTAAACACAATACTGCGATATTTTATTGCGGTGCGTTTTTTCATACGATTTTGTAGTAAAAAACCGCAGTGCGGTGCGGCATAAAATTAAAATCTATTTTATTTCATTGCGGTTTTTTTTATTCTCTCAATTTTTTACACTCTTTCTCTTTCTGATGTTGCCATAGTTTTTCATTAATTGGCGGTGTTCACAACATTATCGTAAACAAAACACATGTGATTTTGAAGTTTATATTAATTGTTGTGGGATCAATAAAAAAGGTGCAAAAAGCATAAAAGTAAAAATGTTACTATGTCTCGTGGTTTCTAATTCCACACATAAATCAAACGTGGCCTCTACCAAATTTACAATGTTTTTAATAGCTTGAATTTTTTTATTTACTGCCATCATAAAATATTTAACACAAACACCAAATTGTACAAAAATTTAGGCACAAATAAATTCATAAAAAATGTAAACAAACAATGACAAGTTTTGCCGCCGCCGTCTTCCGGTGTATTGTGTTTATTTCTCTCTCCCGCAACGAGAAATCGCACCGCACCGCAATGGTTGTGTTTAGACTCTAATACTCGTAGTTTAGTAACTAATAAAAGTGACATGTAGGGTACCTCTCTTTAAATATGGCTATGCATGGCTTGAACAAAACTCAAAAGTTTTAACTTTAGTAATTAATAATCTACTTCAATACAAAATTATTTATATTGACATAATTTTTTTTTTAATATTTTAGACGTTTAAAATTTTTAACGAAACTTAATATTCAAATATTAAACGAACGCCAGTTTGTAAGGATGTTGTTTTTGAAAATCACTCGATTTAAAAATCAACTATTAAGTTGACAAAGTTTAGAACACGGCTTGAGAATGATGTCATCACATCGAAAGCGCCCGCCATGCATACTGAACAAACAAACAGCAAGCAGAGAGGAAAAGGAATGACAATAGTATAAAGTTAACAACATTGTGTTCAGCAAGGTTATTATATTTTTTGTACGTATTAAAACTTAAAGAACGCATTGCTTAAGAATCCGCAATGTTTATGTCAGGAAATGAGGAAATGAAGAGGTGGTAGTAGAGATTTTTTTGCTTTCTAAACCAACGTTCCTTTAGGTGCATTTTTTGCTCCAATAAAACTCACGCCTTATGATCCAAATTTGCATGTTGAGAATATAATTTTGTTAATTATTAATTATTTTTTTGGTAAAATTTCCTTAAATGAAACTCGCACGATTTTTCTAAATGCAGCAGTGATTGTATGTTAATTAGTTTTTAAGCCTCTATGACATTATTTTATAACTCTATGAAGCATAACTAACTCTTTTCTGCCGTTAATTCTTGTTATATTGAATAGTTTTTAAAATTTTTTAAAACCAAGAAATACTTTTAAAATTGCACGAAAAAAATGTTCGCCTCCAGTTTGTGAGTAATAAAACATATTAAACAGATAAATGCAACTGTGGGTGAGTAACATTTAATTAATCTAAATGAAATAAGACTGATTTTTCATTTGAACCTTATAAAGAAAAAACTATAAACAAATACGCACGGTAAACTCTTCACAATCCTCCTATTTCTTTTCCAAGATTTTCTCTCTATAGAACAATGTTATCAGAATAAGCCTCCTAGATCATGTGTCAGATGTTTTTGTCTGAAATTCCTTATTTTTTAATGTTTATGCAACTTTTATTCTTAAAGTAATGGAATAGAACTTATATGGGGATCGTTAAAATTTTTATAGACAACATTAACTTATTTAGCACTGGTTTAATGTAAATCTGTTTCAGTATTCTATCTTTACTGGAAAGGAATATGCTCGAAGTTAGAGAGAGAAGATGTGTGTATAAGGTTACTTTTCCCTGAAATTCACTTATTTGTGCTCCATTTTGCCAATGAGTCACAAATTAAGAAAATATTCTCTCCAATAAAATACGGCATTGTTTGGGCAAGTGTCATTCCTCGTGCTGTATTCGAATAAAAATAAAATAAATTGCCAATTTTAAAGTTTACAGTTTTAATTAAAAAAGCGAAAATGTTCATTTAACTCGCATGTTTAATCTTGAATAGTAAAAAAGATATGCAGTAATGACGAAGATATTATCGTTATCATCATTGTCATTTTGTTCATTTAGATCACATTTTGCAATTGAAAAATTTCCATTTCTGTTGACATTTCGTTTTCTGTATTTAATTTTCAGTGTCCATGTGTGCGACTCCAAATGATTGTATTAATTTTAGTTTAAATTAGAAAAATAAAAAATTATTATTATTTTTTTTTTTGTAGTGTTTTCATTCTTCCATTTTTCATGTCTTGATGTGTATTAAATTCAATTGAACAAAATTGCTTAAATCAACAAATTAATTTTAAATTTTAAGAGGAGAGTAGAAATTAGCGTTTAAACACCTCAGGAAGGAATTTATGTCATAGTTAAATGTGCGGCGATGTGTTTTAAAAAATCCAAAAAAGTAAAAGTAAGATTTGGTTCAGATTTTATTTAAAATACGAACCAACCATCGAATATTTTAAACCTCAACTCATATCATATATATTGAATCGATTGTCAGTTTATTAGATTAAGAATATGTTGCCCATTAAAGTTTCGAATGCCTCTTCAAGATGTTTCATGTTGAAATGGGTATTTTATTTCCTAGACTCTGAGGAGGGCGTTTATATTGGAAAAATTAGGAAATCAAATTTTTTAATTGGTCTTCTGTACAAATGCGGAATAGGAAAATTATAGCCACTGCTTAGCAAAAATATATGATTTTCGAATTTTCGAAGAACGTTTTACTTATGCTCAAACAGCATAATTTCAGCAGTTTTCAGCATTTTTAACTTCTTTCTCCTTATGTTTTGTTGGATGGATCATTTAATGCATCAAACTAAGATAACTGAGCCTCGTGTGATCAAATTCACTGTAAGCTAGACTTTACTTTATTCATTTTATTTTTGCAATATTTATAGCTACGTAAAGATAGGTAAGAGTAGAAAGTGAAAACTCCTTATCATTGCTTAATAATAGTTATATACAAAGAGTTGTCCATAATCAAGGATAGCAAGTCTTCTGCTTAGCTCTTTGGTGTCTTGACAACTTGAAAATCATTGTTGATTTATTCACACCACTTTCGAAGAATTTTTGATTTTCAAACAAAGTTAGAATTGATTGAGATTTTTTTTTTAAGAGAAGTAGGTAGCACTTCAGGAAACAATGCCTATTTAGTTAAGTACCGTGTTAAGTACCGTGCTACATTCTTTAGGAAAGGGATAGAGAAAAGATGAAACAGGTGGTGAAAGTAGAAGGATAGTCGGAAATTAACTGCAGTATAAAGACAGCACAGCGACCAGTGACTATGCCTTCATCGCCGAGCAGCCCCACCGACAGTCAATTTTTATTTTTGTCTTCGATGAGAATCGAACCCATAACCCCCATACCGACAAGCTAGTACACTACCCACTAGCCTACAGGGGTACCTATTGAGATTTTATTTCCTTATAGAGGTAATTTTACAGCCATGTTCTTGGCATAACATATACTTTTTAGCTCCCTATTTTTTAGTATACCGTAAACAATGTCAAATATCACTGCTTTCAAACCGGATTAGTAATCAAGAACAAACTATAATTTGCGTTTAAAACAACATAAGCTTTTTTAATGTCTACACTTAGACTTCTCTAAGTAAAATGTATATGTAATATATTACTTTGCGAATACAAAAATGATAAATAAAAAATTTCTCTAACAGTTAGAGAAATTAGTCTGTAAGTTGACTCCAGTATGCGGAGTAATGAAGCCAAAGAAGTTGGCTAAAACAAGTTATCGAAACTGAAAGAGACGTAGACTTTAGGGCACATACCGATAGAAAAATTAAATAAGTCATAAATATTATGTGTTTTTTTAGAGGTATAAAACCTTAAGTTGGCAACACATTATTTAACTAGCGACCATTTTGTCAGCTGTGAAATAATTTCTGTTTAGTTTGGTTTGGCATTTCAACATGAATAAACTGACGCCTGAACATCGCTTTCAAATTGGTCCCGCCACTAGATTGACGATTTTTATTTTGCGATCAAAATCACTTTTGTTTGAAAGTAAACGTCAATACTTACAACTGCCTTATTGAGATTGTAAGCTGGTGAAATGATTAGCCTACGATTCTGGTCTGTCAATGGTGACCGCTATTGGGCCATGATTACTGACAAATACTGTAGTTTCAACAGGGCGGCGCAACATGTTACACAGCTCGTGCCACAATTGCTTTAAGGAAACGTTAGGTAACGTTAACATGCCTCTAAGATCTACGCCGATAAGCCGAAATGATTGACCACTTGGAGGACAACATTCGCCAGGTTGTACATTAACAAATTTTGGATAAAGTCATTGCAAATTGAACCACCAGATCAGTATACATCACAGCCAGCCGTGGCGATCATATGGCAAAAGTCATATTTAAATGATAATTCCAGATTATTTTCGAATAGAGTTAAAACACCCTTTGCCCACATAGTCCCGGAAATCATGCTTCCAAATAAATAACAGACAACTATGTGTATCAACTAGTTTAATGATTTAGTAAGCTAGCTAGTCATTACGAGGCACGTTTTGATTAAGTATAACTTAATTAAAACTGAAAGAGCTTTATACGATGATATCATGGCATCGAGCATCAGTAAAAGTAATTTTTGAACTCCTTGTTGTCAAATTGCTGTTTAAATATCGAAAAAATTTCTTTAGTAATGTGACTTGTTCTTCCTCTTTTTTAATATTCCATTATAAAATGATTTAAATTTAATATTAAAATTCTGACGGTGTTAAGTTTTTTAAGGAGGCAAAGATGTAAATTATAAAAACTTTTATTAGACCTTAAGATATGATCAATTTGACGGAAATAAAAAGACAAAAAACTAACAAAACTTACTGTAAGAAAATATCCTTTATTTTTATAACTTAAACTTAACGAAGCGTAAAGTTGAATAAAAATTCCAAATTAACTAGTGAAGATAGACAATATAAAAGTCTTTCTATTTTACTTCAACAATAAAAGCAGTAAAAATATTAACAAAAGAAATTTTAACTCAATACACAGTGAGTGTTTTTGAAAAAGGATAAATAGTGAAAAAAAAATAAAAATCTATACAAAATTTGTAGAGCATTAAAAAAGTATAGATTAAGTATCCCTAAGATATTAAAAAACAACTGCAGTGAAGCACATATCTTTGATTTGTAGATATGTATCTATAATTTTGAAATTTTCTTGATTGGTTTTTGCTCAATTCAATATTTTAAAAGGGATGATTGAGATGACGAGAGCTATTCTTTTTTATAATTTTTCGTGAAGTTATCTCTATTATTTTCATTTACACTGTACTACAGTTATCTGCACTATAAAACTCTGGATTAAAAAACACACACACACACGCGCGCATAAATGTGTTCGCTAAAGCATAACAATTTGTTTAAAGCAATACCAAATACTATACAACTACTGCAACATTAGTAGTAGTGTTCGTTGTAAGATTTTCATTTTATGTCGTTTTCTGCACCATGAAATTTGTTTCTACATTTTGAAATGCGAATACTAAGTTAAAGGAAGATAATACTTATTAAACAATATTCGAGCATAAAAACTTAAATTTAGTAAAATGGTTAATTGAAATTTAAATTTGCATAAGGTTATTGAGCTTCATTGAGCTTATAGTTAGTTTATGAGTTCTCACCACAACATAGACTAACGAAAAGTTATAAAATTTTACGACAGGGACAAGGAAAATAATACGATAAAAAAATGGCTAAAAAAAAATAATTCAAAACAAAAAATTGTTTTGTTTCTTGTTCTATATAGTGGCATTGATGATTATATTTTTGTTGCATAAAATTAAAATATTAATAGAACTTTTCAACTACGAAAATTAGTTCATTATGGCATAGCTAACATACAAGCATACAAACAAGCATCTTTTATATAATATACTAGCGTGCCCGTGACTGCTTTGCAAGTCATTTCTTCGACATTTTTTGATCGATTTTGGTTCGCGGTATTGAAAAACAAAGCACGTGAACGTGATACATATAACTGACCGTGCAAAAAACAGGGATCATTGAAAAGCAACAGGTATGGGGAACTGAAGCCATTTAAAATCAAACGGCAAATCTGGAGGAATCATAGGAATGCGTGGTTTCAACACATCGCCCTTATATTTTTCTTTTAAAATTTTTGCTTCAATCACATTTTTCATGACTTTTTTGACTACTAAACGTGTCCCATTGCAAAGTCGTGGCTGGCAGATATTTCTAAGCAAAATAATTGGTACACCAACTTTCATTTGTAGGCGGTGGGGCGGCAGTCCAGATAACTCAAGCGAATTCAACATTTCGGAATTTTTAAAATTTTGATATTTTATTATATATTAGTGAGTTTTTTTTTTGTAAATATCTTCGGAACTACATAACCGATTTAAGAGATTGATATCTCGTTTTGAAAAGCATAACAATGGCTTTAAAAAATAAAATAAAAAAGAAAAAAAAAATTAATAAATATGTATATGTCATTGGTGAGTTTTGCCACGCCCCTCCGCCCACAGACCGAAAATCAAAAATCGGACTTCACAGTGTCACCCGCCTGAATATTCTGAAGATTCTCTGAAAATTTCATCAAAATCGGCCCAGCCGTTTTCGAGTCCATTTCTTACATACATACACACATCCTCTTTTATATATATAGATTTTTAAAAAAGATTTTCTAACAGTGAGCGAACTAGGCTATTACAAACGAACACAAAATAAAGAGTTTTTCCTTCTCTGGTTTATTACCCGCCTTAAATGCTTTTTTGATTTCCTATCTGCTTTTAAAATTATTTCAATTATTTCAATTTAATGTATTGTAATTATTACATATATACATATTTATATACAAAATGGCTCATTAAAAAATAACATTATTTATGTGATTTATTTTATCATCTATTATAATTAAAATTATAGTAAATCTTTACAGCTAAAGCAGTAGTGTGTAGGACTATCACCCATTATATAAATGTTAAAAGATTTTACATAGAATGAAAATTTTCTGTTAAAAATGAACCACTAAAAATTTTACAATTTATTTTGAAAAGAGATGAGTTTTAAGAAATTATATATTTTTTTTTATAGTGTCCATGAAAGGATATTTTAACAAGCTTATAATACTATTTGTATAATTTATATTATAACGAATCTGTTGCAGGAGATGGACCGTCATCCAGAAGATGATTAACTGCTAACAATGAATTTCCACAGAACATGCATACTAAGCGTCTCTGGAAATCATTCTTCCTTCCCATAATCTAATTTCCTAGTTCTGGCACAATGTATTCCCTCAGTGCTGGTCCAAAAAAAAAAACAAAAACAATATTGATGCGTTATATTTGTATATGTTAAACGGAGTCTAGTAAAACATTTATTATTTAACCCGTTTGTTGTGGTCGGAAGATTTAATGGCTTTTTATCAGGGTTATTTAACTGTGTAGAGCTAATTGTATCTAAACCAATTTTATAAAAAGAGGCAACGTTTATATTAGAAATGAGATCTCTGGATATTAAACTTTTATTAAATAAGTTGTTTTTGCTATTTTGTCAGCAGCTATGTTTCCCATAATACCAATGTGACTTGGTATCCATAAAAGTTTTACTATTTCTTTAAACTTTATTAAAAATTGCTGAATTGAAACAATCGTTTTATGCTTATTTCTAAGATTAAATGGAATTAAAATTGTTATGTTATGTTATGCTATGTTATGTTATGTTGTTACCTTCACACAACTAAAATAAAATAAAAAAATTATTCATAAATTTTACAAAACACATGATGAATTTGTGGAAAAAAAGACAAATAATTAATTTTTTAGTTTTAAATGAAGCAATAAGTAGAAATCGCATTTGGGTCTAGAATAGCAGTGAATAGTAACGAGTGCACCGTTTACACTGCTGTTAACGAAATTATACAGAGCTAACTAAATAAGTGATAAAGGCATGGTCACTGGTCGCTGTGTTGTCTTATACGACAGTTAACTTTCCTTCTACTCTCACCACCTGTCTCATCTGTTCTCTATCCCTTTCCTAAAGAATATAGCACGATTGTGACTAAATAGGCATTGTTGCCTGAAGTGCTACTTCTCTTAAAAAAAATAAAACTGTGAAATACGGATGGTCAACGAAAAATATAATTAAAGAAACAAAACAACAAATAAAAATTAAATAAGACAGCTTTTTATTTTCATACAAATTTTTATTTAGAAAATAATTTATTTAGAAAGTACTTACTTCTATTTCTTCTCTAATTTTTCTTATTTTTTTCAAATTACTTCCACCCCATCTAAAAATATTTCATATTTTATCCATGTACACTAGATAAAACTTTTTCAAATTAGTTTGATTTGAAAAAGTTCTCTATTTAGTCCGTTTTAAATCTGCTCCTTTTAACGAAATATTTTTTATTTCTCTTTTACAATTTTTTCTAAAAAAAACACATAATCGATTTTTGGCTTCTAACGATCAAGATTTGGGTATCTGTATTAATATGCTCGATTAATTTGGCAACGTCTCTCGAATAACAGAAAAGGATAAAGTAAAGTCGAGTTGACTTTCTCAATGGTTATTTGCGAGCGACTAATAATTATTATTTGTTTGTTCTTAATAATAGAAGACATAAGATTATATTTAATTATATCTAAGTACTAATATTATGATAACCGCTCTTTTTGTAAATTTCATTATATCATTTTATTAAAAATTATTTTTTGATTTTTGATTGAATCATCAGAAAAAAATTTCTTAATAAAACATTTTTTTGTGAATCTGTAATTTAAGTTCGTATATTTCGCCATTTTTAATATAGGAGTTGATATTTGAAGTTTTTGACCTCTTTTTGTAGTTACGTTTTATTTTCTGGATTGTTCTTCTTGTGTTATAATTATCATATTTGTGTAAAGGGTCCGCCAAATAACTTTTTTTTTTGTTTTAAATGCTATAAACAAAACTACTGATTATTTTCTCAAATTTCTTTTTTTTTATTTCAAAGTACAATCCCTCCGGTTAATAATGGGAAACAATTTCATTTAAATGGCTGCCTCGGCTGGTCATGCAGTAGCCTACACCATCGGTCCAATTTTTAAGCACATTCACGAATATTGTCCTTTAAAGCGTCAATTGTCTCTGCGTTGTCGGTGTAACACTTATCTTTGATAGCACCCCACATCAGCTCTGTGGCTGATAATGCGATCTTTAAAAATGGGGCGCAAAACATCGAGTGTAGCTTCCGCTGTGTGGCACGTAGCGCCGTCCTCTTAAAATCAAATGTTGCCGATAGCCTTCTCTTCAACAAAAATTCATTCAACATGGCCCGATAACGACCGCCATTGACTGTAACGGCCACTCCTTGCTCATTTTCGATGTAAAATGACCCAATTATACTTCTGGACCAAAATCCGCACCAAACAGTGACTCGTTTTGGGTGCATCGGCTTTTCAATGTATGCGTGCGGGTTTTCTGTACCCCAAATGTGATAATTTTGCTTGTTTACATACCCGACAAGATCAAAATGAGCTTCATCTGAAAAGATGATTTTTTTTTGCAAAATCGGCATCTTTTGTAAATCGATCGAGGGCCCACTTAGCAAAGCGAAAACGCATTGGATGGTCACTTGGCTTCAAATCCTGAACCAATTGGACTTTGTATGGCGTCATACCAAGGTCTTTATGCAAAATTCGTCTCAATGATGTCTCTGAAATGATGTTGATGGCGCTTCACGTAAACTTTCTGCGACAGCAGCGATATTCTCAGGTATACGCACTGTTTTTGGCTTTTCACGCTTTGGTTTATTGATGAGGATGCCAGTTTCTTTCACTTTTTTCACAAAATAACGAACATACGATGCTGACGGTGCTTCTCTTCTTCCAAAATCCGTACGCAATTTTCGCACACATTCTGCAACATTACCGTGAATTTCAAAGTAATTTCGCAATATTTCCCAGCGTTGTTCAAGCGGATACACAACCATATTCGTTCAACGGAAGGATAAAACTAATTATCTGTCAAATCAAACATCATATAAGTGTTACCATTCACGAAATAAGCACTAGTTAAACAAAAAACGTTAGATGGCGGACCCTTTATTTTCTTCGTTGTTCTCTTCAATATTTATTTAAAAATTTTTGGTAAATTTTTCCTTGTTTTTGTTTGATTATTTAATAAGCATTTTTGTGATATTTTAACTAACTATTCGAAAGTTATTCACCGATAGATGAAAAAAAACAATACTTCATATATTATAAGGAATCACAATATATAGACAATTTTTTATAACAAACTGGAACTCAAATGGCACAACTATCATGTTGTTGGTGTTGCCACCATTCTTGTTACAAAACCCGATATAAAGAGCAACTTTTCTATTGCTGTAAAATTTATAACAAATACTGTGGTAAATCATAAATAATAAATTATGTTATGTTAAAAATGATGGTAATTTTCTATGTAAATCTGTAATAGAATTAGACAATAACTAATTTTTCCTGTAATAAACATCTTGCTAGACTGATGCGTTGGTGTTGCTGCAATTGAAGAGTAACTACTTTGGTTAAATTTATTTTAAATTGAAAATAAAATTAAAAGCAAAGATATTGTCTTAAGTTAAAATAACCGATTCGACAAAATGTATTTATAAATAAAAAAATAAGCTTAAATGCAGCATGATGAAAACTACTCTTTCCCCTAAACAATAAATATAAATTAAATATTCATAAACATGAAAGAACAGAAAGAACAATACAAGTGGAAAGAAATCCTCAAATACTTGCAGATGTGCAAGTGAGTGAGCACTTACAAAGGATTTATTTGACAAGTTCAATATTGATTCAAAATTTGCATTTACGTTTTTTGTTTTACTAATACCAGATTTTAATTAAAATATTTTAATACGCTTGCTTATCTTTGGCACCTTATATTTTTTATGGTATTTTAAAATATTAAAGCATAAATAAACATTAGAGTATAAAATGAATGTTCCATAGTAATAACTGAAAATTTGTCAAAATTTTTGAATTCTTCTTTAGAATAGTTTTTAGGAAATAAATAAACGAACGCTTTCGTCTGTCCTCAAATTCTAATTCCTACACCCTTCTTTCTTAACATGAAAATAAAAAAAAATATATATATATAACACAAACAAGCCAAAATAGCAAGGATATGGATTTTCTTTGAAATATACAAGAGGATGGCAATTTGCCTTTACAAAATAACATTAAAAGGTTTAAAAATTTTGAAAAATAGTTAGTTGGAAAATAGCAAAAGGCGGCTTTTCTAAAGCAGATATAACTTTCAATGCAGGGTTGGAAAAGTGAAGCGCTTTATATAGCATAATTCTTCTTTACCTTTCTGCTCTTTATCTTTATTCCATTTGCCAGAAAAAAATATAGCATGTGATAATCAGATAATATTTTTTAGAGCTTTGTGTCTTTAGCTGCGATATAAAACATGCGGACAATTATTTGATTTCATGTCACTTTTGTGCAGAGTAGCGAAATGTTCACTTACTGTTCATACATGTATGAATATGTACATTTCATTTTTTAGCCGCTTCTTCTCATACATGTGTGAGAGACTGAAAAATATTTTGCGTTTTCCCATTTATGAATGCGACGATTTATTTTTTTCTTTCTATTCATAAGTGAAAAAATGAGAAACACACAAGTGTTCATTTTTGAATATGTACAATTTTGATAATTTTTCATAAATGAAAAGGTCGTAAAAATATGTGCGTTAAGCATTCGCGTATATAAACGCACATATTTGATAATGCGCAATTGTGGGCGTATGCAGGAAAAAAATGTTTTTTTTTTTTTATTTCTTTTAGAATATATTGCAATATTGTGTTTTGAGTTAATATGTACCCATGTGTTTTTACTACATTTTACGGTAAACTGCGATCGTAGGTAGAAAATTTTTTCACGTTCATTTATGAGAAATTTTATAAAATTTCAACATTCATAAATGAACATGTACATTTATGAAAAATAACATTAATGAGAAGAAGCTGATTTATCATTTATCACATATGAATAAGACTAATAATTCTTGTTGTGCGCATTCATGTATGAACATAAGCAGAACATTTTTTCTTGTTCGTTTATGCGCGTGAAAAATAAATATAAAATTTTAGATTTCTCATTTATGAAAAATATCATGAATGTTGATTTTTAAATGTTCATAAATGAAAAATTCTGAACCCTGCTTTTGTGACTCTATATAAAGTGACTCTATATATAGGTGCGCCGGTAGGCTAGTAGGTAGTGTACTAGCTTGTAAGTATGGGGGTTGTGGGTTCGATTCCCAACGAAGACCTTGGTTTTTTTTTGTCACTACAAAAATAAAAATTGACTGTCGGTGGGGCTGCTCAGCGATGCAGGCATAGTCACTGGTTGCTGTGCTGTCTTAAATACGGCAGTTAATTTCCGACTATCCTTCTACTTTCACCACCTGTATTATCTATTCTCTATCCCTTTCCTAAAGAATGTTGCATGCTATTTGACTAAATAGGCATTGTTGCCACTTCTCTTTAAAAAAAAAAAAGAGTTGTAAGTGTCTGAATTAACGTTCAAACCCGGCTTAAAACGGCAAAATCCCTAAACTTTTAAAATAAAAACATATTACCGTATGCGTAATAAAGTTGGCATAAGTGACAAAATTGAATAGGGTCTTAGGTAGGCTCTACTCCAGCATGACACCAAAAACAGCCATTAAAATTAGTTATGTTTCACGAAAAGCGTGCTGAGACCACGCTAAATTCCGTCACTTAATCTTATGCTAAGTTTTTATGTCAATAGTTTAAAGTATTATTTTCAAATAAATAATAATGGATATTTTCCGGTCTTTGCTTCCAGTTTCAAACCCATGACTAAAAAAATATCCTTTAAAAATTTAAACATTTTTTTATACTGATAAAATTCACTTTTCCCAAAAGTGTTTCTTCGGACAATGGTAAAGATAGAGGTTAAGTTGAAAGTTCTATATTTAACCACACACTATATTTGCAATTTTTTCTCAAATTATGAATCTGTTTTATTTAATTTTTATAACAAAATAAAACAATTTTTTTGTAAAAACAAAAATATTTTATGGATCTTCTTACTAAATAGCATTAACTAGATTAAAAATGTTGCTAGATCTAGCCAAAAAGTTGCGTAATTACAAACCCAGCAGTACTACCTTCTGCTACTACGCATTCCCAAATTCTTACTTCAACTCTTTACTTTATACTGTCATGCGGCACGCAACTGTGATTAACATTAATAGGCGAGTAAAAGCGTCTAAATATATTTTCTTACTTGTGCGTGGAAAACTTGAAACAATGAATTTATTTATTATTAATATAATTAAGTTTACTTTATATTTTTTGAAGCAGTTAAGTAAATGTAAAAACTACAAAGTACAGAAGTAAATGAGGATTAAAATGTGATATAAAAAATTGGATAAAATTCCTAAAGTTAAAATAAAAATTTAAAATTTCTTCTTTCACGATCGTAACGACCTTCTTTATCGATATACATACATACATATATTTCTCGATGAAGTATTAATCCATCAAAAGAAGTGAAGCAACCATAACGCAAGCAAAAAATCCACTGAAAATGTTTGTAAGTTTCTTTAAAGAAAAATATTAGAAAGGAAATTGAAATTATTGTCGCATGCATGCATATTATCTTAAGGAACTTGGCTTTTAAGGCTTCTTTCTACTTACAAATTTCAAAATGTGAATCGGCAATTAAATGGTTTAAGTCAAATGAGAAAGTTAGTTTTTGCAAAGCCTCTTATGAAAGTCTTAAACAATTTTTTTTTTCAACAAACTTAAGAGAGAAGGAGAAAGCTTGGACGTAGCAATAGAGATGATGAAAATGTATTTTTAATTTTTAAAAATTATATTCACTTCTACTTATATACCTTCACGACGTAACACCTCTTATGAAATAATTTGTTTTTGTTTTTAATATGAAAAAAAGAGCAGTCTTGGAAGATCTTATTCGTGACCTCTTAGTTGGCTCAGATATACAAAAATTGTCTTTGGTCAGGAATGTATTTTATATTGGTCCTTAAGAGATTGAATATCGACTAAATTAATTTAATTTCAAGGCTAAGAGTGATATTTCTATCAAACGAATGACGCTCGTATAACGTTTGAAAATACACTGATTTTCAACTTTCACAATGAAAATATACAAGCTACAATAACCGATCGTTCAATGTCTGTGAGATTGACATAAGAAATCCATATTTAACTCATCTTCAGACCATACCATTTCAAAGGTAAGTAAGTACCAAAGGACATTATAAAATAAATGCTTCAAGTCAGTACATAATAAAGTTTGGATTGTGCAAATTAGATTAAAGTCATATTTGCCATCAAGAAAGAGCTGCTTGTATGAAATCGTAAAAGTTTCTCCTTAAAACGGAAAATCTACTTTTTTTACCTTTCTAGCATATTTCGCCGGCTTCCTCCGTTTGGCGTATGACAGATCCATTTATATATTTTTCTTTTAATGAATTTCTAGTTGAATTCCATACTAACTTCACCAACAATAAGTCGGACTTGCTTATACGTTTGATAATGATTTATGAAATTTGTTTATCTTTCTGTGATAACTTATTGCCGAAATAACACTAACACAACTTATCAACGAATACACAATGTTTACTGCACAAACACAGCAACCAAAAAAAAAAACACGGTTGGACTCTAATTTGAACGCTTAATTATCATACCCAAAAAATAGTAACGAAAACTCATTTGTGTTATAAACTTCTTTAATAGAAATAAAATCGCTACATAACGAAATTGGCGTTTTTTTTTCAAGAATCAAAATTCAAAACCCCGCGCTATTTTTTACATTTCATAAATTTATTCCCCCTGGGGGCACGCAGTGTTGTTGTAGCCCTTCCCCATCTTTAAATGTGCTCTCAGGACTGAAAGGTCGCAGCACCAGTCGCCTAAGCTCTCGAAGACTCTTGAAGTCCGACCGGTTACTTTGTATACCCACACTGCTACCACGGAAACCAGTTGCCCGCAGGTCTTTGGCCCTGCTCTAATTATTGGTGAGGCCCCTGCTCTAATTATTGGTGAGGCCCCTCGGGATGTTATGTGGTTGTTGTTGATTTAATCTTTTGCTTTAAAAAAGCTTTCAAAGAAATGTTAACGCAGTTTTAACATCCAATGTCCTCTGTTGCACATGGACAGTTTACAACTCTTCAGCAAGGAGTAGAGGCACGACACTGCTGCCATACACTCGAAAATTGGAACTAAGGTATCTGTGCGGCTTTTTTTTTTATAAAGAGAAGTAGCACTTCAGGCAACAATGCCTATTTAGTCAGGTACCATGCTACATTCTTTAGGAAAGGGATAGAGAAGAGATGAAACAGGTGGTGAAAGTAGAAGGATAGTCGGAAATTAACTGCCGTATTTAAGACAGCACAGCGACCAGTGACTATGCCTTCGTCGCCGAGCAGCCTCACCGACAGTCAATTTTTATTTTTGTAGTGAAAAAAACCAAGGTCTTCGTTGGGAATCGAACCCACAACCCCCATACTGACAAGCTAGTACACTACCTACTAGCCTACAGAGGCTTAGAGCGCTAGTGAAAATTTTTCCTACACTTATCACAAACATTTCATAAATTTTGTATGAGCACGAAAGCTTTTGGTGAACCGTAAAGCTAATCTTCCAGCTAACTTAATTGTGTACATGAAGGAATATAAGGAAAAGTATAGAAGAGAACTAACATCGTTACATCCGACTTTGGATGACTTGTTCGCCATTAGCCAAGTTTATGTAGCCTTATTTGATCACTTGTTGGTTTGATAAAGTTCTGTGGGAATTATTGCTTTAATAAAAGTGAAACTTTCCCTCTAAAAGAATAGAGATTATTTAAGAAAGATTATCTCTTTCAGAGGGATTTTTTATTAAAATATCGTGTATTCAGTCGATATTTTATCTGAAGACCGTTTTATAAATTCCGGAGGTTTCGGTGTTCTATTATTGTTTACTATCATACTAAGTGGATATTTGAGATTATGTTTGTGTTTTTTCGATAGAATCTGTAAAATATTAGTTTTTTTGCGGGTCTCGTTCTTTTCGTTATATTCAAATTAATTTTTTTTTCATCATTTATAACATCTGCATACGTGCGACTTTGTATAATCGTTACAGTCGAGTTTTTAGTATACTTTAGTATTTGTAAAATCCGTCCATTCTTTTTATTGTATTTACAATTCCCCCGTTTTTAATATTCCTCTTCTATTAATTTGCAACAGTGTAAAAATGCTTTCATCTGATGACTTGTTTCAATCGACAGTTAACGGCTTTTTTTAATTTATCAGCACGATCTTTCAGGATTCATTCAATAAATATCCTGAACATTATTCACTTACGAAAGTTTCTTTTAATTTATTATTGGTTTGATATAAGAGCTTTTTTTAATCGCAATAAAACTTTAACACGTAAATATTAAGATAAAACAAATAATTTTTAACGAAAAAATATTTTATTTGAAAGATCAATACAATGGTTCTTAAAGAAGTGCATTCTAGATGTTCAAGTTCTACGTAACGTATAACACGAACAATATTGACCGGTTAATCAACATAATATTTTAGCTTCACTTTTCTCAGTAGAAAATAATCGAGAGGTGTTGAATCGCACATACTTTTAGCCCAATAAACAGGTCGCCATTTCACCTATAGCACCATCCTAAACGACATCTTTAGCTTCTTCAAGTAAGTAAGCAATTATGTCACCAGCGTGTAAATCGCACATTTTTGTAAATACAGTTCTCTTGTATTTGGATCTGTTTTGTGTTGTTTTTATTTCATGCGCCGAAATTTTGTTAATTAGCAAAACTGTTAAGCCAGCAATGAGCCTCTTCGGTGAGAACAATTTTGGGTTTATTACTTATGCAAAATGATGGGCTTCTGGTGTTTTTAACTTTCTTTATGCATATTGTAACGATACGTTCTCTCGTTATGCTGGGGTAAAGCTCGCGGCGTCCAGGGTTCGTTACAAAAAAAAAAATGTTGCTTCACTGATAACACAAGAGCCACTTTTGTTTTACTAATAAAATTTTTTTATTATTATAATCCACTTCTTAAACGAAGTTAAAATTATACTACATCACTACTGAGCACGCCAACGACGATCAACCGCCTCGTGGCCCTTAAGAGTTTTCGTCTCCACTCTCCGCCGGCTAGCCTACTGCTTCTCACACTGGAGCGAATAAAATTCTGGTCCAGTCTGAGCAGAACAGTTTGCCTGTCCACCAGTTTTTGACTTGTCGCGGTTGTCACGAATAAGATTCTGAGACAACCTCTCCACGTCGAAATTGGTATTAGCCTTTTGACCATCTTATCCGTCTTGTTTAGTTAGGGCGAATAAAATTCTGGCTTTGCTGAACAAAGCGTGACCTGGCTCTGGGCGCCGTCACTTCGGCGAATAAATAAAAGTAGCGACAGCTCTTGCTTGGCCGTAGACCTGAGCTATACTCAATTAATTCAAAGTCGAATGAAATTCTGACTCTGATTAACTGAGCTGAACCCAATCGCAAGAATATTTTAATTAAGTTGAATTAAATTCTAACTCACTTAAAAGAAGTTTTGCCCGGTTGCTTGCCCGTGGCCAACTCTTCTCAAATACGTAATTATCTCGCTTTTATATGTTTCTGCCAGGCACACATACACACCCATACCACTAAACTACAGCTGATTGCTACTGTTTAGGGTTGTGTTTAATGGTATGTTCTTCCCACGGATGTATCCTCGTGTTAATAGATGGCGCTTTTAACGGCTATTATTTGTCTTTAAAATTAATACATTATGATTTCAAATATTTCATTTAATAAATAATAAATATAATTTGAAAATATGACAAGTATATAATAGGATTCATTTGATAATAATAAAATAACAGTAAAAAAATTAATAAATGTGAAAAAAATATATATAGTGTAGCTTTTTCCTATCTGATGTGCTGTTGGATTGCAACCGAATTTAGCCTTTTGTAGCGGGGAGACAGAATTTTGGATAGCATTCGGCTCTCAAGCAAGCTGTGTGGACACGGTCCTGCTTGCTGTGCTTCTGCAATTGTCACCGGGGGTATGTTATATAGCTTGATAGACGCATAGTATTTAACCAGTGGTACTATGCCCCCACCATCAAGAGCCAAGTGGCTAGGTAGTGACGTTAGTTTTTTTATCACAATCTGTAGTTATACGAGTACTATCTCCCAGTAACGTATTTTGGTTTTCATAATTAAATGAATTAATATAAAAAGATAACGCATTTTTATTTTATTGGCTTTCGTTTAGCAAATAAGTTAAAAAAAACAATAATTAGAATCCGTTAAACTTTCATTTAAAAGTGTTATCTTTATCCAGTTTTAATTAAAAAGAAAAAAAAAGCAGAATAGGAATCGGTAAATTTTCTAAATATTTACTTCACTAAACGCGCCAATAGTCTCATGACTTTAATACCCAAAAGCCCCTTCAGAGTTCAGTCTTAACTATTTCAAAACTTTTAAAATTTCCATCTTTAATTAAAATTAAAAACATAATTTTCATTTCATTTTTAACTTTTAATACAAATGGCTGCTTTTTAGTATAATTTTTTTAAGTATAATTTTTTTAACCGAAAAGCAAATTGTTATTTTAATGGGACTATCAAAGCTGTTACTGACTGTGACTGAAAGTGCGAAAGTTATTGCCACTCATGTGGAGTAGAGAAATGCAGCCGCAGAGGTTACTCAAATGTCGACGTAGACGCCAGCATCACTGACAATGATGCTGATAACGATAACAATTCCTTAACTGACTGGATGGTTGACTAGTTGGTCCTTTTTCAAATGTTTGTAACTGTGTATTTGTTTTTTCCGTTGTTGCTTTTTGTGTTTTCGCAATTTGGGAGCGGCACCCAAATCAGTTGTAAATGAGTAAGAAGCAGAAGCAAGTGGCATACACGACAAACATTCTTATGAGGAATAACTTATTTTGAAAGAGATTTTGTTCTGCTGATAATTAAATTTGGTTAAATGTGATTAGTGTTTGTTTTTTTTTTTGTTTTTTATTACAAACAACCAGGAGTTTTTGAAAGATTTTTTATTAACAATTGACGTGTTTTTAATTCGCTATGAGATTTTGTGAATTTATTTGTAAACACTATTCTAAGGCGATGAGGGTTGGATTTGTATTTAAGATGAAAAACAGTCTTAATAATACTTTAATCATACACAGACACAAACACACACACACAGACACATATTTTTTTTTATCTACTGCTTTTGATTTCCATTCATTATATTTATGCAAACCCACACGTTAATACATGCTTTTCTCATGATTTTTCTTTTAGTTCAAATAATGTCCCGTGCATTTTGTTAGAAAATTATAATGTTGAAAGGGGCGTTGTTGGTTGGTAGATGCTATTTTTTCTCACTTACACATATTTTGCTTTATAAATATTTATTATTTATTGTTATTTTTTATTTTATTTTTTAATTTTCATACATTTTTTTTATCTTTCATTTGAATTTTCGAGCTAAATATTATTAATTTAAAAAGGAAAACAAGTTTTAAAACTTTCGCAACATATTTGATTTTTATTTAAAAGCTCATAATCTTCGTTCACACATTTTTTTTTTCAATTTATATCAAAATAAAAAATAAGAACAATATACAATTTTATTACACCCAAAAATTGGCTAAAAAATTTGTTTTTAAATCTAAAGGATAATTTCTAATACACAACCTTATGTGACGCTCACGAGTTTCAAACTAAATCATATGGAAGCTGCAGCAAGCTGTAAAAGTACTGTCAAATGGACCAAGGACTTTGTGTGGTAAAAGCAGTCAAAGCTTTTTTTCTTTTTCCTTACACAGCAATGAGAGAACTTAAGAGAATATTTTGAAATTATGAAGAGAATGCATTGAATTAAGCATTAGATCTTAAATTATTGAATGAAAAAGTATTTATTGTAAAGATTTGTTTGTAATATTATATTTTATATATTTTAATTAAGTGTTTGTTTACTTTTGAAAGCAATCTGCTTTAAATAAAGTGCCTAAGCATATGCTACGATAAAAATATATAAATTAGCAACGCTTCAAACCATTATATTATTGTGATTAATATAAAGGAAAGGAAAGGACAACCAAGCTGCTTATTTCGAATGTCTATCGGCGGCACTGGCAAATGTGTGCCAGAAATGCAGAAAGTATGTTTGCAATATAAAAATATGTATATATGAGTAAAAAATCCCCATTTTAATAGGTTGTAACAGAAATCACGTTAGAGTTATATTTCCTATCATTTATGGAGTAAAGCTTTGTTTAACAGCTGGTGTATGAATTCGATTAATATTATTTAAACCAAACACATAAATTTGGTCTGTATTAATGTTTTTGTTTGTCCTTTTAAGCACTTGAAACTTTAAGGGTAATGAGCACAATAATTAAAACAAAGAATCAAAATGTAGGAATTCGATTAATATGATTCAAACCAAACACATAAATTTGGTCTGTATTAATCCTTTTTTCCTCCTAATTGGTTTGCTTAGCTAGGAGCAGTTTTATTCAACATAGCTCAACTAGGAGCTTTCAACGTAAAGAAAAGATTCTTGTTTAACTACTGTAAAATTTTTATTTGTCTTTCTTCTTATATACTATTTTAACAGAGTACTTAAGCTAAATTTTGTTAATAATAATTTTATTGCAATTTGATATGTCAGCAAAAAAATGAAATTACAACTATAATTCATAAGCAAAATTAGTTAAATGGTTATTAACCAAAATATGAAACTAAGCAAAAAGTAAATGGTTAATGAACTAAAATAAGAATAATAATAATTTCATCGTAATTTGATTTAATTCATAAGTAAAAATTATTTAAATAGTTATTGAACTACAGTAAGAAATTAAGCAAAAGAAAACTAACAAAGTTAATTGTAAGCAAAATTATATATTTTTTTATGTTTAATGAGGTTAAGAAATTAAAAATGCTATTGAAAGTGTTTTCTATATATAAGTATATATTTTTTGTATGTTTAGTATGTTTGTTTCTATATGTGTATGTGTGTGTTTAAACAGCTGGCAATTAGAAAAGGGAAAAATTGTGTCCCAAGACACAAAACTGAAACAATAGAGCACAAATAGTTTTTTAAGCACAATTTATGTTATATTATCTTCGTAAGATATTGTTACGAAGATGATTTGCTTAAGTTTTAAAAGAAAATAATTATCAGTAAAAAAAAGTAAATGAAACGAGCCAACGTGCATTTTACAAACTTTTTCTAAAAAATCTTATACACACATGACAACAACAACAAACGTATTAAGAAATAAGCTTAACAACAGAAAACAAAAACAACTAGCAAAATCAAAACAACAACAATATAAAATGATGTTAAAGTATCAAATTCTTGTATACGCTAGAAGTGCTTTAAACAGTATTCAAGTTAAAACATCGTTAAGAAAAGACCAAATAATAAAGCATCTTTTAGGTGTTAGAGTGGTAAAGTTACATCGTGTTTATTTTGTTTGTATTGAAAGTGAATAAGTCGTTTAATTTAATTAAAATCTCTAAAGTGCTGTGCTATTTTGCAATAAAAGAGCTGAATAAAATGAAAAGTTTATTAAAACGAATAAGCGTAGCAATATCATTACTAAATTAATAAATTGTGTAAAAGTGTGATCTAATGTTCCTTAATGAGTGAGTTATAGTATTTATAAGTGTAAAGTGCACTATTTAATCAACGCAAAAATAATGCTCTGTGACTGAAATATATCATAATTAATTGTCGATTATTATACATTTACTATTAACAAAATTGGAGAAAAAAATTTGAATTTATGCTTGGGATATCCTGAAATTATTTTTTAACGATCCCCGGTGTACAATTATTTCACAAGTTTATTCGCTAATATCATATCACTTTGGTTTAAAAGAAATTGGCTGATTATAAAAATACGTGCTCTGTGGTCATAACTAATAATGCTTAAACACGATTGAGATGTTAAACACGATAGGTGTGAACATAGTGTAAACATTATTGAAATAAATAAAATAAAAAAAGAATGCTGCTCTTTTAAGTTGAAGCGCATAATAATCGTCAGATCTGTGACAGATCAGCCCGATTTCCTAATGTTTTTACAAATTTCGTTGTGTACTTCAAAATTATTGTTTCTAGCAGTTTGCTAACATATTTTACAGCATTACTTAGCTTGAGGATATACAGAAGAGGTGAGTCATAACACAAATGACTTAATTTTGACTTTTAATGTATATAAATATAATATAAAATATAATATAACAATATCATCTCGCTATTTATTATTATTATTTTGAAAATTACGTTTTGACGATGTTACCAGCCAATCTCAAAAGTTATATCTGGCAGCGACTTGTCTCATATGTATTTTGCTGTGTTCATTTCTGTTTTAAAAATTAAGTAAAGCAAAAACGCACAATGTAAACAAATAGATAAAGTAAGAATATTGTATAGAATTGAAAGTAGTTTGCAATCTATATTTTGTATTGCAATCGTTCTGATGTGTTGCTGTTAAATTTGTCGTAAAATTTGCACAAAACACGAATGGTGTGGTGACAGCAAAACAGTGATTGAAACTAATTAACATACGCACACGTTTACACATCTACATATGTGCATACATGCAAACATTTTTACATAACTATGCAAAATTTGAAATTTGTTGGAGTTAAAATGATTATTTAACAAAACGTTTATGTTCTAGATATAAATTGCTTACGCAAAATTAATTCATTCAACTTAAAAGGTTTGTAATTTTTCCAATTGTAGTGAACTTTCAAAAGTGTGCCTGGTAATAAATACTGTAAAGGTCAACATACATATTTTAACAGATTGTTGCTGTCAGCTTGATCAAATAAAAAAGAAACAGGTAATTGTAACAAACATCTTGCTTTTAAATAGCCCTTGTAACGGCGACTAACTGAAAACTATTATTTCAACTTTATTTTTAATGAAAACTGTCTGTTGTCAAGAAGCTTAATTAAAATGTCACAAAAACGTGCTGCCGGTTTGGTTGGAAGGTTTTTTGATAATCTCAAAAGCAAAGAATTTCGAGATTATTTGATGAGGTTTGACTTTTGTTATGATGAAATATAATTTACTTATTTAATTTATTTAGCACCCATTTCTGGGGTCCAGTGGCTAACTGGGGTATTCCAATCGCTGCTATAGCTGATATTAAAAAAGATCCCAAAATAATTTCAGGCAGCATGACTACCGGTAAGTTTAATTACTAACAACTCAATAATAACTATCACTATAGTAAAAAATAAATAGTTAACTAAATTTGGGTTATTTACCAAATTATAAAAAATAATGATTTGCATTTTAAATAAAAATTTCCATACAAAACTATTTTCGAATTGCGTACACTAGAAAATTAAAGGAGAAATTTCTCTGTAAAACTGTGTAAAATACTTTCATGGGAGTTAATTAAAAAAAGAATAAATACGTTGCAGCTTAGTGTTACTTCCATTAACAATACCTTGTTTTTATAAACGTTAGATTATATTGCATCTAACAATGATTTAAATTGGTTTTTTGTGATAAGAGAAAGCTTATCAGACAGAATAATAAACGTATAGTGCATTACAAAAATTAAGCGATATTAATATTATTAATATTAAAATAGATTGCGTGTGCATTCATTTAATTATATAATGTTCATCGATATATTTTTCACTTTTTAACTTTTTAATAAAGTTGAATAAGCTTTTGCGATTTAATTTGGAACATAAACATAATTAAATTAGTAAGAATTTGAAGAAACTAAAAATATTAATAATTAAGAATATGGGTGGGCAAATTTAAGGTAAGGCAGTAAATTGCATAATTGAACTGTCATCCTTCAACATTTATTTAGTAAAAAGTAAAAATTCGAGGCTCACGGTCGCAGTGGCCGTAGTGATACAAGCATAGCCGATGTACATCAAAGTGTTGAGAATAAATGTGAAACGTCAACTCGCCGACGTTCGCAAAAAATAGGCATCACTAGAAGCACTGCTCAACATCTGCAAGTTTACAAATTTCAGCTCGTTCAAGAATTAAAACCGATCATTGCGATCGTGATGCATTTTAGTGATGAGGCTCTCGCGGTTTTGTAAACAAACGAAATTTTCGCATATTGAGTTCACAAATACCACAACAGTTCTCGAAAAACCATTACATCTCAGCAAATTTCCCGGCCGCGTAATTTTGTTGCAAAATGTGCTATAAAATTTTGTGAAAAGATCGGACGTCTGCCGACGTGCTAAAGATGGGCATTTTCCCGACATCAAACAAAAACAATTCAAGGTAGCCACACTACCTTGGCCAATTTTTTTTAGAAGTTCTCTTTACTAACATAATTTTAATTTTTAATTTAATTTTTTATGTTTAAAATTATTATTAGTAATAATAGTTCGAATAATTAAAATTAAAAATTATTTGATAATTTTTTTATTTTTTTAATCGACCTTTTTATATTTTAAATAAATATCTGTTATTCTTTTCAATGAAACAAAATTTGTTAACTATTTTTAAATGTATCCAAATTATTTTAATATTCAAAACAACAAGATATTCAATTAAGAAAGGATATTACTTCGAGAGAAAGACTAGCAGTTTGTTTACACTATATGAGGTACAAAATTATTAAGGAAACGTAAAAGAATAGCTAAAACAAATAAGAAAAGCTTTTTTAAATTAACTATTTTACTTCAAGAGGGCGAGTCAACAAGTCTGTTGCTCTTAATTGAAATAGCAAATGCTATCAATTCTTCCGAATATATCATTGCATGAAGAGAACTGCAACTGTACGAACGGGAAAATCGGGCGTATGTAAACAATTCTATTTAAAACCGATACTGATCTTAATATTGAGAATCACGGAAACAATTTTGAGTTGTATGGATTTCGTTAAACTAATATTGATTGAATATTAACGGCTGTATGCATAAAAACTTAAATTAGGTTTAACTGCCGTTGTTAAGCACAATTTCCTAAAGTTGTATTCAAAAAACGCTTTTACCTTAAAATACCTTTGTTAACTTTAAAGTAGGAAAAACCTACGTTAAACCTACAATTTTATTTGTGAAAGTTCAAAAACAAAAAAACAAAACAAATTGTGTTTACAATAAACTGAGCCGTTTATTTTAAAAGTGGCATAAGTTACTTTGTTATTACCATCTTTTTATTTTAAATTAGTTTATTAAAACATTTCATTTTTAGCCATTTTAACTAGTCTGTATTTAGTTTTCTTTCTGAAACCGATTTTTCTAATGATTGTGTTGAAATAAAATATTTTTATTCCATGTTGTGCACTGTGAAGGATTTTTTCGACAGGGGGCTATTCCACTATTACTATTTTGTCCTTTACATAAGTCACTATGTGCAATAATATGCTTTTGAGTTGTGACATTCTTAGATATTTTATACAACACGAAGCAACGTCCTAAGAATAAAAAAATAACAAAATAATGCTAATTTTGTTAGATATTATTATAATATAGTTCAGGAAACTGCACTATTCTTTCGAACTAATAAAAATAAGTCCAATAATCACAAAAATACTTCACACACACTTATTACATGTTTCCATTTCTTTCACACTAAGCTTCGTAATTAATTTCCTAAGTACAGCGACTAACGCCATTTTCAAAATAAGCATTTTTGTTACACCGTTAATTATCAACACTCCTCTCAAACAAAATTCAATACTTCTTAACTTATTAAAAAAGAAAAAAAAAACTGTTCAGTTGTGACTTATGCCATTTTCAATGTAAACGGCTCAATTGACAATTATACTTTGTTATTCCAAAAATTTTTAAAAATGTTTATTAAAACAAATTGTAGTATACAAATAATAATAAAAACTAAAACATAGCATGCAATTCAATATAAAAAATTTTTAAATCTTTATTTTATATTTTACAAAAATATAATTATAATTAATTATTTAAAATAAAAGTTTTATTGATTTACATACATATAATCAATACAAAGCTCGTTATCCGAATAATTATTTTAATATTTGTAAGTTCTTCGTGAGACTTGCAAATTAACCTTTTTGGGTGCTTTGCTTTTTGTTAAAAAGATTAATAAAAAAAACAAAAAAAAAAAATATCTTGATTTTGCTGAAAACAATATAAACATTTTTTATGGATCTAACTACCCGGATAAATAATATTCATTTTCATACATCGTTAACTACAACGTGACAACTGAAAATAGTGGCATTGCCAGAATCAAAATACTAATTATACTAAAGCATACATTTTGACATTAGCTTAGGTACTGTTTATGAATACCATTTTTTAACAAACGTCTCTTAGCCTTAAACTGTTTTTTAACTAACGTGTACTTTAAAGCTCAAGTAAGCGTTTTTTATGTATACAGCCGTAAAAATTTTATTATTATTTAACAATTTAGTTGCTTAAAGAAATAATGTTTATAATGTACACAACTTAAGGTAAAGACATACAAAGAATGCTGATGAAAGATGTAGCGATCCATTCCGCTATTGTCTAATTTTTCTATATTTTTTATTTAATATAAAACTTTGTAAATATTTTCAAATTTATAAATTAATGTATGAACTTAAGATAAATTCGATTTTCTTAGTTATAGTTCGGCTTATAAATTAATTCTCTTTAAATAAAATACAATGCTTTGATATACTCTTAAATATTCTGTAATAAACTCGCTCACTTAACTTTCAGCTCTTATTCTCTACTCCTGTGTGTTTATGCGCTTTGCCTGGAAGGTGCAACCTAGAAACATGTTATTGTTCGCCTGTCATTTCACAAATTCAACGGCACAATCCATTCAAGGTATACGTTTTATTAACTATAACTTTTTATCTGGTGATAAGGAAAAAAATCAAGCCCATTAAATTAATTAAAGACATACATAAATATAACAAACAAAAAACGGACCCGTAACAATTACGGATGAATTATCATGAAAGTTAAAATACTTAAATAATAAAATCCTTGCAAATTAATTATTATATTTGGATTTATTTTGTTATTGTAGTTTAAATTAAATTCTTTTAGAAAAAATAAACTCTTAAATAATTATTATAAGTGATTTTTGTAAAAAAAAACTAAAAAATAAAAGTTTATTGAATATTTGTATACCACGTACGCCATAAAATATTGAATATTCTTTCTTTTTCTAAACAAATTTTAACCATAACTGTTATTTTCGGTCTATGCAAAAACCAGTTTAAAGTATGTAAACGCGTAGGGAAACTAGGTTAATGTAAAGTGAAGAAAGATGTTTTCTTGAATTTTAATTTTTATTTAAGTTTATTGTTGGTATTTTGTTTTTAATTCAGACAAACAACTTGCTACAAATATCTTCGTGCATATATAAATAAATTATTTGCAAAATAAATATTACTTAAAAATAATATATGACTAAAGTTATTTTAAAATTACATTAAAAAATAAATATTAACTAAAATAAATATATTTTTTCTTTCTTTTTTAAGATTTTTTTTAATATATTTTTTCTTTTCAATATTTCGCTTTTTTTTATATTTTTGAAAACAAAAACAAAAAATTATTAACAAATTGAAAAAATGTTTCAAATATATAAAAAAAGATCCTAAAAAAGAAAAAAGATATTTATTCAAGATAAAAAAGATCGTTTAAAAAACTATAAAAATTATCAAATAAATATTAACTAAATGATAAATAAGTATTTATCTCTATATAGGTCTTTTTAATTAAATTTATATACATATAAATTTAATGTTTCACTTTCCTTTGGAAAGGATATTTATTTTTATAAACCAAATATTATTAACAATTAAAAAAAAATTTGAACACAAAAATTAAAAAAAAATATTTTATTTTTGTTTGAAATTGTTAATAATTTTTGTTTTATAAAAATTAATTTCCTGAAGAAGCTTTCTAAGGGAAAGCAAGATATTGAATTTATATGTGTTAAATTTAACTGAAAAGACCTATATAAAAATAAATACTTATTTATTAAAGAAAACAAAGGTCGAATAAAAATAATTTAAAAAAAATATTAACTAAATGAAAATAACGTTGATTCGATTTGTATTGGAAATTAATTGCTGACGAAAATAAACACAATTGTTAAATTTTAAAAACAACAAGTTGCATAATTTTAAAATGAGATGTATGCGGATACACATGTGTATAAAAAAGTGCCATTTAAGTAAATAAAATGTAAAACTTGATAATTATATAAAAAAAAAGTTTTTTAAAAATAAAAGTTCATCTAGTTTATACTTTTATTGTTTGTTATTATTTTTAACGCAATTTTACAAATGGAATCGTATTTGAAACTTTTAATAGGATAAAAACTTTCAATAACACTAAAAATTTAGAGATTATATGCGTAAAACTTGTTTATGAATGAAATTAGACAGTTTATAAAAAAATCAACAGCTCTTTAAGACAGAAGAAGACTATTTTCCAAATAATACAAGTAACATTGCTAATTAGGGCTCGACTACTTTCTTAATACGAAGACTGTAAATCAATAATTTTTTTTTATTTTAATTCGTTACGAATTAGCTCAATTTTGACTTAAATCTTTTTACAACAAAAAAACAAATTAATAAAACGAATCAATTCAAACGAATAGGACAGAATTGAATTTCAATTCACAAAAATTTGTAGAATGAGTTTCAATTCAAATGAATTTCAATTCGTTCAAATTGATTTAATTTTTAAATGCATTTAAATGAATTAAATCAATGAAGTGAAAATAAAATAAATGAAAATGAGTTGCAATTAATCAAATTCAAGGACAAATCTATGGGGAATGAAAAAACGCAATTTTCCTACCAAAATGAAAATTTTCAGTGCAAAAATTGATAAGACTTGTCCTGGATCCGCTTCTAATCAAAGAAAACATGGTGTTTGTAGTTTCGTTTCTTCAAAAAGAAGTGATTATTGTTTCGAAATACGCTGAACGGCAAAACACATTTAATTTACAAGAATCAATTCAATCAATTTTTGAAATTTTGTGTCCCACGACGGCCCAACGACAAACTTTTTTGTAACAATGTTGTACTTATCCAAAAAAAAAAAAAATTTATTTTTCACAACCAAACAAAAATCTTGAATAATGACAATATATGTAGTTCAAAATATAATTGTGTTCCCTAAAGACACACACACACATATATACATATCGATCATTTACTAAAAGAATATCATAACTAAAAAAAATAGATTCTGCTCATATAAATTTTTTAACTGACAACACTGAAAAGAATGAATTTTATAGCACATGTTCTTCTCTTGATCGGAGAGCGCGCAGGATATTATTTTTGACAAAATATGGAGCAAAATATAACAAATAACTCTGCATAAATAATTCAAAAATTTTGTTTTTTGAGTTATAACACACTACCAGTAAATGAGCGAAATGTAATAGGAATTAATTACATCAACTAATCATGTTATTATTTTAGTTGCCAAATAAGGCTAATTAGATTTAATTAGAATGTATCATTCACCTTGAATAACAATCAGGCTTATCGTGAATTCCATATGTGGAAATTTCCGAATGAAATTTTTTGTTCACATGAGTTTTGATTTCGTAGTGAAGTCCTTGTGAATGTTTAAAAAAAACGTAATTTTATTAATAGTACCATCAAATAGAACACAGTAAATAAAATAATTAATAAATTAAATATAATAATTATAATTTGAATATATGTGTAAAACAATATTGTTTTGTAAATTTGTTATTTTCAAAATTGTTTTTTATTTGCAATAGTGAAATTGCAATATGGATGTGCTCTCCCCCATTACCATACATTTCGAATATTTTTGTTTCTATTTTTATTGAAATAAATGTTTTATGAGAATATCATAAGATGTTTATTTTTTAATAAAAATTTTTGTAATAAATATTTTGTGAGAATATCATGAAATATTTATTTAAAGGAATCAAGCACGAAATAAAATTGCTTATTTTGAAAAATTTTTTAATATTGAAAATTTGTTTGTATGCATGTATAGTTATAAACAATTTTTTCAATTTGTAGTTTTTATTGTTTTTGTTTGTTTTGTTTTTTTTTTTTAAGTTTTTGATTATTTTGAATTTGTTAATCAAAAAATTTTTTCAATTTTGATTAATTATTTACTCACTATTTTTGTTTATCCTGATGATGCCAACCAATGGTTTGACGAAATATTTAAAAATAATAAAAAATAAAGTTTTAACATTTTTTAATAAATAATGATATAGTGCTTAATAATAAACTACTAAAAAATTAATAAATTAAAGAAAACCCGTGTCTTTTAATAGAAATTGTTGAAATTTAAATAAAATTTTAAGGTAATTTTAACAATGTATAACTTTGCGACATTATTACCATTTTAGAAGAGTAAAACATTATTCAGGCATAACGCTCTACAAATAAGAAGAATTCTTCGGGATGATTCCAATCCTTTAGAAATATCAAATTTTTTTTATGTATACGTCTATATATACATAATAAGATATAATATAAGACCCTTAGGTTTTCTATACAATATTGGGGTAAAATTCACTGATGAGCTACTTGAGCAGTAGTGAAATTACAATGTGAATATGCTCTCCCTCGCAGCAATACATTTCACATATTTGTAGTTGAATAAATGTTTTATTTTTTAATAAATATTTTGTGAGAATGCCATGATATATTCATCTGAAGGCATCAAGCACGAATGAAAATTGCTTAAATTGAAAATGATTCCAATAAGTAATAAATTACTTATTTTAATAAAACTTTAACATAAAGTACAAAAATGTATGTGCTTGGATTCTCCGACGGGGTAAAAATTTCTTTTGTTTGGGTACGGTTTTCCGTCGACCCTCGTCAAATTTGGTTTGTGAACAAACCGGTTTCGGCTGTTTGCCATCTTCAGTGTTCTTTTCGTACTAGTTGTGTTCTATTGTCAGTTGTGTTTATATGGTTCGTGTCTCCCTTCGTGTTATTGCGTTCGTCACTTTCTGTCTTTTTTGCCTGCATTTCTCTCTCTTTTTTCGTTTGTCTCTTTTTACCTAATTTGTCGCTCCCTTTTTCATTCGTCTTTTTTCCTAACTAAATCCTTTTACGATCATGCTTGTTGTCCGTTTTTGTTTATGTGTGAACCTATTGGGTTTTTTTCTTTATGTGACATAATAATCTGTAATTGTACGTTTTTATTGCTCTGGTCTTGTGCACCTGCGAAACGTTTTTGTACTGGTGTAGTGTTTGTTTTTCTGTAAAAATGTTTCAACGGTTCAAATATTGTGTCCGAAGTAGTGTTTATTTGTTCATTTATTATTCGTCCGTCAAATGTTTTTTGTTTGTATATTTCCATGTTTTCCAATACATTTAGTCTCCTTCCTTTGTGCTGTGTATGAAGCAGTTTAACCGTTGTCTTTATATATGTTCTGGTGTACATTTATTGTTAAATATATGGTTCGCAAAGTTTGATTCTGGAGTTGATTTTGGTTCTCGTAGTTTTTTGTTATAGTATCTAATGTGTTTCCTAAATCTGGTCTTAATTTTTCGTCCTGTTTGCCCGATGTAGCTATAATGGCATGTACAGGTTAATTTGTACACTCCTTGTTTGTCTAGTATATTTGCCTCGGTTGTTTTATTCCGTAGTATTCTGCCTAGGTTGTTTCTTGTTCTGAATGCGGTATTGATGTTGTGTTTTCCAAAGAATTTCGCCAGTTTGTACGTTGATTTTCCCATATATGTTAATGTAGCCCATTTTTTCCTTTCATTCTCCTGTTCTTTGTTCCTGATGTTATCTACGAGGCGCTTTTTGTACCCGTTGTTTTCCGCTATGGTGTATATTGTTTCCATTTCCTTCATATACATTTGCCGTGTTAGTGGTGTTCTCTCGAGTCTTGTTAATAGCTGCCTGATTGCTGCGTTTTTGTGTTGCTGGGGATGATTTGATAAGTTGTGTATTATTGTGTCCGTTGCTGTTAGTTTCCTGTATATTTCATATTCGATTCTGTTCGAGATTATGTTCCTCTTGATCTAGGTCCAGATAATTAATTCTCCCCTCCTCTTTCTTTTCCATTGTAAATTTTATGTCCTTGTGTCTTCCATTCAATGTACTTTTTAGTTTGACCAGCGTTTATTCCTTTAATAAACGTTTAGTTTATTTAGGTTTTTTATTGCAAAATAATTGCATATATTACACAAGTTATTTGGACGAGCTATTTACTACACACTAACTACTATAAGACACACGATGGTAACTTTACCGAAAATGTGCTGTATCAACTTTATGTGTGTACTTGATAACATTCACATTTAAAGTGCGCTATTGGCCAAAAGAGGGAGCTTATATATTCTGTTATTACTCGAAAACTATAATTTAATGCATCGTATATAGGTGACGTTTCTGTTATTCAGTTAGGTATTTACTTGGTTATGTATCTTCTTGTTGTGTGTTAAATTTTTTTATTTTCTAATTGTTAAACTTTGTTCGTGCGATTTTAAGGATTATTTATTGATTTCGTAGAAACTTTGTAATTTGTAAACAGACACAATGGGCCATTTAACTTAATAATATTTATTTTTTATAACTTAAATTAAAGATTTTCGTAACAATATTTTATATAAAAAAAAACATACAGTTTCACGTAATGTGGGCGAATGTACCTATCCAGCCAAAGGAATCATTTTGAGCAAGGCGAAAAAAGCATACTGTAAAAATTAATTAAAATTGGCTTCTGAATCGAAGTTTTAAATAGAATATTTGTGGACATTTTCAAGCATCAGTTGGCTAGCGATGGAAGTGCACTCTTTAATATGAACGAATTTTTACATTGATCGCAAACTTAGTGGAAAGTATGCCGAATATGTATTTTACATACAACTTCTTTAGATTACAGACTATGGACTAAATAATAATAGCTTTAAAAATATTACCAATTGTTTTTAGATGCCAAAATGGCTTTGCCACTATAAACTGTCATTTTTTTATATTATATTGTTACGTTTATCCTTTTAATAAAAGTTTTGTTATTTTGGGTTCTTTTATTGCAAAATAACACAGCACTTTAGATTTTTAAATTTAAGTTAAACTATTTACTTATTTCATACAAAATTAACACGATGGTAGCTTTGTTGTCTTTATTCAATTTGAATTAATACATTTGCCCAGCAAGTGGTGCTCACATAATTGTTTTAAGGGGTCTCGCACATACAAGAATATTCTACTTTAACATCACCCCATATTGTTGTTATCATTCAATTTAGGCCCTTGCTCGGCTGTGTTTTTTGTGCTGTGTTAGTTGTTTTTGTTTTCTGCTGTTAACTTCTTTGGCAGAATTTCTCAAAAACATGTTGTTTAGTGTATACAAGATTTCCTAGAAAGTACGTAGTTTTTAAAATGCACAATGGGCGGGCCATTTACTTTTTTTACTGTTAATTATATTCTTTTAAATCCTAATAAATCGTCATCGTATGCTTCTAATATTATTGACAGAAAAAATATAATAATATATATATATAAATATATATAAAACAATAATTTTGTAGAAATATTGACATATATGTTGGCGGTTTTGCACACCTCTGGATAATGTATTTATTTATTTGGCTTGCATTGTTCATGTGATAACACGGTAAGTAGATTGTGAGAGAAAGGCGGCGGAACTTTTAAGCGTAATCTATATTAGTTTTATATCTTACTAAAGTTAGATCAAGTTCTGAATTTGGAAATTGTTAAATTTCCGAATATATGTGTTTAAGCCTTAAAGAAGCTGGTGATTCAATCCGCGTGCAGAAAGGATTGATATGGTTATATCAGAGGTTGGTAAAGAGTCATAGACAGCCCTTTCATCTTTAATTTAAACTTTGTAAAAAGTATTAATCCTACTTTTAAATTAGATTATTACTTACTTTAGGAGCACTTACCACTCAGTCAATTTGCCGTCCTTATCAAAATAAAACATCAAACAAATTTCATCATGTAAAAACTTTTTTTTATTTTTTTTATAATAATTTTTCAAAGATTTTTAACAATTAAAAATGTAAGGGCTTTTTGTTTTTCATATTGATGTTGTTGTTTTCTTATTTGCAATTTTTATATAGAAAATGTGTATGCGAATGTGTTCAAATTTCAAATTGAAATACAAAATTAAGGATTTTTCTATTATTTTCATTATGAATTAATTTTTTTCTTCAATTTTCATTATTTAAAATGCTGTTGTTATTGTTGTTACTATTAATATTAATAGTTGGATGTTGGTTGATTGGTTGTTGCTGTTGTTGATTAATTGATGCTGTTGTAGTTAAATTTGATGTTTGCTGTTGCATTTAAAAGATTTTTAGGCGACGTTACTTTTGAGCGGTTTATTGAACAGTTTTTCATTTTAAATCGGTTCAGAACACATTGTTTTCTATTTGTTTAAATGTAATTTTTCTTTCTATACTATTGTAAAAGTTCAAACATTAATTAATGAAAGAAAAAAAAAATATGTAAGTAAATTGATTGAATAATTGCTTAGTCGAATAAAAAAATAATAATATTTAAAGTAATAAAATAATTGTTAAAAATTTATGTAAAATTTATATATAAAAAAATAATATATATATAATTTTTTTCTTACAGGAATTTACAGATAAAACAATAATAAAAACAAGAAATATAAAAAAAAATAATTTAAGTCAATAAAAAAAATTATTTTAAAACAAAAAAATAATAAAAACAAGTCATTTTATTTTATTTGTTTCAAGTCAAGTTTAAAGTTTATAGAAATTAAAATATAAAAATTCCTGCTTTAAAAAAAAATTAGGGAACTGAGGAATTGTTGGTAAGAAATTGTTAAGTTTTCAACATTTTGGCACGTGATTCGTTATAAATAACTTGCAAACAAAGTTTGTCGAAATCTATTTGCACCCTTAAAATCACTGTTTGAAAAAAAGCAGAATGCTAACAGAGCGTATTGTTCTAAGACTTAGATTACGTACCAACCTTTTTTTAGTGCACGTTAGTGATTTTAATTGTTTATTACAGAAATCACTAGAACGTAGATTAGTACACATACACATACACTAAGAAAGCACTAATCTACACTAAAAAGTTTCGTACGTTATCGTGGTGTTTGTCTCATAAATTCGCAAACGTTGTGTACGTTTAGTAGAGTTTCTTTGTATTGTTGTTCGAAATTTTTTGAAACACTGATTAAATTTTCTTGTTTTTAACAAAGGAAAGCAACTTTAAAAAAAACATTTCTGGATTATTTAATTATGATAAAAGCGTTTTCAGATTTGTAACTTTTTATTTTTACTTTTTATTTTTACTTTATTACTACTCAATAAAATATTAGCAAAAAAAAGTTTTACTAACTCATGTGGGCTCAGTTTTCTAATATTTCAAATAAAAATTTTCAATTTTCTATGCAGCTACATATATCGCAATGGCAACAAATATTTTAAAATACACAAATTATAGCTAAATAAGTTAAAAGCCTAGAAGAATGATTTACAATTCTATATAAATTTTCTTAAAATTTGAGAAGAGTGATAAAAAAAGATATTCTATTCTCTTTTTAAAACAAAATTCCGAAACTTTTTGCAAGTCGAAAAAAGTAAATTTTTTTACTAATATGAGTTTGCCTTGTTGAAATATTATACAATCCAAGTGTAAAATTAACATTTAGCTCACACTGTTAATTTCGAAAAATTTCGATTTTAACATTCATATTCATAACTTAAGTAAGTTTACGCGACTTAAGCATTGAAATATCGAAAATTTCAAACAAAATTATTAAAAGTAAAAAAACTTAAAACTTGAACTAAACAAACAAAAATTTAGAAACATTCATTAAACTCCGATTAATAAAAAGCCTTACATTTAAAAATTTACGTTAAGAAAATTATATGGCGAGAAGGTGATTTTTCGGTGCTTTTATTTAAGACATTCATATTTTCTTCTAGAGGATAAACAATTTCACATGGATTACTAAACAGTACTTTTTAAAACAAAAGTTATTTAAATATGGAAATTGTGTTACCTATTTTCTAGCATTTGATATAGAAAAATTTTAGTCGAATACCAGAATTTGAATAAAATTCAAATAAAATTTCTTTTCTTTATGAAATAACTTAAAAAACGGTGCATTCATTCATTCATTTGTTACAATTGTTTTTTAAATTAGGTTCTAGTAATTTTGCTAAATGTTTTGGTTTTGATCTAGTTATCTTGCCCTTTTTCGAGTTAAAATAAAAAAGACAAAAACATCGATCGATACGTATAAAAAATACATTAAAGACGGTTTTAAGCAAATGGTTTCAAATGTTAATTTCCTCATATTGTTGAGTTATTGGTTAATATAAATATTAATTCCTACTCATCCTCAGTTACTCTTCTTCAAAATTAAAACAAATTACCACATAATTAAATTAAATTGCGTGGTAGAAATTTGTTGAATGAAGTTTTAAAATTTCTGTGTGTGTGTGTGTGTATGTGTGTATGTGTCTGTTGGGAAATATTGGAATTTATATAAAAATAAACTAAATTATATAAAAAAAAACAATGGTAAAAGTGGAAAAGAAAATAGTTACTTTTTACTTAAAAATACAAAAAAGACGGTAAAACTTAAAAACAAAAAAATTAAATCTATTACGTTTTCGGCTTTTGTTTGTGTTTTCTTTTCGTTAACTCTCATATTGTAATTTTTTTAACAATAGAAAAAAATATTGTCCTTTTTCTCTTTTTTAGTTTTGTTTCTCTGTTAGTATTTTATTTATCTTGTTACAAATCGAAACTTTGCTTTGAAATATACGTTCTGATTTGGGATTGTTTTTTTTTTTTTGTTTAATTAAAGCCAAATTATAAAAAACCTGGAAATAATGAAAATAAATTTAGAAATTTCGTTATGAATTTGCAAAAAATTATTATAAAAAATTTGGAAAAAAACGTCAAAAAATTTTGTTTTATTTTATTTTTTTTTTATTTTTCATGTGTATATTTCAAGTTTTTGTTTTCTTTATTTATTAATTTAGGCCAATTTAATAATATAATCATATAATAATTATTACAGTACATTTACAATAAAATTTCTATAATTAGATTAAATTTAAAATTAAAATTTAATTTATTAATAATTATACAAAATTTTTGTTTCCTTTACATGTGTACGCAGTCTAAGAGATGAGTTTTATGTTTAATAATTTTTAACATATTTTTTTTTGTTTTTAATAAATAATGTTTATTAAAAAAATTATTATTATAAAAAGAATTTTACAAGATGAATTTTCTGTTCATGTTTGCTTGATTATTATTTAAACTTTAATAATTATTAAAATACAAAAATCATTGAAGAGTTGAATTAAAACTTAAAAAATAATTACATTTTTTTATATTATTTATTTTGTTTTTAAAAATAATTATCAAAATTTACATTTGTTTTGTCTTATTTAAAATGTAAAAAATATGGAGTAAATATTTTGCTAAATTTAAACTTAAACGAAAACAAAAAATATATATTTATATATAAAATAAAATTATTATTTAACATTGAAAATATAAAAAATAATTGATTTTCACTTAACTTTTAAAATTTGCCAAACGTTTTCTTTTCCCAAAAAAAATATATATATATAAAGTATACATATAAATCTTTAAAAACTAAATTTAAGGTTGTTAAAAAAAAAACGTAAAAAATCTTTACACAAAATAGAAACAAAGAACAAAAAACAGAAATTTTAAAATCTTATTATTGACTGCGCATATAAATTTCTTTTTTGCTTAAATTGAAATGCGTAAAATTAAAGCAAATTAAAAATAAAATAATAATCAATTTAACAAATAAATCTTAAAATAAAACGATCAGTAAAAAATATTACTAAAGTTTTATATTCAATAAAATATCTAAAACAATAAAATAAAAACTTTAAAACAAACAAAATTTATTTAAAAATCAATTTTTAAGTCACCAAAATTTAAAAATTTAAAAGCAGAATTAACTGGTTGTTCTTTTTTTTTTGGAAAACATAAGATTTTATAAATGTAAAAAAACAAAACGGATCATGAATTACGTATTCTTCGGACATATCATTCCTAGACATAAATTGTATTGAAATTGGAAATTATGACAATATGGTAAAATGGTTTTCATATTTATTTATATTAAATTCGTTGAGGTCAAATTTACCACAAAAAACGAAAAAAAAAACTTTTACTAGAGGAACACTTTACTTTCGAAATGACGAAATAACTAATTTTAAAATCGGAAATTTTCGAAAAATGACAAATACTTTTGCAATTGAAAATTAAATAAATATTGTAAAAGAATAGGCTTTACTTTGGGCAAATGGATACTTCGAAATTTTTAAAATTATAGATTTAAAATTTCATTGTCAAAATGTATAAGTTCTTCAGCTTTCAATACACAAAAATTGTAAATAAAACATAAAATCTTTAATTTTAACACCTGCATTTACTTATTAAGAGTTTAAGCTAATTTCTGGGATTTTATCTTGAAAATTTAAACTCTATTATTTGAAATATTACTATAATTATACCTTTAACAAATTCGGTTAATGATTATAGCAAAAAAATATTTTTAATTGATTAGAGCGCCTACTTAATCTTTAAGACTTTCGAAAATTATATTGAAAACTTTTAAATGTGTCCTATTATAATTAAGCGAAGCGTTTACTCGTACATTCATATTCGTAAAGTTAATTTTTAAATTTCTTTTGCATTTTTAATACCGAGAGTATTTAAATATTTTTATTAAAACCATAAAAACATTAAAAATTTCGATTCTGATGTTTAAAACAAACAAGATAAATCCAAATGATAGCCCATAAAAAACGATCTCGACTGTTTCTAGTTTCGAAACTTCTAAATAACAAAATGAAATTTTAAATGTTGAGCATAGAAAGAAATTGATTTAAAAATATTCTTCCGACATTAAAATTTTGTTAAAAACAAATAGTTGAACGGTTTTGAATTTTGGAATTGTTTTTAACTATTTTTTTTATCCCTAAGTGCTTAGTTTAGAAAATAGCTTTTATTTAAACATATTCTTTACACAAATATCAGGCATAGGTCTGAGACAAAGTATCTAAACTAATAAAAATCTTGAAATATTTTTGCAAGATTATTTTTTTTATATTTAGTAAACAAGAGTTAAACATAACGACTTACAAGCATCTTCCGAATATTCTTTATGCCAAAAGAGATTTACAAAAAACGTTTACTTCATTATGTTTATACAAGGAAAAGAAAACCAATTTTACTAATTTTTTTCGATAATTTGAAAATGAACCAGCAATTTTAAAACAACAAAATGTTTAATTATGACCTAGTTTTGTTAATTATCTTAAATTTTATATTAACGTATTTATAAAATCTTATGTTTCATAAATTAACTACAATTTCAGTAAACAAAAAAAAACTTCACAAACACAAATAAAACAAAAAGAAATAATGCAAAAAAATTTACAAAAGAGAAAAAGAACAAATTTTTCTTTACTTAAACAAAAAATTTAAAAAAAAAATACATTTTTCCACAAAATAGAATAAAATAAGAGAGAATTAAAAAAAACAATTTCATTTAAAATTATATGAATGATAGAAAATATTAATGATAAAAATAATTAGATTTAAATAGAAAATGGCTAATTGTTGTTTAATTAGGGCGGTTTAGGGGTTGGTTGCTAAGACTTTCAATTGTAATTGTGATAAGATGGAGCAGATAAAGTACAAAACGGGGTAGCAAAATTTAAAAAGATTTTTTTAAAGTCTAATTGTGGTTTGTTGTTGGTTTTATATTCATTTTTTTTTTTTAAGGGGAAAGGTTAAGACAGTTTACTAAAATTTTATTATTTTTTTTTATAACATTTTAAGAAATTAATTTAAATTGTTTACGTATGAATTTTCTTGTTTTTTTATCTGGAATCTATAATTTTATGATCATTATTCTTTTTCATTTCAATTTCAGTTCATATATTTTGCTTTTATAATTTGTTATTACTAAAATTATTAATTATTAATTTTTTATGTAATATGTATAAATGTGTGTGTGTGTAAAAGGGGAGAAAGAGGATTATAATAATATTTCTTATTTATATAAAAATTATTATGTATATATGTTTACTTTATACTTTTTTGAAATTTTATTCTTACACTTTCGAAAAAAACCTTATTTTTTGTTTTTTTTTTTTGTAATTTTTGTTAAGTCCTAGGAAGCGGCACATGTTTTAAAGCCACTAGTAGTTCTATAGCGCATGTGAAAGGTCAACTCCAGTGTTCAAGTAATATTACTCTTGTATTTAAGTTTCTTAAACTAAAACTACTTTGGTACTAATTGTTTAATAGTTCTTAAATATTTTTTCATATAAGCTTTCTGGAAGCCGTCTTTGGAATTAAAATCTTGATTTCAATACTTATATCAATACATTAAGAGAAAAAGCATAAGAAATGCGAATTAGCAACAAAAAGTTTTAATTTGGAAGCACCCTTAAAGATCTAATTAAATTTGTCTAGAAAGCGGTACACCATTTTTCATCTGACTTTTAAGCTGCAGGAAGCATTTGTAAGATTAATAAGTATTGCAAGTTTTGCTCAAATGAAAATCAATAAAACAAATTCAAACATTTTATAATTTAAATGAATAAAATTTTGCGATGCTCAGTTTTATTTTGAAAAATAATAAATTATATTTACACTGATGTAACATATCCTTTTTATCAAATGTCAGCTGTGATGCTGAAGAAGCTTTAAAAGAAAATATAAAAAGGTGGTTTGAAAATCTGAACAATTTGGAATGATAAAAATGCATGAATTAAATACAGTGAGAGTGTTATTTTCCATTGACTAGTCGTTGTAGAATTGGTCGGTAGAAAATGGCATGCGGAAATTGTTAAGCGACTATGTTTCTCGTGAAAGGTCTGACAATAAGTAAGTGTTGCCAACACCACGACTTATAACGAAATAATCATTTTATTGCTTTTAAGTACAGACCACTGTTTACTGTTTATTTTTTTAAATTCCACACGAAACAAGGGCAGCTCATGTTTTCATATTTCGCAGTTGAGAAAAAAATGATTACCACAAACATTCGTGACTTTTTACAAAATACAAAAAAAGAGTACACTTTCAGCAACGTGTGTTATTTATTTGTATATAGCTTTCTGACAATATTTCGTATTAGATGTTAAACAGAAGATCGAGGTTGACTAAAATACTATTTATAAAAAAGTTTTTCTTTTTTAATTTCAGTTGTAGATACAAGACTCGAACATATGAATTGTATGGGAAAAAAAGAGGGCGTGCCACGTTTTAGTTAAGAAAACATACTTTTTTTAACATAAAAAAATTAAATATTAATGACAAATGATTAATATGACATTTTTTTTTACAAGTATTTAAAATTCTTCCAATTTCAAGGGAATTTTGTTTTCGTTTAGAAATTAAGGTAAAATTATTTTTAAAAGCTTTTTAATAATTTTTTAATCAAAAATAATAATTTTGGTTTTGATAGAAATTTTTAGCAAGTAAATTTCGAACTCCTCTTTATGCCTGAAATATTTTAAAAGTTTAAAGCAAAAGCTGATAATTTCATTTGGCATTACGAGTTCATCCTAAATATGTGTTCTCGTATGTACATGCGATTTAGAACTTTGAGTGGTAAATAAAACAGTGATTTTTCCTAGAAATTCTTGGTTTATCGTAATAAAAACCAGTTTAATTTGTAGTAATTAATTTTGCTTTTTTTGTTTTGTTGAAAAAAAATTAATATAATTCAAATGGAAATTAATAAAGCATTTTATTTTTTGTTTTCTTTTAATCTTAAATCGCTTTTTAGTGTTTTTCTTCTTTTTGTTTGTAGGCATTTATTTCTCACTGTTAAGTTTCCATATTTCAATAAAGTTTTTTTTTATTTTATTTATTTTTTGTTTATTTCGTTAAAATTTTATTCTTCATTTTTATTATGATTTAAATGTTTTGTTAAAAAGTGTAATTTTCTTTTTTGTGTCTTAAAAACTTATTGTGTTTCGATTATTGTAATTAAATTTTTATGTAGTTTTCTTTTGTAATGTTTGTATTATTATTAATGGTTTTTGTTTTAATTTTATTAATTTGATTGATAATGGTAATTAAATGGCTTTAAACAATGGTATTATATAATAATTTTATTTTTCTTTAATATTTTTTTGTTGTTTAAATAGGATACGTTTTTTAAGGAGTTAAAAATTGTCTTATTTTATATAAGATTTTTTATTAATTTAAATTTTATTCTTATTGTTTTAATATAATATAATCAAATTGAGCTTAATAGATTTGCGTAATATTTTTTTCTTTTTTGTTGTTGGGTAAAATCTTAAAATTATATATATATATTTTTTTTTCTTTAATTGTTAAATAATTCTTTTTTTTATTGAAGGCTATAGATTAATTGGGAATTTCATTTTTATTAATTTGCTTGTGGTAATTTTATACTTTTATTTTGGTTGGCCTTATATTTTATTTGTTTAAATAATATATTGTTAAAAAAGAATAATTATAATTTATTCATTAGATTTTTAAATATTTGCCTTATTGTGATGTGTATTTGAATTCGTTGCAAATGAGTACGGTTTTGTTTTCATTAATTTTTAAAATAACTGTTTTTTTTTCTTAAAAACAAAATTTGAAAAAAGTGTCTTAATGTTAAATAAAAGGAACAATAATAAAACAAACAATGGAAAGTTTAGAAAACTTTAACATATGAAAATTGTTAATGCCAACTAAATTTTGCCAAACTCCTTTAATGAAACGGTAATTAGTCTAATTTGGAAAAATAAGAAAAATACACCTGAACTAATAAGTGTAAAAATGTTTCATCTCAAATAATTTGCATTTTGGAAAAAAATCAAACTTTTCGGTTAACTGCAAGGTTATTTCTTAATTTCATAATTTTTAGTGCAAATGACACAAGGGAAATTTTTGAACTTTATTCAGTTCTTTTACAAAGTATTTTTTATAACGAAATTTCACATAATTGAGAAAAAATCTTTAACGTCAGGACATAGTTTTAATGTATTTAAAGAACTGGAAAACAAACAAGTAGCAAAAACGTTTCTCAAAAACAGATCAAAAAATTGATTTCAGAATCAAAGTTTAAATATAAAACCGAATTTTGGCAAAATTTAAAGAGCTTAACAAACATTTTTTTTAAATAGAATTAAAATTACAGTGGAATAACATAAAATTTACAAAAACACAAAACTAGTTTTTAAAATTGAAAATAAATATCGAAATTAAATTTTGATGTTGTAAAAAATTAATTAATAACTACAACAATTTATAATAAATTTAACAAAACTTTAAACTTCAAATCATTTCATCTGTTTAAAAGTAAAAAAAAAAGAAATACCAAATAGTTTTTTTTATAATAATTTAATTTAAATGAGCATGCTTAATTATATAATAATTAGACACGCCTATATCCACTTTACTAGATTTAAATTTGTTTTTGGGTTCGTTTTTTAGTTTTGTTTTTTTTTTTTCAATCATACAAAAGTCTACTAATAATTTGTGTGGTTTACTTTGTCCTATAATTTAATATTTGTTTTCTTATTTAATTTTTATAAAATTTATTTTATAATCAATTGTTTTATGTATTTTAATTCAATATATTTGAATTCAGTCAATATTTTGTATTTTCAAAATTTCCTTATTTTGTGTATTTATCAATGATTTATTCTTTTTTTTTTAATTGTTTGTTTAAGCTTTGCTTACAAATCTTTTATTTATTGTTTTTATAAAACAAAAATGTTTTCTTTTGCAACTTAAAAAATAATAATTAATTATGTATATAATCCAAAAAAAAAGAAAAAATATTAAAAAGAGCGATAGGCATAGTCTATTGCTAGTACGCACTGACAGGCTCTGTCATTTATACAAGCAAAATTATTTGTCTTTCTGTTTTAGACTATAGCACTGGTTTTGTTGTATTAATTTATCTAATTGCTGTTGCTGATATTAAAGAACACTACACTTGAATTAGTTTATAAAGAATTAAAATGTAACTCTTGTTTTTTCTAATAAATTTTACGTTGTTAAGGGACGCCTGTTAAATATGTTTGTTTTTCATTTATTTTCGACTACATTTTAATTTTAATAAATTTTGTCCATAAAGATTGCTTGTTTTATTATTATTATTATTTTTTCGTTTTCTTTCTTCTATAAAATATTTGTATTGTTATTTTGTGTTGTATTTTTCTTTTTAATTTTTTAATAATGTTTTTGTTTTGCTAATTGTTAAACTGTTATTTGAATTTGCAAGTTAGTTTGGATGCATAAATTTTTTAAAAAGATTTATCGAATATAAAAAGGGGAAAAATTTAGTTTTTTAACTCCAAGCTGAAAACGTATCCGTATACCATTGTTCACCATTTGTGCCTAATGGTTGTTGTGGTAGTGGTAAACTGCCCCAACTGCCGCCATTTCCTATTAAACCGCCTGGGTAACGTCGCTTAATATCTGCTGGATTTTGGTGACCTCCGTCAAACTTACGTTTACCGACTACTACTTTAGTTATTTCCACCAAAATATGTTCATTTCAGGAAATGTGTGTTTTTATTAAGCATTTTTAAACAAAAAAAGAGAGCGATTTTCGTTTTTTAATGGATTTTTTACAAAGAGAAAAAAGGAGAGAAAGAAAGAAATAAAATATAATTTTATTGTTATTGATAATTTTAGTTTATTTATTATTTATTGTTTAATTTAAAGAAAAATGTTGATTAGATTTTTATTACTATTTTCATAAAATTTACTCTAGAAAATGAGAAATAAATACAAAATAAAAAATAATATATATATAAAACCAAACAAAACTTTTATTATTTAAAAAAAAAAATAAATTTTTTCTATAACGAATTTTGAATTTTGGAAATCTTTAATAAATTAAGTCTACCTGTAATGGCTAGAAGCGCGGAAGAAACTTCTTCGTCTATAATAAAAATTGAGCAATTTTATCTTAACGCAAAACTGCTTGCATGAGTATGTTACGGTATTTATGTGCACAGCGGCAAACGTTTATATCTATTATAAACTATTTAAAATATTATCTTAATACAAAATTTGTATAATTTGTAAAATGAAAACATGCAGACGAATGTAACGATTTTTTAAAAGCTCTACATGATTATAAAAGGTTACAGTTTGATTATTCAAAAGTATTATGCATGACAATGTTGTGATTCATAATATCACAATGCCATCATATCGAGCTAAGTAAGTTTAAATTGTAATGGCCAAAAATAAAATGGTATTTTATGAAACATAATCATATGTCGCTCTTTGGTTTTGTTTTAAGCTCATCATTTATAAAAACTATAGCAAATTGTGCCATATTGCGTCCCAATGCAAGCTTTGTGAAGTTGGAATAGAAATTTCATTACTATTACAAAACTAAATATGATTAGATAAATAATTTGAGAGCGCACATTAGAAGTGCACAAACGCAAGTTTTAACAAACAAAATTTCAGCTGTCAAATACTGAAAACACTGTAACTGGTTTCTCTATTTTATATTTAATTTCAACCTTATTCTAGATAGGTACCTTATTGCCGAAGCACATACGATTAATGAAATGCAAAAATTTGTTCTGCATATTTTTAGGCATTTTTAATGGATCGCAGGAAGAGCGAACAATACAATTGAACAAGTCACACAACTGAACACAACTGAAACTGTTCCAGAAATTTTCGTTAGTCCTTTCAGCTACTTAGTGCTCATTTAAGATTTGTTAAATATCTAAGTATTATGATAAAGTATAAAAGCAATTGTAATATAAATGCCAAATAATGTCTAAATGAAGTTAGCATTCCATAATAAAACTTTATTTTATAAGCATTTCTTTCCTCCTCATTTTCATAAATTCAAAAGATCAAAGTGCGCGGTATATCTGTATCATTTGATTGTCCTTTACCACTCTATTTGCATTTATCTAAATCACTGTTCATATAGAAATTTATAACCAATTGATTGCATAATAACGAAACCAGTTTCTCAAAAACAATGTGACAATGTTATTCATTTTATTTAAAACTATTATGTTGACTCCACATGTATGTAATGTGGCAAAATTCAGTCAAAAAAGAATTTAAAATAAAATGTTTTTTATGCGAAAAGTGATGGATCGGAATTATTATAAAAAATTAAAATTTCTAAAAACATTATTAAGAGTTCTTCTTTTTCGCAAAGTATCAAAATCGTGAAAGGCAAATACTGTCGTTTTCGAATTTAAAACGGGTAAGATGCGACCTGTGTATGACTTTGGGTAACATCGAAACATGGTTGAAGGGACTTCACGGTTGCATTTGATTGCTGATTGTTTGTTTGTTGGTCAGTTTTTGTGAAAGAGTTTGAATGGAAAGCTTGAAGGATGTTTCTTATAAAACTGCAGAAGCACACCTTTTTTAAAAGCCAGCGACGTGAATGGAAATAATTGATTTTCTTAATAATTTGGATTTATTTCATATGCCCTTTATGTTTTAAATATTCCTACTTCTAGCCATCAATGTTAAGTTTTTTGAAATATTATTACGTTTTTTGTAGTGGTGGTAATTTAAAAACATTTAATTTTACTTACCGAATCAATAAACAAATTGATGTGTTTTTTTTTCTTTTTCAATTAAATTAATTTTAGGGTTCTAAATTAGACTACACCTTCTATATATTAAAAGAAACTCCTTTAAAACTCTAATTAAGTTAAATCAATCAAAACTTTTTAAGCAAGTCGTTATAGAAAAAATTTTGACTAAATATTGCAAAACAAATGGAACTTTTATCAGCACATTTTAATTTCAGTTTTAGTTTTACACTCAATTTTATTGCCATGAAATTTATTTTATACAAAATTTTGTTAAAGATACTGAACAAATAATTGAAAAAAACTAAATATGTCAAAAATTAAGAAAAAGATGTTAAATGTTTTTGGATATTGGAAGGATATATTATTATTAATATTTTTTTTTTTTTATTTTAATAACTAAACAAATTATTAAAGGAGTCGTGTTTTTAAACGCGTACTAATATTGACAATTAAAATGAAAAAATTAATAAAAATTAAACAATAATATTAGATTTAAAAGATATACAAATTAGAAGTGAAGAAGTCAGGGATAAATAAAAAAAGCTTTCTACATCTAAAAAGAGGACATTAACAAAAAATTTCTCAAACAAATTTTGTAAATTGTTTCTTCAGCGGTTAAGAAATTATATTGAACTGAACTGAATTTGATTTCTTCTCTTTTGAGTTGTAAAAATATTCTCTTGTTTGTATCAAAAATTCATTTCTTTCTCTTTCAACAATTTTGAAAAAGAGCTTGAATGGGATTTGCATTTAACGAGTATTTAGATTGCGTTCACCGGGTTTATGCACGGACTCCAATCGACGCTAAATAATTTATATTTTAATTATTATTAAATTTTTGGAAAATAAAAATTTCAAAATTAGCAATAAAAAATTATTTAAAAAAGTTAAAGGAAAAATGTGAATTTATAAAATTGTATAAATAATTTTTCCCAAATATTTCCCTTAGAGGTAATTTTCTTTTTTTTTTAGAAAAAAACATCTTAAATTTGATTAAAGACAAAAAAGCCTTAAATAAATTTTGGCAGTTGCATCAATATAGAACAATTTTATACAAGAATGCTGCAAATTAAAAAAAAAATTAATCAGAACACAAGTTGTTTGAATGCAACAAAACAGCATAATGTATTTTATATATTCCGAGAACAGATGCCACGTCGAAACATGTAAAAGTTGCCTTTGCGCATAATAGTAAGTAAAATGGCAATCTTGTTTTAAATCGTTACAAATTAATTAAGTTTTATACAAAATTAAATAGACAATTTATGGTTATCTCCATAGAACACATGGTGTTCTTCTCTTTTCAACCGTAATAAGGAGATACTTTAATTTTTTAGCAACAAAGAATGATGATATAAAATTAAAGAGTGTTGGATCCTGTGTCGGGCTTAGTGAATTCATTAAATTTAACTTGTTGTTAGTCTCAGGACTGTGCTGCCACTTTCAAAACCAAAGAGGAAAATATTTACAAAGTGTTTGACAAAAAGAAAGTATCAACATTTTTACACGCAGTTTGCCGAAACTTAAATCAAATGCTTTGGAACATTTAATTGTTCCTTTTTTAATAACACAGTAAAGGGGAGTTTTTGACGCCTATGAAGAAACGATCATAAGCTAGACTGCAATGGATTGAATTCTCGGAACATTTAAGTGTTTCTTTTTTTTTTTTTAATAACGCAGTAAACTACAGTTTTTGGAGGGTTATGAAGAAACGATCATATTGCTGCAGTACAAGTGATTTACCTCTCGCGTAAACACTTGTAATTAAATGAATTTTTTTATGTGAAAAAAAATGGAAAATAATTGAAATTGAGTCAAAAGTTTCAACACGTATATTTTTTTTATCTATTAATAAATTCACATTTTTCATTAACCTTACAGCATTTTAATTAAAAAAAAGTGCTAAATTAGGAAAAAGAAGAATATTTACTACGAAACAAAAATGTAATTGTACTGTCAGGCAAATTAATGTAGATGTAAAATAATTATAAAAAAAAGAAAATTGTATAGAAAAAATATAATATAAAAATATAAATTGTCTTCTCATTTAAATTTAAAAAAAGAAATAATACTAGAAGAAACATCTAATAAGAAAGACGTGGAAGAAATAAATATTTATGTTTTGTATGCATAAAGACGTTTATATAAAAATATTTCTGTTTATATAAAAATGAATCGATTAGTATTTAAAAAAAATAAAAATGTAAAAAGAGACAATACAATTTTAACAAAAACAAACTTTATGATCATTTATTTCCTTATTTGATTTGATTTAATTTCATTTCATTTTAAATTATAAAAGCTCCTAAAAACACTTTTTAAATTAAATTAAATGTGAAATTAAAAAAAAAGTATATTATCTTTGATTTAATTATTTTTATTGTTTATTTATATTTATTAAAAACAAAATAAAATAGTGAAATCAAATTTTTTTAGTAAAAAGAAACATTAAAATTTTGTTTAATTTTAGTTTTTCTTTTAAATAAATGATTAAGGAAGTTATGGAATTTTTAGAAATTTGAAAAAAAAAATGTTTTATTTAGTTAAAGTAGAATTAATGATGATGTTAAATGACTTACTTTAAGCTTCTTAACGAAATATGTTATATTTAATATTATTTCTAAATTTGCTAAATTTTAAATAATATATTATACCTAAAGCACAGTGAAAGCTTTTTAAATTATTTGTCGATTTTTTCAATTTAAACAGGTTTCAGGATGCTCATAATATAGATTTTAAGAGAAAGTCTTAAGATATATTACTTGTAAGCCAAAATTATGTATATATACATGGTAAGATGTACTTTTAATGATCAGGTCCAGCAAAATAAGGCCAAATCATTGTTACTGTTTGTAATTATCATGCTTAAGATGAATTTTAAGACTATCATTTTATACAATCGTGGTTGTTTTTTTTTTGTAATCATTTTTGATATCTTAAAAAAATTATATATACAAAACGTCTTTTTTGAGGTTATGGTGAAAAATCTATTGAATTTTCGAAAAAAAACAACAAAATTATGTTGCTTCCATAAAAAGGATTTCTTTATTATTTTGCCTAATAAAGAAAGTATTTAAATAAAAACAGATGGTGGTAAATAAAACACAGATAAATATACTTAGTTTTTTGTTTTTCTTTAATAACAATAAAACTAAAAAATATGTATAAAAACATAATTTATTTAAAAATACTAATCGATTCTTTTTTGTATAATTTATTTTTATGTATTTTTAAGTAAAAAATACACGCACACACACACACACACATAACAATGCTTTCCATATAAAGAAAAAAAAATAAAGAAGAGAGAGAGATAAAGAAAAGAGGCAAGAAAAAACATATATTTTTTCATAAATACATTTTTCTTTTCATTTTTAATTAATTATTTTAATACATAAAAACACACTTTTACTGCTTCATTAACATAAAAAAGATGACAACAAAAACATGCTTTTCTTTAAATATAAAAATAGAGGAGTAAAACAACAACAACAACAACACCTATTATTTATATATAATTAAGAAAAAAAGTTAATTTTATTTAATTCATTTTTCAAAATTGACTTTATTTTTATTTAATTATGTTTTCTTTATATCAAATACACAAAAGCAAAGTTCTTAAAATTATTTAAAAGGAAAGTTACTAAAATTTATTTAGGATTTTTTTTTACTTATTGAAAAAAAAATTAAAACAAAACTAAAATTATTACAAATTGATTTTTTTTAATATTAATTTTCTTCTTTTACATTAAAATTAATTAAAAAAAAAAAACAAACAAAGATTTATTTAAATAAAAGTTAAATCAACTCAAGAATTTTTAACAGTGTAATAGGCTCTTCACAATGAAACGTATAACTTTACAGGGCTGGAAGTTGTTTGTTAAACAAAATAAGACAAAAATTATAAAATAAACAATTTTTTAGCAGTAAAAGATTGTTTTTAAAAATAAAATTATAATAATAATTTTTAAAGTAGTGTCAATTAATGATAGTTAAAAAATTAATAGTGTAGTGTCATATTTAAATAGAATTAAAAATTAAGATTGTAGTTTGACAAATATAGTAAGTAAATTCTAAATACATACATTTAAAGGAATGTCATCTTTCAGAGATATTAATTTAAAAAATATATACAGACGATGCATACTGCAAGTTCTTTTGCTGACCTTTTGAATTTTTGCTTATAAACATAAGCAAATAAGAGAAAATTAATTTAAAGTAAGAAAAAAATTCCGTCAGTTGTGTGAGTAAATCGAAAAGGCTGTAGAGAAGCCAAGAAAGACTAATAAAGAATAAATAAGTTTAACAGAAATATAAAAACTCAGGAAATGTTGAAATAAAGGAAATGAAAAGTCAAATTTTCAAAATTTGTCAAATTAAAAAAAAAAACAAATTTTTTACTATTTTCGAAAATCGAAATGAGAAAAGTGAAAAACTTGACAACATAAATCACAATTTAAAATTTATACTTCATTCATTTCGGAAAAATGGTAATTGTAAATATTAAGTAAAAGTCAATTAAAAACAATTGTTCAATTCAAGCTCAGTTAGTTATTAACCAACAATAGTTTGGATTGTTATATCTAAGATATTATGTAAACATTTTATCTATAACCGCGAGCTGCAATGTATTATATTTTAGTATACAAACAAATATTTGCTGGAAATGTCCACAGCAATGGGATGGAAACAATTTTCAAGTCGTACAAACAATTCAAGTGAAATTTAATAAAAAAAATACAAAATGTAATAATCAATTCTTTTTTGGAAAGTTATGATTAGTATTATGATAAATTAATGAAACTCGCATTGTAGAACGTTTTAACTCAAGAGAGAAAAACACATTTTATTGTGTAAATTTTTCTTTTGTTTGGTTCTTAAAAACCAAGTAAGGAATTTTACTAAATGAATAGAAATAGAAAATGTAACAGCATTTAAACCTTTAACGCTAGGATTAGGAGAAAGAATGCAAGACAATAATTATAGAATTAAAAAAAGTGAAAAGATTCGTATTGAATTTTTCTTAAATTATGAATAGTTTTTTTTTCAAAGAATGCATTCCTTTCAATGCATGACTTAAAAAAATAGTAAATTAAAAGTGTGCGTAAAGTATGTATGTATTTCGTATAATAATATTTTCTTTAATTGGATGTTTAAATGAAATATTAATAGCTAAGTTCTATAAAAGAAAACCATTAGAAATATTTTAAATCTAAAGAGTACAGCTTAATAACACACAAAATAAAAAATAATAAAAGTAATTTTAATAGTTAATTAATAGAGTAATAAATATATAAAAAAATATTGATATCCAACATAAAAAGTGTTTGTGTATTTTGTTTTAACATTTTGAAGAGGAGGGAGGATTTGTTGTTTTTTACTTTCTTCAAAGTTTGCAAATTGTTTCATTAATTTGTAAAACAAAATGTTAATCGATTTTTTATTATAGAGACAAGATGGTTGCTATTTTTTCATTTTTTTTTTTTTGGATTGTTTTTTGTTTTTAAAATTTTTTCTCACCTGGTAAATTTTGTAGCGGTTTGGCGTGCTGAGTGCCACGAGCGCTGGGACGAATTTGTCCCACCCCACGGACCCCCCCGGTTGCTTGCAGAGCCCCCTGAACGGTGGCCCCCCGTTGAGCCGCCACCGCCGCCGCCACCACCGCCGCTTGAGGGGCCCCCTGACGATTGATGTTGCCACGGAGCCCAACGGTTCGGCCACGCGCTGTGATTCCACGCCCACGGCCAACCCCCTTCATTGTTCATAAAACAAAAATCAGCGTACAGATACACCCACACGCATATACACATAATTATCATCATCATTATAGTGCATATTAACAAAATTATAAAAATAATTTTTGCAAATTATGATAAAATGGCAAGTAGTCACCGCATCAAGTTGCCATTTGTTAAATAAATGATCCATCATTAAACGTATAATATTAACGAGTTAGGGTCCGGAGTTGTAGTAGTCGTGGTAGTGGTAGTAGTGATGGTGATTAATCCAATTATCCATTTTGACCATATTTAATATTCGTATTATATAAAATATATATATGGATCGCCAAGTTTTTTCAGATAATTTTGTTGATTGGTATTTGTTTTTTTTTTTTTTTAATTATAAACGTTACAATTTTTTTTAGATTGTTTGGATTTTAGTTTCCAATTCGTAAGAAATTTTGTATGATTTTTAAAACATCATATTTTTTTGGAAAGGAGAATTGGTGGTTAGCAAAAATTAGGTTCGACAATAATATTTAAATTATTATTTTTCAAAAGGGTGCAGGAAGAATTGTCAATCATAATTTTGTTGTTTTTTATATTATTATTTTTTTTGTTTGGTTTAATAAGATTTTTCACATAGAGACGACCATAAGTTGCAGAATAGATAAATGTTTAAATTTTAAGGGTTGGTTTTTTAATTAATTAAAAATATTGGTAATAGACATTCAATTAAATTTGTTCAAGGGAAACAATTTTTGATTTGTTGGTAATAATGCATTTTTTGACGAACATATATATAATTTTTTTAAGACGATTTGAGTTTGAGTATCAACATAAAAAAGAAAAAAGAAAAAGAAAAAACAAAATCGAAAATGAACGCGTTAGATTTTTTTAAGTGTTTGAAATGATTTTTTTAAATTGAATTTGTTCTAAATAATAATGAAATTAATAATATAGAAAATTAAATATAAAAAAAGATATATAAAAAATTTTATTTTAAATATAACAATAATTTTTTTTAGGAAAGTGTTTTTTTTTCACTTTATATTGTAAATGTAAATAATATTTAAACTTATATAAAAAGCTTAGAATAAATAATAAAAAAAATCTTAACTTAAAAATCATATTAAATATTTAAAAAAGTATGTTGGTTGTTTTTTTTTTTTTTTTTTTTGTTTGTTTTAAGAAAACTGCAATTGACACATTCTGATTTTGTTAAAATTAAGAAAAAAATATATATATGAAAAAAATAAACGTTCGAATTGAAAAAAATAATCTATTTAAGCACATACAAAGCGTTGAAAGGAGTAGCGCTCAAGAAGAAAATAAAAAAGTTTATTTAAAGTCAATAAAAAATTTGAGATTAATTAAGAATGTCTTGCAATCCCATTTCTTGTATTTTTTATTTAAAATTTGTATGTATCATTTGTATACTCAAATTATTAGTAAAACAAGTATCTCACAAACTTTTAAAACTTCTTTATATTTCATGTTCGTTTTGCTACAAACCTTTCATTTCAATAACTAACTATTTATAAATGTAGTTTAAATTAGGGCTAGTTAACATAATCATATAACACTATATCAAGTGAATGTTTTTAAAACAATTGCATACTTTTAGGCATAACGTGAAATGCTACGAAATACTTGGAGCAGTAATAGCCAAATATATTACGAGTACTCTTTTTTGAAAATGCTTATGCTCATACAAAATATATGAAATTAAACAAAAAACGCATCTTAAATGCTTAGTAAATGTTTAGCAGTTGAAAAAATATTCTGCCGCTAATAAATTGATGCTGCAACAAACATTTTATAACCTTTTACAAAATAAATAAGAGTTCAAATTCTACAACTCACTAATTTTTAGTTATCGATTTTTCAAATTGTGCAGGAAATGTTGAGCAGAATCCTGTGCCCTGCTTATTTGTTGGTTTTTAGAACTGGTGGAGTTTTATTAAACAAGATAATATAACTTGTTATTTGTAATCATTGGCCAATTCGGAGTTTTATATTAGGCTAGTCAGGCCTAATATATTTTGTGTCAATAAAAAACTTTTTATTTCACTTCTACCCAACGTTTCGTCAGTTTTTTGTTGACTTCCTCAAGGGCTTCGTCTATTTAAAAATTAAAATCTTATGTTATTACAATTAAATACAATAAAAAGTTAACGTCATTGTATTAAACAAAACACTGACACTTTCATTAAATAAAACTTTTTAGCGTTAAACTGGCTAAAAGGTTAAGATTTGTGGTAAAATCAGTTGTAAAAAATTTTGTAATTTTGGTAGATGATGAAATAGGTCGATTATTTAAGGGAAAAAGGCAGCGTTAAGCGCAATATTCTATTTATGAACTTGTGCTTAATATTATAAAAAGACCATATTAAAAACTTATATATGGTGTTGTACTCCGTTCAACACAATTATTCTGGTAACATACATACATACAGTTATCAACTGGTAAGTGTTTCTGGCAGAATCTGTTTCTTACTGAATATGCTCTATAATGAAAGGCAAAAAACCCTGGATCACACTTTTCAAACTAAATTAGCAAAGTCGCTTTACAATTTCTAAATTTGACCGAAGGGTCAACGGATCGGCAAATATGCCGAGACACCAATAAAGAGTATAAAAAAACGTGCTGCAGTTTTTGTAACATTTCATGTAGCCTTTTTTTGCAAATTATATTTATTTAAACAGTCAACAAATAAAATCCTTTTTATTATAACTAATAATTCAAATTAATAGCACTGGTTGGTATTCAGCTCATAATTATTACAAAAATAAATTAAAACATAAAGGCTTAAATAAAAATGCAAAAAAGCAAATTAAAATAATTAAAAAAATAACAAAGCGGTTAGAATAAAAAGCAAGCGAAATGTGCGCAATAAATAACGGAAAAAATATAAAAGCATAAAAAAGTTTAATTAAAATAAAAAATTTTAATTGTTAAGGTACTATTGTGTGGTAGAGACCATGATGAAAAAAGACTGATGGCAAAATTACTGTTTTAAATTGAAATATTAATTTTTAGTAGGACATATTTTCTATTAATGTTAAGGTGGACATAAATCACAGATGATGACCAATGCTTTGTCAATTTTTTTAATTCACAATCAAATTGGTTATTTACTAATGAACGATTTTTTTAATCACAATAAAATAAATTTTGAAATTTAAACCAAAATTGTTATTATACTTTTATATTTATCTATTCAAGCAGATAAATAGAATCCTTCTAATATAAAATGTGGTGTAAAAATTCGTTTCAATTCTTTTATTACGGTAAATTTCGTTAAGTGTTTTATGATGTCTAATATGTGGTAGTTGTAGTTTTGGTGGCTGTGGTAAAAATCCATAAACTTTTTTGTGGTTTAGGAAAAAAAAATAAATTTTGAAAAAATCATTATTTAAAAACAAATTTATATAAAATAAAAAAAAAAAGTTTTCGAAAATGTAAAACAACTAAACTAAGTAATAAAAATAATAATAATAACGAAAAAATTAGGAAGAAAAAGAAACAGAAAAAAATTAAAAACCCACCACATTGTTACGCGCTGTTCTTGGTAAACCACCGGCGTTAGCGCCACTACCGACTGATGGTGGTAGTGGTGCCACACCGCCGGATGGATAATCAAAGTAATATTCTCCATCATAGGTACGATAAAAATCTTCATAATACGAATCATTGTAGCCAGCACCGCGATAATCCGAATAACCATAAAAGTCATATTCATAATCTATAAAACATTTGCAGGGAATAAAGTGGAGTTTTTGGTTTTTGGAATCAATCGTATCGAGTTAAATAAAAACAAACAAGAACAAAAATAAATGCAAAACAAATTTGCCAAAAATTACATTTTACATAATATTTAAAATTTACATAAAGTAAAAAAAAAATAAGTAAATAAATAAAAACGTTGTGATAAAAAATACTGCTTACTTCAAAATAACTTTTTGATACTAAAATAATAAATATATTTTTCTTTGGAAAAAAAATTGGTACTTTTTGATAAAATTGCAACAAAATCTGATATCTTAAGGGTCCACTAATTTTGTTAGTCTGTGTGCTGAATGAAGAGGGCTTTCTTGGAGGCGTCCAAAAAATATATTGACATAAAAAATGGAAATCACACACACTCACGAGAAAGAGCAATGGAATAATTTCTAAATGGATTTTAAAGTGTTCCTCATAAGCCACAGAGCTGCAGGTTTAATTTTATGTTAGGAACAAGGTGGAACATTTGATCAATCTAAAGTTAGCAACAGATTTATTTAGTATAAATTCGATAATATGAACCTTTCGCTCTTTAATAATTTGCCAGAGCACTTGCGACCGGACATTATTTGAACACTTCTTACCGACAACATTTTACATGAATTTTTCACATTTAACGGAATTATTTTCGTACTCATAACATTTTCTTGCAGTTAGCAAATTAGTTGCATAAAAACAAACTAAAGAATTTTTACGGAGGAGCCTACAGCTCTTTAACGAAGAGACGTGATTATGTTTATTCAGGAATCCATGCAAGCTTTTTAAGCCCGATTTCGGTTTCACAGCAATAAATATTTAAATAATTTGAATGTTTTCTAGTTACGATAGGCAGAATTAATTAAAAAAATGGTAGGAAAGGAAAGGAGTAAAAAGCAATTATAAGCCTGTTTTAGGAAAATTCTGAGTTAAAAATTATTTTTCCAAAATTTCAAATGAATTTTCTTAATTACAATTTTCAATACTGACCAACAATTACAATTATTCCAGAATTTTAGATTTTATAAGAGCTGAAATAGTTCGGTATTTTATATTAAATGCGTTTCTGCTCAAATGGTAGAAATAATATATTTTATATTCTTAATCATGAAAATATGGGCATCAAAAGTTAATTAGATTCAAACGAGTAGTATCGAAAAAATTGGTTTGTTTCCAATAAATAGTGATTTTGCTATACGTATTTAACAAGACCAACTTTTACTAAATATACATTTTTTCTTCTTCTTCGTTTCCTTAATAAATACAATTAGAAAACATCCTTCTAAACGTAGACTGTATATAATATAATAAGGTGAAAAATAAAATGCCTTTTCCTATTCAAGAGTGCAATTTTACCTTAGTTATTTCCGAATTGACAGTAGTTTTTATCAGGTTTTTTTCATTACATTTAAAAAAATATATTTAATAAACAAAACTACAATAAAACGGCGTTGAAACGAGATACGCTACATTTTTATAGTTTTCATATCCCAAGATATTCTCATTGTATTAAAAACAAAAGCTAATAAAGTTCGATTTGACCTTATATTGCTATTATTTTATTAATAATTTGGTTCCAAAACTACAGCCAATCTATTGTAGACTTTTAAATTAAAACAATTAAAAACAATTGTGAATTTTTATTCCATTTATATCAATTTTAACAAAACAAAAAATTTTTAAATCGAATAACATTTTATAAATAATCAAAACAAAATGTGAAAAGAGTTTTATTTAATTTTAGTTGTTTTATTTTTACACTAAAATATTTTACATTTTACTTACCGGCAAAACATCAATAAGTATACAGGGTGTTTAACATTTGCTACACAGAGAACAAACAACAACACAAAATTGCAACATTTAATTAAAAAAAAATTATAGTATTTTTTGTTTGTTAATGGTCAACAGAAAAAGTTTTGAGACTAGATATTTGATGCTCTAGTTTTTTCAATAAATTTATTTAATTTTTTTTTTTTTTTGGTAGTACTTTTATAGGTAGTTATGTTTATATGTATTATATACGAAACAAATGGAATAAATGGAATAAAAAACACAAAATTTTTTTTTGCTCGGTGGAAATTTTAAAATATTCTAGTTGTTTTTTTTTTGGTTCAGTTAGAAAATTAAGCATGCAAAATAAAAGTTAGAAAATGAGAATATACGAAAAATTATGGGCACAAGACCTATTAAATGAAAACTTGAAAGAAAAGATATTGATAAAACAGTGCATTTAAATTTAAAATATATACACAAGAAAAACTGTCAATTATAAAAGTACACAGTTTCGAAATGAAGAATATAGTTTAATTTTATAAGATTTTAAGGATTTAAAATGTGGAAAGTGGAAAATAATGCATTTATAAAAACGAAAGTGAAAAAAGAAATAAAACAAAAAACAAAAACAAAATGTTCTCTCAAAAAAGCAGGGTTAGTTAAATAAATAAAATGTTTAATTTATTTTTATAAAATAATAATGAAAAAAATAATCCTAATTGAAATAAATTTTTAAAGGATTCCTAATTGGTAACGCACAACTATTTTAGATTTTTTTTTGTAAAAAATAATATTGTCTTCCTATAATAGATTCTTTATATGACAACTGTAAGGCTCACTCTCTTGATGGTCCTACGAGCCTAAAATTTTGTTTACGTTTTTTGTTCACAAAATTATAAAATAAAAATTAAATTATATATTTAAAGAAAACAAGCGTATTACTTTTTTAAGACTTATAGTAAGATTATAGTATTTATATAAATAAATAATAATAACTAAATTCTTTTTTAAGACTTACCATAATCACGTGGCATTGGTGTACGTAGAGGAATTCTGGGAGCACCTGGTATACGCATGGGTGTACCTAATGGTATCATGCCTGGATGTGTTGGTGAAAGATTTCTGTATGGAGACAATGGTTCAAAGCTTTTGTTTTAATTCAATCATTATCAACAAGTAAAAAAAGATTTATTTTTTTTTATTTATTTGTGTTGGGCGCAGCAAATTTACATATTTTTTAAAGTAGTGGGTGTTGGTGGTAGTAGTAGATTTATAGTAGTAGTAATAAATTACAGTGGTAGTTGTAGTAGTAGAAAAGTTTTTATGTAAATTAAACCGGGGCAAACGTAAAAGTTTTTAAATCAAAGTTATATTTGTTTTTATTTTAAGTGGACATAAAAAGAAAAAGTATAAAAAACAAAGAATTAATTATTATATTGTTATTAAAATTGGTGTTATGGTTAGTAATGCACGTTTAGAAACTACATTCTTTAATTTGCTAAAATAATCGCTTCAACAAAAATTGAATATCTTTACTACAATTAAACAAAGACTAGCTTATAAACGTACAAATCGCTACACTAGGCCGAATTAATTTTGGATTATTCCATTGTTTTAGTTTCCGAAAAATCAAATTGATTAAATGCCAACTGGGTTTTTTTGTTCTTTTCGTATTTATTTTTGCTTTGCCAATATTTAGAGGAATAAAAATAAATTTCGTTTTGTAGATAATCAAAAAAAGAAATTCCAAATAAAACAGGAAAAAAACTTACCCTACTAAACCACCAGGTCGCCCTTGCATCATTTGCATCATTCTGCGTTCACGAGCACGTAAAATTTCCTCCTTTTTCTTTTTATCCGAAGGTGGCTTTGCTAAGGATACCTAGAAGAAAAATAAAATAAATTTTATTAAGAGATTATATTATACTCGAATGTATGATTTTTTATTAGAATTTTAATTTTGAATATTCAGGTGCTTGATGTAAATCGATCGATTTAAAACCGTTGGTTTTTTTTTTAAGATTGTAATTAACTTAAAGCGACTACAACATCAAAAATATACGAAACCCAATCAAAAAAAAAAAAAGGAAACAATTGGTTTTCAATCGATCACATACCTGATTCTACTTTAACAGCAACTGTAATTTTGCAAAGAAAACATTTTTGTACTATTTTCGCTTTTAGCATTTTCGATAATAAATTTTAGTGGAATGTTCAGTAAATAGAAAAATAAATATAAACATTTTTTAATAGGAGTTTTCTTATTACTAACAACTGATCATTAAAATTATAAAAAAGCTAAGAGATTTTACTGTTATAGTAGTTGAATAAAACTAGAGCTTAATAAAATTATTTAACATTTAAAAAGTATATTTTAAAATAAATAGTACAAAACAAGACCCCATTTAAATTTATTATTTAATGTTTTAATGTTAGTAGGAATAATAAATAAATCAAGACCAGTTAACAACAAGAATATAACAATTTAATTTAAGTAGTATAAAAATTAATCTGATGCAATTTCGTTGAAGTACGACTTCATTTAAATTGAAAACCGGATCAAAAAATGTTATCCATTAACTTAATGGGTTAACAAAAAAGAGTAGGTATTATTTATTTGCTGTTGTTGAGCAAAACTATTACTTTTCAAGGGTTTTAAGGAAAAGACAAATTTGTTTATATCTACTTACTTCAATATTAGCAGCACCAACTTCTTTGCCATTCAAGGCCCTCATTGCCACAACAGCACTATCACGATCTTCAAAATGCACAAAGGCATAGTCTTTTATTTTCTTAACGCGTTCAACTTTGCCATATTGCTCAAATTGTTCCTATAAGAATTGAAAAAACAAGAATAAGATTATTAGAATTAAGGTGCATCGAGGCAGAGATAAATTATACTGACCTTTAATTTTTCCTCTGTAACATCTTGTGTTAAATTTCTAACGTAAAGAACCTTAACTTTAGACATAGTTTGTTCATCTGGCTCCTCTTGTGGATCAGCCCAATCGACGATAATATCACATCCCCAAACCTGAAAATGCTCCTTCAATATTAATATTATTCTCTCATATTCATTTGAAAATGCCGTGTTTGTTTTTAATAATATACATACCTTTGTTCGACCAGTGCCAAGTCTTCTTTTAGCCAATGAAGCGGCTTTATGTGATTCGTATTCGAGAAAACAAAAACCACGATTTTTCTTTTTGTCATCCGGTGAACTATAGATTATCACTTCAATAAGGCCAGCTAAAAGTTTCAGTTTTAATTTTAAGACAATAAAAGAAATAATAATTAATAGTTTTGCCAGGAAGAAAAGTTTTATAAATCTATTAAGATAAATAAAAAAAACAATACAACAAAAAATAAACTAAATTTAGTTTTTTTTTTTAATTTTTTAGTATAAACAGTTATAAAGCTATCACATATTCCGTTCCTAATAGTTATAATTCGAATACACAATCTCGAATTTTTTTTTATAACTATCGAAAAGAATCTTGCGACAGGGCAGAGAATAAAATAAATTTTGTAATGTTTGTTCTCACAGAAATTTTGCCCAAATTTTATAAAATAATCCTTGCCGTAATTGGTACATATAGAAAATTCAGGCAAAGGTGGGAGCACAACAGCTGTTGTACAACTACTTAAAAATCGGTCATTTGACTGTGCTAGTTCTACACTAGTGTAGAACTGCTACCATTTTAATTTTAAAATATTTTATAAAATTTATTAAATTTCTGTGCTTTATACATTTGTTATATTTTCCTAAAAATTTATTTTTTACTATTTTCAATTCTTTTGTACCAATGCCAAAAACGCTCAATTAATTTATGTTTCATGATTTCTTGTCATTATTACGGGTTTTTTAAAGCAACTTAAAATTTGTTTATTTTGATAAAACAAAAAACCAAAATATGTATATTAGTTTTTACAGTATTTTCTTATTACTCCACAAAAATTGTTTTTTTTTTTCGAACATTTATTAACGAAAAAATTTAAATAAAATTAAAACGTTTTAACAAAAATTATAATAAAACATTTAGGTAAAGACAGACATAGAGAGAAATAGTTACATAGAAAGTGAAAAAAAACACAGATTTTTTTCTTTGACAGCTTTTTTGTTGGTGTAAATAAATGCTTAAATTAAAATAACAAAAAGAAATTATGTATTTTTATGATAATTATAAACATTTAATTACAAAAAACTCTTAAAAGAAACATTTTGGTTAATTGAATATTTAAAGTAGTTGACAGTTTTTGTTCACCTGTTGATAAAATTGGAGAAGAGGAATTTATGTGGCTGTTTATTGTTCTTATTTTTTAGCATTAGAATAAAACACAGTCTCCAGTCATTACCATTTATTTATGTTTATTAGAGTATGATAAATTTTAAAAATTTATGATAATTAATTTTTTGTTTGGCGAAGAACAGGAGAGGAATTTAAAAATTTTCATTGTCAATATTGTCCTGAAATCTTAAAAACAAATTTGAATAAAAGCATGAAAATAGAAATATATCGTTACAGAGAATTTTAAAAATGACACTTCAAAAATTGCATTTATTGTCACATGTAAAACTGTTTTTCAAAGTACCAACTTTCCGATTTGATTTTACATCATTCTACATTATTTCTTAACAAATTTACCACTCGACCAGAAAAGACATAAAAGATTCACATCAATTTCGTACATTAGACAAAAAGCAGGAAATAACGGCTAATAAAAATTGCTATTTGTTAAAAACGATAACTTCTACTGCAGTAAATCTAAACAGCGGTGCAGCATGAAAAAACGAATCGTATATGTTTATTAATAATTGGGAGTCTTAGTTGGTATTGGCGTAAAATTACTGTCTTTGTTTTTACATCCCTTTAAAATACACTAACGAGACTATACTGCTAAAAGTTAAGCAATCACAATCGACCTGGGAAGAAATATGAATCCCAAGTTTTTAGAGTCGAATGTGTATAATTAGAATAGCTGAAAATAGGCTCTGCTGCAGATATAAACTCTTTTCGAGTCGACTTTTTTAGGTCACAAGTATTATTATTGTTACGACAATATTTCTGCCTATTTTTAACTACGTGAAAAATTTCTACCTATTTTCAACTACGTGACCTTACTTATAGGCGATACATTTAATAATGATTTTTTCCAATTAAAACATTTTGGCTTTTTTTAATCATGGCATCATTAAGGTCCAGTAAATATTGCGGTGGTTGTGGTGCTATAATGGGCAAGATGAATTGGCAATCGCTTTAATATTTTATATATTCTTGACAAGTTTTTCAAGTTTTATTTACATTTTGTTGACTATCTGTAATATTGTTCATTTTCAATGTCAACTTATACTTAAATGATTGTGTGCTGCCTTTCTTGAGAAGCGTTTTAATGCATACAGTATCTTAAAAGTTATCAAAAAATACCGAACATCTTTTTAAAGGTACCTTTCAAACAAATTTCTTAAATTACATGTTTCAGATTTCAAGACAATATTTTTTTCAGGTGAAGATTATATTTAAAAATGGAAATTAGCTATTAAATATACGTTTTGCTTTTTAAGGCATTCGCTTTTAAATTTCTTACCGTTTTATTACGTTTCATATTTAACAATTAGGCTGTAGCTACACAATTATTATTTTGAAAACATCAGGACAATAATATTTAAAAAATATTTCTTTGTTAGCGAATTTGGCATGGTTTGTTTTAGACAATTTTATATTTTTTAAGATTTTTAGACAAATATAAACAAATTATAACAAAAAAAAAAAGAACAAAATTGTAAAGCTACAGTAGTTTAATTTTTTTTTTCGAAATTTCTTTTGTTGTATTCTTTTTTTTTTTTCTAAAAATAACAGTTTAGAAATAAGGGCGGTTACAAAAAATATTAATTAATTCCAATAACAAAATTTCATCTGCAAATGAGTGTAAAGACACACGAGTTGATTGCATTAAAATTTTCTTTTAATATTTTGTGTTTTGTTCAAAAAAAAAAGGTAGGGAAAGTAGTTGTATACTTTAAATTTAGTATTTTAAATAAATATAATTTTCACCTGTAGATGAATTTTTGTAGTTAGAATTATTTTTTGTTAAGAATTTTTCTTTGAAAATGAAGCGAAAATTGCACAAATTAACAAAAATCCAATTTGTTTACGAATGATTTATATATATATATATATATATTTATTTAATTTTTTTTATTTTTATTTTGTGTTTTCTGGAATTCTGCAACTTACGCTTGATGAAGTAGTAGTAGTAGTTTTTGTGCATTAGAAACCAATTATTTCTTTACTTATAGTTTTCGAATTGAAAATATCGTTGCAGTGTTAAGGGATGTGTAAATTTTAAAAGGGTTTAAATATATTTTTATATTTGTTTACAACTTATTTTTTTGGTCCTGTTCTTTTTGATTTTATATTTTTTTTTTTTCATATTTTGTTTATTTTAATCACCACTTACGTGCATGTTTAGCAAATTCCTCAATTAATTCATCATGATCTCTATTCTTAGGTATATTGCCGACAAAAAGCCGGTGATTATTAAATGATATCGTTACACCAATCTTTTTGCCTTTCCGAATTTCATAATCATTCAGCTGGAAATTGTTAAAAAATTGTAGCAAATACAAAACACACACACACACACAGAGAAAATAAGAAAAGAATGTGATTTTTTCTACTGTTTTTGTAGGATTAAAAATTTCATAGATTTTAATTTTTGTTTTTTTCACGTGCCAAATAATAATATAATAGTAGTTTATAAAAAATATAGTTCATAATTTATTAAGTTGGTATGAAAATAAAATTACAATTTGTTTAATTTTTTCTTAAATAAAAAGAGAGTTAGAAAGTAAAGAAAGAAGTAGTAGGACAAAATAGTGTTTTGTTTATTAATACAATAATTATGAAAAAAAGAAAAATTTTGATATATAATTTTGTAATGAGTTTTCGTTTCCAAGTAAACGGGAGAAAGAGAGAGAAAATATATGCGAATTACTACCAAATAAAAAAAATTGAAATATAAAATTTAAAATAAAAGAAATGAAATAGGGAGTTTTTTCGTTTGTATTTAACAAATTCCTACTGAATTTTTGATCATAGTTTTGCTTTTCATAAATGATTCTTGAAATGGTAGGAAAAGTATTTTTTGAGAAATAAAAATGAAATAACAATAAAAGAATTTTGTGAAAAGAATCCTGAATACACATCCTACAACTGATTGTAAATATCATATGGGTTTTAAACATATTATCATCCTTTGAAAGTTCACTGATATAAATAATTTAATTTTTTTAATTAAATACATTTTAATACATTTTTCTGCAACCGTAATAATAATATTCTAGAACAATCGTTTGTTTTATAGCAAATATAACAACCGTTAATTAAACTAAAGAGGATTTTAGTAGGCCGTATGTGGCCAAGAGAACTCTGGGGGAAATGGGGCCCATGGGCGGGCCATTGTGCTAATTTTTTTAGTTCACTATTCAATTTTGAATTTGATGTGCTACGATAGGCTTTAATGAACTCCAGGGAGCAGGAAATGGGGCGTTTTCATACTAACACCGACTGTTTAAATACTTTTCTTAACCACTTCCTGAACCATTCGATTTTTATTTTTTTGTTTTTATGCAAAAAATTAACTAAATTATTATTTTTTAATATTAAATGCAAAAAATTATTGAAGATATTTGTTGTAGTAATTGTAGTAATGCTTGTGATTATCTGTTATAATTACCAACATTTTTAAACAACGTACAAGAAGTTAATGACTGGAGATTTATTATTAAATTTTCAACAAAATGAACGTCTAACTTCATTTATAATGAACTTTATATATAATAAATATTTAAAATTTTATATTAAATATTACACGTTTAAGATATAAAAAAAGCTAGTTAAACAACGATGAACAAAATATAATGATAACTATATACAGTTTTGAGAGCAGATTATTAACACTTAATAAAAATAAAAAATATGTCAATTTTTTTATTGCTGTGTTAAATAAAGTTCGTAAAAACCTAAAAGTAATTTTTGATGAAAACGCATTTGAAAAGACAGTCTCAAAAATGGATCCGCACATGGTGCAAGTTAAGCAAGTTTGTGTTGTGGTGCTAAATGAATTTTTTTAAGGATGGATAATGATAAGAATAAAACAAGATTTGGTGTTGGTGTTGGTGTTGGTGTAAGAATGGATGAGTTGGTGGTTGGTTAAAAAAAAAAAAAAACAAATAACCTAAATGAAAAATTTATTACACACAAAAAATAGTAATTATAAAATCTTAAAACAAATAACGCAAAAAGATTGTGGTGTTTGCTGCAGGTTTTCTCCCTGAACGCCTAATTGACAACAATGCAGATTTAAATCTAAAATAACAGCCGTTTCACATGTAAAACAACTTAATTATGAACAGCCAATTATGATGTTAGCCAATTATTTTAATAGCTCATAGGAACATTCAGAAATTTAAAGCCAATTGGATTTTTGTCTTTAACAGCCAATTTATGTTAAAACATTTTTAAATGCTTACCTTTGTTTATAGTTTAATAACATGTAACAAATTACAATTTTCGTTTACATGTTATTAAGACTATGAAAAATTTTAAAAATAAATTTAAAAAAAAAAATCTTTAAAAATTTTGTTTCATAATTTACCTGTTAATTTACCAAATTCCTCTAAAATCTCCTCTTTGCCTTTCGATTTCGGTATGTTGCCTACAAATAGGCGCAGGTTCGGTACACTTATATTTATTTTCAGACACTTGCCAGGTTTTATTTCATGATTATCGAGCTGTAGAGGTGAGTGGGGAAATTTGTATTTGTTTAAAGGGATTGTATTTTGGATTTAATGTTTGTTGTATAAATGAAATTTAATAATAAAACAATAAAAGAATTTAAAAACGATATTAAAATTAATCAGTACAAAATAATAATCTAAAAAATACCAATTGGTTTAATTTATTTTTATGAAAGTTAAAAAAAAAAATAAAATAAAATAAAATAAAATAAAAAGCACAATGTAATGAACGATGAGTTTTTTATATTTTAAAAGAGGGGAGAGAAATGAAGATAGTAATTGAAATCAAACTAAATGAAAACAACCAAATAATAATTTAAAAAGAAATAATTTAATTCTTACTAAACTTAAAGATTTCGGTTAGGGATGGCTGATAAAAGGTTTTGCAGCTGTTGCAAAATGTTATTCGAATAACCAAAGTTTTCTTTAAAATAACAGCAGTTTTAATGGAGGTTAATTCTAAAAATTTTATGAATTTAAAAATGAAATATTCATAGTAAAATATAAAGAATATTGGAGCATTAAATGATTGTTTTTGTTTTGTTTTTAAAGTAAAATAATACAATTGTTGAAACAGGTCTTCGATATTTTATGCTTAATCGTTACATAAAAGCGGCTAAGTATAGCTAAATTTTATTTCTAATTTAGGTCGTACTAGATAAGTAGTATTTGGGATGCATGTTTTCTTGTTAAAATTCTCGTTACTAGCTTACAACAAAAATACCGTCTCGAAATAATAGAATTTTCGGCGTGCTATGATCCCAGACCCACACGGCCAAAACTTGTGGAAGGTTGCTATGTTCACTGCAATTTATTTTCCCCTCGAAAATCCATTTCCATCACCAGAAATGTTCAACAATAGCAGTGACATATTTGTTATAGATTTTATGTTTTGCATATCTGATTTTCGCAATTACATAAATGTAAAGTATATTGAAGATAGTTTACTTATCCCATATTTGGTTTTGTATACACCATTTGGAAAATGCTTAAATGGGGTAGCAAAATAAAACATGAAACTTTTGCTTTCATTTGGTTTTGTTCTTTATGGTAAGTAAAAGAGAGCGCAGAAGAGGAGCAATTGAGAGAAGTCTTGTGCCATTTAATATTGTTTTGTTTTTCTTCATGAACCCGAAATGTACATTAAATTAAACATACGTAGTCAGAAGAGAAAATGAAAACGTGAAAAAAAACGTTTCGTAAAAGTTTATTGGTTATCTCGTTAAAGTTTCTGATGTATTAAAGTGCCAACTCCACAATCTAATTCTATAATTAGGACGGATGAGAAATTTTAAAAATTTTGCGTTCTTGCATTACATGGTTGCGAAACGTTTTGCTTGGTTTCATACACTATTTTAAATTAAAATTTTACTAAAAGTTTCATTAAAAAATAAAAGTTAAATCTCATTAATATATAAAATAGTTTTGAATACTTTGCTGTTATGTGGATATTAGAATTTTAAATTAACATAAAAAAATACAAACTTTGCAGTCAGCTTTTATTAAAAGAAGGAATATAAATTGAGGGATATGTAGAAATTTGAGGATTAGTATTTAATAAAATAAAAAGAAAATAAGTAAAATTATAGACTTAAACTAATTTTCATTTGGTTTTAAATTACCCAGAGAATGAATTTTGAATTTTTTCAAAATAATTTTATTTTTTTCGTAAATTTTAAGCCAAAGTGCTGCAATTCCAAAAAAAGGTAATTATTTATAAAAAAAAGGAAACAAGGAAAAAGAGTGTCAAACAAACTAATAAATTATTAAGACGTTTATTATTTGATAGAAGCATGCTCGCAATTTGTAGAAAATAAAACCAGACAATGATGAAGATGAAAATTTAAAATCGTTGTATGTATGACATCTTTTGACGCAGAATAGTAATAAAGAGTAATTAATGAATATTTAAACTAAAAAAACACTACTAAAAAAGAAACAAATGCAAAACTAAGGAAAGTTGTATGAAGGCGAAGAAAAACAAATGAGATGAACAACGTGGTAAGGAATTGAATTTTATGTTTGTCGTTTTTTTTTTAATGCAAAGAGGAGAAAAAGAGAGTAAATATTGAAATATCCTTGTAGATTTTCTAGAATAAATACAAAAATTAATTTAGAATTTTGTTAAAATTTATAAAACCCAAAAAGACAGTCATTTAGATTTTGTTTTTATAAAAAATGACCTAAAACGGCTGCCAAACACGTGATAAAAGATTACGAAGTTTCTACCAGCTTTATTTACTTATTTTTTTTCTTTTGTTGTCGTTGTATGGTTGAAAAAATATTTGAAAAAGTTAATACATAAATGTACTTACAAACTAATTTTAAAGTTATAAAACAATACAGTAACAAACTACACTTAAAAACTAATAACAAAACTGTTTGGTTGTGTATGCAAGTTCTTTGTTTTAAGAAGGTAAGACTACAAAACTATTAAAAAAAAGGAAGGCAGGATAAAATAAAATGCAAGTAACAAAAAGTAATAGGTTTAATTTTATTTCTTTTTTGGTTCTTTTTTGGAAGGATTTATTGTTCGTTTTTATATTTTGGAAGGCCAGGAAATTTTTTCAAGAGACTTCTTTTCAAACCGCAAAATTTTGTTTAAACCAAGACTTTTATTTGATCTGATTGTTTTTTAATGTACAGATTTTTTCTTTACAAAAATTTTCTACTTTCGTAAGTTTTTTTAAAGTGTTTAAAAAATTTAACTCATGCAAAGAAGCAAGTAATTTACTAAACTATAGTTAAAAAAAAAGAAATCTAGCAAATATTTTACTTTAAATATAGCTTAAGAGTGATATAAGATTGTATAAAAAGAAAACATAAAAAAAAAACTTTAGCAGACAGTTGATAAAAATACAAGCTTGGAAACTAAAAAAATGAAATTGTTAAATTTCATATAGTAAGAAGAGAAGTAACAGAAAATTCAATCTTTTTAATAGCACAAGATGTACGAATATAAAGTAAAGGAAAAATCATTCGTTGGCCTATTGTTAACAGCCTAAAAACATAGTATTTTGAAAAATATATAATAGAGTAAAATAGAGTAACTTAAAACTGTTTGTTTATTGTTTCCTAAGATATCTATTAGTTGTTCTTTCTTTTTGTATTTTGTTTGTACATTATTATTGTTAAAAAATATTGAAAGAAATTAAAAAAATATAAATAGTAGGGAAAAATAACATATAAAAGTACCTGTTTGACGGCATTAGAGGCGGCTTCTCTTGTGGTGAAAGTAACAAATGCATAACCACGATTTGTACCAGTCATAGGATCCATCATTAATCGCAAATCCCAAATGGTGCCACAATTTTCAAACAGGGGTATTAATTCGTCTTCAAACATATCCTTAGGTATTTTCCCACAAAACACCTCGCAACCATTACCTGGTACCGGACCATCCCAATTAGGAGGTGGTCCACCATATTTGCGTTGGCCTTAAATTGACGAAATGAAATTAATGTTTATTATCGTAAGCAATTGCTAAAATTGTGTTTGTTTTTTTTTTCTTTTTTTGTTTTATAAATAATTACCCGTGGTCACATCTAAAGTGTAACCGGTACGTTCTAGTATTTTTTTGATTTTATCCTCATCTGGTCCTTTAACTTGCACTGTGGTTGCTGGTGTAGGTACACCTTGCTGACTGGCTCGACTTTTTTGTCGATAAGTTTTCATAACCCCACATAGATACGCAGATTTATTCGATACATGTTCCAAATTTGATTCCAGGAACTGACTTAATACATTCAAGGCACCATCAACTGGAAATTCTTTAAGCGCATCCAGTGCGCGTTCATCTAATTCTACGTGGGCGAGTTTTCCTGTTTTATATATATCGTCTAGTTTGCCGGCAACCTGAAATAAAATAACGAAATAAAAATAAACGTAATCAAAATTTTATTTTTAGCAATAACATTCTAACATTAGCGATAACTAAATAAAACCCTACTGCGGAGTTGCAGGCGCAAATAAAACTTGTTATTACCTAAATTCCTAAACCAGCAAACTCCCAAAACTAGCTCACATCTCAAGCGAGATATTTTATATTTAACGGAAGCCTGCCTACGATTAGAGACAACTGATACTGAAAAATAAGGAGTTTTGACCAGTGGCTTACTACTTGTGTAAGAGCCGTTAGCCCGGCTGTTGGCGTTTTTAAAAGTAAGGTCGAAATGTGGGTTAATTTATTAATTTTACTTTATTTTCTGACACTGAAAAGAAGACACAAAAGAACTGTTCGGTGCTAGGGGCGGTAAAAAATTTTTCTTTGAAAACAGTGCAAGTGGCAGAACCTTTCTTATATTCTTAATATATGTTGAGGAGAAAAATAACAACAACACCGCGAATTTCCAATAATTCTGAATATGTTTTATGACTTTTAATTTTGTCCATTCTTCCGAACAAAAATTTACATTTGCCCTTTGACACGTGATGTCCAAAAGAGAGAATTATTTTATTAAAACTAAAAGAAAATATTTATTTTTAATTCATTAAAATATCTATTTTTTTTTAATGTTCGGTGATAAAACTTGCTTCTATGGTCATTTCGCTGATTGCTTATTTCAAGTCAACTCGCCGACATTTGGGTATGATAAATTTAATTACTTGGTGTACTAAGCACAAGCATCAAAGCTTAAACAAAATACCGATAATTTTGCTTACATTTCTTCATACACGTGGTTAGTATTTTATATAAAACACGTTTATGGCAGTTATTTACTTTATCTTTTGTTAATTTATCTGTTCCTTTTTTTCTTTTTTTTTTAAATTACCGTAGCAAATTTCAAGTACATGTGTTGAACATAAAAGTTTATTGTTTAAAAGAGTTTCGTTAACTAAAAAGCGTCAACTACTATCGTTAGATTGGAATTAAATTTTGTAGCCACTAAAATTAGTACAATCGCGTAACGATTTATAGTTCCAAATTCACTGTCCTCCAGTAACGTATTGTTTAAACCGCAGTATTAGGGCTTGATTGCCTATTTTATATTTCATATACATATGACTCCACCTATAAGTAACGAATGAAACGTTACAACTTACATTATTAAGACATTACTCTATATTTTATATTTTTATTCGTCATTTAGAATAGATTTGCATTTGGAAGCAATGTCCATGACATGGTTCACAATATTAAATAAATAATGTTCTTAAATAGAATTCACAAAGAGTAACTTTTAGGACAAATTTAATTCTTCACACGTAAGAACTTACAATACCAGCTGTATGTGTGTAATGACAATTATTAATTACTCACTTTTTTATCTAAGCCATATTCCAAGAGTTTTGGATAATCTTCTGTTCTTTCACCATCGCCGCGATCTTCTGATTTTTGGTTGATGTCGTCTACCAGTTCACCATTGCCTTCCGCCATTTCTACAAAACAAAAAAAAAACAATAAAATAACGATTAATATAAGAAGCTAATAACAAAGTTTCAAATAATACAGAAAAAAAAAAAAATAACAACAAAACTACCGCACGAAGGGTGAGTGAACTTTACTGTAAACAAGCTAAAACTAAAATACAGAAGAATGTGCAAAAAAATATTACGCGAAATTTTGTGGTTTGCAAAAAATTTAATTTTTGCAAAAAAAAAACTGATAAAAAAAAATAAACAAATCTTCCACATTTTTCTTTTCATTTGATTTTACGCACTTTTATACAAACGACATACACTCGTACAGATTCACACTCAAAAATACGAACGTTTTATTAAACTACTTAAAAAAATAATTTTACCTTCTGTGGACTATTGACAAAACTATTCAAGACTAATTTACAAAATATTCTAGAAGAGTGGGTTTAATAACTTTTTCGTTATTTAGAAACTTTCGTTAGTTCTGAATTTTTATATGATTTGGAACGAATTGATATATTCTGAAGTTTTACCAAATCAACTTTTTGCTCTCTAGTTCTAATTTGACATGATTCTAAACAACGAAACTGCACAAGGCCTAAACTTAAGCAAAAACGCTGGTCAGAGCTTTTTTTAACGTCTTGTCCTGGCTTTACCTTATTAAGAGCGCCACCGTTGTGCCTGTTATGTTTACTCAAAATCACTAGATAGACCTAAAAAAAAGCAAACAAGCTACTTACGCACTGTAAAAATGGGATTTTCAAACTGCTAATGTTACCAATAGACGACATGTTTTTTACATGTGTTTTTAAAGCTTTCGATTCGTATGTTTTCCTTTATGTCTGTCAATTTTGGTTTATTTACATGAGGTTTAAAATTTTTTGGTCGCAAACGTGCATGTAGTATCACTCATGACATCGGTCATGTTTATTGAGAACAGCTGACTGCCAAAAAATTGTAATTTGTTTTTTGCCAAAAGTGTTTGCGAAGGCTAGCTAATAATTTTTGGTGAAATGAATTTGAGCCGTCGAAAAATTGTTGGTTCCGTGGCAGCAGTAATGTTCGACGCAAATGTGTTTTTTTAATTTTTTCTTTTTTAAACAAGACGTTGAGGTTGTATCGAAAAATCTTTACATTTTTAGACTCATTTTCATAAAACGGCAACGTTAAACTAAACAAATATATATAGTTTATTTGTCTTGCAAAATACTTCATTCAGACGGCTAATGAAAGTGCACATAATCAACCGCCGAGGAATTTTTTCGCATTACATAAACATTTGAAGCCACTTGTTAAGCATAAGAAAATAGAGCACGCTCTATTTCAAATAATGTCTTATGGTTTTTGTCATGTTTTTTACACAAGCAAAGTTTTAAAGGCAACACACGATATGGTTCCGTTTACATTTGTAAATTTTGACACATACAATGTGAAAAACATGTCGTGTATTGGTACCTTAAATGTTGCCCCTTCATACATTTTGTAGGAGCAAGATAATTTTTGACAGATGACGGACGCTATAGGGGCTAAGTTAGTTTTGGCTGCATGACAAAATGAAAGAATAAGGAAAAACGCTCTTAAAATAGAATACGACTGTATCGTTCTTCTTTATCATTAGGTCAGTCATTCTTCAAATAATTCTAGAGTGATTTTTTACTGATGTAAGAAATGTTTACTAATTCTTGATTTGTTCAAATATTTATGTTCAGTCAATTATCATGACGCTATTATTTTCCGCTTTCTTAAGAAAAGAGAATTTGTAAAGCCGTTTTTTTTGTCCACTTTTTGCCCAGAGGACAGTTTCTGTGTTAGTTTCAGAAAGTGGCAGAAAAATAAAAAAAATGTTTTCTAACAAACTCACACAAAGCAACCAACGAAGTATTCAGAAACTTGTTGCTTATCGCCCAATAAAATACTCATATTCATATTATTAAATAAGGGAATAGAGTAAATAACAGCACATTCAATATAAAATAAATATTAAACAAATTTATTTACCTTCAAAAGTTTATTGAACTCATAACTTTTAAATATTGCAAAAAAAATCTACAAGTTTTTTGCAAATTCAAACAAACGATCAAACCAATTGTCAACGAGAGAGAGAGAGAGAGAAAAACATGCGTAAAATCAGTTTAAACCTTAATCATATCGATCACCTTAAAACCCTTCTCCACGCATTTTATTAATTTCTAACTTCCAATATCTTGCCAAAAGTAACATTCGCTTTTAAAAACCGACATTACCTACTTTGCTTTCCTGTGTGTTATTTTACTTGTGGGAGATAACATTCGCACGTTGTCTAACATTTATTTTGCGAGTTCAATGAACTCTGTTGTTTCAACAATTATTATAATTCTTCCTCTTCTTTCAGATTAAAAAAACAACAAAAATTAAGGCAAAAATAATTAATAGGAGTGTAAAGTGCGTCAAGGTTCTGCTTCTCTTTTTGTACAATATAAACATGGTTGCCAAGTTTGACGGTCTATTTCAGCATTTTAATATACGAATATAATGTGATTACGGGATTGTTAGATTTCTAATGAAAATAAAAGGGAAAGGATAAAATGTTGTGCTGAAAAATCGTTAAACTTTAGGAGCAAATACGAAGTGAAGACTGTAAGATAACGATTGAACTAGAGAACACCTACTAGAGTTAATTCGATGTCTTATTCCAAACTTATTTATGATGTTACTACGGATAATAGACGTAACCTATGGTAGAGGTAGCTACCAGTTGAGAGATTACTAAAAGATACGAAAGGTTACAATTTACAATAATGGGCATTAGATGTATATGTAACTTAAAATTCTAATGCTTCAATATAAAATAAATAAAATTTATATTTTCAGATTTATATGAAGAATGCTGAAAAAGAATATAACGATCCGGCCAAGGCATCAGATTCTGTTAATATCTGTTGTTTAATGATATTGTTAATAAATATAACTAAAAAACTTTTTTATACTCAGGTATGTGATAAAAATAGATTTCGTCGTACAAACGTTTGATGTGCCCATATGCTACGATTTTACTAGATTGATTTCAAAAATACATTTTTACGTTTATGTTAGCTTAAAATCGGTTTATGGATTACCCCAATTTTAACTAAATTTGAAGAATACAAGAAAATATTCTACGGAATTCTACGGCCATAAGGCAAATTGATAGGAATAGGCTTGCATGAACAAGTTTTATTTAGAAAAATAAAAAATAAAAGTTATCCTATAGGTATTTTGGCCTCCTACAAGTAAAATTATTACAAATGAAATTTTCATTGCAAGACTACAACTTAAAACGGACGGACTAAATTGTTTCTTGTTAAAAGTGGTACAACACCATAGTCATATGCTTATGATTAATGTTTAGCAAGAATGTGACAGTCGCGGCCTTTCAATATCAAATTTTTGAGAAAGGATGAGATAGTTCTAAGAGGTACATTTAGAAGGCAAAGATGCGCCGCAGGCTATATACAAAATAATTATTTTAAAATATATGCAAACTGTAAGTATTTCATGTTTATAAAAAATAATTTTCACATATAAACATTTGAATATAATTTGTTGCAAGCAAAAAGAAGCATTACGTATAAATAATTTTCGTAAATTACACAAACCAAAGCAGTTTACAGTTGCGCTTTTATCCAAACGTTTGTCTATTAAAAAAAACGATTTTCCTTTTAAATGGAACAAGTATTTTCTGGTTTTTCAATCAGGTGGCAGAATTCGCTACGGAAGTTTTTCTAATACATTTTTGGAGTAGCCGATTCATTGTATTAACATTATATCTGGCAACTGTGAGCAGAAGGCATAAACTAATATCAGTGTCGTGTTTTTATCTCTACATTCTTTGCTATTTTGTATATCCCAGTAAACACGGAAGGCTACTTCTAAGACGTAAAACTAAATAATAATAATAATTTTGTTCTACTAAGACTTTTATTTAGAATTCTTTATACAAAGCAATTTTGAGTACAATATTGAGAAAACAATTTAAAATTATGTCATAAATTTTCAAATTGATACGTTTTAATATTTTAGAACCATTAAAATTGATACTTTCTTTTCTCATATTTCCCGCAAATAACATCAACAATTAAACATCAAAAATTAAAGCAAACATAACATGGTGATTTATTAAATGTATGAAAATTTTTTGTTTGGTGGTATATCCATACACACACATCCATATAAACAAACATACATACGTTCATACATGTGTATCTATGTTCTGTTCGATGACGTTATTAAACATATGATTGCAAAGGAATACACAAAAATGAAAAACAGAATAATATCGCGACGTACAGCGATTACCACTTTAAAGGAAAATTAACGTTTAGTCATTATGCAGAGACAACTTTGTTTTTTTTTTTTTAAGAGAAGTAGCACTTCGGCAACAATCCTATTTAGTCAAGTACCGTGCTATATTCTTTAGGAAAGGGATAGAAAAGAGATGAAACAGGTGGTGAAAGTAGAAGAATTATCGGAAATTAACTGCCGTATACAGACAGCAATAGCGACCAGTAAACTATGCTTTTCATCGCTGAGCAGCCCCACCGACAGTCAATTTTAATTTTTGCAGTGAAAACCAAGGTCTTCATTGGGAATCGAACCCACAACCCCCAGACTGACAAGCTAGTACACTACCTACTAGCCTAAAGGGTACCAGTAGTTGGGATATAATTAGAATATGTATTTACCCATTTCGCTTAAAATTGGCGATTAACAATTTTAATTGCAATACAAGGTGTGTGTAAATCTGAATCGCTGGTAAATCTGGCGGCATATATTAAGGTAAACTGAGGCAATTTATAAAAGAACTTTAAAGCAAGAGCATACTCAAATAAGTGTAGCGTTTTGCAATATGAAAATGCCCTTTTGCCTGAATATGGGACAAATACAATTTTGAAAAGCTTCGGAATTGCGCTCTAACAAAACAAAAAAACATTAATTTTTTTCTCTGCTGGTTCTTTTTATAAATAATTACAATTAATAATGAATTTAGGCATAACAGAAAAGTAATAATTCGTAAATGAAGAACATAGATAAAAAAATTAAAGTACTTTTAATAAATTTAATGCAATTCTGTAAGATAATATTTTGAATCTCAGTGCTATTCAAACTGTAAAATATATTTTTTATGTTAAATGTTTAGTTTCGTCAGTATTTTTTTTTAGAAATAAAGGAATATTGTTTCTTTTAAAAGATAAAAAAGAAATTAAAATTGCTTTTATAAGTAATTTATTAATTAAGCAATAGGTCTTTATATAAAAAATTTGGTTAATCTTTAATTAATTAATTTAAATAAATTAATTTGATAAATTGTTTATACATTGTTTTTGTTTTTTTTTTTTGTTTCCTGAAGATGCCAACCAATGGTTTGGCGAAATATCGATAATTAAAATAAAAAATAAAGATTGACTTAAAAATAAAGATTAGATTAATTAATAAATTACTTATAAAATATTAAAAAAGGTCAAGAAACTATAACTATTATATTATTAGCTTTTTTGATTCGAAACTATAAATTATGTGTGTGCATTACCTTTTTAAAAATTATCACAAAAATTCGCGTTTTTACTCATATAATTCCAAAATGCAGCGGCCAAATGCTGAGTTATTTATGACTAAACAATAATCACAAAAAAATCTACAAAGCTTTGAAATTCGTTAATGTCAAAGGCTAAAAGAACAAGTGCTATGAGCTGCAATATAAACCCTTAATTCATTTTTGACTCATAAATACCCATTAATCAATGTGTTATAAATATTTAATCTAAATTGTCAGTTAAAAATAGAAAATACAGGCTGCATGTGGGAACAAATTAATCCATCAAAAAACATTACTCCATTCACAATCTATTGTGTAAATTGTTGTAGGTCGTACACAATTTAACAAGTAAACACGTTGTTAAAACATTTTATTAAAATAATTTGTTATTTTCAATTAAAAGAATTTAAAAGCTTAATAGCCGAATAATTAAACTTATAAAACTCACACACTGCTTGTTGGTCCTCTTTAAGCCATATTTTAGTTCATAAATTTCATTCTACATAGATCAGGTACATATGTCATGCAATCACGTTTTTCTAGCTTGCTGGGTTGCTACTATTTATTTGAATTTAATTTAAACACTCATCAAACACGAACATCTTGAAAAATCAGAATTTTGTCACATCCATTTGAAGAAAGCAAAATAAAGCGAAAATAAAATAGAGAAAAAATGGTCTGAGTGCAACAGCTACTCCTTTTCTCCTTAAGGAGCTTTCTGAACATGATAAAATACTCCTCTTCGTTTAAGGGCAATTACCGCCTTTTGAAAAATTATCTAGTAAATTAATGTAATGGGCAAAGCATGCCGCTTTGAAGTGGTGTGCTATGTGTTTTGCGAAGCTGTGGTAGCCGCTAAAATTATCCAGTAACTTCTCACAAGTCAAAAATTCATATTTTAGTGTTGTGTAATAACGCAGGCTTACACAGCTGCCGCTGGCATTGACAAATGTTATTTTCTTTTATTAAAGTACAATTTTTTGTATAGTGTAGTTTATCAGAGACTATTTATAATTTACTAAAAATGAAGCCAGTACGAAAACGAGAAATTATTAAAATCTCACTGCAAAACTATTAAAAATAATTTTTGCCGATCCAAAATCGTCTTGCAAGATTTGATTTGTCTTAAAATTCTGGTAGGATTAGGCTTAATAATACTTTCACAGAATTAAACATTTAAATCTTATTCATAAACAACCTTCGTTGTCAGAGTTTTAATTTAGAACTGCACTAAATAAACTGTGAGCCACTGTATACGGTGTATTAATCAGCACTTTTTGACACTAAAAAAATTCCATTATAATCATTTTTGGCAGATTGTGTAGAAAAATAAACATAATCAACTAAAATGTTTATTAAAAACGTTAGTGTTGTTGCTATTATTATTTTATTAACAATAAGCATACATACACATACTTATACATATGCAAGCGTAAATGTTTGCAAAAAATAAAATAATTAAAATTTAAAATTAGGTCACTATAACACGAATATAAAATGAAATTATGTCAATCATATGGTGGTTGGTGGTTTGTTCTTTAGTCGAATTTTAACTAAATAGCCAACAGCAAAAGCACAAAGCAAATGATAATTTTAAAAATAGGTTTGGACTCACTACTACTACTACTACCACCCCAATATTTTGCTCTATTATTTGCAAAGTTGTTTTCTCGTTTTCTTTGTTATTTCTCATATTTAGCTGTTTGTTTTGCTTGTTTCTCTTTAACTTTGATCGTCGGTTTTGTTTTTTGTTGTAATTTTTTGTAGTTATACCTTTAGAAGTGTTAAATACAAACACAAACGCAACTGTTAAATATTATTTTATTAGCAAAAAAAAACTATATTGGTGATTGCGTAATCAAATGTTTGTACTTGTTTGATGTGATCAACTACACTCCTGTTCAATTAATTAGGCCTATATTAATTTGTTACTAGCTGGGATGCATCATCGGATAGAGCATATTTTTCATTGAGCAGACGTAGGGTGTATTTAATAATTTAACAAAAAAAAATTTAGGTTTTAGATAGAGCATAGCTAAGACTGAACTAGCGACTTCATAGCTGTATTTACTGAGCACTGCCTGCTTAGAACTTATGAATGCATCTTACACAGAATAACTTTTGCAGAAGTTGCTAAGGCTAGAAAAATAAGATGACTGAAAATCTTCTCCACTTATGCTTATGGTATTTTTTGAACTTATCCGATGTTTCATCAGTAGAACTGAGTAGAATCAGTTCCTCAGTTGCATCACCATGTTATTTTAATTGAGTGCATGTCGCTGCTAGGACGGAGAAACTATCTTTTTCTACAAATCTCAATTCTACGCTTTTCTTTCTTTATATTTCTCTTCTATTTCTGTTTCACAAGTAACACAAAGCGATCAACCAATCAGCCAATTCTGTGCTATGGAACACATTAGCTTGGCAAGTCTAACCTATGTGAAGAGAAAAGTTTGAGTGTTCTCTGTTTGGGAAAATCTAGAAGCGAAAGAAAATATGATTCAAAATTCTATGTTTTGAACGTATATTCTCATTTATGTATGTGGATCTAAACAATTTAACAGGAGTGTATGTATAGATAGATGTGCGTATATATAAACATACGTATGAACGTATGCATGAGTGTATACATGTATGTCTGTATGTGTTAAATTTTATATAATATTTTTATTTGTTTGACATTGAAATTTTGTATTCTTCCAAACATTTGAGCGTGCTGACGATCATGGGTGTAGTAGAAGTCCATTTAAGTAAATGCATTGCTGTTGTTTCTTTACTCGTTTCGAAGAATATGTCAGATAATAATACACAACAATATAAAAAAAGCTTTCATAAAAATTATGCTTTAAATGAAAATGGATGGGAAGGTAATAGAAAAGTAATAAAAAAAATATACTTAATTCTTTACCTTAAAGTTTAAGCTTTACGTATCAGCAATGCTAGTTTTCTAAAAAAAACAAGGCAAAGCATAGCCAGAAGCCATACAAATTGTAAAGCTAGATTGGCCCAGATTACGAGCATATCTTTCGTAGTATTTATAAATTCCTATGTGAGTCAATTTTTCACATGTAAAGCATGTGCCTTTAAAATGCATTGAAACTACTGATCTCTCACATAGCTACTGATCTCGCTTTAAACGAGCTGTCATGAAATACAAAAACAAAATATGGTGAGTTTTAACCAATTAAAAAAAATGTAATAATTTTGGACAGTTACGGTTTCTGAACTTTCAAAAAGAGCACAGCTTTTTTTTTAAGAGAAGTAGCACTTCAGGCAACAATGCCTATTTAGTCAAGTACCGTGCTACTTTCTTTAGGCAAGGGATAGAGAAGAGATGAAATAGGTCTTATAAGAGAGCACAGCGACCAGTGACTATGCCTTCATTGCTGAACAGCCCCACCGGCATTCAATTTTTATTTTTGTAGGGGAAAAAATCAGGGTCTTCGGCGGGAATCGCACCCACAACTCCCATACTGGTAAGCTAGTACACTACCTACTAGTCTACAGGGGTACTTTTTTATGAAGTCTAAGTTGTAACCATTTTTTGTTTGTGATACTAGTGCTGTCGGTATTTTAAAACCACATTTTTCGTTGGAATTTGTTTAAAAACTGAAAATAAAAAAATGGTAGTTCACATTACCCAAAGATTAGGTTTTTTCTACTCTCAACGTATGAGGATTAGAAATCCTTAAAATCATGTATTTTTCACAAACCTTATTCAAGTCAACAATTAAATTCAACATTATTAACTTTTTATATATTTAATCAAGACATATTGAATTTTGTTGATTTCAGCACTTTATCAAAGGTATAAGTTTTCTTCAATTAAACAAAATTAAATTAAATTTTTAAACTATTTTATTTAAACTTTATACAACGGAGTTTTTGGCATCGAACAAAAAAGAAAAATTGTTTACAAAAACTACGTGGATATAATGGCATTTAGTACAGTGGCATGTATTACAACAAAAAAACAAAAAAAAAAACAAAAAAGGAGGCGAGGCAATAGAGCAGGGAAATTCGTTTTCAAAATAAAAACTAATTTATGCATACTTCCGTTTAAATAGTTTTGCTGGAAGGCAAACGAAAACTAACAACAAATAATAGCAAAATGAAATGATAATAAACTGACAAAAAAAAAACTTTATTTAATAGTAGCAACGAATTTATGGCAACTGCGACATGATGCAGTATATTTGGTTGGCTTTAGTTAAACTAAAACTGAATCGAAAAGAAAAACTGATATGAAATGGTTGAAGGCAACAGTAGAGAATGTTTGTAAAGTTTTTATTGTGGTTTACTTAAAAATATTTAGTGCACTTTAGTGCCAAAAAAAAAACAAACGGAAAAATACACATAAGAAAACACAACCATTTAAAAATGATAACTATATAATAAATAAGCAACGTTTAATGAAAAACAAAAAAAAAAAAATAATAATACTAATAAATTATTATATAGTGACCGATAAAAGTCTGCATTGAACTTTAAACGGTTACCTTTATGTCTCATAGATTTGTATTTTTCTATAAATTCTTGAAATAAGCTTTTGCTGAAAAAAATGAATTTCTGATTCTATTAATTCATTTCTTATATTTTTTGATAAGCATTTTCAAATCATTCTTCAAAATCCCTTAAAACTACCAATACTCTCACTTAAAATAAATTTATTTTTTAATTTAAATCTATTGAAGCAGCATTTACTTAGGTAATTTTACTGTAATTAATGACATAGCCAAAACTACATAATTGAGTACTACTTCATGGAATTGAAAAGAATGATTCAAAATCAATTGTTTCACTATTATTATTTATAAATCCATATCCTACACTGACAAAATAAAATACTTCTTGAGAATTAATAGCGTATGATTATAAATTAATTTTTCAATTTATTGTTGTCATTCTAGATTCGAAGAAACCTTGACCGCCGTTACTATACCAGCGGAGATTTCGAGTTAAGTCCAATGTGTCGGTTGTGTTTTTCTTTATCACTTTATGCAAACAATAAATGAGTGTCGTGCGGTAACTTATGAAGGGAGTTCGGGAATTAAGAAACAAAATTGTATTGCGGCTAATAACTGCAGAATTTGCAACAATGTTACTGTAAATAATAACAATCGCTATGAATGTTTTAAAACAACAATAAAAAATACAACAGTTTTTGGGCAAAAAAATGTTTGTTTTATTGTACAAAGAAAAATTTTCATTTGCAAATTTAAATAAACAACAACTTTGTAACATTTTTATTTAACATGCAAATGTTGATTGCTTTTGTAGTCTCGCCGTGTTGGCTACACACAGAATGTGAAAACACATTGCTATGCATCATTTTGTATTACAGCAGAACAACTTTTGAAATTATTATATACACTTTTTATGAACGTACTTAGATTTGAAAGCGTTTCCAGAAATTAACGACAATTAATGAAAACAATTCGATACCCCACTTTTCTTTGATAAAATTCTAAAGAATTTAACAACTTGGGTAATTACTTTAGTGAAGAGAAGCGCATGAAAAGCTTAAATTTATTGGAAGACATTCGCTTGCCTGGAGCTTATAGGTTAGCTCCTAGCTACTTCTTTATATTATGCAATTAAACGACTTTGTTGGAAAAGATTTGAGGCGTATGAGAGCGAATTAAATGTACTGAATGAGCTGGAGTAAGACTACTGAAACCTAAAAACCATTAGCACACACAAGTAAATAAATTTATTTTTGTAGGAGTTAGAATGACCATTTGACTTCCCCTCGTATATTTTTTATTAATTTTTATAATAAAATATTTCTGAATGCACAAAACGAACCGAGAGTGGGTAATAGTGTTTAAACAACTCACAACCCTGTTTTTACCATGTTGTACGTCTCTCATTTAACGTTATTTTAAATAATTTTTTTTTTTAGTATCATGACGGTATTCTATTTTGTTTATTATGTCATTATGCGGCTTAGGGTGATGACCACGGACAACAGACAAAATGTTTGTATTTTAAATTTCATTCGAACAACAATTTTTATGTTGAGGGTGAACAAACACTTTGGCTACTATTTGTTTATGTAAATTTTTTTACAGTCACAAGGGTGTAATTTTCATATGAAAACAAATACAGCAGTTGCAGCAGCAGCCATAATGATTTAAAGGAATTTGCAAAACTAAACATATTCGAACAGTAGTAAAATAAAACGTGATAAAAAAATATAAAGATAAATGTGCTGCATGCTTTCCGCATGGGAAATACATTGTTTGGTTTGTTCTGTTTTTCTTTTTAATATGAAAATATATTGAACACCAAAATATGCATACAGATGAAAATTACTCCGTTGCGTTATTTTCATCGTGTTGTGAAATGTTATCTTAAAACTAATGTAGACTTATTCAAGGTAGGAGCTTCAAAACTACACAGCATCAATCTGAAATCTATAACCCAAGAAGCAGTAACTTTCTGCCTTAATATTTTCTCATAACCGATTATACATGCGAAGAAGTTTTCAATGAATTGTAAGCAAATACAAGAGATAAATTATTTTCACTTATAGGGCCTTTGCTGAAAAAAATCCTAATTCAAAAAATATTTGATCATGCAGACATTTTATTCATTTAGTAAAATTTCGATTTTTATATAGTTTTTCACAACTATTTAGTCCGAACTAAAACAATTATTTATTAGAATAAAGGGAGATAAAACAGCCAAACCCAAATCAGTACATTAAATCTGTCCATATGTCCAAAAGAAAACCTCCTTCGATTTTGGCAGAGCGTAAGGAAGTTGTTGCGTTGTATGTAACATTTTTCTATAACTGCTGGTGGCACACAGTAAAATATGGCTAAATAAAATCCTAAGATTCTTTTTTATTGCTTTAATTGTTAACACTGTTTGTTCTCGGATTCTTTATACACATAACAATAAAGACTAATATGAGTGCATAATTGTTGCTCGGTTCTGAGCAATTATATTTTGTATAAATTATTTAAAAACTTTAATGCAGAGATAGCATGTAAAATCCCTTAATGAATTTGTCTTCAAGTAACCTTACTTATAAGCATCCGGCTTTTAAAATACATTTACCTTCGATTAAATATTAAATTGTTTTTAAAGAAATAAATTTATTTAAATGCATAACAAAAAATGTTTATAAAAGCTGTAATTATGCACATGTTACTTAAGTTACAATTTATGTGCATAATTTTTGCTGCATAAATATTTTCTAGGGACTAAAAGTTTCAGTCAAATGCGACTGTGTGTCAGTTTATATGTTACAATTTTACACACATTACAAGTCATGTACATATATGTATATATAATATATTATGGCAGTAAACGTGTAATGTGTAATATGTGGATGCATGAACGTATGAACTATATCGAATTTACATAAGCTTTAGTGCGTGTGTTTGAATTTGAAGAAATATAAAAATGCAGTAAATGACATCTGTTATTTAATTGCATTTAAATTTTATTTTTACAACGTCTTTTTTAAGCATTCTTTGTTTCCCTATTTTTAGAAGAATTCTTAAAAGAAGTCATTATTTTTAACTGATTTTGTATTTTTTTTTTATTGAAAGGTTATTGTTTACGGAATGGTCCTTATACAACACACAGATTTAACCTTAACGGACACCTAAAAATTAAAGAGCGTCGCCCTATTTTTTTAACTAAGTTATATTTACGGACAGTTTTATAGAAGAATTGCTTATTTTTACATTAATTCCCTGTTTAGTTTTCTTTATCAAATTCCTCAAATACACACACAACCAATTTACCACTCACGGTATTAATTATCTATTTATATATGGATCGTTAATATAAAAGTCAGCTATAAGATACAGACAGTTTATGCATGCAGTCATAATTTCATGCAAGCTTTCATTCATATCTTTAAAGAGTGAATTGCACTTGCAGTGGTGTGCATTTAAAATCGATAACAATGAAGTGTATTTATGAGTTTGACTACATAATATTCCTTGGAATAGTCTGTTATTTGTCTGCGCACTTTAACTTTTATATAATTTGTAAATGGTTCATACATAACATTTTATACGTAAATGCTACTACTCGTTTTATTATGCAATTTTCTTTGCTCTACAGACAGTTAAAAAATAATTTTTTTGTTGTTGTATTAACCCACATGGGGTAGACGGAGAACACACACATGCTTAACTGAAAATGCGAAAATGTATGAATGCGACTGAGAAAGAGATGAAAGAGAAGAAACAACAGGGAATACAGAAATTGGGAAGATATGTATGTACATATGTAAAGATTTATACATATATATGTAAAATGTGTGGCTGATTATTCATTCTATAGTCTAGCAGAGATGATTGTGTCGGTTAAAACAAAAAAGAAAAAACTGTATATTGTGGGAAGTTAGTCAGTCATCAGTTACTATGCTATTCTTGCTGTTTTTTATAATTAGTATTGCTTTGAATGTTTTAATTTTTTATTGTTAAAACCGGAAATACTTCAATATGTTGATCATTTTCTGCCGCTTTTTGTTATTTGCTATTTTAAATGCAGTTTTCCTCTTCTATTATCTCTTCTGTAGACAGGTAAATTACAGTAAATGAGAGCGCCATACGGGTTTTCTTTAAAGGTAGCAAGCATTATAAATATTTTTTTTTGTTTCACTTCTGCTTTTAGTTTTTAACAAACTGCAAATTGGCTTGTCTGCTTTAATTGTCCTACTATTGCGAATATATTTTTCAATTCAGTATGATGTTAAGGATATAATTTTTGCTAGATAAAATGCCAATATCTGCTAATATTTTTGTATAGCATACGCTATTTTACAATATATTTAATTTAATCGGACATCTAAAAATAAAAAACTAATGCATAATACACAAACCTCAATATTGGATATATAATATTATAGGAAAATCGTGAATTTGTTTCATTTTAATTTTGTTTTTATATTGAATTGGTATTTTTAAACAAAAGCTACAAAAGCTTTGAATGTGTGAACTCGAAATTAACATATATTTTATAACTGATTTGAAAGTTCGAAAATGCGTTGCTTTTTAAATTCAAAATTACCCACTTCCACTTTCACATAAAAAAGGAACCATTTTTATACGAGTTTTCATTTACAAAAATCATAGCAAAATTCTCACTTTAGGGGTTTTATAAAACACCTTTTTTCCCAACTTTTGTTTTTCAATAATTATCTTCATTTTTGAAAATATAATATTTCACACATAGACAGATTCAAAATGTATTAAAACTTAAACCACATTTTAAAGAATTTATTGCCCACAAAAGGATTATTACTGTTTACCGCTGGTGCAATGGGGAATACGTCAATATTATAAATCACTACTTGCGAGTGTCATCTATAAAATCATTAAATAAAATCCCACTATACCACAATGACCAAACAATAAAAGGACCATTAAAAGCAGTGGAAGTAAATAGAACAGAATTATAGTTTTAATGAACATTTTCAATTTGCATCTGATGCAAAAACAAAAAAAAAGAAAAATGAAGACCAAATAAAAGAAGGACGATAATTATTATAACAAAAGCTGAGTACTATTATTTTCTATTAAGCAAAAATAAATTTAATGTATTATGACAACAATAATAAGAAAAATTATGGCGTTGAATACTATGTTGATGATGCAATTGTTATTTTTTGGTGTCAAATGATGTCGGTGATGAATCACAAATGTAGTGACATTGGACAGAGGGGAAATGCGAAAAAAAATAGTTGTAAGACTTTGCACATTTAATCGGATTTAGGTTGAAATTTTTATCAAAATTATCGCTATTTCGAAAGCCTATGATTATATATTGTGAAGTATCATTTTTTATCGTTTTTTTTTCATTTAGATAATTCTTTTGAGCAAATTTGTAATAGTTTTGACAAACAAAATGTCTTCAATAATTTTATCTTAATATGCAGTTGTATTTGCTGCCACGGTTTTCTGTATATAATCACTCAATTTTATTAGTTTGGCAAATACTGAAAAATGTGAGTTTTTCTTATCCTCTTAATCAGGCCATGATATAAAAAAAAGTTCGAATTCTTTTTGTTACAAAGTTAGTTGGCAGGAGTGGTACTGGTTTTTTATGGATATTTTCTCCATTCACATTTGTGAAAGACATTTAACTTGTCTCACAAAAAAAAAAAAATAAAACAAAAAAAAACAACATGCATGTGTTTTTCAAGCATTAAAAAAATTTCAAAATGAACATCAAAAATCAAAGCAAAAAAGGAAAGAGAAAATTTACAACATAAAATTCTTCGAAAACATGAAATATTTAATTTAGTGCGCTCATTGGGGGCAATGCCCTATGGGTATTTTAAGATTTAAATTGCATTGATAAATTTAACCCTTTTATGAGGACCACGTAGGAGTGTCATATGTCATACATATTATATAAATAATTAATTTTATATCTTCTTATTATTTTAAATCCTGACACAGAATTCCGAGCGATCGTAAATTGAACCAAGTAGTTTGTAGTAAAATTTAACATGTTTTGTATTGTTTATTTTGTTTTATAAAACAAATTTCAAACGATACTAATTTCTAATAATAGAAGTTTGCAACAGAATAAAAAAATAAGTTTTTAATAATATAATTTGCTGCTGATTGTGTGGCAGGCGTGTCAATTGATATTTAAATTTTAACTCTATTCCTATCCATTGCGTTCAATATTCTCAATCGCTTAAATAAACTTACACGATAACGATCTTTTTGGGGTTAACCGTCTAAATAAGTTACACATATACACACACATACACACATTTACATTCTTCTACATGAACTATTGCACTTGTGTTATTGGCATCAAAGAACATTATCTTTATCACCACCGTCATTGTCATTTCCAAAATTTAGCTCCCTATTTTTATAGCAAAACAAGCATTTACGCACACACACACACACACACAAACACATACATACTTGCTTGCACACAAGCTAAAATGCTTCTCACTCATTTTACTGTAATCGTATAATATAACCCAAACACGAATACACTTTTTTGTATTTTTTTTTTGAAATGTTGCTTTGATTTGTGTGTTTTTTAATTCTGTACTTTTTTCTTATCTTTCTCAATGGGAGTGTGCATTTGCATGTGTATATACATGTGCATATATTTTTTATACGTTTACTTTGTATTCAATGCTTCATAAATCTTTTTGTTGTTGCACCTTTATCTGCTGCTGGGATAACTGCTGCTGCACTTTAACAAAATGCTCGCGTAAAAATACGTGTTTTAAATTTGCCACTGTGTATGTACCGTGTATACAAGGCATGCATACATACATATATGCCAACACACGATACGAGATATAAAATTTTGTACAGTACAACACATGTTTGGTTGTGTTTATGTATACGTATTGAGTAAAGTAAGTAAACAAGCAGACAGATTCATATTAATGCACATTTATTTTATATGCACTGCATTCGTTGCCAATAAATGAAGGTTTAAAGCAGAGTTGGATAACGTAGAACTCCTAATATATTCGAAATCTAAATTTCCAATTATTTTATAATCAAGATTAAAAGTTTATTAGACATTGATAACGGAGACATAATTTATTATTAAATAAGTACTGTTAAGCATTACAGCCAATAGTGTAAAACTCTTGCTATTATTTTAAATAGAGCAGAATGATCCTAGCAAATTACCCAGACTTTCTTTAAACTTGCAGAAACAAAATTGTGTTCATATCTCAAATATTCATTATCATATATTTTCAATATTTCGTTTCCTTTGGAAAGCTTCTTCAGGAAATTGATTTTTTAAAAACAAAAATTATTAACAAATTGAAGAAGCTTTCCAAAGGAAAGCGAAATATTAAAAATATATGATAAATTTATTTAAAAAGACCACTATTAAGATTAATACTTACATATATGTACATATATTTAAGATAAAAAAATGTCGAATAATAATAATAATAATCGAATGAGTTTAATTTTTTTATTTTCGTTTGGGTTTATTAAACAACATGTCGCATATGGGCTGAAACAGACCCAGAACAAATCACCCTTTTGTGCGATTTATACTGTGGTATTTTCTTCAAAATTAGAGTTGGAGTAGGCGTTACGATCGACAAAAACGCTGCATTTGGTTTAAGTTGATTTAGATGACATTGCACAACTATTTTCTGTGTGGTCACATGTAGTTACTGGTATTGTCATGGATGACATGACATACTGTTCAAAATTTCTAAATGGGACGTTTGGAATGGCCCACCGGAATGGAATGGCGGCTGCATTTACAATTATTAAGTCATTTTTTAGTTTAGTTGATTTTACAGGAAAGGAAAGAGATATTAACGCGAACTTGATATATTTGTTGGTACACTTAAATAAAACTTTTTCACTCATGATTTCAATAAACTTGTTAGTCAATATGTGAATGGACCTGTTTCAGTGAAGCAATTATTTTACCCTTGTGCTGTTTCGGCAAGAATAAATACAGCAACATTATGAAATGTTGCTGTATTTATCTTTTTCTCTACGTATAGTTTCTACAAAAAAAAATTGAACAAACAAGAGGCTATAAAAGCTTGTTTTGCGGATCTTCCAAAAACTAACTTAAAAAATTAAATATTCCTGAAGGAATCGTAACTAGATAAATAAATTAAACGAACTTACTGCAATTCCAAATACATGTGACTTTTTAAAACCACACTTTAAATACCCACTTCCTTAACTATTATATACAGTTGTCCATACCTGGCATAAATAAGCAAAATTTTATTTACTTCTGAACATTTGGGATTGGCAGTTTCGCAATGCAGTAAATGGAAAAAACGAAATTTTTGTACAATTTATTATAGAAACCCTTTTTGGTCTTTGTTTTAAATTAAATAAAATGATTGCACGTGTTTGACCTATTTGTGGACTAGCACTACTTCTTAAGTAACCACATAAATATACTATTACGTTAGCTACACAACTTGAAAAAATATCATACGAAACGCAAAACATTGGGAAAAATCTGAAAATTGTTTTATTAACAACATAAAGTGGCACACCAATACTAACAGCAGCCGTTACGATCAGTTGTGAATTTAAAAAACACGGAAAAATTGCAATGGCAAGCAGGGCATTAGCTGTATTTTTGTTTTTTTTTTCTTTGTATTTCCTTTTGATTGATTGTGCTTGATAGTCTGATTGAGTTTCCGTTTGGGATACAGGATGCTAGGTTAATTTAATTGCATACACATCTAAACTAGATTCTAACAAGACTAATGCAGCTGACAAGCATTTACTTTTCGGACAGAATACTTAGAACCTTTTTAGGTTCTAATAACTTTATCTTTAATCTACAATATCTGCTACTGCAGGTTATTTTTCGTAAACAAAAACGAAATGAAAGAAAATATTTTCTATTACAGCTATAAAAGAACGTAAATATGCTTGCACATACAAATGTTTTAATGTACGACGTTATGTAATAACTATTATTTTGAGTCTAATGAAATACAATATTTTTAAATTGCATTTCTGTTCAACATGAAATTGGAATTATTTGTTGTTATAATAGAAAAGAACTGGTTATTAGAGCAGAATCTTTATCGAGATTTAGACGTTTTATTTGCATAAATTGCCAAAATGTAAATTATAAATAAATATAAGATAAATAAATAAAAATACTAGATTTATGCAAAACTTTTCTTGGTCAACTTAAAACCGACCCAAATATTTTTCAAATATTTTTGAGCCCATTGTTAATCTCATGTATTGCTAAATTTTTTCATTGTCTGGCGCCACAAAATACATATTTCATAACAGACTACCAAAAAATTTATGTATTTCAACTCTAATAATATTTACGAATTTTTTACTTTTGTTTCGACGGCTTTCGTAGACATGAAAAAATATGAATAATAATTTTTAATAAAAAAATTAATTGGAGTTTTATTTTTATTTAATTTAGTAATTGAATACAAATTTAACACATTTGGTATACCCAATATTTTCAGTCTGATAATAATAATACGATTTCTGAGATTTTGTATAGAAAGAAGGAGTCTCTGGAAATTCCCAAAGCGATACTATTTTACCAGATTATGCTTATTTATGTGAAGGCAATACTACGAAAATTGCCCCAATTTCCCTAATTTTTATTAATCATTCATTCTTTAGCAACTCATATTCCTATGTCATCATATAGTACACTACATAAAAACGCCTCTAAAATCCTAGTCTGGACGGACCATAGTAAATTAAAAAAAAAAATAACTCAAAACAATATAAATACCAAACTCAGCCTACACTTTTTTAAGGTAATACCGATTCCAAACTATTATTGCATTAAAAATATTATTAAATTAGTTTACTAAATAAATTATGTAAAGTAAATAAATTGAAAAAAAACTGGTGATGATGCAGAATATGCATTCTCTACCCTTCTCTACCCTTTTTTTTAAACGTCCATAAACATTTTCAAGTGATTCTTCTTTGAACTAAGAATTTCAAGAAAAGTGCACTTTATGAAAAAATGTACATTTTACAAAAACTACGTTTTATAAAAAGTACTTTAAGAAAGATCTTTTATAAAAGCTTCTTTAGTATACAAATACGGTTTTATAATATCGCATCCCAAATACAAAAGAGTCACAACACAAAATTTTCCAAAACTGACTTTTTTCCATAAATTAATTCAGAGTATACATCTCTAACTACTGCAAAAATTTGTTTCACATCACTATCTTCTTGAAGTGTGTTGCTTCTGCTCGATTAACTAAACAGTTGTTTGTCGTTCCTAACAATTTTAGTATTTTGAGTTGCGACCCTTTTGTACTTAGGGTGCGATATGTAGTTTGTATAGAAAAGTATCGTCTATATCAAATGGTACAATTTATAAAAAGTTTCGCTACGTCTACATCCAAAATTATATTCATAGAAAATAATGTTTATAAACAAGTACAATTATAAAAAGTAAATTTTACGAAATACAAAAGATCTGATCTGTAATCTGTAAGCAGAGTGTGTTAAAATGGAAATCGTCTGTAATAAAAGGGAAATTAAATGTTTTACCCTGAATTCAAATTTTTGGGTGAATTAATTAAAATGTAAACCATACCCTTTGCATATCTGAAAATGAACGTGGTATTTGATATTAAAATAACTTAGATTTTAGGCAAAAACAGTAACAGACTTATAATTTACTTTTTTTGGGGACAAAAAGCTGGTAACTATAGACATTTTACTAGTCATTAAAGACAGACCATCAGGAAATTTAGTAATATTTTGAAGAAAATCCACAATTATTTGTTTCACTTAAGTATTTTCATTGACAAAATGAGAATTGTTTGTTTTAAATGTTTCTTTAAAAAAATGAATATTCTTTTTCTTTAAGTTAAGAAAGTTAAGAAATTTAAGTTAAATTTTAAATATTGCAAAAACGCTATTCAAAATCTTCCCTTGATATCCAACATACAGTGAGGTGCAACTAATACTAATCAACTAATACATTTTCTTTCTTAACTTATCCTTAATGCCTTCGCTAAATAAATTTAAATGTACAGTCTCTCTAATGTGTTCATTCATATTTTTCAAGAATCAAGTTATCAATATTTCTTGTAAAAACGTTTGCCACTTTTAACCTCACGTCCGGATAATTTTAAAGGATTTCAACATTGTAGCAACAGTGCATCACATCCGCACTTGACTATTGTTTTAAAATAAGACAATAAAAACGGAAAAAAGATCTAACAACGAATTAAAAAAAAAAAGTAAATAAATGCAATAATTGTAAATCACAGAATAACTAAAGAAAAATCACGCTCATACACAAGCAGCATAAAATAATAATTACGGTTGGCATGGCAACAGTAACCCCCCTTTATTCTTCCTTCAACCAGAAAAGTGCACACAAAAAGCAAAAAATCAAACAATATTCAACCCAATCTCCAATAAATGCTATTACTGCTATTAAAAGCTGCATACTCACACACCACAAACACAAACGAAAATGTTTAAAAACTAAATGGTTTGTCTGGTTAAAATAAACTAAAAAAAAAACAAAAACAGCAACCAAAAGCATAAAAAATCTGGAAAAAGAAAACATGAAAAGTAAATGCAACTTACTACAATAAACATGAAAAAATGAAAGGGGCCCCTACTATATACTCTCACACTCCATTTTCTGATACAATGAAGTACATTAAAACACAAATAGCACTAGTTAACAGAACCATGTGAGAAACATGTTTTATAATTTTTCCTCTTCCTTCTGTTTTCTTTTTAATGCAAAAGAGAAGAAAAGGAAAAATCACCAACTGCAAATGAAAAAAAAGAAAAAATTCCAAAATATATGCAATGTTTGTAGCCACCAAGTTGTCTTCTTTGGAGCTCTATAATGAATAATGGCAAGCCGCCAAATTATGAACACATGCTGAGAAGACTGAACAAACATTGAAATACGAACACTAAAAAATAACGACAAATAATTCAAATAGCAAAACAAGCAAACAAAAAATAATAAAATTAAATATGGCGTGGCCGTAAAGAGGGAGCCACACATACATATGTATGCATGTTTGCACAAACTTATACTAATGCATCAAACTGTAAATGCATTAAGTGCATACTACTCTCGCACTCATCATTCTGAGAGTTTAGAAGTATTAACAATTGGATAAGTGAGAAAAATGTAAAAAATATACTGGAAATTTATGTGGGGAGAATATGGTGCTCTTTAGCAGGGTCAACTGAAACAAAATGAAACTTCGGTAAGTGTTGGGGTGGCATAAGATGAATGCAAAGTTATTAAAAAGAAATTTAGCAAAATGTAAATATTAAATATTTTTATTAAAATTAATAACTTTTTTGTTTTAATAAATAAAAAGCTTCGACCGGATCTAACTTCGATAGGGGTATCTATCTCCTAAAGAAGTAAGGAGCTAAAAGGCAGAATTGCTTAATAGGAAATATGCGTTCATTATAAGAAAAGATGTTGCTTGAGTATGACTAAGACGCTGTGCCGACTACAGGTGTAATCCATTCGTTTAAATATTTACGTCGGATTTGAACAGGCAGAAGTCAGTTTAGCAGCTGTAAAAATCTGATATTGAAAAGAAAACCCTACTGCTAAAAAATGTTGAGGAAAATTAGTTTGGATGGCTCATATGGCACAACACGAACACAAAAAACGTCATCAGAGCAGATATAGTAAAGTTATCAGCTAGGATATTTAACGTATTACGATATAATTGGCCTAAAACAAAAATAAATAGAGAAACTCACAAGACTTACAAGGAGAAACTTAATAAGTTTTTCGCACCGCTGTTGACTGACGAATGCAATTTAACAGCAAGGAATCACTAATTCAAGCTATTTAAGAGTGATTTCTTGAGATTTCTTTGGTTACATTATCATAAAACATTCTGAGTTAAGTAGTACCAATTATTAAAAATAATAATAAAAATTTTGTGATAAAGAAAAGTAAATAAGAGCAATAACATCGTCGGTTTTTACGACTAGAAAGTTAAGGCAACATTTTTTTGTTGGATGGGTATTTGAATTTGCGAAATTTGTGTTTCTTCCATTACTTAACTGACGGCATTCGTACAGTGTTGTGCGGATTGATGTCACAAATAAAAAGAAATTAAATAGAATTCCGTGTGTGACATTGTGTGGCCTAGCCAAAGTTTTGAAATAACAATAAATCTCTTCGGCTAATTTTTTTGTAAAACAAATGGTATTTTTTAGTTTTTATTACAGCGCCTTTCCTACATTGCCTTGAGTACCACTGTCCCAGGCTTGATAGCAATGTCTCAACATACCCTTAAGGATTATCTTCACTCCAAATACAGCAGCTTTTTTTATTGATGTGTCCATTCAAACGAAGATGAGCTTCATTGTTGTTGACGTAGGGCGCAAAATGTATTTTGAACAGAACCATGATTTTCAAAATATATTTGCACAATTTGTAAGGCAACGTCAACCAAACTAAATTTAAATCACTTGACAGCTGTTATTTTAAAGGTGGCCAACACTATACTACACTATAAAAAAACTCCTAATGATTCTTATTATTAAATTTTAAAATAATGAATCTTTCATTTTAATATTAGTAAACTGAATTCTAATCTTATAATCGATAGTTTTGTAATATTCTTTTTTTTTGCTGAGATAGACACTAAGATATTAAATAAAATCATTTAAATTTTGAAGCTTTGATTTGCTCAAAACATTTCATACACAAATACACAAAAACGAGTTAATTAAGCAAGTTTTTTTAAATACTAGAATACTAGAAACGACTCTTTTGTTTCCATCTCGGCAATTACAAACACAAAAAATAATTGCACTACTATCCACGTTTTTTTCTAAAGCAGTAATAACAGCAAGAAAGCAGGAATACAAACAGCTTTAGTAATAACGTTTTCTTCTTATTGTTATCATGCCACCACCATTGAAAAAATGCGTTGTGCTTTTTACAGTATCCTCATACCATTAACTATAACAGGTTGTTTTAATAACAATTACAAATGCAACTCTTAGGCCCTCAATGTAAACAACAGTCGGGGGAGACTGTGGAATACTGGCAGCTTAATAGAAACAAAAAGCAAAAAAAAAAAAAGAAATAATGAATGAAAATATGTAGCTTCAAGTGCTACTAACTGGAGGATATATAAAATAAAAAGTAAAACTCTTACAAAATGAATAAAATATAAAAGCTGGTATGAGGCAGTAAAATTGCACAGAATGTAGGAAAAAATATTGAAAAGTAGATGTACATATATAGAGATAAATGTAAAAATAGCGCAAGAAATTATTTGTATTTGTGATGTCAAGTGCATTCAAGTAGAGCTTGTCTCTTTCATACACTTTGTTAGTGATAGTCACAGTTGTCACACTCGAATTGGAGCCATATTTTGTTCGCTTCCATTTTGTAAAAAGATTTATTTCATTCTTTTATAAAAAAAATATGACATTCCTTATTTTAAAATTTATTGCTAACATTATTTCGAGAGATTTATAAAATAAATAATCGAAATGGTTAAAACAAAACCAAATGCAGTTTTTAATATTTATGATGGCATAAAAAAGTGTCAGAGATGAAAACTGTTAAATTTTTTGCTTAATATTTATTGATTGCAGCAGTAAAATTTAGATATTACTGTCAACAACGACAATAATAACAATGGCTTGAACAAAACATAGTGGAGAAAAAAAATTTCATTACGAAAATGGATTTAATATTTAATGGATATGTAAAAAACTTGGATCCTGGATTATCAGATCTTTTTCATTTTAATTAAAATTTAATTATTTGCCTTTAAAATAAGTGCTATTTTCCAAGCACAAAGTAAAGCTCAGCAAATGAAATTATTTGTTTTTTAATTAATACAACTAAAAATTAATGAAGGCTGTTATATTTAGAAATTTTTAGGATGTTCAAAATAGATAAGGAAATGTTATCGCACAATTTCTTTAATTATTAAAAGTGGTTTCATCAAATATCGCCGATTTTTGCTTTTTGATGAGCTAGCTCGTGTTTGTAGATTAAACCAAAAATTGTGGGTGTGGTAATTAAACATAAGTACTTGTAAGTAAAGCACCCACCCTCAGATTGGCGAATGACGCCTATAACGTTCGCACCCAGAACGTGCTTTTAAATTATAAATTGCAAAAATTTTAGGATAAAACTAAACCTTATAAAGTTATTATCAACTGTTAAAGGTTCTGGCATATCAAACTTTTACAAAAAAAAAGTCTCTCGCATCTAGCTCTCAAAACCAGCGAGACATTGTTAGCTTACATTACGGCTGCTATTAGGGAGCGTATTCGCTAAATCTATTGACTATATTGAAAAAGGTAAAGGCTGACCAGATCGTTGCATATAATATGGCACGGTGAGTTTGTGCTTTTGGCCATTGAAAAAAAATTTATGTTTGAAAATTCAAGATGTTTTGCTGCCAAATATAAAATTTTGAAAACACTTGACCATAACTCACAATATAGTAAAATAAACAATCAGAGAAATTTGCTTTATTTTTTTAAATTATTTTTTCCAAAACCTTTCAAAATGTGTAGATCACAAACATGTATAGTAGTGAAAATTCTCGTGTATGCATAAAACATACATAAAACATACCTATAAAAATTAAACTTTAAATTTAAACTGCATATCCCCAAATCACACTCGTCCCTTTCAAATAAACACACAATATATATATACATATAAATATATATATACATATATACATATATATATATATATATATATATATATATATATATATATACATATATATACATACATACTTATCCATTCGCAAACAAAACAAAAGAAAAAATTAAAAACAAAGAGAATTTTGATGAAATGAACATAAATGCAAAGAAAAAACAATACTAAATTTATAACAAAATGGTGGACCAAAAAACAAACCAATATATTTATGTGCACGAATCGTTTAAACAATAAAAGTATTTTTAATATCGCAATGAAGAAAAAAAAATAAAAACTACGGTGAAGCAGCGACATAAAATATCAAAGAGAAAGAAAGAACAACAAAATCAAAGGCTCCCCACTGTTTGAATGAAGAAATACCAACAACAATTTTAAAATGAATAATCACAGACTACGCTGGACGAAAGGAGAATCGTAAACTGAAAAGAGGACAACAAAAAATTAAACAAGGGGAAAGGAATCTGAATAAACAAATACACAAAACAAAGGAAAGGAAAGAAGTTGACGTTAAATGCATTTACAAAACACTTTCAGAAACAACCGCACACATGTAATACGAATAGCAGGAAATGACGAGTAAGAAATAAAATTAATTACAGAAATAAAATTAAAAAAAAAAATTGATATCCTGAATATTCTAATCAGAACTACATCAAATAAAAAAAAAGTTTTAAAACAATTTTTTCCTAAAAGATAAGGTGATCGAATAAATCAATAAAAGGTGAAAACCGAGATCATGGGAACTCTTATGAAAAAGTAACAACCACAAAAACACTGTGTAGTTGATACACTACACAGCTTAGAGGTATTAATGAATGACTTGTCACACCTATTTCGGTATTAATTTGAATATTATTTATTCATATTACAAAAAACTTAAGAATTTTGTTTGGGAACACACTCATGTATAGTTTTGCTGCCTTTTAATTCGATGTATTTAACAACAATCAAATAGATAGATTTACATCACATATCAATAATGCTTGGTTTTAAAACTATTTCGGTTTGGCAGAATACTTCAGTCATGTTGCTCTTAGATTATTATTACTTCATTCATGTCGCTTCTTTGTAATTATTCATGCAGACGGCAATAAAGATTGTTGAAAATTGTTCACAAAACAAGTATTTCTTAAATTTAATACATAAAGTTTGTAACATATGCACTATTCTTCAACAGCATATTAATTGCTAAATTTAAGATTTAAGAATTAATAGCACGAAAATGAGCAGTAAAATTAATGAAGTTTATGTTTATTTTCGATATTTGGAAAATATATAATAAATAAATAGAGATATTAAAGCATTTTCTTTGTTCGTGTTCAAAAAAAAAATTTGTAAGATTGCAGTTTTGATTACAACTCAAACAATTTGTATATTTTTCTCTTTTAAATTGTGCTGAACAATTTAAGTTTGTTTAAAAGGTAATAAAACAAAAAATTTGTCTCTAAAAAAGGTGTAGTCACCCGTTATTGCAGTTTAAACATTTTCTTTAAATTTATTTTGCTTTCTGTTTTAAATTCTCAGTTTTATACGGATATACTTATGTATTATTTTTTTTTTTGCCTTAACATTCTGCACTTAATTGCACACGAACACAAAGAAATTGTCTACTACTGTGTTGACTGTATGGCTGGTTTATGCTTGCAATAGAGACTCACACATGCACACGCACACACAACACAAAACACACAACACATACGCAAAAACGCATTACACTCATGTATTCATTTTAAAACATTTTTTATAGAACATTGCAGAGCTCCTACTCTTTATCTGCATTTTGTCCCGCAAACACATTTGCAATGCATTTAGACTCTCTTTTAGCCATTGACGCCTACTAATACCACTACACAAACTTGAAACACTTGATTTATGTAGTTGGTTGGGTCGCTTTTTCATGCATACAAATTTGCAATTTCCTTTATTTTAATTTTTAGATTTTTATTAAAAATTTTAATGCCTTTTATTATTTAAAAACAACAAAGTAGAAAATGATTTTTTAAACCAAAATATATTATCTAAAGTTTTCTTCTTAATTTCTTTTCGTTGTTTAATTTCATGAAATTACCTTTTTTGAAAAAATTTTCTTATAGTTGTATGAGACAAATATTTATATAAAAATTTCTATTTAATTTTGTAAATTTTTTTCCTTTAAAATTTGCTTAACTCGTTATTTTTAGCAGTAGTAGTGATTTGTTGCTTTTCCACTTTTTTTATATACAAAATAATAAAACTTGAGATCACAGTTTAAATAAAATTTATTTTTTTATTTTATTATTTCTTTAAAATTTTAGGTATTAAATATTTTTATTTATTTATTTTTTTTTGCACTTATTTTTATTTTCTTTATGTAAAACACTTTAATTTATAATTTTTATATAAAAAATCACTTAAAAATATTGCAATTTTGTTGTAGAAGAAAGATTTCGAAAAAATATTTTCCTTGCTTTTTTTTTAATATTTATATTTTATTAAGATGAAATTAATATAAAAACTGTTCCAAAAAAAGCATTATTTTTTATACTATAATTGTGCCGCGGTGTAATATGGCGGACGCTACGTCACCGGTTTCAACGCTCGTCTGCTTAGCACACACAGTCTCGGTCTTCACGTCGTCACTATCGTTGAACAACACAAATTGGCAAAACGTTGCAAAAGCACACAGACCAGACTAGAGCGCAAAGCAAATCATAGCAAGAAGTATATTCAATCCACAAAACTCAGACGACAAAAGCCAGCAATAACAAAAAAAAACTTACACTACTCACTAACCAATACCATTAAATGTGGCTGCAGAATGTGAAAACATTCATATAGGCAAATACTTTACTTTACTTTACACAAACAATTCCCAATAATAAAGCATGCAATAATTGTGCACATTAAACTTTGTAATGCACACAGATACTTTTTATCTCTCTCTCTCTCACTAGTGCGCTATTTCTCACACTCATTTTTTCATTTCCTTTTAGAGCTTCGCAAATACTCTTAACTTGCTTTTCAAATCTGTGGGTCACTCTTTCTTACTCTCTGCCAATTTCCTCTAGTTTTTATAGATTTGCAAAAATTTTTGCAAACATTTTTGCTGGCGTTTTTGCGGTACTTGCTTTAGGGTTATTTGCAAATGAAATACATAATACATACCCTCTTTATTAAGAGAATAAGAAAGGGTTAGGGAGGATAAATCGAAAATCATTTACCCTCTTGCGAATTTGCACACTAAAAGAAACGCAGCAACAAAATACTTGTACACTCACTGCTTCATACACAACACATTCCAGCATTGAGAAAAGTCATACACAAACAATAGAAATTAAATTTATTTAAAAAAAGCTTTTAGCTTTTTCTGCAAACCTCTTTTCGCGATCGTTTTAAGCATTTACGTTGCACATACACAGAGATGTTCAAGTCATTTAGGCTGTAAGAAATACGCATTGTGTGATTTTCAGTACCAAAAACAAATAAAAAAAAAGAAAAAAGAAATACAACCAAAAAACACAGAACCCAACAATGTCTTACTAGAGTGTGGATCGTAGGAGAAGGTCCGTTTTTAAAAACAGAATATTTTTCGTTTTTGGTGTGAGAAAAAGAAACTAAGAAAAAGCTTTTGTCTGCGATAAACAGTGAAACACATTTCTTTGTTTGTTTCTTTTCGTTCGTTTGCTTATTTGTGTTTAAATAAAAGCAAGGAATAAACGAAACAAAAATATAAATAAATCGAAGATGGATGGATGGTATGTTAAAAAATTTCTATATTGTGGGATTTTAAGTACATGTGTAGAAATGTTTGCAAATGTTTGTGGTACTTTATCATTTGAAAACTAATAAAAACAAAAGAAAAACGAATAAAGCATACATGATATCAAGTAAATAATTTAGGAATAATTTTCAAATTTTGCAAATTTTATATTCAAACAAGAGCTTGATAATAATAAAGCAAAAAAAATCCATTTAAAAATTCTATTTGCACGAAATTTGTAATTTTTAACACAAACTAAAGAATAGCCCGATTAATTAGTACGATTTAAAAGCTTTTCTAAAAATTAATTTAATAATACTTAGTTGCAAAAAAGCCTGAGCCTTAAATTTTAAGGAGATCATTGCAGAGAACGTATGTTGCGGACTGCCGATTATAAATTTTTAGATTTAACCTACATTAACGTTTGTTCAAAGCAAAATTACAGTGGAGAAAGCAAACAAGCAACAAAAGTACTGGGTAAATTATTTAATACATTTGAAAGCTCTTGGTCTTTGAAGCTTTTTCTTAAAAACATTATTTACTTTTTGACATTGGAAAGCTTCTTTAACTTTTCTAAGATTAAACGAGTTTTTAATAGCTTGTCATAAGTTTGGAAATTATGCAACTAAGTACTTGTTCCTGCCACGGAGATTGTGCAGCCTGTTTTTTATTCGAAATTAGAATAGTACTGCTAAGCTTAGTTACTCCTTCCTTTGTACTGAATATGTTCTCCTCATGTTGTTATTCCAGTAACGCGACAATAAACACCGACAATAGCGACAAATTCATTCTCAGTGTGTATATGGTCATGGATAAGGCGGACGCACCCGCTGATTAGAATAGAAAAGATTTACCTTCAACGCAAATTATGATGAAGCAACAATCTGCACCTACTATTCATGTGGTAAAAGCATTGAAAGATTAAATAAAGAAATCAAAATAATTAACTCTGTACTACAGCTTTGAAAAAATTTGCGTAACGAATTTCCATAAAAAAAAGTAAAAAATAAAAAATTTGCATTTCTTATCTTTAATGTAAAATAAGAATAAATAAATAAAAATTTTAAATTTAAACTAATATTTGGCCTTACGGGTAGAAGAAATCTGAAACTTTATTTCAAAAATAAAAACAAACAAACATGGCAAATACTTTAACATCATGTAGTTGTTGTAGTTATTTTTCTCCAAATATATATATATATATATATATATGTATATATATATATATATATATATACCTACTTATATACATATATCAATATATTTAAATAATGCTTTGTTATTTATTATGGACTCGTATGATTCTACTGTATTGAATTCCAGACATTAATTCTCCTGTTTACTGCTGATTCTTCTTGTTCTTTAAATGTTCCTTGTATAAGTTTACTCTTATGGCCGATGTGTGCGTCTGTATGTGTATGCATTTGGATCTGTGTGTTGTTCAAATAAAAAAAAAATTATGTATGCACAAGCCTAGCAACTGTCGACGTTCCACAAAATCCACACCAATACATGTGCAACAAAATATTTCATGAGATTTTAAAGTATTAAAAAAATACAGAACGAGAAACGGACAAACTGAATTGCAAGTTAATTTCTTTAAGTTCTTTTTTGTAAAGTTTTAAAACTACACTATGGATACATCGATTAAAGGCAAGTTTTTGTGTGGAACAAAGTTTAAAATAAAATTAAATATGGAGTTAATAATAACACGAGTAAGAATATTGTGAATGGTTTAAAACGAATTGCAAGATAAACTGGGCGTTAGAGCGGCAGACCACAAAATAGTTCGCAATAAGGCCAAAATAGTGTACACAACCCATATAACTAGCAAAATAAAACATTTCGAATGAATACAGTTAATACAAAATACAGCATCCTAAAAGTCCACAAGCAATGTAAATTGATTCTGGTTATTGAAGAAAATAGTAAAAGTAAGTTTCTAAATTCAGAGAGTCTGCGATTACACGTCCTACTTTTAAAATAAATCAAAGAGAAAATTTGCAAAAGCGAAAATTGTTCTACGAAATAAGTTTATTTGGATGTTTAAATTTTGCTTAACATGCCAACCACATTTTTAATAAAAAGGCGGTGGTAAATGCTACTTTCGATTGAGCTTTGGTAGCTCTATAACTGCACAGTGTTTCAGTTTCCCTAGTATTATTTCGACCAGTTAAAACCAGTTAATGGAGTAATACTGGCAGCGGCTGGGATAAAAAAAACAGGTCAACTAACATAATAAAAGTAATCAAGAAAAACCATCTTAGCTGCAGTACCCTTTTTCTGTATAAAAAAAAAAACAAAATATTTAATACAAACACGACTGCATCGGCTGGTCGGGCAATTGATCTTTGTAGCAAGGAGTCCTTGACAGCTGCATGATTTTCCTATTAAATGATTAACTGCTCCAAGGCTTTTCAAATGGAATATTATTTTTATTTTGAAAAATCCTAAAACCACTTTATTTTTATTTCTGTTGCATTTTCCAATAATTGTAATTTTTACTTCTGGTTATTTTTGCATTATTTTCATTTATCTTTAATTAAAAGAGGCGTCATCATCATATTATGTTAATGACACTATGCGATAATATTTTTTTAAGAATAAAAGATCTCTTTTTTGCCGAAATATTATTTAAAAGAAAAATTAAATTATTGAATTTAAAGCTATTTAAAATCACTATTGAAGTTTACGATTCCTAGATAGCAATTTCTCTTATCTAAATATAAAAATTGATAAATGCTCATTGTCACTATTCAAGTGTTACTAGGTAACACATGTTATAAAAAATGAAAATACACAGCATTATTGTTATTTGTTAGCTTAATTCACAATATACTGAATAAAAATCCTTTTCTTTAATTATAAAATTATTAAATGCAGTTAACAAAATTTCCAGGACTGTTGCCACATGATTGCTTTTGGTTAAGGAAATTTAATAAAAAATAAAAAAAGAGTAAATAAAACAAAACACAGAAATAACAAGATTTTTGTTTGTTTACATTGTATAAAATTAAATTAGTTGGTCAAAAATTTCCTATTCATTATTATTTCTTGTATTTAAAAAAATATCGTAAAAGAACTCGTTTTATAAAGTGACTGTAAGAGACAGATTTTCATTTTTATATTAAAATATTTGAAGTAAAAAATAGCGCTAAAGAAAAGTAAAATAACAAAAACATTAACAGACAACATCGACGCTTTAAGTGTAAAATTTTATTTATAATAAAAATAAAAATTACAAACGAACAATAAAGAAAAATTAATTACGTCATGCTGCACATTTTTGTTAAAAGTTATTGATAATGAACTTGATGATGATGGTAATGGTGCAGTGCTTTACAAATAGCGACTGTCGGCTGTTACAGCTCTGAGTTTTACATTAATTGCCGGCTAAAATAATGAAATATTGCGCAAGTTTAAAATGACAACATAAGCAGCAGTTAGTTAGTCAACCAAACAAACAAACAAACAACACAACATACGTACATATATTGCGTTGGTCGTTGATTCTTCTTTACTTTTTTTAGCCAAAAGAGGTTCTGCTTGCTAGACATTACAACGCCAGATACATGCAAAGATTTTATAAAATAACTATATAGAATATAGAATGTAGCTATAAAAATGGAAAACAATATAATACGCTATAACTGACACCAACTTTTTAAAGTGGTTTAACAAACACTATTATGTTTGTGTGGGTGATTGGTGGCGAAATAGTTTTTTTCAGTTTCTTCTCTCTTGCCTTTTTCAAATGATGATAAGTTGGTCGTTGTAGTTTATGTCGATTGTTACATATAACGATAATTGTTATTTCTAATTCTTTTATTTTGAGGAGACTATATGTTAAATTATTTAGTCACAAAGGAATTAAATACACACAACAAACTTTTAACTGAAATGTGTACAAACTTGTCAATTGAATAACGAGAATTTTATCTTAATAAAGCTTTTGATGTTACAGCAGAATGTACGTATGTTAGGTGACAAACTAGGGGATAACAAATGTATGTAATGTTTGACAAGCATTGTTTATTTAATAGACTGTTATTGATGTCTTGAGTATTATGGCATTTTTTGTTTGTTTTGTTTTAATTGGTTAGTGGAATTTTCAGACGGAATACCGCCAAGTATTTAATAAGGTTGATGTTTTATTTACCATGCTTTATCGATGCACGTTTGTATTGAACTATTGAGAAAATAAAAGAGGAGCTTTTTCGTTGAAAAAGTGACAATCGTGTTTGTATGAGCTCCCATTTAAGGTGCGCACAATGTTGAGGTTCAAGAAAATTTTTAATGCCTTGCTTTAGTAAAATTTAATAGATTAAAATTTGTGATAATTGGACAAAACCACAAATTTTTCGACACAATTCAAAAATTACTCTACATTGAAAATCCCATTTTTTAATTTTTTTTTGCTACAATACATTAAGAAACACAAAAAAATAATAAGCAAAATGCCAAATGCAAAAATATGTGGTGCCTTAATCAGTTAGAAAAGGGTGTGAGTACAGTAAATAGTAAAATTTAATTGGAGCATATTTAAAATTTAAGTAGAAAGTGAAAATGAAAATTTTGAATACATTTTTCCTATTTAGTTAAATATCGCTCAATAAGTCCCTCAGATAAAAGCAGGTGAGCTATCAATTGAAATTTTTAATTTAGGTGTTAGTAAAAAAAATAAAAATCTTTTTTTTATTTATATTGAATTTTTCGGATCTGTCTGTTTTCTGATCATATTCTTAAATATAATGAGACAATCTGTAACTTGGAAATCAAAATCTCGTAAATTACACTTTGCAAATTAAAATGTAGCAAAGTACAGTCGTGTGTAACGAAGTGTTATTTTTTAATAGTTTTAAATGCACTTTACTTTACATATTGAAATATTTAGTGTATACTTTGTGAATAATTGCAAGTAATTACTTTTAACACACTTTTAGAAACGAATTTTTAATTTCTACATTTTTCAAAATCATTGAATTATAAAGAGTTGAAGTTAAGCATTTAATTTATTTGCTACGGTAAACGCGGTAACGGAAATAAAGAAATTTTATTAAAACACGAATGAGTAATTAAATTAAAATTAACAATTTATAAGACATAAGTCAGGTAAAAGAAAATATTAGCATGTAATAAGATAACAAATATTTATAAATACAAAAAATTTTAGGACCTTTAATATGCTTAATAAATCGTTAGGCGTTGTATTTACTGTTATCCTTGAAGTAAATAGAAACACAAAACTGCCTCAGAGAATAGAAATTAGTTTGCTAAACAAAACAAATCTTAGCGTCGATCATAGGGTAAACAAAAAAATATAATAGTTTTACTCGAATTAAGAAATGATTGCATCTAAAATTTCTTTTCGAAGAGAATACGTCGGTAAATACAAATGCTCAATTCATACGCGCTCCCATTGTATTGTATACATGGTTGCGAACAGGCCAAAAATATATACGATAAATAATTATAAACTTACTGCTGACTAAATTTCCAACTTGTTTTAAGATAACCAAATCAATTGAATAAGTCCCAGGTATGACACTGCATTAAAAAAATTTTAATAATATGTATTTCCCTTTAAACTGTTTCGAAATGGCCTTCCCATACCATCCAGTAGAGCAGATAATGGAAGTGGTATTGGTATTTTTCCTCACTCCTTTTTTTTAATATTCTTTTATAAAAAAAATAAATAATCGTAAATTATATTTATGGTGAACCCTATCATATCATAACGCAAAGTTGTGAATTGAACAATGTTAATAATTGGTTCCTTTAAAAGCATTGAATTTATTAATAACTACTTTTAGTTCCAAATCGATCAAGAAAGTTTACACCCAAGTAGGAGATATAAACAAATTCATTGTATATGAAATATTTTCAAACAATGGAAAAACGTGTAACTTCAAGACACTTATTTGCTCGTTTTTGACGTAAAGGTTAGATGTTCGAATCCCATCGACGGTGAACAGCAGATATTGATAAAAAAAACATATGCCGTTAGTCTCATACAAAACTACTCTAACTCACGTTTTTTAAAATTATTTATTTATTAACTAAAAATTTAAAGTAATAGTATTAAAAATAACGGTTTAATAGATTCTGTTATGTTTTAACCTTCTCCTATAAAGTTAAAATTGCGTGAGTTAGGACTTTTCTACATTATATAAACGACATGATCTGTTTAAAGTTTGTTTCTCTTAATTTCAATTTACTGTTTTTCGATTTCTAATTAAATTCACAAGTGTATTCCGCCCTTTGCTTCGAATTTGTTAAATATTAGTTTCCATCGAATATGATAAATGGCTAGATATAATTATTAAAATATAATAATTAATAAAATATAACTTAAAACTTACTGAAATGTGTAGTTTTAGTAGAAAAAGTTAAATCCAATATCTGAATATATCCCGTTGGCAGCGTATGTTAATCCAACAAAAAGAGAGTTTAAGTGTATGAGTATCGATTAAAGGATAAGTGAGTATGTGTGTCGACAAACTATTTCAATTTCTTGTTGCAGTTCGTTAGTTTTATTTATTTAAAGAATATTTTAAGCCACAATTTGTAAATTTTTTCTTCACTTTAGCTCGTTTGTTTAATAAAAGATATTTTTCTGCCAGAATGTATGTAATTGACCTTTTTGTTTAGCACAGCACTTTTTTATTTACCAGTTTTTGTTTTGTGGGTTTTTTTTTATTATTATTTTACTAAATTATTAACACTTTAAAAAATACGTTTCTTATGAAATATTTATTTAAAATATAAAACGAAGGCATAAAACTTAAAACGACAAAAATTATAATTCTAATTAATAATTTGTTACTAAGCAGCTGGGTGAGCGAGCAGTGGCAAAAAACGAAAATTATTGTAACAAAAATGTTAGTTAGTTAGTTTTTTTTTTTAATATTTTTATTAGTTCAGGAAGTTAAATTTTTCTTTATTATTTTATTATAAAATTGAGAAACACGTTGATTTTTTTCAGTACTTGTATAATAAGCGCGCGTTATAGCACGAAAGTCGAACACACAACTGGTTAAGAGCGGAGAGAAGATGCAATAAAGATGCACTTTTTTATAAATAAAAAAGACGACGATGTTTTACGAAGTTCAATAGTAGTTGAGCAGGAAGATGATGATGATGATGATTTTTATTTATTAAGCAACAACAAACTTTGGTATTTGCAAGTCTTCGTTGGGGAGAGTTTCTTTCTTAAAAGGAGATCGTTGAATGCACTTCGACGAACACGTTTGTTTGACTGTATGATGTTTTAATATATTGATGATTGTTAGCGTTTAATGCACTTTTGTTGTAATTGCAGTTGTTTAGGGGTTAAATAAAAATGCAATTTTTCTTCACCATATTGTGTCACTTTACTTCGTTACACGATTATGCACTTTTTGTTTCTTCGTTAAGCTTACGAAGTTTATATTAAGTGTTACTAAATGCAGTTACTAAGTGAGAGACAGACACTTACGAAAGAGTGAGAGAGTAGTTAAATATATTTGTAATAATGATAATGACGTTTGGCAGTTATAATTATAATGATGTATGTATTTGATCGATAGATCTAACGATCAGCTTTTAATGAGAGTGAGAAGAGCGTTTTTCGTTGTAGTTTTTTTCGTTTCGTTTTTAAAAATTTTATAATGGTTGCAGATATTGTTGCTGAGATGCACTGGATGCACTTTAACACAGAGTTGTATTTTCTCTCACTTTGTACGTTAGTCTATGTTTTTAATTTTTTCTTTTTGCCGGTTTTTACACAATTTTTTCCAAAGCACTATAAGTTTTTGCCACGTGTTTGATTTTTATATTATTTAATGTAAATTTTCTTAGGTTATAATAGTTTTGTAATTACAATTCGTTTAAAATAGTTTGTTTCTTATAACGTAAATGCTGTTTGTTAAATTATTTTAAACTGTATTTTTAAATTTTTAGAAGAGTTTAGGCACATAATTAGTATTTATTAAATGTTAAAAGGTAGTAATTTTTTTTCGTTTTTGTTTTTTTGTAAATTACCAAAAGAATTATAATTTATTTTCGAAGATTTAAAAGTTTTATCGATTTTATGTTTTTTAGTTTTATTCAAAATCAAGTTGTATTTATTTCACTTTTTTGAGGTTTAAAGTATTCAAAAATAATAATTTTGCATTCCCTAACATGACGATGCATTTTAGTTTCAATTGTTTGCAATTTTCATAAATTTTTTTCTTAAGAAAAATAGAAGACACCAACAAAGTTTTTTGTGTAGATTAAGATTTTTTCCTAAATATATTTTTTCAAGTATACGCGGACTTAAAATTTTTTTGAATGATGGAAAAATATTTGCACGTAGATTCAGGTTGTAGTTGAAGTAAAAAAAATTGTTTAATTTTTTATTAAATAATTTTTGTAATCCCAAAGGTTTTTTTTAATAAAATTTTATTTAAAGTTTGCGGTACGGTTTTGAATTTAAATCCAATTGTGGCTGTATTAAGAACTTTTGATATTGTATTTTTTTTTTTGTTGTTTGTTAGAAAAAGAATGTGGAAAAAACGGCGATACTTTCACATTGTCGTCCGTCCGCGATACTAACGAGTGGTAGGCAACAATATTGTGTCTGACTCTACAAAACGTCTTGCCAGTCACATACAGTGCTAAATACTTAAAAAATCTCAAAAAAATAACTCACTCATACACGGACAACAGACTACAACTGCAGCAATAAAAACTTTAGCTCTAAAAACTTGATAAGTAAAAAAAGGCTTGCAGATTTAAGTTTGCAGTCACTAATACATTAAAATTGATGCCGGTCGCTGCTGTTGCTTTTACCCCTTCTTATAAAGTCCTTAACATGACTTTTTTTACGGTTGTTTATTTTCACTTCATGTTCGTCTTAAGATCCACTACATATGCACATGCGTCTCACTTATACACTTTTAAAATGCAGTTCAACCACCCATATTTTTTATTGTTATGTTCATTATATTCAAGACCTCAAATACATTAAAAAGCTCTCTTTTTTCCCATCACTCTACAATATTTTACTCACAATTAAATTTATTGCAAACTACTCTCAGATAATGAATTTTTAAATGAATTTGAAAATTAAACTGCAAATTTAACAACAAAGTACATGTACATGCTACATTTGCAGTTTTGCAGCTTTTGCAAGCTACACTTTTCAAATTTTAAATTAAAAAAGAAAACCCTCATTCTCTTTCAAAATCTCTAGCAATTATTTTGCAGTTCTGTTCTGTTCTGCATTCCTTCATCTGGCACTTCTCTCTTAGCTTATATTTATATTGTGTACACGTACACATATGTACATATAGTATATTTATTTTTAGTTTTATCTTTTCCACTTTACTTCCATCAGATATTTTACATTAATGATATATATAAAAAAAAGAAAACGACGAAAATCGAAAATGTTTAAAGAACATTTCAATTAACTGCATTTTTTATAGACTCAAGTACTCAAGTACATGAGTATTATTCTGTTGGCCATTGTCAGAGCACAGATATAGGCAAATCCTTATAATGATTAGAGAAGAGAAGAAAAAAATAAGAGAGGGAATACAAACAAGTAAGCAAGGTACTGATTATCTTTAAGAACAAGTAGCTGCCGTCGTCGCACAGCGCTAATTTTTTTTTTCTTATAATATTTATTATTACTTCATTCCGATTTTTTTTTTGTTTTTTTTTGCATTTTATGTGTGTTGATTTTGATTTTGCTTTGTAGATCAGATAAGATCTCATAATGATATAAATTATTACTTAAGGTTTTTTTGTTATAATCTTTTTCTTTATTCATATTCTGTTGCACAATAATTAAATATGAAAAAATATCTTATACAAGTGTGTAGGGTGTGGTAAAAGGAGCGTTTGTGTAGGTGTGTACCCTTGTACTGTTTATAAATTAGAGGATTAAAAGTTTGCAAGAAAATTGAAATTAATTAATTAAAGAATATTAAACTGAGACCACATATAAAAGCTGACTATTATTCGAAATATAGATATTTTTAATTTGAATGCAAATCAAAACCATAACATAACCTCAATATTTTAAAGAATTTATACATCGGGCGTATGAGTAATATTTTTATTAAAAGGAAAACTTGAAAATAACTCGGAAATTTATATTCGCACAGGGTGTGTTCTTTACCAGCAAAAAAAAATTAAACAGTATAGTTACCCCTGTATTAATGGCTTGTTACCGCCATGTTACATGCATGGGCATATTGTAAGTAAGGCTTCAGTTGGCGATAGAAAAAGCAATTATTAAAGATTACGCGGATTTAAACAATAATTTGTGTTATTTCTGCACCGTTTAAAATATAAGTTTTCGTTTCTAAAATTTGACTTACAGCTAAAATGATTAAACTTGGTGTTAATTTCTCTTAGTGGGTGCGGATTGAAACCCACAAATATTTTTATTTTACAATAGACCATGTGTGACTAAAAAACTATAAATATACACAATTTTGAACCCTGGGGGACAACTAAGAAAACTTTTGCGAGGTGTTAGCGATTATTTCGATGTCGAATGCCTATTGCTCAACTAGAAAATTATGCGATATCGAACGAAGATAGTTCACTAATTAAATGCAGCCGCCGCAAATGAAGCTTGTTTTGTTTTAAATTTCGCAAGTAACTGAACGACAGAAGACTATAAAGACATGGCTTAAGCCATACCAATTAAACGATAAAGATAACTTTCTAGCATCTTCTGCATAAAATACTGCAGCGTAAGTAGAGCAAATGATAATAATTATTAGATTATGGATTGCTTCACTTAGTGCAAAGTAGGTGTCTCGTATCGTGTGCCCTCCTAGCCGAAGATGGCTAGATGGACCCAATGTATACTCCAAAAATGTTCAACAAGCATATTTTGACGGGTTTGCTTATCACTACATATAAAGTTCTATAAATTACCATAAATAGAGAGGCATACAGTCCAGTCACACATAACAGTGCAGATCAATATAGTTTTTAAAAAACATGCTTTTTAAAACAGTAAAGGGTCCGCCAAATAACTTGTTTTTGTTTTAAATGCTATTAACAAAACTACACAGCTTCGGCTGTGTGGCACTTAGCGCCATCTTGTTGAAACCAAATGTTGCCAATAATATGTATGTATGTTGCCGCATGGTAATGAGTGGCCGTTCAGTTTATGGTTAATAAAAAGGAAAGATAATAAGAAGAAAGAGGTAAACGATTATTTAATTTTGTCATAAACAAAATCCCTTTGTGGGTGATAACTTGTCACTGACAAGTATACAAGCAATTTTAAACAAACGCAACACAAAGAAAAAATATAATAGATGGTGGCGTGCTATCGACTACGATGCTGCCGGCATGTTTCTTTGCTCAACAGCTGCTCACCTTGTTTTCTTCAGTTGCTTTTAACGGAAAACAATCTGCTAAAATTCAAAATCTGATTGCTTAAAAAATTTATAAAAATTATGTTGTAAAGGGTCCGCCAAATAACTTTTTTTTTGTTTAAAGTGCTATAAACAAAACTACACAGCGAAATGAAGTGTGGCACGTAGCGCCGTCTTGTTGAAACCAAATGTTGCCAATGTCATCCCGATAACGTTCGCCATTGACTGTAACGGCCACTCCTGAAAAATGGGACAATTATACCTCTGGACCAAAATTTGCACCAAACAGTGACTCGTTTTGGGCGCGTTGACTTTTCAATGTTTGCGTGCGAGTTTTCTGTTCCCCAAAAGCGACAATATTGCTTGTTTACATACCCGCCAAGATCAAAATGAGCTTCATCTAAAAAGATGATTTTTTTGCAAAATCGGCATCTTCTGTAAGTCGATCGCAGGCCCACTTAGCGAAGCGTTGTTCAAGCGTATAAACAACTATATTCGTTCAGCGGAAGAATAAAACTAATTATCTGTCAAATCAAACATGAGCTAAGTGTTACCATTCACGAAATAAGCACTAGTTGAAAAAAACGTTAAATTTCGAACCCTTTATAAAACATTCTGGGGTGAAATTAAAAGGATTGATTTATTAAGATAAGTAATTAGTTTATTAGGATTTACATTACATTGATGTCGATAAATATTCATATTTCATGTTTTGTAAAGCACTGTGTGTTAATAGGTTAAATCCGCGAAATGTTAGAAATTTAGCACAATCCTTTTTGTGAAAGAGATGTGCATACAATTTTGATATCTTCAATATTTAACCTGAGAAGGAAGGATTTCGGTGGTTTTTTTTCGAATACTGTAACTTAAAGTAAACACAAAATACATACTGAAATCAAATATGAATAACATTTTTCAGACAATAAAACTGTTTATAAGATAATTACGCTGATCCTAAAATATATAGAAATCTTAAATTCTGTCCTAATACTTCTTACTGAAATTTACTTTCAATTGATCCGAACGCAAATTTGCAGGAATTTTAATAATTTTCCGCTCTAGCAATACACATTGGAGAATTTCAATTACACATTATATGTTATTACGTAATAAGATTTACATCGTTACCTAGCCATGTGGCCATAACACGAAGGTAGATCAAAACATTTTGGGTATTATGTAGCGTGCACCCACGCGCTAGAAAGTCGATGGATATCTCTATCAAACAGATAATTCCTAGTTGCTACATCGAGAGCGCGGGGTAGGGCCAGAACCATACTAACTCCTGGTGCAGAACACATGAGATAGCATGCTCACTGGATCCGAATCATTCACCATGTGCTCTTGGTATAATCCCGGCCCTTAATCATTTCAAGAGCGCCTGCGAAACCACAACCACCACGTTACTCCCCGAAGGGCCAACCTCAATAATCAGTCAGAGAAAAGCAAAAGCTGAACTCTGGGGCTTACTGATTCTCGTGGAAATAACGTGGAAGTTGCCCAGTTGGTTCCTGCTAAACTTTGGGGGACTGGACTCCTTTTTATCCCCAGATGACACATGTCTTAATGGTGAAATTCCGTTAATGCTCCCTGTAGGGAGTGGGGGGCCTTATATGCTATTGCACACCCCACATCTGCCATAAAAAAGGCTACACAACAAAAAAGTTTTGTACGTAATAAAGCAACTGGACCCTCAAATATTGAACGCGGACAGCACTTACGCGATTAGCGTAAACCAAGAGTAATTAAATACGATTAATAATTAAAATTAAATTTGTATTCATGTAAATAATTATGTAAATATGTATGTACAACTTTACAACTTATACCACCATGACAACTTCACCGAGAAGTTGCTGCTTGCTTTTTTAAAATTTTATTAATCGTTTACGACACAGCACGGTAGAAATGTCACCCGAATATAGGCAAGCTAGAAAAAGATATATTAAATTTATAATTAGCTTTGCCAGCTGCATTAAAAATTGGATTTCTAATATCTCTTGCAAATTGCAAATGTGGATATAAAACTGTTGCATTTGACAATTCCAATTTGAAATATTTGAAACCTCCGCTAAATATGTACTTTCATTGCGTTAGTTATTCCGAGCAATCTCACATTATATATTCACTTTGAAACAGTCAGCAAAATGTTTGCTTAAGATTCAGAAACTATGGACACTGGTCAAACATGGCGCAAGTAACACATAAAATAATGGTCGTACTTGTACCTCTGTACCCCAGTGTAAACAGCATCGTATGAGCTCAAGCAAATTAAAGTAAATTAAATAAACACATACAAGCACAGACACATATAAACATCAGACAAAAGAATTAAAAGCACACAGGGTCCTTAATGCGGTGGTGATCATTTAAAAAAAAAAAACTAAAACGAAATAGCAAATACAACAAATTGAATTAATAATATTTAAAGGACACGTACACACAGATAAAATTTACTTCTATAAAATGGTAAATTGTATCTGAAGACTTCTCACTAAAGCTTTTTCTGATCCTTTACTTCAACATATCAGCAGTCAGTTGCCAGTGGCATTGACAGTAGTGGTGTTTGATTGTACCCTATTCCTTTAATTCGTATATATATATATATATTTTTTGTCCTTAATTTTCTTCTGTACACATCATCTAGAGTAAATTATTCCCTCCTCTCATAAAAAGAAAAGCCAAAGAAGTGTTGGATGTCATTTTATTATTTTGTTTTTGTTTTAACGTTTTTTTTTTTTTTATTTTGATTGCTGTTGCTTGTTACGATAAAACTCTACTGTGGGAATAAAAACAGGATTCATATGTTTTGGTCATTTTATGTGCGGCAGTATTTTTGCTGGCATTAATATGATTACAAAAACAACTACAATAAAAGATATAAAATTATCATCATCAACATTATTATTATATGCCACAACTGTTACTGCACTATTATAGTGGTCGTCATGTAAAAATATAATTTACTTCGTTCTTGCGTTCATTTATTCTTTTCGTTCTCGCCGTTCTTATTCTTTACATTTAGTGTATTTAGTCATTTAAATTTAACTCCATATTTCTGCATCAATTTGGGTAATTGTGTGTTGTGTGTGCAACTATTGTCAACAATAAATAAAAGTTTTATTTAAACGAGAACTTCTAGGATGTATTTCAAAAATACCTATTACGCCCTATTCAACTACATGCACCCGTAAAAAAAGCTTAAATCTGACTATTCGTCATGGAACATGGAATTAATGAAACGCTTTATGTTACATCACAACGAAAGCAAATTATTACATTCGTTCAAGAACTAGCTGATGGGGCAATAATGGATAAAACAAAACAATTATTTTTTAAGTCACATTCTGTGATTTAAAAAAAATTTTATAGGTAAGTCGCTAAAATATCGCACTGGTTCCTTTAAACAGAGTCAACACAAAATTAACAACTTTTCAGTAGAGGTAAAAAATATGTTTTAAAGTTATTTTTATATCAAGAAGTAAAAAGTTGATGTAGTGAGTTGATTCCCTCAAGAAACCAATGCGATATAAAGAGAGCCAAAAAGGGTTTAAAAATTAATTAATTACTCCATTTCTAGACAAATTAATTAAAAACATAATGATAAGACATACGTAGTGGTATATTTGGAATTTGTAAATTGTAACTACATATTTTAAAATTTTTGCAACTTGAACGTTTGTTTTTAAAAACATTTTCTTTTTTATTTTGAATTTGTTTGACCAGCATTTATTTATTTATTTGCTTTCCCAAAAAAAAATTTATGCATTTAATTTCCTGTTCCTAAAGAACAACAAAATTTTAAATTTTTATATAAGGACCTTTTATATAATTATTATATAAAAATCTAATGATATTAAACATGAGATTTCTGTTGCCCTGAAACTGATATATATTTTATATATTTAATTAAATTATTTATTGAAAAGTCTGTAATAAGCAATGAGTCTGTCTTGCAATCACAATTGATGCAATAAAGTACTTTGTCGTCTTTGTCACAAGGTACTAAAATATTGAAGCGATTCCCTTTAAATTCAATTAAATAACCGAATACGAACTTAAAAAATTTGAGTAGCATCACAACCGTTCGGAAACCTACCAAAATAGCTTTGTGCACTTTTTTGCAATGAATGAAAATTATAAACAAAGTAGAAATGAAAATTCAAACTCGGGCACGAATGAATTCGTTTGCAGTTTCGATCACTTATTCTTAAATATGCTTAAACTAATATAATCTGCAGTGAGATTTTTAGGGATATAATAAACTTGTTTCTGTGAATTTTTATACAAAAAGCTTTAAATTGGGAGATTATTTATACTCAAAAAACCAAGAAACTCTTCTTTTGTTTATTTTACCCAGGCCAACTCAAGCACAACTGTCATATACTGTACTTTGTTCTCTAAGGTATAATTTAGACACTTACGATCAGCTGATTCATATTCCAACTAACTCATTCACAACTAACTTATTTTTACTAAAGTCTCTGCTGAGTTTGAAAGTAAAATTTATAGTCTATAATAGTTATATTTATTTTACACAAAACTTCGTTACGACTTGAACGCATGATACTTTTCTGTTACCCAACGCAGTCGCCACGACAGCTCAAGAATTTTTAGCTGGGAGGAAGCTTCACGGCTATAGAATAATAATAATGCGATTAAGATAATGATTTTAATGCTAAAGACAGCACTCGCCATAGCCAAAGAGTATGAAAAAAAGCACTGGGTTAATACAAGGAGCAAGAAGTTGATGTGGCTATACCTTAACCTTTTTTCAATTGACTGCGATTGAATCTTTTTACAACAATTTAAAGTGAAAACCCGAATATGAAATACAAAACAGAAGAACTTAATTTTCCCTATGACATTAAGCGTTTTCATGTTTCACCCAAATTATACCCTCGCGAAACAAAAAACACATACAAATATTTAGTGCTGTGCATGCTATTTAATAGACCCAGCTGTACGCTCCATTTAAGTGGCGGGATAATTAGAACAATTAATTGTTGATTTTTACACTGGGATTATTTTTGCATTTCACCAATTTTTGGATATTTCTTCTGTTTTACTTTTAACGCAATTTTTAAAAACGATTTATATTTAACTTTTCTAGGTTTTTATTAAGAATTATTTATTGAAGAAAGCTTCCAAAATTTCTGCTTCACCACAGCTCATATTCCGTAGACTGCCAACGTAGAATGTGTTGTATAATGCTTCTTACAATAAATTTTTTTCCACAGCCATTATAACTGTTGAAGAACAAAACAGGGTATTAAATTAAAAACAGACCTCTTATTTTTTAAGGCGCGTGGAGACATTATTTGTAGGGTTTTGCAAAAACATCAGGGATAGACAGACAGACTAGTTTTTACGTCTATTAATAAAAAAAAAATACTAACGTCTTATCATACTCTAATTTTAAAATCACAAAGACTTTTAACATAAAAACGTTAGAATTATATAAGACCAAGTCTACCGTGGTGGATTTTAATTTGCAATTACAAAATTTTGAAGTAGTTGCGGAAACAAACTTAACAGCATATTCAATATAAATATGAATTATAGAATATTATACAAGAAGTTTATAAAGAAAACAAACAAACAAACAAACAAACAAACCGTAAACATTATTGTTGTGACCAAACCAAAGATAATTCACTGCGACATTTGCATATAATATATTCGAAAACATTTTAGCATTAGTTTTCTTTTATTGGCAGATAGGCTTCTGTTGCTCTTTTAAATAATTGCTGTAAGAATAACAGCTTTAGAAAAATGCAGTAAAGTTGAAAATAGTTTCTTTTAAAAAGAAAATTTTAAACATTCATGTTGTATTTGCCTGGAAATGGTGTCACATTATGTGTTTGCTTTTTCATCGATAATGTTGATAAAGCGAATAAATGAAGCGCAGGCTGAGTAACCTAAAAAAAATCAAAGAAAAATATTATTTTTGTTTGTTTTTTTATTGGCAGAGCCAAAGCGAGATGTCGAGGTATGCAATAATATCTCTCGACTAAAATGAACAAAAATATCATGGGCGTACATCGACACTGAGCTGTTCAATTTGATATAAGAAGGATGTGGGAATAGAAATGCAATGAATAAAGAAAATATTTCTCAAACAAAAACTTTAATTGTTGCTATTGTAAATTATTCCATATGGAAGTTAAAACATGTTTCTTCCTAGTTTTAGCTCTGTTTAATTTTCAATGACTGCCTGGTACGCCTCAAAACATAAGCTCATACAATACAAAAATCACACTTTTATGGCAGCACCCTTTAATTGTTAAATTGAAAGACATGAAGATATACATCAAAATTACGTTTTGTAAAATTTACCTTTTAAATTTCAATTTTATATTTGTTTCTGTCGCTATTATAATACACGATAATACACATTGTGTTAATTACGGTTCAGAATACCCATCATTTTCATTTTCTAGGCTTGAAGTTATGACGGATATAATAACACAAAATTTGCTTAAACTTTTTCAGGATGCTGCTGGTAGAAGTCCAAAAGATAAGGCCATAAACATTTATTAAAATAAATCTCTATAGCAACACCCATAATTTCAAATACTTGAATATTATATAATTTCTTATTTCATTATTGTCTTTCGTAATAAGGATCCATGGGCAGATACTTTATAAAAATTCGAACTGCCAGCCAGTTATATTATAAAAGTTACGTAAAATTAAATTTGTTATATATGGACACCTTTCAGTTTTTAACTTTATTAATTTTTTTACATGGGAAGCAGCACTCTGTTAACATAACCTTTGCAATACAAAACAAATTAACATGATCGATCAACAAATACTCTTTGAAGACGGTTGATGAAAAAAATTCCATTTAATATGTATGAAATGTGCGCCAAAAACTAACAAGATGCATCTAATGAAGTTAAAATATTAATTTTTTTTTCGGAAAATGCAAACCGCTGTATAACTTGTTACAACCAAAATTATGATTCGAAAGTAAATGTGTTCGTGATAAGATTTACATCTGCACCTGGCCGTAGGCCTAGTCTTTTCTAGTTTCAATTTTAGCGGTTCCAAAGCAGGGTTGCAAACCATTACTCCTTGCTGAAGAGCTGGAGACTATCAAACTCCTGTCCAGAGCACACGACTTGCATGCTCACTGAATCCTGATCATTCACCAGTTAGTGTGATTAAAGGCGAGATGATCCAGGCCACTACAAATCAGCTTATGCTGGGGCCGCAAAACCACAACCACCACGATGCAGCACAGGTCTAGATAGTCAAGTATTCTATAAAGACCGATTAATGCGCTCCCGGGGGGGAGTAAAAATGAACAAGTGCAATGCCATAGCTTCACCAATTCTCAAGCTCGTAGCCACTATTTAGGTTACACAATGCAATGGAAAAGTTCTACAAACTCAGCAAAATACAAAAAATATTGCCAAAAACTCGAATTTGCATTTGCAATGTATGTGTACATTGTATTTTTTTATTCCTTCCTGCTTTGAGAACTTCAATATACGAATTCAGAGCTAAAGAGACGTTTTGGGGGCCGCGAGCCATGAAAGATTATACTTAAATGCGATTTTGAGTGGACAGCCAACATGGTAAAAGTTAAATCATCACTAGAATTTATTCAAAGCATTCCACTATCACATAATCGGCTAAGTTTAGTGACTCCAAACCCCCATATATTTTTGGCCGAAATATATAGAAAATAAGAATATCAGAACACGTAGAGCTGTTCCATTTGACTATTATAAAAAATTTAAATTAGCTGCCAATTAAATAACACCAACCCAACAACAAACTAAATATAATAAAAATTTATTTTGTATATAACTCATGAGAAGAGAGTGACAATCACATTGAACTCCTCAACTTAAAAACAGCCTAAGAGTGAAGAAAGATCACGACCACCCAACTATCAGATTATAATGACCAGTCTTGCGCCAGCCTCCCTGACGGACTTAGAAATTAGAGATAGGCCAATCTATTTGAAAAAAGTTTTTACTCCAAATATATAGCGGAGGAACCACCAGTCAATATTGGTGCAGCGATGTTGATCCCTGTGTAACATTGAAATTTCGTAGCATTGAAATAGCAATAATTAGGTTTAAGATGTGAATACTAATTTTCAACTCAATTATGTTTGAAAATTAAACGAATCTATATATTGGTAACAGTATTCTACAGGTTAAACTACATTACAGGATAAACAATGTTGTTACTGGTAATAATCATCACTATTTCCATTCTGATCTGCAAATACATCAAAGATGTAACTCATTATGTTGTGTAAATTGTTAGCTAGTGCAACTTTTCTTTTATATTGTTAGGAATTCTTTATATCAATATCTATTTTGCAACAAAGATTGACCACTACTACCACTGTACGACATCCTTATATGTGATATATGAGTAACTTGTACCTGAAAATATTTTTATTTGCATGCAGAAGACGCAAAAGCAGTTTCTTCTTATTTATTTTTATTTCTCCAAACGTGGCTAAGCTCTTGTGTACACACAAGAAATTTTGAAAAATAAATAAAAGTAAAAAAAATGAACCCAATAAGATTTTTTTTGCTTTTTGCTGTAACGAGATGTGGCTGCACCTTCAAACCAAAAAAAAAATAAAGAAAAAGTTTTGATTCTATACAAAAAAAAAATAAACAAAAAACAAAATGATGAGTCTTTCTAAGACTTAATGCAAGCAAAAATACAATAAGTAAAAAAATTCTGTCAGAATTAAATAATGAAATCATGACCACACGATTTTTTTCTAAATTTTATTTGTTAAATTCATTTAATTTTTTTTATTATTGTTTATGTTGTTGTTTGTATCACATTCAAAAGGTACTTCCTTAAGGTATTCAGGGTCTTAGGTTTGCTGGTTTCTATTCTTTTGATATTTTAGGGGTACAATAGAAATTTACACACCCCTTTCTTCTTGTGCCGTTACTGTAGTCACCGCGATTGCTCCTCTTTTGTCCACAACAATTTATAATAAGAAATGCAAACTTTAGAAACAAAATAAAAAAATCAGTAGCTGCTGCAGCATCGTTATCAGGAGGCTGGCAGTAATGGGTGTTGGTAGTGTAGTGTTGCCTTAATATTTTCCTTTATATTTTGGTATTTTATTGCTGGTGGGAAAATATTATCTAAATTGTTGTCGATCGAAGCCAGCCATGCCAAAGTAGCTCATCTTCCTTTTGAAAAACTATTTTTTGTTGTTGCTGCGTTCGTATGATTTTTTTTTCATCATCATTTTAACAAAGAAATCTTTTAAAAACTTTTGTCATATTGTGGAATGTTTTGTCGTCACTTTTTTGTTGAAAAACCTCTCTCAGAAGAAACAAATATCTTTAATGTCCATAAATTAACAACGCAAAAAATTGTAAAAGAAAAAATTGCATAAAGAAAAAACTTTTATGAACAATAAAGAAATTGGATGAAGGTGTTAAAATATAAAAGATTCTTCTTTTCATTTTTCTTTTAATGTCATACTAGCACATTTATTCAAATAATATTCTTCCCGATTCTGTAAGAATGACAAAAAAAACTATAAAATCAAATATTTTATCTCGTTTTAGTTGTTGTTAATTTTAATTTATCCTTTGAGTAGGAAAAACGTAAATGTTGTTGTATTTAATTTAAAAGCTTTTTAAAATAACGGCTGCTTATATAAGAAGAAGAACGAAGTTGTCTTCTCGTTTTGTCTTTCTTATCGCTTATTTTTGAATGTAAATGAATTTAATGATATGAAAATTTTTAATTAAATTAGTCTTGTTATATTTACGATAAAAAAAAATATGAAGCAAACTACATACTTGAAAAAGATACACTTTATATATATATATTTTAATGAAGCAGCTTTCGTGTGTCTGTGTGTGTCATAAAAAAAATACACAGAATTAAAAATAATTCAATTTTTAAAACGATACTAATAATTTTGCGTCAAAAATACATTTAAAAAATAATTTAAAAAATTTAAAGATTCGTTAGCTACTGACTGTAGGGTGAAATATGCGGGAATAATTTTTATGACTAGTCCTACACTAATTTGATAACTGAAACAATTAAGATATTAATGTTACAGAAAATAAAAAATTATTGCTATCGATAAATTTTTAATATCGGTAAATATTTCATAGAAATTTATAGCTATTGATAAATTTTTTATGGAAATTCGCTGCCGTCGATAAGTTTTTATAGAAATGTATTGCTGTCGGTAAATGTTTTATAGAAAATTATTACGATCGATAAATTTTTTATAGAAATTTATTGTTATCGATAAATTTTTTATAGAAATTTATTGTTATCGATAAATTTTTTATTGAAATTTACTGCAATTGATAAGTTTGTATAGAAATTAATTGCTATCGATAAATTTTTTATAGCTATATTAGAAAAATATTGCTATCGATAAAATTTCAATATAAAATTATTATTATTGATAAAACTTCTATAGCAATAAATTTTTCATGAAAATGTATAAATTTTTTTTGATTCTTTTAGAGAACGTCATTTTTATTAATAGATTTCCTAAGCAAAATTATCATCGATTTATAAGTATATCCTATTTGGATATTTTATTTGATCTATTATTTCGAATTATGTGTGGCCACTATTTACAGTTTTATTTTCAATATTCCGTTATTATTTAACTAAAAAATTAAATAAAATATTTTAACGTTTTATGTTTTATTACTAGAATAATTAATTAAACATTTTACTGTTAATTTGTTTTCTAATATTTCCATTCAAAAGAAAATCAATACCGTTGCTATTGCAGAGAAAACTTCTTCTTTCGTGAAACTAACCGTTTCTATACAGGTTTTTACATCAGATAGATTTAAACCAACAAACAAAACCACCGGCAAACAAGAAAAATATAATGCATAAATAAACAGATTGAAAAAATATATTAAATACGCAGAAAAGTGAAAAAATAATATAAAAATGCAGCAGCAGAAAAAACGTATGTTAAGAACTTTGATACCCTGCAGTGTGTATTATTTACGAAATAATAAATACACAACATACACTTTTACACTCAACTGTATTTATATTGCTTTTGATTTGTGTGTATAAATTGGGCAAAAGCAAACACTATAAAACAAGTAAATAAAACCAACATATGTTGTTGCCTCAAAGCTTTTTTTTTTATATAAAGGAGCAGTCGGCTCAGCAAATATGGAAACAAACCAATAATTTCAAGCAAAGCATGTTAATGCCCATCAACTTTACAACAAAAGTAAAATGATGAAAAAACAAAAAAAAAAGATAAAACAAACATTAAAAAAGCGAAACTGAATTACATGATGCATCTTGAGTTTATGTAATCCAAGCAACTGCCATACGATATGTAAGCACTAAACAGCCAAAAGTAAAAAAGACACTTACACAAAGACACTTTCTGTTGGAGAAACATCAGTTTGTGTATAGGACCAAAAGAAAAATTTGTTTTTTCCACTGATTTGTGTTACTAACGATGGACGACGACAAACACCACACTACTGAACTACTAAACTTATGCAACACACATCTTTTCACACCACTTAACAGATCTTTAAAAAGCGAATATCTTTGAACATTAAAAAAAAACAAATTCTAGAGCATAAATCGTAGTGCAACTTATAGCTTTATGTCATTGCATTGTGCAAACTAGGTGAAACCTAATATGCTTCGATAAAACTTCGAATTGTGACAGAAATATTTTTTGTTTGCCATTATCATATGGCCATTAAGGCCATTCAATGGCACACTTTTTGAACATTATCAGCCATCAAGATGTCGAATATTGCTGGTTTATCATCATAAAAAACCTACTGGACTCTAAGAAAATAATCGAGCGGTATCCATGGTAACCACTACTCTTTAGATTCAATGACATCCATATTTCAAACAAAAAATTAAGTTTATTGAGAGCGCATATTACTTGTATGTTAGGTTTTAATAATAGATGAATAGGAATGAAATTAGCTCATGGCTAAATATTTATGTTAAATATTGTTTGTTGGGGTGACCAAATGAAAGGTGGGGATATTAAATGAAATAAATTTTTATCCGCATCAATGTCAGTCATAAGCGAAAAATTATTGATCGGAATACAGCAGTATATGGTCTTGATCGCCCGTAACGCGAGCTATATTTTTGAGGAAATGAGGTCCAATAAACCGCACCAAACGATATATTTTATGGATGTAAATTGTGTCTGCAATTTTGTTAACCATTTTATTTATTTTTTACAATAATTTAGTAACGTTATTCAAGCTTCAACCTATTCACGATGATTTTCCAGATTATGCTTACTACAAATGCCTATCGTATCGTAGGCTCAATCGGGATTAAAAAAACAGAAACACCGTTAAGAAAGTTTTGCAATTTAATATATTGATCTATTATTTCGAACGACACTTTGAATAAATGTTATTTGTTCGTCTTCGTGGAACTTTCAGGCGTAGAAAATTAAAAAAAAAATGGTAAACATTCACAACATAGTCATATTCAGTATTTATTTGGTTAATTTATGTTTAGGGTCCAATTTCCAATATCAATACTTTCATTTAAGGTTGAAAAGCTGAGGAGAGTAATTGAGCTATTTTAACCGATTTTCCCAAAATTTGGCAAGTATATTGTAATGCTAAAACCGCAGAATCACAGCAAATTAATCGGTAGGCGTTTATTTTAAAATTTAAGGTTGATAATAATATAATATCCGAAACGAAACGAACTCTAGAAAATACACGTATTTAAGTGAGTCGCAAAAACATGAATAAACTACTTAAAATTTCTGTCTTGTTGATGTTTAAAAATCATACGAATACTAATAAAAAATATAGTAAAAAAAATATATGAAACGTGAAGAGCCCACCACAAACTGCACATCACAGTTATACCCGCACCCATGTATGTTTCACTCTTCTTTTTATTTAACAATTTTCCAATGCACATCGTCATCATTATCATCAACATAATCACCATCATCATTCACATTGTCGTCGTCGTCATCAAGCTTTACTAAACTCTAAAAAAATAAAAGACAGCATATACATAAAAAAACTTGTCCCGTCAACGACCGACATGCAAGTAAAAAATTTTAAAAGTCCTTGAAATGGAGTAAATGCAGCGTGACGCATTTTTTTTTCAAAGTGCATTTTTTTAACTTGAAGAACCAGAATATCTTGTAAAATTTATACCAGAGACCAGTTTTATGTAATTTTTTCCTTCTTCATGTCTGTTTCTATTATACACACAAAAGAAACATGAGAAAATAGACAAGACTCGATCGAGAAGTTGGTTAATAGTGTCTCTTTTAAGTATCTGGCTTAGCAACAAGATGGAAACAACACATATTAACGTGTAGAGCCAGTAGCTATATAAAGGAGTCTAGTCTACAATGCAGAAATGTTTATTGCATATTGAAAAGATATTTGAAAGTTCTCCATCTATTTGTATGAAAAAAAAAAAACAAACTATTAATAAATTAAATGAATGCCAAACTGTACCTGATGCATTGAAATACAGCAAAACTAAACTAATGACTTTTTGTTAGTACAAGTATTGTCGAACTTTGGCTTCTAAAGCTGTCTACTAATAATTAATATTGTCGTGTTGTTGCAATACGATGTAATTGGGTTTTTGCTTTAAGTTTAGAAAGAAAATAATAAATTTTTTTAAGTGTAAAACCTTTCAACAGCAAATAATTAAACTAATACGAAACAATGTATACTGGACAACAAGCAAAAATAAAGTAAATTAATTAAAATATGAAATCGCAAAGTAACCTGACACTACTAAAACAACTCTTTTACACGGAGGTGATATAACAACACTTTACGTACAAAAATTGCAACCTTTTTTAAATGGTGCTTCGCAGTTATACCTCTATTATGAACATGTGTAATATCTTTCTACATGGATGTTAGAACTGCTCTCTGTTGCAACTAAATTTTATTTGACAGATAAGATATATAAGCAGAAAAGTCAACACAACACACAGCTTAGTAAATGTGGTCTCTCAAATACGACATCAAGCCAGATTCGGTCAGAAACTTTTCCAAACTCTAAACTTGCTGACAAAAGCAAGTAAAATCCCAGACGGGCTATAAATATAATTTATTAATTTCGCAAGTTTCTGAAGCAATGAAGATTTCAACGTAAAAATATACTTATATAACATGCCACTGCGCAGAAAATTATATCCTTCTATTTGACTAAATAATCACATAAATACCCAACTGTCCCCAGTATACATCCTGTGTAAAGCAAAAAAAAAAGCTGTAAACCTGTGCTTTGTGTATATTCAAAGCTAATTGCACAGCATCCAAGTCCAATCGTTGCTCTCCAGTTGCAAACGGATACTTTTAACTAAGGAGTGTTGTGCATTTTGAGATCGAAAATCACAGTTAAATTTTAAATGAAAAAAACTTTTTGCCTGCCTTGTACTTGCTGGAGTGCGGTTTATAGGATATACAAATAACCAAATTAAAAGAAACTTCTAGGGAATATCAAGCTGTGCAAATTCCACCTGAAGTTCTAAACTTGTACAATTAATATTTCTTATATATATCTGATATAAGATATGGATAATCTGTTAATACATTCTAAAGCCAGAACTCTGATACGTAGAGGAACATGACTGACGTACTCAAACTCTGCCAATGTTAATAAATTATTGAAACACACCATCCGTAACAACTGCATATTGAAATATCATTTAATCTGGTATGTGTTTCACTTTATCGTTATATCCTTACTTTGTGGTCCACTGCCAGAACCAGGTTAACACTATACATTAAAGCGAAAGTTGGTTTTTAAACCTGATTACCTCATCTGTAGATAGGTAGAGATGTTGGAAACTGGAAAAGTTGGAAGATGAAACCCACCGAGCCTAAACAAATCCTAATGATTTTGTTACTCAGAATAAACAAATGATCCAAATCAAACAAGAAAAGAAAAAAAACCAAATAGAATTTTGACTGAATGGATATAATGTTTATTTAAATGTTTTCTGGATAAAAGCATGTCTTACCAGTACGAAAGATGAATTCACAAGGCCTCTTTCATATCTAAAAAAGCGAAAACACGTATCTGCTCATCTGTCATCTATTTGACAGTTTCGTTAAGTCATATATTTGTTGACAGAGATGTATGTAGTTCGATGTTCGAAAATAATAAACGATTACGGGGTGACTATTAATGCAATTCCATTAGGGGAATTCAGCATTAACAAAACCGAACAGGTAGTATGTTGTTTGTAGAGTTTAAAGTTTCAAATCGAATACAGATCGGGCTACCGTTTCTCAACAAACCTAATTTCCTAGTTCTGGCACAAAAAGCAATACAAAAGCAGCGAAATGGATAAAATTGTTTGTTCAAATGGCAGAAGAACAAGAATTGAAAGTGGCGTCTTCCGTTCTCAATGAGATCGAAACAATTATGAAAAAAATCTATGGGGAAAAGATTTTACCATTTTCTCGGTTAATTATTTGCTGTAAATAATTTCTCTGATTTTTTGGTGCTTCATCAATACATCAATCGTAATGAATCGGCAATGAAATGACGTACGGTTGTTCACCAATTTTGTCGAATAAATGTTTAAATTACAAGGTTTTTAAAAATTTTTTTAAATAAATTTTTAGGAAGTTAGTTTTACCAAAGAATTGAGTACGTTTTTCGGTATTAAAAATTAGCCGTAAGTAACAACATATTTTGTTGTCCCTCTTTCAGCAAACCTTACAAACTTTTTTTAAGCTTTAAAAACAGGTTAATATGCTGCACCCTAACTAAGGATTGATATTTCCGTCAGAAATGTAATGTTTTAGTGATAAAAGTTTTATTTAGGTAGAGAACAAGTTAGGAAAACAAGTTGGATTTCTACCAAAGAACAGCTTTAACATTGATTTCAATCCAATATTTAAATACTTTTAACTCAACTAAAAATATTGCTATACTTAACAACAGCAGCAGTACAAGAAATTTAAAAGTAGGCCAAGTTAAAATTGATTAAATATTGTTTTGTGGCAGCAGCAAAATGTTTTAATGAAACTAAAGGTATGTGTGTAAATGTTACTAAAAGCAAAGAATCAAAAGCACAAAACGCAACCGAAAACAAAATGATTAACAAAAAGTTGGTAATAAATTTTGTAAACTCTCTTCTTTTCAATATTATGAAGGAAAACATATTTATTTAAAACGCGGCTGCATACAATTTATGAACAGATACAACTACTTTAGATGAACTTCTCTTTACTTGCTCATGGACCAACGTTGAAAGTAAAAAAAGGTACACCATTCGGTTACGGTATAAAATAGTACACGGGCAACAAAAGAAAATAGGAAATGATTACTTTGTGTTTTTTAGTTTTAAAGCACCTCTGCGCCATTAAGAAATTGAAAATGCTTAAAGTCGTATATTAAGCCAATGATGTAGTATTTGCTACCACTTTGATTACAAAATTTGTGTGCTTCTGTGCCTCCCGATATCTAGAAGCATCCAAAGGTTTTATATGAGAAAGCGATCAGGACATTGATACAGCCCCTGCTGTATCAGCAACCTGCTTAAGACATTTTAGCACGCTCAATCGTGAGGAGAATAAAAGTATATAACAAACGTATCCAGTAAACAAGTGACAACAAGGAGTGCTCAATAAGATACTGAACAGCGCTTTTAAATATTGCAAGTAAAATGCTTATTTACATACTTTATTGTATCTAGAAGTCAAATAAATAAAATTTGGTATTTTTTAGAACAGCACACGACTATTAACTAGGCCAATGATAAAATATACTGGAAATAAATTTGCATCGTAGGGTGTAAAGTAGTAGACGCGCTATAGTTTTCTATAAACTACTATTTGGGAATTTTTACAATATAAACTCCCGCGATTATATTTAAGATGATCTGTGCTTTAGAAACTTTTCCGAGAAATTTCATTTACAAGACTTCACTGTAGTGGCATGTAGAATTTAAAATATTTGGATTCGGAAATTCCCAAATCGTGCACATCATAAAACTTATACTTTCCTCTTTAGATGTTTGTCCATAAAATACCTATTTAGCCACAATGGCTTGAAATACATTACACACTGGTTTCCGTTTTTGGATCCAAGTTTTGGGATTTGGCTCACATCGAAACTTCTTTAAAATATCGAATGATGGCCTTTTAGACACACTGAATACTGAAATTCAGCTTTTTAATTCAAGAACACATTTTAACTTTGCTATCAAGTAAAGTATCCATTAGGTATTGTCTTAGAGCTTCTCAATTCATTTTTTTCTTTTTTTTAATATTATATCTTAGGTTTTTACTATCTTTTTCCTATTAAATAGATTAACTTAATAAGTTTTTAATAACAATGAAAATGTGATAATTTGCTGAAATATCTTAATGATAGAAACTCAAAAACTGTAAATATTGTTGAAGATAATGTACCTATGATAGTTAATAAATAAATAAATAAAAAAAAAATTTTAACTTAGAAACTGCAGAAATCTGAAAATTTTGAAAAAACTGAAATAGGGCCTGGAAAACTTTCCCATTAAGAAAAAAAGCCCTTAGGAATGTTCGAGAAGCAATACTTTGGGGCCTTTCGCCAGTGGCAACACTGAAAGGGTATTTATGCTCAAAATGGGGATTAAAGTAAAACAAAATCTGGGAACTCTGTTGGTCGCTCCTGAAAGGTGTATAAAGCTTAAGTTGTCTTCTGCTTAAAGCATGTCAAATTACGTTTTTACCCCGCTAAATAAAAATGAAACTGAACATTAAAGATAAGCTTTTTCGCATATTGCCGCATACAGCTGGACTTGTAGCAATTTTATACCTGTTTTCCAGCTAGATGTCATGCCATTATATTTAAACAAAAAATATACAAATAAAAGAAAAAATATTTTAATAGAAGTATATTCTATAATATTTAAATGTGCCTTGCAGCATTATTCACTCCTTCTTGCAACTATTCTTTGTTGTTCTTCTTCACCTCTAGTCTTAAATTTTTTTAATGCTTTTCGTGCTTTGGAAGTTAGCTAGCAATTAACCTAAATGTTTAATATACAAATGTACGAATGAACATGGAAGACGGTTAGTTACATATCTGTAAACATATTTTCACATTCGTCTTCTATCCTGTATTCAGTTTTTTTTTTGCACAATTTCAAAGTTATTATTTTATAAATTTCTAAACGCGACAAAAAATTTTCTTTTAGTAGAGCATTGCCTCAATGCAACATAAGTGCAGCGCTAGCATTTTTCTATATAAAATAAACATATCCGTCAATTGCAGCTTAGTTTTTTCCTCAAGCAGAATATATAACGTTCTTTATCATTACAGTTGTCGTTGCTATCGTGCTATCGTTGCTGTCGTTATTGTTGTTGTTGCTGTTTATGTTGCTTCAACATAGTTGCAATATTTGGTTAAAAATTAACTCATGCAGGCTCAATTAAAACTAATTGCTGCACTTGTTTTACATCACACATTTTACTCAACAGGAGTGGGAGAGTGTGTCTGATTGTTCACAAGCATGTGTTTAAATAAATAATCTAAAGTGCATCTCTTAGAAATAAATGAAAAAAAATGTACTATCAATTCTTCCTTGCTACGGTGGCCTGATACATTTATGTTGAAAAATTGAAAGGAATCATACCCACCAAGGGAGACGTTCACGTTAAATTTAGTTCAACGATTCTTTTTATTTACTTCAAAAATAATTTGAAATGAAATCAACATTAATTAAAATGTATCGTTTTGATTTTACAATAATATTTTAGACTCGTTTAACACTATAATATTGAGTACTAAAATTTGTGATAACTTTTTCTAAACATTTTTCATTTTGTCAGGGTTGTTATTTTCATTTTTAATTTTGATTTTACTTGAATGTGAATGAAAGTGTAGAAATAAAATATGTTACGTAAGGTTTTTTTGCGATCACTACAATTTCAATTTTATTTCTTACTTATTAATCTTTAATTTTATTGACTACAAGACTTTTCATACGTAGAATAAATTTTCGTTTTCAAGAAAAATAAATTATTTTTTGTTCTATTATTTCTTAAAAATGGATTTTTTATTTAAAATTAAAAAAAAATGCCATTATAAAATTTCTTGATCAGCACATATATTAAGCTTTATTAGAAATTGTCCAAGAAAACCCGATGTAAAATGCAGTTCAATCAAAAAGATCTGGAAGTAATTTGTAAGCTTTTATAAGGCGTCGATTCCAATTTCATTTCGTTTAAGTTTGGTCGAACGTTTTATTTGTTGTTTCAATGGGTGACACAACTAACATTACTTTCGACTGTTTTGTTGATTTCCAGCAAATGTAGTAGCCAGATCGAGAAATGAAATTTAAATAAAAATAAAATTAAATTCATTTATACATCCAGAATGCTTCCTGTATTACAAAATAATTTTGGAAACACTGATGACCTTCTCGAATAGCAATACAAGGAGCATAAGAATATCCCATAATGAACAGCTTGCACACCCTTGCCCCACAGGAAGTAATGTGACGCATATTCTTCGATATGAATTATTCCCGACTGTCACGTATAAATAAAATTTTTAAATTGAAATTGGCACACTACATAGAATACACAAGTTTATATTTCAAGTCTGACGCTGCAAATTCTAGGACCTCTGTCCAGAATTTTTTTTCATTCATTTAGCTTTTCAAAAACTGCAACACAACTGAGTATTTTCAACTACACTGCACTATTTAACAGCACAAATATCAAAATGGATTTGGCTACTTTACTATGTAAGTACATAGCACAAACACCGCTTTGGCTACTTTACTACCTAAGTAGCACAAACACCGTCATACATTACACAAGCTTGAGCACTGAACATGTTAGTTTAGGCGTTAAAAATAAATACCGAAGTGTATTTAGAATAAATAAAACAATATTTTATAAACGCTTTTCCATAGTAGCAAAGGTAACAGCGAAATTTATCTCGAGTTTTTTTTTTGTGAAGTAGTAGTTAATAATAGATTATTGGCATCATTTCATTGGCCTTTTACGTACGCATTTATGTTTTTGTTTATTAATTCCGTTGACTTTCTGAATAAGAAAGTTTAAAAAATATTTATGCCGAAATAGCTGTTATGAACGTTACAAAAAATAATAATCACATCCATATATATCAATTTTGGCCAGTTTTGCGTAGTGGCCCAAAAAGTCGAACTTTAGAAAAGGAAAATGGCTGAAATAGGTTATAAAAATGGCTGTAATTAGGATATAAAAAGTTACTAGGTTTATCATAAAATATTAAATTCGTCTATTAAATAAGTGCTGCTGTTTGATGGGATCATAAGAATGTTCAGTAAAGCTAAGTGAAGTTTATCATTGTCCCAGTGTATAACTGTTTCTTTACAAATAGTTACCGCAATTTGAAAGCAAATAGTATAATCTGCTATTGGCGTTGTTGGTGACTGCGAAAATGTACAGATTAATCTTAATAAACTGTCTGACTGGCGTTTTGAAAAAGGCATACTTATTAATATTTCTAAATGTTGTGTTGTCACGTATGCTAATGTTACGAGTCCAATTAATTTTAATTATACTCTTGGTTGCTTCCTGCTTAAACGTGTAGTTGAACTTAAGGACTTAGGCGTAATTTTTGAAACTAAATTAGCGTTCTCTAATCATATTGTTACGAATGTGTCTTGCTTAAGTTTTAAAATTAAATAATTAAGCAATAACGCAAACTACTGGTTACAAACTGCGTAGAAGCTTATACACACACAACTACAATTTGATATGCTGTTTACTAACTGCCTGGCATACAAGAAAACAAAAATACATGTATGCTGTTTACCATCTAAACGCGCAAGACAAAAACTAATTTTACCACAACAAACACACATGTTGTTTACCATCTGCGTAGTTTTCTAAGAAACAACAACAAATATTTTGAAATGAATCCCAAGCAGAAATCTTATCAGCATAAAAACAACTATACACACAGACATACCGGCGCCTATACAACGAATAAACAACCTACAACAAAATGCGATACAAAGGGAGTTGAAGATTCTTAAATCTTCTAGACTTTAAATGGGCAAATATAAATAGTCAGTCAGTGTAAAATTAAACCTCATCAAGTAAAGACGTGCATTTTAAGTAAATTGGTCTGAAGTGTCAACTTTGTGTGGTTAAAGTAAATAAACTTGTTAATAATTTAAAACTCTAAAAACTGGTGCAATTTATTTTGCAATGAAGAACTCACAACAAAACGTTTATAAAAGGTATAAACGTAACAATATCGATTATGTTATTTCTAGAGCTTATACTAAAGCTTGGTTTCATTAGACGAAATTCTAGGGATTTTAGATATGCATTCACCCTCAAGTCTTTATACATTTCCTTGGTCCGAAGTATCTTGGAATATTGTTCAGAAGATATTTACTAAGACTACTTTAAAATTGATTTGGCCACATGAGCTAACTTCTTATGATGTTAAAAGGAAAATGTTAGGCTTGCAGTCCTTAGAGAATCGTAGATCTTGCTCTTCATTATTATTTGTCTATAATCTACTATCTGACAATATTGATAGCCCGAAAATTAAAAATTATTTTACGTTGTATAGTCCTCCTAGAAACAATCGCATGTTTGAAGCATGTCTTTTCAGAACGAGTTATGCAATTATTGAGCCGATTGCAAGATGCCTACATTTATGTAATGGTTTTAATCCACACTTAAATTTTAATGTCATTTATAGTATGCTCCAGCTTCTTTTATTCAAACATTATAATTAAAATTGTATAGTAATCTGTAAGAATTTAATTCTGTAGATAAAATAAATAAATAAATAAATAATCAAATTCAAAGCAGATAGTATCACCCAGCAGTAATACTTGCAGCGCTTTATTGACCTGTCACGCATTGGTGATATTGATACTGCTCGGAATCCAGGTAATTGAGCTTGTTTAAACCTATGGAACTTATGCTTCTAACTTCCCATTCGACACACTTTATATGCGTTCGTAATAGGCTACTTGATTAAGAATAAAATAACACTGTTCAATTAACACCTTGATCAATATTAATTTTTTCTTTGCAGTTCATAGTGCATCATTAATTATGGTAGTGTTGGTATAGTCCATATGACCGGAAAACCCTATGTTTTACATATATTGAAAGTCAAATTTATACGACATTGCTTTAATCATCAATTGTAAATTCAGTAGCATTGAATCTTTTTTAGCTAATCTTTACTTAATGAAAATGTGACAATTAGTTTAAAAACAAACTCGTTATCAGTGACTAATGACTAAGCAGGTTGAAAGTATAAACATTCCTTGTCTTTGGAATACTTATGAATAGTATTTTAAAACTCATATATGTGTTATATAAAAAACAATTATGAAATGCTAATGCAATTTCGATCTAATGAATAAATTGCATGTATGAGTCCAATAGCAAATATATAAATTTAACAATGTCTGCCCGTTGTACGAGTAGTACACTTTCTTGGATTTTAACATATTGTGTTGTTACTTCTACAAGTGTAAATAATTTTACGCTTTTATAACACGAAAAAATGTTGATTAGCAGTAATGTAAATCTCAAAGATAAAATAAATAGCGTGTTAAATTAAAGGATTATTCTTTATTAAGATCTTAGTTACACACGATTACGCAAAAATAATATTTAATTTTTTGATAAGACAATATAAAATTTCATACTTAACACCTCAACAACCTTTACAAGCAATCAACTCATTAAATCATTACATCCCTTTTAACGGACAAAAAATAAAACTTCAAAACAGAACACAAAACAACCTGTTTTTTTTTGCTTCTCTTTGTGAAAGACGGGTAATTTTAAAATCGATATTTTTTACATACAAACCAGAAAAAAATACAAAAAAAAATAAGAAAACAATTTGGACACCTAAGACAGCATTAATTATACTTTAAAATAAAAGGAATTAAATTACAATTCAGTGCAAACACGTTACAAACATTCACATATGTGAGCACACAGCCGTGATAAGCTAATTAGAAATTGTAAGATACAGATTTGCAAATAAAAGTAGAGGAACCAAGTGAAATGGGAATGTTCACAATTCGATGTAGATATATGTTTTCATACTTATAAAATATTAAAAAAAAAATTGTAACCTTACGCTGCTGAAATTCCAGGTTCTGAACATTGCAATAAAGGTCTAAATATAATAACCCAATCTCGATGTTAAGTGGAACGCACCTTTTGTTTAACGAAAAACTTCGTAATAAGGCTTCAGAATATAGAGATTTGGTTTTATTCAAAAAAGATTGTATATTACCACAAAATTTTATAAACGTTAAAGAAAGTTTAGCAGAGGTAGAGTTACAAGATAATATTAAATCATACTGCGGAAAAATTGTTAAATACATTAGACGCAGATAATATTCAAAAGGTTGGTGACTGTAGCCTAACACTGATTTCTAAATGGGGATGCGATGGAGTTTCTGGGCAAACAATATAAGCAATATATCAAATTCGCATTTGTTCCACTAACTCATCCTTGCCAGCAAAGCAACAGAAACCGACATATAGAAAAACGAAACACCTTCTAAATTAATAAAATACTGAAGACTTGCTTTCAGAAGAAAATGAAAGATGTAAAAAAAAAACAAAACACTGCAAGCCAATTAAGTCAACTTCCAACAGCAGACACTACTTTCAAAGTTTTGTCCCCACACCATGCTAAATTCGATTTATGAAACACATATTAAAGCTAAGCTATGTTTTAAAATACTGACGAATATAAAGCTAAAAGAAAGGTTAAAAAGGTTAAAAAAAATATTTAGAATTAGGTCTACTATCGATCAGCCAAAGCAAGAAGGAACGATGACAACACAAAACTGAAACTGAAACCGCTGCATCTTTTACAAGAGCAAATTAATTAAATGCTATAAAATCATATTGTAAGTAATATCATGCAATTAGGAAGTAAATACAAGTATGCTAATGAAAGAGCAAAACTATACAATGGAAAATATGATTGAAGGAAGATCCCATTGACAGTCCATACAATACTATATCGCGGGCAAAACATTATTCAACACAATATGCTGCCGATTGGAGATCTTTCTGAAGAAGCGCAAGAAAAAAGGAACAAGGATTACAGATATTTTCGCGAGCACAACACAAGAAAGATATCTAGATAAGTACCAATGAAAGCATCTTTAATATTTTACTGTGCACTTCTGATCCATATATCTCCAGCATTCGACAGAAATGGAATTCCACCCCCATGGCATTGGACGAAGACGCCAAGGTCTTTCTAAACACATGAAAAAAGGAACAAATATCATAGATATTTCCGTGTGCACAACACAAAAAAAAAATCCCATGGAATTAGATAAAGACACCAAGCAGCTCCTTGAAGATGAACAGAAAGAAACATATCTAAAAAAACTTTCACTGAGATAATTAAATAAAATATTTTTTCTGTACAAATTAACATAATATGAGTAAAATAGCACAATAAATATTAAAAATAAATGGTAAAAGCTTTCTACCGGCATGGTTCTCCTGCATATCTATTCATGTTAAACAAAAATATAATAGTAATGTAAAAATAATAGTAATTCATATAATAGTAATGTTATTTAAAGCCGTCGTCGTATTTATTATCAGAACTTACATTTGTGAGTGAATTATGATGCCAAAGGCTATTTTCCGCATTTAAACTTACAAAGACCTATAACTAAATGTAGACCGATTGCCCAAACATTTTACAGGGGCGTTAAGGATAAAACTAAAATTTATTTTGAAAATATTATAGCAATAGTAATATATATATATGTATATATATATATATATATATATATATATATATATATATATATTGAAAAAGTCTACTAAAGATAGATATAAAATGGGTCCGAATAGACGGCCTAAATGAGTATGTAATTTTTTACAGTTGTGGGTTATCGTTACTGTTTATAAAATGCAATGCAAAGTCACTACATTTTCAAATTTATTATTTTTTAACACCGATAACACCTTAATTTTTTTAATTATTTTTCAAGGATATATAACTTTAATAAGGCTGATTTTGAAGCCTAAGATGTCTTCGATCCATTAAAAAATTCCAATCCAGTCAAAAGTTATACAATTATGACCGCTAACTCACGCCGAGTGAGAAAATTACATATATATATAATACATGCTGCGTGAATTTTATGTAATTTTATCACTTTTAGATAAAAATTAATTACTTTATTAACAACCAATATAGGTTTCGAAAGCGCAGTGGTTGGGATCAAAGTTTCAATGGAGTAACTGATACTTTTTACCTTACTAAAGCATTTTATCTTGTAGATGTGAGGTGAGATTTTGTTTGCGAAACTATAATATTAAAGTTACTTGGAAAATAGAAAACAGTATGATAAAATTGTTGTTACTTGAAATTTAAAACTTTTATTATTGATGCCAAGGTGTGGTACTAGATCCTCTACTGTTCTCCATTTACTTGAATGATTTAATGAACTTTACTGGTGAAATGTTCCTGTGCGCTGATCACATTCCATTGTTTTATTCAATTAAAAATGGGATAGTTAAAAAAAAAACATATATAGAACGACATTCAGCAATTTTTATTGAGTATGCGTGGCTGACCAAGTTAATTATAAATTCATTAAAAACTAAAATAATAAAACAAACTATAAAATTTTAGTATATTTGTTAACGCAATGGATATCTTTAAAGTATTTGGGAATTAAATAATTTATAATTCATCGGAATCATTTTCAATCTAAGCAATTTTATTTTTCGTGCTTGATTCCTTTAAATAAATAAAAATTTTTGTAATAAATATTTCGTGAGAATATCATGAAATATTTATTTAAAGGAATCAAGCACGTAAAATAACATTGCTTGTATTTGGCAAGTGAATTTAATGATAAAAGAAAACTAATGCTTATTCAAGCAGTTATTCAAAGCCACCTCGATACTTAAATGCCATGTATGGTAATAAAAGCAATACTGAATAGCGAACATTACAGGAGACACAGAACAAGGCACCGAAAATTGTTTTAACTTACCATCAGGATATTCTTCTCTACCTTTGTACAGAAATATTGCAAAAGAAATTCTCTTCCTAAATGATCTTTATAAATTTCAAGTACTTTTATTTGTTGTCAAACCGCTGTATAGCACAATAGGTCAATTGAACGAAATCATTTACGATAGACAACTAAGTAAAGAGTTGATTATATTGCTGTTTAATGCCGCAAGATATAAAGATATAAAAATCATGCATGTAATTTCACAATTAAAATACCGCGAAAAACTAGCAATACTTTAAAAATAAAAAATGCTTGAAATATTTCAGAGTTATTAACGTCTATTAGAAAGTTAGTTTACAAAATTATAATTTTTATTAAATATAAAGCTTTGGGTGCTCATGCTATTACCAGTCATTGTACAACAGGAAAATGTTCAAAAGCTCTCTGATATTATTTATGGACATGCGAGTTCAACCAATTTCGATGTTAAGTTGCTGTTTTATTTCAAAAATTCTATCTTTAATAAAGCATTTCTAGTTATTTGGCAGCAGCTGTGCCAGTCATGTAAAAAGGATACAAATATTAAAAAAAAACAGGCAAAATACCCCAAAAAATAAACGTAATAATAAATGGAGAAACTTTGCTCCCTTTTCAAGCAAAACACAAAGCAAAGCGAAGATTACAAAAACAACAATAGCAAGCCTAAGAGTGTACGTGTTAGTGAGTGAGTATATTTGTTGAAAGAAACACTCATGTTTAAAACTTTTTATTTCTTTTATGACTGCATTTCGAAATATGTATATACTCATACTTGTACAATCACTTTCGTCCTATTTGTGTATGTATATGCATTTTAATGGCGGTTTCCGGTTGCATATATATGAACACACACACACACACCAATTTAAATACAGACAACGCTTTACACACGCTAGTATGCATTTAAAACAGACGCCAACATTTTCTTCATTTATTATTCATCCAGGCTTTTTCCATATTTTTACCGCTGCTGCTGTTGTTTTAATTTTCATACGTCAAAAGTTAAATACTGAAGGATCTTAAGGAATAAAGTAAAAGTACTTTATTTTTTTTTTGTATAACTGTTTGGTGTAAACTGTACAATAGCTGTTAAATGCATAGAATGCATCAAACAAATATTTTTCAGTTTCATACTACAGAACTCAAGGGAAATTATTATTTTTATTACTGATATTTTTTAGACATTATAATAAGAGCAAGACAGCATTAACTCTTACAATGTTGCAGCTAGCAAACACTTTAAGGTAAGTGAATATAAAGAAATGGGTGAACGAATAGCCGGAAAATTCTCGGAAAATTTTGCTTTTCTGTTACATCAGAGATAGGATCATGTACGGCTGCGGCTAACATATTTTACTCACATTCTTTCTGAGCACGTTTTTGATTTGTTCGATAGGCAAGTGATTAATTCATCTATTATGATATCAATGAGTTTAACGAAAAAATTACGAATCAGATATGTACGATATTATTATTTGAAATTGGGTAGTATACTGTTTAGCACCGGCGTCACGATGCTTTAAAGTAGCACTACTCGGGTGCGAAAATCTAAAACCGTTGCCAAATTCTTATTTATCGGTGGACTATAGAAATTTTAAATTTTAACGATAACGGCTGTCAAATCAGACCAAAATTTCTTGCTAAATATGTGCATTTTATCTTTTATATTTATATGTTAAAATTAAAAATTTATCCTACCTTTAAATAGCTTTTTGCTTTTGGCGAGCTACAAATTTGCAATTTTTGAATTACAGAAATGTAGTTAAATGAATTAATTTAGTACTTTGTAATTCTGGAATGATTAATTTTGAAACGCTCCCAATTAAAATAGAATTGATATTGAAAAGTGGATAGTTTTTGATTACCGTTAAAAATTCGTTGGCATTATTTGAAAATACATACAATTATTACAAAAAACTATACAATTTATATTATTAAAATATTACAAATACTTGAAAAAAAAAAAAACTATTATCATACGTCAATTTTTATTTGAACTAGCTAAACTCCCACAAAAATGGTGGCGTACTATAAGTGGGTTTGCTTTTAATTAATTTAACGCTTTAAGTTTAAAGCGTTTGCCTATTACGATTTACTATGCGTAAAAATCTCGCTCTTTATTGAGAACCACTTTTATTTTTAAATTTTAAATATCTATTTTTTTGTTTTGTAATTGGTTTAATGGACGCGTGTGTTTATTGGAATACACTTTAAGTTTTGAGGTTAGAAATAATCCTTGTTCTTAAAGCACAAATATAACTGTCTACATTATCTAAATTTTGGGAGTTTGCCTTTAATGATTCTTAAGATGGCACCTTTTAATTTAGAATATTTTAATTTTTAATTCCATTTGATGTGGCATATACAACAACACACATTCAGTCGAATTTGCAAGCCTCTAGGCATTAAGAATCCAGAGCTAGATGCTGTCACACACACTGGCAGGTAATGTTAGGAAAACAAAAGGTACCCAAATCTTTATTTTTAGATATGGAGCCCCCCTAAATACTATGCATTCAATACATACTCAGTCAGATTATTAGTGATTGTACTAATGGTTCGGAATCTTTTGATAATAATAACTAATTAACAATGAAACGTTTGATTAAACAGCGTTGCCTGTTTTTTAAAATAAATAGAAAACTATGAAATGGACATAAATAATAACTTTAAATAAGGTAAAATACTTAGGCCTCCATTTGGATAGAAGACTAACATGGAAGGATCATGTCAAAGCTAAGAGTCCTTAGATATTAAAACAAGAAAAATATATTGGCTCTTGAAATCAAGATCAGAACTGAGTCTGCAAAACAAAATAAATTTATACAAAACGATTTTAAAGCCAGTTTGGACTTATGGCCTTCAACTCTGGGGCACAACAAGTAATTCTAATTTTGAAATACTTCAGAGATATCAATCAAAAACGTTGCGGTTATTGACAAATGCTCCGTGGTTTATAAGAAACAAGTGCTAACACAATGATCTGAAAATACCCACAATAAAGGAAGAGATCAATAATTTCACTGAAAAATATTTGAATAGATTAAGCAACCACTCTACCTTATTAGCTATTTCACTTCTGGATGATAGTGAGGAGATACGAAGACTGAAAAGGTTACATGTTCTTGACTTACCCTTCAGAATATAGTTAAACTTCCTCACTTACTATTTTGTAACTTTTGTTAAGTTCACTGGAACTTAATAAAATAAGTTATTTTTAAATTTTGCATAATATTTTTATGGTAAAAAGATTGCAAAATAAAAGAACTAAAAAAACAAAAAACAACAAAAAAAGTATCAAGTTATTGGTCGATACATAATTGCTCCCACAAATGATTTGAATATTTTCAATATTACAATGCATATCGTGATCGAAGGGATAATACAAAGGACAAATGTAAGAAAACACAAGTTTATAAGCTAGTAAGGATATTATTTATTTCTCGCCACAGAAATTTAGGAATTTTTAACACACCGTATTACAAGTATTGTTTTGATATGCCAAATTTTAGTATAGATTCGAAAAATATTCTTCTTTTATAATTATAGCAAAGGAGTATTTTTGACACAAAAGCGAAAATTTCAGGTATCTTGTTGGTACTATTGATTCTTTAACGTATAAATAAATAGAGTAGAATGTCGAAAATTCTTTTTAATAGCAGTCTTAGACATATAAAACTAGTTATTGTAATAACTAGTATTGAATTCAATAACCTTTACGTCTGAAACAGCTTTTTTAATGGCTCGCCATAGATGTTCAAAAAGCCTATTGTTTCGAAAAACCAATTTCCTGGTTTTCCTGGTGATAGACCCATTGGATTGCTAAATCCCATTTTGCATATGACAATATAACGCTAACATTATTTCTACTTTAAAATATTGATAACTATAATTTACCTTTTTCTTGTATATTTTATGGAACCTTCTGTATTCGAATATAACTAGTTCCACCAAATAAAAAAAATTTCTTTTCATCATTCCACAGTCATTTTTACATTTTTCTATTATATAAATAAAACAGCTGTAGACGTGCAGAGTTTGTTGTATGTTAAAATCAAATATTTTTAAATGTGTTAATGCATTTTATTATAACATCTTTTCAATTCGCTTTCAATTTTATATTTGATCATAATTAAATTACTATTTATTATAACATGTATAAATAGTAAATTTATAGCTATTCACTTACTGGAATGATAACAGAGCGTTAACCTTCAGTGGTAGCCAAATGTGTAAATGAAAATTGTATAATGGCGGTAATTAAAGTTGTCAGCGTTTAACAAAACGATACGGTTGCCCTGGCCTGCCTTTTATATGTTGACTAAAAGAAAAATTTCAATATCATAAAAAATATATATATACATATATACAGTCGTCTCTTGATAATTTGAAACTCAAGGGACCAGCGGAAAAGTTCAAATAATCGAGTTTTCATGTTAACGAGATTTCAAAATATCAAAAGAAAGATAAAAAAATTCAAACTAACAAGAGCTTATTTAGATTTTTTTATAGTGAACTTTCTTACAGTTGCAGATATACACATCTAGCATAAGAACAATTTATAATGCAAAAAAGGCCGAACAATTTTTGGAGTTAAATATTTCAACCTGTCATTGTCTAATTAATTTTCAATTGTGATTAGAGCTGAAAAGAAACCATCACTTGTATCCGTTCTGAGAGCATAGGAGCGTAATGTGCTGAGACTTGCCGTTGCTTGGCTTAATCAGATTCAACAGGTCAGCATCGGTCAGGGCCCTGTAGATACTGATGTTATTGTCTACCTGAACATAGTTCTCAAAACTCAGCTCTTCAGAGTTAGGTAGAAGTTGCCATGCTGGATGAGAGTGTGTAACTTCTGGTGCTCTGGTAGCTGAGCTGAAAATGTTAATGAAACCCGCTCTTTTTGAAGCAGTTGTAAATAGTTGTAAACTGACATTTTTCCAGACCTTTTCAATCATATTTAAAGGTGTTAAAATTGTTATGGTTACTTTCTCACTTTCAATGCTATCCTACATTTTCTCTGCGGTAGAGGGTTTTAAAATTTTGGATAATGCCTTGGTCTAAAGGTAGAAAATAAATCAATTTCACGTTGTCTAAAAGTGGTTGATTATTGTTCAACCAGTTGTCCAAAAACAATTCAAATTACGGAGGATAGAGCTAAAAAATTCAAATTATAGAGAGTCCGCGATTAAAATTCCATTGACATAATTTCAAATTATTGAGGGGACCAAATTACATAGATTTTTTTTTCAATATATTGAGTGTGTTTCAAGGGACCTGGAAAACAGTTCAAATTATCGCGAGGTTCAAATTAACGAGTTTCATATAAGCAAAAGTCGACTGTATATCTTTTCATAAATTCTAAATCAACAGTTTCCATTTGGATTGGCAGTTATACGGAAGCAGAAGGTATGTACCATAAACTTTATACCACAAGAAGATCAATTGATGAGCCCGAATTATAAACAAAAATTTAAAGAGGAAACACATTAACAAAATGAATTTTTTAACTCAAACTTTATGAATGATGTTTTCTGCATTAATTGAAATTTTTAAACGAAATATTTGATCGGCTTCCATGTTTATTTTTCAAATATATTGTCAATTTTTCCAACGAGATTCGGGGGCTTTATTTTTTTTATATATTGCCAAAGATACTTTATACGTTCGGTGTCTATTTTTTTGTATTTGTTCTGGCTTCCGTATCATTGTGATATCCCGTGAGATCTAGAATTCACATCTAATTTACACCTGGGGTGTTTTTACTCGTTGCTTTAACAAATTCGTTGGTTTCAGATAGATTTATAGACAAGTTTAATTTTTTTTAACGCAGGATTTATTAATATTAAAAATGTAGGACAATTTTGCAAAATTTAATTCTGCAAGTTGCATTTTATTAAATTATTATATTATATTATATTATATTTTATTACATATTATATTATATTTTATTATATTATATTTATATTATTATAGAAACTGATTCGTGTTGTGATAAATATAAGAACTTTTTGCTCAGATCTCAGCAATCAAACGCTAAAACTTTCGGTTCCATATTTGTACTTGTAAATACGGAAGACAGTGGCTTATTTCTGTAACTTAAGAGAATAAATTAAATTACAAGATTTCTCTACACTGTGTAAAACAGATGATTATGTTGTATAAGTTACTGAAAATTTGAAGTTATGTAATATCGTATTGATACAATAATAATATTATTATAACTTATATATTTTTATATATTACTAGCTATTAGTAAAGAGAGTGCAAGCTCTTGAAGTCTCCTGCTGCTTTCTGATTTGTATCCCATTTGGTAATGATTGTTATTTTAAAAATCTGAAACGATGGAAGGTTACTACTACTTCCATATGTGCTTATTGCTTGGTATTGTAGAAATTCTTTTCGTATATTCTTCAAACTATTTTTATTTGAATAAAATAAAAGTTCAAAAACTGAAACGGCTAGTAAAAGAATACAAAATATGGTCCTAGATTGCGAACAAGTCTACAAGCCTTAATAATATACCGTAAACAATTCTGGTAACAGCATTCATCTTAATCTTTACCTGTGCTTCCACACACACACACTTTTATATCTCAAAAGCTTTTCCATGTATCTTTTGTACAACGTTAAACAAAATATATGAATCGCAATGAAATTAGAGCATTAAAAGCTTAAAATTTTATTTATTTTATTTTGAACTAAAAACAGAAAATAGAAAGCGAGTGTTGAAAATAAAACCTTTTCAACTACTCTTAGTTTTACTGACTGTACTATTTAACATTTTAAACCGAACAACAAAAAAAAAAAATTCAGATCAGAAATTTTTAATATTTCATTATGCGTTTAAGTACATTCGAGCGAGTGATTACAAATATTTTTTTTTTAATTTGCTAATTGTAAATCAATACCCCTATATAATAAATTCATCTCATAAAACAAATAAAGAATGGAAAAAATTGCAATGGAATAACAAAGGAAAAAGTGTTTATAACAAAAGGACACAACAGCTGCAGTTGCAATATTTTTCACACCTCAATTGAAATCTGTTCCTGTAAACTTCAATGTTTTTTTTTGTTTTTGCGAACAAACCAACTAAAAAAATATTAAATAAACTGCATTATTTAAACCATACCGTACTAAAATTTCTATAGGAATAGGTCAGTTCTTAACAGCAACTTGCATATGTGCATATTAAGTTTCAAGTATTTTCTTTAAAAAACAACAGCAGCAACGACAACAGCAGATATGTACGTTTGTATTTCTAAAAACAAAAAAAAACAACTTTTTAAAACAAACAAAAATGTAATGGTTGGTTTAGGGCACAAATAATGACGACAAACTCGAAAAAACAATCCCCTAGTAGCTGATGCATGCATATTTTTTAGTCGAGTTCAATGACTGCATAGAAGGCCATACAACAAATAAAATAATGAAAGCAACAACACTTTACTAGATTGTACGGCTACAACAACTAGCACTTCTACGATTCTACCTTCTCATGAAACACTATTGAAAAAATAGCATAAAACATGGGCACACACATCCACTAGCATATGCAGCTTACAGCTTAACACATAGAATTTGCAACTAGAATAAATAAAACTACAAAAATGGCACTTGCAACAACAGCAAACAAGGCCAAACAATCGTAAATTTAACTACAACAATTTAATACAACAGTGGCAAACAAAAATACATTCAAAAACAAATTATGTCTACAACAATGCAAATAGAAAACTTATATGAGAAAATGTATGTTGTTGTGAACAATGGGGCTGAAAAAACAGCCAAAGCGGTATCATCTTATTACTAATTTTTATAGCAATCATGATAAATTTTTCATAAATAATCAACCCAATTGATGTTTTATTATAAATTCTGTGTTTTATGATGTAAAATTTTTCAGAATTATTTGCCAATGAAAATAAATAAATAATGCGAAACTGAATTTTGAGAATATCACCAGGGAATTGTTTATTCCAATCAGGTTGTGTGACATATACCATTACATATATCAAAACAGTTATCTTCTCTGGAAAAGATGTGACTTCGTGGGAATTGTAGAGAAGATTCAAATTATTTTTTCCTGTTGTATGTAACTCGATATGAGTAGCTCAATGCGAAGGAAAACAGGATGAAAGCATTATAAAAAAATTTCATTTATACCATCAATACCTTGGAAATTCAACTTTTGATTTCCTACAAAACTAACCCGAAATTTGGACCAACTAGTACACAGTTTTGTCAGCTTTCTAAAATTGATCACAAGTATTTGAGCGCCGCTATAAAAGCAAAACGTATTAAAAGTTAGAAGCATTCTAAGCGACTATGGTTACAACAGACAACTTAATCAAACATTATGAAATGAGTTCTTAAACATAACAGCAACTTTGAAATTTTATTTTTTATTGAGCAATGATTGGAATCAAAGAATTAGAACTTGCAGGATTCGAATACACCCTATCAGTTCAATTACATTGGACATTCAATGGATTGAAAATTAAAAACATTTTCCAAAAATATTATTGATAAAATATGATTTTTCTAACACTTCCAAATTATCATCAGTTCAAATTCAAGTGATCTATTTAAACATCTGTCTGACTTGAGCAATTATTGCAGAATTGTTTTTTATGTTAAACTGTTATATGATCTCAAATCAAGAAAATAAAAAACCAGGCCCATTGTGATTTTCACGTTGTGTATGGGCTTTCAAGTTACAACAAACAGACTGCTTATATGAGCTATAATTATAATAGCATAGTTCAAAATAACTATATACAAACAGCAACAAACATTCGTGTAATAAGTTCAATGAGTTCATTCACCATCAATGCTGGACTAAACAACTTACTCATACCAGCTTACGAACCACCAGCAGTTGATACTAGACAGAGAAAAGCGAAAATATAAATACTCCCCCTTTTACATCTTTTAACGATGCGTACGTACGTTTATACGTATAAGTGGAATTGATTGCAATAAAATAACCGACAATAAGTTCAAATATTTCCGAAAAAAAGTAGTTCCTGACTGACGACAAAACAACCGACCCTTTAATTTAAATACACACACACACACATGTATTAACAAGTAGCATTTGCTTGCACATTAACAGTCATATTTATTCCTTTATATTCATTTAATGCTACTTCTTTATGTATTGTTCAATATTTAACTTTCTTCTTCAATAACAGCAAGAGAAGAACAAACAAAACAACAAAAACTACAACAACACCAACAAACATTTTTTGCTGTGGTCAGCGTGATGAGAATTGATGCTGGCTGGCTCTTGGTTTCAATTGGATGTATGAACCAACATTTTAAAAGTAGTACAAGTACAAATAGGAATACAATTATAAATGCAGTTGCAATTGCAGCTGCAGCTGCATATGACGTAGTGATGATGATACCATCCTTCTTATTTTCAATTATCCATCCATCTTTTTAACAATTCATACATTCATCCATCGTTTTGCCATTGCATTTGCTTTGAACTTTTTCCAAGCAAAAATGCATAGACCAACCAACCCTTGTTTTTAAACGTTTTACAATGGAATGAAGAGAAATAAAACTTTCGCGATTTAAATTATAATAACAATAAATCCCACGTCAACATAATCCATAGCAATAAAGAAGAGCAAAATAAGTACAAATACATTTAAGATTTGCAAAGACGTTGCCTTAGAAAGGGATTATGTGAACTCGCGAACATTTAATTGTAGTCATGATATTTCACTTTGTGCGCAAGTTGAGAACGATTAGTTTTTGAAGATCACTTAGAATAGATAATCTTAAATTGAAAACTTTATGATTATCAATGTCCGGTGGATCTGAATCTTATGGTCGAAGAGCTTGACTTTGGCAAGATAGGCTGAGAGAAAATTTCGAACAACTAGCTTATTAATGATAAACACTAAGGGGGTTGAAATTTTTACAGATGAATTGAATATAAATGCGATTCTGTGTGAGTAATAGTATGTTAGGAGGTCACTTTGTACGATGAGAGATAGGCTACGCCTAGAGCTTTTTGCGGCCAATGCCATATTCAACTTAGTAAGCGAATAAGAAAAAAATTCTAGGATGGTCGAACTATGAAGGGCACCGACAAATACGTTTACCGATTGGTTACAATTACATTAAATTCGTAGCGTCAATACTTGAATTCTTAAAGCTATCACTAATAAAAAGTAATGGTCACTAGTAAAAAGCGCGAGAAAGAACTGATCGGTCCAGACATAGTTGAGAGCTGCGAGATCTTACGTGCTAACGAGTCGACATTAATCGTGGAAAAGACCTTAGATTCGTTGTGAATGTTATCACACGGTACTGTGTTCTGAAGGCAAGGAATAATAGCTGGGTCAGCAGTGCAACAGATGTTTGTAAGATGTGCAGTGACGAGAAAGTTTGATGCTGTTGAGTTTTATGCGCCTGGTTTACGAAGCGATTCGTTGAGATGAAGAAGATGTCTTGATTACATTAGAGGCAGCACAATGCCAATGGAGCGAATTACAATTAGCAACGTGAAGAGCATCCCTTGGGCTTGCAGTGGAGTTGTCGCTTTAGTGGAAGAGTCCAAAACATAACCTAAATTAATTTTTTTTTTTTATTTTATTATTAAAGCACTAGATCATTATTTAATAAAAAATTTTTAAAAAACTTTTTTTTTCATTTCATCTTCAGGATAAACAAAACGAATGTATAAATATAAATAAGTCATCAACATTGAAAAAATTTTTTGATCGAAATATTAAAACATTTTAAAAAATAAAGTTTTTTAAAAATTTTTTATTAAATAATGACCTAGTACTTAATAATAAACTACTAAAAAAATATTAAAAAGTTAGATTTTCACAAATTAAGAAGTTAAATGATTTTTAACTTGATTTTATTTCTCAAATATTGCTCCCTACACCCCCCTGCACTCTTGCTGACTTATCGAGCTAAAAGACTCGCAGGATAAGTTTTAAAAAGCCCCTAAAAAATCTCCGTCTCTGGCATTAAAAGCATTTCTTAATCATCCCCTATTAACAATTCAATTATACTTCTCACAATCGTATTGTCAGTAGTAACATAATACGCACATGGTAGTTGGATAAAATAAAGCTTAACATTTTGTTTTGTAATGGCGAAAAATGCATTTCCTTTTCAATTTTGTTTAGTGCTGCTTTTTTTTCTCAACTTTTTACGACGAACGGATTATTTGTTCGACGACGACCTGTAGAAAAAGTAGAGCATTTTTTTCAAGTTTTACATTTATTTCATTACAAAGAACGACTAAAGCTTACATTTAGCTTGAAACAGCATTACACATTATTCTATAGTTGATTACAGCTGCTGTAATTGTTGCTGCTGATGTTAGTTGAATTGCAGCCAGTCATTTTTAATGTTGTTGATGTTACTGCTATTTGTTATTCCCTAAATTCAACTCGTTTTGGTTTTGATAATATACAAAGAAATCACTCACTGGCCTACTTTAGTTTTATCCCCATTTACTCGTATAACATTTTTGTTTTTGCAATTGTACTTACAAACTTTGCATGTAAATGTTACGATGTCGCTGCAGTGTAAACTTTTTTCCCATCATTTTTGCGATGACGAGACACAACATCCGCCAACGTTATTGGTAAAGAGATTTTAATCAGTCATACAAAAAATCAGAAAAACTTAAACAAGCACAAACAGTTGACTTAAGTAATAAGTCAAGGACCCACTTTAGTTATTTATATGAAATCGTAGTTTAATATAGATTAAAAATTGATGATGTTGCTGACAACAATGAAGATAATTTGACAGTGATGGCATAATAAAAAAATAGTATGAAACTTACGTGAAAAGTATTTCCAAAGTTTTAGAGCAATTAACGTGAAAAAATATGCCTTGAGTGTGATTTTTGCTCCTAATATCTAAAACTTTGCCAGTCAGTTAGGAGGAAACTTTAGCCACCACATGATAAGGTGCAGCACAATTATATTGCGGCTGAAATTTAATCTAGATTAGATGAAAACATGTAAAAGCTTAGGCGCTCTTGAACGTCATATTTTTAGTCATATTTAAAGCCGCCTTCTAAGGCAGCCCTCATCTACGCTTAATTGCAGCTAATATTAAAATCACAATTGGAACAAACAACGAATTTCGCACATCGTTAAGAATTCGTAAATCGAAAAATGTTTGCGTAAATCCTAGGTCTGAAACTCTATTAAAGCGATCAAATTAGAACACATTTTTGTGAAATGAAATTCTCGTAAGCATTGCCGTCCTTCCCGAGTATATTTATAGCAATACCAACATTCTATATTGCCAGGGATGCCACAAGATAGCAATTTATCGTCGAATCAGTATTTTACCAAATGGTAAATGTGGTAATTATGCTATAACAAAGCTTACTTGGGTGAAATAACTATGTGACATTTTGATATCAAAGGTAATTATTATTATTATTAACGTTTCACTTTAAATTATATAAGCGTATATTTTCAATACAGATTGCTAAAGAAAAGAAGATTGAAATAAATATTGCATTCGTTTTTCTACCCGTAATACTTAAAAATTTCAGGTTTTTTTAGCACTATTATGAGTTGCATTCGACGTTAGATGTTCGATAGACCACAGGTATCGAATACTCGTCTTAAAAACTTACAAAACTGTCACAACTTTTGTTCTGTTTTTAGCAGCAAAATTTTTTAATTGTCAATAAAAGAAACTAAAAATAAAGGAAGAAGGGAAAGAATTTATAATAGTACTATTCTCTATTGCACTTTACAATATTAAATAAAAATTCGTTCTATCACAGTCGAAATCCGAGCATCGTTCATAAAACTAAAACTAGTCGGCGTATACCGCAGTCTCCACTCCAAGCTATTTATTTCTAATTTCGAACTAGATTGTGGGAACTGTACTTGCAATAAATGCAGTTTAGGTTTCAATTTGTGGTTTTTTTTAAAGTTAATCCAGCCATTTTCCTTTCAGAGATAGCTTTTTAGTTTCTTTCATTAATTATTTTACAAAGCATTCGATGCTATAATTTAATGCACTTTCCAGCTTTTTATGGAAAAATGAAGGCAAATAATTATTAACTTTTGCATAAAAAAGCAAACGATATCGATCATTTTCAGTTTATGCCTTAAAATATTTTAGCGATTTTTATTTTAATTTTAGTAAAATTGGTCAGAAAAGAACCCCAGCACTTTGTGTTGTGTTTGAGTTTCTAATCGTGTTGTTTTGTTAAAGGAATAAATTAATTTAATGCAATTTAAACTGAAATTATTAACCCCATTTATTTATCTCTTTAAAGTTCATAAATGCATAAAACGAAATCAGTAAAGAGGGGTTTTCTGATGATCATCATTATACGTTGTACATCATTTCCGTTGAAGATTAAAGATTGTTAAAAGAAAGCAAACCTTAGTTGTTCAACAAACGAGTTTAATGCAAGCAAGTCAGCCAGTCACGCCAATCGAAATGTTAATGTCTTAAACAACATAGAAATAAATTTTTCCGTAAGTGCAGGAAAACATCAACAAAATTTATTTTTGTTGTTTTTTTTTTTAATTTACAGGCAGCAAGAACACTTTTCCCTTTCACTTGACATAGTATTGCTTTCTTCTGCTTCTATTTATTTTGTTAAAACGTTAAGATTTAAATATCAAAAAAAAACATTAGTATATTTAAATTTTTAAAAATTGTATTCGCTAAACTACGTTAAATTGAATATTTTATAATTAAAAAAATTGTTAAATGAATAAATGTTGGAGAAAGCATATCCATATGGCCATTTCACTACTGCTCATATAGCTCATCAGTGGATTTTTTCCGAAATTTTGTATAGAAAACTTTTATCTTTTAACCAGAGCACAGCAAAAAGACAACAAAACTCAAAACTACTTTTATGCAAAAGCACAGTATAAAACTATAGTAAATAGTTATTTACGATACCTTTTAATGGACGATAATTATTACTTAAACTAACATAATCTATACATTTTAAAGTTTACTATTGAGAAGTTTTCATTTGCAAATTTATTGGTAAAGTACCGATATTTTGTTTTATTTCTAGGCATACTAAAATTTTTAATGTGTGTAAATATATATGACTATGACTGTACATTATTGAAATTAAATTATTTAAATAAGATGAAAAATTTTAACTGCAGCTGAGAATATATTTTTAAAATAAATTGAAAGTTTTTCACATTTTTAAAAAAAGGCATATTTGTTCAGTTGTTGTTGTTATTCATATACAAAAAGCAAGGGAATAACTAACAATATAATTTTTTAAGCAAACTTTAAGGAGTCATGCACTTTAGTGCAGAACAAGGATCTTAAAACAAAGTAAATCCTCTTCTTTATTTTTTATAAAATGATAATAAAAAATACAGCAAAAATAAATTTTAAAACAGAACTACTTTAAGCGCTTGCATATTCACTGAAAGATAAATACGTGTACATACGACAGTATTTATGATATTGAAATATTCCTTTTTAAATTTATCCGCATTTTACTGCAATTCTTTTTTTTTGGTTTTTATTTTATTACAAATGCATAACAAGGACTATGATGATGACGTTGTGATGCGATCATTATTTAGATTGTGACGATGACAAACAATAAAAACTAAATTCCAGATTTATAAAATTTTTATACTTTGCACTGAAAATTATAAAAAAACAGAACTTGGAAAAAATAAAACAGGAAATAAATAGCCGTGGACGTTGTTTTTATTATAATGAAATTAATATGCATAAAAAAGGCAACAAACCCTTTGAGAGATAAGAAGGATGTTTTGCATATTTTTATTTGCTTATTGCAGATATTCTTTGTAAATTGTAGCCATTCATTCGATTTAATTCTTTTCTTAAAATATTTCTGAATTCTACTTCAAACATAATTTTACAATAAAAGGAAACGAATTGAAATATGACTCTGATATTTGCTTCCACTCTACTTCTACAGTTTTATAATCAAATTATAAAAAAACCGGTGCATATTATTGCATTTTAGAGAACAATAAATACAAAAGAATACGTTTACATTGCGACTTGGTTCGAAAATTTTCAAAAGTATTGACCATCGTCGTGGCAACTGCACTCCGCGCCAATATAAATTGCCCATCTTTTAAAACTTTCGACTGAAACGAAGCAAAATTGGTATAATAAATAGTCCGCTTTGACGATCGATCGAAACAAAAAGTAATTAGTAGGAAAACATCAACGAACAATTTAATATCGATCGATAAAATCTATTTGTGGTAGAATTTTTAAAAAATTTTATTTTAGTTCTGACAGTATAAAACAACCAAGTTTCGGTTACATATCACATCGTCGAATTGAAAACTATATTTTATTAGTTGACTTGCATTAGAATGACCACATAAAATGATCATATTTAAATGGAACACAAAAGGCAGACAGGTGGGCTTTGTTTTAATTACTTGATATTAAAAAAGCGAACAGAACCGGAACAATCATATTACGTAGGAACTAACCGTTCCATCACAAATATGTGATACACAGATACAAATACTTTTTGTATGTTAAGAAAGAAATTTTTAGCCTTTCGCATAAGAGTTCAATTTGCATTAATAAAGAATATCCAAAAATAAGCCATTCAAGGCCAAGTCATTGCAAAATAATTTATTTATCACTGCTTGAAGTAATTAAAAAAGCTTATCCGCTTTGTGATTATGCGTATTGGTCATGTTTTTTTGGGCCTATTTAATGGAAATGCAAAAATAAAACCAATACGAATATCCTAATCTTTTTTAATATTTTTTTTCCTTAACAGAACTGTACAATAATAATAACTTATCCGTTAATAAAAATTAACCAAATATCAAAAATACACAAAGAATTAAAAAAACAAAAATCGAAAATTAGCCAAAAAATTAAAACAGTTCTCACTGAAACTTCTAAAAGGAATTAATGACAATATGTTAAACCAAAAAAATATTTTTTAGAAACAAATCATCCAGACTTTTTTATTACCAAAGCGAAAACATATAAAGATATAATTTACAAATTGCAAGCATTTGAAATATGCTGCACAGGTTATGTGAAAACTTTGCTTTGTAATAAACAATACTTCTACCAACCATTATATCACTACAACTATAGTACTACTACCGTTATATTAAGTAGACTTCTGACTCCATTTCATTTACATTACATTATCTTAGCTGAATATAGAAATCCTTGACAAGACTGACAGCAGAGCTGTGTATGGCAAAGAACTAGGAGTCAGCAAATAACAAACATAAACTATATTTTGGAAACTACTCCAAAATTCCAATATGAACATTAGAAAATCGCATTTTTCAAACTGAAAAAAAAAATAAATAAATAAATCAGCAGTAAAACCACAGCTGAAGTTGCATTATAGTAATGAAAATCTCCAGATAAACGGAGAAGACACAGTAAAAAAGAATAGAAATTTTAAACAAAGCTAAAAACAAAATCAAAAAATACGTTCGAATAATGTCGTTGTTTTTTTTTTTATAAAGACATAGAACTTTATCTTGGCAACACTCTTTTTAACTGGCGGCCATTTTCTCAGCTGTCAAGTGATTTATGTTTAGTTTGATTTGAAAATTCAACATGAATATACTGACGCCTGCCTGAACAACGCTTCGCAAATTGGGACCCAAACAAGATTGGTTTAATGCCTATTATACGCGAATCTTGTTTAGCGATGAAACTCACTTTTATTATCCTTTATGGATTGAAATCATTATACCGCACTATTTAAAAAACGTCAGAGCGTTACAGTCAATGATGACCGCTATAGCCATTACTGACTTTTTCGTTCATCAATAGAACAACGATGATGTGCAAGAGCTGTGGGACTTAACAAGAAGTTAACTTCAAGTCAATTAAAAGAATTTATCTTTGTTTTTCCATTTCAAAGCTCTATACCTCTATAAAAAAAACACCCTTTAAAATAATACAAATTTAAGCAAACGAAAGAAATTAATACAAACAAAATGCGCATGATACTAAAATACCATAATATTCCGTACATTTTTTTATTGCAAGCACATAGACACAACAAAGTGACAAGTGGATGGGCAGACAAACGTAAAAATACAGAAAAAGTAACATAAATAATATAGAAAACAAATACTCTCTTACTGGAAAACGTCAAAAAATTAAGCATAGCAGCGAACTTCTAAAATCAAACCCAAAGCCAGCCAGACATTAAGACAGACAAAACACTGTTTGCTTCACAAAAAAAATGATTGGCAAGGGGTTTTTTGAAGATTTTTAAGGTTTCATAAAATTGTATACCCAAAAAAAACAAACTACAATGAAAAAAGCAAGACAAATGGGTTCTTCTCTTTTAATCAAAATCTTGAAATATTAAAAAAAAAAAAAAATTAATTGTAAATTATCGGCTGTTCGATAAGTTTAGGGACAAATTTATTTATTCACCAATTTTCAAAAGAATAATTTCTGAACTATAAAAACTGAAAAGTGGTCAAAATATAATGTTTTCGCGGATCAAATCGGGAAATTTGCAAGATGATTGTGAGACTTGCTTGTGTGCAATGTGGCGTATGTTTTGAAGAGGCAAAAAAAAATTTACAGACCCCGTTTTTAAAAGTATTTACCAGTGTAGTACCTCTGCGCCAAAAAATTACTAATCTATTTCAACTACATCGTAACGAACTGGTTGATCCAAAATGTATTTTGCTCAAACTAAAAAATTCCTGGAAAATTTAAATTTAAATTTTTTTTTAGTTTAAAAGTTTTTGATGCAAAATTAATTTTGTACAATTACATGTATATTATTCAGAAATTTTTGATCCTAACTAATAGAGCATCCTGCAAAAACATTTTTTTATCAGTTAGGTCTCGCGGAAAAAAATCAAAGGATAAAAAAACTGCAAGAAGTATTTTGGAAGTATTTAAATAATAGAAATATTTAAGTAAGACGATAACTATAATAGAAGCATTCGACTTTTTTATTAAAATTGCGATAATTTTAAAGCAATCTGAGGTGACTTTACCTACTTTAAAACGGTCAACCTTTGGCCCTTATTAACAATATAACTAAATTGTTTACAAAAGCCAAGGTTTGGCATTTTTTGATAAGATTTAATTTAAAGAGTTGTTAATACTTGTAAAAATAACATAAATAATATAACATATTATACAAAACAACCTTTATTAACATATTTAAACACCACTTTTATACCAAAATCAACTAAAAATTAAAACGCATTTTCAATGACATCCACAACTTTTATTATCTGTCGGCTTTTAAACTTCTTACCAAAAATTAAAGAAAAAACACCAATTGCTAAACAAAAGCACGCGTGATGGCGCTCTCGTGATATGGTTCACAGCTGTAGCTGGAAGTGGGTACATTTATGCCATATCTATCTCAACTCGGCAATGCACGTACCAATATAACGCCCTACAGCCCCCCCCCCCCGGGGGCACATTTATCGGTCTTTATAGAAGTTCGACTATCTAGACCTATGCAACTGGGGGTATAAGGGAGCCCAGTCCCCTGAAGTCAGCAGGGGTACAACTGGAAGCTCCACGTTACTTCCACGGGAATCAGTAGCCCGCAGAGTTTCCGCTATTTGTCTCTTTAGACATTTAGCTGTTTCTCTGACTGATTATTGAGGTTGGCCCTTCGGGAGTATCGTGGTGGTTGTGGTTTCGCGGCTCCATAACAGTTCAGTTTTATATGGAGGCCAGGATCATTTCACTTTTAATAACACCTACCTGGTGAAATGATCCTAGATCCAGTGAGCATGCTAGACATGTGTTCTGGACAGAAGTTGGATATTCTCCAGCTCTCCAGCAAGGAGTGGTGGTTTGCAGCCCTGCTCTAGAATTATTGAAATTGCTACTAGGAAGGATCTGTTACTAGAATTAGACTTCGGCTTCCTAGGGCGTGAGTGGCACTGCTTTTCACTCACAGTGGTCTGACCACCATCTGATTAAGGCTCACTGCCAGGCGCAGATGTAAATCATAGCGAAATAACGCCCTACAGAAGATTCCAATGGACACTGAATTTAGGAAACAGGTCATACTTTCAGACAAGACGCATCGTCATCACAAACAAAATCGCCGCATCTGCAAAAAATTCTCTGGCCACTGACAAAATTTCGCTGAGAATGGTCCATTTTTGATTTTGCTGCAAAAACTTCACAGCCACGATTTTTAAATTAGTCAATATTTTGCTCAATTATGGTAATCGTGTTTTCAGCTACTTCGACAATATCACCAAGCCCAACCAACCCAAAGAAGTATTTCTAATAAAGCTATGATAATCCGAAAGAAATTAAATAAAAAGATATTTGCGTATAACCAACCCATTTTGAGGGTAATTTTCAAAGTTTTTGTATGATTCATGCGCCTGTATGGCAACAGCCTGATGCCTTAATCGAAAAAACAACATTTTAGGCCATCTTGTTAAGCAAGGTTTTCAAAATGTTAAATTTAGTTAGCGGCCATATTGCTTTGAGACTGTTGGACCAACTCATCAGGTGATTTTAGAACGACTCCTAAGTTGGAGACCTTAGTCCAAGGTTGTAAAAAATGGATCAGCAATTATATTAAATAAATTTCCGCAAATAATATTTAACCAAAAATAATTTTGAAAACTTATTAAAAAACTTATACAACGACCTATCGCAAAATAAATAATACTTGGCATTATTACTTTCAGACCCTATTCAAATTATTAGGCAACAAAAACTAAATTAAAACTAGCCAAGCAAGCAACGATCGAAAGACAGACAATAAAATCACAAAAGCCAGCCAAGATATAAATTTTATTGTCCAGTAAAAATATAAACACTTGAAAGAGAACTATAACAAAAGTATAAAGCCCGGCCAAACATTCAAAAAATGTTTGTTTTTTTTTTTATTCGAATAAAACAACAATAATAAAACACCACAAATTTCAAAATTGTATATAACCGCCACGTCAAACAAACGAAAATATAAATAAAAGCATAAGGAAATCAAAAAATCGGATTCCAGTATGAATGCAAACCAAACAAAAAAGTATAGAAAATGCCTAATATAGAAAAAAAGCAGCAAAAATACAAAAAACACTAAACATGCAATCACACACTCGCTTGGAAAACAAAAAATAAAACAACGAAGTAATTTTTGTCAAGGGTTAATGACCCAGAATCCACAAAAGACAACAAAATGCAAAAAATAAATTAAATAAACAAAAAAAGTTTTAAAAAATGAAAAACACCAGAAGCAAAATCGTTGCAAACAAACGCATTTGAACAGCAACACATTGCCAAAAACAAAACAAAAACAAGTATTTGAAGCAGCAGCTTCGTCTGTTTGAAAATATCAGCTTTGGTGTCTGCCCGATTAAGCATCAGCCAGCAACCACTTATCCGTTTTCAAAATGTTTTGTTTAATTTTTAAACTTTTCTCTTTCTATTGACATATTTTAAAATTATATTCCGAAAACATTGAAGTTAATCGAGCTGTAGTTGTATTTTAAGTAAAGGACCAGCCAAGGAAATTATGTCTATACATGTGAATGAATGAATTAAGTTTTGTCAACTAAAGGTTTTACTAATAATGAAACTTTAGTGAGCTGCTGTTCCTGGCCTAAAAAAAGTTTTTTTTTTTGCTTCTTTATCCAATTCCTTCATTTTATAACTAATGGATGACAAAAATATTTTTTGGTTGTTTTTTCATGGATTTTACATCATAGTTAGGGTTTTGGTTTCAGATAACAAAAGTTAGTCCTCCAAGAAAATGATTTTATTGACTGAAAACTCAATACAATACAGATTTTATAGATGTAAATGCATTTATTTATCACTAGCCCTTTGGTTTTGTTGCAATATTTCAGCAAGATAAAAAAACATTGCACCTTTCATTGATATATCTGGATTGCAAGCTTACGAAAAAAAAATTACTAACACATGAACATACTTTCTGCTTCGGGTTCGTACACGTTCGTGTTTTAAGTTTCATGGTCACACAGCCTCATGCAAGTGAAATTAAATGATATTTCTCAAAAGAATATCAAAACTTTTTCCAAACAATAAATTTTGGTGCAATACGACAAATGGATATATATATATCTTGAATTCATAGTCTTGTTAATTAATTTCCTTCAAGCAAAAATTCTCTGGCTTACATTTTGATGCGAAAGAAAAATTTGCATAAGCCATTCGAATTAAAATACAGGAAAAATCCCACTGAGAACGTTTGTGGATCGCTATCTGATTGTTATATTTAACATCATGCAATTTTTTTTTTGATGCGTATAAAATGTTTTATTTTTCAAATATATTTTATCTATTTACTTTTTAGTATAACACTTAAGTGTGCAACATTGTTTTAGTTGTGTAAATTCGATAAATACATACTACATACGACATAGGATCAAAAAATAACCGTTATTTTTAATTTTTTTAAAAAGATTTTATTTATTCATCAATAACTATCCTCAAATATAATACACTTATGCCAGCGTTTTTTCCAATCCCAGTTACCAGCCACCTGGCATTTGTATGCAAAGTGGAGGTATCGATAAATTCACTTCGCATACAAATACCAGGTGGCTGGTATTCTGCCTACCTGAATATATACGAACCTAATAACAGAACTGCCTGAACGCCAACACTGACTCACCAGTACAAACTAAACCGCGGCTTGAGAATGATGCATTCGCATCGAAAGCGCTCGCCCTCGAATACAAACCAGCCAGTTAGGACGGAAAATGGCAATATTAACGTAGTATTTTCTTTCTGGGTATAATTAGGGATGAAAAGCTGGTTACTAGAAACTTTTGGAAATGAAATTAAAAATTGGCACATTAAGAAAGTTTCTGTTGCCCTAGTTTTCAATATAAATCTGAATGATATTTATCAATTTGAAAAGCATGTTTTTTTCATTATTTCTCATAGCACGACTTTTAAACTTTGTCCCTTATAAACCATTCCATATTTTTTTGCTAAGCTGTCTTAAGACAGACGTTGTGTGAAATCAATTGATTTGAATCTCTGTAATTTACAATTGGGCAAGAAATCCTTTCTGCCTGGCGTTGATTTTATGAACATTTATAAAAAACACGCATCGCGCAATTTTAATTTTTTTTTTAGTTTAAGCGTGTAAACATTTTTTTGTATTTTATTAATAAAAAATACATAGTGGAAGTTTATCTGCTAAAATACATAGTCTATGATATGACTTATCGAGTAAAGTGTAACATGTTCCGAATTGTTTTGGCACTTTAATATATTTCAAATGCTTTATTTAATTAAAAGTCTTGTAGTTTTATTTCATTATTTATTATTGTTATTTTTGTGATTAGCTAGGAGCAGTTAAAGTTAATAAGCTCAACTAGGAGCTTGGAGGAAATAATTATAATTGATTTAATATTGAACATATCAGTCCGTTATATACCGACTATGAGAATGTTGTAACTAATCTAGAGTAAGTGAGAATGGAACTCACTCATACTTAAAAGCTATTCTTAACTATATTGACTATATAATTAGTATTGATTTAACCAGACAATCAAAAATTTAGATAGTATCGCAAAATTAGTGATTCCGTGGTTATCCAATATAAAAAAATAATGAAATAAAAATACTATTAATATTAATAATTAAAAGAATTATTAGTATTATAATTTTGGCGAAAAGTGTAATGTAATATAAATTTTATTGCATTTATTTTGGGATTGTTTTCCCACAAAATAAATGTGTCACTTGAAATGCACCCATCAGTACAACAACAACACAAGCAAAGCCTATATTAGCTGAAGGCCGTTTGCATAACAATAGTAAACATGTAGGCACTGTTAGTGTGTACTTAGAGAAATTTGAGTCAGGTGTGAATATTTAGAATTTGTAGTAGGGTGGTGCCACTTCAAAAGATTGACAGTTCCTTATCAAATGGCATCATTAAAATTTTCGCAAAATTGAGCGCATTTGGGGGTTTCTTAATAAAAAAAAATGGTGCATACACAATGTCCTATCCACAACAGACTCTACACAACATTTATGCAAAAATACAGTAACCATCAAGAAATCAATTTTTTCTAATTAAGGATTTCCCATTGGAAGCCATTCATATGTAATTTAAAAAAATGAATATAAAAAATTAAGATTTTTGGCGTTTCTTTTCGTTTTTCTATATTGGTTAAATAAATACCCCAAAGTAATTCTTATTAAATCAATATGGCTTGAGATAAGAGAATCTTGGATTTTCTATACAAAATTTGTATAAAATCTACTGATGTATAATGAATATTTTATGAGAATATAACAAAATATTAATTGTATAAAATAATATATAATAATTATAGTTATTTAACCTTTTTAATATTTTTTAGTATTTTATTATTAAGCACTAGGTCTATATATTATACAAGGTTTATACATTTTTTTGTTTATCCTGAAGATACCAACCAATGGTTTGGCGAAATATTGAAAAATAATGCAAAATAAAGTTTTAAAATTTTTTTATAAAATAAAGACCAAGTGTTTGATAATGAAATACAAAAAAATATATAAAATAATCGTAAATTTCATTCACACTACGTTTGTTGTGCTTTGTACCTAATAATTAATTAAATGGTTAAATGGTTTTTTATCATTACAATAAATAAATGTCATTCCCTTTTTTGGTACACTAAATAAACACCCTAAAGAAAGCAATATTTTTAATGGCATTTTTATTATAGAAATTTTTATGTTTAAGCATTCTTAGGAGAAATGGAGCACTATAGGAGCATATATTCCCGCAAGTAATAAGAAACGTTAGCTATGATGTTAGTTGACAAAATATCTTTTTTTGAATAGAGGTACAAAACCATGATCAAACATGCACTTTAAATAAAAAATGAGGTCTGGTTAATCAATTTCCTGACATAAAATAGCAATGAGAAAAAAACAAAAATTTTTAATATTAATATTCAAAATATAACCAGAGATGAGATCATTTCGTCGGTCTCATGTAGAAAGGCCCTAACTCACACTTTTTTTTTTGTGATTCCAATGCATATCACGCAAATACACCTCCACACCTCCTCACGAAATTTTAAAGCAATTTGATCAAAATAACCGGTTATTCAAGTAATAATCTAAAAAGCCCTAACTTATTTCTAAAAAGAAAAATATAGTTTTAAAGCCCTATCTTGCCAAATTATATGACGTTGCATCGAGGTTTCTTAAATTATGCAATAAAAAATAGGCAAATGTTTGTTTTTTTATTGTGATTCAATGTTATTACACATTATTATTTATTCAGACGGTTGATTTTATCAAAATCGCAACGTTACGTTATCTAATAGTATTCTCTACTTTTGTGAAGAACGAAATGTAAGTATCGAGCAAAAGTATTTACTTATGTAGTTGTTGCATACACAGATGAAGTGGGATGCAACTCAATTCTCTTATCGAAAGAAAAACAAAAAACAAACAAATAAATCTGTCGTCGCAGTTTGTGCAAATTATTAAAAAAGCCAGGAAATATCCATTACGTCTGGAAGCACACCCTTTGTATTATACGTTTTTCTTAGATTTGAAAAACTTCCGAAGCAATATTTGTCAATTCAACCAGGTAATAAGAGAAATTATTGTGCATTTTTTTAACAATTTTTATTTGAATTTTAATTGCAAATTAAACTTTAGGAAAAGAGGCAGGTGATAATACTGTAAATATGTTGCGTGCTCTTGCATACGATCCTTCAGGGCTCATATATTTTAAAATAAATATTACGGACGAATATGAGCTTCTTCCACATAGAACAAAAGTTTGCATAGAACGCATCATTCCAGCACGGCTATATAAAGAAAAATTAGCAATTCCGAAAAAGAAATGGGAGCATTTGCAAGATATAGAGAAATTAATTCCTATAGACTGCCAAAACTTTTATGTTACGTTGCCTTACAAATTATAAACAGTATTTTTTTTTGAGCAATGACAATATTTTCTAGTAATTTTAATCATGATTTTTCCTTAATATAATTTGTTTTGATCGCTACAGAAAAAAACCTAAGTTACATTTATGCTCTGAAATAAGACTACAAAAAGCCCTATGTCTATTTAGTTTTTTATATATTTACAAATAAAAAAAATTTTTGAAAACCAAATTCGTTCTTCATTTTAACAATAACCTACATTTAAAAAAAAGATTTACTCTTGTCGACAAATACCATTTCGCTCATAAATATACCTATTTTTGCCTTTATCTCAAATAGAACCAATTTTTCTTTACTTATGTGGTTGATCGTCACAAAATCCATTTTAACGGATTTTGTTACCTACAAAGTTCTTTGGCATAAATAGTGTTGTTTATGTTATAAAGTTACTTACTACCTTTGTTTGGTAACTTAAATCTGAAAAATGGAACAAAGTCTTAACTTGTTTAATGATTCATGTTTGTGAGGTTTAAAGTATTTTAAGCGAAATTCATCTGAATGCAAATTTAATTTTTTTTTATAAATTGCTCCATATGGAGATGACAGTTGAACATATAATAAATTTAAATATTTTCGAAAAGTGTTACCATATCACGATGTTCTTAGTGCCTGTTAGTAAAAATCGCCTATCACAATTTGTCAACTTGTTCGGAGTGGATGAGTCGCTTGTAATATTAAAACATCGTAAGTCTATTTATGTTTAAATAAATATTTTTAAAGTTTGTGTATTAGTTAAATTAGAAATATTGATATAAACTACATTTATTGAGTCTCCGGAAAGACTCACAGCACATGTAAATTCTATTTGCACCTGTAATGCTTTATATTGCTTAAATTAATTTTATACATTTAAAATATTCTGTTACAAGTCGAAATTCAAAATTAATTACTGAATAAACTAAAAAAAGTATCTGAGAATAACACTTTATAGTTTGTTTTTAAAAAATTAAGAGAAAAAAAACGGGTAAATAAGACAACGTTAAGAAGAAAAAGTGAATGTGGTAAGTTTAGGGTATTGAAAAACCAATGGAAACTTTTATACTTCTGCAGAAAAGATGACTAGAACAAAAAGCATTGATGGGAAATTGGAGCAGGAATACATATTTAAAAATTATTGTGTTTATAATTTATTTGTTCAATCATTTTAAAAATCAGTCTTGGTTACATAACTAGATCAGCGAAGATTTAAAAATCAAAATAATAAATGATAAAGCAAAAATATATTTGTTTAAAATATTCAATGAATAAATCAATAGTTTCTGAAATTATCAAGAAATCCCCCCGGGGGTACATGATAGTCTTTTTGGAGCCTACTATTCCATCTAGACTGGTGTCTTGCGGGGTAAAAGGGAGCCCAGGCCCCTTAAAGGCTAGTAGTAGTCACCTGGACAATCCACTATATTTCCACGGGAATCAGTTGCCCGCTGAGTTCCGCTATTTGTCTCTTTAAACATTTAGCTGTTCTCTGGCTGATTAATTGAGGTTGACCCTTTTGGAGTATCGTGTTGGCTGTTTCGAGGCCCTCGTGAGGGTGTGGGTCGAATCATTCACAATGAACACAATTAATGGTTTAGGTCCAGTGAGTATGAATGCCGTCGTGTTCTTAATTATATTAAGCTTCATGCGTCCTGAACCAGGAGTTGGATACTCTCCAACTCTTTAGCAAGGAGTGAAGGCTGCGACCTACTTCGAGCTTTTGAAATTGCTACTAGGAGTGACCGGAGAGTATACGTATTCGAAGGCCTTCAAGGACGTGAATGGCGTTACTTTTCATTTACAGTGGTAATGGCCACCATCTTATTATGGCTCACTGCCGGTGCAGATGTAAACCTTACCATGTCATTATCAAGAAATTTCGTGAAACAGGTACTGTGAAAACACTACATTCAGGAGGAAGACCACGTAAAACTACTCAAAGGCCAGATAATTTAATAGCAAAAGAGTTAAAAAAAGATTCGAAAATGGCATCAAGAAAGTTAAGAATATTCTGGGATTGTATATTAGCTCAGAAACAATCAGCCGTAGAGCAGGCGAAGCTGGTCTTGGTTGTTATCATTCTGCAAACAAACCTCTAATATCTCAAAAAAAACGCACTGCTCGCTTGAAATTTGCGAAAGAGCACATAAATTGGTCTAGAGAGCGATGGAATACTGTACAATTTAAAGGGGAATGATGGAAGATCTTTTGTAAGACGGCGACTGGATCCAAAGTATACTTGCAAAACTGTAAAATTTGGTGTTGGTAATGTTATGGTGTGGGATTGTTTCTCTGGGCAGGAAATGGGTCCACTTCATGTTATAAAGGATACAACGACAGATGTAGGCTATAGATCGATTCTAAGCGACATAATGTTACCAAATGCAGAGAATAACATGCCACTATCTTGGAGGTTTCAGCATGACAGTGATACAAAACACACCTCTAAGGTTGTTACTGATTGTTTACGCTCCAATAAGGTATGTGTTTTGAAGAGGCCTGCCTAGTCCCCAGATCGTAATTCCATAGAAAATCTATAGGAAATTGTAGATCGTAAAATAAGAGCTCACAAATACACACAAAAAGACGACGTATGCAATGTAGAGCTGAGGCATAAAGTTCCAAAGGACACCATTGATAAACTAATTGAATCAATGCAACAAAATATTGATCATTAATAAAAAGCTACCGAAATTTATTGAAGTAAAATTTAAGCTTCCATTGTTTTGTTCACTTCCCAAATTTAATTAATTTTAGTTTTTTTTTCTATAATTCTCGAACTAATTTTTAATCTTTCCGTAATAGAACAAAGAAGATATTTCTAAAAAAAATATTAGTTTTTTCAAGAATTGCGTTTGTTTTTTTGACTTTAGAAACGAATAAATGAACTTTAAGTAAAGCTTCCATTGAATTGTCCAGCACTGTACAACAGATTTTTAACAAGTATAGATGTGCCGCACAGTGGATCATTTTACGGGAAGGCGGCCAAAAGTCCTTTTTTTCATGATCCCCAATTGTTCGTTCGAAAGTAGATACTATAGTGTACCTCGGGAGCCTAAAAATTAAAACTTTATTTTGTTTTCAATAATATAAAAAATTTTTTCCTGAAGAAGCTTTCCAAAGGAAAGCGAAATATTGAGAAGAAAAAATATATAAAAAAGATCTTAAAAAAGAAAAAAGATACTTTATTTTAACTATATCACACTGAACTGGGTGATTCAAAATGAGCATTTTCAGTATTTTGCTAAAATGAGAAATTTCTTTTGTTGTACAAGGTTTTTAAACGAAACAAACTTTGTATAATAGTAACTTGTTAGCTATTAGTGATTTTTAGAAATTAATTTTTTTAGAGGTCCAATTTTTTCTAAATTCTCTTACTAAATAGAGCATAACTTCTAAAGTTTGTTAGGGAGTGTAAAAGCACTAGCACTGTGCCATAACCCTAAATATTCCCTATACGCCTATACCCCATTGTATACCCGGCACGATCCGACCGTGAGCACCAGAACAATTTTTCTGACACAAGGTCGAAAATTTTTTGCAAAATAAAATTAGAAAATGGAATTAAAATTGTTTCTGTTTTGCTATTTTGTAAGCATTTTATTTATTTTTTAATTCGCCTTTACGAAAGACCTTGTTTAGATGAATATGCGTTGGTCACAAAAATATTTTGCCTACTACTAGTAAAATAACGTAAATTGATATGATTTATGTCTCAAAAGTACTTTGCTTTTTAAATAGATTTGCACTGATTGTAAAATATTTTTTTTTAAAATTGTTAAATTGGGTTATGACTTGGATTTTGGTCCGTTAGGCGAAACAGTGAGAAAAAATAAGGAAAATGACGAAAAGAGAAACCAAAAAAAAAAAACAAAATGAAGAAACATACTTAGAAAAAGGCCTAATTATTGATCAGCCAAAGCAAAGAGAAGGGAATACAAATGATGGAAACACTGTAAGGAGATTTTTTTCAGATCCAGAAACTACAGCACTTATCAAAGGAGTAGATTTGAAACTAATAAGGAGATTCAGTATTATTTTACAAGTTCTAGCATGCAGCAGAAAGATAAATGCAAAAAAAATTTGGAGAGTACAACGAAACATATACTTATGGATATATGCCATTCACAGTTCATAAAATTTTGTACCATGGGGAACAAATAATTCAACACAATATACTACCAATAGGATATCTATTTGAAGAAGCGCAAGAAAAACGAATTAAAGGCTGTAGACTCTTTCGTAAGCATAACTCAAGAAAAATTTGTATATATTGTACTATTGAAGACTTGATTGTTATTTTATTATGCACATCAGATCCCTATATCTCCGATATCCAGCAAAAATGGAAAATTAATTCTATTGAACTCGACGTAGAAACTAAACTGCTTCTAGAAGATGAAAACCAAGGCTATTTAGAAGAAATATTTACTAAACACAAGAGTTATCTATATGTATTTCATCCTTTTAAAATTTTTTGTACATTAATAAAGTATTAATCAATTTACAACAAAAGTTCACATATACGAGTAGTATTTATGTTTATTTTAGACTTGAATGCTTCCTTATCTAAAGTAAATTTGAACCAATGAATATATTTATGGTTTTGCTAATTTTTAACTTAAATTGTTTCAAAAAACCAATCTTTGGCCTTCGTACTAAAAATTTCACGGGGGCCGAAGCTTGGCCCTACCTGACTAAATTTAAGTTTTTAATAAGTATAAGTTCTAAATGTGACTCAAAATATAAGACTTTATGTAAAACAAACTCTTTGAACAAGTTTTAATACTTTAATGTCGTACCAAAAATCAGCTGAAACTGGGAATGTATTTTGAAACCTATCACAACTATTTTTCTAACCAGTCGATTTTAAATTTTTATACCTTAAGTGAAAGTCTATGATCTCACATAGTAGACAAAAAACAACCGCTCATTAAAATTACGATCCGTTCAAAAGTTATATATTTTTGACCGCCTTCTCGTAAAATGTTCCCACAGTGTGCGTTCATTTCCTTTGAAATTTTAATTTTATTTTACGACAAAATAAAAGCAAAAAATATTTAATTGAAGTGGCATAAATCTAGTTTAAAAATAGTTATGACAGCGCCACAATGGAAGCCTTAGATGACACGAATGCATGACCACTAATTTTGTGAAAAGTTTATTAAATTTATTAAATTTTGTAGTGACATAAAATAATAAAAATCTACTGTATTTTAGTGAACTTCTGCTAAATTTTTCATAAATACTAGGGAGAGCAATTGCGTCAAATATACGCCCTGTTAATTATATTTTTGGAATTTATTTATTATTCACAAAATTTCATATTAGACACAAGGTATAGTTGCATTTCCCTAGTTCCTAATCATATTTATATATTTCCTAAAAATAACAAAACAATTTTGATCATCTCACACCTTAGTTACACAAAAACAACAAAAAATAAAAGAAGAGTGCAAAACAAGACAAGAGTAGAGTGTATGACAACATCAACTTTTCGTAAAACAAAAACACATGTTTTTTACTTCCGGTTGCTTAGTTAAATGAATTGTGTTTTTGTTTTGTTTTTTTGTTCTTATAAATTTTAGATAAAAATTTACTTGTTAAAAAAAACAACAGAAAAACTTGTTTACTTTTCATACAATTCTAAGCATCCTTATTCGAGTAATAACACTTCCACAACTGCACTTTTGTATCCCCTAAAGAAATATAAAATGTAGAAGACACTCACACATACTCAAGGAGATTGCAAGTACATAGAAATCGTCATGCCACCACATCTACTGGCTAGTAGTTAGTTTACAAATACATTTATGTTTTAGTTTACAAGTATCCTAGGTCATTTTAATTTGCTACTAATACTTTAGTTTTGTTTTATTTTTTTTTCTTTATTTCGTTTTCTTAAGTTGTACGTACTTCCTTGCAACAGCATTAAACTTCTTCATACATGCTTAATGTTCACCCTCCATTCAAGAGTAAAAAAAAGTCATACAAGGTGCAGGAAGACGACATCGCACAGAATAACGACATAATAAAATAACTTAAAAATTACTATACAACAATAGGCAAAATCCAAATAGTAAAACCTGCAGACAGCTGATGACCAATAAGGAAAGAATAATATTTTTTTGTCATTGTCGACATGTGTGCAATTGAGAAACATGTTTCCTAACTTTCAATTACTTATAATATTTACCTATACTCGTACAAAGGTATTTTGAACTTAAATATATTTCCTGATAACGTTAAATAAATCCTAATAAGAAATTATTCAATAACATGTTATTTATGTAAATACAAATAGCTAAAGTTGATCTTAACAGCCAATAATTACCAGGATTTAAATTAAAAATTTCAATAAAATAAGAATTATTATGCAATTGTAAATTAAGAAAATCAGTTCCTAAATTCAGTGTTAGCAGATTAAAGGATTAATTCCCAATATGGGATTAACGAGTTCACTTTGAGATAGGTAAATTTTCATTTCATTTTTACCAGTATTACCAATCTTGCTTAAGATTTATAAAAAAGAGTATATTTTATCCAAGTTTTTGGATTTTTGGCATTCGATTTTTAAACGTCAGTTCAGGGCAAGCGGTTTTTCTTGAGGCCTATCAGCAGACTACATCGATTTTTGCAACAGGTCCAAAGTGTAAGAATTGACTAAGAGAAAAATTTGACTAAAAAAATGTTAAGTATTCGCTGCGTTGGTAGGCTTGTGTGTCTATATATTTGGCAAATAGAAGAACATAAGTCCAAATCCCAACAGCACCTTCAATGTAGAGAAAAAGGCAAATAAACAGCAGTTTGAATATCTTGGTGTTCTGTATAGCTACGGCAGATGAGATAATTAAGCCAACCGTATAGTAAAACAAAGGAATTCATTGGTATATTGTAGGGAAAAGTAGCTACACAATAACAGTATGTTAAAATAATTAAATTTTTCACAAACAAATTATTGCGATTTTGTTCTTAAGCTAAACGATATCGATGGCAACAATTTTCTTTATCAAAATTTGAACCATAATATTAGAAAATTTTCGAAAATTCTTAATTAGCATAGTTTTTTTTTAACCTGAAACTTAATTATACAAAATTTTAAACTTTAAACAAGATTTAAAAAAAAAAATTTACAAGTCGGCCTAAAATAATCATCAGTTGTGGGACAGCTTTCAAAACCACAAAAGACTAAAATGCTTATAGTCTGCATAACCAACATTTGTAATTATTTTTATACTGTGACTTCAATAATAATTTTTGTAAAATTACCTTCTAATTTTAATTTAATAAAAGAAAAAAACATGGATGTAAATTTTGAAAAAAATTTTTTTTAATATTTGGCATTTGCTGTTTCTTTTTTTTTAATAAAAAATATTGTTACGTTTATTCCTTTTAACAAACGTTTTTAATGCAAAATAATAACACAACGCTTTGTAGTTTTAAATTAAATTAAACGATTTACTCACTTTTAATACACACAAATTAAACACGATGGCAACTTTACCACTGTAACGCCTAAAAGATGCTTCATTCTTTTGTTATTGGTGTTCACGACGTTTCATCTTTAATTCAATTCATTTCCCCAGCGGTTCTCATATACACAAGAATATTCTGCTTTAACATCATCCCATACTGTTGTTGTTAGTTTTTCTTTTTTTTTTAAGAGAAGCAGCACTTCAGGCAATAATGCCTATTTAGTCAAATACCGTGCTACATTCTTTAGGAAAGGGATAGAGAAGAGATGAAACAGGTGGTGAAAGTAGAAGAAAAGTCGGAAGTTAACTGCCGTATAAGACAGCACAGCGACCAGTGACTATGACTATGCCTTCATCGCTGAGCAGCCCCACCGACAGTCAATTTTTATTTTTGTAGTAAAAAAGCCAACGTCTTCGTTGGGAATCGAACCCACAACCCTCATACAGACAAGCTAGCACACTACCTACTAGCCTACAGGGGGACCATTACGTTGGCGGTCCCGTTACTCTCAGTGGATACGGTTGGCCACAACCCGTAATTGTGTCGAAAAATATACTTTGATATAAATATCTATGACTTGTTGGTTATATACGAGATCCTAAGTTCGGATCTCACTGCAGCCATATAGTATTCTGGCGTGGATGGCTGTTTAAATCTGTTAAAAACATGTTTGCCAGGGAAGAGATCGTAAGGAGTTACAAAAAAGTTTATTATTTGGGATCATTTTTCAGTTTTGTTTTTTTTTTATTATTTTTTACTCGACTTAACCTAGATTAACTTATAAATGATCAATAAATACGTATTTAGCTTGTTTTTTTACGTCTTTTTAATTAAATTTAACACTTATAAACTCAATATTTCGCTTTTTATTGGAAAGCTTCTTCAGGAAATTCAAGGGAAAGCTAAATATTGAGTTTATAAGTGTTAAATTTAATAAAAAAAAGACCTATAAAAATATAAATACGTATTTATTGATTATTTTTAATAAGTTAATCTAACCTAGATTGTGCTATTACTGAGGAAAAAGCCTATCCATATGTGCTCATATAGCCTATCAGAGGATTTTCCCTAATATTGTATAGAAAGCTTATATCTCAACCCAAATTGATGAAACAAGAATTATATTTAACCAACAAAGCAAAAAGACAACAAAACTCATAAAACTTTTCAACAAAAACACGGTAACATAAGAAACGATTTTTTTTTCATTTTCACCCTTATGTAGGAATGCCCATGTTAGCAGGGCAGAAATAATTCTATGAAAAGATTAAAATTTTCATTTTCAGAGCAAAATTCTTTCTATATTAGATTTTTTTAGGTGAAGATGGTGAAATCTTACGATTTAACTGTTTTAAAATCAAAAAAGTAACTCGGATTTGATTCAAATAACAGGAGTATATGTTTTAATCGCAAAAATTGATTCTCATCATGCAATATTTATTAAACAATATATTGCGCCGCATCGCTCCATAAAGTCTTATTAAAATGAAATAACAAAATGCCTGAGAAATTTGGGTAGATTATGAATTCAATTTTATGTTGGACTCCTATGACTTGGGTTCATAATGTCATTTTTTACTGACCCAATAAACATTTAAAGTTTTATTTCTTTGTACACAAGTAACATAAATGGTCAAGAGATTATTTTTGATTTTTGTGTATTTGTATTTTTCACTTGCAACACAGTAAGGAAATTGTACACAAAAGTTTTTATTTTAAATCAACTGGACATTAAGAAAAGACAGTACAAAAAATACTGGTCCTTCAAAAAAAAAATCTTCGTAGATGGTGTTTTTTCTAAAAATGTTTCCAAAAATGGCGAATTATTCAATTTGGGTAGTGTTCACGACCTGCCGTTAACAGTAATATCACAATTGAGTCTACGGAAAGATTAACGGCCGTGTCTGAAATCAAACCCGATTAACTGAAAATTCATTTTTTAGTATTATACTAGTTATACTAGTATAAAAGTTTAAATATATTTTTATTTACTGCATTTCAATACAATATTCAACATTCATGCTTGTTTATATTTTGTTTTAATTATTGCCAGAAAAAAAATGTGAATCTTTCACACAAGGAATAAAAATATGTTGCGATTTGACTATTAGAATCCCAATTTTCAAAAAATAAAATAGTTTTAAATTTGTATAGGGTTTAGCAATTGTGGCAAAACCAGCAACATGGTAGTTTTGACATTTAGTTTTTTGACGTATTCATAGTAGATGCATTGTCAATTGTTACAATGAATTCAATTTCGCACAAAAACCGCATTAAAATAATTAAAATCCACTTTGAAAATGGTGGTTCTGTTAAAGTTACATTTCGTAAAATTCGGACAAAATAATCGTTCTTCTGAGACCGCTATTAAGAATTTGGTTGTTCAATTTGAGTCGACAGGCTCGATGCAAAATGTGTGAATACCAACGCGTTTTCTACCAAGTCGTTTAACTGAAAGCACCCCTGCCGTGAGTCAGTGCTGAAGCAGATCCAAATTTATCAATTCCTCGACCTTCTCAACAATTGAGATTATCCAATACCCCCACTTGGCAAATTTTGCATAAGGATTTGGCTTCAAGCCTTACAAGGTTCAACTGGTGTAGGAGTTCAAGCCTATTTCACTTATCAGGATATGTCAACAAGCGAAACTTGCGCATTTGGGCCATTTGAGATTTTGAATACTCAACGTGTCACTGTAGGGTGCGCTATATGGTCTGCAGGCGTGATTGGGCCGTTCTTTTTTGAAGGTGTGGCTGAAAATGCGGTAACGGTAAATGGATAAACTCATTTTTACCCTATTCTTGACAATGTGGATATCACTGACATGTAGTTTCAACAGGACGGTGCCTCATGCCACATAGCCAATGAAACGATAAATTTATTGCAAACCAAATTTCAAGATCTTATAATTTCAGGATAATCAGCTGTTGAGTGGACAGCCGAATATGTGATTTAACACCACTGAATTATTTTTGGTGGGACTATGTTAAGGACAGAGTCTATACGAAGCCAACCGAATCGAATTCAGCCATAAAACTCAAAATCCTTCATGTGATTAACGCCACACCACCGTCATTTTGCGGTGATTAAAAACTTTGATGAAAGAAGCGACATCTGTTAGCGCGGCCATGTTGGACATTTGCCAGATATCATTTTTCATTCATAATTGCCGATCTTTTCTCTTCGTAAAAATTTGAATCATCTTAATTTAAGTTTTTTTGTTATATTTTGTTTTAGATTACAAACTTCTTGTTGAAAACCCCTTTATAATACAGCCGATTGACACCAAACAAAGTTTTTGCTAATTCAATGTCACCTAATAAACTATGTGTGGGTTAGCTTCCTCTTATTGCAAAACCTTATTTCTCATTTAGAAATGTAGATGATATAAAATAAATTATAACTTACCACCACATAATGGCAACTTCTTACCTGCCCTAATTGTAAAACCAGATACGTTTTTCCGTTATGCTTAAATGTTACACACAAAAAGACATTATTATCTTAAATTCGTAGTGCTAGTTTTTCATTCTTCTATTAAGATTCTCGACTTACTTATGTCATATATCTCTCTTAGGTTTTAGTTTCCTTGGATGGGACTTGACAAAATAAGTTTAAATTTTAACATGGATTAATTATTAAAATGGTTTGGTTTAAAAAAAAAAGTGTACAATAAGAGTGTCGCCGTATAAATCTACTAAAACAACACATGTAGTACTAAAATAAAATATTATGAAAATCAATTGTATCTAGGTAAAACCATCCACTAAAACTTTATACTTTACCACACAGGTTACAGAAGTTAATTTTATTCTGGCGCTGAAACTATTCTTATTATTATTAATATTTTTATTTCTTTCCCATGTATACATAAAAATTTCTGAAGAAAGATATACTTATAAGGTAGCTAAGCATATTAAGATATTTTTTTTTCAGTTATCACCAACAATGTATAAAATATTTTTTATTTGAATATTTAACATTTTAATATAATTTTTTAGTTTTTATGCTTAAAAATTCGTTCAATAAAAACAGGTATACTTTTTGAATGGGGCTATAATTTGAGGAGTTTTATAGAAGTTTCTATAATATTTAAACAGATCAAGGAAATATAATAAAAGTAATTGCAATAGTTCTCGAAACACACAGTTATGGTTAGATATGGTCATCAAATTTATTTTAAATTCAATGATTTTAAATAAAAGTAAATTATTGCTCATTACTGTACATATCGGCAATTCCATAAGACAGGTGGAACATTCTAAACCATTTTAATGCAAATTTATCCGATTTCTTTCTAAAATATCCACGAAAATGATCATTTAAACTTTTGACTTTTAAAAAAATGTAAATATCATTGTTATCATATCAAATAGGCAGACTTATCTGAGTTAATAGGAATAATTAGAAAATGAAGACAGCATTAATAAATTTTGCATATAATAATGGAGATAAATAGACTTAAGAGTAATGTATCAAATTCTCCAAAGCTATATGAAGTACCTAAGATCCATAAAAAGAAATTTCCTTGCATTAATGTTCCAGCCTACGGACTGTGCAAGTATATAACGAATATTCCTAATAACAGGACAATCAATGTATAATATTAGAAATTCATTGGAATTTAAAGATAAAGCCAAGAGAATACAAGATATACAAGATAATGATAAGATTGTTTTCATTTGATGTAGTTTCACTTTTTCCAAGTGAAGTATTCCTGTAGGTTCAGCTTTGAGAAATATAGAGGGAAAATGGCAGATAATAGAACCAACTACGAGTGTAAAGAAGGAATTATTTTTACGTATTTTTAAGTTTTGCAAAGAAGACAACAGGTATTTTTAACTTGATAATAGGATATATCAGCTGAAGGAGGGCCTCCCTATTGGCTCTCCAGCATCTCCAATTATAGCTGATATTGTGATGGAGGAATTACTTAATTCATGTATTAGTAAAATGCATATTAAACCGAAGAGAATCACAAAAAATGTAGATGATTTATTTTGTATAACTTCGGAAGAGTAGTGGATGATAATTTGTCAGAAATGAATAGTTTTCATCCGGATATTAAATTTAATTGCACACAAAACATATAACACATTAAATAAATTATTTAGCAGTATAAAGGATAAAACAGGAAAAATGGAAATATCTGATGTATCATACAGGATACCATGTGGCGGAAATGGCGAGGTGAACTGTGACAACAAAAAATAAACTTAAAACTAGATTAGCTGGTCATAGATGTGCCAAAAAATATAAAAATATTTCAACACAGAAGACATCTTTAACTTCACATTGTAAGAAATATAACCATTATCCAAGTTTGAGGAAGCATCAATATTAGATATAGAAAAAAACTATAAGAGACGTTATATGTTAGAAATGTTAGAAATTGTTAATGTACCAAATGTAAGGAGAATAAATTTCAAAACAGACACAAACAATTTAGCGTAGAATTATAGGTACTTAACTCAAAACACGGAATTTGTTATAATTATTTCATAAGAGATAATTTGTTATTTAATTTCCGTTTCCTTGTTTTATATTTGAAATTTTAATTGTGTATGTATGTATGAAGAAAATAAATATTGTTACAAAAATAAAATAGAAGAAAGTTGGGTGAGACAGCATCTTGAGTCGACTGGGATAATAAATATTAGGGCTTAAAGTGAACGACCCCTTGACAGAAATGTTTACTTCTAGAAAAGTAAATGCTATATATTTTTTAAGGTAAGGAAACAATAATTTTTTATTGTTGTTTTTCAACAAATACTGTATACATATATGAGTATACATTTTACATCGTTACAGTTTACTTCGTTATCAGTAGTTAATTCGACGAAGATTTTGACATCAAATAGCGTAGCCAAATTAAGAAAAAAAATACAGCAATAAAATAGCCAATATATACAAAAAATAGTAGATTCTGAAAATTTGTTGCCCTCATATGTATCTAAAATTACATTTAACCGTTAAGTGTTTTTTTTTTTGCTAATTATTATTGTAGGAATAGTTTCAGTTAGCCGAGGCTGATAACGATTTAGAGAGAAAATTTGAAAAAGACTCTGGTAACATGAAGGAATATTTTACCCAAGAATAGTAAAAGCTATGGTTGATGCACCTTTAGCATAGCTGCCAATTCAATTGATGAGATTTCACAAAACTTTATAAATGCATCCGATTCCCATGTTTTAGGTCTCTCACCTAAAAAATAAGGGCTAAAAATACGGTATTATAAAATTACTTCCATTATACACAATTAGTTAGGCCCTATGTTCGTCGTAAGAACAACGAAAAATTATATTATATACATCTCCATTTCCAGTAATGTAAAAACATTTTAAGAATATCGAAACTCATAATTGAAGCCTTAAATTACTGTAGATTACGGTAGAAGAATAGGTAATAATAATGTTCATTGATTACTACATGTGTTGATTGATTATTGCTGTTTATGGATAGTAAATCAATTTTGAAAAATTGTCATAATAATTATAAAAATTTAATTCTTGTAACTTTAACTGGTTTAAATGCATATAACTAAACATCTGGAAACAAGAAATATGTGATTTAATATTCACATGATCCAATGATATGTTTTGATGATCAATTGCGAAATGATATCCCAAAAACTATGGAATGTGAAGTCAAGTAGGTATTTTCAAGCTTGCGTACTATTGTAGCTACTTACATATTTAAAGCTGCTAACAGCAATTCTAGTTGTTTAAAAATAACATGAATTGTGTAAAAACATTACAACGGTTGTGTGCTCAACATTTAATGGTCATTCTACCTTATGAACGAGCCTTTACAGACGACCGTTTCCGTTACATGGAATACACCTTAACATAAGTTATTATAAGTACATAATAAAAGTATATAAATTAAACAAAAATAAGTTTAACTATCTAAATAAGTGCATAAAACTATGGTGGCATACATACCGAAATTCTTTAAGTCTTTAGGTTTTTGTGCAGGCAAACTTAACTAAAACTTATTTTAATTTATTGTTTATTTGGTATGAACTAATATTATTATGATGTTTTAGACAATCAAAAAGCACAAGTTTGAATAACACAGATAGCAAAACGATAAAAATAAGCTAATATGAAAAACAAAACAATTTAAAATCAAACCGTATTTTTCTGCATTATTTTAGCGTTCTCCTCTCTTTAACAATTCACAATAGTTTTTGTAGAAATTTATTACTTGGTGTCATAGGAACAATGTAAGTACTCCTCCACATAATAGCAGCTGGCAATGCTATTAAACTAGTTGCTAGAGTTGCCAGAAACATCTGAGTTGTAAAATCTTTTATACGTGTGTGCATTTTGTATGAATGCATTTAGACAATGGAATGAAGCAATAAAAATAATCTAATTGATAAAGAGGAAGCTAAGGGTAAGATTATTTATAATTATAATTTTAAAAAAATAATCCTCTATTTTCATCAAATATTAACATTAAAAAATGGATTTTCTTTTAATTGATCCAAGTATTTGTTATTTTCGGAAATTAAAAAAAAAAAAAAATAAAAACATAAGGGAACCTAAACTTAGTCAATGGCATCGTTTAAAAATTTTTATTTTAATAGATTGCAACGTTTCATATGTACCAAATCAGGACATAAATAAGCAAATAAAGGACGGTAAAATTACAAACGCCAAAAATGTCAGTGTTTTAAATTTATTAACTAAGTAATTAAAATAACTGGTTTAAAATCTTATCCCTAGAAATATTTAGTATTTGACAGGTAATACTTTCAGGCCCAACCATCAAATTGTTTATGTTTTTTTTTACTAAAAGTTGATCTTTAAAATAAATAATAAATCATGGGAAAAACTATCGACAAACTAAATTGCAAAAGACAATATCATTCTGTTCGTCCATTTATTAACGGTAAGCCAATCCTTCCGAAGAGAAAAAAAAAAACCTGGCGCAAAGTGCAAATCCGGGAAGTTTTGTTTCGGAAACACCAATTGCTTGATGCTCCGTCCAACAGTTTAATTCGACAGTTTATTCCGTTTAATGTCATTGTGCTATTTATTGTACAAAAATAATCCATATATAAGTGAAATTAAATGAAAAAGAACATTAAACTGATGTTTTTTCATAAGAGTAATAAGTAATTGACAAATTGTTTTTTTTATGGATAGTTAATATTTCAGTACAATCACAGGAGAAACATATTTTGTTTATGATGTGTCTGTGTGGAGTTACTTCAGTTTGCTTCGTTTTTTATCACGGCAAAATTTAAAAAGACACAACACAACATATACATCTGACACATCAGATTTGTTAGAAACAAACTAAGAGCTTGAATATCTAGTCATTGCATTAGGTTAGGCATGATTACTGTTATTTTTTTGCAAATATGAGCAAGGAATTACATCATTCATAAGAAAGCATCAATTACTCAAGAAATTAAAAATCTGATTCAAAAAATTCACATCTTATAATGTACGCAAAGAGATCAAATGCGGCATTACTAGAATTTAATAAAATCCTTGAAAACTGCTCATTATCCTTTTCCTAAGTACTTGACGTTTATATTGGGGTAATTTAAATCAGCGAAATGTGCTTTTTCATGTGGAAAATAATTTGTTATATGCTGACGGTATCATTTGCAGCAGATGAGTGTCAAATCAACCACGATATGTCCAAGTAAAAAACTATTGTCGGTATTTTCAAAGCGGCTTTATTATAAATATGTATATTTAATTTTATACTGCCGATTTTAAACAAAAAATTACTATATATATTATAAGATTGGAGCATTTTCTTTCTTTACTCTTCATATAAAATTAACAAAGATTGGACTTAAGTAGTGAAAACTTCTCAAATCGGATAATTTTGAAGAGAGATATTTGTCGCTTTTTAAAGAATATAAAAAATAAAGGTATTGAATTGATACCTCATTACTTCCATTTCACTTCTACATAGAAATGGAAATAAAGTTATTTTTAATGTTTTTTTTCTAACATTATAAAATCCTGTTTTAAAAGAAACTTGTTGATTTTTATTTTTGATTAAAAATTTGCATGATTCACAAGGTTGCAAACACCCATGGCATATTCAAAAAGACTGATGTCGGAGTTCGCACAATAAGCGATCTACTTACTTATAGCACGTTGTAATATGTACTAGTATTTGTGCTTTATATAATCAGATAAAATAAACAAAAATAATTTAAAACAAGTACAATTCTTTAATCTATAAAATTTTCTATTACTAATTCCCTTACGCTACTTGCCGAACTACGCTCAGGAAAAAATGAAAATTGTGTTATAAAACAAGCTTCGTTTTACTTCGTTTGTAGGACGCACTCTAACTTCTAGAAAAAATTAAAGTAACATAATATATATTACAAATTTAAAAAAAAATACAAATTTTTCATTGTCAACTAAATCAGCATAAACAAATTTTAGACACATTAAATTTTAGAACTCAAATAGTTTTGTTATTATTTTTTGCCCAAGAAATAATAAACACTTTATTAAATGTTTACTTAACAAACAATTGTTTGCATAAACAGAAAAAAATGTGACATATCAATATAAAAATGCAGTTTTTCTCTTAGTTGTTGTGCAACTGCTGCCACCTGCTATTAATTTGTTCTTGTGTTACGCTTAAACACTTGTTGAGTATAATTATGTGTTTAATAACCATTGTTCGATGAAAAGGAAGTTTGCCATTGCTAGCTAAAAGAAAAGCATTTAATATATAGTTTGATTTTCAAATACGCAAAAATAATAACTCAATAGTTTAAATTAAAAAATATTATTTTTGTAACTGTTCTAATGATGTTATTAAATAGGTTTTTTAGGCAGTCATTTATTAAGAAGCTTGTCAACTCTGGCCTAATTGTTTTGTTTATATTTTCAAATAACTCTCACCGTGTTTCAATTCCATCTAGTTTCAAGTCATTCTTTTCCTGGGCGTAGTTCGACAAGTAGCGTAAGGCAATTAGTAATAGGAAATTTTATAGATTAAAGAATTGTGTCTGTTTTAAATTATTTTTTGTTTATTTTATCTGATTTAAATTAAAATTGTTTAAGTTTTTAACATTAAGGTGTGTTTTGTGAAGTGTCAAATATTTGTGTGCAAGTAAAAAATGTTTGCAACGAGTGCTCTGGCCAGAAGCTTGTTGCTTTTTGTAATAATAATATTTGTGGGTGTGTTTGCGCAATTTGAGTGGCAAGCTCGTGATGCATTTGATGAAATCAAAATAAAATATGACAAAGTTAATTCAGATAATTGTCCCATACAACATGTTAGCGATTTGTACTTGCCAGAGGACACAGTGTCCCACAAGCCAGACATAAAGGAAATTAATATAAATCCCATATTTCCGAATCGCACTGCACTCCTGCACTTACACAATATGGCGTTGAGCAGAAGTTTCTTTTGGAGTTATATTTTACAGTCTCGATTTATAAGACCAGCCATCAATGATACCTACGATCCGGGCATGATGTATTACTTCCTCTCCACTGTAGCTGATGTATCGGCAAATCCTTCGATTAACGCTTCTGCTATTTATTTTGCCCCTAACAGTTCATATACTTCTTCCTATCGCGGTTTCTTCAATAAAACCTTTCCACGGTTTGGACCACGTACTTTCCGTTTGGATGATTTCAACGATCCAATACATCTTCAGAAGATTTCCACTTGGAATACCTTTGATGTCAGAGATTTGGGTGCCCATCCACCAGAGTCAATTTCACATGATTACACTTCAGAATTGTATAAAATTAACGAATGGTATAAGAAATGGTTGCCCGATGATGTTGAGGGACGTCACGACACAAAGACAACCTACCAAGTAGAAATCCGTTATGCTAATAATACAAACGAAACATTTACGTTCCATGGACCACCAGGTGCTGACGAAGATCCTGGTCCAATCAAATGGACTAGACCTTATTTTGATTGTGGTCGTTCTAATAAGTGGCTTGTGTCGGCTGTAGTGCCAATTGCTGACATCTATCCTCGACATACGCAGTTCAGACATATTGAATACCCAAAGTGAGTATAACAAATTGTTTTAATAACAAATCAAAACAATAAGAGAATATTTTGCGGAAAATACAATGTTTCTCTATTTCACAATTTAGATATACAGCCATAGTCGTCCTTGAAATGGATTTTGAAAGAATTGACATAAATCAATGCCCCAAGGGTGAGGGAAATAAAGGACCAAATCATTTTGCCGACACAGCACGTTGTAAAAAAGAAACTACAGAATGTGAGCCATTACACGGCTGGGGATTTCGGCGTGGTGGGTATCAATGTCGATGTAAGCCCAGTTATCGTCTGCCTAATGTTGTAAGACGACCCTATTTGGGTGAAATAATAGAAAGAGCTTCTGCTGAACAATATTACAATGATTATGACTGTTCTAAAATTGGCTGTAAGTGTTATTTGTTGTGATTTATTTTTCAATTAATAACTTTTTGTTCACAAATTGAATAGGGATTCAAAAGATACCAATACAATGGGAGAAAGCACCTTATCATATACGTGAAAAATATTTAGACCAACACCAAGAATATCGTAATTATTCAACTGGTGCAACAGCTTTACATGTCGAAAACTTAAATATTGATCAAGCCCTTAAGTTTATACATGGCGTAAATTACAGAACGTGTAAAAAGTAAGTTTTCCATTTTAATTTTTTATATAAACAAATTTACATGATATACTGATTTATTATATTCTAGCTTCCATCCTCAAGATTTGATTTTACGTGGCGATGTTAGTTTTGGCGCAAAAGACCAATTTGAAAATGAAGCAAAAATGGCTGTACGACTTGCAAACTTTATAAGTGCTTTCTTGCAGGTATGTAAAGAGTTCATTATGTTTGAAATTCGAAGGAATTTTATGATAAAATATACTTATCGCTGCTTTTAATCATTTCAACATTTTAACACATAATTATAATTTAGAGAAGTGTTAATGATTTCATTGATTTTCTTGTTTTTGTAGCAAATTCATTAAAAAAAAATCTTTGAAGTGTGAACGAAAATTTTTCATGCTTTATAAAATTATTTCTGCTTTCAATAAACTATATAAAGAACAAATACTCATATGTCTTCTTTTGTTTTCCCCATGCTTAATCTCATGCTTAACAACTTGTTTTTGTGGTGGCAAAATATGCAATGTCAAATGATTAGTTTCCTTCTACATATTTTCTAGTAAAATACTCGAAAAACTAGATATTTTTGTCAAATAAATTTGCACAAGTTGCTTAAAATGTTCCTTAAACAAATAACACTAGAAATCATAATAATAGAAATGAGAATAGTAAAAACGGAAACCTAACGACATTTGAACCTTAATTTACAAATTGAGATCCTCAATATTAAAAAAACTGCTTATCAAGAAAAACTAGTTGCTATCAAATATATCGCTTTTGAAATTTCAAACTCTACACAAGACTAGTTTTTTTTATTCATCTTCACTATTATCTATTTTGCACCGTTTAAATAATTAGAACCCTTTTTCTATTATTTTATCTATTCATACTGTACTTAAAATAACTTCTATACAGGTTTCTGATCCTAATGAAGTATATTCGGGTAAGCGTGTGGCCGATAAACCACTTACTGAAGATCAAATGATTGGTGAAACGTTGGCTATTGTTCTGGGAGACACAAAAGTCTGGTCGGCTGCCACACTTTGGGAACGTAATAAATTCACTAATCGTACATATTTCGCACCCTATGCCTACAAAACGGAATTGAATACACGCAAATTTAAAGTTGAAGATTTGGCACGTTTAAATAAAACACATGAGTTGTATACGGAAAGGAAATATTTCAAGTTTTTAAAACAACGCTGGTCAACCAACTTTGATGATTTGGAAAAGTTTTATATGAAAATCAAAATACGTCACAATGAGACAGGTGAATACATGCAGAAATATGAGCATTACCCTAATTCGTATCGTGCGGCAAGCATAAAACATGGCTATTGGACACAACCCCAATTTGATTGTAATGGTTATGTTAAGAAATGGCTTGTGACCTATGCAGCACCCTTTTTTGGCTGGGATAGTCTCAAAGTTAAATTGGAATTCAAGTAAGTAAAAAATGTGTATTGTTTAAAAAAGAAGAATATCCCTTCTAATTGTTTTATGTTCTTTATTAAAATTTAAGAAGTGTAAAATTGTAGCTTAGATGTATTTCCTGTTTATTTCTTTATATTAGAAGTCAACCCACCCTAAATGTAGCTATTTTTTAGTGCGTAAAGCTGTTAAGAGCTCTTTGCTTTGCTTTTTATATTAATACGGGTCTATTATTAAGAATTCTTCTTTAGTACGTTGTGTGTTTCTTAAGAGGGTTAGTAAGAGTTTGGGCATTTTAAAAGGGGTCGTCCGTTCGTTATAAAATTAACTTGCATTCAAATTTTTTATAACATCTTAATATTTTCGACGTACAACGATCATTTTTAATGTGGCAGAAAATACAAATGAAAGATTTTGTTATTTTATAGTGATGACAGCTTGCTTTAGTAGGTTAGGACTTTTATTCAACAACTAGAGGCAGTGAAATAACATTTTATTTTATTGCATTAGTATGCATGTTACTTTTTAACAAGAATTGCAAAATTGCATTTAAATTACACTTTAAAAATTTCAATTGACGCAAGATCAAACATTTTATAAAAGCACCTGCACTCAAAAATTGTCCTGTTAGTGCTGTATTGTAGCATATTGTAATAATATAAAAATGCTTTGAAAGTACGTATATGTCGTTTATCAGAGATTATGCGTTAATAAATTTAAATGATCTGCTTTTATTTTGGCGTGGATGCACAGTATGTATGAGCGCCTTTGAAAAAGTTTTTTTGGGTCGCTTAACTCGAAAATTCCGTGTTTTCTGAATCTTAAATTATTGCACAGCATTTAGGTTATATTTTAACTGTTTAATATAAAAAGAAAATATTTTTGATTTTCAAGATTTTATAATTTCCCAGAGTTTTTAGTTCCATTAGTTAATTCTGATTCTTTGTGTTTGTTTGTTTGCAATATTTCTGGCCTCTGGAAAAATAACTTTAAAAAAAAAATAATTGACTATTTGGCGTTTTGCATAGCACTCGATTCTATGTATTATTTAGTATCAAATAACTGAAAGCTTTTCTATGCATAATCATACTTATTATTGAAGATCCCTCAGTTAATTCATTTTTCATATTTCTACTATTTTCTTAAAATTTGATGCTTATAATGTTACCAGAAAATATTTAGAAAAGTTAAGCAGTAAGTTCTGACAGTTCTTTAAAATTGCTTATTTTATGTTAAAAAAAATAATTTTTTGGGTTACTTTTAATTATGTAAAGTAACCCCATGTAAAAAAAGAGCAAAAGGCCCTAAGTTATCGTTTTATTCTTTGTAAAAAATTTTTGTTTTATGTTTTAGGGGCAAATCTTAGGCAGCGATTTTTTTTTAATATTCTTTAGTGTCTATGCTATCGAAGTAGTAACATTAATAATTGAAAAACAATTGAATAAAAGTTTTTTAACGTTTTAAATTTATAATTTTGATTATTTTAAATGGTTGGTATATGAGTGGTATACACTTTCGAAGAGAGTGAAATTAGTAAACTTTATATGCTGAAATAATTATAATCCACTGCCCTTTTTTGTTTTTATATAATTAACTTGTTAAGGACAGTCTTTTTATAAAAATTTATGAAAAAAATAATTGTAAAATATTGATGAAATGTTAATATAGGTTTTCGATAGTATCAAATCAAACTGAGGCCCCAATTAACAAAGTACTCAAAATGAAAAGGCAATACGTTCCCACAATTTTTATATTGAGCAAAATAGCTATCAGTTTTAAAGGATAATTAAAATAAAGTAGGTAATTGAGTGATACCGCTTTCGAAGTAATTATATTTGTAACTTTATTGCCAATGTTGAGAAAATTACGAAAATATTGTAGATAGAAAGTTAAGAGGAGATTGCTTTAACAAAAAAGTGGACTTACAGCCATTTTAAAAGAATCAATAAATGCATACAATTTAATACATAAGTATGTAAAAAATCCTATCAAAATAGTTTTAGTTAAATTTATTTATTATTGGCAAAAGTAGAACTATGGGGCATTATTTTTAAGTTAATTTTTTTTATTTTCTGCTATTTTTTTTTTTTTGGTAAATTTTATATGGATGCGCGATATGGTGCAATAGACATATTAAATTCATGTTTTTAAAGTTGTAATTGAACAATTTTAATTTAAAATTTTAAAAATATCTCTATTCTCTTTTGAAAACCTATAAGTACAACCTTTCAGTTCTGCTTATACAAACATAAAACAAACGAATCAGAAACCTTCTTCATTTTTTAAATCGACAACTGAATGTCAAAAAATTTTTTCTTACGTAAAAGCACACATTGCGGATCAGACATTCCGTTATACTTACTGTTATTATAATTACTACTTTTTTCGAAAGGCGACTTCATTAAATTTGAACATATTTGTGTTAATCTTTATCATTGTTTAAACATATATCGAACATAAAATAAATTGCTGAACAAAGATTAAAACTAAATGCTGCTTAGCTAATAGAAAAATATAAACAGGAATAGTATAATTTTTGATATCGCGTGTAGTTCGTTGTTAACTAATAAGTATACTCAAGAGTGACTTTTAAAAATAAAATTTCACATATCCTATTTCTATTAAATAGCTGTTTAAATATCAAAAATTCAATTGGCAACAGTCTTATTGATAGATATGTAGATTGCTGACGAAAATTGTAAGGAGCCACAGAGTGCTTTTCATTCTGCTAGTGCCGAGTTTTTTTTTTGTTTTGGTCTCTACAATTAATAATTAACGGTATTTATGAAGGGTGTTTTTTTATGGAGGTGCAGAACTTTGCAATAGAATAAAGAAATGTGTTTTTTAAATTGATATGAAATTTATTTTAAATTATAATTTAAATATGACTCCTGGCATATGGCCGCCACCGCTGGCTCAAACGTAGCCTAGTCTACAGGTCCAATTTCGACAACTTTTCCCACATCTGTGCAATAATGCGGCAAATGTTGTCCTCCATGTCAACCCTTTCGGGCTTATAGTCCTAGACAAGCGGGTTCCTATATCCCCACATAAAATAAGCTAGCATCGTTAAATAGCACGATCTTGAAGTCTAATTTAAGTTCCCGAATAGTGAAACTATTCGTTTACCAAACACTTCCTTTAATAAATTGTGTCACGAGCTGTGTGGCATGCCTCGATGTTTTATTGCAACCAGGTTACATCATGATTGTTCAAGTAATGAACGAAAGTCAGTAATTATGGTTCTATAGCCATGACAAGCATGACAAGAAGTACGAAGCCAGTTTTTCTGACTGTAACGGAGTCTCAAGATCACTTCAAATACGGCAGTTTTATATATTGACGTATCCATTCAAGTGAGCTTATGAAAATTGGGATCGACGGATCGGGATCGAATCTTGTTTTGGGTTCAATTTGCAAAATTTCGAAGCGTTGTTTCGGCATCAGTATATTCGTATGACAAACCATATTAAACATAAATCACTTGACTGCAAACAAAATGGCCGCCGGTTTAAAAAGTGTTTCCAACTCTATAAGACACCCGATATATACATGTGTTATTTAACTTATAACTTATATTAACGTTTCTATCATTGTGTATTGGCTAACATTGTTTAAAGCAACCTTGCTTAAAAAATCAAAATTAATAATGAAATTTTTTTTGGGGGAAAATTACCGCAATCACTTGTTGCAAATGGCTTTGTTTATTTCTCAATTCAAAAAGTAACTACATCACCTTGAGCCATACGTTAGAGTAATGCGGCTTTAAAACAGTATTTTGAAGAGCTAATAATTCGTTCATAAATTTGTTTTTACCATTAGAAACAAATTGTAATTAAAAAAGAAAATCAGTAGCATTGTAATTATTTGCAAATACTGCCAATGGAACTAATGGTAAAGATAAGTCTTAAATAAATTTGTTTGTGCATCTTATAAATATTGAGCATTTGGAAGCTTTATTTTATTGAATTTAAAAATGTTGAATTAATTAATTTTCATTTAAAGAGGTGTGGTAGCTGTGTCAATGGACATGTTGCAGTTGGATATAAATCAGTGTCCTGACTGGTATTATGAACCAAATGCCTTTAAAAACACTCACAAATGTGATGAGAAAACATCGTATGTAAGTGCATTTCTGTTTTTATTACACGAGAAGGTTGTCTAACAATATTTTTTTTATGTTCAGTGTGTTCCTATTATGGGTCGTGGCTATGAAACTGGTGGCTATAAATGTGAGTGTCGACAAGGTTATGAATATCCTTTTGAAGACCTGATTACCTACTACGATGGTCAATTGGTGGAAGCTGAATTCCAAAATATTGTTGCCGATAAGGAAACTCGGTACGATATGTTTAAATGTCGCTTAGCCGGAGCATCAACAATACAAGCAGCCACCGAATTAATCATTTCAATTTTGGGTTTAACACTAGTTTTATTATACAAATTTAGATGAAGAGCCGCATGTGAAGGTAAAGAATGATGTGTTTTTTTTTTTGTGTTATACAAACAAATTAAATAAAATGTAGTTTTGTAGTTTGTTTAGTAAAGAAATGAATCCGTCCAAAAAATAAGAAACTATATTAATTAACAATAGAAAAAAAAATAATATATATATATACATATTTAATAAACAAGATCAGTTATAGAGTAGAAAACTTCACACCATAGATGAATTGCTTGTTCTTTCAACTAATATTTTTTTTATACCTATTTTATTTAAATAGAATAACATTGTCATCATTTATCTTAAGCGATTAAGTTGTAGACACAATCTATTACAATGAATCTTATTATTTGTCATGCTTTTTTGTGTGTCGAAATAAAAAAAAAAAACAAAAACAAAAACAACAAGAAATCTTTATAAATAAGTTCCTTTTTTCCGTCAAGGCATCATATAACTCATGTTTAAAATTATACACACTTTGCAGAAACTCTCATCGAAAATAAAATTGTTGAAAAAGACTTCAAACATAAAAAATCTAAAACGCCTCTCTTTAGCTCATATTACTTTTTTTTATATATTTTTGCTTTTGCTTATTCAACACCAAAAAAGCGCAAAACGGAAATTTCGAACAAAAAATAATCTAAAAACCAAGTATAAAAATGAGAGAAAACAACAAATTTTTATATCAAAAGCTACAGAGTTTGTTTTTAATAGCCATGAAGTTTTGATCAATAACGAACAGCTGTGTCTGTAGCTTCTTGTTGTATTTGGCAGCAAAATCAAACAACAACAATTATTAAAGAAATACTACAGAAAAGCTACAATCAAAAAGGAAATTGAGAACGGCAACGAAACCTGTTAGTATCATAAAAGTATTTGAAGATGTTAAAGAAATCAGCGCAAATAGAGAAACTCACGCTGGATGGAGGTACACACGTATTATCAGCCTTGAGTGAGAGGAGGGTTGTTAGTTACTTGGGTATTTTGCACCCCTTCTTTAATGGTCACCACCACAACACGCAATGACCGTTAAGATTTTCTTTATAAAATTTTTTCAACTTGCATTAATTTTAATTTTTGTCCTTTTTTTCATTAATAAAAGAACTTCCTCTATTAGAAAAATGACGGGGTTTCTTTTTTTTATTACGATTATTTTTTTATGCAGGCCTTTTTGTTGCTACACTGTGATGACGATGATCATCCTCGTCTTTTATTATTATCATAGCCTGAGAACTTTTTCTTAAAAAAAAAAATTCTTTAAAAGATCCTTTTGCAAAAAACCAGTTTACCATTTGGTTTTGGTCAAGGCGAATTGTAAAAGAAAAAATCGTATATACATATTTTTTATTGCAAAATAAAAAAGAATTTTTCTACTTTGGCATGATATCGGTAAAGAAGTAAATGATAAAATAAAAAGCTCATACGGCTGTCTTATATTTGTTTCAAAATATTTTCACACATTTTTCATCATCAGACTAAAAAACAACGGAGGAGAGTTTTTAATCTATAGAGTGACCAATAACTAAAAACAATGAACCCTCTATTGTTTAAAGATCTATAAAAAAAAGACACTAAAGAAATTCTTAGAGTTCTAATATCAACAATAAAAAAAACTCCTGCTGTTCTTAATAAATTAAATATAAAACAAACACAAAGCAGACATGTGTCCAACAATCTTGTTTATTTTAATATGTATCTATATATATATATTTATATATCTATGTACTAAAACCGTCCAACTTTATTTAGATTTTTTACGTATTAATTTTATATCAATAAGTTTAAGTTTCTATTGTGTGCGTTATATAATGTGCCTTGTTTTAATAAATCAAATTTTTTGATGAAAATATTATTGTTTTATAAAAAAATATTATTTCGTGTAAATTGGATAAAAATTTGTTTAACTTTTATTTTTGTTTGTGCATGCAAAAGAATAAATACGTCCAATTTCTAAACAAAAAAAAAATTTTGTCTCTGCGCCTAGAAAGAGTTTTTATCTGAATTCTTAATTACGAAACATTTGAAATTATCTTTTTCGTACAAATAATTTTTAAATAAAATATTTTCTAGTCGCAAAGACTGCATTTTCGTCAATTTAATATAAGCAATAAATGTTATTTATAGACATAAATATGATATTTTTATAAATAATGTATTTACAATTTTTTTATATAAAAAATATATAAAACGATAAACATTTCGCAATAAAATTTAAAAAAATTAAAAAAAAAAAAAAACAAATATGCTGTTAAGCACAAGGTAAGCTATGCTATGCTTATGCTATCATCATCAGCGATTTTGCTAAACGTTTTTTTCGCTAAATCAAAACAGAGCGTTGTTTATTTGTTTTATCGTCGGCTTTTACTATAGTTTTGCAAGCGTTGTTGTTATTTTCTATGTAGATATTGTTTGCAACACACACTGAATGTCACACAAGAAAAATTAAGATATTTTTTTTTATATATTTCTAACTTTTTTGTTAGTTTTAGTTGATATTCTTTTTATTGTTACTACAAAATAATCGTCCTTGCAAAGCCATAAATAATTCACTAAAATGATTTGTTAAACATGTAATAAAAAATAATTGTAATTACATATCTTCAATAATATAAAAATATGTCGGCTTTTCCTTCCTGACGCTACAAATTCAGACCGCACGAACCGATTTCCATTCGTTTTGCATTCGTTCGAAAGGTCTCGGGTTCCGAGAGGTTTATAGCAAAGAAAATACAGGAAAATTATCAAGAGATATCATTTTTCACATACAGCGCCATCTCTGATATATAGCATGTACTACAACGGCACCAGTACGTGGTGCATGAGTATCCCTCACGAAAATAAGCACGTTTCATTTTAAGTAGATGACGCCGAGCGCTAGGTCGCATGTATACTGTTCATCCTAGAAATGATGAATGTTTTTATTTGCGACTGCTGTTGGTAAATGTAGGAAAACTAAAAACTGACGGGCCACCAATACCAAACATATCGAGAAGCATAACCATTATTGGGTTTGCTGGAGAACGATTATCATTGGGATTTAACATTTGCGGGTTCAGTTGTTTCATCAAATGCGTACCAAATACGAACGCTGTTCGCTATTATCATCACCACATGTTTCCCATCACAACCAATTCAGTTATGGAACAAATGCAAAGACGACATATGTGAAGATATCTTGCATCGCTTGCGCATTTGAACGAATAATCCCGACATGCAAATAACCGATGAAATATATAATGATGGATTTATTCTGATTGAGGATCAATGCTTGACTATTGCAAACAAGCTACTGATTGAAGTAGGAATGATTGCGCCAAATCAATCGATGCAACATGCACTCAACCCCAAGAATTAAATCGAGAGCTGAAATACAATGTTGTTACATTGCAGGAATTCGTTTGAAATAATGTGCCGTTGCTGAATAAACAGCAAGCGGTGGACAATAATACTGGTGGTCTATTCTTCCTGGTCGCACCTGGAGGAACAGGGAAAACATTTGTCATTTCATTGAATTTGGCCACTATTCGATCAAGAAGTGACATAGCTTTGGCGTTAGCATCATTTGGAATTGCGGCGACTCTTCTAGATGGCGGTCGTATTGTACATTCTGCGCTTAAGTTGCCACTCAATTTAAACTGTTAATGTTGCATGATACTCTAACATGCAATATTTCCCGATCCAGTACAATGGGAAAATTGTTGATGCAATGCAGGCTCATTGTTTGAGCTGAGTGCACAATGGCACATAAGAAATCACTTGAAGTACTTAACTTCACACTGAAGGATCTTCGGCGAAATAACAACATCTTTGGCGGCTTGATGATATTGTTTCAGGCAGACGTTGCCAGTAATTCCCCATGCAACGTCTGCAGATGAATTGAATGCTTGCCTGAAGGCATCACCTTTGTGGAATAACGTAAAAACATTATCACTAACCACTAATATGAGAGTTCAACTTCAAAATGATCAAAGTGCTATACAATTTTCCAAACAATTGTTAGCTGTTGGAAATGGAAAAGTCCCAGCTGATGCGACAGCTGGATTAATTACTCTTACCAACGACTTTTGCCGATTTGTAGACTCTCAATTAGCTCTTATTGAAAATGTTTTCCCAAACTTTAGTGAGAATTATCAGAATGAATGTACACGCATTGAATTTCACCATTCAATCAAAAATCGATGACGATTTGGTGACATACAAATCCGTTGATTCCATAGCAAATCCCGATGAGGCAGTAAATTATCCAACGGAGTTTTCGAACTCTCTGGAGCTACCAGGATTTCCACCACATAACTTGCAACTTGAAGTTGGTTCAGTTGTTATGATATTGCGTAATTTGAATCCACCGCAACTTTGCAACGGTACTCGACTTGCGGTGAAAAGACGTATGCCGAATTTGATTGAGGCAACCATTATTAACGGAAAGTACGCAGGTGAACGATTACAATTTCCGGTTCGCAATGACAATTAACAAGTCGCAAGGCCAATCGCTTAGTGTTTGCGGGATAAATTTAGAAAATCATTGCGTGTTTACGAGTTGGGAAACCATCCGCTTCATTTGTGTTAACGTAAGCCCAAAAAACAAAAAAATTGATTTACCAAAGAGCACTTCTATGAAACGGTTAATTTGCGGACACGTATAATGCTTCGATTCAGTATTTACTTTGGATTCACTTTCATTTTGTACTTAGAGAAGTTCAACTAAATTCCACTTCATTTTTGTAATCGAAATGAGTTCATTACTGTTGTGCAATGACATAAAATTTTTCCTTTTTCAAATATAAAAAAAAAAATAATTTTTCTTTATCTTTTAATCCCCAAACGAAATGTTACAAAAAACGAAGCCACCTGATGGCAAACGTGGCGAATAAATAATAATATAGCCGAAGACAAGCAAAAGCAAAATTAAATAAAAAAAAGGCAAAAGATAAAGCAGGTGAAATATTTGATTGGTGTGCATTTCAAATTTACATTTTATTATTTTAATTTCTTAAAATTTGAAGTTTTTAGGAGTTCTACAATCGAAGCTACGACAGAGCACGTTCACATCTTATCTAGATTTCAAACTGTTATACGATTTTGATTTACAAGCTTTGTTGTTAGTTTAATTGCGATTTAGAATTATTTTCAAGAGTGTTTGTACTCATTTGTGATCCTTTTTTAAATACCCTTGTTGGAAATCTGTTATTTTCAACGAATAAACCACTAACGGGTTTAAATGTCGTCGGCCATTTATATGAAAAGAAAACGCCAATTGGTTTGTGAATGCTCCGTAAGGCACTTTCCTTAGTTAATAATCCTAGGACTTTGATGAATCAAATTGACTAAATGGAATTTTGCAATAAAAATACACAAGAATACATCCGATGTTTTAAAGTAAATCTCAAGAAGTTCCTTTAAGATTTGCAAGCCGACTTAGGCCAACAAATGTAGATTCGCAAAGACCACTGAAAACCGAAACTCCACATTAAAATAATAAAAAAAGGAAAGAAAACAAATTCATATTATTAGAAGAACAAACATAAAAATCATAATACGAAATTTAATCGTCTCCAACCATGAAGAAAAACAGAAAGGATTGTGAACTGCTAACGCGAATTTTTAAACTCATAACTCTTATAAAAGACTATTATCTTTATGGTTACAATGCTTGGTAGCTTTCAGCTAAGATTTATTATGCCCCAAGATGCAAGCATCATTAAACCTACTGCAAATCCGGATAATAAAATTAAAATGTTATCGGTTAAGAATACATGTGTTTTTGTGCATAAATATTTTTAAAATTATGTTGCTTTATACAAGTTGATTTAGCAGTTGCAGATTTTAAATCACGTTAAACTAGATATTTTAAAAATTAATTGCCAAATTGGTGAAAAGTTTTTAAAAATTTTGTTTCGTTGTAAAAAATCGTGTATTTTAAGTAAAGTAATGTTATATCAAATATCGCTTTTGTCAATAATAACAAATATGGTATTTTGGACTGTAAACGTCTGCCATTATAATTCCGTATTCGATACACGTCATTATTCAGACATTCTTAAAATTTTTATTTTATTTTTAATTTTTGTAGTTTTTCTTATATTTAGCTGACATGAAAATACTTAAACGTAAGGTGTGTGCCTCGGTTCGAAAACGAAGTCACGTGCATGAAAATTAGGTCACTATTGGGATACCCTTTAATTTAATATTTATACTTCCCTGCATAGGGTATATACCTTTACTAACGCTGTGTAAATTTGTTGTGTTTGCCTATCACAGTTCGAAAAATATTAATAGTTTTATGAATATCATAACACTATGGAAATCCTTTTTAAGTCTACACGTTACGACGGGACATTGTTTAAGAAATAAAATATCCGACTTTCTTTTCGTAAAAATATAACGTTTAAAGTACCAAATGTGCTGGCAAGTTGGTTTTTGTTTAAGACAAAATAACAAAATTGGCGGGTAAGTTGCTTGAAACTAACTAGAGTTATTGTAGATAAAATATTTATGCTGCACCATTTTACCAACAAATTTGTTTTTAATCGACCTGTAAAACTATATCACAATGAATTCACATTTTTATACTCTATCGATCGTATATCATGTTAATATAGTTGTAAAGCCCGACCAACTAGACAAATCAACGCCGAAGACAAATATCTATGACGCCAAGATAATGCTCTGTATTTGGTCGGATCAGAAGGGAGTTTTGTATTATGAAATGATGACGATCATAGGAGACCTCTACCGAAGAAGGAAGCAATCAACGAAAAACAGCCAGAATATTCGACCAGATATGAGGCCACAATCTTCCATCATGACAATGCTCGACTTCATGCTGCAAGACTGGTTAAAAACTATTTGGAAAACAGTGGGTGGGAAGTTTGGCTCATCTGCACCTTCTGACTACTATTTGCATGTTGCTCATATTTATGTATGGACCACTTTTGGTATAAAAGCGTGCCTGCAGCAAAATTATAGTAGGATGGATGCGATTCAATAATGCTGCCAACTGATCTTAGAACTATGTAGGTAATCTTTACTTACTCTAAAGTGCCAAAGAAGATACTATTAGACAGCGTTGATAGGCTCTTTTGTGATGCCTGAATATACTTAATACACTGTAAAATGATGTTCCGAGTGTTAGTATTATGTTGTTGCAAAATTATTTAACCAAACGTGACAAGATTTAAAATAAAGAGGTCATACATCTTTATGTGACTAGTTCCCGATCGCCATAACAAATGTCATGTTCAAGGGTTGAGGGGGTTTTGAAATAAGTATAGCGTTATCTGACTGAAATTGCAGCCTATAAAAAAGCGGTAAGGTACCAAAGGATGGATATACGAGATTAATATTCAATTATATGAGAAAAATAGAGCCAAGATAAATTTCTTTTAAGGCGTCCAATCCACTTCTTGAATAGTTTGGAATAATAATAGAGCTCTTCTGGATCCGGAAACATGAAAATATATCAGGAAGCATAATAGACTAATTGACAAGCCATTTACAAATTGGTGTATTTATAAACTAACCGAAGCCTTCTTCAAATGCAACTCACTTTCTGGGCAGTCCGAGAAAACTTTTACACTGCATCTTTGAAGACATAAATCATGCGGGCATCGGCATAGCCTAGTACCAAATAGGGAACGTGGAGACCACGATGTAAAATAGTATTGCGTAGAAGGGAACTTTTAAAGCATGCGTCAATCATTTTGTAATTTTCTTCTTAGAACATGGCCGACATAAAATAACCAAAGAAAAATTTAGGTAAATTGTTGTTGTTTTTGGCACGAGAAAATACGTTTGCTGTCGAAAAATAAACATTTATAAATTGAATTTCTTTGCGCATTTTTGTTATGTGGTTGTTACAATTCTTTTTTTTTTGCCGGTGGTGTACGTTTTCTTCTTGGAAGACAAACAATTTATAATAATTCACCATTTGAAACATTTCATAAATTATTATTTTGAGCTGTGCCTTATTCTGTAACCGATTTTATAAATTCTTAATTTCAGATGAGTGGCTGGGATAGTGATGAGCTAGTAAGTTTAAATTTTAATAAAATAATTCTTAAAGTCGTGTTACTTCTTTTACGATTACCTTGGACATAAGGAAAGAAGATCCAAATTAAAATATGAAATTGTTGCATAAAAGAAGAAATGCAGGAGGGGTATTTCGTTCTATACGCTATGGAGACATACGATAAAATGGCATAAGTGAACAAAATGCAGTAAATTCGGAACAAATCCATGCAGTATTTTCGCAGATAACGGGTGGCATAATAATAAAATGGCAGTGAAGTGATTTTTACATGGAAACTGTAAATTATGTCTTTAAAATGCATACATATTCTAACAGAGGAAAATTAGACGAACAAAATGCAGTTAATCTAGGTACAAATCTAGTTATTAATTTCGGAAATAACTGTGGTAGTGTTGGAAAGTTGACATAAAATTGATTTTATTCAAAATGCTCTAAAGAGAGTTGTATTTTAAAACTGCTTACATGCCCTGAAAGAACAACATTAGACCGGCTTAATGATAGTTCTTAAGGTATACCATTTTTAGTCAAAGTAATATAGAGACTAGTTTACGAGAATTAACCACAAAGGCGAAGTTTTTGAGTCAATACTGACAGTAACTTTTGATTTAATGTCTAACATGACTAAATGTGCCCTGCAATTCCGGTTTTGTTTTTAAAGTTGTACTTTTCTATTAAGGATGGTAACGCTTCTTAAACTTTCGTTTCAAATTGTTTACAAGTTCCGTTTTATTTAAAAATTGAGGCCTGGTGTTACCCCACTTGCCAACAAATGAAAGTTTTATGTGACTAACTTTATAGGGTAAGTGGCTCTTGCTTTTTAGAGACTGAAGAGAGTGTTTAAACATTTCAGCAGAATTTCATATGCTTATTTGTGATACACACAAACAAATACAATAACGAATATCAAATTAAGAGCAAAATTTCAAAAAGTTTTCATCGTTAAAACACACGGTGAAACTAGCTGCAACTTTTAACAGAAATTCTAAAAAGTTGCAAGTAAAATGGCATTGAATCTGGTATGAAGCTGATCTAAAATACTCTGAAGGCAGTTCGAAGTCAAGCATTGCCAGATTTAATTGCGAAAAATTATGTAGAGAAGTATTTATATTTGAACATTAAGACACATTATTAATAAATTATTAAGGCGTTATATTTCCGTTGAAAACCCCATTAGGATAAAAATATCTTACCAAAAAAAAAATTTTTTTAAATATTTAATTGTATTGGAGAGAATGTAATTTTAAGATTTCCACTAAAAAAAGTAACATTATAAATATAAGCTTTCGCCATTGAAGGCATGTTTTACTAAAATTAATTATTAACTATCAGTTTTTCAATTTAAGAATTTGTATTATAAATTTGAAAAACTACAATTCGGTTTGGTGTTTAAAAATCAATTCAATGTTTGATTGAAGTCTATGATAACATTGTTATCAATCGATTATTGTATGATAAAAATTGTTGCTAAATTATAGGAATATGAATTTTTCACTTACCAATGTATTTGTTCATCATTTATTTGATATAGTTTTCGGTCAAATCTGCTGGTTAATAAATAAAAAATCTAAAAAATAACAATTTTATTACAATAAATAGCAATATATAATAATGCTAATAATAATAATAATAGTGGAGACTGTACCTTAGTTTATCAAAATCTTGTTCAAATTAATATAATTAGTACAGAAACAAAAATATTTGAAACAAAACCACCAAAATTAGGGAAACTGCACACAAATATTTGTTCTTTTTATTTTTTTCCTTAAGAGTTTGTTTTTCGAAGCCCTTGGCTTGCTTTTTGCTATTATTTAATAAAATCAATTTATTTTTGCTTAAATCAAATTCCTTTAGATTTTTTAAAATTTTGGCAAAATTTTGATAAATCTTTTTTTATTTTATGTTTTTGATAGCGTTTTGGAATTTTTAAAATAATTTTTGATTTTTTGTTTTATTTTTTTAAAATTTTATTATAATTTTTCAATACGAAAATTGAAGTATATTTCAAATGGTTGCTTTAACTTGTTATTTATGTTTTCGAAAAAGGGCGGAAAATTAAGTTAAGTGATTATAATGTATTTTGGTGTTATAATTTATTAAATTAAAAAAAAAAAAAATAAAAAATAATTAAAAACGACCAGATATGATGTGGTGATCAACTTAAAACTATTATTGCTAGTTTGGGATAACATCAAAAAATGCAATTCAATATTTCCAAAAATTTCGTATTTTAATTACCTGCTGTCTTTATAAAATTAAAAGTTATACATATTTTTGGAAATTTTATTTATTAAAAATAAATATCATACAGCACCTCGAAGTAATGCGAAAGCAGTGTTGAGTTGGACAGAAAACATCCTAAATGAGTAAGGGGGTTTTTTAGTCGGTATGCCAACTGGGAGAGCCCGACATATCACAGCTGGTGACAAATGCATCCATGCATTTAACCTCATTTTCCTTTGCACAAAAAAAAAAATATATGATACATCGGAGTATTTAATTGGACAGCCTAATTAATTGTCGATTTCATTAGCATTAAATGATAAATAATGCTTACCTTTTTTGGCACTACACATTTTTTAAATAATGGCAATACCTTTTAATGGAAAACTTTTTTATTTGCTAATAAGTTCAAAAACAAAAATATTATTATTATTAACTGGCTTCAGAGTAATAATGCTATTAATCCATTATTTCTTTACCGTTTCAAAAACGATTACAGTTGAATAATTACAAAAGGTGACCCTGCAGGCTAGTAGGTAGTGTACTAGCTTGTCATTATGGGGGTTGTGAGTTTGATTCCCAACGAAGTCCTTGGTTTTTTTTTCACTACAAAAATAAAAATTGACTGTCGGTGGGGCTGCTCAGCGATGAAGGCATAGTCACTGTTCGCTTTACTGTCTTATACGGCAGTTAATTTCCGACTATCCTTTTACTTTCACCACCTGTTTCATCTCTTCTCTATCCCTTTCCTAAAGAATGTAGCACGGTACTTGACTAAATAGGCATTGTTGCCTGAAGGCCTACTTCTCTTTAAAAAAAAAAAAATTACAAAATCGTACTGTTTGTGATACACACAACGCCAGTTTCGATCGATAAGTCCACGTTCTGACGGAGAAGAAAAAACTATCCTATCCACGATTTGAGTTCACCAATAGGCGGTGAAGTTGCAGTTTCAGGTTCCAGCTGCCTAGCGACGAGTTCCCCAAAACAAGTGCCTTTTTGTTTGATTGTCAATCGACTGTCAAACTTGAAATCGACAAGTATTCAAATGTATTAAGGTGGCACAGAGAACTGATTTCAGCTTTAATTATTTAATTTATGTTATTTAAATTTCTTACATAGGAAATAATAAGTGCTGCACCTATTTAAAGTGTTATTTGTTTTCAGACTGAAATTATTAAAAATAATTGATTCAATTTAAAAGTTGTTGTCTTCATTTTTAATTGAATGTTTAATTTTTTAATTTTAATGCTTAATTAGAAAATTTTATGTGTCAATTAAATATAGAATTGGTTCATTTCGTTCAATTTTAAGCTGAAAACAAACAATTAATAATGAGAACACATTTCTAAACAACTAGCGTGCCCGTGCTTGCTTTGCTTTGTTTTTATTCTGCAGCGTTCTTTTTTGTGTGCGCCAAAAAATTCAATCATTCAAGAAAATTAATCAGAAAATTTTTAATAATTTTCTCTTTTTCGTCTTATTCTATTGCAATGTTTTTACATGTACGACATTCTTCGATCGATTTTGGTTCGCGGTATAGACAAACAAAGCAGCGTGAATATGATACATATAATTGACCGTGCGAAAAACAGGGGTCATTGCAAAAGCAACAGATATGGGGAACTGAAGCCGTTTAAAATCAAAAGGCAAATCTGAAGGAATCATAGGAATGCGTGGTATCAGCACATCCTTCAATCAAACTTTTCATGACTTTTTTGCCTACTAAACGTATCCCATTGCAAATTCGCGGCTGGTAGATATTTGTAAGCAAAATAATGGGTACACAAACTTTCATTTGTAGGCGGTGGGACGGCAGTCCAAGTGCCTCAAGCGAATTTTAAAATTCGACTGGAAATTTACAACATCGTCTTGATTGGTAACAGAATCAACCAATTTGTAGGTAAAAATTTCTTCGGGAATGTCATTCAAAATTGTCACATTGATATCCGAAAGATCTGCATTTTTCGCAGCTAAGATAGCTCGTTCTCCCAACCAATCATGGTTTCTAAAAGTTTGTGCAATACCGGGAAGTAAGCTTGTGACCAAAAAGTGGCAAATATTATCTAGAAGCGTAATCATTTTTATGGTGGGGTCAATTGGAACTGCGCCGTTCCCAATATCTAACAATTGCTTTGGAAAACGTTCGGCAACAGAATATGGAAAACAAAATTCTCTGTTAATTTTTTTTGCACATCCACTTTCTATGAGTATATTTCGAATTGTATTGCCGTCTCATTCTGTGCAAGCACACACACATAGTAACGCACAGACGAAAACACACATTTCATTTGATACAAAACATTGAATCGAATGAAAAAGAAACGGAAAAAAATTTGATTTTTTTGAAAAATTTGTTTTGTTTCAAACACGCACTGTGGACGCACTATTGTGCGTGAACGCATGAAACAAAGGTACTGTGGAAATGCGACGGCGCATTTCGTCAAACACTGGCTACCAACGGACTAAGAAATATACATATATATATGTATGTAGGATTAAGCGTATTGCAGCCAGTTTCTTTAATTTAAAGTTGTGATATTGCTATTTCCTGTCCTAACTGGCTGGTTTGTAGCCGAAGGCGAGCGCTTTCGATGCGAATGCATCATTCTCAAGCCGCGTTGTGGTTTGTACCGGTGAGTCACTGTTGGCGTTCAGGCAGTTCTGTTGTCAGGTTCATGTCTATTGAGGTGAGCAGAATGCCAGCCACCTAGCATTTGTATGTAAAGTAAATCCAAACCTCCATCTTTTATTGTTATCTAGGTAGGTGTGTCCCTCTGAGAGTGTTTTTCGTTTGCCCGTTTGCATGAGTAGTTTTAATGGTGTGAAAATTGTGTCTGAGATCGAGTTTACCTGTTCGTTTATAATGTCATTGTTGAAATTTCCATGTTTTCAAGAATGCCTAGTCTTCGTCTTTTTTTTTGCTAGGATGTAGTAATGTCATACATTCATCTATTTCCCTTGGTGTGTGTCCGTGAGTGTCAAGGTGTAATGCAAAGTTTGAATCTTCTCTTTTCAGTTTGTATGAGCGTATGTGTTCTGTAAACCTTGTTTTTAGTGTTCGTCCAGTTTGCCCTATATAGGTTTGTTTGCAGGTACAGGTAAGTCTGTATACCCCGCTGTAACTGAATTTGTCAGTTGTTCTGAGATTATGTCCCAGGGTGTTGCCACCTTTTAATACTGAGAGTATTCCTTCTTTGTGAAAAAGGTTAGTTAGTCTGTATATTTCTGGTCATGTGTAAGTAAAGGTGTGCCGTCGTGTTGTATCGGCTGTCTCTTTGTCTTCTTTATTTCTGTTCTTAATGTTGTATTGTCTAAGTAGTTTATCGATGGTAGTGATTTTGTAGCCGTTATTTATATCTATGGCGTAGATTGTGTCGAGTTCTTTGTTGTACTTATCTGGAGTAAGTCTCTGTGTATCATATGTCTAAACGCTGCTAGTTTGTGTTGGGTAGGGTGGTTTGGGGTGTTGTGGATGGTAGTGTTCGTCGTATTTGGTTTTCTATAGATGTCAAATGTTAAATAGTCAGTTCCTCGTGTTATAGTGATGTCAAGATAATGTAAATTTCTGTCTTGTTCTTTTTCCATTGTGTATGAATTATGTTTAAGTTTTCTAGAATTTGTTCACCGTTGTCTTGTCCAAAGATGCATATAATGTCATCTTAAGTTGGTTCACTAAAACATACAAGTACTGAGCTTGAGACGGCTATAAAAAAATTTAGCAGTCAGATCGGAGTAATTCTCTTTTGATTTGATTGTACCATTTAGTCCCCCGGGGGCACATGATAGTCTTTTTGGAACCTACTATTCCATTTAGACTGGTGTCTTGCGGGGTAGCAGGGAGCCCAGGCCCCTCAAAGGCTAGTAGAAGTCACCTGGACATTCCACATACTTCCACCGGAATCAGTACGCTCGCAGAGTTCACTATTTGTCTCTTTAGACAATTAGCTGTTCTCTGACTGGTTATTGAGGTTGGCCCCTATATGGAATATCGTATGAATGCCGTCGTGTTCTTAATTATATTAAGCTTCATGCGTTCTGGACCAGGAGTTGGAAAGTCTCCAACTCTTTAGCAAGGAGTGAAGGCTGCGGCCTAATTCGGGCTTTCGAAATTGCTACTAGGAGTGACCGGAGGATATACGTATTCGATGCCCTCCTAGGGCGTGAATGACGTTTGCAAATCATTCAAAGTGGTTTGACCACCATCTGATTATGACTACCTAGTCGGTGCAGATGTAAATCAAATCACATCAATATTGCATGAGTAGTATGTTGACAATTTGACTTTTTTCCGCGAAGTCCCCAGTGTGCGGCGCTTCAAAGTCTATTTTATAGTTGCTCGACTGCGTACAGGAGAGAGCCAAGAGTCTTATTGGGTACAGTAACAGAAGCTCTATTGATTCTCTAGAGCATCGACGCAGTGTGGAATGTATTTTACTGGTTTATCTTTATTACAGTGGTAGGTATTTTAATGAAATTAGGGAACTTGTTCCCGTTACTTACACGATTTTCGTTAAGAGCGCATTCATTTGTGGTTGAATCGCACTACAAGGAAATTTTGTGTATTTAGCAGAACAGTCCGTATGTAAAATAAACTACCTTTAGAGGTTTTTACTGCCAAAGAAATATCAAAAATAAATAATTAATTTATCTGAAAAAAATAAGAATATTACCATCTGCCTTAGAAAATCTTTTTAAATAAAAATTGTCTATCGAATGTTTTGATATTGAAGGTATTTTTATTAATATTCTTTGATGATGGTATTGACTATATATCCTTCCATATTTATATTGTTAAATTATTAAATTTTTTCTTGTTATATTTAATTGTAATTTGACATAATTAGATTTATGAATATTTTAAAATATGTGTTATATTTATTAAAAAAATAACATTTACAATATTTTTTTCAATTAAACATTTTTTAATATGCTTTACAAACGAGTATAAAATTTATTCCAAATTATCACAAATTATTAGGGGACTTAAAATGATTATTGTTGCAATTTTATGTTTATTATTTAATTAAATAATAGCTTCCCAAAAGAAAAACTATAAAATAAATAATATAACAAAAAAGGAAAAACAAATAGATTTTTTTAAATCGCTCAAGACTTAACGATATATAGTTGCATTTTATAATATAAACACTAATAAACAACAACATATATTTTTTCATTTACACCTAATTTCAATATAACCAATTAACATTTAATTTAATATATTTTGAATATTTTTCTACAATTACAGAAAGGACCCATTTATTTTTTTATCAGTAAAACAGCTGCCTTTTTTTTTATGCCAGGATTGCTTTGCTTTCAAATCACAAACTCCATATAAAATAATTGGTTGCAAATGTAAATTTAAGCCTTGACTCGATAAATAAATGGGTCTTTTAATTTAACATATTTTTGTATAAAAATTTTTGAATCTACAATACATAAAAATATAAACATTTTTTTTTAAATAATTTTCAGTTCAGTTCAATAATAATTGGGTTTTTCAAATAAAAGCTAATAATTTGATTTTAAAGTTTTTGAGTTTTGGGTTGTATTTTAAATGCAATTTTTGTTTTGTCAGAAAATTATTTTATTTTTGCACGTTTTTTTTTATTTAGGTTATACTTGTTACAATTATACTTATGGTTTTCATGTTACTTACGAACTAGAGTGCTTAATTCGTTAAAAAGTATTTTTTATTAAAATTGTTCTAATAATAATAATTTCTTGAAATTGATAGATAACCCTCGAATATTTGTTTCACTTTAATATATTAATAAAGGTAGATTTTCTTTTAAAAATTTGTTTGAAAAGTTTCCATAAGTAAAGAAAAGTAAAATAGTTGTATACACACACACACACACACACATTTGTAACAAACGAAATTTGATTTTAATAAAAATTTTAATTGATCAAAATTTGAATTAATCATTCATTATTTTGCAGGATGATCGATGCTTTGTTTGTTTCACAGAAGAAAAATAAAATCATTCGTTCATCATTGTTGCGTTTGTTTTAATTTTGATTTTATTACTCAAATTTTGTCAATTTGCTTGAACGGAAATCCTTAGTTTATCCAAAAAAAAAAAAAAAAAAAATTGGGAAAAGAGTTCTGAATAGTTCAGTAAGCGGGACGAAATGATCATCGATACGTGCTTGCAGCTTCACTAATCAATATCGATTAATTTAAATTATTAACTCTGAAATTAAAGCCAATTAAGAATTAAAATTTTTTTTTCTCTTTTTTGCAAATTTTTTGGGGTAAATTTTTTGTAATTTTTCTTTAAAAAAAAGAGCATTTAGCAGTTACTAAATTGAGTCCAAATTTGAGTAACAATTAAATTGTATTTACAATATTACATTTTGTGTTATAAAATATTAAACATTGATAATTTTCTATTTTAAGGATACAGCAAAAAGTTGACAATTGTCAAAAATATTTCCTCAGCTAGACCTGCAAATTTAATAATGTCAAATTTTAAAAGAAAATAATTAAGTAATAAAGTAAACAACTGGATACGCTGTTTCTCAACTGCGTGACTTGCTAAGAAAACTTATAAACACAAGACAACAACAGCTATCTTAAAATAACTTCCAGGAAGAAACTTTATCAGCATAAAAACCAAAAATAAAAATACACGCAGCCATACAGGCGCCTATACATTGAATGCATGAATAACATAACAACACAATGTGATACAAAAGCAGTAGAAAATTGTTAATTTTCTAGACCTCTAGTGGATCGATATAAAAAGGCAGCGTCTGAGTGGATAGTTAGTTAGTTAGTTGAAAAATAAACCTCGTGAAGTAAAGACGTGTATCTTAAGTAAATTGTTCTGTAGTGTCAACTTTGTGTGTAGTTAAAGTAAATAAACTTGTAATTAATTTAAAAACTCTAAAATCTGGCGTTCGTTTGCAATAAGGAACTCACAACAAAACGTTTAAAAACGGTATAAATGCAACAATAATAATGTTACTTCAGGATTTTTTTTTTCAAGCATCCATAAATCTGTTGCTGAAGATTTATGGATGCTTGATGGTAGTTTTCATGCGAACTTAGACACGCTGTATCATCAGCAAACGTAGAAGTGTGAACAGTTTCACTTTTTTAATAAAACTAATGTTAAATTGAAGCATCGCTATATAAGCAAAAAATCCTGAAGTAACATTATTATTGTTGCATTTATATCGTTTTTAAACGTTTTGTTGTGAGTTCCTTATTGCAAACGAACGCCAGATTTTAGAGTTTTTAAATTAATTACAAGTTTATTTACTTTAACTACACACAAAGTTGACACTACAGAACAATTTACGTAAGATACACGTCTAAAATTTTACTTCGTGAGGGTCCTAGAAGTATTAGAATAGCTTCATGAAGAGCTTCAAGCATCAACAAATTATGAGCTATTTAGAAAAATTAGACACGTTCAATTAGTATTGATACGCTCACAGAAGCTGTTCAGCTTTACCATGGATACAATTTTGCGAAAGAGCGTTAGTGAACGATTTGGATTTTATGTAACTTATGATAATTTTTACATAAAATGTGTAGAAGAAAGTTTATTTGTATTTAATAAAAACGTCAAAAACTAATGACACCTTTTTTTTTTGGAAAATTCCACGGATTTTCGAAATCTTTTGAGCGCTTTTAAAAAATTGCTCAATTAATACGAAAAATCTAGTAGAGGGTTTAATTTTCCTTTCGTAGCCTTTATTTTCAAGTGTGTACATTTTTTTACACAACTTCTAAGAAGAGTTCGAATAGTGTAATAGACCATCTGATAAAATTATTATCATTTGTGTTTATTTTCTAATATAATTGAGGACTCAAATAATATTTTTGTTTTTAATTTTTGACTAACACCTTAAAAATTTTACTTTTAAATTAATCACATGCCACAGCTGGTTTAGTTTTTTTTTAGAAAATAGAAACAACAACAATATAAATATTTTCAATTAGATATTTTTTGTTACAAAAAAACTATCAGGCAGCGTAAAGATAGTTTACGACTTTAATAACAATCAAAGTCTTAATATTTTTCTTATTTTTTAAAAATTCTTGATTTAAGTAAATCGGCTCATGTGGCAACTGCTTGTCGCCATAGTCTACATTTGATAATAAGAATCCTGCTTAATTGTATTTTTTGTCTGTATTATTTTCACTACCCTTATTTGTACAGAAGATATAATACTATAGCTGCTAGAGCAGCTATAGTCCGGTAAGGCAATCACGCCACTGACACACACGAAATTATGTGGGCTATAGTAACAAGTAGAAAAATAACGTGTGTTGTCCACATTACGATCAAGTACAAAACATTGAAAATAAAACTAAAATATTAAGGATGTGCCTTAGGGGGGGTTGCACAAAAAAATTTTGGATTTTCGATCGGCTTTCAAAAAAAACCTTGTTTTTTATCCTTAAAATCGAAACAATAAAATTAAAATCGAACGAATGAAGAAACTGTTGCGCGACGTTGAGGTGGGAGACAAGAAACCCTCAGTGTTTCTTCCCGAAATGTCCGCGATATCGTCTAGTAAATTTTCGGAAGATTTACAAGTTTAAAACAAATGCGAGCTATATTATCAGTAAGTAGTGAATTACTAAACAAGCTGGCATTTATGGCAGACAAAATTGCTGATACATTAGAATCTTGGAAGGTAAATCCCGCATCTGCACTATCAACAACCAGCGCACTAGAAACACGAATTGATATTCTTACGAAGGAAATCAAAGAATTATCTCAAAGTCGATATCATAGAAAGAGCCGTAGCCAAAGCATACAAAGGTCGTATTTAAGAGGCAAGTCATTAGGTAAGAAGGGTAAACCATTTTGCTGCTTCCACTTCAAGTTCGGCGAAAATGCTAAAAAATGTGTCAAACCATGCGCTTTCTCCTCGAAACATTTAAATTCTTCGGAAAACTAGTAGGCTCGCCATCTATGGTGACAGATGGGCTTAGCCGTGAAATTAGTCGCCGTTTTTTTTCAAGTTTCAAATAAAAAACTTTCATGTCGATACTGGCCCCGACGTCTCTGTGTTTCCTGTCACTTCTTTTCAATGCATGCAAAATCCGTCATTAAAATTATTTGCAGCAAATCAATCAACAATCAAGGATTTTGGTGAAAAAAAACTCAATTTGAATTTAGGCTGAAGAGAAATTTTCGGTGATGTATCCAAGCCAATAATTGGTACCGATTTCCTGAGCCATTTTGGTTTATTGGTAGATATAAAACACAATCGTCTTATTGATCATTATTTTAAATCGCAAAGCAAAGGAATTTTATATACCAAAATCAAAATTGGTTCAAGAATTTTTAGATTTGACAGAACAGTCAATTGGCACATTTTAGGGGGGTGAGCCGAAAGATAGGATCACTTTTTTATCTCATATACCTTGCAACCACCCTAGTGTTCCTATAGTGACGTGATTTAAACATATATTTTTTAAGGCTTTTACTCGTAGTCGTCAGAGGTGAAGAATTTACACAAAGTATAGAAATACGTTTAACATAAAAGTCAGGGCAAATATTAAGGGTATGGTCATTTGGTCATTTTCATTGTATGGCTTCATACTTTGAATTGTTATAGGCAGATCTGCTATCAGGATAAACACAAAATATTAGAAAAATGAGAGTTAAGGCCCGGTTGGCCGAACGTTCACGTTACCTAATGTAATGTTATGTAAGAAACGTTTGTTTATAGCATATGAAAACAATGGAAATGCTTATGCAAATGAAGTGTCACGTTGACGGAACGGCTGAACCTGTATAAAATATAATTTGCTAACGTTTTTACGTGACACTTGTATAGCAGTGGTGGGACTACTATTTTGTTGAGTTGTATTCTGTCCGAAATTCTCTTTCCGGTACTTTTATTGATAATGTATATTATTAAAGTATTTTCGAATTTTCAAAGTCTAAAAACGTAATGTTTTGATAGTAATGACTTTTTAAAAAACAAAAATATATTATTAAATTCAAATAAAATCTTAAATTGAATTATATATCCAATTAGATGTAACAGTTAATTATTTTGAATGAAAAATTTAGCATGTCAGTTTAAACATACAAATTTGTTATTTTGGCACTAACATAGTGCATACTTTTAAAAATATTGGAAATTTTCACGTTAAAAGCTTTATTACGTATACATTGCGAAATACGTACAAATTTATATTCGCATAATATATATATATATATATATATCGACATACGTACGTATGTTTATTTCAAACTTAAATTTTTACACGAATTTTTGAAAATATAAATTTTTTTGTTTCAAAAAGTACTTAGTATGAGTTTGGTACGTTTTGTGTATAAGCATAAATTACGCGAAAATTTGTATTTACCATCTCTTTTATGAACAGGTGATTGGGTTGTGTTTACAAAATTAAAAAATTATTACAAGTGAAGTGTTGTGTTTTGAATTGGAAAAACTTTTTTGGGAAATGGATGACGAAAAACTGATTTTGCTGGTGCAGGCGAATGAATGCCTGAAAATGTAATTTATCTATCTAATTTTAACTATAAATAAATAAAATTTCACCAACAAAACGCGAATCACAATATCGTTGTACAATATTCTATTTATATTTTTTTTAATGACGTTTGACACGTTTTTAACGTTTCTATAACTACACTAACGTCTGTACGTTACAGTACGGTACGTTTTTCACGTACAAACGTTCGGCTAACCGGGCCTTTAGGTGAATTCTTTTTTAAGCCGTATTAGTGTTAGTGTATCAATTTACGTAGGGATTGTGTTAGCTCTGTAGAAAGAAAGTATATAAAAAATTTAAATAATAATTGTTGCAAGACCTCAGTTTATATTTACGCAAAGAAAGTCTTAACATGTAGGCTTGAATAACTAAAATTTAAAATAAAATGGTACAAAACCCTTCGTGTGTGTGTAACTTATTCTTGACAGATTTAATTTTTATTGTGTTCGATAAGGCCACATCTTTCTAAAGTCTTTCTCGGCAGCTAAGATTTTGGAACGAGCACTTTCTTAAAATTGCAATAATAATTACATCGGAATATTTTGCTACTTTGGCGTTTCTCTTATAAATTTAAAATTAAATTCAATTTGAATAATATTTGAAAGATATCTCAATATTGTGTGCTAGCTTTCCTCCTTTAAATCAATTAAATAAAATTCAATCAGTTTTTTTATCAAATTAAATTATCCAAAGAAATCTCTCATTCCAGGATGACTTAATCGCTTGAATTATTGATACGTTGAGTAGTATACCCCCTATGTAAAAATTACGGAAAATCCAACGCCAAACACTCTGGGTCGGGAGAATATGGCAACCGATTAAGAAGACGAAAATTTTGATTTGAAATAAATTCTGATACAACTCTGACATGGAATTGGCCAAAAAGTGCTTACTATAAAGGCGGGTAATTTTCATATTGTCCAGTTATTACTGTGCTATAACATTCTAAATCTATAGTGAAATGCGTTAAAGCACCCTAGACCACAACTTGACGCTATATGTGATGGCGATTTCCGTATCGTAAAACTAACAATTATAACCAATTTCCTGACAATATGTAAATCATTCACATGACCTTTTGGCTTGAATATCCTATATCATAAGCTTTTCTCTAGCACTACTTTCTATAGCTTTCTTTACTGCTGAGATGTTTTCCTGGATATATCAATTTAATGTCCGACTTTAGTATTAAAGGAGACAGTTTTAATATAATTCTAAAACTTTGGCATACTTTCTATAGTTTGCAAAACTTTTAAATGTGCGCGCATTTTTTTGACATAAGCGAATTTCCCGCGCCTGAGGAGTGGCCTGAGGGGAATGTTTTTCTTGTAACCGTTTGTTTTAAAATGCTTTATTGCTTAAGAACGCAAAAAAATATATTTTTTTTGTTTTTTTAGCTGTCAAAGAAATATTTAAAAAAATGTGTCCTAATAAACGCATAAATACCTTCGAAAGTGTATGAGAATACAAAAATTCTTTTAAGAATATTTTTCGAAATTTCTTCTGTTTAACAGTTGGTTATTCAATTGAGCAATTGTTTTTATTTTTGTAATGCTATTAATAAATTTGTATTATTTTTTTTTGTTACATTCATAGTTAAAATCATGTGAGGAATTATTAATTAATTGTTTGTAATTATTTTCTTAGAATAAACATCTATTTGCTTGGTTTTGAATTGAAGTAAATATACTCGTGTATTATATTCAGTGTACTGATAATTATTAATTATTATTAAATATATTTTTAACATTAATTTTATCCTTTTAATATCGTTCATATAATAAATGGGGGTTTGATGTACTAACACCACTTACAAGACATGATTTCTTAATCAGTGGCGGCGTAATATACAACAGTTGATTTGCGTCGAAAGCCAAAATTGAAAAATGATGTTTCAGATCTTTTACGTTCGTGTTCATGGTCATTGCCGAAATACGAAAAAAGCCGTCCGCCACCACTTCCAACTGGCGGAGCACGTAAGCTACTGCTGTGGCTGCTGGTATGATGACCGCTACTGCCAGCTGCACCACCGCCACCTCCCGATGACGAAAGAGATAAACTTGAATGTTGCGGATGCTGTTGATGTAGCAGGGAGGAATGATGAATTTGATGGTGGTGTTGATGTTGTTGTTGTTGTTGCTGTTGCAGCTGATTATGTTTGTTATGAATGTTGTATATAAATCCGGTAGGCGACAGGTCAGTCATCTCACACGGCCAGAGGGTGACCGAAGATGGGACCTTATGTATCCCGTCCGATAATCTATAATGGTGGGATGTTGACCGGCTAACGAACCGTGGCGAGGACCTCGACCCCATCTTTGTTTAAATTTTTTGGTATTTTTTTTATTTTGACGGTTTGAAAAAATAAAAATAAAAACAAAAAAATATATTAATGAAAGAAATATTTCAAAGTACAACATAAATAGTTGTTAATTATCTAACTCATTGCAAATATTGGAATCCTAAAATTTTATAAATTTTTTTTAAGCAAATAATGAAATAAGCCTAGCGGCGTGTTTGCACAATATCACTTCAGGTCAAATCAATTTTATGACTGTTCTTAAAAGCTTTTTGAACTTTTACTTAAATTTTTTACAATAACACAATATTTACTTTTCACACAATTCACACAATCTTTCTATTATTTTTTTTAAAGAGAAGTAGCACTTCAGGCAACAATGCCTATTTAGTCAAGTACCGTGCTACATTCTTTAGGAAAGGGATGGAGAATAGATGGAACAGGTGGTAAAAGTAGAAGGATGTGTCGGAAATAAACTGCCGTATATAAGACAGCACAGCGACCAGTGACTATGTCTTCATCACTGAGCAGCCTCACCGACAGTCAATTTTTATTTTTGTAGTGAAAAAAAAAACCAAGGTCTTCGTTGGGAAACGAACCCACAACCCCCATACTTACAAGCTAGTACACTACCTACTAGCCTGCAGGGGCACCATTTTAGTCATAGATAGTTAAAAAAAAACTCCAAAAGGATTATTAAAAAAAAAACAGTTCTTAAGCTTTTAAGCAGAGAAGTTTGTTTTTTAAGCAGACTTATTTCAATATTTTTTTTTTTTAATTTTTTTTTTTTTGCAAAACAATATTTTTTTATTTATTCAGGTTATAGAAATTTTACTGATTTAACTGATAAAATGCGAATAACAGTGTTTGTTACTAAAAGAAAAATAAATTATATTTTAAAGAAAAGAATAAAAATGAAACGAAAAAAGCTTAACTTTTATTTGCCAGAAGCAGTGAACTACTTATTAAGGCGAGTGTTAAAGAAATAGTTGTGATGGAAAAAGCAGTAGATATAGAATTTGAATATAAAACAGTCTTCTAAGGGTTGAAGATAATAGATTTTAAAACTTACAGAAAGATTAAGTTGTATCAAAAGTTTTATTACGGAAATATATAAAGTTTCACAAAAGGAATGCAATACAAATATGAGATTGGCAAACAACACTATAACACACGTTTTAAAATATTCAAGTATAAATAAAGTAATAGAAATTTGCTGATAATAACACTACTCAAGTCATAATTAGTCAAAATAATGCAAGAAAGCATTCAAAGGATTTATAAACAAATGGATTTATAAAAGATGGCAACACTTGCATTACTGTTTTATGCGCTTTAGCTTTTTAAAAGAAAATAATATCTATGAAATATTGTAATTTGTCTTTGAGCCAATCTATACTAATTTTTCATAAAAGTAGTGCGATAAAGTATTTGTTTGTTTAGAAATGTAATCGGGATAAGCGAAATAGAATGGCTTGAATTTTGAGGGGATGCTTTTTCATTTGCTTTGTGTATGTTCGTTGTATCCTTTAGTTGTATATATGTTATTTGAAATAACATAAAAGGAAGTCAAATTAAAAGTATCGTATGCCGACGCCGTAAAAATCAACACTATTCCACCAAAAAATGTTCCATCAGCAAATACCAATGTAGACGCTAACTCAAGCTTCAATTTTACTCGTCTTGCAGCTACTATTGACAACCTTGTGCAGACAATAAACAATTTCACAACTAGTATGACTAGCATGATGCAACAAATGCTGCAAATGCAGACTACTTTGCTTCAGGCAATCGTAAATAGAAAATTAATTCGTTGAAAATATGTTTCTGGAATGCAAATGGCATTCGCCAACATAAAAACGAACTCGAATACTTCCTCACGGAAAATAACATTGACATCATGCGGGTCTCTGAAACGCATTTGACCACAAGGGGTATTTTTAAAATTAATGGATTCACATTTTATGATACAAAGGATCCGAGAGGAAGAGCATGCGGCGGCTCAGCAATTTTAATAAGGTCTAGACTGAAACACCATTTTTTAGACAGCAAGCAAGAAGACTATTTGCAAGCCACAACTATTTGTGTTGAAAATCTTTTTAATGATATAGTAATATCATCAGTCTACTCTCCTCCCAGATTTTTAATAACCGAAGAGCAGTATGAAAAATTTTTTAAAGGTCTTGGACCATGTTTTCTGGCAGCTGGCGATTATAATGCGAAACACAATTACTGGGGTTCGCGCTTAATTACACCTAGGGGCCGAGCATTGTACAACGCTATTAGCAGTAATGATTTAGATGTTGCTTCGAGTGGTCAGCCTACATACTGGCCTACCGACAGACAAAAAATTCCGGATGTAATAGATTTTGCTGTCACAAAAAATATTTCAAGAAATTTAGTCACTGTAGAATCTTCCATGGATTTATCATCGGATCATTCTCCAACCATTGTAACTATTTGCAGCCCGCTTAGAAGACATTTGTTTTTTCCTGATACAAATATGATCAGTCGCATCAACTGGTTGAGTTTTAAAAAATATCTCAGCACCCATTGTTCGGAGAATATTTTGCTAGAAACAAAGGAGGATGTGGAGTGTGGCCTTGCAACTTTTAGTGAAAATATTAAACAAGCAGCACAGCTTGCGACAACTAAACATCCGCAGACTACTTTAGGTCACATCTATTCTGCAGACATTGAACGTCTCGTAGCGGAAAAACGAAGAGCTAGAAGAGATTGGCGACAACACAGATCGCCCCTGCAGAGGCAGAGACTTAGAGAATGCACAAAGCGGCTTAGAGACTTACTAGCATATGAAAAAACTGCATCTTTCGAGAAATATCTGGAGGGCCTCGATGCTACACCAAACTCCAATTATTCTTTATGGCGTGCTACAAAAAACCTTAAAAGGCCCGTTGAGTACAAGCCACCCCTACGTAATATCAGTGGAGATTGGGCAAGAAGGGACGCTGAAAAAGGTGACTTATTTGCCGATAACTTGAAAGATGTATTCACCCCACACATATGTACTGATGATGTTAGTTTGCCAAGCGTAGTTGGATTACCCCCTCGACCCTTAAAGTTTAAGTTGCGTGAGGTACAAAAGCTAATTTCTGAAGTAAATCCGAAAAAAGCTCCTGGTATGGACGGCATAAGTAACAAAATGTTGAAGGAGCTCCCCAATATTGCAGTCAGAATCATGCTATTCATTTTTAATGCCATTTTACGGCTTGAATACTATCCTGACCACTGGAAGATTTCTAAAGTTAAAATGATTCCAAAACCGGGTAAAGACCTAACCAAAACCGAGTCATATAGGCCCATAAGTCTATTACCAACTATTTCAAAGGTTTTCGAAAAGTTGCTTATGGATAAATTGTCTCCAATGCTAAGGGATAGTGGGTGTATCCCAAACCATCAATTTGGTTTTAGAAGTAGACATAGCACAATTGAGCAAACCCATAGATTGGTTCAGGTGATAAGAAGGACTTTTGAAGAGAAGAAGTATTGTTCAGCTATTTTTATTGATGTTTCACAGGCTTTTGACAAAGTTTGGCATGAAGGTCTATTTCTAAAACTGACCGCTCACTTGCCTTGTAACATGAGCAACCTACTGAAAAGCTACATAATTGGACGAAAATTTGCTGTTGTTGAAGGAGACTTCGTAAGTGTATCCAAACCAATTTCCTCAGGTGTACCACAAGGTAGCATTCTTGGACCAGTTTTATATTTGATATATACCTGCGATATGCCTGTAAGTGAAACTGTCCACACTTCTACGTTTGCAGCGTGTCTAAGTTCGCACGAAAACTCCTATCAAGCCTCAATAAATCTTCAGCAACATATAACTCAGTTGGAGTTGTGGTTAAAATTATGGAGAATTAAAGTGAACGTTCAAAAGTGCATTCATGTGACTTTCACCCTGCGAAGAGATAATTGTTCACCCGTTCGAATCAATAATCACATTGTTCCTCACCATAATTATGTGAGATATCTTGGTATATATCTTGATCGTCGCCTTACATGGAAACATCATATTGACTCAAAGCTAACACAAATGAAACTTAAGCTAACACAATTACACTGGCTCATTGGCAGGAACTCGAGACTTGGCCTAGATTGCAAACTTCTAATTTACAAGAGTATTTTGAAACCAATATGGTCTTATGGAATCCAACTTTGGGGCACTGCCTCAGCTTCAAACGTGGATAGAATCCAACGTATGCAAAATAAAATTTTACGGTTGATAACTTCCGCCCCATGGTACATCAGAAATTCAAACATACATTGTGACTTAGACATACCGCTGGTGACTACAGAAATCATCAAATACGCAGGCAAATACTTGAGGAAGCTCGAAGACCATCCTAATCCCCTTGCTCGCAATATCTTGGATTATAGTGGACATAGCCGATTAAAAAAGAGGGATACCGCAGCTTTAATCCTCAATGCTACAGATGACACATCTTAGAAACATTTGTTTTGTTTTTTTTTTTTTAATGTCAATTTTTTTTTTACCCAAAAGGTTAGTTCTGACATGGTCGGGACTAATGTAACTTTTTTTTAGAATTTAAGATTTTAAAACTTATTGTTAGTTCTTTTTATAGAAGATACAATAAATAATTTTGAGAGTTAAAAAAAAAAAAAAAAAAAAAAAAAATTAAAAGCTACATATTTAAAATCTGAAGAAGCGGACGATGCCTGAAAAAAAAGACATAGTATAAATCTGGATTAAGCGAAAGATAACCAAATATCTTTCAATTATCAAAGTGTACAAATTCTGATGACATAAAAAAACTTCATCCTTTAGATGAAAGATGAAACTCTCTGAAATTTTAAAAGAGAATTGAAAAAAATTGCAAAAATGGCGAATCTGGCTTAATTAAAGTATATCGAGTATACTTTAAAAATCAACAATACACACGATGTCCACCGGGAAGATATAATACATGGTTTGTTTATAGTTTTTCATTAAATGAAAGAAAATGGATCTTATATTGATAAATGTTTTATTTAATGTCGGCAATTATGTAAGGAATACAATAACAGATTAATGTCCGTCTCTGTTAGCCTCACAAATGCGTGCCCTTTTGAGCACATTTTTCATTACATTCTCACACACATATCACGCGGTATTTTATTAATTTCATCATGAATATTCTGTTTGAGTTGCTTAAGCGTTTTTGGTTTGTTTGCATAAAAAAAAAGTTTTAGAAGGCCAAACAACATCATTATTTCTTGAAATAATTTGTTGCAGAAAGAGATCTCGCCGTAAATCCATTGTAATCTTGGCACTGTCTTGTTGATACCACATGTTAATCAAGCCCCAAGCATGCAGTTGTGGCATTAAAAGAATTTTCAATCATATCACGAGATCGCTCCTCATTCACATTTACTGTTACGCCGTTTTAATTTTCAAAAAATAAGGTCCAATGTTTCCTCCTGACCAAATTGCACTGATTATGCTTTTTTCATGAAAATCGGGATTGTCATGGGCGAGCTGTAACATACTATTGGCATATGTACGGCGGCATAAATGGTCTTGTAGAAGAAGCTCTTGTGTCAACTGCATCGTATATGGAAGCAACTGCAAATCCTTGTGCAAAATTGTGGCCAAAGTTGTTCTTTGAGCTCCTGAGCACATCGTCTAATTGAGGTTGATGGATTGTTTTGTGAGCAGCAGTATTGTTTTCAGCTTGGGCTTGGGCCTATTACTTACAGACCCTCTTTCTTTGAAATCATTCACTGCACGATAAATAAATAGTGCGTTTTGTTGGCACGTTGTTTCTCACAAACAGTTTTACGTAACATTCTCATCGTCACAGTTATCGATGACGTGGAAGAGTCAGCGATGACGGATGGCGATATGGCGCACCCAGACGTAGGTCTATGGTGATATTGGTCTGTTGACATTAAGCTGGGTCCCTTCCTGAAGTAATGCCGAGAGCCGTCCCGGGAAGGGAATACACCCCAGGAAAGGAGGAGGGACTGTTTTAGTGGATTCACCACTCGACGCAGTTGACGGCGGTCACTGTAAGTGCGAAGGCATTTTAAACCCTACCTCGCTCAAAAAAAAAAATAGTTATCAATGATTGATTTTAATAAAATGTTTTACGTTGGCAGTATACCTTCCCGGTGGACACTCTGTATTTATTATAAAACTAGATTAATTTTTTGATTATTTGTTTATGTTGTCTTTTGAGAAAAGTATTTTATTTCTGTTAAAATCATCTAGTTCTATTAAATTGTTAGCCTTTTAAAACCTTGCGCCTCCCCATCTACATATGTCTATATTTATATAAGCTGACTTAAAGAAAATTCCATAGAAGCTCTATTCGCAAATCCAGTAACGGAACGATGGAGCGGTTTTGGCAAGTTTTATATATTATGTGGACTCAGCTGCGGCGCGTGCTTTGCGACTGCTAAACGTTTGTGCCGCGTTTGCATATTGTTGAAAATCGAACCGATAATTTTCTAGTAAATTTTAATAAAATAAAATTCTTTAAAAGATGTGAATAGAAAGAGAAAAATAACTCCTAAAACACACAGCACATGTATTTATTTTATAAATATGCTATTTAAAAAAAGACCTCGAATTTAAGATTCTCGACCTATTTATTGACACAGGAAAAATGAATCGCACAGATTGCGGAAATATGCGCTTTGTTTGCATAAACATATTTTTTACTTAGAACAGCGCCGCCAAGTTATGACTTTCGAATGCTTGGCTTTTAATATATTGGAATATTTAACTAGCACTGCACCACATACGAATGTACACGAATATCTTTCAGTTGAAAAACTGTTTTACCGCATTACCCTGCACTGCACAGGGGTTTGAAAACGTTTTTTTTTTTTTTTGGAAATAATTCTGTAGCTCATTAACGACTTAAGATATCCTAATTAAATTGAACAGAGGCCAAGCAGAGGTTTTTTTTTTTAGTGAAGTCGTCACTCTGGCTTTTTAATTAAGGGGCTGTCAAATCCTTTTTAGAGTGTGTAGCCAAGAGATGGAGCTTTAATAATTTGTTTACATTTTTCAATTTATACTTGGCGCTTTAAGGAATTCTGATGTAATCGTTACAATTTTTCCTTTTTTTCGCATTTTCTGTATATGTAAAATATAAAATAGTTTAAAAAAGTTTAGTACGGCTAAAGTAAGTTTCAATTATAAAAGTAAAAAATCCATATATTTTGGTGAAACCCTAAAAAACGACAGTTTCTACATCTTTACAATTTAGAGGCTTGTAACTTTTTAGCGAAACATGCTATCAGAACCAAACTTACTACTGTTTTAATAAAGGGTCCGCCATCTAACGTTTTTTTTTCAACTAGTGCTTATTTCGTGAATGGTAACACTTTGCTCATGTTTGATTTGTGAGATAATTAGTTTTATCCTTCCGCTGAACGAATATGGTTGTGTATACGCGTGAACAATGCTGGAAAATATTGCGACATTACTTTAAAAATCATGGTAATGTTGCAGAATGTGTGCGAAAATTGCGTACGGATTTTGGAAGAAGAGAAGCACCGTCAGCTCCGTATGTTCGTTATCTTGTGAAGAAAGCGAAAGAAACTGGCATCCTCATCGATAAACGACAGCGTGAAAAGCCAAAAATAGTGCGTAGACCCGAGAATATTGCTGCTGTGGCATAAAATGTGCATGAAGCGCCATCAACATTAATTTACCGTCGTTCACAACAATGGAACATATCAGAGACAACATTGAGACGAATTTTGCATAAAGATCTTGGTATGACGCCATACAAAGTCCAATTGGTTCAGGAGTTGAAGGCAAGTGACCATCCAATGAGGTTTCGCTTTCGCTAAGAGAAGATGCCGATTTTACAAAAAAAAACATCTTTTCAGATGAAGCTCATTTTGGATCTTGGCGGTTATGTAAACAAGCAAAATTGTTGTATTTGGGGCACAGAAAACTCGCACGCCCAAACGAGTCACTGTTTGGTGCGGATTTTGGTTCAGAGGCATAATTGGGCCATTTTTCTTCGAAAAGGAGCAAGGAGTGGCCGTTGCAGTCAATGGCGATCGCTATCGGGCCATGTTGAACGAATTTTTGTTCACAAAAATTTGAAAAGGTGGATATTGGCAACATTTGGTTTCAACAGAATGGCGCTACGTGCCACATAGCCGAAGCTACACTCGATGTTTTGCGCCCTATTTTTGAAGGTCACATTATCAGCCGCAGAGCTGATATCGTTTGGCCACTTTGGAGCTGCGATTTGACACCGTTGGACTATTATTTATGAAGTGCCATAAAAGATACTTAAGTGTTACGCTGATGCTTTAAAGGACAATATTCGTGAAGCCATTGGTGAAATATAGCTGCACACAATCGATAATGTGCTTAGAAATTTGACTGATCATATAGGCTACTGCAGCCATTTGAATGAAATTATTTTCCATTATTAACCGGCAGGATTGTAGTTTCAAATAAAAAAAGAAATTTGAGAAAATATTCAGTAGTTTTAATTGTAGCATTTTAAATAAAAAAAATATTTGGCGGACCCTTTTTAAATTAAAAATAATAATTCGAACATAACTAAATATACCAGATATTTGCAGATATTTTTAAGGTCTATCTAATGTCACTACATAACATGTAATTGAAATTGGATTTTTCAATATAAAATCGTTAACGGTGCTACGAAGGGTTGCTTTATTTCATAATTAGAATTTTTAAATGATAATAGATAGCTAACGTATGATCTAACTTAAATAAGAGCGTGGAAGTTGTGACAGTGTGTCAACGTCTCTTGATGAATAAAACCCGCAATTAAAATAGAGATAATTCGTGGTATAGGCCAGAAAATAGCTAGATTGTCATTACGAGTGCATTTTAATAAATGCAGAAGCAATTCTAAAAATATAAACTGCTTAAAGCAATATTTAAATTTTATGTTCTAATTACTAGGCGTAGCCACCGACCTATTTATGTTTATTTCATACATGTATGATCATGCGAATTTAAGCGCTGATTTAGGTTTAGCTGTAAATAGTCACAAGTCTAAGGTCTTGAATGAATCGAAAATAAAAAATTGTTTATATATATGTATGTATATATGTGTGTGTGTGCGTGTGTGTGTTAATAAACAAAAAAACTATTTAAATAGAAAAATTTTAAGCTAGAAAAAATGTTGCCAAAAAAAAAACCTTTCAGTCACAAACATTTTACTAAAGAAAACAATTTAATGAAAAACATTACGAAAGATAACTTTTGCATAAATGCATGTATGTATGTATGCATATATAATACATTGAGCATTGAGTAGTGTTAACTAGGTTTATTATACTCTGAGAAGTTTAAAAAAATATAGCACACCTTAAGTTTTTACTAAGTACGAGCAGATTAAAAATGCGATATAATTTCACTGTATTTACAAGCCATTTCATTTCAAAAGATTTCACAATCAAATTGTTTTTTAAATCTTTACAATCTTTACAAAAATTAAGTTGAAGCTCACCCTTTAAAATAAAGTGGGTAAATTAATATTAGGGTTGGAATTTTGTATCTATTTAAGGTAATAAGTTTAAATTTCAGTTCTTAATTTTCAATATTATTTTAGGCAAAAGCATGGATATTAACGGCATAATATTTTTGATTTGCATAAACTTGTTGGCATCTGGAAAAATTGATATACAAAAAATTGTAGTTTTAGATTATCAAAAACAAAAAATCAGTTAACAAATAACAAAAAAAAAAAAAAGAAATAACAAATTTAAAAATTTTAAAAAATTTCCCTAACGGATTAAGTATCCTGATATCACTGAATACTGCTTAAGAGATTCATTACGTGTTAATTACTTACCATTGCTTCTTAATCCATTATTTTTAAGTTAAAAATCTTTTTAAAAATATTTTACTTATATTTAAATAGGAATTTTAATTGTATTTGAGTAAAATATTTCATTTGAACTTTTTGTTCATTGTTTCATCAATTATTTTGTAGTTGTGTTTGTTTTTTTCAATACCTGACCTATCTTGTTGGTGGCGAGGCAACAACCACATCACGTCTACAAAATGCAGGGCGACTAAATTTTTATTTTATTTATTATTTGAGTTTTTTAAATGTTCATTCACATTAAATATTTGATTTTAGTTGGTGTTTTTAAAGCATAGAAAATCCGAATTTTTTTTTTTTATACATGAAAAGTGAAATAGAAAAGAATTTTTTAGAAGGCAAAGTTATAGGTTAAGTATTTAAGATGATAATATAACATATATAGCTTTTAAAATTATTTGGAACTTAAGTGTTACAATTGAAAGAAAGAAAGAAAAAAAAACTTAATTTCATTTACGTTTTAAAAGAAAACTAATAATATATAATAATTGAAAAATAATATTTAGAGTGTCATTATTAGTTAAAGATTTTTCAGGAGAAGAGAAAGACAGAAGAAAGGTTGCATTATGAAAAACACATTAAAACGGATTTCAGATAAAGTCCCAAAATTTATTTAAATAGAAACTTCTTTAAACTGCATTTGATGTTAAAAGTTTCTTAGGAATTAAAAAATAAATTAAAAAATTACATTTAAATAACTAAAGTGCTATTTTGGTTTGACATTGACATCATAAAAATTAAATAGGAGAAAAATTCTCATATTCGTTTAATCTTAATTAAATATTATCTAATTTTATTACTTAATAACTATAAACGACACCGCCTGTGATAATTGATGCGAGCAACACTTAAGATAAATGTTGTAACACTGATGCCAATTTAGTGTTTATTTTGATTTTTCAAAATATTAAGCTTTAGTTGTAACAGATTAGTAATTGCTAAACAGATAAAACAGTTAAAACAAAATTTTGCATGCAATAGCGAAGGCATAGTCGAGCAAAGTTTTAAACTTTGTAGGCCTTCTAGACCGTCTTTAATTTGATCCCGCATTAAGCTTATTTTTGCAGAATTCCTCTTATTTACGGAGATACAGCCATTTTAAGTTTTTAGTTTAATTTTTTTATAAAAATCAATTTATTTGTAGGTGATGCCAAATTAAGCTTATTTTTGCGAAATTCGTCTTATTTATTTTTTTTTTAAATTAGACATTTTTTTAACAATTTTCCATATCCTTAATTTTGATTTCTGCAAAATTTCTAGCTTTAAAATACTAAATTTGAAAGAATGCTACATTCTCACTTTTTTTGTAGGAAAGTGTCCTTTAGTTAAAAAAAATTTAAGCAATTTGGACAACCTCAAAATCTACATGTCCCTTAAAGTCTAAATGATATTATCCCTGCTAAAAATCCCAAAGCACTGAAACCGCTTTTAAAAGAAGACATTGACGGCTTAGGTATTTTCTTTCTCCTACCCTATTTTTTATTTTTCTAAACGACCTTCTTTGTCAAAATTCTAACCCTATATACTCTTTCACAGATGACAGCACCATTTGTCAAACGTATTCATTTCGTAGGGGTGATTTCCAAAAGGCCAAATATGAATGATACACTCAATCACGTTCTCGCGGCGATCTCCAAATGGGGTCGTATGTATAGAGTAATGCCCGTTGCATGCTTACGCAGGCATGTGTTCGGAATTGGTGCTATATCTGTTACTATGGGTGATATAGGTATTACGGAATCAGAAGCTCTTGATGTTCTTGCCATGAAAATTCAGTGTGAGTTCGATGAATTAAACACATTTTTTAGGTTTCTAAAGTAGCTTTCAACTGGCTCGGTTTTCTAAAACGGTGTAAGAGATACACCGATCTTAATTCTATTTATACCACTACAAAGATGGACGGATGTATAGACAGGCGCGCTAAAATCATTTTGGAGTTGCTCGAACGCGTACAGGAGAGAGCCAAGAGGCTCATTGGGGACGGTAGGGTATCCAACTCTATTGATTCCCTACAGCATCGACGCAATATATGTTGTATTTCACTGTTCACTGTTATCGTTATTATATTGGTAACGAAATTAGGAACTTGTACATTTTTGCGTTTGACTCGATTTTTGTTGAGAGCGCATCCGTCCGTGAATCGCACTACGCATTACAGGGCGAATTCGTTTTTTAGCAGAATATTACTATTAGTGTACTAGCTTGTAAATATGGGGGTTGTGGGTTCGATTCCCTTGGTTTTTTTCACTACAAAAATAAAAATTGACTGACGGTAGAGCTGCTCAGCGATGAAGGCATAGTCACTGATCGCTGCGCTGTCTTATATACGGCAGTTAATTTCCGACTATCCTTCTACTTTCACCATCTGTTTCATCTATTCTTTATCCCTTTCCTGAAGAATGTGGCACGGTACTTGACTAAATAGGCATTGTTGCCTGAAGTGCTACTTCTCTTAAAAAAAAAAAAAAGAATAGTTCGTATGTGAAATAAACTCCCTCCATAAGTCTTTCCTGTCACTTTTAATGCAGGGAAACTCAAATCGAATGTCCACAAAAACCACTCCCTGAAAGTGACAGAAAAGACCTGTGAAGGGAGCTTATTCCACATAAGGACTGTTCTGCTAAAAAATTTATTTACCCTGTAATGCGTAAAGCGATTCACCGACCAATCAACCACAACTGAATTCGCCATAAACAAAAAGCGTGTTAAACGCAAAAACGTGAGAATAACGGGAACAAGTGTCCTGGTTTCATTTGAGCACTTACCATTATAGTAACGATAATGCAGTGTTATACAACCGACATTGCGTCAATGCTCTAGGGAATCAATTAAGTTGGATATCCTACTCTCTTCAACGAGCCTCTTGGCCATCTCTTGTACGAGGCCGAGCCATTCCAAAATAGACTTTGGGGCGCCGGCCTATACATGAGAGTTGTATTTCCATTTTTCGATGGAGAGTGAAGTATCTTACACAACATTTTAGAAAACCAAAAGCTTCTTTAGAATTCTGAAAAATATGCTTAGTCCGTTAAAGATTACACTGTATTTTCATGCCAAGAACATACATTCTTATAGCGTGTAATATTCAGTCTTACGGACATTAAAATCGACTTTATTGGAGATGGTTGCGAGATCGTGATTGAGCAATATCATGCAATTCGCAACCCACCTCTAACTCGCTCGGTCTATTACTGAATGAATACGAATGATAAATGTTGCTGTCATCTGCAAAAGCTTGAAAGTTTTACAGAGTAGATCATTTAGAAAGATAAGAGATAGAGTAGGAGAAAGAACGGAGCCCTGCGGTACCCCAGAATTAATTTTAAACTCAACGACACCAAAAGCAACGGCATAAGTGCATCATGCTAAAGTCTATCAAACGCTTTGGAAATATCTATAGCCACCATGTTACTTTCTCCGAATTGATGTATGGAGTTGCGTTATTGTTCCCATAGGAAAGCAAGCAAGTCACCCGTAGAGTGCCCCTTACGGAAACCATACTGTCAGTTGCTAAGTAAGCTGTTGAACTCCAGATACCTCACAAGATAAAAATTAACTAAACCTTTTATCACTTCAAAAAGTGCAGAAAGTGATATGTGCTTAGATTTTCTGACGGGGTTGATTTTATTTTTATTTGGGTACGGTTTTCCGTCGACCCTCGTCAAATTTGGTTTGTGAACAAACCGGTTTCGGCCGTTTGCCATCTTCAGTGTTCTCTTCGTACTTCACCCCTTTTGGGGATCGGCGTTACATTAGTCACCTTCCAACGGGCTAAAAGGGCTGCCAACGGAAGCGCTATCATCGAAGAGCACTGTTTCAAGACTGGTGCTGGAATCCTATTTGACTTAACAGACTTGTTGATGTTGAAATCTGCTAAAACTTTTGTAAACGATTTGTGTAACTGCAAGAAGTTTGTTTTAATTTTTTTTTTAATGAGATTAAAGTTAAAGACCATAACCTGCTAGAAATGTAGTAAAGAAATTAAAGCTTTTAACTTAAGTCACCTTGCCAATCGATAACTTAACTGAGACTTAGTACCTCCCGTTAACCAGCCATCGCAGCAAGAAATTGATAACGAAAACTAAAGTAATGCATTTTTTGCACTAACCGATATTACAGTTTTTACCAGTGCTGCCAATGTAGCTAAATAGTTTGTGTTTGTAGATATTTGTTTAGCAAAGTTTTGCAATTAACTCTGCAGCAAAGCTATTTGCTACACGCATCAATCAATCACATGATGCAAAAGTTCTGATCCGTAAAATAAAGATGTTATTGAAAACCAATGTATTGAGAAATTGTAATTTAAATTATTAAACATTTTATCAATTAAGGTGTTGAGTTTTTTCCTAGGACTTTATCTAAATTCTGTGCGAGTATTTTGAGTAACTTTTCAAAAAGTTGAGTTTAACATTTTAAAAATTTAAATATCGTAAAACTTACCTTTTGCAAGAGATATTTGAAAAAATAATAAAAATTTTTGATTTAAAGAATATTTGAAACAAAAATTTTAAAGTTCTTAGAGTGTAGAGTGCAGATAAACGTAACTGAAGAAGTGAACTGAGCATTTGATTTAGAAATTATTATTTTCGTTTGCAATGAAGAAGTAAATAAATAAGTTTATAAATATATGTGTTTTTATATATTAAAAAAAAATAATTTTTAAAGTACCAGTGGTAGTATAGTCTTTAAATCTGCCATATCCGAGAATTTGATTAATATTTATTTTCGTTTTAAAGAGGTTTTGTATAAAAGTTAAAGTAGAGAGAACACAGTACACACAAACACATATAAAAAATGTTAAAAAATATTGTTTCAACATTGAATTATTAACAAAAAAAAAAATGGTTCACATTTATAAAAAAGAGAGCATTACATAAAAAAAAATTAACAAATATATTTTAAAAAACATCAAAGATTTTAAATTAAAAAAACATCAAACGTGTTTTTCTTTTACAAACAATTAATTTATTATTATTAAATTAAAATAAAAATTTTTTGAATAAATCAATTGAAAAAAGTAAGGTGAATTTTTATTGCAGTAACAACAACAATGACACTCTTTTTATTCCTAAATTTATTTTGTTGCTTAAAAAGTTCCGCAATTAAAACTAAATTAAAAAATCGTTATTGATTTTTATTTGAAAATAAAGTGTAATTTTTATTTAAATTATTCTTTTCGCTTGCGAGTAAATTAAATAGTTAAACATAAATAAATATCACACTCAATGATGAAAAGAGATTATTTAATTCAACGAAATTTCTATAAATAAACAAAATTTTTTAAAAACGTAATAGACCTGATGCTTAAATAGAATATAACTAAAATAACAAAAAAAAAACCTAAACTATTTTCATAAAATAATAATAATAATATTAAATTGTTTTGTCTACATTCTGAAACTCACCTCGCGTTGTGACCCAATAAGATGATATTTCTGCAAATATAATGGAAATACCGAAATACTTTTTTTACAAGTGTTGAGTGTTAAAAAGCATAATGCAATAGATATTATTATTAACAAATTTGTTTTTTGATGTTTCCAATTTTTTTCATTATTTTTAATACAATGCGCATTTTGATTAAAAATTGCCTTTAATTGATGATTAAAAAACGCATGCAAAATTATATATTATAAAAAAAATACTAATTTTGGAGTTTATATTGATTGATATTCAGAAAAAGGGGTTGCTGTTCTACACAGAGAAAACTCCTACTTCAATAAAAACCGAAAGAATCCGTAGGGTTTAAAAATGCTTTATTAAATTCTGCGTTGTCTTTTCTTTCCTTCTATAAGGAAGAGATTTTTTTGGAGTGCCTAAAAAGAAAATAAGAAAAAATAAACGCTTTCCCATATTTATTTTCCCATAACTCTAGAACGGTTTAGGCGATTTGAGTTAATAAAATGCTAAAACAGGCGGAGTAATATGGCTTTTAAGCAGTTATAAGTTCCACAGTTTTTCAGTTATCAGAAACAAGGGATAGAAAACTATTTTTTTTGTTTTTGCTTTTGAATAATTTAGAAAAAATGCAAATAGTAAAAATTAGGCGTTTTCCATTATTTATAACGATATAGAGTGCTTTTTATAGAGGTAAACAACTTTAAAATTGAATCAAACAAAAATGAAATTTTTAAATTGGCAGGAAAGGCAATCTTCTGATATTATAATTTAAATGACTTTTGGCATATGATCGTCATGGCTGGCACTGATGTAGTCTAATATGGAGGTGCAATTTTTGATGACTTTTTCCAGCACTTGCTGCAATATATCGGTAATAATGCGGCGAATGTTGTCTATATTACATATATCGGACAATTAGACTAGTGATCACATATCCCCACAGAAAATAGTTTAGCGGCGTTAAAACGCACGATTTTGGATTCCACTTTACGGGTCCGAAACATTAAACTATGCGGTTACCAAACGTTTCCTTTAATAAATCAGTTGTGGCCAGAGCTGTGTTTAATGTTACTTCGCCTTGCTGAAACTACAGCTGCTGCACATTATGATTGCTAATGCAGGAAAAAGTCATTAATTATGGCCCTTTAGCGGTCTGCGTTGATTATAACCAGGTCTGGTCAGCATAGTTTCTCACAAAGTATGGAACAGTGATTCCACCAGCCCGTAATGCACACAAAACCAGTCAGTTTTTCTTAATGTACACTTCAGGATTAGCATTACTCTAAATGCAGTAATTTTATTTATTGACGTATCCATGCAAACAAAACTCGCTTAGAAAAATCGGGAATCTTGTTTTGAGCCTAAAGTTTCACAATTTGGAAGCCATGTTCATGCGTCAGTTTGTTAATTTTGAAATACTAAGCCAAACTATATATAAATCAATTGCCAGCTGTCAAAAGTTTCGTTAGTTTAAAAAGTGTTGCTAACTTCTATCTATAAAATAAAAATAAGTCGGGCTTTCCTTACTGACGCTATAACATCAGAACGCACGAACCGATTTCCATTCGTTGGAAAGGTCTCGGGCTCTGTGAGGTTAATAGTAAAGAAAATTCCGGAAAAATTGCAACAGAAAAGCAGGAAAACAGGGAAAATCATTTTTCACATACAGCGCCATCTCTGATACATAGCATGTACTACAACGGCACCAGTACGTGGTGTGTCAGTATCCCTCACGAAAATAAGTACGTTTCATTGAGGGCGCCATGCGCTAGGTCGCATGCATATTGTTCATTCTAGAAATGATGAATGTTTTTGTTTGCGATTGCTGTTGGTAAATGTACGAAAACTAAAAACTGTGAATGGCCACCAATACCAAACATATCGAGAAGCATGTCAATTATTGGGTTTAACACTTGCGGGTTCAGTTGTTTCATCAAATGCGTGTCAAATATGAACGCTGTTCGCTATTATCATCATCACATGTTTCCCTTCACAACCAATTCAGCTATGGAACAAATGCAAAGACGACATATGTGAAGATATCTTGCATCGTTTACACATTCGAACGAATAATCCCGACATGCAAATAACCGATGAAATATATAATGAAGGATTGATTCTGATTGAGGATCAATGCTTGACTATTGTAAACAAACTACTGATTGAAGTAGGAATGATTGCGCCAAGTCGGTCGATGCACCATGCACTCAACCAAGAATTAAATCGGGAGCTGCAATACAATGTTATTTCGTTCGAAATAATGTTCCGTTGCTGAATGAACAGCAAAAACTAATATACGAAACATTTATGCAAGCGGTGAACAATAATACTCGTCGTCTATTCTTCCTGGAATTGCGGCGACTCTTCTAGATGGCGGTCATACTGCACATTCTGCGCTTAAGTTGCCACTCAATTTAAACTCAATTGATACTCCAACATGCAATAATTTCCGATCCAGTACAATGGGTAAATTGTTGATGCAATGCAAGCTTATTGTTTGAGATGAGTGCACAATGGCACATAAGAAATCACTTGAAGCACTTAACTTCACACTGAAAGATCTTCGGCGAAATAACAACATCTTTGGCGGCTTGATGATATTGTTGGCAGGCGATTTCAGGCAGACGTTGCCAGTAATTCCCCATGCAACGCCTGCAAATGAATTGAATACTTGCCTGAAGGCATCACCTTTGTGGAATAACGTAAAAACATTATCGCTAACCACTAACATGATAGTTCAACTTCAAAATGATCAAAGAGCTGCACAATTTTCCAAACAATTGTTAGCTGTTGGAAATCGAAAAGTCCCAGTTGATGCGACAGCTGGGTTAATTACTCTTACCAACGACTTTTGCCGATTTGTAGACTCTCAATTAGCTCTTATTGAAAATGTTTTCCCAAACATTAGTGAGAATTATCAGAATTATGCTTGGTTAAGTCAACGAGCAATTCTCGCCCACCATTCAATCAAAAATCAATGGCGATTTGGTGAAATACAAATCCGTTAATTCCATAACAAATCCCGATGGTGCAGTAAATTATCCAACGGAGTTTTTGAGCTCTCTGGAATTACCAGGATTTCCACCACATAACTTGCAACCCGAAGTTGGTTATTATGATATTGCGTAATTTGAATCCACCGCGACTTGCAACTCGACTTGCGGTGAAAAGACTTATGCCGAATTTGATTGAGGCAACCATTATTAATGGAAAGTACGCAGGTGAACGAATGCAATTTCCGGTTCGCCTTGCGTTCGCAATGGAAATTAAAAAGTCGTAAGGTCAATCGCTTAGTGTTTGCTGGATAAATTTAGAAAATCATTGTTTTTCACATGGACAGCTATAAGTTGCTTTTTAACGATTTGGGAAACCATCCGCTTTATTTGTGTTCACGTAAGCCCAAAAAACAAAAAATGTGATTTACTAAAGAGCACTTCAATGAAACGGTTAATTTGCGGACACGTATAACGCTACGATTCAGTATTTACTTTGGATTCACTTTCATTTTCAACTAAATCCCACTTAATTTTTGTAATCGAAATAAATTCATTACTGTTGTGCAATGAAATAAAATTTTTTATTTTTAAATATAAAACAAAAAAAAAAAAATAATTTTTCTTTATCTTTTAATCCCCAAACGAAATGTTACAAAAAACGAAGCCACCTGGTGGCAGACGTGGCGAACGCCGGGTTTGCTAGTACCTCTATAAAAACATAAATATATAATAACAAAAAAAAAAAACAAAAAAAATAAGTTATTTTTTATTAAGATTGATGAAATCAATACGATTTTTTTTATAATTGATGAACAGGTAAAGACACCTGATGTCGACATCAAAATTGAATACGCATACAACAATAACTAACTAACATTTTATTATATTGATTATTGAAGGTAAAACAACAACCACTTGATGTAGCAGAGATTAAAGAGAAGAAAGTAAATAGTAACACATTTATGTTGTCGGGTTAGTTACGCTCGACATAGACAAATTATTTTTATGTGAGCTGTTATCAAATGTTAAATTAAACATATTTAAGAAAGCTTAAAAGTTATTCCATTATAATTATTGTAAAAATAACTTAATATAAATAATTTTATTCTGTTTTCTCATGACGCCACCCAACAGAGCAATGAATTAATAAAGAGATATAAAACTTAATATAGAAGAGGATAAAAAAAAGGAATAAACCATTTGTCTGTAAAACTTAAGACCCATTAAAACCGAAAAAAGACAATAAAGCCTGACCAGAGTGAATTAGTGTAATAGCCACAAATGACATCTTAAATCGTACTTAATGCACTCAAATTTTATTTTACTTTTTTACTTTATGATTAAAAATGTTAAAATTTTGATTGATTTTGAATGGACATAGAAGAACCATACAATTTATCATGTTTCCAAATACATTTAAAGAATAAATAAACGGAATATGGGTTTGCTTGGTTTCTATAAAGTAATAACATTTATCAGAAATTAAATAAGACTATAATATCGTTAATTGCTTCAAAGAATTTTTGAAATAAATTCTTACAATAGATAAAATTTCTGTTTAGAACTTCGTAAGCTGCTATTTTCAAAAAGATATATTTTTGATTTTTTTTTTGCCGACCACTAAGATTTAAAAATAATAACGACATTACAGTTTAATGTATTAAGTTGTTTGGATTTGTTACCTCCGTAAATGAAATGTTGTTGTCATTCCTTGTGGTAAAAACTGTCGTTACTGGTTGTTTGTTCGGTATGATCGGCGAGCGCTTTCGATGCGATAACATTATTTTCAAGCTGCGTTACTAAGAGTACTATTCAGAAACGCGGCTTGAAAATATTGTCGTCGCATCGAAAGCACTCGCCGATCATAACGAATAATCAGCTGGTAAACGCGGGTTTTACCGAGGGAAATGACAACAATGTAAAGGTTTTTCGTTCATATCATAAGATCCACTTTGTACAATATTTATATTTAATTACAATTGTGACCTTAACGATGTGAGAAAAGCGGTCCTTTTTTTTAAACCATCATCAGATTAGAGGGTATGAAGGTATGGTCTCGAGAGATGCAATATATTACGGAAAAATCTATTCTGCTACAAGTAGTTCTTCCTACAAAGGATATGGTGCGATTCTGAAAATTCTGCAACAATTTAATTAGAGATGCCGTATGGGAAATGGCGTATCCTGAATAGGATAAAAATTTTTGCTTATTTTTTTTATTATTACTTGAATAAGAAAAATAACAATGTACTGTTTATTTGAAAAAAGGGGTTTTTTGTTAAGGGTACTACTATCCTTTCCCTCAGGATATTTCTCGGGATTAAAAATGATCTAAAAATTTTAAATATAAAAAATGAATTGTTTTTTGTAAATAAAATGTCACCAAGTAGTTGTTATATGCAGGGTGTTATTGCTATAATAAATTTTTAAAATCTAAGTAAAAGTATGAAATAGTGAAGGAATTATTAGAAAAACTCAATCTAATTGTGAGCAGATAATTGAGAATAGTAACTTTAAGGAAACTTCCACAATACGTTTGATATTATAAAGAGTTTTCACTTTATATAATTTTTAAGAAGAAGAAATTCCAAGCAAAAAAAATCGAAATGTCGGGAGTTTTCCAAAACTGCCGAATCCGATTTTTACAATACACTTCATTATCATTGCTAATATAAATGCGTTTATACAGAATGACAGATTATTAAAAAAATTAATTTCGAATCAAAATTTTCGTCGACTAATTGGTCACAAAATTCTTCTGAATTTAATTATTAAAAAGGTTAAACGTTTAAGTTTATGAAGTGGTAAGATAATTCAACGTTAAGGATTTACTCATTCAAGCCTTTAAGGATTCTTAGAATGAGGTTTCCTTGTATTTCTCGATGCCCCTAAACTATTTACAATAAATTTAATATTGTTGTCATTCTTTTGCGTCTTTGTTCAGTATGAACGGCGATCGCTTTCGATGTAAAGCCATCATTCTCAAGCCATGTTCAAAACTGTACTAGTAGCTCTTTTATTAAGGTCGTATCTTTATAGAATACTTGACTATCTAGACCTGTGTCACTGGGGCTATAAGGGAGCCCAGTCCCTTGAAGGCAGCAGGAATCAACTTGGAAAGTTCCACGTTATTTCCACGGGAATCAGTTAGCCCCAGAGTTTCCGCTAATTGTCTCTTTAGAATTTTAGCTGTTTTGCTGACTGATTATTAAGGTTGGCCATTCGGGAGTATCGTGGTGGTTGTGGTTTTGCGGCCCCAAGCATAAACTGATTTTGGTGGCCAGGATCATCTCGCTTTTAATCACACCTACCTGGAGAATGATTCAGATCCAGTGAGCATGCTAGTCATGTGTTCTGGACAGGAGTTGGATAGTCTCCAGCTCTTCAGCACGTAGTAGTGGTTTGCAGCCCTGCTCTGGAACCGCTGAAATTGCAACTAGGAATGACCTGTTGCTAGAATTAGTCTTCGGCTTCCTAGGACGTGAATGACGTTGCTTTTCATTTACAGTGCTTTGACCACCATCTGATTAAGGCCCACGGCCAGGTGCAGATGTAAATCTTATCACGAAATTAAGGTCGTATCTACTTATGTAGGTAGAATGCCCGCCACCTTACATTATGTGCGGGGTTAATTTTTAATATTTCGATCACTGAATTTCTAGTATAGTTTAAAACACGGCTTGAGGATGATGTCTTCACATCGAAAGCACTCGCCGTTCATACTGAAAAAACAGCCAGCAAAGGCGGAAAGAAATGACAATAGTATTTCGTTTACTAGCGGAACAAATACAAACAACAATACCACAAATGTAATACTTTGAATAATAATTATTTTTTCGTTATTTCTCTCCGTCCTTTCTGGCTGTTGTTCGTTTGGTGTAAACGGCGACCTCTTTCGATGTGAAGACATCATTCTCAAGCCGTGATTCAATTCGTACTGGTGAGTCAGTGTTCGCGTTTAAGTAATTCTGTTGTTAAGGTCATATTTTCCCATGTAGGTAGAATGGCAGTTAAGGTTAATCTCTCAGTACCTTTGTCTTTTGTTATTATTTAGGTACGTGTGTCCGTCTGAGGGTGTTTTTCGTTTTTCCTTGTTTTCATTGAGCTATAAAATAATACATTATTCATTAAAATGAGTTAAATGTATTTAATCATATGAACAACAAAAGAAATCTAAATTTTCGTAATTTGTAGTCTTAACAAAGAGTCCTTTCCGATATAGTAAAATTTCAGCTACCGTTAAAAGAAAATTAAAAGGGAAAGTTAGGACATATTAAAACCAGTAATTTAGGTGGTTTTAATCATGTGATCGAGAGTGTATAGTGTATTCCCGCGAAACTAGAGAAGTTTAATACCTGATACCTTTTATGAACATGAACATCAGGAATAAAGATTTTATCATGCATTCTCTCTTGGTATTTTCGTCTAACCCTTTCTTTACGTTTAAAGAATTCTATGGTTATTAAATTTAAAAATTGCTTTAACAACATGCATTTTAAGGTGCTCAATTTTTCATAAATTTGCCAAGAAATGCAGGTGTGGCCGATTAACATTAAATACAAAAAAGTAAAAGCCAACAGCAAGAATAATATAAATATATATATAAGTATATACAAATATTTATTGATTTTTACGAAGGTGTATCATAAAAAAATTTATTTGGTTTCCATAAAAATGCAATAACTATTTGGAAACCATTAAAAAACTTATTATTTTAACTACAGCCTTAAGAGAGTGAGATTAAAAAAGTTCTATTTTAAAATAAATAAATTTTACAACAATTTAAAAATAAAGGAGAGGCATTTAGTACATATTTAATTTTTTGTATGAAATAACGACTACAAATCTTATTTTAATATAATTCAATAACTCAATGTAAGCACAACATCGATAATACAACATGGTGATTATTAGTCAACCACTCCATCAATCAATCAGTCAAAACTTTTACACATGTTTAAAGTAACACTCTTCGAACAGCAAACTTTTAAATACAGAATATACAAGAGAAAGCGGTAACAATTAAGAAATGTTTTATTGTGATTTTATTTTTTGTAAATGTAATTAATTTACAACAGCTTTTAATGAAAGCAAAATAAGAAACGGAAATGAGGACGAGTTGTGAATTAAACTTGTTAAAAAAGATTAATTTTTTTAAATATTTTTTTTATTTCGTTAAGACAGCATAAAACAAATGTTTTCGGATACTTATTAATTTGTTAAATTTTTTATTTTGAAAAAGAGAGATACAGAGAGAGAGAGAGAGAGAAAGAAGAAATAGAGTGAAACGACAGAAGAAGCTTGTTAAAAACAACTGAATACCAACTTAAAATTTTTTCGTAGAAAAAAGAAAATTCAATTAATCAGTTTCGTTGTTCAGTAAAAAATCTTATTTGTGTTAAATAATTTGTTTGAGCTGGTGTTAATAAAATCAAAGCAGTACGACATTAAATGCATTTTATTAAACACAGTGGATTAAGGAGAACAAACGTTTTTTAAATAAATCTTATCGTTATAAGCTGATGATTTGTTTGCTTTTTAATAAAGGATCTAGAAAAAATATCATTTGATTTTAATTTTTATCTGCTAAACGATTTATTTTATTCCCTATTTTTTTCTATTTCTTGTTATTTGACTCTGGGCAGGGCACTTGTTGACATGTTGTAACTAACGTCCTTCACAAATCATTCTATCTGCTGTTGTTTAAGTTTACAAAAGTCGCCTCTAATTCAAAATAATTTTTCATTGTTTTAGAGACTTCGGGAGTTTTGAATTGCTCTTTTCTATTTATTTGATTTTTAAACCTCACAGCTACACAAAAAATTAATTAATTTTTTATGATGCTGATGAGAAATAAACTTATGACTCGGGATCTTCTGTTCCATTTATTTTCCATTTCCATTTATTTGCCTTTTAAACATCGAGGCTATTCAAATAATTTTGTTTCCTTAATGTCCCGATCTTCTGTTAAATTTATTTTCCTTTTTCTACTTATTTGACTTTAAAACATCGCGGCTATCCACAAAATAATTTTTGTTTTTTATGATGCTGATGAGAAATAAACTTATGACTCGGTATTTTCTGTTCCATTTATTTGTCGTTTCCATTTATTTGCTTTTTAAACATCGTGTCTATCCAACAATTTTTTTTCTCCATATTTATGATGCTGATGAGAAATAAACTTATGACTCTCAGTTGTCTGTTCCATTTATTTTCCTTTTTCTATTTATTTGCTTTTTAATATCGCAGATATCCGAAAAATTAATTTTTTTAATGATGCTAATGAGAAACACACTTATGACCCGCGATCTTATATTCCATTGATTAGGCAAATCAATTAAAAGGCATTTAAACATCAACAAAAAAATAAATTTTTGTGTTCCTCCATATTAATGATGCTGATGAGAAATAAACTTATAGCTCACGGTTTTCAGTTTCATTTATTTTCCTTTTTCTATTTATTTGCTTTTTAACATCGCAGATATCCGAAAAATTAATTTTTTTAATGATGCTAATGAGAAATAAACTTATGACCCGCGATCTTATATTCCATTGATTAGGCAAATCAATTAAAAGGCGTTTAAACATCAACAAAAATATAAATTTTTGTTTCTCCATATTAATGATGCTGATGAGAAATAAACTTATGGCTCTCGGTTTTCTGTTCCATTTATTTTCCTGTTTTCCATTCATTCGCTTTTTAAAAATCGTGACTATCCAAAAAATAAATTTTTTGTTATGATGCTGATGAGAAATAAACTTATGACTCGCGATATCTATTCCATTTATTTGGCTCTTCTTTTTATGCACACCCACACACACACACACCATAATTTGTAAATTAATGGTAGAATAAAGATTTTTTTGTGCTGTATCTAAAGTTTTTGTTGCTACACTCGCAAGCTTGTTTATACCACATGACGTTACTCCGTCTTCAATGATCACAGTTAGTCTAGAGCTATAACTTCCATATTCATTTCATATGCAATTTCACTTATGGCGTCATTTAAATACCTAGCAGGGGTTTTTTCAATGAAATGAGCTAATACAAGGTTGATAATTGTATTAAAAATGTGTTGATGTGAAAGTTTATGTAAAAAGTTATTGACAAAGTTCTATAAACAGGTATTGGCATTTTGGTCGACAAACACGAGAAGTTATCTCGTGTTACACTTTTAATTTACGGCTGCTAAACTTTCTGCTATGAGCTTGTTTTATTTGTAGGACTCCCCTTTAGCAACAGTTTCGGGATACATCGAAAGCATCTTATTTGAAGCGATTAAGGGAAGTAAAATATTCGCATTTGCATTGACACGCTTATTTTACGCATTATTTTTTAATTAAGAAAAAATGTTTTATTTAAAGTAGTAGTTTGTTATTTCATTAACCCACTGTGTGTTATATATTTGTAAAATTGTATAAAAACATGGAGCATTTTCATATAGTATCTTCTCAACTAAAAGTAGACAATAAGATGTTTTATTTTTAATAAATCAGCTGTTTTGTTTCTTTTAATTCTGATTATTGTTTGCAGGTTAGTTTGAACTGTTTATTGTTTTTTAATTTAAAAAGGCCTACCGAGTGTGTATAATGAATTTCAGCTAATTCACAACAACATTGGTAACGTAGTATAGCACGACCACTTTTTCTGAAAGGAAGTTATACATTTTTTGTTTTTGTTTTAAAATTTTTGTTTGTTTAATACAAAGGAAAAATTATTCAAAAATATTGTAAAAGAAAACGAAAAAATATTAATAATTTTATATATTTTCTTCAATTGTAAGTTATTTAGTTATTTAGTTGCATATAAAACAAAGAGATAACATAAAATACTTTTAAATTATTATATATATATATATATGTATGTAGCTACAAATATTCAAATCAAATCAAATCAAATCAATATTTATTTATTAGCATATTTACTTATATGATAATAAAAGTAAAAAATAAATAAAAATATTTAGGAAAGAAAATTATAGTTAAATAAATGAAAGAGTGAAATAATTTATTTTAAAACAAACTTACCTTAATAATCTGGTTATATAATCTGGCCAATTTTCAGGAAACATTACCAAAAAGAAACCAACAGCAATTAATATCACACCAGCTAGTTTCATACCAGCAAAAGTGGCACCATATAAAACCACATCCAATGCTAAAATATAAAATCGTAAAAGAGTTATATTTTACAAGGGTCTTCTTCCTTTGGGGAAATTTACCTCCTGAAACAGGAACTGCTGTTATTAATCCTAATGTTACAAACATATTGTATGTAACAGCTGAGCTAAATTGCATTAATATATGAAATACTGTAAGGAGAATGAAAGAAAGATAAAATTATAAATAGTAGGCAGTGGAGGAGAGAGAGAGTATTAATTACAAAGTACTTAAACAGTTAATATTAATAACTACGAACTAAAATTAATAACCACTATGCTATGCAAAGTGATTCGTGTTAGGGTTTGTAAATGAAACAAGATAAGTTAATATGGTTAAGGAATTAATACTTGGCAACCCTTCTTTTAGTGAACAGAAGATCATAACTACATACCAAAAAGCGCTTTTCGTATAAAGAAAACAAAATAATTTATGTTAAGTAGTTATTAATATAAGTTGATAAATGAAAAACAACAGCGCAAAGCTGCGGATTGCGGATTAGATGGTGAAGTTGACCTTATATTTCTGCAGCAAATAAGGTGATTAAGGAGCTTTTAATAAGAAAACAGTGACTGGCAGGGTAAAAGTTGCCTGTATAGAAAAGCAAATAAATAGGAAATGGCAACACTGCTGCTGTAAACAGGCAACTGAGAATTTATAAGCTGCGCCATTTAGTTTGTGTTTTAGTCGGTAATTTGTGTTTCAAGGCCGTTAATAGCAAACTACCTTGCGTTTTGAAAAGAAAATGGAAAAAGTGAATTTCGTGCTGATTGGTCTCTAATTTTTAACTTTCAATTGAGAGTAGCGCAATTTAAAAAGTCAAAGATTGATGACTCACCCTTGTAAGTGCATATATTTGTAAATTTGAGAACGAATATTGACTGTTGGAAATATTGCAAAATATTGTACTGGTAATACAAATTCAATTTTGAAGAGTATTTTTTATAGAGGTGTAGTACTCTACGTTGGCACACTTTTTTACCTGGCGGCCATTTTGTCAGGCGTCAAGTGGTTTATTTGGTTTAGAACTTGAACAACGTTTTCAAATTGTGCAAATTTTTTTTAATGGTTGTGTTCAAATACCCCACTCCCCCCCGGGGGCACATTTATGGTCTTTATGGTACGTAACAGCTGTCTAGATCTGTGCAACTGAGGGTATAAAGGGAGCCCAGTCCCCTGAAGACAGGCAGGGAGTCAACTGGAAACTCCACTTTATTTCCACGGGGATCAGTGAGCCGCAGAGTTCATTATTTGTCTCTTTAGACATTTAATAGTTCTCTGGCTGATCATTGAGGTTGGCCTCTATATGGGAGCATCGTGGTGGTTGTGGTTTTGCGGCCCAATAACAGTCGATGGTTCTATGGTGGCCAGGATAATCTCACTGATAATGACACGCAAAGTGAATGATCCAGTCTAGGGAGCATGCTTGACATGTGTTCTGGACAGGAGTTGGAAAGTCTCCAACTCTTTAGCAAGGTGTGATGATTTGCAGACCTGCACTGAAATCATTAAAGTTGCAACTAGGTGGTTCTGTTGCTTAGAATTATGTCTTCGGCTATCTAGGACGCCTGTATGACGTTCCAAATTATACAATAGTGGTTTGTCCACCATCTGATTAAGAGTACATAGTCAGGCGCGGATGTAAAACAAATCACACTCTGTTCAAATACCCCATCCATATATCACAAGCATATTTTCTTAGCTATGAAGCTAACTTTTCTTTGAATAGAATACGTTATCGTATTTAGAGTGCTGTTTATGTTGAGACATCGTTGCATCCATAAAAACTAAGTGTTTGGTATTCTTTATGGGCTGGTGGAATCACTACATTAAAAACGATGTTGGTTAGAACGCCCATGATTATTGATTTCTTGGTCATTATTTAAACAACCACAATGTGCAAGAGCTTTGGTTTCAGCAAGTCGGCGCAGCATGTCATACAGCTGTGCCGCAATTGATCTGTAAGAGGAAATGTTTGCTAACCGCATAGTTTGACGTTTCGGACCGTGAATTTTCCTCCAAGACCAATCACGTATAATTAACTTTTACGCCGCTAGTTTATTTGTTGTCGATCTGTGTTTTCAATAGTTAACGAGGATAAGCCCGAAACGACTGACCACTTGGGTAATTGCGGATAAACGGCACAGACATCTAGATTATAATGCCAGAGGACTACTTTTCGAATAAAGCAAATTTCATGTCAATTTAAAAAATTAATTTTTGTTTTATTCCATTTCAAAATTCTATACCCCTATAAAAATACCCTATATTTGTTGCTAATACAAATACATTTATACCAATTTACAAGTTTAGTTAATAACAATAAGTTTAATAATAATGTGCATTGTAAGAACGTATTTTTTTATATATAAATGATGGATTTTCGTTGATGCAAATTAAATTTTGTCTAAATTTTCTTATTACTGATTTTTTTGTATTAAGGAAAAATTTACTCAATATAAAGTATATTTGGGGGACTGCAATTTGAATTGCAGTTAAAAGTAATATGTGTGCTATAAGTAAACATAACATACAACTGCAGGGTTCTGACCTGCTCTACTTTATTCCTGTCGACAAAAGATAACAAAAATGATTATGTACTTCAGAAACTATCGATAAAGACACGATTTGAAACTTTTTATTCCCATGTAATATACACCAGAAAAGAAACTTTATGCTTCTCTCAATAATTAATAATAACACTTTTAGCATAATATCTTTCATAGAAGAATGTTTGCAAATCACGTATAATTAACTTTATTTCAAATTCGCTTAGGCGCATTTATATAATGTTACTAGCTGACCCATTGAGAACGAATTTATGAGATCGCAAAAGAAGAAACACTTACAACTAAGCTCGATGCCCACCGCTACTGTTTTAACGGCGGCAATAATCGAGTTCATGTTACTTTGGGCCTTTCACCGTCATCCGCCAATGCACATTAGAGGCAGTTGGCGACTGGCGCCGAATTTATTTACGCTCGATAGTTACGTAAATGCGATACCATATAATATCAAAACACAGCGCACAAAAAAATTAAATGCATTAAATGAATGAATGCACAAATAACGACTGCAGCGCCATCTGCCGGGCTGGTTTGTGAATGTAAACCTATCAAGGTGGCACCCAAACGCATGCAAAAAAAATTTATTCAGTGACATACACACGTACAGTAGAATTATATACATAAAGAAGATTTGTATGGAAGGTACCACGCGTCTTTATCAAATCCCGCCTATATTTGCAGCAGAACTTAAAATATGTTCACTCATCAAAAATTATGTTTATATACCATTAGCAGAAGCAGAAATAATAGATTTTTAATTTGTGGTTTGCATGGGAGGTACCACGCCCGTTTGTACAATCTCGCCCATATTTGCAGCAGAACTTAAAAAAATGTACACCAAACCGACGCACATAGAGGTATTTCAACGATCTGGGCGGCCAAAACCCCAAAAGTCAAAGTAGGAATAATATTGAAAAAAAAAATAGTCACTGCGTTAAAAGACATTTCAAAGAACATGAGACAACAACCAAAATTTTTTTTCCGCGCATCACGCGCACGTACGAGCAGTCGAAAGTTGAGTGTTGTTGAGGGAACTGGGTTCCCATACAAAACAACCGGTTTTCATCGTAAATATTAGCAAAACAAGTTAATCGCACAAGGAAAAAATTATGGATCCTAGTACTTCAGATAATGGACTTATGAAAAATCATTTTACAACATATAATTAGTCATATCAATGCTGATTTTTTTATTGATTGAAAGTAAGGTTATTTTTGCAGTAAATTTTTGTTGAATTTCTTTTTCAAGATGCTTTTTGATATGTTATCAAGGTAGATCAAGCAATAATTTTTTTTGTTTAGCATTATTCAATCTTTCCTTTATTGAAGTAGCAAACAATTTTTCCCGGATAGTCCCGGATGAGCAATTTTTTTGACACCTTAAACATTTTGGATCTCAAAAGCTTTTTTTTTGCTGTCAGTTGAGTTTTTGCAAATAATAAAACTAACTCGATTATATGTTGATCTGTACCCATGGCATCCTATGACTCCAACGTTGCACAAAATTTTGGTTCTTAGCGCAGTTGTAATTGGAAAATCTCTGTTACCTATAGGACAACTTTCGGAGAGGGCGGCAGAAATTCGTAATAAGCATTTCAGAAGTTATCGGCAAGACTTCGCAAGAAAATTTTCTAGACAAAACTGCAACGAAGATATATTTAATCGCCTTCTACTTAGTTCGGACCCTTTGTTAAGCTGTATGAGAGCAATAAAGAATAGAAATACTAACCCGTTCTTGCCAGAAGCAATATCAATGTTCATATCTAACGAGCCATATACAAATGATTATTCTTCAGAGAGCGATGCAATATTCAATTAAATGTTTTCTTAATCTTTTATGTTGTTTTTGTTATTTTGTTTTCAATAAAACATGTTCATTATATATTCTCATCATTTACATACCATTCCTTTTTTTATTCATTACTTTTGAGTACGTATTTATTCCAGCATTTTGGTTTTATTAAAAGTTCATTAACTCAGTAAATTTTTAACGGATTTTTTAAACCAAAGTTGCATTTTACTCATAAATAAACATACTTTTATATTACAGTCTTAAATTATACGGTTCCTAAATGAAAAAATGTGTAAAAACATCTCCAAACTTGAAAAATACCCAATTTTTTTTGCAAAACTTAGTTTGCTGGAGGAATACACACAGATGTCTCAATATTACTTAAGTATCATTTTCATATCTTCGAAATGGCTTAGTTTCTTCTTTCTAAATCCACTGAGAAATTCTAAATCGGTTGATATTCAACAAAGTTACTAGCTTATATGTGCAAAAGGGCAGAAAACCCGGTTTTTTACCCGTAACTCAAGATTTTAGAGGGTTTCGCAAATTTCAACGATACAGTCTTGTTTTACTCGACAAGATATGTACATTTAAGCACAAAAATAATTTTGGCCGCCCAGATCGTTGAAATACCTCTATGTGCGACGTACTAAATTTTGTGCAAATACCGTTAACAGGAGCAGAAATAATAGAATTTTAATTTGTGGTTTGTATTGGAGGTACCATGCCCCTTTGTCCAATTGGACTGAATTGTAAATCTAAACCATCCGGGGCGCCATCCAAACGCAAATAAAAATATTTATGCAAATCGGTGCAGCCGTTTAGGAGGAGTTCAGACTCAACACACGTACGGTAGAATTATATATATAAAGAAATACTATATTCTCGTGTGTAATTTGTTTGAAATTATAAAATTTATGTTTAATGGAGTCACCTAAGTAGTAACAGGAACCCGCCTAATGAGAGTTGAATTCATACATGAATAATTCCATGCCATGTTTTAATTTAATTTTTTATGTATGTCAAAATTCGGTTTTCTATGGAGTACCCTTAAAATTATAAATTAATTTTTTGTACTTGTTATTATAGCAAGCATACTCTCTGTCTAAATTTAAATAGTCTGTTGTGGTTAAAAATAGGCCTGTGTATGATAGTTACGTCTTTTATAGATCACCCTTCAAATTTCAATTTTACTGCTTTTATATTTCTTGTCATAGCGCTCATAGCGCTGAATACTCTATGTAAATTTAAATGTTTCGCTTTAACGCTTTAAAAGATAAAGCCAAATCCAAAATAAAAGTCGATAACAGAGAACTTTAGGAATAAACTACTTTAGTAGTATCCTGCACATATTAAAAATATTGTGCGAAAATGTGCAAAAAGAAGTCTCGAAACTTGAAAATTGTCCTTAATTGGGCAATCGTTAAAATAACATCCTATACGACCACCTTTCTTTGTCGTTAAATTTGAAGTCTAAAAAAATACATACTTACATACACGTTTTTGCTTTAACATTGTTACGTTTATTCCTTTTAATAAACGTTTTGTTATATTGAGTTTTTTATTACAAAAAATAGCACAGCACTTTAGAGTTTTAAATTAACAGATTCATTTACTTTCAATACACACAAAATAAATACGATGGCAACTTTGTGGTCTTTACTCACTGATGACTCAACTTGAATTAATTAATTTGCCCGGCAAGTGGTGCTTATATTAGTTGTTTTAAGCGGTTCTCGCCCCTAATTTAACATAACCCCAAATTGTTGTTGTTATTATGACTCAATAAAGGCGCCTCCTTGACTGTAGGTTTTGTTTTTATTCTGTGCTAGTTGTTTTTGTTTTCTGTTTTTATCTTATTTCGTAGAATTTCTTATAATTGAAAACTACACAATTTTGTAAAATGCACAATTGGTCGTTACGTTTACTTTTTTTTTACTGACAATTATTTTCTTTTAAAAATTAGCAAATCATCTTTGTAACAATATTTTCTTTTGTTTATTTGATTTTGTTATATAATTTCTGCTATGTTTGTTTTAAATATGCTATATGGAAATGAGTACCCCTAGACATAATAAATTGTTTTTGTAATTAGTTAACTCTGAAAGTTTTTACGTTAGTATATATATTTATTTAATTATATCTTGATATTTTATTGTTTTATTTTCACTAGCTTTTTGTACATGGCGTTGCCTGGCTCTGCTTTTTAGACCATTATCAGCACCACTACTTCAAATGCAGCAGTCAAAATTTTTTAAAACAAAATATTAATATCGAAGATCTCAGAAATAGCGGTTTTCAATAGGTTTAATATGTGATTCATTTTTTATTAATAATTTGTAAGAAATTTATTGTTCAAGCACAAGGTCTTTATAAAACAAATTAAGTTAATTTTTATTTATATTTTCAATTATTTAATTATTTTTCATTTAACATATAATTACTAAACAGAAAACTTTTTCCTTTTTAGTCGAATGCTTTTAAATCTTTAAGTATATCAGGGGGCAGCAGTGATCATTTACATGTAATGAGAACCGTTTACAACGTTTGAAACCCTTGGGTAACCCCAGTGGCGTACCTAGACGGGGGCGGTGGGTGCGGTCCGCACCGGGCGCCACTTACCTTGGGGCGGCATTTTTGATATTTACTCATAGTTGTAAAAAGCATCTTATTCATTTCATATTTATTTTCTTTCTTGAATAAAAAATGATTATTATAAGTTTAATATTTGATTTATATAATTTATGATTAACTATATGATTTCGAGTATTATCCTCGATGTATAAGTTAACGACTGGAATAAATTCGTTAACTGTACAAAAAAATTATCAGGCAATCATTCGTCTCCTCTGTACAAAATTCTTTCTTGACTGTCTTTTTGGTAACCTTGAGACTGTACCAAAATAAGAGCGTCACGAATTTTGTTGCTGACACAGGAGATGGTGATTGGTCAGGACTGGTTTTTTTAAATTTTGCCTAATGGCGAAAAGCTCTTAAGATCGTGGATGGTATATTCACCATCGAAGAAAAGTATTTATTGAAAATTGTTTCTGCTACAAACTGTTTGATAATCTTTGTCAAGCAGGTTTTAATACGGAAAATGGTTTTAACAAATGGTGGAAACTTAATCCCGAAATTAGTCAACATGAGGTGAGTCCACTGCACATTCGATCATATTCCAAATGGAAGGAATTAGAAATAAGACTTGGACGTGGCGCAACTATTGACAAACTACAACAACAGAATATTGATAAAGAAATAAAAAATGGAAGGAAATTCTAACAAGAATACTTGATATAATTAGATTCTTAGTAAAACAAAATTTGGCGTTTCGAGGACAAAATGAAAGTGTTCATCAGGAAAACATCGATTCAATGGAAAATAGAGGAAATTTTCTTGCGCTTGTTGACTTATTGGCTAAGTACGATCCAGTATTACGAGAACACGTAGTAAAAACTAAGATGGGTAATAAACATGGTATCTGTTATTTGTCGCCGAAGATTCAGAACGAATTCATAGAGCTATTGGGAGGCGCAGTCAGAAAAACAATTATGGATCAAATAAAGCAGGCTAAATACTTTTGTATTATATTTGACAGCACTTCTGACATTTCACACAAAGATCAAACCAGTAAAATTATTAGATATGTAGTTATTGATGGTAGCGAAGTTAAAGTTGTAGAATCGTTTATTGACTTTGTAGAAACTAAAGGAAAAACTGCTGGTGAAATCACAGATATGATTTTAACGAAATTAGAAAATGACGGTTTAGATATAAAAAATTACAGAGGACAGGCTTACGATAATGCTGGCAGGAAAGCAGCGCGGTGTTCAAACTCGTATTAAAGAAATAAATTCAAATGCAGAATTTGTAGCATGTACAAATCATTATTTAACCCCGGCATGTTTACACGCAGCTTCTACATTTTTTGGAACTATCGAACAGTTGTTTTCGTTGTTTTCTTCTGCCACTCACAGATGGAATGTTTTACTTTCTGTCACTGGTCAAGGTGTTAAACGCAGTGTAGAAACTTGCTGGAGCGCTAGAGCTGCCGCGGTAACTATAGTAAAAAAACATTTTTTTCACATTTTAAGTGCTTTGAAAAAATTGACATCAGAAGAAGAAAATAGTAAAACGAAATCAGATGCTGGAATATTATTCAATTCTATCCAATCTTTTTCTTTTCTATGTTACTTTCATTTATGTGAACCCGTCCTTTTGGAAATTAATGACGCTTAAAAATACCTGCAAATAAAAGGGTTAAATGTCAACCAATGCCATAGAAAACTAAATTCTTTGCAAACACGTTTCATGGAACAAAGAGATACGCTAGTACCAAAACGCTGTTATAGCAGTCAAAATAATTTGTGAAGAGTTGGAGATATCGAACTAAGCGTCGAGTTAGAAGGAGAAAAAATATGAGTGGGGAAAATTCGCAAGACGTGGGGCTATCCTTAGAAGAAGAAGTACGAGGAGAAATGTTTTCATTTATGGACAGAATTATAAAAGAAATAAAAGAAAGCTTCGATCAGTTGCATGGCCTTGTAAGGAAATATTCGTGTATAATACCGTGTAACCTACTAAATGAAGAATTTAAATGTCAAATAAATTACTTGATTAACATTGATAAAGAACTGTTCCATATTGAACGACAAAGGATCCAGGTTTTTATGGCTGTACCTACACTAAAAGAAGAGGCAAAACATTGGAAAACCAGAGAGAAGGGCCCTCTTGATCTGCTAAAATTTATTCAGCAGTATAGGTTGGACAATTCTGTTCCCAACATTGTAATTTTGTTAGGAATTTTTTTAACAATTTCAATCAGTGTCGCTAGTTGCGAAAGAAGCTTCTCAAAACTGAAGTTGATAAAAAATTATCTTCATTCTACAATGAGTCAATCAAGACTACAAAATCTTGCAATATTGTCAATAGAACAAGAAATTACAAATAATATAAATTTTGAGAGCATTATACACGATTTTTCTAGTATGAAAGCTAGAAGAGTAGATATTATATAAATATGTTTACGAGTGCATACAAATATGTCTAAAAAAATTTACTCTGTGCATTAATTAATATTGATTAAATAACTTAATAATTTATTTATGTGTATTAATTTATAAAAACCACTATTTAATTGACTTATAATAGAAAGGGCGGCAAACTAGAGATCGCTCCGGGCGGCAAAAGTTCTAGGTACGCTACTGGATAACCCTGTTCTTAAGCTATGATATAATTTAAAATTACTATAAATGAGAATAGAAAAATTTATTCCAAATTTCTGTGCATATTCTGTTAGTTTTTATTTGACTTTTATTCTTAATTTAAATTTAATTTTTAAAAGTCTAGGCTTTTTTTTAGAAATTTAGCCATACAATAAATATAGATAGTGCTAAATTGAATAAAAAATGTTTGTAATTAGGCCTGTTGTTTAAATATAAAATTTTTGTAAAGAAATTTAAAGCGCTGCCACTCACAAATACAAAACTAGAAATGGGGTTTTAAAATGTGTAGTGTGATTTTGTTGGCTGTATTTCAAGTTAATTTAACAGGTAAAATTTTTATTTTAAAAATTTAATTATTAAAATTAAAATACCATTTTGCTGCCTTGTTTTATGTTTGAAAATTACGTTAGATTATTTGGAAAAACAGTACAATTATATTATAATAGTTCAAAGTCATTAATTAACGATGTAATTTGGGTTTCACCTTTTTTTATTTTTAATTTGTTCATGCATTTGAAAATGTATTAGCTTTTAAACTTTGATTTAAAAATCTTATTTAAAAAAAGTTTGTTAATATTTTTCATCCATCATCAAACTTTTTATATAATTTGGCTCTGTATTTAAAAAAATATTTGCTTGTTTATGAAAATACTGAATTTAGATCCCCTCCAACTGTTAAGAATTTGATATTTAATTTTAAAGGTCCACTTTTTTATTACAATAATATCTCTTACCTCATTTGGGGCATAAAAAGATTTGAAAGGACTTGGCGAAACCCTGTATTCACGTACACTGCAATTATTAAGGTTAATATTTTCGTAATATTCTTTTTTTACGCAAAAATACTAATTGAAAAAAAAACATTTTTTAAATATTTGAATATAGAAAATATTTGTTCAATTCACAAGATCCTGTTATCCTATAATAGGGTTTATCGTTAACTTATTTCACAATATTTTATATTTGTGAAATATTTGCTTTAAAAATATTGTATCGAGAACAAACATGGGATTAAGTTTTTTGTTTAAATAAATAATAAATATCTGCGTTATATGTAAGTAACAGTATATTTATTTGACTTTATCTGCAACGGAACACACTACACAATTTGTACGAAAGCCAATACATCACTGATATTATAGACATTTCAAAAACGATAATAAAACACAACTACTTTAGATTCAATAACCACTTTTACAAATTACCTGACGGACTCGGTATGGGAAACCCAACTTTCGCAATCTTCATGGAAATTTTTGTGCAATATCTCGAAGTACTACACGTAAAAACACAAAATAACTCATTACTATAGATACGTAGATGACATTATATGCATCCTCGAGCAAGACAACGGCGAACAAATTCTAGAAAACTTAAACACAATTCATAATAAGATTACATACACAATGGAAAAAGAACAAGACATCACTATTACACGAGGAACTAACTATTTAACATCTATAGAAAACCAAATACGACGGACACTACCATCTACAACACCTCAAATTACCCTATCCAACAAAAACTAGCAGCGTTGAGACATATGATACATAGACCGAAGATAATTCCACTTACTCCAGATAAGTACAACAAAGAATTCGACACAATCTACGCCATTGATATAAATAACGGCTACGTAATCACTACCATCGATAAACTACTTAGACATAATAACACTAAGAACAGAAATATAGAAGACAAAATAGCAGCCGATACAACACGACGGCACACCTTTACTTACACAGGACCAGAAATATACAGACTAACTAACCTTTTTCACAAAGAAGGAATACTCACAGCATTAAAAAGTGGAAACACCCTCAGACATGATCTCAGAACAACGACAGAAACAACTGACAAATTTAGTTCCAGCGGGGTATACAGACTTACCTGTACCTGCAAACAAACAAACGTATATAGGGCAAGCTGGACGAATACTAAAAACAAGGTTTGCAGAACACATACGCTCATACAAACGGAAAAGAGAAGGTTCCAACTTTGCATTACACCTTGACACTCACGAACACACACCAAGGGAAATAGATGAATGTATGACATTACTACATCCTAGCAAAAAAGGACGAAGACTAGACATTCTTGAAAACATGGAAATCTACAAAACAAAAACATTCAACAATGACATTATAAACGAACAGGTAAACACGACCTCAGACACAATTTTCACACCATTAAAACTACTCATGCAAACGGGCAAACGAAAAACACCCTCAGACGGACACACGTACCTACACAATTGTAAAAGTCGAAGGTATCGATAAATTCACTTTGCATACAAATGCTAGGTGGCTGGCATTCTGCTTACCTGAATATATACGAACCTAACAACAGAACTGCATGAACGCCAACACTGACTCAACAGTACAAACTAAAACGCGGCTGGAGAATGATGCATTCGCATCGAAAGCGCTCGCCATCGAATGCTAACCAGCCAGTTAGGACGGAAAATGGCAATATTATTTCATTTACTGGCGGAGGAAAAACAAACAACATAATGTGTAAAAACTGTTTGTAATTGCATGATTTATGTTCTCCATCAAACCATTGTCCACTACATAAATATTGCTGAGGATATTTAGCAATTAGATAATTTAAAAAAATTGTGGCATCGTAAATACTGCCAGGATATCCAATGGTCATTTGCCTTACTCTCAGCTTGAAATTGCAGATAGCTTGAATTTTTATAGCAAATTGACGTTAGCGAGAAAAATGTTGATTGTGATTTTTTCATGGTGTTTTATTCAGTCTTATTTCGGACCCACCAATGTAATTCAACACAGCCAGGCAACTTATTTTTATTGGTTAAATAAGTTGAGCCGATGTTAAAAGTGGTTCTTAAGTCTTTCTATATTTTGGATCGTTCCGCCAACACCAATGCCAAAGAAATAGAAGCTCCATTGTCCGTCGAGTCTAGGCAATATAGATAAATTTTAAGCGAATCCTTTGTCATTTTTTTAGGTCTAAGATGTAATAGAATTAATCTGCACTCATTCGTACTATTGAAATTTTTTTAAACAACATTATGAGTACAGAATGAATGATTTTGGTAGTTTTAAATGAACACTTGTTCATTCCTGTTTTGTTGTATCTCCCTCTTCTTAATCACATAAAAACATTTTAATTATTAAGAGAATTTAACACGAATAGAAAGAAAAACTAACGATAAATCTGATCTGATTTTTCACATAAACCTTTAAATATCTTACTTTTTTCACTTTTGTTTAAAAGATATAAAAAACAAACTCAATTCAATTCAATTCTTTATTTATGTAATATTTTTGTAAACATTTTCTCTTGTCAGTCTTCCACAAAGAGTTTAGGATTTAATCCTCTTCTACTTAAATATAGTGTTAATAATTCTTATTATGAGCAGGTGTTTCAATATTATTAAAAATAAGAGAAAAATTTTCAAAAAACCTTTATGGACAAATTTTTGGTTTAAGATAAAAAGTTAATGTTCTATTTAAAATTATGATGAGGCCAGCTCATTGATATGTATGAAGTCAGACTGAAGACATCTGTTTTTAAAATTTATTATCAATCGGTCAATTCTGTGTTTTACAAGTTCAACGTTGGCTAGAGTATGTAGTCGTTGGAGTAGTGCCAAGGCAGATTGTAGATCATTTTTAGGAGTTTATTTTGCGCAATCTTTGATATGACAATGTGCTGATGTAGACCAGACTGGAGCAACATCATTGCCTGAAATATTGCCTTAAATAATAAGATTTTATTGTCTATGTTAAGTTGAGAGTTTCTGTTCATTGACTTTATTAACAATATATGGCACGTGATCCTTAAACTTAATTTTGGGGTCCAGTACGATACCTAAGTATTTTACCTTATAGAAGTGCTATTAAATGAGATGGGGTTTTGCGTTAAAAAGCAGGATTTCAACCTTCTGGAGAAGTACATAGCTTGAGTTTTCTGTGGATTTACAAGGATTTTCCATTTTGCAAAGTAAGAATGAACCTCATTGAGTGCAGTTTGTAATCTACATAAAACATCGGTTGCGAGTATTTCTGAACTTAGAATAGCCGTATCATCTGCGAATATAGAAGTTAAGCTGCCATTTATTCTAGGAAAGTCCGCTGTGTAAATGTTGTATAATATGGGCGACAGGCACGAGCCCTGCGAACAGCCTACTGATAGTTTACTTTGCGTGGAATGGTTTGAACCAATGAAAACACTGTAACTGCGGTTTGACAGAAAGCTGGATATTATTCGGATTAATGTTGGTGGAAAATTTAACCTTATCTTTTTATAAATTAAGCCTCTGTGCCACACAGAATCAAAAGCCGCCCTGATATCCAATAAAACCATACCAGTAGATTTTCCTTATTACATATAAGAGCTTATAAAATTGCGTATTCTTCTTCTCAGAGGTTGCACTGTGTTGTGTTCCTTACGAAATCCAAATTGTTGTGTGGGAATTATGTGCTCCGCATCAATAAATTGAATAATTCTTTCTTTGATAACTTTTTCCAGTATTTTGCTGAAGGAAGATAAGAGGCTTATTGGTCGGTAAGATTGTGGACAGTTGGGAAGCTTGTTGGGTTTTATTATTGGTATGACTTTTGAGTGTTTCCATAATTTAGGAAAATAACTCACTCTTAAACATAAATTTATTACCTCTGTAATGTATTTTATACCCTTGTTTGGTAAAAACAAATATATTTAAGATTATTGTTTACTTAATTAATGCAAACTGAGTTAACAACCCCTGACTTGACTTTTATAATATTTTTAACAGTCACCAAATTAACATTAACAGCTAAACAATATAATAGCCTCTTGGCAAGCTAATTTAATAAAAGTGTATTTCAATAAACCCTAAAAAAACCCTAAAACCCTATTTGGCTTTTTGTTTTTTTTATACATTCTTTAACCTGTAAAGTTAATAAAAGATTCACATAATGTTATTTATATAATGTTAAAAAAAAGGATAAACGTCAAACGCTTAATATGGCAGCGTAAAGAGATAACGTTTTAACCTACAAAAACTACAACAGCGTATTATTCATAATTACTGCAGTTGCTGTATTTGAAAGAACATAAAATTTGCAATAGGTCGTGAATTGACAAAATACACATTTAAAATATGGGTGTACTTACCTAATAGCAATATACTGGCAATCAATAATATAATCCAAGGCATACGGTCCGATGGCATTATTTCCGTACCAGTCAAATATAATGTCACACATATTGGCCACATAAGAAGAGCATTGAGAAAGCCCAACGTGGTAAATGCAAAAGCAATTTGTCCAACAGGCGGATCACCCATCACTTTGCGAAACATAACCTTGATTAAAAATGTAATAAAGGAAATAATTAAAAAGATTTTATCACAATAATAAAGTTTTTAATAAACAAAGTGTTGAATAGTTGTAACAACATACTCGAAAGACTGCATAACAGGCAGCTCCCAAAGTGGCCAAAACCACCCCACTCAATGTACGACTTTCTGTAATGCCATCCATGTAGGCCAACAATGCAATACCAGTATCACACAATATAACAGCAACTATCTGCGAAAGTGAAAAACAAAAAAAACAAAAAAAAAAATAACACTACAAAATGTGAGTGGAAGAGCATCAGAAGATTTTTGTTTTTAATGAAATAATTTCATTTTACTTTTTTTTTTTTATAATAACATAATGCAGTTTTACCCACCCGTACTCCAACAAATTGCTCATGTAGTATTACCCAAGATAGAAGGTACACACATGCTACATTGGTAGCAAACAGTGCCATTGCATCAGTGGCAAATAAGACACGCAGAGATAACGTATAAAGGTAAGTGGTTAAGAGCCATAGTATGCAAAATGATAGGCAACGGTTGAGGAAACGTCCTGTTGACATCAAATTTAAACGCAAGCATAAATATTCATATTTGTATGTGTTTATTATAATTTGTTTATTACGATGCACGCCCAGATTTCATAAAAATAGAATAACAATAAGAAAATAATAAAAGTTTTAAATATGTACACTTCAGTTCATTTAAATAACAACAGCAAAAAATTTGTATGTTACTGCGGATTTTTAATCAACCAAGCAAAAGAAAGATATAACACTTTTTTTCTAGATATTTTGTTTTATTTTTTATTATTACTATTGACAATTTTTTAAAATTTTTGTAATTAAAAGTAATTAATTAATGTTGAAAAAAAACTTGCTAAAAAATTAAAAAAAAGTAGTTCATTTGAATAACAACGCAAAAAAAAAGTTTGGAAAACATAAAAAAATATTCACAAAATTAGGTCTTATTGCTAAGAACTATTAAGTTTCACATATTCTCTAACAATTAGTAAGAAGTGTTGCCACCATGGTGCTTTATAACCTCAAATATGCGACTTGGAATGGAATCGTAGAGAGTTTTAAGGTAATCTAGGGAAATCTCGTCCCAAGCGGTCTCGATGGCATTGACCAAAGATGGAACGTCTTCAAATTGCTTACCTCCTTCATAAACCTTCCGCGAAATCCATCCCCAAACGTTTTCCACTATGTTTAAGTCTGGTGAGTAAGGTGGCCATTCCATCAGCGTCACATTTTGGTCACTTATCCAGGCTTTTGTCGCTCTAGCATTTTGTATCGGAGCGTTATCCTGTTGGAAAATCCAACGCAAAGGTCCAAAAATGTTGCTGCATTCCTCAAAAGCTTTTTCTAGAATATTTTTATATTGTTCTGTGTTCAGTTTTGTGGTTTTAAATTGCAGTTTAATACTGCCATAGTATGATATGGCACCCCATACCATAATTCCACCAATGCGACTGTGTCGACGGCTTAATATTATTTCTTCTTTTCTCAGGTCATGGTAATAAAAATTATACCCGTCAGGACCATAAAGGTTAAATTTTTTTTTCGTCTGAAAAGACAACCATGTGCCATTCTCTTTTCCACGTCATGTGAACTTCAGCAAAATTCAATCGTCTCTCTTTGTGAATGGCTTTTACTGCAGGTTTTTTCTTAAGTTTCATTATCTGAATATGAGGAGAATTTACTATCAAGCGCCGAACAGTCGAAATACTTGCTGAAACTCTGGCTTTCGCTTTAATTTTTGGTACGGAATCACAGGAATTAGACGCAATTCTTAAAACTACACGCTTGTCTGTTGGCGATAAAACACTTGCTGGTCTTACTTTCATGTTTTTCCCATAAGAATCCCGACTTTTTATGTTATTGAAGACAGCACGAGCACTTCTTCCGATTTTCTCTCCAATTTTTTAAAGGACAACTTTTGTTCAAAATAGACTTCAATTTTTCCCCTTTCTTCTAATGATAATGACTTTCCTCGTCCCTTTTTTAAAAATTTTTTTATTTTATGAAGTGCAATTTGTCAAACTAAATAAGACTGAAAAATCTGCGCAGCCTATTCGCTTTAGAATATTAAAAATTATCAACTGTTGTTATTCATATGAACTATTTTAAAGTCAATTTTTTTGCCATTCCAGTAGGCTTTGACCGCTACATTCGTAACGGGACTTTTTTCATTCTTTCTTTACCCATTTTCTTAAACCAGTGTGGTCACTTAATATAATATGAAAGCACATACAAAGCGATTTGTAGTACATTTATCTAAATATCAATTTTTCGTAATGACTATCACTGTTGTTATTTAAATGAACTGCAGTGTATGTACTTAGTGATGGGACAAGGGTAAATACCCAAATGGTAAATTGGATATTGAAATGTAAATACCCAGGTATTTACCCAAGCACCTGGGTATTTACCCAAAATGTGGGTATAAATCAGAATAAAGAAATATTTAAATGAATTAAAAGAATTTAATATTTTATTATGAATAAGATTTTTAAATAACAAATGAAATAATTTTTAAATCGCTGTCGCTGGTCGTATCCGATAAAAACTCATATCGAGTAGAGTGCGTAACTCCTGTTAAAGTTAAAGGGATATCATCTTGCGCACCTTCTAGTGCAGAATTCATGTAATTTTCAAATAGAGTGGAGTGTGTGCTTGCTTTCTGCTGAAAACTATTTTCAAAAAGCAAGTCCTAGTTGCACGATATATATGTTATTTCTCCTGCTCTTTGTGTTGTTAAACGGTTTCTTTTTTTTTTTGGAGTGAATGAAGCTGTGGGTGTTAAAGGAATGTTCAGCTGAAGTACAGGAACCTGTACAGCTGTAAAACAGTTTAATTTGCTTAATTACGTACTTCCATAAATTCCTTTCCACCGAGTTACTGGAGAAATTTTATCCAAACAGCTCCAGACAACAGTTTTTTCCCCGAAACCATTGCTGGTCTTGTAAATGGCAAAATCTGCCATTAAATTTATGTTTAGCGCCTGTGACATTGTTTGTATGAATTCAAATGCATCCACCTCCTTAGATGGATCAAGATCACTTTATTGCACTGGGAACAAATATTTAAGAATGAATGAATCAAATTCTTTTAATGCACCTGAGGCTGCAGCTTGCGTTACGAAACTTTAATCTTTCTAGTTGTTTCAGCATTGTTGTTGCCATCGCTCCCACTTATTACAATGAATTGCTATAAGCACGCTGATTAGCGATTCTTATCTGAGCAAAACGAATCAATAAACAAAACAAACAATAATAAACAAAATATGTTCAAAATAAATTCGAAAATGTTCATATTTCTCTTACTCTACGTAACAACGAGTACTTATAATTCAAATGGGTATTTACCCGAAATTAGATAATTACCCGGGTATGGAAGTGGGTATAAATGGGTAAATATCCAGCGTTGGGTAAATACCCAGGTCTAAACCCATCTCTATATGTATGTATGTACAAATCAGGGTTCAGAATTTTTCATTTATGAACATTCAAAAATCAACATTCATGATATTTTTCATAAATGAGAAATCTAAAATTTTATATTTATTTTTCACGCGCATAAACGAATAAGAACAAATGTTCTGCTTATGTTCATACATGAATGCGCACAACAAGAATTATTAGTCTTATTCATATGTGATAAATGGTAAATTAGCTACTTCTCATTAATGTTATTTTTCATAAATGTACATGTTCATTTATGAACGTTGAAATTTTTTAAAATTTCTCATAAATGAATGTGAAAAAATTTTCTACCTACGATCGCAGTTTACCGTAAAATGTAGTAAAAACACATGGGTGCATATTAACACAAAATACAATATTGCAATATATTCTAAAAGAAATAAAAAAAAAACATTTTTTTCCTACATACGCCGACAATTGCGCATTATCAAATATGTGCGTTTATATACACGAATGCTTAACGCACATATTTTTACGATCTTTTCATTTATGAAAAATTATCAAAATTGTACATATTCAAAAATGAACACTTGTGTGTTTCTCATTTTTTCACTTATGAATAGAAAGAAAAAAATAAATCGTCGCATTCATAAATGAGAAAACGCAAAATATTTTTCAGTGTCTCACACATGTATGCGAAGAAGCGGCTAAAAAATGAAATGTACATATTCATACATGTATGAACAGTGAGTGAACACTTCGCTACTCTGGTACAAATATACATATTTTCTATTTTTTATTTTTGCATTATTTTATTTTGATTTTATATTTTTGAAAATGACATGCCTGCTAATAAAGATGTTCGCTTAAGTATATGTTACGAAAATCTACATACTTGTAATATTCAGAATTCTAATATTGTAAATATAAAAAGACAAAGGAATATCGTTGTCAATGCAGGCTCTGTAGGTTAATAATAAAGTGGAATATAAGATGGAGCTAAACAAAAATCATTTATCAATTTAAGGTTAAGTGCTTGCTCAACGCATTTTTTCAATTTATCATAGGCGCTCTCGTCTGTTTGCTTATTTATTCGTGGTTTTTTAAGCGCTTTTCGCGATGCTACTAAACTCTTTTAAACTCTTTCAGATATGCTAAGATTCATGACACAGAGTTTTAAGATTTCAGTCACAAATCGCAATATCATTCTTCCGTGCATTAAGTATGCTAATGTGGCCATCCTTGACTTCTTCGCAAGAACTATGCAATTGCCATTTTCTCGTCTAATAAGGTTCGCGTAATTGAGAATAAATTTCTTTTTTTTTGCGGAATATTTTTTTCAAATGCCATGAATTTAAAAGTTGGTTCCTTTGGTTTGTAAGAAAACCTCATGTCAGTTTTGTTTATTGTAGTGCCTATGTCATATGTTATGTATTTTTGCCAAAGTTCCTAAATTTATTAATGATTATTAATGAGTTTTTTTTTAGCATTTTGGTGAAAATTGTTGGATGCTAATATTTTTATTTTTTAATTTTCGCTGATATTTAGTACTCTCTTGATAAAGTTTTCTATAGTATTCGGTTGAGCAGCATTAAAACAACGTTGTGTCCTAGACGTACCAGTCAAATATTATTTATTATCACAATACAGGTCAAGGTATTGAACCTCTCCTGCATATTTCAATTTCACTTTAATTTTGGATTTAGGCTGATATCCATTTTAAAGTTTTGAGAATCTCATCTTTGTTGTCCAAGTACATTAAAGCTAGAATGTCGTCTATGTATTTGTTTACATATTTTATGTGAATGTTTTTATTGTCGAGTTAAATCGTTTCAGTTATATATGTGAAGTAATTTATCAAGTGCAATGACACCAAATATGGGAGATTGCCGATTACACATTGGAATACCAAACTTTTGGCTATAAAACCTATTGTGGTATCAAGTAGTTTTGTCTTGTTGTCTTGTTGTCTTGTTGACTTTGGTATTGCGATATTTGTTTTTCATATTCCACTTTGCAATTAACTTATTCATGGCAATGTAATTGGGAATATTAGTAAACACGACACAATCTCAAGTGATACAAAATAACTTTGCTGTCCTTATTTATGTTTTGAATTTTTTACATTGTATTTTTCTGAGACTATGTTTTTAAGTAAAGTTACGGCATCTTTACTTAATTGAGAAAATGAGACACCAACTGACAACCCTATACGTCGTAAGTATGTATCTTTTTTGTGGGTTTTGTATAATCTATTGATTCTTGGCACAGTTTCTGCAAAAGACAAGAGCTTCAAATTGAATGAAAAATCTCCAGAACCATTTAGAATGCACTACTACATATGGACCAGAGGCAAAACAGTACCTTAAAAAATGGATGTTTACCTTCATAATCCCACAACAATTTAAAACTCTAGTAGGGCTGATAGCTTTCCTTGCAATATACGCTTTTAACTACTCGAATCATAACGTATTTAATCAGGTAACCTTCAAGGAAAAGCATTTTGATAAGAATTAAAAAACCAAACATTGCGGGTACTTGCTAGGATATCACAGAACTGTTACCAATATATTTTTTAATTGATATGCGATATGGCTTTTAATTCACCTTTAACTTCTTTTAAGCTAGTCTAGCTAGTGCAACTTAAACTAAAAATTTCAAAACTCATTCTGTAATTCGTAGTTCTTCGTATGTAGACTTTCATTATATTTCTAATGTAATGAAAAGTAGTTTTTTGTTCTGAAAATTTTAATGAATTTAAAAATGGATATTTTTATTTTTATGAAAGCTTATGAAATCGCACCAAAATAATTCAAAAATAAAAGAGTTTTGCTTCTTCTAGATGTATATAAATATAAAATATTTCAAACTTATTAGTTACTTTGTTGTTAGATATTTTAGAGTTAGATATTCAAGTAAAACTTATTGATATTAATTTCATAGTCTTTTTACTTTGGTAACTATAAATCCCAAAATGTTAGTTGCGTTCTTTATCTCCTAACTAAAGAACGACACCTCTAAAAATCCTTTAATTACGGATGTGTCAATATTAAACATCCATATCTATTGTATTAGGAACTGTGTGACAAGTAATAACAACTTGTTAGAATCACATGTTACTGACATCCATTTGATCCATTTGATGTGAATGAGTTTTTTTACTGCGATTGAAGCAAAGATAGATCTGAGCTTTCATGTACAATTTTCTATTCACTTAAATTTTATTGAACCGCTAAAGCAGAAGTTAACCGATTATAAAGGAATATTGAGGTCATTAGCTCTACCATAATGCACAATATTAATTGTGAATTACACCTGAACGTCTGGGTTCTTCCCTGACTCATTTTGACACATTTGTGCAGTTAGTTAAGATTGTTTCGTACAATTTGGTCTACAATTGGGAGAATTGTGAGTAAATTTCAGCAAACCGGGTCTGTAGAACTCCTGGTCATACCCATTAAATGAACATCTCATGAACATCATGGCTATGTATTTTTAATAAAGATTTAAATTTACTTTGAAAAAGTTCAGTTAACAGCTGAAGCCTGCTAAACATTTTAAGCGTCGCCAAAGAATATCATCTTCAGCGATGAAGCAGACTCACTTAGCGGATTCGTTAACATGCAGATTTACCGCACTTGACCTAATGACAACCCACTAATGATTGCTGAGCAACCACAAAAAGCGACTGCCTGGTTCGGTTTAAGGGCTAGCGACATTTTCTTTAAAAATGAGATCAGCCAAATAGCTACCGCCACAATTATATAATTTGACACCGTTGAACTTATTTCTTTGGAAGTGTTTAAAAGAAAAATTGTACAATTCAAGAGCCAAGGACAAGATAATTCGGCACATTAACTTTATTAAACTTCAATTGTGTGTCAGAGCTATTAAAAATATGGACTGTCGAATATAGATATGCCACCTAAGCCGTATCAGAATTTATTTTATTAGTTAAGTAAATAAATAAAACAAGATTTGCAAAGTCACAAAAATATGTGTGTTTGCATGATATCTGGAAGGAAAATAACAGCTTTAAAAGGTATTTAAATGGAGGTACTCGCAAATATCTTTAAGCTGTTTAAGGTACCCCTGTAGGCTTCCCAACGAACACCTTGGTTTTTTCAACTTCAAAAATAAAAATTGACTGTCGGTGGGGCTGCTCAGCGATGAAGGCATAGTCACTGGTCGCTGTGCTGTCTTTAAGCGGCAGTTAATTTCCGACTATCCTTCTACTTTCACCACCTGTTTCATCTCTTCTCTATTCCTATCCTAAAGAATGTAGCACGGTACTTGACTAAATAGGCATTGTTGCCTGAAGGCCTAATTCTAAAATTTACATCAGTTTGGTTAATGTAGGATTTCGTTCAGTGATTTAAAACAATTCTTAGAGCAAAGAAAGGCTTCTAAGATTAAGGCTAAAATATAAATGTTAGTATAAATTTGTAAAAAGTCAAAAGAGCGTTGTGCCAACATAAGAAGCGATTTGGACAAACATATCGCACCCTAAATACAAAACAGTCACAACTCAAAATACTAAAATTTTTAGGAGAGTCAAAAAACTGTTTAGTTTATCGCGCAACACAAAAATAAACTTACCTGTCTAAAACTTAACAGATGTAAAAGCAAATTTTGCAGTAGTTAGAGATGTGCACTCTGAATTAATTTATGAAAAAAAAGTCAGTTTTGGAAAACTTTAAGTTGTGACTCTCTTACATTTAGGGTGCGATATGTATGAATGTAGTTTCGTAATAAGATTTAAATCTGCACCTGGCCGCGGGCCTTAATCAGATGGTGGTCAAACCACTGTGAATGAAAAGCAGCGTCACTCACGTCCTAGGAGGCCGAAGACTAATTCTATCAACAGGTCCTTCCTAATTGCAATTTCAGCGGTTCCAGAGCAGCGCTGCAAACAACTACTCCTTGCTGAAGAGCTGGAGACTATCCAACTCCTGTCCAGAACACATGGCTAGCATGCTCCCTGGATCTGGATCATTCAACAGTGGGTGCTCTTCTGATGAAAGTTTTTAAGCTATATATATATAAACTATTTAAATTAGGTTCTTCAGTTTTACAGTGATATCAATACGCATTGAAAATTTTTTTTTAACTCTCAATAATTATTTATTGTATCTTCAAGAAAATGAACTAACAATAATTATTAAAATCTTAAATTTTAAAAAAAAAGTTACATTAGTCCCGACCATGTCAGATCTAATCTTCTGGGTAAAAAAATTGTCATAAAAAACAAATATTTCCAAGATGTATCGTCTGTAGCATTGAGGATTAAAGCTGCTGTATCCCTCCTTTTTAATCGGCTATGTCCACTATAATTCAAGATATTGTGAGCAAGGGGGTTAGGATGGTCTTTAAGCTTCAAGTATTTGCCTGCGTATTTGATGATTTCTGTAGTCACCTGATGTACCATGGAGCGGAAGTTATCAACCGTAAAATTTTATTTTGCATACGTTGGATTCTATCCACATATGAAGCTGAGGCAGTGCCCCAAAGTTGCATTTCGTAAGACCATATTGGTTTTAAAATAGTCTTGTAAATTAGAAGCTTACAATCTAGGCTAAGTTTTGAGTTCCTGCCAATAAGCCAATGTAGTTGTGTTAGCTTAAGTTTCATTTGTGTTAGCTTTGAGTCAATATGATGTTTCCATGTAAGGCGACGGTCAAGATATATACCAAGATATCTCACATAAGTATGGTGTAGAACAATGTGATTATTGATTCGAACGGATGAACAATTATTTCTTCGCAGGGTGAAGGTCGCATGAATGCACTTTTGGATGTTCACTTTAATTCTCCATAATTTTAACCACAACTCTAACTGAGTTATATGTTGCTGAAGATTTATGGATGCTTGATGGGAGTTTTTATGCGAACTTAGACACGCTGGATCATCAGCAAACGTAGAAGTGTGGACAGTTTCACTTACAGGCATATCGGAGGTATATATCAAGTATAAAACTGGTCCAAGAATGCTACCTTCCATTGATAATGTAAAAATTTTAAGTAAAAATATTAAAAATATCATCATATTCCAACAGGAATAAACGTTACAATCAACAATAAAGAGAGTACTTAATTTCAGTATGAGACCCGTTTCTAGTGCGGATTAATTGTTACCGTGTGTGTATAAGCTGCACGACCTATAAAGTTGCATTTTGTTAAAAAATATTAATAGAATGATAATATTCTATTTTAAAATTGCCTCCATAAAGCTTCCTTGCAGAAAACAATGGAGGTTGAGTGCAACATTAAAGTCATTTAAAACCTAATTCATAGAATATGGTTTTCAGAATTTTGGGAAATCCCTACAATATTATGTTTGAATGATATTAATTTTCAGATGTGAATTTGGAAAATCAATAAAAACTGTCAGACGTTTTCGAATTTGACCAAAATACTGCATCCTAAAGACACATTTTATTGATTCAAAAAGGTCTACAATAGTTTAAGTAGAACAAAGAGCTGTTTAACAGCCCCTGCTAAAAATTAACTTCTGCTTGCATCAAGAAAAGAAATTCAGAAAAAAACTTAAAAAAAAATTAATCTACCCAAATGATTGCTTATTCTTTTCTTCTTTTGGTGAATTTTGTTATATCGCTAATTTCTAGAAATAGAAAATCGGAAAATATTTTGCTCAACAACGTTATTTTTAATTTGATTATTTTTTTTATCAAAAAAATTAAGTTACTAATATAGGATATGCTCACTTACCTACAGTAAATCCGCGATCCCGAAAACCTCTTAAAACATCACCCAATATTTCTCCGGGCTTATCACATTTTCTCAGAGAAACTCGTCCCAAAATATAAATGGGAAAAAATAACAGTGAGAAATTTGTAAAAAACCATGCAGCAAAAAAGGGTGCACTAAATACATTTGACTGTAAGGTTGGACCTGGTGGCACATGGAATATTTTCGTTGCATCTTCAACATCGCTTACACTTATTGCTGTATCACTGATGGGTATTAGCGATTCTAGTCCACCGGAATCATCATTAGTAACTAAATTAAATTCGTTACCATTTACGCCTAATGAATCGAAATCATCAAGGGCCGATATATATGAACTGCGGTTCAAGTACAACAACTTGATACAATGTGTGGCGCCAACCCAAGACGCTGTCACCAGTATAGTAACACAAACACCAAAATACATTTTTTGGGCCAACTCGGAACAACATGTTTCTTTGCACGCTTTAAGGCGGGGATAACGTGATACTCCATTATCATTTTGTCCTGGCTCTGTTGGTGTATCTGAATCATTGCCACCGCATGCGCCTCCTCCTACTCCACCCGCACCAAGCGCTCCTCTGGTAATTGCAACTGGGCAGGTTGATTCTGGGTGTATAGTTATAACTTCATTAGGATCATTTTGGCTTGAAGAGATAGAATCTTGGTGGGTTATTTGTGGGTTGCTTGTGTTTAAAATATTAGTGAAACCGCCACCATAGGGTCCATTTGGTGAATCGCCTGTTACCACCACTGATGGGGTACGAACTCGGTGTTGTTTTGGATTAAAAATGGCTGGAATTTCTCCGTCTCGTGTCATGCTCAGGTCGTTGTTTCTTTAATTGCTTATTAAACCGGGACTGCTCACACATAATGGTATTTAAATTTTTCGTCAAATATCGAACATTATTCCTGGTTTTCAAGTGCAGCCAACGAAAAATTGCCTATAAAAAATAAAGAGGGAAATTGTTTAAATCAGGAAACTTAAGTTATTTTTTTGTAAATTGTTTTTTCTTTAATTTTAATTCGTTTTTATTTTTAATTTACTCGTGATTAGTACAAACACAGCGACCTAATGTGAAATTATAATGTAATTAAACTTGCAATTTGCTTCAAAGCCATCTATTAAAAAATATATATGTATGTTTATAGTCTTTATTTCGTTTTCTTTAAAGTTTGCTGAAATGTAAACAGGACTATTAATTTTGTAAATTGTGCCTACTCTTGACATTGAACGTATACTCATACAATGTATGCTACGTATACTTTGCATTCATTTACCGGAAAATAAAGACCTCTCAATAGCCTTCACTTTTTATTCTTTTAGAAGGAAAGAAAATAAAATATATATTTATTTTTTTTTATATGTATTAAAACTTATTGATGTTGTTGTACCTTGTCTGTAAGTAATTTATTAAATGGCCATTTAAAATTTTATACACTAAGGGTGCCCCAAAAATCATGATGTTTGTTCTTTAAATATTTACTGAATCTTAAATTCAATTGAACGAATAATAAGCATTCATATCTAAAATCTAACATTTACACTGAATTAAACCAAGCAGTGCTTGAAAAATGATTACTGTTTTTTGTGTCAAACGTTACCCCAACCGCGGTAACGTTTGCTTTGCATTCTGTTTTTAATGTTTGCTTATCGGGTATATGGTAGAAATCGATTTGTCTGCCATTTATGCAGTAAAGTATATCGAAGGCTTAAATTGCAATTTGAGAGCTGACAGCATTTTGATTTAACAGCTGTTAGCGGTAAGGTTGAGGAAATGCAAAAAATTAAATGCAAATAAAAAGTTTTTCAACCAGATATAAAGCTGGTGAAGTAGTGACACGAATAAGTCTTTTATATTGATAAATTTGTTTGTGTTGAGTTTGTTTAAGATCTTGCGTTAACTTTGGGACTCCCTAAGACGAGATTTATATAAACATATTCGAGAGTCTGCATAAATAATTGGTTGAATAATTTACAAAAGGGTGAAGGCTAGCTGCGGTTGGGGCTTATAAATAGCAATTGTGTGTTTGTTATGTTACGCTTTTATATAAAAGAAGTTTATTGTAATTAAAAAGGATTGACACTATATTTAGAAACTATTTTAATATAGACTATTATACATTACTTAAGCACATTAAAAAAAAAAACTTGTGGCAAAACATTGCCGACATTTATTGTTACAAGAATAAATTTGAAACCTTTACACATCGATAAAAAGGAAGCTATGAGCTTAATATTAACAAAAAAAAACTCTTTATTATATAGCATACTTTAAATCTGCGTAAGTTAGTATAGTAAGAGCCCTTCCGTGTGGAATCAACAAAGCAGCAAAGTCTTAAAGCTGACAGAGTTCAGATTTTAACTTAATTTTGGCGAAATTTTCTTTCTCTATTCCACATTAGATCTGCCAAAATAGTTACATTTTTCCACAAGAAATTGTTTTCTAAAACAAAATAAAATAAAAAACTTAGAAATAAATAATTTATTGAAATCATTTTGAATTTAAGCAATTTTTATTCTTACAAAATATTTATTCAAAAATAAACATTTTATGATATTCTCATAAAACATTTATTCAAATATAGATATATGAAATGCATTACTGGGGTGTAGAGCATATTTATAATGCAATTTCGCTATTGCTTAGTGAATTTTATACCAATTTTATATCCAAAGCCAAACTGATTCAATGAGAATTTTCATGAAATCAACATAGCATAGACAGCAAGACTCAAAAACACTTCTACACAAACACAGCAAAACTTTTCGAAACAACAAAAAACATTGTTTATTTTCAATCATTTCTACATAAGGATTTCCATTGGAAACCATTCATATGTAATTTGAAAAATACAGAAAATAAAAAATATTTGTAAATAATTTTACAAAAAACAAGCAACGGGCATATGCAATGGAAATAAGTAATTCATAATTTATTGGAATCATTTTGAACTTAAGCAATTTTAATTCGTGCTTGATTCCTTAAAAATGAATAGAATATACCAGGGTTCAGAATTTTTCATTCAAAAATCAACATTCATGATATTTTTCATAAATGAGAAATCTAAAATTTTATATTTATTTTTCACACTCATAAACGAACAACAAAAAATGTTCTGGTTATTTTCATACATTAATGCAAACAACAAGAATTATTAGTCTTATTCATATGTGATAAATGATAAATTAGCTACTTCTCATTAATGTTATTTTTCATAAATATATATGTTCATTTATGAACGTTGAAATTTTATAAAATTTTTGATAAATGAACGTGAAAAAATTTTCTACCTATGATCGCAGTTTACCGTAAAATGTAGTAAAAACACATGGGCACATATTAACTCAAAATACAATATTGCAATATATTCTAAAAGAAAGAATAAAAAAAAAACATTTTTTTCCTGCATACGCCGACAATTGCGCATTATCAAATATGTGCGTTTATGTACGCGAATGCTTAACGCACATATTTTTACGACCTTTTCATTTATGAAAAATTATCAAAATTGTAAATATTTAAAAATGAACACTTGTGTGTTTCTCATTTTTTCACTTATGGATAGAAAGAAAAAAAATAAATCGTCGCATTCACAAATGAGAAAACACAAAATAATTTGTAGTCTCTCACACATGTATGAGAAGAAGCAGCTAAAAAATGAAAGGTATATATATTCATACATGTATGAACAGTGAGTGAATACTTCCCTACTCTGAAATATACACACTTACCACTGGCTATTGGTACAGCGATTTGCTGATATTTTTTTAGTACATAGTGAATTCATTTTACTTTTACTTGTACAAAATCAAATCAAAAGTATAATAGTCTTAGTATACTTAAAGTGTTCCAACTGCGAAAATGTACGAAGTTGCTTCTTTATATGTAGAGATATCTATATCTGTTTATTATCATTAGCTATTGTATCTCACCAAATACTGTTAATAATGTTACGAATGTGTCTTGCTTAAATTTTAAAATAAAATAATTAAGCAATAAAGGGCACTACTGGTTACAAACTGCGTAGAAGTTTATACACACACACAACTACAATTTGATACACTGTTTACTAACTGCCTGGCATGCAAGAAAAAAAAGTACATGTACGCTGTTTACCATTAAAATGCGCAAGACAAAAAAAAAACTAATTTTACAACAACAAACATACATGTTGTTTACCATCTGCGTAGTTTTCTTAGAAACCTTTTCTACAAATAAAAACAACAACAAATATTTTTAAATAAATCCCAAGCAGAAACCTTATCAGCATAAAAACAAAAACAACTATACACACAGACATACAGGCGCCTATACATCGAATAAACAACATACAACAACAAAATGTGATACAAAGGGAGTAGAAGATTCTTAAATCTTCTAGACTTTAAATGGACAAATATAAATAGGGAAGCGTCTGAGTGGATAATGAATCAGTGTAAATTTAAACCTCATCAAGTAAAGACGTGCATTTTTAAGTAAATTGTACTTTAGTGTCAACTTTGTGTAGTTGAAATTAATAAACTTGTTATTAATTTAAAAATTCTAATAACTGGCGTTATTTATTTTGCAATTAAGAACTCACAACAAAACGTTTTATTAAAGGTATAGACGTAACAAAAAATAATTTTCTGCAGAAGAATATAGTTATACCGCTGTTTTCTTAGCAGCTGTGCCCCTATGAAAGTTTCTAACTAAAAATTCACTTTGGTCTTTCAGAATCCTTTGTTAAATTTTGATTCCATTCAATTTAAAACTGGTAAAATTTTTGTAATTAGTGTCAGAGTGATTACTGGCAAGTAGACATGAGGACTTTTTTCACGCTATAAAACCGTATCTGTTATTTATTTTTTCTATCAATAATTAATTTTGAATTTACAAAATGGTCTGAACATGGAACTAAATCAACACTGTGTCATATAAAATACATTCTTTTTGTTTGCCTCCTTGCGCAAAACTTAATTTTTTCTAATGTAAAAATCAATTCTAGTTTATTACAAAGAAATTCATAATTATAGCGTTAATGGCGTTAATAGCGTTAATTAATGTTTCTAAATGTGTGTTGAGCAAAATATTCATTAAGAATAAATAGTACCAATCAAAAGAGAACAAAATGCTTCATTATATTTTTGTTCTGTACAAATATAAATTGCATATAGTCATCTCAAAAGTATCAAAATAGAATTTTTATTAAATAAATGAAAAAAATACGCTCAAAGGATATAAACGCTTCTTCAGAAGGGAGCGTTGCCTTAGCTTAAAAAATTATATCGATTGTTGCGTAGTTTTCTAAAATTATTCGGCTTAATTTGTTGACTTCGCATTCAAGTATGGAAAGTGTGGTGGTTAAAAATGCTGTAAACAATTTCTGAATAATATAATAAACCCGTATGACTTCATCATGCCATACGGATGAAGACATCTTTCATAATTTTAAATATAGTTTTTTTTGCAACACAATACAAATCGTTGTCTTGAATTTTAGTACTTTAAAATTTGTTAGGTGTTTAAGATCGCTGTCTTCTTTTAAATTCGCTGAAAAAATCACGAAAATTTTGATTTTTCCTAAACTTAAATGAAGTTTGGAGTGAACGAATGTAATAAAAATAGTTCTGAAAGTGCTGGGTTAAGAACTCCAACTTGGGCTTTCTGGACAAAATTAGCAACGTCTACTTCATTAATTTACCCAACTTAATTTTATTTACTCATCTACACATTATTTTCAGAGGTCATTAAAATGAAGTCTCATCTACGATTTCTTCAAGTTGTCAAGCTGTAAAGATAGAAAAAAAGACACAAAGAGATTCTGTTTTAAGGCCCAACTATAATATGCATAATCTGGCTTAAGCTAATGTCAAAAGTTGGACGAAAATTCTGTCAAATGTTTAAGCGAATCATTGAAGACTTTCACGTAGCTATATTGTACTTACATGAATATAGAAGTTATTATGCACAGTTGCACATTTATTTTTTTCGTTTTATTTGCAAACAAATAAAATCCTTTTAGATAAATGGAATTTATTAGCAAAAAGGCGTTTAATAATCATATTTTGTATACTTAATACTATCCTTTAACAAATTTATAATTTTTTGTTAATAGTTTTAAGAAAATTACGAAAGAAAAATTACACATACATATATCGCTGTATATATTATTTGGGCCATAATTACTAAAAAATTCAACTGTGTGCATCATTAAATTTATAAACAATAAAAAATTAAATTTTATTGCAAATTGTGTGTTAAAAAAATGGAAAAGAAAATAAAATGTTGCTCTGAATTGCCGTTATAATAAAACGCGTCTCTTTTGTCATATATGCAATGTTTTCTCTGTACATTTTCTATTCAATTTAGATAACATATTTTTAGCCCTCTATTTGCAAAATTTGTTTACTAATGTATCTATAATACAATGCAAAATCAGCTGTTTCCGTACGGAATGTGCAATCAGTTTCGTACATTGCTTAAGCAATTTACATTTGACGAAACTTGACGAAAAGTTTTGTTAAGTACATAATAGTTCGCCACATATGATTATTAGGTATTTGCACAGTTGTTTAAGCTGGCTTAAGCCTTAAGTTGGGCCTTTACTCTTTACTCAGTAGACAAACACATTTCCTACAAAAATCGCAAAATGCACAAAGATTTGTTTTATCGTTTGCGTAAATGAACGCAAACAAACTCCATCCATAACGATTCAAAACTGATGAGCACAAACACTACGATAACGCACCGATTTTTTTTTTTAGTACACATAAAGTGTTTTTTTCTGTAATGAACACTAAAGATCACTAAAACTTAGTGTTCCTTAGGAAATCCTACATACGTTAAATACTTGTACTCATCAGTTCCGAATCGTTGTGTAAGGTGCCTATAAAATGAATGAAGTTTACTTTCTTTTAATGGTATGAAGAGGGTTTTCAATGTGCTGCGATAAGGTTCGTTTGCTAATTGCTTTTGGAAATAATACCATCTGTTGCTTAACCTAGCAAACAATATTTAATTTGCTGAAAGTACAAAAAAATTCACAAGGTTTCTAGATTTCCTTTTTTCACATTGGAGGCATGTTATTTTGTGGCTTATTTGCATTCATTGGGGAAAAAGGCATTTTACACAAACATTTATAGCAGCTAATCAAAGTAGTCCCAATTTAGTATCATTATAATACATATGTACAATTAATTCTTCAAATATTTGTTTAAAATGTTTGCTATTTATATCGAACCATTTATGTAGAGAAGATTGTTTATTTTCTTTTGAAAATAAGATTTCATGGGATTCGGTTTTAATACCCGTATTTGTTATGCTGAAATTTTTTAACCCAAAAAGTATATTTTTTTTCACTTTTAATAACAAAACTGAAACTTTTTTAAGAGTATTTCTTCTTCAAAATAACAAGGTTTTTCAACACGAAGTTTGTTTTTTAAATTGTGGCAACACCAACAAAACATGATAGTTTTGACATTTTTTGACGTATTCATAGTAGATGCATTGGCAATTGTTACAATGAATTAAATTGCCCAAATTTGTTAATTCTTCGACGTTCCCAACCATTGGAGTTATCCAAAGCGACCACATGACGAATTTTACGTAAGGTTTTGACTTTGAAGCCTTACAAGGTTCCACTGGGGCAGGAATTGAAGCCAACCGACCATTCACGCCGCCGTAGATTCGTTCAATTCATTCAGGAACAACCGTCTGGTTTTTCTGAAAAAATCATTTCTGCAGACGAAGCCTATTTTCTCCTGCCAGGGTAAGCCAAAAAGCAAAATTTCTTCATTTGGGGTTCTGTAAATCCTAGAGTGATTATTGAGAAGCCTTTGTATGCTCAACGTATCACTGTATGGTGGTCTGTGTGATTGGGCAGTTTTTTTTTCGAAGATGAGCATGGAAATGAGGTAACGGGCAAGTGATCACGCTATCGCGAGATGCTAATAATTCAATTTTGGCCTATGATTTGAATAGCACTGACATGTGGTTTCAACAGAACGGTGCCATATGTCAACCAATTTATTTGCAAAACAAATTTCCCGACCATCAGCAGATGAGTGGCCTGCCAGATCGTATGATTTAACACCGCTGGATTATTTTTTGGGGGACTATGTTAAGGATAGAGTCTATACGGAGCCAATCGAATCGATTTCAGCCTTAAAACTCAACACCCGTGATATGATTATCGAAAGAGAACCGCTATTTTGCTAAAAATATTATTAAAAACTTTGATAAAAGAATCAACATCTGTCAGCGTGATCGTGGTGGACTTTTGACCGATATAATTTTTCATTCATAATTGCCAAAATTTTCTCTTCGTAATAAAATAAAATTTTGAATCATCTTAATCTATATTTTTGTTTTTATGCTATTTTTTGCTTATTGCGTAAAAACGGAATTAATAGTGAATATCAGAAAGCAGAAAAGAGAAGACTTTAGAGAACATTAGAGTGAATTCTGCACAGAATTCCCCGATGAAGATTTCTTCAAAGGAAAAATAATTATTATTTTAAACCAAATTTCTTGTTTTATTTTGGTTACAAAAAAAAACTTCTTGTTGAAAACCCCTTTCCCAAAATTGAAACTTGATTGCTTCAGTTATGCTTCTACATTTCTGTCTTATGCAATATTTTAATTTTAAAACCTGTTTTAAATTTTTTGATATTAGAGTGGAATTGGAAAGAATTTTTTAAGTTGAATCGGATTTCACTGGGTAACACCTCATATAAAGAAAATGTTTGCACACACACTACATGCAAGAAATACAATTAAATAGAATATCCATTTCTGATTAGAAGCTGTTATTTTTCGTTGAAAATGTGTTTTAAAAAAGATGAACAAAAAAGCTAAAGTAAATTTGTAAAATAAAATATTGGAATTTAAGATCTAGCGGCTATACTGCACTCCATACAGAATTTGTAATTCCCATTTTGTTTATAAAAATCAACACACTGGGGACAAATCCGCCAATCTGACAACACTCTTGATGTGAAAAATATAAAATTAAACATGTATTCGCCCCATCTTCATCTATATATTTATCAACATATCTCGCTCAAATGGGTAGCGCGTGAATGCAAAGGTTATAATTAATAACCAACATAAAATGCCAATTTTTTCCATGTATGTGCACGGAATTACATATGGATAGCAGAATTAAATTCCATATAATAAATGTAGATGGCATTTAGGTAGACGTATACGGTTACCCCAGAAGATTAATTTTTTTTTTGGTCGCAAAAGTTGTTTTAACAAATTTATTGCTAAAGAAACACTACATAACGAATTTTCCAAAAAGGTTTTCAACTTGAGATTTTGTTCAAAAGCCTACATTTCAACATTTGTTAACATGCTCTTCAGAATCCTTCAAACAAAATTAAAGGACGTTTTTGTGAACTTTGAACAACTAATTAAAAAAATGAAATATTAAATCTCTTCTGGGGAAAAGTAAAACTGCTAAAAAAAATTACATTTCTATTCGTTAAAAGAAAAACTAAATAGAAAGAAGAAAACCTTTAAAATATTATCGTCGTACATCAGCCAACAGTTTAGAAGCACTTGATTTTTATTTTTGCTTTTTTGTTTTTTTTCTTAACGTGTATGAGCTTTTGTATATACTCGTATATACTCGGTGTTAACACAACTGGAAAGAGGACCTCTTAAGTCGTAAAAGTGAAATTAAAATAAAAACAAACAACATGCAACAATCAAAGTTAAAGCCTAAACTTGAAAGATTTTCGTATTTTCTTGTTTATTTTCTTCTACAGGTTTTGGCGCGACAATTTACATTTAACTAAATACAATAGCAAATATATTTAAATATATCGTGTGTAATTCAAGAATTCTTCCTTTAGAAAAACTTCGTGTTATAGTAATTAACGTAAACACGAAAAGTTTCATTTTTTAAGCCTTCATATTTACCCTTTTAAGGAATTTTTTGAATAATTTATTACATAATTTGTATTATTAGTTTAAACGAATTGGGTTATAAACTATGAGACAGTTATTGTGAGACATTTGTTACGCTATAAAAACTTGGAAACACAGCTTAAGCTGACTTGATGACTTCATAAAAAATCGACAAAGCTTAACGCAGTGATGTTGAAAACTTTGTAATAAGTGCTATTCGTATAATGGAATTTTATAAGGGAAAATGAATGTATTGTAAGGCTTACGTTCGTTCTATTAATAATGAAAAATAATGTTTCAACCGCCATCAAATTGAAGATGAAAATTTACTCTGTTGAAAGTCAACAATTTATTACTTTTCTTTGGAAGCGGTCTAAGTCCATTTTGATAAAATGTCAATTAATGATTTTAAGCTTTATGCAAAGAAATCCTATATTACAGTTTTTGATATTATAGTGAAATAAAAATGTGTTTTTTTTAATTTGACTCGGTTTTTATTGAGTTATATCTCATATAAAGGAAATGTTTTCATTGTTTTTTTAATTACAAATTTTTGTAGCTAACAAAATTACAAATAACAACTAATAATAACAATTACCTTTAAGAGTAAGAAAAGAATAACTAAATTATAAAATCATTATCGATTATTGATATTTTGTTTATTGATTTTTTGTGCACTTCTCAGTTGGTCGAAAAATTTTTAATATAAATTTATTGAACAGCCAATAAAATGGCGACAGGAAATAACAACACCACCAATTATCTATTTTAGTGATATTATTTAAAAATAAGATATGAGTTATTAACATGTTGGAATAGACACTAACACAAAAAAAGTTTATTTTGCATATTATTGAGGCGAACAAATTTGAAGTATAGAAGTAAATTGGCTGCAGGGTTTTAAAAGTAAAATTATATACAAAATTCTATAAAACTTTATTTATTGAGTGAGTATTTAAAATAGCTTAAAATTTTAAAATATTAAAATCGCTTATTGCCACGACTGGATAATTAAAAAAAAATTCTTCTTGACTATTTTTAGAAGTTGTTCATAATGAAAAAAGTTAAAATATATATTATAATTATTATTATAATTAAACATTCTAACCCCAGTATTTATTTATAGAAACTTTACCCAGAATATTGTCAATAAAAACACGCCTCCGTGAAATTGTAGGTCCGTATGTTTGATAATTGATATTATGTCGTACGAAGATGTTTTATTAATTTTTAAAAGAAAATAATTATCAGTAAAAAAGTAAACGAAATTACCTATTGTGTCTTTTTACAAATTACACAGTTTCTGAGAAAAAATCTAAACAGCAGAAAGCAAACAACACAGCCAAACGCGCATACACTGAATGATCGTATTTTCTTGTATTTGCGAGAACCGCTTAAAACATATAAATATATATATAAGAGTTTCAACAAGAAGTTTGTTTTTCAATTTTGGTAGCACCAACGAAAATTATAGTTCTGGCGTTTCGTTTTTCGACGTATCCGTAGTAGACGGTGGTTCTGTTAAAGTTACATTTCGTGAAATTCGTGATATTTTCAAACCACTATTTTCTGAGAGCACTATTAAGAATATGGTCGTTAAATTTGAGTCGACAGGCTCGATACAAAATGTGCGAACATCAACGCGGTCGTTCAACTAAAAACATCGCAGCCGTGAGTTCTCAACAATTGGGGTTATCTAAAACCACCACGTGGCGAATTTTGCATAAGGATTTAACTTTGAAGTCTTATAACTTTCTACTGGTGCTGGAATTGAAGCCGACCGATCACTCACATCCCCGCTCAATTCATTAGGAACAACCAGCTGGTTTGTCTGAAAAAATCATTTTTTCTGACGAAACCCATATTCACTTGTCAGGGTGTGTCAACAAGCGCAATTGCCGCATTTGGCCTTCTGAAAATCCCAGAGCAATTATTGAGAGGCCCTTTGCATACTCAACGTGGCACTTTATGGTATGCTATATGGTCTGGAGGCCTGATTGGGCCGTTATTTTCGAAGATGAGCCTGGTAATACGGTATCATCAATGGATTACGCTACAGCGAGATGCTAACCACGCAATTTTAGCCTATTCTTGACGACGTGGATATCACTGACATGTGGTTTCAACAGCAAGGTGCCACATGTCACACAGCCAATGAAACGATCAATTTGTTGCAAACTAAACTTTCCGATCGCACGATTTAACACCACTAGATTGTTTTTTTATGGGGCTATGTTAAGGACAGAGTTTATACGAAGCCAATCGAATCGATTTCAGTCTTAAAACTCCGTGCTATGATTAACGAAATAGGACTGCCATTTTGCCAAAAAATTATTAAAAACTTTGATGAACTGCCGAACTTTTCTCTTCGCAATACAATAAAAATTTAAAACATTTTAATCTCAATTTTTTGTTTTAATTTGTTTTAGAAAACAAAACAGATATATAAGTATCATCTGCTGATCAATACGTGAGCTCAAGTACAACCATCGTTGAGTAAAAAAATAAGAAAGCATCTTTTGAACGTAACAGTGGTGAAGTTACCATAGTGTATTTTTGTGTGTATTTTAAGTGAATAAATCGTGTAGTTTAATTTAAAACTCTAAAGTTTTTTGTTATTATATTGTGCTATCAATAATATAACTCAATGCAATAAAACGTTCATTAAAGGAATAAACGTAAAAATATAAATTAATAACATAATGTCATCTTAATAATCTATTAGTCATTAGTTTTAAGTAGTATGATGATATGAATGGGTTTTTTACAATTTTTTCTTAAATTAAAATGTATAACTGAGCAAAAAAAAATAACATTTTGTAATCTTGTATATAGAAAATTATAAGATTATTGTTATGTAAATATTATCGATAAATAAATGAAATAAAAATTAATAATTTAATTTGGTTAAATTGCAAATATTAAGTATTTAATAAAAATTACATAAAAAGAAATTGCTCTGTTTTAGTTGAGACCCTGTAGTTAATGTTGTATACAATTTCTATGATTACTTTTAAAAAATTGTTAAACGGCGTTGTCTGTGTGTCACTGTGGCCTTGCTTGCTGAGAAATAATGTTTTTTAGTCGAAAGTGTAGTTTTAAAAATAAGATTTTAATTCTCATAAGAGGCATCACCAATCAGGTGTAATCTATCGCGTCTGTGATCATAGATACTCGCTAGCTCTTGATTTTTTTGGCATAAAAATTCAGTGTGATGTTCGATGGACTTAACACAATTTTCAGGTTTCTAAAGAAGCTTTAAAGTGCCTGGGTTTTCTAAAATGTATGAGATACTTCACTCCATTCGATATTCGTACTATTTATACCACCTATACCCATCCTAATAAAACTCTCATGTATAGGGCGGCGCCCCAAAGTTTATTTTGGACTTTTACGACCGCGTACAGGAAACTCATTGGGGATGATAGAGTGTCAATGTAGGTTTTAGGTGTATTTCACTGTTTTGTCGTTACTACAATGGTAAGTGCATTGGTGCATTTGAGGCGATTTTCGTTGAGAGTGCATCCATTTGCGGTCGATTGAGCAGCGAACCCCACTACGCATTACTGGGAAATTTTTGTTTTTTAGCAGAACAGTTCGTATGTGGACTAAACTCACTCCAGACGTCTTTTCTGTCGCTTTCGATGTTCCCCCCCGGGGGCACATTTATCGGTCTTGATAGAATACTTGACTATCTAGACCTGTGCAGCTGGTGGTATAAGGGAGCCCAATCCCCTGAAGTCAGCAGGGGTACAACTGGAAGCTTCACGTTATTTCCACGGGAATCAGTAGCCCGCAGAGTTTCCGCTATTTGCCTCTTTAGGCATTTAGCTGTTTCTCTGACTAATTATTGAGGTTGGCCCTTCGGGAGTACCGTGGTGGTTGTGGTTTCGCGGCCCTATACAGGTCTGTTTTTATGATGACCAGCATCATCTCGCCTTTAATAATACCCACTGGTGAATTATCCAGATCCAGTGAGCATGCTAGTCATGTGTTCTGGACAGGAGTTTGATAGTCTCCAGCTCTTCAGCAAGAAGTAGTGGTTTGCAGCCCTGCTCTGGTATCATAGAAATTGCTACTAGGAAGGACCTGTTGCTATAATTAGACTTCGGCCTCCTAGGGCTCACTCCAGGTGCAGATGAAATGTCATGTGCATATCACGAAATGTCCCTTTCGATGTAGGAAAATTCAAATCGAATATACGCAAACACTACTCCCTCCTTCCTACTCCCCATAACTTAATTTCCTAGTTCTGGTACAATGCATTGCATTTATAGGGGTCATCCCCTGAGTATTGGTCCAAACGACCATATAAAAACTGTATTTTAATTAAATTTGCTTCAAAGGAATATTTTTTTAATTTATAGTTTTTAGTTCGGTCATTAAATCTTTAAATTTTTAAATCACCAAAAATTTTTAATGCTTTGCTCTTTAATTTTACCTAATTTTTTAAGGATATTTTTATTCCAGCTCTACATAAGTGTATAAGTGGCTTAGTAAATCAAAAAATTTCTTGTCATCTACCAAAATAATCCACCAAAATAATATTTCAGCACAAGATTTAACTTTAGGTATAAAATGAAGGCAGGCTATATGTTTAATAAAGTTTAGAATGATCATTGTATTCTTGCCCAATTGCATTTTTTGACTTCGGTGCACTTTCACATACTGGCTGTTTACAAAGTATTGAAAGGTTTATTATGTGAAACAATAAAGTTAGTGAAAAATTCCATATATTAATTGCCATTTTAATTATATAACATAAGGAATTGCTTATACTTTTTCTCAGAAAATATCGATAAAATATAATAGAAATATAATATAAAATATAGCTTAAGGCGATATAAGATATAAAAATAATCTATTCATATATGTTACCAACAAAATACTACTTTAATCATTTTACTTTAACACTTTGTTTGAAATAGTATATGCCAACCCAAATATTCAATCTTTTTTTAACAGTAATTTACAGCACCCAGTCCATGGCGGGCACTAAAATCGTTTTATATTTGAATAACCTTGTGATAGACATCAAATATTAGAATGATGCTCCACATCTACAGCCTTCATTGTTTAAATTTTTTTTTTCGATCTTTCAATTAATTTTCAATAAGCTATTTCTCTATCAAGATTTTTTTTGTTTTATGGAAGAAATATTCTTAGTCATAGATATTTATATCAAAGTATATTTTTCGCTACAATTTTTTTTGTTTTTAAAGAGAAGTAGCACTTCAGGCAACAATGCCTATTTGGTCAAGTGCCGTGCAAGATTTTTTAGGAAAGGGATAGAGAATAGATGAAACAGGTGGTGAAAGTAGAAGGATAGTCGAAAATTAACTGCCGTATATAAGACAGCACAGCGACCAGTGGCTATGCCTTCATCGCTGAGCAGCCCCACCGACAGTCAATTTTTATGTTTGTGGTGAAAAAAAAACCAAGGTTTTCGTTGGGAATTGAACCTACAACCCCCATATTTATAAGCTAGTACACTACCTACTAGCCTACAGGGGCACAATTGCGGGATGTGGCCAACCGTTTCACCATCAAGATTTTAAATTATTTTCAAATTAAAATTTTTGTATATATTTCAATTATAAAAGTTTTTAAAAAACACCTGGGAGCTGTTGTGCTAATTATGCGTTTTGGAAAAAATATCTTGCTGCTATTTGTCATTTTTAATTAATATTTGATTTATGTATTTATTTTTATTTAAAGTACTAAAATTTAAGTACAAAAGTTAAAAAAAAGGGATGATTCTAGATTAACGCTTAAAAGGCCAATTAAATGGCAATTGTCAATATTAAATTGTTTAGTGTGTTAGTTAAAGTTGTATATGTATTTGAATATTGTATAAAAAATGTTTGACTTGAAAAAACTAAAATGAAACTCTTCTGCAAAAGTTTATTATGCATGAAATCATAAAGCCAACGATAAGTGCCAGCGGGTTGTTACGAATTTAAGCCTAGTTAAAGAGAATATGATAAAATATCTTATGCAAGGAAAAATGTACTTAGAAAAATTTTAAGAGAAAAAAGGGTCAAGGGCAGAAATAAATTGAAGGAAATTCAAGAAATTAAACAACAGAAAGAAAGTAAACAACATTTGCACTCCTCTAAGTAAAGTGATGTTCTACACATTTGAACATTAGATTTTCATTAATTTTCTTATTTACTGTAGAACTGCTCATGGAGGCTCATCAGCAAAACTCCCAACTATCGTCAAGTGAGCGAGAAAATAATGCTGGAGAAGGTTTAACAGTCTAATCATGCTACTAGGAAAGAAGCAGGAATGAACAATTTTATCATTTAATGAAATTACTGCATGTTGGATATTTGCGTTGGTAACAATCTGACATAAGCACGGGGTTCTACTCAGCATTTCCTGCGAAACGCTATCAAATTTCATTTAGTACGAAATAAATAAAAACTAATATCAGTTAACTCTTCAGTGTGCTGCTAATAACCCAAATTTATTTTAATGGATAAATCAGTAAACTGGCAGTAAAACTAGTTACCTATGGATATTTCATTGATTGGACAAGTCAATAAATTTGGGTTATTAGCACACCAAAAAGTTAACTAATATAAAATAATACAAAATAAATGAAGTTATACCCAAAAAAAACTATTTAAAAAAATAATATTGTTCATTGCATTGTTTATTAAGACCCAAATCTTTCTCGCAACAATGTTTTCCAATTGCGAAATATTATTAGCTGCACTTGTTTTGTGTAGAATTCAATAAAATAGATAACAATGTTGCAAAGTTAAATGCAATAAAAGTGAGAATTGTCTTTTAAGTGGCACTGTTGGCACCACCAATTAGCTAATTGTTAAATGTTTTAAACAATATAACTTAAGTTGCTGTATATTCTTCGCAAATTTGAACAAAATAAATACAGATTTAAAAATTGTATTGGTAGAACCGCTTAAAGCGAAGCTTAACTTCATATGAAGGTAGTATTAGAGCAGAAAGTTCTCAGACATTTAACTGAAATTTTGTGTATGTTCGTTATATGACCAATTAGAGCAAATTCTGAATACAGTTTTAATAAAGATTGTGAAAAGACTTTTAACTTCTCTTCACTCACAGGCCTCAAAGAATTAAGTCTTGGAAAATGAGTCAAATAATTTTTTTTCTAAACATTCAGAAAATATAAACAATTGAGTTTTAAAAGATCTCAAACTGTCCCAAGTTTCATCTATAAATTGATTTCTTTCCTGTAACTTCTTGTTCAGTTTATTATAGTGCTCGAGTAAATCCGTGTAAAAAGCAAACTCGATGCACCAATTCCTATCCTCCAATATTTCCCACTCATCCCAAATTTCAGTTTTGGTTTAATTTCTTCGAAAAGACTCCAAACTCTCGAGAAGGCATGCCCACAACTCAGCCACCTGATCTTTGTGTAATAAATTACATCTGAAAATTCTGCATCAACTTCCGATAAAAACTCTTGAAATTGTCGATGTAACAAACCAAGGGCTCGAATGGTATTAATTAATTTTAAAATAATATTAAGTACGTGGTTAATATCCAAGGCAGCCTGGCAAAGAACATTTTCGTGGATTATACAATGTAAAAAAAATTGTTTCGCTTTCAGGATTCTGAGTTTTATAAACTCCTGCAAACGACATATTTTTCCACCATGTTAGGTGCTTCATCAGTTGTTAAATTAATTAATTTGGAAATTGGGGCGTTAAGATTTTCCATCCCTTCTCTAAATTCATAATAAATTATTTTTCCTGTCGTCTTTCCTTTCAAAGATCTCAAACAAGCAAGTTCTTCGGTTATTACAAAGTTTTCATCGACTCCTCTGATAAAAATTAGAAGTTGGGCTGTATCACTCCTGTCAACACTCTCGTCTATAGTGACTGAAAAATATTTAAACTTCTTAAGACGTCCATCGAGTTGATTGGTTAAATTAGAAGAAATCGCTTCAATTCTTTTTGTGGCGGTTCTACGTGGCAGCCCTATACATTCGAAATCTTTTACCTTTTCTGGGCATAATACTTTTCCAATGCTAATTAACACATCCTTAATAAATTCTTCTTCAGAAAACTGTTTGTTACTTTTTGCTATTTTATAGGCAACAATGTGACCAGCTAACGTGAAGGATCGCTGAACACTTCTTTGATTTTTAAAAAACATTTGCTGACTAGATATTTTTCTTTTCAATTCCACTGAATGAACTTTCTTGTCTTCATCTGTCATTTTATAGTACTTCGACCAAAGATGTTTTGAATTAAAGTGCGTAGCGAGATTATAATCTTTTAGTACAGCTACCGGTTCTTGACAGATAAGACAAATAGGTTTTTGGTTATAGTACTCGACATTCCGAATCAATTTTTCTCTTTCTATTTTCGATTGACATTTATGGGGGTATTTGCAATCAACTTTATTATTTTAATTACACAAATAAAACTGTACGTTGGCAACTTTATAATTTAACTTCACAATTTATTCTTTACGTCACGAGATTTACACTTTTACTGATTGCTGATTAATCCATCGCTTGCCCTTTTATATTTGTTGCGCATGTTGTCTCGAATATTCAAGAATCTTCTAGATCTCACATATAATAGTTGTTGTTATGTTATACGTTCAATTTTCTATATTAGCTGTTAGTGTTTTATGATGTTTATGTTTCTTCTTGGAATATTGCATCAGAAAGTTGTTGTTCTCTTGTGTGTACAATATTTCCCAGAAAACTACGCAGTTTGTACACAATATAATATGAAAACATCGCATTTTTTTGCTAAAGTTGCTAATTTATATCTTTTTTAAAACATAACGTAAATTTATTTTTTGGGCATAATTTTTTTAAAAGATGATTAATTTTTTTTTGAAAAACGCTCGGTGGGCCGGATTGAAACCTCTTGTGGGTCGGATGTGGCCCGCTGGCCGTAGTTCGCCCATCACTGAATTAGAGTAAGCAAGGAAAAAATGAGGCTTAAGCGCACTGAATTCCGAATTCCCCATATCACACATCTAAAATCTTAAACATTTTAAGGCTGCTTGCTCTTTTGGATAAATTTGTGATACAATGCACAGTGGTTTGAAAACGTTTTTTTTTTTTTTTGGAAATAATTCGGTAGCTCATGAACCACATAAGCTTTCTTTCACAGAGGTATATCTGAATCATCTTACAGACGATAGGCACTGTAGGATAAAGGAGGAATTCTGGGTATGCCCTCAAAGTTGGGTACCTCGGGCAAAAAAATGTTTGGAAATGCCATAAAAAATTATTTATTACTCATATGTCACGAGTTTTTGAAGTTAATTAGTTCTAGAGAATATCTAGAAAAAATGTGCTTAATGGCTAGATTGGAATGCCCTTTTTTTGTTCGGAAGAAAATCGGAATTTGTTTTAATTTTTCGTCGACCTTAACTTAGTATTTTAAACTTGGTTTATTTATTTATATTCGGATTATTATTATAAAATATTAACTGCATTCTCGATAATAAAACAGTGGTAAGTTTCGTTTTGATAGCAGGTTTCGTTAAAAAGTTATAACGATTTGAATTGCAAAAATGTAAAAACAGCCGTTTTTTATGATTTTCTCTAAAAAGGAGATATGGTTTTTTTGCTTATATAACTGAAACTTATTTTGGGAGTAGTAAAGACAACCTATAGCAAATGCGAATAAAAGAAAAATTGCGTTAAAAATTATAACGATTCACCCTCCAGCCCTATTCAAATATAGCCAATTTTGAAACAAAATTTTGTGATTTACCCCAAAATTCCTGCAAAGTACTGATTGAAAAATTATAAACAGATTATTAAAGCTCCATCTCTTGGCTACATACTACTTTTAAAAATAGTGCCCAGTATTTGATTTAAGGGCTCAGAAAATTCGTAATTTATAACTGGTTTTAAGTCCTTATTAAGGGCTGTTAAAGTGTAAAACTGACAAAACAAAATTTGAAAGGTCTGGAAAGCTACTCTAAATTTGTACTCAAATATTTCCCTGCTGCTAGCATTCGATGCATACTGATCTGTGCTGCATTTAAAAAATTGTGAAACGGTAGCATTCACTGTGTAGTAGCATTCGCTCTTAAGAAAATATTTACGCGGTTGGTTTTAATAGTACGTCGGCAGCCCGATGTGATTAAAACTAAAAAGAGGACATAGTGCCAACCATGGCGATTGAGATCCGAAAAAAAAACAGGTTTGTAAAAGTACCTATAACGATACTGACCTCGTTCTGTTTGTTTTCTATACAATATTGCCATTGTCTGTTAATAGCAGTGGGTAAACAAACAATGAATATTGAATTTATTATGTTTGACTTAACCCCCTGCTATACAAGAGCCAATATTAAAATAAAAATTATTTGATAAATTAAATTTACAGCTGTTTTATATCACATAGTTGTATTATATAACATCAAAAATGGTTTGCTTTAGGGAATTGTCAATTCTTCATTAAAATTTTCATTTAGAATTGTAATTTTCTTTTCAAAATATAAATTGCAGTTTTCTTTTTCAATGTTAATTTTTAACAAGAGCAATTATCTACAAAACATAAAGCACACAATTCTATAATATTTAAACAAAATGACTTTAGTTCTTTTCAAGGTAAAAAAACAATTTTTCCTTTCTTAATAGAAAAAAGAGTAATTGCATGGTGTGTGCATCTACAAACAGTAATTATAGTTCTATTACAAAATAAAACAAAGAAACAAATACAACATATTGTCAACATTTTTTGTTTGTTTTTTTGTTTGTTTGGTGGAAAAAAATCACTTTTATCGTAAATAAAAATAAAAAATTTATATTATGAAGAGCTGTTTAAAATAAGATGAGTTAACAAAAAATTCAATTTTAAAAACAAATTTATGACATTTAAATTAAAAAGGAATAATTAGGCAGAAACCAACCAATAGTTGGGGGGGTTTGTTGGATAACATATCTTTGTTTCGTATTAATGATATTTTTATTAAAAGCTGCGCTTTTGAGCTTGTTTCTCCAATTTGCCTTAACGTCTGCATCTTGTAGATGGGAACTCTGAACTCTGATCCTTAATTTAAAAATATTTTAATAATAATTTCAATATTTTAATTGAAATATATAAAACTATAATGTACGCCGTTCCTCAGTGAAATAAAAGTAAAATAAAGCAAAGGGAAGAGTGAACAAATGATGCTGGAAAAATATATTCGTGATAAGTGGCTTTTTTTTAAGGAAAATTATTCATGTGAGATAATATTTCGACGGGAAAAGTATTTACCGTAAGGGTAAATAAAATTAAAAAATATAAACATTCGCTTACAAAAATCCAATATAATTCGTTTACAAAATTTTTAAAAAATCTTAGCACTCAGTTAGGATTGATTACACATGTTAATGGCCTCTTTAGCACCTTTTGATTGCTTTTATTTCCGTACAAATATAACATTTACAGAATATTTAACCATATGCTACAAGTTAACAAAAACTATTGTATCTATGTATGTATGTATGTATGTATGTATGTATGTATGTATGTATGTATGTATGTAGTTTATATCTAGTTGCAGCAAAACATTTTTATAGTTTTAGGTTAAATAGTTTTCTATCTGTTTGTGATTTGGACATTTTACTGCATTGAACAACAGAACGGAAGTATACTCCATTAAAAAGGAGATGATAAAGTACAACAGTAAAATCAGGAATGTTCATATTTTTAATATACTCTTCAACATTTTCAACACATTCAACGCTTTGCTTCAATAAAAACTTAGTTATACATACTTCCTTAAGCAATATACACTAAAAATAATTGTTTCAGTCATATTGTAGTTTTAGGCATATAACATTTTGCGCACAGTGTTGTCAAAAGAACACTGAGGATGGCAAACAGCCGAAACCGGTTTGTTCACAAACCAATTTTGACGAGGGTCGACGGAAAACCGTACCCAAATAAAAGTAATTTTAACCCCGTCGGAAAATCCAAGCACATATCGAAATGCATTTTTGTTTGGAAATGTGGAAATGTGTCTTTTTTTTTGTTGGGAGTTTTTTTTGGAAAATATTTTATATTTTTCTAGGAAGTTTTATTTGAAATAATTTTTAATATTAGTGCAACTTGATTCCAATTTCTAATTATTTTATCTTTTGTGCATAAGTCTTTTAATACGGTAACGTTAGGTGCCCCTGTAGGCGAGTAGGTAGTGCACTAGCTTGTCAGTATGTGGGTTGTGGGTTCGAAGACCTTGGTTTTTTTCACTACAAAAATAAAAGTTGACTGTCGGTGGGGCTGGTCGTTGTAGTGTCTTATATACGGCAGTTAATTTCCGACTATCGTTCTACTTTCACCACCTGCTTCATCTCTTCTCTATCCCTTTCCTAAAGAATGTAGCACGGTACTTGACTAAATAGGCATTGTTGCCTGAAGAGCTACTTCTCTTAAAAAAAAAACATTGGTTTAAATAACAAAGTATAAATATTTTGCAATAAAATTGGGTTCATTCATTACTTTTTCAATGAAAATAAAATAAACAAAAGTTTGCATACATATATAGAGGTGTGGCTGAATCGAGAAAATTTAAAGACCTGCAGAAGTGTGTATTGATTGTATTGAAAGCTTTGAAGGCAATTAATTTAAATTACTCCAAAGTGAGGAATAAAAGATATAGGCTGCAAATGTTTGATTATGTTAATAAAATTATAATGCATTAAAAGCTCTTTTAACTAATGGCATTATTTATTATTTATTAAAAAAATAAAGTTATGCTCATGTTAATGTTATGGGGATAAAACAAATTGGTTAAAACTTTTAAGTTGGGAATTCAACTCAAAAAGAATCTGGGATCCCTATCTGGGCATTTGTTTTCATGTTGCCTTTTTCAACAACAGCAACAACAACAACAACAACAACCTATTAAAGTTTCATTAAAATTTTGAATTGAAAACGGTGAAACGAAATGTCATGTAAAAGCCGGAAGCATAAATTATTTCAATTATTCTTATTGTCAACTAAGTGATTTTACAATTAAGGCAGCTAATTGATGTTCTAATTTATGACATAAGATTTCCATAATAAAGTAATTCATCGTTTCATAAAACATCCATAAAGTCTCTTCTGTGAAAAGAAGAGTGTGATTTGTTTTACATCCGCGCCTGACTATGTAGTCTTAATCAGATGGGGGACAAACCACTATTGTATAATTTGGAACGTCATACAGGCGTCCTAGGAAGCCGAAGACATAATTCTAAGCAACAGAACCACCTAGTTGCCACTTTAATGATTTCAGTGCAGGTCTGCAAACCATCTCACACCTTGCTAAAGAGTTGGAGACTTTCTTACCCCTGTCCAGAACACATGTCAAGCATGCTCACTGGACTGGATCATTCATTTTGCGTGTCATTATCAGTGAAATGATCCTGGCCAACATAATTTTAATATATCCCTTATGGGGCCGCAAAACCACAACCACCACGATACTCCCATATAGAGGCCAACCTCAATAATCAGCCAGAGAACTATTAAATGTCTAAAGAGACAAATAATGAACTCTGCGGGTTTACTGATTGATACCCGTGGAAATAAAGTGGAGCTTCCAGTTGTTTCCCTGTCTGACTTCAGGGGACTGGGCTCTCTTTTTCCCCAGTTGCACTGTGTCTAGATAGTGGAATATTCTATAAAGACTATATTTATATGCCCCGGGGGGGTACACAACCCTAAAGAAAGAACTACATAAACCGGAACGAACACTGCTCTCACCAGTACAGTCCAGAACACGGCTTAAATTCTATGCAATGGCAAAATTAAATGTTATGCCAATACAAAATTATTTAAAAGCAAAATATTGTGAAAACTCATTTTTCAACTTGCGTTTAGGTCGCCTCTCTTATGCTATTTGAAATATCAAACTTTTTTCGCGCTATTTTAATCGCATACACAATTCAACATTTTCAACAGAACACAGCAAGTTTAAGCTTTATTGTTACAGTTCTAAAAAGATTTCAAATTTATTTATGTAATAATTATAATAAATAATTCTTAAAACGTATAAAAACTATCTTCTATTACTCATCCTATTACACAGTTTTATTTTCCAATCGAAATTTATTTCTCTAAGTGCCTTTCAATACTAAAAAGAACTTGTTGTCATTTTAGTTGTTCTATCAAAACAGAAAATTTTACTTGTTTTTCATTTGAAATAACTATGTTGTTTCCATTGTAATTGTTGTTGTTTAGTTTGAATGAATGAATAAAAAACAAACTGCAATAAAAACAACAGGTGGATAGAAAATCTTTTAAGGACAACTGAGCACTTGGTATGTTTAATAACGTATACGCAACCATACAAAAACAAAAACACATATACGAATGTGTGTTTAGGAATATGTGTTATATGTGTACGAATGTATTTGTTTTTCTGCACTTGCATAAATTACACATCAAAGTATATGTCGCATTGCATTTATAACTGTCAATCACTGGTTCAGTTTTTTTTTTTGCCTTTTTGCTTCAAGCCATGAATATATTTGTCGTTTTGTATGTGTGTTTGATTGCTACAATTTTTAAGTAAATGTTGTTCATAAAATGGGCTTTTAGTTTTGTCATTCATTCTCTATGTCACTTAACTGTTGTTTATCTGCTGTATAACATGTGAATATTTTGAATATTTAAGGAGAAGGATTATATGCACCATTTTGTGAATTTGAAGAAATTTTTCCCAGCATATTTGCTTAAACAGAGAAAACAGTAAAAACAAACTGTGCTGTCAAATGAAAACTTTTAAGCAGCTCAATAATTATGCTTTGAGGAGTTGTTTTTAATCTATTACTAATTGTAATTCTTTTTAATGGGTTTTAAATTTAATATGCCCAACTAAAGTAATTAACTGTAGAAGTAACATTTTTCTCTATGTACGTAATATGAATATTTAAAACTTGAACATGTGTAAATTGATAACATTTTTCATCCCCATGTTGTTCATGTAGAAAAGAAAATCAATAGGCAGAATATTAAACAATTTCAAAGTATACAGCGCACAGTGGCTCAGAACCGTATTTCATTGGCCAAAACTCTGTAACTTTTTAATTAACAAAGATTTTTTAGAAATTCATTTTTTAGTCAATAGATAACATCTTAAGCTTTCTCCAAGTTTAGGTTTTATTAAGGTCGGTACAGCGCGCTGCACTTAAAATTATGCTTAACAATGCTTACATATTTTCTAGTTTTTGGTCAATTTTAAAATAAAACAGTGTAACTTAAGTTTTCTTTAATTATATATTTTGATTTATAATTATATATTTATTTATAGTCATAAATAGATTGTAAATTAATAAATAAATAAATAAATAAATAATAATAATATTTGTATACTTTATTTCATTCAAATATTAAATGCAAATCATAATTATTATTCATTTTGCGGAAATATTTCCTGTAAATATTCTATATTCTGCTCTGTATTACTAGTGTAGCAATGCCTTAGCTTCGCAAGTAGGTCTGAATGATTCACTTTCCATTGACTTCGAATGCTAGAGATGAAGGGATCTGACGTTGTCAATAATATATGAAATAAATCTTCTGGTATTATGTTCTCTGTAAAATCTGTAATCCTTATTTCTTTTTTCCTGGCTTCCTCTGATAAATCTCCAATTGGTAATAAATGGAGCTTAATGACATATTCTCCATGGTAAAGAACTTTGTGCACTGTTGCTGACATATTTCTATAATTGTATTTGAATGTAAATATAGCAACGGTTTCCTTGGCATAGTCACCAAATTTTCTAGCATTAATTTGTTCATTGCACGCAAGTACTTCAGTAATTGTTTTAAATCTTGAAATAACATCTATATTTTTAAATATATTTTTAAATATAGATGTTATACCAGATGTAGTTTCGGGATCCAAAAAGAATCTTCTTGCAGTATTGCCATCGTTTGTATTGCCTGATCCTTATTTTGGTTGATCTATATTTAACCCATATTTGAGATATGCACATTGAACTTGTTTCTTTTGCAATTTTCTTTTCTCTTTGTTTGTGTCATTATTACTTACTGATACTGAAGATTCGAAGTCCAAATCATAGCTAATTTTGAGTACGTGTTCCATAAACCTTACCCCCGTATAAATTCAAATGCATCATAATATCTACTGACTTTGTCAGTTCTTCGTTTAACCAGCTGGATGAAGCTTTTGTATCAGTCAAAACCTGGGCAGTTTTTCCGTCTATCATTGAAAGTATTAATTGTTAATTTAATTTAATAATCTGTTCATCTATCTCTAACTCTAATGGCTTTAGTGTTTAAATTTGAGCTCTAATGGCGCTTACTTCATTCTTAATGCTATCACGAGTTTCTTTTTTATTGTCAAATTTTATTGGTCTGCAGTATTTCGTAGACGATGGCGTATAGTTTTTCGAAATATAATTTTTTTGCATTGTGCTGGACGAAGGTTCCGAGTCTTCTAAGTTCCTTATTAATCGCAATGGCACAAATGACAGCATGAACATATCTGTGTCAGAAATATCTTCAAATAAAAATTTTTTATATTGTTTTTGGCCAAAAGATTCATCGCATCCCCATTTACCAAAAAGAGTCAAATTGCAATTTAGATTTTTTTTAACTTACTTCCTTTAAGTGATTGTAGCAACCTTTCGGCTATATGATCAAGAAGAGCTTGCAGTTGTAATTGTGCCGAAATTGGTGTGATTTTGATAGATTCCTTTGGAGGATAACGTTTCTTTTTAGCTGCAGTTATGTGATGATATGATGGGTTTAAATTGTACTTTATATATCTGTACTTAACTGAAATAAATTTTGAACATTTTTTCCTATAATTTTTAGCAGGTAATTAAAACATCTGTGCAAAAAAGCATGAAAAATTCTAGGAAGTTTTTCAACCCTCCCTACGTTCTGCTATCTGCAATTTGTATTTATGGCAGTGAATAATTTCTAAAGTAAATTTACTAGCAATTTTAATAGAATTATGTTTGTAAAAATTTTGAGTATTTTCATTAAAATAAAAAAAGTGTTCTACGGGCGGGTCCGGGCGGGTGCAAAAGTATATATAGGCTTAAAGAAAACACTTTTGCCTTTCTTTAGGTGGTTTCGATTTTTTGTCCTTTTTTGTCCTTTAAAAGTTATTCATTATTAAACTTCAAATTTTACGAATATATTGTGGTTTAAACACCCTAACTACATATTATACAGGGTGCTCAAATACCATTTGTGAAAAACAACAGTGCACCCAACATAACAAAAAAAACCGCAGACCATTATCAATAACAGTTTTCTAGAAATCGTAATTAATATGAGATCAAATATTACAAATTTTTTTTATTTCTAAATTAACTTAAATCTTTGCTTTTAGCATCATGCCACGCCTACTATTGTGAATATTTTGCCAAAATTTTTTGGCTATCTAAGTTCTGATCTGTTTCCTTTTTGATGGCATAAAAATTTTAAGAATCCATGTCAAAAAAAATATAGGTTTTGGCCAATGAAAATTAATTCTAAGCCACTGTGTGGCGTATGATACATCGATACAAATTTTACATTATTGTAAATAAAGAAAAAAGAATATTTTTAAATATGAATTTTAATATTTAATATACAAATGCAAGCTGTGCTATCGTCTATCAAAAGACAAAAATATCGTTTTTGAGAAATTTAAACCAAAGTAGGAGGAAATCAGATTTAAATTTTATTTATGTGTTCTTTTAGAAATCGTTGGCCTTTGTTTTGTTCCTTGAAATGAGTAAAAACAATATAGAAACGAATTCCTAAATGCTATCTAGCTAGAGGCCATCAATTTTTATCATTCGTAGTATTTTTAATTACCAGAACCCTTTTTGTCGTTGCATTTATTCCTTTCAATAAATCTTTTGTTATATTATGTTCTTTTATTGCAAAATAATAATGCAGGACTTTAGAGTTTCAAATTATATTTAAAGATTTATTTACCTCCAATACACAAAAAATAAACGCTATGGCAACTTCGCCACTGTAACGCCTTAAAAGATGCTTTGTAATGTCTCAACTTGAATTAGGTTATTTGCCCAGCAGTTGGAGTCTATATATTCGTTTTATGCGGTTCTCGCATATACAAGAATATTCTACTTTAACATCATGCCAAATTGTTGGTGTTGTCATCACTCAGAGCCCACCTGGCCGTGCGCCTGGTTTCAGTTTTCTGCTTATTTTGTGGAATTTCTTATAAACATGTTGCTGTTCTCCTACGTATACAAGACCTCCCAGAAAACTACGCATATTGCGATACGTTCACCGGGTCTATACGTTTACTTTTCTACTGATAATTATTTTCTTTTAAAACTTAACAATCTTCTTCGTAACAATATAAACATATATTATTAATCTTTATAAATTTTAATTCTTAATAATGATTTTTACTAACACAGCTTAACAGATACAGTACTCAATAGTCCGAGTTTTTCAATTGTACTTTAACCTTTAGCGTAAGAAAGACTGTGTAACTGTATTTAATTAATATAAAAAAAATCTAAAAAATATGCAGAAATATGCTTTCAGTCAGCGTTTGAAACTCTACGATAAGATTCCGTACAAGAAGTGTTTTAAATCAGTACACGTATACATTTCCTATAAAAAAATACAAAATGCACAACGATTTCTTCACTATTTGTATAGACGAACAAAAACAAAATAATGTGCACAAAGCCGGAGAACGATAACATACCAAATTCTTGCATTTTTGTTTTGATTGAGAACAATAACGTATCGAACTTTATTCAGTATATTTTGTGAACACTATTTTAGCGGGGTTTTTGTGCTGATTTTCAGCTTATATTTTTACAAAGTTCGAACAATAATTTTAGTGTCTATATGAAATTTTCTTGTTTTGGGTAACAAATAATAATTAAATAAATGCATAAGTCAAGTTCTATATAAAGAAAGAATAGTAAATTGTATTACAGCGATTTAAATTACACTCAATGAGTAAATTTGTTATTTATCATTCTTAAGATTGCTTTTAAGTTGACATTATTATGACCATCTTTTATATCGTACAAAACGTCAAAAAGTATTTAAAAAAAGGATCAATTGGGTTAAATAGTTATGTAAAGTTAACTAGAGTTAACAGAGTTTCTGTTAAATTGTATTTTTATTTAAAACTTGTCGTAAACTGTTATTAAATGCAGTTTGGGTAGAAAAACATTTTTTCCTGTAAGTTTTCTTACTGAAATATTGTTTTATTAAGGCTACATTTAACACGTAACTCAAAAAAAACAATTTTGCGCCCAAAAAACCGATTTTTACACATTTACTCTATGAGAGTTGTAAAGGTGAAATAAACTGAATAAAAAGTATTTATAGTAACGAGTACTAATTTATGATTTTAAAAATCCAGAATTACGTGTGTATGTACTCTAAAGCTAATGTTTTCATGGGAAAGCCAACTCCTTTAAAGTATATTTTTTTTTAGAAATTCTAGCATATTTTAGTAATTTTTCAATTTCAGATGCTATGTAATAGACAACATTGGGAAAAATGCCAAAAGAATATTTAGTACCAAAACTTTTTTTGTGTTGTAAAAATTACATTCAAATTAAGTTTTCCCAGGCCTCTTCAATCAAAAATATGTTGTTGCGGATGCGTCTTGCTTAAGTTTCAAGAAAAAATAATTAAATAATAAAGTAAACGAAAAAAGCTGTTTACTAACTGCGTAGTTTTCTAGACAAAACAACAACAACAACTATCTTAAAATAAATTCCAGGATAAAACTTTAACAGCATAAAAACAAAAATACACACAGACCAACTGGCGCTTATACATAGTATAAATAACATAACAGCGACAAAATGTATCACAAAGGAAGCAGAAAATTCCTGACCTCTAGCGGACAAATATAAAAGACAGCATCTGAGTAAAGACTTGCATCTTTAGTAAATTGTACAAATTTTACTTTAAGTGTAGTTAAGGTAAATAAACTTGTAATTAATTTGAAAACTCTAAAATCTGGTGTTATTTGTTTTGTAATAAAGAACGTAACAATATGTTTTAGTGTTGATATTAACATGTTAGCAAGTTTAGAACTGTGTATCTATAACTGTTTTTTGTTTAAATGGATAACCCAGTGAAATACTAAAAAAAAAGAAATTATGTCTTTAACATTAAGAAAGGTAGAATAACAAACGGCAGATTAACTCATTGAATGAAATTGGTTATTAAATAATCCTTTTTAAAACATTTAATTAATTCACATTAATGGCCTTATTGCTTATGATGATTATAATAATTGTGTCAGCAACTTTCTATTCATAGAAAAAACTAAGTGTAGACAATTCTTAACTTGACTTGTTATTTCATGCAATGGGTACATGAGAAGTTTCGCCTGATAAATTGCGCTTAGCTCGCTAATTTAAGTTTAGATGTTAGAGTGTGTTCTCTCATGGCATTAGTATTAAAAATATTCGCCATATACATGCGAGGCGCTAATAGTCTCTTTTAAGCACAACTCTTAAGAACCACCAAGCAAAGATATGGAATCTTACTCTTATGTGATACCATAACAAAGTGTCTGCGAGACAAAACGGCAATCAACTTTTTCTTTTACTTCTAATTACGTCACATGAGTTTTGGTAAGAAATAAGTCTAAGGTACCCGAGTTGCAATTTTTAAACTTTGATGTGCTAAAACTAATTGACATACTGCTGCAAAGTTGATAAAGGGGTTTGACTAATTTAAGCAATATACCCATCAGAAGCACGACTTACTAAGAGTCCGTTTCCAACCGTCACCACAAAGAGGTATAAGACATACTGCTGAGAATACAAGCCGAAGAAAAATATGAGTCGCAGTTGCTATCATCAAAAATAATTAAATGTTCGGATATGGCAGCCGTCAAGTGATTTTTAAAGTCTTATTATAAAGTATTGTTATGAATATAATTTCGTAAGTTAAAAAAAATAATTATTAGTAAAAAATTAAACGAAATGAGCTATTGTGTGTTTTACAAGCTGAGCAGTTTTTTAAGAAATCTTATACACACAAGGCAACAACAGCATTCTTTTAGAGAATTCCACGAAATAAGCTAAACAGCAGAAAACAAAAACAACTAACACAGAACAAAAACAATAATAATAACAACAACAATATGGACTGATGTTAAAGTAGAATATTTTTGTATGTGCGAGAACCGCTTAAAACAACTATCTAAGCACCATTTGCTGGGCAAATAAATTAACTAAAGCTGAGTCATTAGTGAGTTAAGACAACCAAATTACCATCGCGTTTATTTTATGTGAATTGAAAGTAAATAAATCCTTTAATTTAATTTAAAACTTTTAAGTACTTTGTTATCATTTTGTATAAAAGAACTAAGTATAACAAAACTTTTATTAATGTTATAAATATTTTTTTGACGATTTAAGTAAAAAATTCAGCTTGGAAATTAAAAATAAAGTTTGGCGGGATTTGATGAAAAAATTGACTGCCTAGTTGCTGTGTGAAAAAGGGCACAATTTATGAAACAAAATATTAGTTGCAAGTTTGTACACTTAAAATTGTAATTAGCACGAATTAATCAAACACCTGCTGTGGACTTTTGTTTATAGAGTATTTATTTGGAAAAAGTGTCTAGACAGATTAGTTGTAGGGAAACTTAAATAATTGAAAGCCTTCTTGGTTTTTTCATAAATATTAGTAACCAAAAAGGGGATAACAACTTTGAATAAACATATACATATGTATAGGGTGTCCGCCGGGAAAGTATACTACTTTGTTTTATCGCCATTTTGGTTAACATTAGTGTCGACAGTTCATATTTGGCAGTCGTGAAGTAGACACGTGGTAATTTATAATAAAAAATATTCGATAGACCAACGTGTTTTAATCGTTAAAACATTTTATCAAAATCAATAATCAATTATTCTGACGATTAAAAAGTTACGTGAAATTTTTGGGAGAAACAACGTGCCAACAAAACACACTATTTATCATTTATCATGGACTACAACGTACTGCAAGATCGGCTGAACACATTTCTGCTGCTCAAGAAAGTGTTCAAAGCAAACCTCAATTCGATGCCGTACTTAGGAGCTTGGTCTTCAAAGAACAACTTTGACCACAATCTACCACAAGGATTTGCATTTGTTTCCATATAAGATTCAGTTGGCACAAGAGCTTCTTCCAAAAGACCAATTACGCCGCCGTATATATACCAAAAGAATCTTACAGCTCCCCATGAAAACCCCAATTTTCATGAAAAAATCATAATGAGTGATGAGACACATTTTCAATTGAATCGATATGTGAATAAACAGAATAGTCGGTTCTGGGGAATGGAAAACCCTCAAATTGTTTAGCACTCATCTTTACATTCATTAAAAGTGACAGTCTCGTGTGCAATTTAGTCAGGAGGCGCCATTGGATCTTAATTCTTTGAAAAGGAAAACGGTGTAACGGTAACTGTGAATGGGGAGCGATATCGCGATATGATTGAAAACTCACAACTGTATGCTTAGGGCTTGATTAACATGTGGTATCAACAAGATGGTGCCATATCGCATACAGCCGGGATTACAATGGAATTACTGCGAAACCTCCTTCTACAACAAGTTATTTTAATAAATGGTGATGTCGATTGGTCTCTACAGTCGCCCTAGCTGAAAAGCAAGGTTTTTGCAAACAAACCAGAAACGCTTGACCAACTCAAACAAAATATTTGTGATAAAATTAATGAAATACAGCGTGAAATGTATGAGAATGTAATTAAAAATGTGCTCTAGAGGGCTCGCATTTGTGAGGCTAACAGAGGCGGACATTTATTTGCTATTGTACTCCATACATAATTGCCGACATTAAATAAAACATTTATCAGTGTAAGATACATTCTATTTTATTTAATTAGAAATAAATAACGAACCTTCTCGGCGGACACCCTGTATGTAATTGTGAATAAATAGGTTAATGTATTTAATTTAAAATAAGAATATTTATAACTCCCGACTAGAAAAATAATTACTTGAATAAATATTTCACATTTAAAAAATTTAAATGCGCTACCTGAAATCTTTTCAATAATAGAGAAATTTTTGGAGTTTTTACTACTGTTTTATATTTGCCGTTTGGTATTTTAAAGGTTTTTACAATTTTATTTAATTTTTTTCTCTGTAATGATTATCAAATCGAATTTATTTATTTAGGAGTTACTTAGTAGAATTCCGCTTTACTCTGTGGCTAGGTTCTGCTAGTAGAAATATTGAACAGACTTATAAACTACAAGATAAACTTCCATTTTGTTGCGCCATCTTAAGAAATTACCGTACTCTTTTTAGATGTTTCTAAATTCAAACAAATAGTATTCATTTGGTAATAGACCAAACCAGTTGGAAGGTCAAACCGAAAGGGGTCGTGTGAATAGAGTCGATTCTTATGCCCGTAAGACGAAATATTACACGCTTACGCATGGATCTGTGTTAGCAAATGGTGCTGCACCGGTTACTATGGGTGATATAGGTATTACGGAATCGGAAGCTGTTGCTGTTGTTGCCATGAAAATACAGTGTGATGTTCGATGGACTAAATAAATTTTTCATGTTTCTAAAGAAGCTTTCAAGTTGTAACGACACGTTTCCGCTGGTTGCTGAAATAGCGACAGCGGAGGCCATGGTCGTTGCAATTTTTATTTTTTTTTATTACCTATCTTCTTGGTCCATGGAAGGAATGACACTCAATGCTTTATAAACGTTATAAAACTTATCACCAAGTTTATTTAGTCAACTTTTACAAGGTGATTATTAGTGGACGGTCGGGAATCGTAGCCGACGAAAGGGGAGTCAATTAGCTGAGGCGATGGGCAGCGGTAGGAACATCAGCAGTAGTACAGGCGGAAGCGGTAAAGACGCCTTCGGTAGTAGTAGCAGAGGCGGCAGTAATAAAAGCGGCAGCGATAAAGATGGCTGCGATACAGGCGGCAGCGATATAGACGGCTGTATCTGGTAGTGGTACAGGCGGCAGCAGTATAGGCGGCTGCGGTACAAGCGACAGCGGCGCTGGCAGCAGGACCTGGTAGTGGTACTGGCGGCAGCGGTACAGATGGCTGCGGTAATGGCAGCAGCGGTAAAGGCGGCAGCGGTAAAGACGGCTGTAGCGGTACGGCGGCAGCAAAGGCGGTAGTGCCTGGTAGCGGTACTGCCGATACGCAATATTAAATCCCTGCCCAGAGGACTTCCTACCGACAGTTTACCTGAAGGTGCAGTCCCTGCCCAGTATTAGTCGCACAGTCAAGTTACCAATTTCTGCTGATAAGAAACCCTCTACGGAATATTAAATCCCCGCCCAGAGGACTCCCTACCTGCAGCTTAGTCGCTTTCCAAATGATAAAAATTGTAAAAATGTTCCGCCTTTTATACACAAATGTGTGGGCACACACAGCCACACACACACACACACTGTAATTACCAACCTTCGTTTGGTTCGTTTAACTACTTTTTCGTTATTGTTGCCCACCACTAGCAGCTGACCGTATTGATGGTTTGGTTGCTACTGATTCGCAGGTAGCGCTGCGGCATTCCCGACCGTTAATTTGAACCAATAATTCATCTTAATTCTAATAATAATAAGAGAAATAACAATAAATGATAATAAAATATAATAGTTCAGGAAATGGTCATTTTGACCATTTATGCCGTGTGGGTAAAAACAAGGACTCGACTTTCACCGTCACAAAGTGTCCCAGTTTTCTAAAACGGTGTAAGTGTTACTTCACTCCATCCGATCATTGAACTATTTGTACCACCTATATCCGTCCAAAGACGGAATACTCTCTCATGTATGGGTCGGTGCCCCGAAGTTTGTTTTGGAGTGGATCGACCGCATATGGGAGAGGGCCAAGGGGCTCATTGGGGACGGTAGGATATCCAATTCTATTGATTTCCTAGAACGTCAATGCTATGTATGTAGGTTGTATTTCACTGTTTTATCGTTACTACAATGGTAAGTGCTCTAACGAAATTAGGGAAACTTGTTCCCGAAACTCGTGCATTTTTGCATTTAACTCGATTTTCGTTGAGAGCGCATACATTTGTGTTTGATTGACCAGTTAATACAGCGAAAATTCGTTTTTTAGCAGAATAGTAAACTTCTTCCAGAGGTCTTTCTTGTCACTTTCAATGTAGGGAAACTCAAATTGAATGTCCACGAACACTACTCCCTCTTTCCACCTCCCCATAACCTACTTTCGTAGTGCTGGTACAACGCACTGCATGAGTAGGGGTCATCCCCTGGGTACTGGTTCGAGCGGAAAAATAAAACAGAATATCTGCTTATGAGTCTAAACACAATACTGCGATATTTTATTGCGGTGCGTTTTTTCATACGATTTTGTAGTAAAAAACCGCAGTGCGGTGCGCCATAAAATTAAAATCTATTTTATTTCATTGCGGTTTTTTTTATTCTCTCAATTTTTTACACTCTTTCTCTTTCTGATGTTGCCATAGTTTTTCATTAATTGGCGGTGTTCACAACATTATTGTAAACAAAACACATGTGATTTTGAAGTTTATATTAATTGTTGTGGGATCAATAAAAAAGGTGCAAAAAGCATAAAAGTAAAAATGGACATCAACGAACGTGGTTTCTAATTCCACACATAAATCAAACGTGGCCTCTACCAAATTTACAATGTTTTTAATAGCTTGAATTTTTTTATTTACTGCCATCATAAAATATTTAACACAAACACCAAATTTTACAAAAATTTAGGCACAAATAAATTCATAAAAAATGTAAACAAACAATGACAAGTTTTGCCGCCGCCGTCTTCCGGTGTATTATGTTTATTTCTCTCTCCCGCAACGAGAAATCGCACCGCACCGCAATGATTGTGTTTAGACTCTATGGTGACTGACAAAGTATTAAAAATTATTAAAAATAGCCAAAAAAAATACCTTAATTTATTTATGTTTATTAAAACATTCTAATTTTTCGTTTACATTTAAAAAACCATAAGTTGCACATCACACAGCCATTATTTGCACACACTTTTTTGCAAATAATGGAAAAAACTGAATAAAATGTACTAAAGAAAGTCATTATGAAATATGAAACTATTTAAATTTACATTTAAATATTTGTGCCTGTCTGTTTAGCTCAAGTACCATAATAATAGATGACATTTTAAATGTTCGTTAGCGCCAAAGGGACAACAGCAACTTGAATACTCACTCATTCGTTGATTGTACAGCGCAATCAAAAATGTTGGATAAAAGAAAGAAAATAAAAATAAAAATTAGTGTGTTTTTGTACTTTCTTTTCTATTTTAATTGAGAGATAATAAAAGATAGAAGCAAAAAAAAAGAAAACAAAAATACTAAACACGAGAGTATAAAATAACAAACAAAAATCTCAAGTTGGAAATAAATATTAAAAGCAGCAACAATAACCTATTTTCCCTTGACAAAGTTTTCACCGCCAGATAACGAAACGCCTCCAGAGTACAATACAAAAAACGCAAAAAAAAACGTAAAAGTATTTTCCCCCAAAATGTAACGTTACTTTGCAATTTCAGAAGATTTGCTTTCAGCTTGAAAGAAATACATGCAGAAAGATAATAGATTCGTTATGACAACTATGAATGAAGTGACTTTTGGAATGCCTTTAACATGGCTGATTTAATGTTATACTTAAAATTAAAAAATTATAAATAAATATAATTGTGAATTTTACTTTGATGATACTGTGGAAGGATCATACAAGGAGATGTGTGATAGGATTTACATCCGTACCTAGCTATGTGAGCCATAACCAGATGGTGGATCATACCACTATGGATGAAATATAGCGTCATCCTCGCCCTAGAAGGCCTTCAGATAGGTATATCCTCCGATCACTTCTAGTTGCAACTTCAAGAGCTCCTTGCTGAAGGATGAAGCTTAATATAATTTAAGAACATTATGGCATTAATGCTCACTGGACCTGGACCATTCATTGTGTTCATTGTGAATGATCCGACCCACAAACTCAAACGAGGGCCTCGAAACACACAGTCAACACGATGGCCTACCTCAATAATCAGTCAGAGAACAGCTAAAAAGTCGAAAGGATAAATAGCTGAACTCTGGGGCTTCACTGATTCCCGTGGAAACAGAGTGGATTGTCCAGTTGGCTCCTGCTAGCCTTGAAGGGGACTGGGATCCCTTTTACCCCCGAACCAATACATTTAATGACGGTGGATTTCCGTCAAAACATATCAATGTTCCTCCGGGAGGGACCATACAAGGTAATTACGTGATAAGATTTACATCTGCACCTGGCAGTGAGCCTTAATCAGATGGTGTTCATACCACTGGGAATGAAAAGCAACGTCATTTACGCCCTAGGAAGCCGAAGACTAATTCTAGCAACAGGTCTTTCCTAGTTGCAACTTTGATGATTCCAGAGCAGGGCTGCAAACCACCACTCCTTGCTGAAGAGTTGGAGACTCTTCAACTCCTGTCCAGAAAACATGTCTAGCATGCTCACTGGATCTATGATCATTCCACCAGGTAGGTGTTATTAAAAGTGAAATGATCCTGGCCACCATATAAAAACTGACCTGTCTGTTATGGGGCCGCGAAACCACAACCCCCACGATACTCCCGAAGGGCTAACTTCAATAATCAGTCAGAGAAACAGCTAAATGTCTAAAGAGACAAATAGCGGAAACTCTGCGGGCTACTGATTCCCGTGGAAATAACGTGGAGTTTCCAGTTGACCCCTGCTGCCTTCAGGGGACTGGGCTCCCTTATACCCCCAGTTGCACAGGTCTAGATAGTCGAGCGTTCTATAAAGACCATAAATGTGCTCCCGGGAGGGCCATACAAGGTGATCAAGAAATTGAATGACGTTATTTATCGGTTACAGAAATATCAAAGTCCGAGGTCTAAGATGAAAGTGGTCCACTTGGTGCAGCTGACCAAGTATGGCCGAGACAAAATTGGTACAAAAAGATTAAGTGGGCAGCAGTGTTACGGATGTGTTTTGCTTCAGTTTTAAATAATTAAGTAAAAAAAAAGAGTAAACGAAATAACTTGGTATGCACGTTTACTAACTGCGTACTTTTCTATAAAAACATATACACGCAACATAACAACAACTATCTTGAAATAAATTCCATGAAGGAACTTTAACAGCATCGAAACAAAAACAAAAATACACACAGACCAACAGACACCTATATATATTGAATGAATAAAATAACAGCAACAAAATGTGATGCAAAGGAAGTAGAAAATTTTGCATTCTCCAGCCCTCTAGGGGACAAATATAAAAGACAGCATTTGAGTGATTAGTTAGTTAGTAAAGACACGCATCTTTCGTTAATTGTTCTGTAGTGCCAACGTACAAATCTTACTTTGTGTGTAGTTAAAGTAAATAAACTTGTTATTAATTTGAAAACTCTGAACCGGAAGTAAGGCGGAATTGATTGATGAATTCAAGCAGCGTGACATTGATATTGGGTCACGAATTCGGAGACAAAGGAGAGATAGAGGTATGTAACCCATCAGTGCCCTCCGGGGGCACATTTATGGTCTTTACGGTACGTAACAGCTGTCTAGATCTGTGCAACTGGGGGTATAAAGGGAGCCCAGTCCCCTGAAGACAGGCAGGTGGTCAACTGGAAACTTCACTTTATTTCCACGGGGATCAGTGAGCTCGCAGAGTTCATTATTTGTCTCTTTAGACTTATAATAGTTCTCTGGCTGATCATTGAGGTTGGCCCCTATATAGGAGCCTCGTGGTGGTTGTGGCTTTACGGCCCCATAAGGGATTATATGAAATTATGGTGGCCAGGATCATTTCACTGATAATGACAAGCAAAGTGAATGATCCAGTCCAGTGAGCATGCTTGACATGTGTTCTGGACAGGAGTTAGAAAGTCTCCAACTCTTTAGCAAGGTATGATAGTTTGCAGACCTGCCCTAGAATTATTCAAGTTGCAACTAGGTGGTTCTGTTGCTTAGAATTATGTCTTCGGCTATCTAGGACGTATGTATAACGTTCCAAATTATACAAAGTGGTTTGTCCACCATCTGATTAAGACTACATAGTCAGGCGCGGATGTAAAACAAATCAAACTCTGTAAGCTTGGATTCAATACTTGCGGCTATGATGGCGAAAATGAATGCAATCCAGAAATTTCAAGAAATATCAGAAATGTTCGGCTAACGAGTGCAAGCTGTGGAACAGAAAGTCAGCGAATTTGACGGAGAATTACAACTAAAAACGAAAATGGACGACCTCCATATTCGAGATTAAATGAGAGTTTTCATTAAATCAATACAGCAAAAAGACAACGAAACTCAAAAATACTGCTATGCAAAAACACAGCAAACCTTTTTAAAAACAAAAATATTTTTTATTTTCAAATTAAAATTATTTGATATTTTAATTTACGGATAATTATTTTCTTTTATCCGTATAAAATGTCTATAATTAAAAATATCATAAACTGCTTGTTCAAACGTCATTTAAACAATATATTTAATTTATTCAAATTAACAAGATTTTTTCTATATTTATTCCTTTCAATTTCATGTGTTGAGAACATTTCTTCCTTAACATAATCATTTCCTGAATTTTTATTTCCATGCTATAAAAAAATGGTAGGAGAATTACTAAAAAGCCTTTTAATTGACACACTGTAATTTAGTACCTGCTATAATACTCGTTCTTAATTGCCGCTTTAATTTCGTAAAAACGAGGTTTCCTAAAGCAAGACTATAACTTATAAATTATTTAGAGGTGGCATTGTAGTTTTGAAACGAAATAAAAACGACAATTTGGCATCAGGTTGGAGTTATCAACAAACAATCGTCGTAAATAAATCGGTATTCTCCATTTTGAAACGAAGATAGTAACGACAATAAAACATTTGTATTGAAAACAACGAAATTCAAACGACTGCAAAAAATTGAAAGTGAAAATAAGAACACCAAGGCAGTTTGAAATTTTAGTTTCCAAAAAAAAAACCGCTTATGCTAAGGATTTTCGAAAGGGGATTAAAACCTTTAAATATTTATGTTTTTTGAAAAATTCAAATGAGTTTGGGCCTCCAGCTCCTGATAGAGAAGGTTGGCATAAAGTAAGTAAAACTAAATTAACAAATATGTATTTATATGGAAGGAGTTGAAATTTAAGGTAAAATAGAAGCTGGCGAGCAACAAAATTGAATTCAGAGCAACAGTGGGAGGCTGTTACAAAAAATTGCCATTGTCACCATTGGAGGAAGCAATGTCAAACCTCTTGCAATTTGAAAAACAAATTGACCCAAAGTGAGCGTAGTGGGATTCGGCGACCACGAGCGTATTAGATCTAATTACTAATCGAGGAAGATGGAGCCACTAGTTCAGTATTAGAAAGCGTCCAAAATGTAAATTTAACTACTACTACCTTCGAAGTAAGCACAAACGATGATATAACCACCGTTTCTACCAGGGTTTTAAAAGGAAAGAATTAAATTATTAAGAGAGCAAACCGAAGTCCAACAGGTGCAATGTAGTCATTTGATATCTATTAACAAATATTTGAGAAACGTTTCTTATTATCAGAAAAAGAGGTTGGCACTGGAAGTGGTACGCCTTAAAATACATAAAAGAAAACCATGAAGGGAAGAAGAACTTGTAAATCTTAATACTGCAGTAAAAAAGGATAAACTGGAATTACGAATACTACGAATAGTTTTATAAAAGAAAAGAGTCTCACACAGAACCTGTAATGGCAAATATGTTAACTTTCTGTCCGAACATCTTCCGATGTATATTTCTATCCATTGTTTTATCATCATCGCTCGAACTTGAAAAATAAAATTCAATACTCGCCATATTTTGTTAAAACTTTATAAAAAAAACTTTTCAGAAATTTACAAAAATTTCATAAATAATAACGTAAAACATTGCAGTGCTACCAGACTTTATTGATTTTGCTTTTTGTTTTCCATAATATTTCTTCATCGTTTTCATATATTTCAAGAATACGAATTTAGGAACGAAACGACGATAAAAACGATAACGACATAGAAATTAAAACGCCAATGGAAATAGGGCTGATTATTCGTTCATCCTTTAAAGTATCTTACCCTTCATCTTAAGAATCTGTATTAGAAATCATAAATTGCTTTTACTTGAATTTCGAAATTGATTTAATAAATCTAATTAAGCTGTAATAATATAAACTATTTGTCATCGTATTTTGCTTTGATTAGTCCTAAGATGAGCATAAGCACTAAAACTCTTTAACTTTGACTTTAGAGGTGGCTGCTTAGCCATGAAGGCATAGTCACTGGTCGCTGTAGTGTCTTACACGGCAGTTAATTTTCGACTATCCTTCTACTTCCTTGACTAAATAGGCATTGTTGCCTAAAGTGCTACTTCTCTTAAAAAAAAAAAGAAAAACTTTAATGAACGAAAATCTAATCCCGTTTCACATCTTTTATTCATCCTATTTATAATTAATTCAGTTTTGTTTAGAGTAATTATAAATAACACGGCGTTCGCCACGTTTGCCGCCAGATGGCTTCGTTTTTTGTAACATTTCGTTTGGGGATTAAAAGATAAAGAAAAATTATTTTTTTTGTGTTATATATTTGAAAATGAAAAAATTTTATTTCATTGCACAACAGTAATGAATTCATTTCGATTACAAAAATGAAGTGGAATTTAGTTGAACTTCTCTAAGTAACTTGCACCTCGAAGTAAAAAAATGAAAGTGAATACAAAGTAAATACTGAATCGAAGCATTAGACGTGTCCGCAAATTAACCGTTTCATTGAAGTGCTCTTTGGTAAATCACATTTTTTGTTTTTTGGTCTGACGTTAACACAAATAAAGCGGATGGTTTCCCAACTCGTGAACACGCAACGTATAGCTGCCCATGTGAAAAACAATGATTTTCTAAATTTATCCCGCAAACACTGAACGATTGGCCTTGCGACTTGTTGATTGAAATTGCAATCTTTCACCTGCGTACTTTCTGTTAATAATGGTTGCCTCAATCAAATTCGGCATAAGTCTTTTCACCGCAAGTGGAGTACCGTTGCAAAGTCGCGGTGGATTCAAATTACGCAATATCATAATAACTGAACCAACTTCGAGGTGCAAGTTATGTGGTAAAAATCCTGATAACTCCATAGCGTTCAAAAACTCCGTTGGATAATTTACTGCATCAACGGGATTTGTTATGGAATCAACGGATTTGTATGTCACCAAATCGCCATCGATTTTTGATTGAATGGTGAAATTCAGTGCGTGTACATCATTATTCTTTTGCGGCGAAAATTGCTCGTTGACTTAACCAATCATAATTCTGATAATTCTCACTAATGTTTGGGAAAACATTTTCAATAAGAGCTAATTGAGAGTCTACAAATCGGCAAAAGTCGTTGGTAAGAGAAATTAATCCAGCTGTCGCATCAACTGGGACTTTTCCATTTCCAACAGCTAACAATTGTTTGGAAAATTGTACAGCACTTTGATCATTTTGAAGTTGAACTCTCATATTAGTGGTTAGCGATAATGTTTTTACGTTATTCCACAAAGGTGATGCCTTCAGGCAAGCATTCAATTCATCTGCAGACGTTGCTTGGGGAATTACTGACAACGTCTGCCTGAAATCGCCTGCCAACAATATCATCAGGCCGCCAAAGATGTTGTTATTTCGCCGAAGATCCTTCAGTGTGAAGTTAAGTGCTTCAAGTGATTTCTTATGTGCCATTGTGCACTCAGCTCAAACAATGAGCCTGCATTGCATCAACAATTTTCCCAATGTACTGGATCGGGAAATATTGCATGTTGGAGTGTCAATTGTGTTTAAATTGAGTGGCAAGTTAAGCGCAGAATGTGCAGTATGACCGCCATCTAGAAGAGTCGCCGCAATTCCAGATGATGCTAACGCCAACGCTATGCCACTTCTTGATCGAATAGTGGCCAAAATCAATGAAATGACAAATATTATCCCTGTTCCTGCAGGTGCGTCCAGGAAGAATAGACCACCATTATTATTGTCCACCGCTTGCATACATGTTTCGTACATTAGTTTTTGCTGTTCATTCAGCAACGGCACATTATTTCAAACGAATTCCTGCAATGTATCAACAATGTATTGCAGTTCTCGATTTAATTATTGGTAGAATGCATCGTGCATCGACCGATTTGGCGCAATCATTCCTACTTCAATCAGTAGCTTGTTTTTAATAGTCAAGCATTGATCCTCAATCGGAATCAATCTTTCATTATATATTTCATCGGTTATTTGCATTTCGGGATTAGTCGATGTCTTCACATATGTCGTCTTTGCATTTGTTCCATAACTGAATTGGTTGTGAAGGGAAACAAGTGGTGATGATAATAGCGAACAGCTTTCGTATTTGGTACGCATTTGATGAAACAACTGAACCCGCAAGTGTTAAATCCCAATGATAATCGTTCTCCAGCAAACCCAATAGTTGACATGCTTCTCGATATGTTTGGCATTGGTTCCCATTCACAGTTTTCAAATGCGAAAATTATTTTAGTCCATGTACATTTACAAACAGCAGTCGCTGTTGGTCGCAATCTACTTTAAATGAAATGTGCTTATTTTCGTGAGGGATACTCACACACCACTTACTGGTGGCGTTGTAGTACATGCTATATATCAGAGTTGGCGCTGTATGTGGAAAAATGATTTTCCCTGTTTTCCTGTTTTTCTCTTAAAATCTTCTTGAATTTTCTTTGCTATAAACCTCACGGAGCCCAAGACCTTTCCAACGAATGCAAAACCGTGGAAATTGGTTTGTGATTTCTGAAGTTATAGCGTCAGGAAGGAAAACCCGACTTATTTTTATATTACAGATTATTATTGTAATTATTATTATTGTTGTTATCACTATTTATCTAAACAGTTTCTGCTATTCTCCCTAATACAAGTTGAACCTACGTGTGGTTTTAGGTGACCTTTAAAATAAAATGTGAAAAAATAATAATTACAAAGCGATATGTACTAGAAAAACAATAAAAACATGGGACGGCAAATAAACAAAATTATATTTCAATTAGAATGTTAGAGACAATAGTTATTGAGAAGCTTTCAAATGTAAAGTTTTGAAATACAATATCTAGAAAAAAATACATTTTATGTTTTTTTTTTCGATTCATTAAATACAACTGCGCCCAGTACACCAACCAAACGTATGCTTTCTTGAAACGTTTATGCTAAAATAAGGAAGAACAAATTCATTCATACGCACTGATGTACAATTTTTCTTCTTTTCTTCTTTAGCGAAACCGTAAAAATAGCATTTTTGTGAGAAAGAGAGCACGTGTTGTAGTTTTGTACTCTCCTACTGTCATTTTGTAAATGGATACATAGCATAACAGTTGGTTAGAATATTTAACTTGGATGCCACCAATATTATGTTAATTCGTTCACATTTGCATAGAAATCGCCAAAATGTATAAAAGTTTTAAATTTTCGACATTTACATAGTTTGTGTTGAGGAAGCATTTCCAGTTATTGTCAAAAGTCCAGACACGAAGTTAGAAGTCCTTTATGTATTAAATAATCTGGTTTTAACAAGCACTCTACTATCATTGGAGCATTAGAAAAGGCAAATATGATAAATAAAGTTATAATCTGGCCTTTAGTTAACTGTTTCTAATTGTCTAAGGAAGAGACAAAGGCTTTTTAATATTTATTTTAACCATACAATTAAGAGAATATAAGACAATATTTTTATAAGCAATGATGCGACACCACTTTACGGTATCATTATCAACTGTGTGATTAGATTTTACATCTGCGCCTGACTATGTAGTCTTAATCAGATGGTGGTCAAACCACTGCATAATTTGGAACGTCATGCTCGTTCTAGGAAGCCGAATACTAATTCCAGCAACAGGTCTTTCCTAGTTGCAACTTTAATGATTCCAGGGAAGGGCTGCAAATCATCACTCCTTTGCTAAAGAGTTGAAGACTATCCAACATGTCTAGCATGCTCACTGGATCTGGGAATATTTCATCAGGTAGGTGTTATTAAAGTAAACTGAACCCGGCCACCATTAAAACTGACCTATCTGTTACGGGGCCGCGAAAGCACAACCACCACGATACTCCCATATAGGGGCCAACCTCAATAATCAGCCAAAGAAAAGTTAAATGTCTAAAGAGACAAATAACGGAACTCTGGGGCTTACTGATTCCCGTGGAAATAAAGTGGGGTTTCCAGTTGTACCCCTGCTGACTTCAGGGGACTAGGCTCCCTTTTTCCCCCAGTTGCGCAGGTCTGCATAGTTACTCTCCATAAAAACCATATATGTGCCCCCGGGGGGTGGTATCATTGTCACAAAAATAATAGGAATATGAATATACTTCAGTTGATTACGATTTAAAATTCATTATAGGGGTCGTTCGTAGACCCTTGTCGCCCGCTATATACTTTCTTTTGTTTAAATACAAAACAAATTTATTTATTTATTTTTTTCATCTATTATTTTTCATCTATTATATTAAAACACTAGTAACTTTATAATTTACGGTTTTATAGATTTATAGTTTTGTAAGAGGTGCCCCTGTAGGCTAGGAGGTAGTGTACTAGCTTGTAAATATGGGGGTTGTGGGTTCGATTCCCAACGAAGACCTTGGTTTTTTTCACTACAAAAGATAAAAATTGACTGTCGGTGGAGCTGCTCAGCGATGAAGGCATAGTCACTGGTCGCTGTTGCTGTCTTTATACGGCAGTTAATTTCCGACTATCCTTCTGCTTTCACCACCTGTTTCATCTCTTCTCTATCCCTTTCCTAAAGAAGGTAGCACGGTACTTGACTAAATAGGCATTGTTGCCTGAAGTGCTACTTCTCTTTTAAAAAAAAAAAAAAAAAACACTAGTAACTTAGACTATCGGCTAACAAAGCAAATTACTTTTTCCTTTTTGTTTATTTAGCCTTATCATGGCTAATGTGAATTGATTAATATTTTATTATAAAAAATAATAATGTGCATCACTTTTATAAAAAAATTATTTAAAAATGTAAAATTGACGGCATTAAGTTGAAAATATTTTATTAGAACAAAATCTTATTTTACGGTATTTGAATTTTTTTTACGATTTACATGGCCAACAATTTTAGCGCAAACGGCCCACTACTCCTCACAGTCACTTAGAGGGACTGTAAAAGCTTTTCTTTAATTTTACTTACACATTCGTTAAAGCAATGGTTTGAAAATTGGTCAAATAGCGTTTAGTAATCACTTCATTGTTTATCGCTTTACTACATATTTGAAACGAATTTTATAAGCAGGGAAAATGGAAGAGAATCAAAATTACTCATCACTTAAGGTGAAAGAAAGATGCAAAACAAAGGCGATCTCCTTCAGTATGCTTCCACTTAATTATTTATGAGAAAATTTCGAAGACCCAAGCTACATAAGCAGTGCGTGAGATTAAATATTAAAATTGCTTATTTTTAATAGAGAAAATCTATAATGTCAATATGTCAGTTATCACAAAATATTTGTAAAAAGGAGTGAGTGCTAATATGGCTTGAAAAACATTTTGTGTTATAATTTAAAGACCGCCTCCCTCTGTTTCTACCGCTAAAATGCCTACTTTTTTTTACTAAATATTACAACTCTTACTTTGACAGTTGTTCAGACAAATCGAAATCGCTCTTACTACTATTGAATTATTAAAGGAAATGACAGTTGTTTGTGCCAAGCCTTAATTATGTAAAGAGCATGCCAGATTAAAATTGCGTTTAATATACTAAAAACAATCACATGAACAATTCAAACTTAAACAAAACTGAGCCCTGCATACAATTCCACAACCAAAATAACCCTGAAACATAATTTTGGGTAATGACAACTTTAAGCATCAGACCGTGCAAAAAATAGGCGAAAACCTTACCCAAAGCCTGTTACTCATGCTAAGTTTTTGTTTTCCCTTAACAGCCTCACCATTCATGTGAAACCATCTTTAAAGAAGTTAATACTATGTTCACACCTAGCGTGTTTAACATCTCAATCGTGTTTAAGCATTAAACACGTCGATTTTGAAATGTTTTACCATATATTGACGTGTTTTGTTAAACATCTCAAATGAGTTGTTTTTGATTTAAACGCGTCGTTAAACACGTAAATTTCAAATACAACTCTGAATTTCATTTAATTTTGGGATGTGCTAAGTGCGTTTTTGTTCCTGTATGATAGTAGGTAGTGTAATTAGCTAATTTTTGTAGTGAAAAATCATTTTTAAGGTAAAAAAGTAGATAAAACGTCAGCCTTAAACATCTCAATTATAGTGTAAACGGCTGTGTTTAAATTTTAAAACATTTTGCTTAAACGGTTTCGTAAACTCAAGTGTGAACTTAGTATAAGTCTCTTTTAGTTTCTTAAAACTTGTATGCCTGAATTTAAATAAAAAAATAATTTTTTTTTGTAAACAATTTTGGGTTTCATTGGCAACACGATATTATTGGTAGGGGTAGGTCTGGCAGTCAAATGTTTAAACATTCCGAAGCATGTGAATGTTAAAATGTACATCACGTATTGAAATTTTCACAAGTACACAATTTCATTTAGGTTTTCGTTTTCTGATTATTCCTACACTAGATTTTCTTTACTGCTTATGCTGGAATAAAAACCTTAATATACATACACAATCAAACCAGAATAAATATCGGTGTATATACATACATTTTTCTTTTTTTTTTTTGTTTTAGCAAAGCCTTTGAATGTATATATTTTTTTTTATTTTATTATTATTTAATTAATTGATTAGTTTAAAAGCATAAAATTGATAGAAAAATATTGCAAAGTATTAAGTAACATACCTTCTTTTATTTTAATTTTTTATTTAACCTTGTTAATGGTTAAGCCTTATTTATAAATGATATTTTTTATTATTATTATTTTTTACTTCAACGGAATTTGATATTATTATCAAAGTTACCTAAAGTTAAATTTTTAAATTAAAATTTAATTATTATTTGAATTTGATCGTTTAATATTTCACTTTGCCTTTTTAAAATAATTAATTATTTATTTGAATTACTACAGCAATTTATTGAATTGTAATTTATATATGGATACACATGCTAATAAGTATATGTACTTTTATATATAAAAATAAAATTTTTCCTTTTTAAGATATTTTATTATTAGCCTTGTCAACGTTTTTATATCTAGGGATCTGAGCACGAACTGAAAGAAAAATTCATTGAATTTTCATTATAATGCCTAAACGAACAATTTCTCAAGATTTTTCTTATTCAAGTTTTCCTCATTCGATGTTAACCATTCTTAAGCCTTTGTTATTAAAATTCCTTTATTTTTATTATTTATTACTCTCTTGCTCTCACTGCATGTGGCTCTCTTTAATAAACACTTGTTCATTTCATCATTTCTTTTTGTAAATCCTTTCTATAAATTTGATTTGTTTATATTGTATATTGCGTGTTATTTGTTGGTGAAAACAATTGTTGTACGCATGCTTTCAACAATTTTAACAAAAACAAAACTAAAGAAAACAACAACAACAAAAAACATCAAGTTCCCGCGCTGCTGGTGTCAATGCACCTGATATTTTTGTTTACTCTTATTTAGTCATTAAAGACATTGTAGGCAAGGTAAAGCCTACTGTCAAGTCAGAGTGACATAATTTTAATTGTTTTCTTTTTTTTGGCTTTTTGTTCAGCGAAAATTCGTGCAACACATTGTCCAGGTGTATTTACAAATAAGCACTAGTTTTCGTTGTTTAAAAATAATATTCGTTAATAATCACTTTTTCTAAACTTTGACTGACACCTTCCTGTTCGTTGTTTGTCCATCATGTTAGAACAAGCTCAATTGGTGCCCCTGTAGGCTAGTAGGTAGTGTACTAGCTTGTAAATATGGGGGTTGTGGGTTCGATTCCCAACGAAGATCTTGGTTTTTTTCACTACAAAAATAAAAATTGACTGTCGGTGGGGCTGCTCAGCGATGAAGGCATAGTCACTGATCGCTGTGCTGTCTTATACGGCAGTTAATTTCCGACTATCCTTCTACTTTCACCACCTGTTTCATCTCTTCTCCTATCCCTTTCCTAAAGAATGTAGCACGGTACTTGACTAAATAGGCATTGTTGCCTGAAGTGCTACTTCTCTTTAAAACGAAAAAAAAGCTCGATTGTGAATTTTAAAAAACCTGAATATTTTTCTTTATACATAAATTTTCCATCCAGAATTTAATTTTTTCTAATTTTATAAGCGAATTTTTTTGTTTTATATATTATAGTACATTTTAATAGGTTTTAGTATATTTTTATATATTTTAGAGTATTTTAATATATTTAAATACGTTTTTATATATTTAAGTATATTAAAGTATATTTTATTATTTTCGTGTATTTTAATATATATTTTAGTACATTGATTATATTTTAGTATATTCAATATATTTGAAAATATTTTAATATATTTTAGTGTTTTTTAATATATTTTAGTATATTTTATTATTCTTCAGTGTATTTTAACATATTTTAGTATGCTTTCACATATTTTAGTGTATTTTAATATATTTCGATATATTTTTGTATACTTTAATATATTTTAGTGTATTTTAATATATTTTGGTATATTTTGAAACATTTTAGTATACTTTAATATATTTTAGTATATATTAGTGTATTTGTATACATTTTAGTATATTTTAGTATACTTTACTAAATTTTAGTATATTTTTATATATTTTAGTATACTTTAATATATTTTAGTATATTTTTGTGTATTTTAAAATATTTTAGTGTATTTTAATATATTTTAATATGTTTTAATGCATTTGAGTTTGTTTTATTATATTTAAATATATATTTTAGTATATTTTAATTTATTTTAGTATACTTTATTATATTTTAGTGTATTTTAGTATATTTTAGTATGCTTTAGCATATTTTAGTATACTCTATTGTATTTCAATATATTTAGATATATTTTAGTATACTTTAATATATTTTAGTATATTTTAGAATATTTTAGTATATTTTAATGTATTTTAGTATATTTTAGTGTATTTTAACATATTTTAGTATGCTTTAGCATATCTTAGTATATTTTAGTGTATTTTACTAGATTTTAGTATATTTTAACATATTTTAGTATACTTTAATATATTTTAGTATATTTTAGTATGCTTTAATATGTTTTAGTATATTTTATTATACTTTAGTGTATTTTAATATATTTTAGTTTGCTTTAGCATATTTCAGTATATTTTAGTGTATTTTAATATATTTTAGTATAATTTAATATATTTTAGTATATTTTAACATATTTTAGTATACTTTAATATATTTTAATATATTTTAGTATGCTTTAATATATTTTAGTATATTTTATTATACTTTAGTGTATTTTAATATATTTTAGTTTGCTTTAGCATATTTCAGTATATTTTACTGTATTTTAATATATTTTAGTATACTTTAATATATTTTAGTATATTTTGATATATTTTTTCTAGTTTTATAAGCGAATTTTGCATGCAGTTTTATTAAACATCATATTTATTTCTTCATTTTATGGCAATAGAAATCAAAAAATCACTGTCAACCGAAGAACAGTTGGTTTGGGTTCGCAAAGATATTTCACTATTCGGTCTCTAGTTAAATACTGCACGCATTTCATTCATTGCTGCAGTCCTATTTTGATTGGAGTAGGAAAAGAGTTTTACATAGAAAATCTTCTTTTTTCTTAATGCTGTGAAGAAGCCCCAGTATAGCTCTAATATGTTTGCCATTATAAAATTAACATTAAGCGTTTTGCATTTGATTGCGGGAATAACAAATGTTAAAAAAAAAAACTTTTGTTTATTATAATCTGAAAGGTGCGGAGCGCTTTTCTGCTTATACAATTTTGCTTTTAATTCTGCTTGCCATTAACTGCAATAAAGATCAACTAGTAAGTATATTTTATTATACTGTAGTGTATGTAAATATATTTTTGTATGTTTCAATATATTTTAATATATTCTGGTGTATTCTAGTATATTTTCATATAATTTTTTTTGGGGTGTTTAAGATTGGAAAACACGATGCTTCCGCATGACCACGCTAAGGATCCCTATTTGGCCAGTATGGCCCTCTTCCACTAAGTCTGCGACCAGGTACACTTTAAGCACCAAATCTGTGCGGTTCATCGTCACCATGTGCAGGTCACGTTTCTTCGTGCGGAGTACACGTTCCATATAATTTACAAGTGCTGCATTTTCTCATATCATATAGGTACTTATAAAAGTAGTCGTGTCCAGAAAGCATCTGCGTTAAGTAGAAATTTATCTCTCCGTTCTCCCTGCATATCCATTTATCCGGGATCATTTGGCACATCAATTTCTCATGGTAATCACTCCTCCATCGCGTCTGCCATTTCTCCATGGTTTTCCTTTTTATGGCAGCTACTTCGAGTACTGCTAGGGAGTTATTCTGTCTAGCGTAGTAGATTCTCCTTCGCTCTATCGCCAGTAAATCTATCGGCCGCATTCCGGCTATTACGAGAATAGTAGGTGCCGATACAGTGCGGTAATACCGCTGTTTTCAGCTGTAGAGCCTTTGCGCTGCGTTTGCCACTTAATGTCTGCGCCCATATCTTACTGCTATATAGTAGAATACTGGTGTAGGCCTCCATCAGTAGCCTTCACCTAAGTGGGCTTAGTCCCCCGATATTCGCCATAAGTCGGCCGAGTTGTGCTGTTATCTTCGCCGCTTTTGATGCTGAGTGCTTGAGATGATTCCAATATGACAGCTATGGATACAGTCTTACACCATCCTTCGAGTGCGCCGCACTACATCATCCATCGGGACATCTATACCCACAGGAATTTGTCGCCTGGTGAGCAGCAGAAGTTCCGTCTGATACGTAGGAAGTTGTAAACCATATCAGTCAAGTCTTGGTCCTTAATATGACTTGTTGCAGCTTACGTTGAGCGCCCTCTGTGGATGCCTCGCTTGGATGCCTGCCACAATATCGTCAGCGTTTCCAACTAAAAATGTGTCCTCAGGCATCTCCATTTTCAACATTCCATCGTAGCTTACGGGGCCTGGTATGGAGCCCTGCGCAGCCTCCGAGGTAATCTCCATTCTCCTAATGCCACTGGTCGTGCTGTAGATGATCACTCTATCCTTAAGATAGTTTCTAATTATCCTCATAAGGCACTCTGGCAGCTTGAAATCCCCTGCCAAAACGCTCAGAGTATCTGCCCATCTAACGCTGTTGAATGCACGTCCAGAGTGACCACAGGTCTGCTGTGGCAGTTCTTCAGGTGTGCTGTCGTGAATACATCTGCCACTTACCTTATGGCCTCTATGGTAGATTTCCTGGGACCAAAGCCGTATTGCGTCGGTAATAATCCTCTTCCCACGGTAATGGCTTGTTTAAGCCTTCGCTTTATCAGTCGCTTCATCAGTTTGCCGGCCGTGTCCAACATGCGTGGTTTGTATGAGAAAAAATATGCCGCGTGCTTCTTGCCCTTGTTAATGAGCACAAGTGTCTGCCGTTTCCATGCAGTTGGAAATATGCCCCATTCTAAGCAGCTGTTATACATCCCGAGCAGCAAATGAGGCCACTTGTCTGCTATTTTCTTTATCACTTCGGCTGGAATTCCATCCGGGCCAGGCGCTTTCTTGTTTCGAAGGCTGCCAACGGCAATTTTTAATTCCTACACCGTAAAAACGGTTGCGTTGGCCATTCGCCCAGTTTGCGCCCTATCATCCCTTATTTCATGTTCATGACTATTTTATATCCCTAGGCCCCAAGGATCGCGGTTTATGTCTTTCTTTAGTTCTTCCGATTTGATTTTTTGCAACATTTTTGGTTTTTCTGATAATTTAATTTTCGTAATCATACATTTTTTTATTGGATTGTTCCTAGTAGCTGTTTGTCTTATTTCCCTTCCCAAATAGAAGTTTAAATATTTTAAAATATCAAAAAATTTTAGCACTAAAATAGTTAAAGCTGTATGAATTTCAGCTTAGCCCAATTATGTATTAATTTTAGCAATAACTTTTGCTATTTAACACTTCAAAAAATAATAATTTTAAGAGTATTTTCTCTTGATGGTGCGTTAATAATCTCCATCGATTGTAACGCGAGTCCCATCTACTTTTTGAAGATATAAAGGTCTAACGATAGCACCAGCGTATAAACCACAGTAAACGGTGCATTTTTATCGATGTAGTGGAGTCTCTAAGGGGTTATTGAGGAATGATTTCGCTTCATGTATATGTCAACTATTTAAGAAACCTGTTTAGCCAGCAACGAGTGATCGCTGAGCACATTTTTGTGATAAAATATCTTATTAAATTCCAGCTGCTCTAGATCGTAATCACTCTAGATTTTATACGAAATATTCTACGTAGCGGACGGATAGAGTCACAATAGCTGATTTACATCGGCAATATTTTGTGTTCACCATGCATATCTTTTCGATGTGCTAGTGTCATTGTATTATTTCGATAGTATGTAGTATAAAATCTATCCACAGTTAGGTAAATGTCAAATGGAAGAAAATCGTAGTCTATTTTTGCCAGGAGTTATTGATTTGAAAAGTTGAATGATTTTTTTGAGTTTTTTCCTAGTTTATTCTTTTCCACATTCTATGGGACTTGAAGGAATATCCATTACATTCTTGATGTAAATTTTTTTGAATCTACCTGAATCGAGTTACATGACAAGGTCATGTAACTGTTAAGTCTTATCGCAAACACATAAATCTAAATGTCGCCTCCCATAGGGATACTCACATTTTAACTTAACTCCGTAAACTGTTTAAATTTGAAGATTATTATTACATGTTATTTTAGAGACACCCTTTAAGTTTTTACTTTATTATTCGCTTCGACCTTAAGGCGGATATAATAATATATACACTTTGATGTTTAAAGGTTTGAATGATAAAAAAATAAAACGGACACTGATAGCTTCCGTCATAATAAGTCTTCACTAAAAATTGTAAGTATCTAGGCATTATTGCCAGACAGATAGAGGTCTATAAAAGTGATTTTATGATGGTGAAAGCATTAAGTATAAACTGCCAATTGCCATGCAATATTGAAGCAACTACCTGCCAGCTAAGTGTAAAAATGACTGAGTAACTATTAGATTTAGTAGAGATTATTGTAAAATTCTCTCGATAGGAACATTTTATTGTGTCATGGTCCACCCGCACTCATTAAAAAATGATTTCTAGCAAACCGTTACCAGGTGTATCGCAGTTTTAAATCATTGTTAATTGCACAATAAATGATTATTTTGCGATAGTAAATGACTTACGGCTGTATGCATAAAAAACGCTTACTTGAGCTTTAAAGTATACGTTAGTTAACAAACACTTTAAGGCTAACAGACGTTTGTTAAAAAATGGTATTCATAAATAGTACTTTAGCTAATGTATGCTTTAGTAAAATTAGTATTTTGATTCTGGCAATGCCACTATTTTCAGTTGTCATGTTGTAGTTAACGATGTATAAAAATGAATATATTTATCCGGGTATTTAGATCCATAAAAAATGTTTTTATTGTTTTCAGCAAAATCAACATGTTTTTCTTTTTGTTTTTTTATTCATCTTTTTAATAAAAAGCAAAGCACCCAAAAAAGATCAATTTGCAAGGCTTACGAAGAACTTACAAAGAATTTGTTCACATTAAAAAAATAATTATTCAGATAACGAGCTTTGTTTTGATTATATGTACATAAATAAAACTTTTGCTTGAAATAATTAATTATAATTATATTTTTGTAAAATATAAAAATAATGATGTAAAAATGTTTTATATTGAAGGGAAGGTAAAATTTAATTTTTTGTTATTATTTGTATACTACAATTTGTTTTTAATAAGCATTTTTAAAAATTTGTGGAATAACAAAGTAAAACTGTCAATTGAGCCGTTAACATTGAAAGTGGCATAAGTCACAACTGAACAGTTTTTATTTTTCATTTTTAATAAATTTGAAATTAATAAGTTAAGAAATATTGAGATTTGTTTGAGAGGAGTGTGGGTAATTAACGATATAACAAAAATGTTTATTTTGAAAGTGGCGTAAGTCGCTGTACTCAGGAAATCAATTACGGAGCTTAGTATGAAAGAAATGGAAACATGTAATAAGTGTGTGTGAAGTATTGTTGTGATTATTGGACTTATTTTTATTAGTATGAAAGAATAGTGCAGTTTACTGAACTCTATTATAGTGATATCTAATATAGTACACATAATTTTTTACTCTCAGGAGGTTGCTTCGTGTTGTATAAAATACCTAAGAATGTCACAACTCAAAAGCACATAGTGACTTATGTAAAGGACAAAATAGTAATAGTAGTAATAGCCCTCTGTCGAAAAAACCCTTCACAGTGCACAACATGGAGAAAAAAGATTTTATTTCAACACAATCAGTAGAAAAATCCGTTTCAGAAAGAAAACTAAATACAGACTAGTTAAAATGGCTAAAAATTAAAATGTTATATAAACTAATTTAAAATAAAAAAGATAACAATAATAAAGTAACTTATGCCACTTTTAAAATAAACGGCTCAGTTTATTGTAAACACAATTTGTTTTGTTTTTAAACTTTTAATAATAAAATTGAACTGTCAATTTATTGTAGGTTTAAAGTAGGTTTTTCCTACTTTAAAGTTAACAAAGGTATGTTAAGGTAAAAAAGTTTTTTTAATACAACGTTAGGAAATTGTGCTTAACAACGGCAGTTAAACCTACTTTAAGTTTTTATGCATACGGCTATTTAATCTGAAAAAATTATAGTCATCGTTTTTTAAACAGAGGGAATTAGTTATTAAAAAAAAAACAAATTCATAAATAATTTTTAAGCAAAGTCTTTATATAAAAATTAAATAAATTTTATTTTTGTTTTCAATATATTTCGCCACACCATTGGGTGGAATATTCAGGAAGAGAAAAAATCTATAAACAATGTTTGGCAAAAATTTTGCATTTACTGATTATTTATGCCTTTACGCCACCCAATGGTGTGGCGAAATAATGTGATTAAAAAAATTGTTTATGGAATATTAAAAAGGTCAATTAACAAGAATTATTATTTAAAAATAAATGCATATAAAGTAGTAAAAAAGAACAAGATGCCAAAAAAAATTGTGATTTTGGTTACAGAAATGGTTCAACAAAATACTCTCAGTTATGCTAATGAAGGAAGACAATGTAAAACTGTCGGATGCAAAAAAGTAAACCCAAACTTTACGGCAAGTTAACAGAATTAAGCTGAGTAAAAAACAACGATTGAATACATGTTTAAAAATATGCTTTGGCTTAAATTTGTAATCAAACTATCTTCGAATAACAAAACATTTCTATAAATTCTTCATTTTATATCAAGAATTGAACGCATTTAATATTGTTGGATTGTTAAGAAGATTAAAAACACATTTTAAACAAGAATTTACTTTTTGCCTTTGCTAAACAAAGTTGTGCGAAAACTTATGAATAAAATTGATTATTCGGGTAATCGGATTAGTTTTCATATTACTTTTGATCGCTATTAAGAAAAACTAACAAACAAAACTAAATTATTTTTATTGAAATTATTACTATAAAATTAGTAATAGTTTTCCATATCCAAAGGCGCCATTGTTCTCGCTGTTAAAAGAATGTGCCAATAGTGACGTGTTTTTGAACCCCAATTTTTAAGTTCAACCCACATTTTAAATTCAACTATTTCTTTATAACTCCTATTGAATATCATAAATGACTTTAGTATTTCAACGGTAACAGGCAGACTTTTTGAGTTAATTGAGTGTAATAATAATAAATTTCAAAATAATAAATTCAACAATTTATATCGACTTCCATAGAGACCATAATTTTGACATAGCCTTAACTTTAAAGCCGTGTCTGAATTTTGCATAGAATAGGTAATTTTACATATTCTTAATAAAATTAAATTAACATTTTAAAAATACTCTCTAATTTTTAAAATGTTAATAACGAATAATAAAAAGATAAAATTATAAATTATAAAGTGCCTCATAGATGATACGTGAGCCCAACTTGCACTTGGCAGTTGGACTGGTTTGAAGTCTTATTTTCTAATTCTAAAATAACAAATATTTTATAACCGAACAGAGCAATATGTCAAAATCGCCTTTTTGCAAAACAGAAGCTTTTTTTAATGTTAAAAATGTGTCTTTAAGGCTTCGGTAGCAACTTTTGTTCTTTGATTTTTTTCATAATTTCGTTATTTACAAAATTACCTTTATTTTTAGGTTATTGAAGAAAATCAAAATTTTGAACTTTAAATTTCTAGACTTCGAGCAAAATTTTTGGTTTTTCTGATAATTTAATTTTCGCAATCATACATTTTTTTATTGGATTATTCGTAGCAACTGCTTGTCTTATTTCTCTTCCCAAATAGAAGTTTAACAGCCGTATGCATAAAAACTTAAAGTAGGTTTAACTGTCGTTGTTAAGCACAATTTCCGAAAGTTGTATTCAAAAAATGCTTTTACCTTAAAATACTTTAAAGTAGAAAAACCTACTTTAAACCTACAATAAATTGACAGTTCAATTTTATTGTTGAAAGTTCAAAAACAAAACAAATTGTGTTTACAATAAACTGAGCCGTTTATTTTAAAATTGGCATAAGTTACTCTGTTATTGTCAGCTTTTTTATTTTAAATTAGTTTATAAAACATTTTATAGGGAATATCATGGTAAAAATGAATCCATTGAATTTTTAGCCATTTCAACTAGTCTGTATTTACTTTTCTTTCTGAAACGGTTTTTTCTAATGATTGTGTTGAAATAAAATCTTTTTTCTCATTTTGTTATACAGTTAATTATCAACACTCTCCTCAAACAAATCTCAATACTTCTTAACTTGTTAATTTCAAATTTATTAAAAATGAAAAAAATAACTGTTCAGTTGTGACTTATGTATGCCACTTTCAATGAAAACGTCTCAATTGACAGTTTTACTTTATTATTCCAAAAAAATTTTTAAAATGCTTATTAAAAACAAATTGTAGTATACAAATAATAATAAAAACTAAAATATAACATGCCATTCAATATAAAACATTTTACATCATTATTTTATATTTTACAAAAATATGATTATAATTAATTATTTTAAACAAAAGTTTTATTGATGCACATATAATCAAAACAAAGCTCGTTATCCGAATACTTAGTTTTTTAATATGAACAAATTCTTTGCAAGTTCTTCGTATTCCTTGGAAAATCGACCTTTTTTGGGTTATTTGCTTTTTATTAAAAAGATTAATAAAAAAACAAAAAAAGAATATGTTAATTTTGCTGAAAACAATTAAAACATTTTTTATGGATCTAACTACCCGGATATATAATATTCATTTTTATACATCGATAACTACAGAGTGACAACAGAAAACAGTGGCATTGCCAGAATCAAAATACTAATTTTACTAAAGCATACATTAGCTAAAGTACTGTTTTTGAATACCATTTTTTAACAAACGTCTGTTAACCTTACTCACTTTGTAGTCAACGATGTATAAAAATAAATATTATTTATCCGGGTAGTTGGATCCATAAAAAATGTTTTGATTGTTTTCAGAAAAATCAACATATTTTTTTTGTTTTTTTATTAATCATTTTAATAAAAAGCAAAGCACCCAAAAAAGGTTAATTTGCAAGGCTTACGAAGAACTTACAAAGAATTTGTTCATATTAAAAAAATAATTATTCGGATAACCAGCTTTGTTTTGATTATATGTACATCAATAAAACTTTTGTTTAAAATAATTAATTATAATTATATTTTTGTAAAATATAAAATGAAGATGTAAAAATGTTTTATATTGAATGGCATGTTATGTTTTAGTTTTTATTATTATTTGTATACTACAATTTGTTTTAATAAACATTTTTAAAAATTTTTGGAATAACAAAGTATAATTGTCAATTGAGCCGTTTACATTGAAAGTGGCATAAGTCACAACTGAACAGTTTCTTTTTTTCATTTTTAATAAATTTGATATTAATAAGTTAAGAAGTATTGAGATTTGTTTGAGAGGAGTATTGATAATTAACGGTGTAACAAAAATGCTTCTTTTGAAAGTGGCGTTAGTCGCTGTACTTAGGAAATTAATTACGGAGCTTAGTGTGAAAGAAATGGAAACATGTAATAAGTGTGTGTGTGTGAAGTATTGTTTTGATTATTGGACTTATTTTTATTAGTTCGAAAGAATAGTGCAGTTTACTGAACTATATTATAGTGATATCTACTATATCTACACATAATTAGCACTATTTTGTTATTTTTTTATTCTCAGGAGGTTGCTTCGTGTGGTATAAAATATCTAAGAATGTCACAACTCAAAAGCATATTAATAAAAATTTTTGTAATAAATATTTCGTGAGAATATCATGAAATATTTATTTAAAGGAATCAAGCACGAAAAATAAAATTGCTTATTTTAAAATATATAAATGTTGATTTCTTGAGTAATTTTTCTTTTTCATATTTATGAAGGGGGGGCTTGTCTTTAATAAAGTTCAAAGTACTCAGCACTTTGAGTTCATATTACATTGTTGCATATCCAGTTACTAAGCCAGATAAATAAAACAACTTCATTTATAAAAACGAAAACAAAATTATCATAAATATTAAAATAATTTAAATTCCAAATTAATTAAACAAAAAGTCTATTGTTGATGTAGAAAATAATTTCGCCAAACAATTATATGATGCTTATGTTAATGTTGTTTATACAGTGATAGACATCCATTTGGCCGCACTTACTTTTTTATTTTTAAGTTGTTTTTTTTAACGCTTTATAAGAACAGTTATTTCTTTTTTTGTTTTTTTATTTACATTATTAAGTGCAGTTTACAAAACAAAAACAATTATTACTGCAACGATTATTTTATAGAAAATATGCGTTTTTTTGTAAAATTGTTGCTGTTTTTCGTGAGACAATCGTTTAAACGCCTTAAGAGAAAATGTTATTTAATTAGTGAATTTTGACTTGTAAACACGTGTTTTCATACTAATTTAATTCAAATATAAGAAATAACAAACAAATTGCAGAATTTTTATAAACCGATTAGATATGGGCTCAGGAAAGCGGTTAAATGATAACGAAAAAGATTTATTCGATAACTTAAAGAAAAAAGGGTTATCAAATCGAAAAATTGCTGGAATAATAATGCGTTGAGAAAGAGTAATAAGAAATTATTTAAAACTTGGCAAAAAGTATGGCATTAAGGCTCCAAAGAAGGGATTATCCAAAATTAGGACCCGTCAAAAAGGACAGATTCGCCATGAAGCAACTTGAAATCGTTTATCCTGTCGGGAAATAAACGACAAACTAGATCTTCCAGTTACTACGCAAACCATAGCCCGTGTTTTGAATGCGACTCCATCGATAAAATGGCAAAAAATGAAGTCTAAACCACGACTAACTAAAGTACACAAGGAGAGACGTCTAGCTGTGCCCAAGCACACATGTCATAGACTGATGAATGGAAAGAAGTTATTTTTTCAGATGAAAAAAAATTTGACTTGGATGGTCCAGATTGCTACAGTTGTTATTGGCATGATTTGAGCCAATCGAACGTAGTGCGATCTAAGCGAAATTTTGATGGTGGAATCGTTATTGTGTGGGAAGCATTCTCTTATAACTTTAAGCTTCGTATTTGTTTTATAACCACCAGAATGAATTCATAAATGTATCTGGAACTTCTGGAAGATGTCCTTATTGCAAAACTTGACGAAAATTCTGACAATGAGTATATTTTCCAACAGGACAACGCGGCAATACGTGTATCGAAAAAATGTAAGGAATGATATTCTATCAATAACATTGATTTACTTCCATGGCCGGCTTGCAGTCCCGATTGTAACCCAATCGAAAACTTTTGGGGAATTCTAGCAGCTAAGGAATACAAAAAGGGAAGACAGTTTTCGACTGTTAATGAGCTCAAAGAATGTTGATTGGGTATTGAAATTGAAACTTTTCGAAGCCTTGTAAACTCAATGTCGAATAGAATATTTTCGGTCATTCGAAGTGAAGGTGGTCCAACTAAATATTAGTGCATAATAACTTTTAATATTTTGAAAATCATTTTAATTTTTTATTAATTTAAATGAAACTGCATTTAAACGAATGTCTCTTAAATTTTTGGTTTTTTATCGATTATGTATTACGAATGTGAAATATATTTAATTTTTGTTTACTACTTTTAAGCTAATAAATCACTAAATCGTTTTGCTACAAAAAAAAAATAATTAAAGCACTTTTAGTTTCTCTTAAAATAGAAAAAAACATGGTGCGGTCAAACGAATGTCTATCACTGTATATGAGTGTACACTGAACTCAGTTGTTACTTCAAACATACACACACACACACACAACAACAATAACTTAATAAGCTGTGGCCTAAACTTTCATTTGTATTCAAATTCAAATTTAATAATTTTAAACAAAAGATTAAAAGGTAAATTTAAACAAAAAGTTAACGGCAAATTATTATTTGTTAAATATCTTTACCACTATTTTATCAATAAAACTATACATACACAGTTCAAGAAGTGTTTTCTTGTTATATTTTGTTAACAAGAATTTGACTTTTTATAAAGTAAAGTAAGCAATTTAGTTTAGATGAAATCAAGTCAGTGAAAAGTTAGGAAGTTCGGCGAAAAATCGCAATAAAAGTTTTTGCAGTTAAGGGAATAACGAAATGTGGAAAAGACAGGTAAGGAAGGAAATCATAACTATCTAATATTTATGTTGAAAAATATTGGTTTATGAGTTACGAACAAATGCTAAAACCTAAAACGATTCTTAAAAAATATATTTCGAAAATTATTTATTACAGTGATAAAGTATTGTTGATTAAAAACTAAATAAACAATCATTTTTATTATCTGCTTTGAATACAAAATTTTCATATTTTTATTGGAGGGGACAGGAGTGTTTGTATCGATAAAAATATGGTCCCCAAATGATATTAAAAAATCAATCGAAATATGCATGCCGCCGCATGACTGGCATGTGCACAAGATCTTGAAGAAACAATTCACTAAGTTAAAAAAATTTCTAAATCAACTTGACGGGCCTATCACAAATAACTCTTAAGGAACATTCGAATGGATTCACAACTTTAAATTAAAATATAACTTAACTTCTTTACAACTATTATTTTATTCCATTAAATATTGGCTACGTTTTCGGCCACAGCAGCTGCCACGAATATGAGGCATCTGAGTGTAAAATTTTTATACACTTTTTGCAAAACTTGCGGCCATACTTCAGAAATAACTCACCAAGATTTCAGTCGTCTCTCGTTTAACTTTGTAGTTTAATCACGTGACATCCTCAAGATAGGAAGCATTCAGCATCTGGTGTAGAAACAAAAACGCAAATACTGATTCGCTACGCAAAAGGACGTGATCCTCGTGTACCATTGTCCTAAGGCACGAAAAAAAATCTATACGACGAGTGCATTCGTGCTAATATGATTTTGTACATTTGTTAAAAGAATAAGGAATAATGCTGGGGCCTGATTCTGAGAGTCGATAGCGTTCGAAATTATAGTCGTACAATCGAAATTTCGTGCTTTTGGTATTCTGTCAGTCGATATCGCTTAAAGTGTATCGGAATTACGTATTCTATGAGTCGATAGCTATCTAGCTAAAGAACGTGAGCCTTCGCTATTTTGCTCGATAGCAAATAAGCTATCGCAAAACGTTTAACGCCAACAAAAAAACCCAAAAACAGAAATAATAAAACCTAAATAATGTTTTAAAATACACCAGAAATCGCATAAAAAAGGATTTATAAACAATAAGATTTAAATTTTTTTCATCATATATTAAAAATGGCACATAAATATGTTAATAACAAAAGCATAAAATCACGCAGTTTTAACAAGGTATTTTTGTTTTTGTTTTTAAGAACAAATCAAGAGAATTTTTCAATTGAATTTTTGGGGGTACGCTTGTTGAAATTACTCCGTTAAATTGTATTTCGTTTAGAACATAATTGAAGGCTTCTTTCGTTAGTCGTAATCGCTTTACAAATCTGTAAAAAAGAATGAATCAAAATTTTTATTAAGATATAATATTTTAACTTACTCTGAGTCTGCCAATATTAAAGGATCACTTTTTATGCGGATTTGTATTCTAATGCGTGTTAAATTACACTCTTCTTTATCCGAAGAAGAGAAAAAACAAAACAAAATTGTATCCATTAATCAATTGCTGTTTATTTTTAAAAATTTTGTATATAATTTTTTTCTATTTTTCAGGAAACATATGTTTCTTGTTTATGTTAATTAACAGTGTGGGTCAATTTTTTCTTGCTTCCGTTTTACAACACTAAAACACAAAACGATTCGTTACGTTTCGACTCATAGAATTAGCAAATTGCGAACTATCGGAATTAATTGCGACACGCAATTATTTCGCTATCGACTCTCAGAATCAGGCCCCTGGTTCTTCAATTCCGACTCTTTTAAAGAACGATCAAATATTCACTGATCCGGTTGATAAGGCAAACCTTTTCGATGGTATATTTGCAAATAATTCATATTTGCCGAAAAGAAGTCAACCACCGCCCAAGCTTGACAGAGTACCCGTTACTATGCCGCATAAATTCTTTCGAGCTAGAGCAGTAAGAAAGGTTTTAGCAGATCTCAACGTCAACAAACAGTGTTCTTCGACGCTAGCGCGTTGTATCATGATGCTGGTAATGTAACGTCAATCCCCATAAAGGCTGAGGCCCACAGTTCTGTAAATTACCGCCCAATTGCAATTTGTTCTGCACTTTCTAAAGTGATGGAAAGTATAATTAATTTTCATCTTCTGAGGTACCTGGAAACCAATAGCTTACTTAGCGACCGACACAATGGTTTCCGTAAGGGGCGCTCTACGGGCAACTTGCTGGCTTTCCCATCCTATAACAATGTTGTAACTCCATACATCATTTCGGAGAGAGTATTTCCAACGCGCTTGATAAAGTGTAGCACAATGCACTTCTCTCAAAACTTGTTGTTGTCGGTGATAATTTCTCCGGATTTATATCGATTTTTCTCAGGAATTGCACTATACGAATTGTTATAGATGGGATTTCATCAGACGAGTACAAGATTAATTCAGAGGCACCGCAAAGCTCCGTTCTTTCTCCCAACCTATTTATTTTTTTTCTAAACGACCTTCTTTGTCAAACCATTTGTCATTCGTATTAATTTAATAATAGACCGAATCAGTTCGAGGTGAGTTTCATAAGGCTCAATCATGATCTCGCGGTGATATCCGAATGGGGTCGTGCGAATAGAGGTGATTTAAATGTCCGTAAGATGCAATGTTGCATGCTAACGCACAAGTCTGTGTCCGGAAATGGTGCTGCACCCTATGGGTGATACAGGTATTATGGAAACGGAAGCTCATGATGTGCTTGCTATGAAAATTCAGTGTGACGTTTGATGGACTAAACACTTTTTTAAAGTTTCTAAAGAAGCTTTCAAGTGCCACGGTTTTCTAAAACGGTGTAATAAATACGTCACCTATATCCATCCAAAGACGGAATACAACTCTCATGTATGGGCCGACGACTCAAAGTCTATTATGGAGTTGCTCGACCGCGTACAGGAGAGGGCCAAGAGGCTCATTGGGAACGGTATGATATCCAACTCTATCGATTCCCTAGAGCATCGACGCAATGTAGGTTGTATTTCAATGTTCTATCGTTACTGCTCTAACTTGTTCCCGAAACTCGTACATTTTTGCGTTTGATTCGATTTTCCTTGCGGGCGTATACATTTGTGGTGGATTGGCCAATGAATTACTGCGCATTCCAGGGAAATTTCGTTTTTTAGCAGAATAGTTCGTATGTGGAATAAACCCCCTCCCGAGGTTTTTCTTGTCACTTTCAATATAGGAAAATTAAAATCGAATGTCCACAAGCACTAATCACTTTCCTCCTCTCCATAACCTAATTTCATAGTTCTGGTACAATGCATTACATGACGAATTCTGCGTAAGGATTTGACTTCGCGGCCTTATAAGGTTCAACGGGATCAAATTGATTAAATGAGAGTTTTTACTAAAAGAACACAGCAAAAACACAACAAAACACACAAAAACGCTTCTACACATTCATATGGCTTCCAAGTATTTTTGTTTTCGAAATGTTTGCTGTGTTTTTGGGTTTTGTTGTGTTGTTGTTAACTGAAAACTCTCATTTAATCAATTCGATCTGAGATGTAAGAATTAAATTGAATTTGCTATACAAAATTTGGGTTGAGCTGTATGGGCAGCTATGAAATAACCATATGAATATGGTTTCCTTCAAATATGTTTTTTGAATAATAAATATTTTATGAAAATATAATAAAATATTTATCAAAGGAACAGCATAAACTAACGCGGATTGAATTAATTATTAATTGGATAAAGTAATTTATTTTTTCTATTAAATGTGCTCGTCGTGCTAAGTTAGTACACTACTATTTTAAAGCTATTTCCTTGGTTCTAATATTAATTTTTGTATGTATTTCATTTTGCAGATTACTTTATTTATATACCTTTTATATGTTGGAGACTCTTTGTCAAAATCCATTCAACTAATGGACTTTGACAATGACTACCGAGCAAGTGGTCGCCGCCATTCATATAATAGAGGAAGAAGTGTAGCCACTACACCAAGACCACTATTACAACGATATTGGCATAGTTTTGTGCGCAATTTACCGACTCTACCACCACTTTCCTGGAATATTACAAATCCAATAGGCAGCCTTTTTAATGCCGGAGGTCAACAAACAATTGAAACACCAATCACAATGCATTACGTACTGAAGGAACCGAATAAAAGAAAAACAAGTAGCAAACATCAATTTGCCCAAAAGGGTAAAAATCGTAAAAAATCCCAATCTAGAAATTATTACAGTACGTTTGATAATGCGTATGGCAATAGTTATACACAAACTCAAATTAGATTGATACCTTTAGGAGTAGATCAGAACAGAGTAATGCATTTCTATGAGCCATCTTCAGGACAATATTATGCCTTGCAACTTGAATCACAACCTTTTTATTACAATAGTCCTTCTTATGGTAATCAGTACAATAGTCCTTATGGCAATCAGTACAATAGTCCATATTTTTACCCCTATGACCAGCAAAATACCTATGAAGACAATGAGAGCGGCGGATTAAGTAGTGAAGATGAGACTTTTTTCTCAGACAACGGCTTCGATTCTGAGCGTGAGTACGATTCCCAGGAAAGTTACGATTTCGACCACGAAAACAACAGATATGGATCTGGATACAGCAGTTTCGAAAATAACCATGGGCCTGGTGATGATGACGATAACTACGAATACGATGATGGTGTAGAATTAGTCGATAATTGGGGATATAATGATGAGGAAATCTTTGCGGACAGAAAGCTAAAAGGAGAATCGTTCAATTACGATACTATTACGGACGGAATAATTAAGATTCAAAAGCAACTTTTGAAACCGGAAACGGAAGAGGATGTTAGAATTTTACTGTCCAAAGGTCAGAACGCAAATAATAAAAAAGAAATCATTTCAACAGAAAAAGAAAAACAAGAAGTTGAGTCAGTGAGAAGTGCCGCCAATATTTACACTCGTAAGAGAGATGGGTCTCTTAAGCGAAAAAAGCAAACTGGTAACACAAAAAACTTACAATTGGTTGCAACACCTAGAGACAAAGTAAAATATTATATTCTTCCAGCAACTTTCTTAATCAATAAAGTATAAAATTGTATAAGAGTAAAATAGGATAATTAGAGTAAATGCTTTAAACAATATACTTACAGGAATATGTACATATATATACAAATTTATATTAATACAACTAAATGTTTTGAACAATTTTTATAAATCATAAAGATATTTCGTTTTAACTCGGATAATTAAAAATACAAATATCTAATGGCGTAAACGCAATAAGGTTTCAAACCTTGGCATAAATAAGTTTAGCAACATAACTGCCTCCTACTTTATTTGCTTACGTCTTAAGCAGCGAAACTTCATATCAATTTTTTAAGGACAAATCAAATATCTTTTGTTTCTCCCTATCGGATCTGTAAAAATTTGAAAATAGTCCGATGTGTTTGTTGGCGCATAAGTTCCTCAATTTCATTTTTGGATGGGTGAAAAATTTTACTGATACTTTAAGGTACTTTTATTACCAGTAAAACTTTCTTGATAAGTAGACCTAAGAATTGCATTATTAATCAATTATGACCAGAACAAATATTGCGTCCGAAGCAGTGTTTATTTTTTCATTTATTATTCGTCCGTCAAATGTTTTTTGTTTGTATAATTCCATGTTTTCTAATACAATTAGTCTCCTTTCTTGGTGCTGTGTATGAAGCAGTTTAATCGTTGTTTTTATATGTCCTGGTGTACATTTGTTATTATGGTTCGCAAAGTTTGATTCTGGAGTTGATTTTGGTTCTCGTTATAGTCTCTAATGTGTTCCCTACATCTGGGGCCTTACTGTGTAATTCGATACGAAAATTAAAATCTTTCGAACATAATTTCCGATACGAAATCAAAATGGTACCGGCTTACATTTTCGAACAGCTAGCAGTGTTGTATTAGTTAGTATCTGAAGAAAATACTTTATTAACTTGGAAGCACTTGTTCTTCAATGTCAAAAGTGACAACAAAATTTAAAAAAATATTTTTTTAGCAGTATCGCTGAATTTCAATCCAACGATTTTTCATTTTTTACAGTTTTCTTTTGATGTGGTTGTGGAGCAGGTTGCATATTTTTCACATTCCAATTGAAACATTTTTTGTTTTAGTTCTAATTGGGCCAATTTTCTTTTATTTTTTTCAAGCTCGATTTTCTTTTTAAATTCAAATTTTTGAATTTGGAGTTCTAGACTTCGTTCTTCTATTTCACATCTACGCTTTGAATACCTTTTTATGTCAAATATATTGTCTTTTAATGATTTTAGTAATTTCTTATGGTTTTTTTGATTTTCATCAACATTTTAAAGAATTTTCTTGGAAAGATATTTAATTTTCAACTTGTTTGCTTAACAAGCTGTCAGTATTAAGCGCACTTCTCTTCCGAATGGACCTACTAGGAGTATTTATATTTAAATTTTCTTTATTTTGTTCCTGAGGATGTAAAATTGATTGGTCTATAATTTCAAAATTGTTTTCCAAATCTTCTTCGGCTATATTTATAGATGATGTTGTTGGCTCTTTGTTTAAAGGTGCAGCACCAAATTCCTTTCCTCCACTTATGCCATGAATAGATGTGTTTAACGAGAGGAGTTCGTACACCTGTTCCTCTAGTGGGGTAAGAGCACAATAATTACTAGGTCCTCCACCGCTGCCTGAAATTCCCATTTTGTTGCGCTTGCACTTTACTTTAATGTGGTTTTTATAATCGGCCCATACTTTCTTCCAGCCGTTACTATCACGTGTGGGCAAACATGCAGAATTTAATTCCAAAGTTAATCTTTCCCATAAGTGCCATGATTTGCTTCCGGAGAATTTATGTGTCCTTTGGCCAAGTCGGGATGTTGCGCCATTAACTCTACCAAAATTTCAAATTGTTTGGATTTTGTGTTACAGTTTTTCTTTTGTACACTCCTTAAATTTAAATGAAACATAACATCACTTTATATATAACACAACTTCACTTTAAACATAACAAAAATTTATTTTTTTCCATAAAAATTATAAAATTACTTACATTTTTTTCTCTTCCGATAACAAAATGTCTTTCGAATGAAATACGAACAGTTTTAACGTCTTTGACACTCATTTTCGTATTACAGAGTTGCATATCCGAAAGTAGTATTTTTGAATACAAAAAGGGGAAAAAAGTATACTCATATTCGGAAATCAATTTACGTAAGTAGGATTACATAGTACAATATATTCGAATTCGTACAAATTTTTATTCGAATCGAATTACACAGTAAGGCCCCTGGTCTTAGTTTTTCGTCCTGTTTGTCCGATATAGCTATAATGGCATGTACAAGTTAATTTCTACACACCTTGTTTGTCTAGTATATTTATCTCGGTTGTTTTATTCCGTAGTATTCTGCCTAGGTTGTTTCTTGTTCTGAATGTGGTATTGCTGTTGTGTTTTCCAAAGAATTTTGCCAGTTTGTACGTTGATTTTCCCATATATGTTAATGTAGCCCATTTTTTCCTTTCATTCTCCTGTTCTTTTTGTATCCGTTGTTTTCCGCTATGATGTATATTGTTTCCTTTTCCTTCATATACATTTGCTGCCTGATTGCTGCGTTTTTGTGTTGCTGGGGATGATTTGATGAGTTGTGTATTATTGTGTCCGTTGCTGTTGGTTTCCTGTATATTTCATATTCGATTCTGTTCGAGATTATGTTCCTCTTGATCGTTGGTCTAGATAATTAATTCTCCCCTCCTCTTCTTTTTCCATTGTAAATTTTATGTTCTTGTGTCTTCCATTCAAGTAATCTACAATTTGCTCATCGTTATGTCCTTCTAGTATACATAAGATGTCTTCGACATATCTTGCATAGAATATTACTTCGAAGTTGGTTTTTAATTCCTTTATGTATTCTTCTTCTAAGTTCTGCATAAATACTTCCACGAGGATGGCAGATGTTGTATTTCCCATCCCTAGTCCTGTTGTTTGTCTATATATATTATTGTTAAATTTAAAGTAATTCTGTGCTAGTGTCGCTTTCAGTGTGCCTGTAAGTTGTATTGCCAGTTCCTTGTTTTCCGTTTTGTTTTTTACTGTCTTATGAACAATGTTTAAAGCATCCATTACTGGAATTGATGGATACAAGTCCTTTACATCAAAAGAGACCAGTTTTGTGTTCTCCGTTATTTTTACATTCTCCAGTTTATCAGTCAGTTCTGTAGTGTTGGCTATTGTATGCCTATATTCCAGGTCTAAGGTGTCTTTTAGTATTGTTTTTATATATTTTGAAAGTTTGTAGCCTGGTGCAGATTTGTAATTAATTATGGGTCTTATCGGTGTATTTGGTTTGTGTATTTTTGGTAGTGCTATCATAGATGGTGCGGATGGATTCATCATTGTTAATGTGTGCGATATGTCTGGTTTTATTATCCTTGTTGCCTTTTTTATAATCTCCTTAATTTTCGTTTAGTATTCGTCCGTAGGATCTTTACCAATTCTCTTGCACTTATAGTCTTTTATTAACTGTTCTGTCTTTTCGATGTAGTCATGTTTGCCGATGAGCACCGTTGTGTTTCCCTTGCCTGCTTTTGTGACTAAGATATTGTTCGATTCCAGTTTACGTTTTAAGTTCCTAATTGTATTGTGCTCTCCGTTTAAGTGTTTTGTAGACTTGGCCTCCTTCTCTATAATTTGTTTGCAGCTGTGCCTGGCTTGCTCCTGTTCTTCGTTTGGGATCATCGCTATTGCGACTTCTGTGTCCACAACGGTTTGTTCTATTTCTTTTTTCTTGTTGTTTTCTGTGATGTTGTGTTTTAATCCCTTGTCCAATAATTAAGCCTCTTGCCTGCTGATGGTGACCTCTGTTAGATTAAAAAATCTAGGATGGAAATTGTTGTTTTTGCGCGTTTTGTTGTTTGCTGAATGTGTTAGTGTCTCGAGTTTCCTGTTTAAAGTTGCGTATTTTTGTTTTATTGTTTTCGCGTTTTCTGCTCGTATTTGATCTAATGTGTTAATGAGTACGTCGGTTGGGAGTCGTTCTGCTAGTTGAAGATAAATGTCTAGTATTACCGAGTTCGTAATTTCTTTTTTGGCGTAAAAGTTTCTGATTTCGAATTTTACAAAGTCTCTTTGTGCTCTTTTTATTGTCTTCCTGCTTGCTGTGGTGTTGATTCTAATCTGTATTCTGGCACATTTTGGTGTAACATTCGATGCGAGGCATTGTTTTTTGAGCCAAATATTTGCCTTTGTTGTCATAACTTTTAATCCAAGCACAAATATGTCTCTTCTTTTTTGACCAGACTTTTTTAGTGTTATAAATAATATTTGTTTTACTGTTGTCGTTCCCTTCCGACTTTGCTGGCTGTTTGTTCACTATGAACGGCAAACGCTTTCGATGTGATGACATCATTCTTTTATTTGTTTCCTTATTCTAGTTTATTTGGCTGGAATTAGATCAGTTTTTACGTAACTTTGTCTCTTGAATTTCTTTTGAACGCGTTTAATTTCTCGTCATCTTGAAATAATTTTGCTCGTTATTAAGTTCTTACTAGCATCATGCGTTAATGTTTCCCACGATTAAGTTTGGATGTAGCCGAAATGCATTCTAGATCTTCGGATTTTATGATTAATTAGCTAGAGGTTCAAAAATCCTTCTGCAAATTTATTTCACTAGTAATCGGGTTGGGCGCTGGTAATAGTAAAAGCATATAAACGTGCCTAAATAGCCCCCCACGGCTTTCAATGATAATTTTTGTTTTGGTACCAAATCCTTCTCATAGCACCTCCGTTGTTACTCGTGACATATGGTGCAAATGAAATTGGTACATCTTTGCGCACTATTTTATTCGTTTTATAAACTTGCTATCGGACAGAGCAACCTCCATCTCTAGCGCAATATTCCGCAGCAGCTATGATAACAAATAGATCACGCTATTGTAAAGCCTGGCAGCGACAACAATAGCTGTTGAACTAACAGGTCGGAATAAATGGGTTGCGGTGGTTGTTCCTGCCAGCAATTGATGGGGCTACTTATCTGTATTGTAAAATTCCACACGAAAACAAGCTACAGTAATCGAACCAAACTGACAAATATGTAACCTTTAACAAACACAGCTCCTATTGTACTGCAGTGAACTGCGGTTACTAGTAATTGGCTTGTGGCAACTACTATGGAATTTTTAACTATCCGTGTTAGTTAAGTTAATACCGGAAACTTCTGCAGTGTTGTTTCCACTAATAATTGCTGCTGAATTGTAAAGCTTTTTACCAATAGACCCTACCAGCAGGCCAGTTACTTGCAAGCCCCTGTTTCGTATGAATGATAACGCTTTTATATACAAACACACTTGCCAAACGGTAGAAATATTTACCCACAGATAATTAATTGCTTGTGAGTACTGCGTATAAACAGCGATCAGAATCTTGCAATCTTGTTAGTGGTTCTGGGCATGAAATACGGGTGTCATCACTAGAGACCTCACTGTTAAAATACACGTCGATGTTTTGACAAACGCGGGTTTTCAAATCACAAAACTAACGCGCATGAACGCATGTCCTAAAGTCGCATTGTAGCAAGCTGCATTACTTCGTGTCAGTACAAACTTGCGGTTTAAACCTCATCAGATTTCCAGCGATTTCGATTTACAGACAACTATCCTTTTTATTTTTAATTGTAATCATCTATTTAATAAGTTTAAAATAAGATAAAATAATTGGTTATAGAAGATTTACAATTAAATAAAACGTAAATGCGTCCGTCGTGTTTATTACAACAATGTATATGTACATTGGGATTGGTAAGTGATGCCTAGTGAAAAATCTCTCACTTGTTAGTCTTTAACGTCATATCGGAGGCTTAAGCAATTGCTAGTTAACTAATCAGGAACGCCGATACTTGTTTTGATTTTCGTTTCATTTAATTTGCGTCTGTTTAGTCGGTTGGAAATTATTAAATTTGGGGTAAACTAATGATATTTGTGTTCGAATAAACTTTCGTAACATGATAATTTTTAAGTAAAATGTGTTGGCTCAATGAATTAACTTTTATTTGTCCAAAATCTAAGATAATATTTCAGTTTAATTTAAAAAGCATTTGAAAAGAATATATTTAAACATTAACAAGTTCTTATAAAGTTTTTCTATGGAAATAAATTAACTTACGTTAAGTATTTTATAATCGTATGTAAAAATATTTAACCTAAGTAAATACAGCTATCTATATTAAATATGAGCTTGAGAATAGCGTTTACACTAATCAAGTTTCTTTAGGTAAATCAACATGTTTTATTATTTCTAAGTTATCAAAATATTGATGTAACATTGCATTTTTAGCGGAAATTCTTTCACTGGGATCGTAAGCCATCATGGCCTGCAAATACGAAGGCAACTCATAATTATTTTATATAAAATTCACACACTTTTTTTTACAGAAACTTACTTTAAAGAGATCATAGGCTTCATGTTTAGATATTGTTTCAGGTATGTTTGATTTTTCCCATCTGGGGAATTTTGCTTTATAGTCTGGCAATTGTGATACACCAGGCCAAGTGTTTTCGTCTGGTGTGCCCAACGTCCGAAATATTCTATATAATTGATCGATTTCACTATCTCCAGGAAATAAGGACCGGCGCATTATCTGTAATCAGAATATACAAAAAATAATAATCAGTATGCATTTATCGCAGTTTAATTCTTTTTTTAAATATAGATCAACGGTTTAATTATACATATTATTAAGTTGTTAAGTTGGTCTTTTCATTCATGTTCTAAGCCTGTAAATGGCTAGAATGGCTAGTTAAGACGCGCGAAATCTCGGTAATTTTTTAGCTGCACCGTTACGGAAAAGCGTACTAGTTCTTTATGATGTTTTATTCACTGCTTTGCGCGGGACCGGAACAACAAGTCGACTTGCTTGAATATAAATATCTGCTTTTGAGGACTAAAATGAGTAGTCTTAAGCCTGGTTCTAGCAGTTAAATGCTGTCAAACTACGGACATAAAAAATGTGTATGAAATAATATATAAAAACTGTTATGGAAACAACACTCGTGCAAAAAACATATGAAGTATTTCTGGTTATATTTGATGTGAAATTTATCAAACAAAAACTGATAAACTGTTTATAGCATATTTTTAGCAGCTTTGAAATATCTCATTATAAAAATTAAAGAAAATCTGTTTAAAAAGGAAAAAACAGAGGAGGTTATTTAAAAAGGAAAAGTAAATTAATGTGCTTAACTCGAAGTTACCCAGATTTGTTTTGTGCTTGAAATACTTGGCTTATTGAAAAGAAATTGTGGCCAGAATAAAGCACCAACCGCGATTATTGTAGCAGTTTTGTTTAAAAAGTTCATCAGACAGACTTGCTAGAGAATACCACTGCTTCTACTTTGGCCAAAAGTGTGCGACTCAATCTACGGCCACTGGCTCTCTATCGATCTCAACATATTAACATTTTACGCAACAGCATGATGAAAAGTTTGCACAAAGATCTTGGAATATTCGCTTATACAATTGTCAAAGCAATTGAAAGCAAAAGACTATCTGTCCACTTTGTTAGGACTTTTCAGCCTTAGAGAAGCTTAAATCGCATCTGTAATCGGGTTGGAATCTTATATTTTTATACGAAGCTTATTTGCATTTCGGCGTCTATGGTGTCCGACAAAATTGCCGCACTGCTGATTTGGTACCCCTAAAGATTTTCTTCTCGTTTGCCACATGTTTAAGTGAGATACACCTAACTGTCAACAAAGTTTTATGAAATTGTACCGACAGGGTAAGCTGCGACAGTCACATTTAACTGTTTACAACATGACCCCATTTAAACTACTTACCATTTCAGCGAAAATGCAACCCAAACTCCATATGTCCATTCCAGTGCCGTAGAACTTTGTACCCAAAAGTATTTCAGGGGCTCTATACCATAAAGTTACAACTTCATGAGTATATGCTCTCATAGGCATGTTGAAAGCTCTGGCTAATCCAAAGTCAGCCAACTATTAAATAAAATTATTTACACATTTTAATAAACAATGCTAAATAAATATTTATATAATTTTTAATAACCTACTTTTATATTTCCGGAGACATCTACTAGTAAATTCTGCGGCTTCAAGTCTCTATGCAATATACGATTTGTGTGACAAAAAGCAATAGCATCAAACATTTGGAACATATAGCTCTAAAATGATGAATAAAAATAATAAAAACCATTTTGTTAACACTTCTAAAAAACTTACTTTTATTAGTTCTGATGTAAAAACTTCCTTCTTTTTGTCCATCAGTTTCTTCAAATCCATGTTAAGATATTCAAATACCATATAAAGACTTGAATCGGCAACTACAACATCAAATAATTGCACAATATTGTCATGCTGTAAATCCTTTAGCAAGGAAATTTCTCTTATAGCTGTAGATGGAACTCCTTCTGTTTCACTGTAAAAACAACGGGAAGAAATCTGTAAATTTCCGATAAAAAACGTGAACGTGCCGCATTTTTTAAAACAAAGTTTACCTCGATTTCTTTTGATTACTCCGACGAAAAAGAAGCGTGCATTATTATAAGAAATAAAAAGTTTATTAATAATGTTTTTTTTTTTATAATTGCAATTTTTTAATCCGCCATGTTGATTTTTGGCCGTTATACAAAGCCGAATCATGTGGTGCTACGGTAAAAATTTTCAAATACTCCGGAGCACGTACATAATTCGGATTTTGTCTAGAGCCTTGCGTTTCGCGAGCGTTCAATTAGTAACTTGATAACTATTTTTTTTTTTGTGGATTTAAATAAAATATGAGAGAAGAAAAAGGAAATTCAAAATTTTAAATTAAGTAAAAAAAAAAAGAATCATTCATGTGTATCAGCTGACTTAAATCTTACTGCTTCTACTGTTAAGATAAAGCAAAAGAAAGAATGACATAAGGAAACGCTTACATAACATTCTAAGATCACATAAAGCAACAGAAACTTAATAGCGACAAACAGTTTCACTGAAAGGAGCATATTAAAGAATAATGCAAATAAGTAAATCTATATAAATATCCAAAACTTAAGATATATTTTTGTATATTTTTGCTACATTAGTAACAGATACATGGAGACAGTTCAAATAAAACTATATTTTTAAACTCTGATACGACCAAAAAACATTGTCCTTTACATTTTCCGAAGACACCGAAAAAAATGGGACGATAATTCAGAATGAATAACGGTGAATTAACATACCCCTCAAAGAATAAAATAAAAACCATTAGAAACAGATAAAAGTTAGGTGTAATTAAACATAATTTTAAAAATTAATGAAGAACGAAACACTAGAAAGCATTAACCTCACACTTTGCCTTTCGGATATGTTTTCATAAGTTAAAATTTTCGACATAGAGAAGTACTTAAAATCGAACATTATGAGTCATGTTATGTTTTTCACTTGAAATGTTCAGAATTTTCAAGAAATTGTTGTTTTAAATAAAATTTTTAAAACATTTTCTATCATTTCTGAAGATTTCGAAACATAATAGCGAAGCTTATCACGTTTAAATAGAAAAAATTGAATTAACAAAACGTTCTTGCAAAAATACACAGCAGCAGATATCTAATAGCATACAACTATCCAAATATTTAATTCTTTAATTTTACATTGCTGTGCTACTAGAAAAATGTCTTCTACTTTCGGGCATAAAATCTGCGACATTTTCCACATCACACGTAAAATTCAACAGCAGAGAGATAGGTTTCTTCATGGGAGATCTCATCAAAACTAAACTAAAATAAACTACCAACTAAAAGTACTCAGTTACAAATTAGGTCGAGTGTTATTAGTATGCTAAAAAGTAAGGTAATATAAAATAATTTTAAAAAAACTTGTCGAATATTAAAAACGTTACATACGTACATTTTTTAGACAATTAGGAAATTTCATTAGATAAATACAAGAAATTATTCCACGTGTTTGCGACTGAGAAATTTTTACAATTCTGCTGATGTTCTCCAACATATCATTCCAAAGTTAATTCAAGTAGCATACACTTAATTTGCATGAATATGAAAATTGCAGCTCCTGTTTATAATTTCTAACTGCAAAAATATCAAATTTCATTACAGTCAAACTTTATTTCTCTGCTGCAGCGACACACGCAAAACATTTGTTCGAACTCGCTTAAATATGTAGAATATTTTTCTCTTAGAATATAGCTGCAGTAGAATGCATATAGATTGTTTCTTTATGTATTTAATATTTAAAATTTTTAAACCGTAAAAACAAGACTAATATTTATATTTGTCATACGACCCTTTTGTTCGAAATTATATTGTCAAATAGTAAAACGGCGACATAAAACAAAAAGATTGAGGGTAAATCATAGCCTTATTACTCAAAATTATTTATGCACATTTGGAAAATATTAAAAATAATATACTGTGGAGAGAGAGTAAAACCATTAACAAATTTCCTCTATTTATTCTTCTTTTTCTTCTTCTTCTTCTTCCTAATAGGACCAGCACTCAGGGGATGACCCCTACGTATGCAATGCACTGTGCCAGAACTAGGAAATTAGGTTACGGGAAGGGGGAAAGAGAGAGTAGTGTCTGTGGACATTCGATTTGAACTTTCTCAGATTGAAAGTGACAGGAAAGACCTCCGGAGGGATCTTATTCCACATACGGACTGTTCTGCTAAAAAACGAATTTTCCCTGTAATGCGTAGTGCGATTCATTGGCCAATCAACCACAAAAGTATGTGCTCTCATCGAAAATCGAGTTAAACGTGAAAACGTGCGAGTATCAGGAACAAGTTCCCTAATCTCATTAGAGCACTTACCATTGTAGTAACGATAGAACAGTGAAATGCATCCCACATTGCGTCGATGCTCTAGAGAATCAATAGAGTTGGATACCCTACTGTCAGCAATGAGCCTCTTGGCCCTCTCGTAATACCTATATCACCCATAGTAACAGATGCAGCACCACTACCAAACGAAGATCTATGCGTAAGCATGCAACATTGTGTCTTACGAGCATTGAATTCTACTCTATTCACACGACCCCATTCCAAGATTGTAACAAGATCGTGATTAAGCGTATCATTACGAAAATGTGTGATATTTTCTATCCCACTCGGGGTTCTGGGAAATATCGAAATCCTAATTATCCTGGCTGGTATCCTTTTATGAATTGTTAGCCCTTTAAAAGAGAACGCAATCAAATTGGATTAAAAAAAAATTTGAGTTAAATGTAATAATGCATTGCCTATGAACATCAAGTTTCCTACTGCAGCAGCTGACATAAATCCCTTACCTTCACCCTCTACTTAGTAACAAATTTTGATTGATAGCTGTATATGGGATTTTTATCAAGCTCATTGTTAACTTTTATTTCCAAACATTTTAGATTTATAATCATGGCAAAAAACTACAATTTTTCTAAAAATCTAGACAAGATCTATATTGGGCAATTGGGAAATGTTTATTTAAACCTATTGTAGTTATTTTTTTTATAATAAAATAATAATTTTAAATTTCGTTTATGCATAACATTAGCAACAGTGAATACTTAAACAGTGCAGTCGTTTAATTTCTGCTTTGAATATTCTTAGCATAAGAATACTCAAGCAAGAGTTGATGACTGACTACCAGATAAAAATAGAAAAATACCTAATTTCTTGAATGTAAGTATGTAAGAATGTAATTGATTTTAGTAGTTAATAAATAGAAAATATTTTTAAAATAGAAAATATTTTTAGCATTTCGACTGAAGAAAATTGATACTTTTTACTTCAATAGAAAATAAATACCCTGAAGACGTGTGAAAAAATTATGGAGAAAATTGTTAAGGAACAATTAGAAACGTATATGAAGTAATACAAAGCTATTTTCATAATATCAATCGGGATTCAGAAAAAATTTCATGCGAAACAACAGTAAATAAAAGGAGAAATATAATGGCAATATTTTTGGATCTCAAAAGAGCATTTGAGACCATTTATAGAGAAATACTTATTACAAAATTATATATGCATGGCATCAGAAAATGTGAAAATTAAAATGGTTTAAATCATATCTTATAAATAGAATGCAAATCACAAAAGTTAATGGTATAAGATCAAACAAAGTAAGAAATGAATTTGGAGTACTGCAGGGTTCTATTCTAGGCGCACTATTATTCATAATATACATATATGATATGCCTTAATCTATTCGGAAGGAGACACAGATGATCAAGGGAGAATCTGATGCACGACATAAATAAAATAAATAAATGGCTTAAAATGAATAGATTAAAACTTAATGAAAGCAAAACTAAGCTATTGGAAATGAATATGGACACTGAAACAATAATTAAAATTAATGATGAAGAAATAAAAAAAGTAACTAAAATTAAAAACCTCGGTTTTATAATCGATAAAGACCTAAAACTAAAGGAACACATCGAATATATATGTAAGAAAATTGGGAGGAAAAAAATTTTTTTTAACGGGTTAGAAATAAAATATCTCAAACAACTGCAATACATATGTATAACACAATAATAAAACTTTGAATTGGGCTCCACAATTTTATACACATGCTGCTCAACAACACAAATAGAAATAAAATGCACTATATACACTCCAATTAAATTAATGCTGGACACACTGAAATGGTTAAATATTCATCAAAAACTGGAATTGAACACACTCCATTTCATTCAGAATATGAAAATGGGAATCGCACCGGATTATCTTACAGAACAACTTGGCTATGTGAGAGAAGTACAACCATACAACCTTAGGAACTCTGAAAATTTCCGACCACCAAGGGTAACGACAACATCAATGTTACGATCTGTTCTTTAAAGGACTCAAAGTATACAATTTGTTACCAAATGATATAAAAACAGAAAGAAATATTAATGTAAGAAGGAGAAATATAACACAATTTATGAAGAATAACATAGGCAATCAATCATATTTATTAAAGAGAAAATAATTATGTATGTGAAATTTGTAAAGTATTATAAATACTAGTAAACAAATTAACAACTATATTAGAAAATATCAAAGATGCTAAATATTGCTTTCTTAAGAAAGGATATTGCCACCGAAATAAAAACAAAATCTAACTAAATGACATTCATGAAGGACATTTGACGTGACAGCCAGCACGCACTCTTCTTCTAATATTTAGACATCTTTTCAATTGATTTGATGTCGTCACGGTTTTTAAACACCAATTGCATGTCTGTATTAAACACCTTAAATACTTACACACGCAGAAACGCATTTAACACACAACACACATCCAACGGCACAATATGTATTAAAAACTTAAGGACAATAGTTTTACATTAAATTCTGTTTACAATTTTTATTTAAAAGTTTCAAATGCCACTTCTTACTACTTTAATTTGTAAAATTTTGCTAAAGAAATCCATCTTACCTTTCCAAACGTATTTTCTTTAACGCAACATCCTTGCCAGTTTTAGTGTCTCGCGCCTTATAAACAATACCATAAGTACCCTCACCAATTTTTTCGATTCTTTGAAAACTTCCAACCTCATGCATATTATTTGCTTCTTAAGTGTGTGTGTGTGTGTTTACTTATTTGCTTTTAGTAAAATAAATTAATTTTAATTTAAAACGCTTTGTTTATTATTATTATTAGATTTGTTTGCCAGGGAAAACACAGTCTTAGGCACACACATACAAATACCAAAACGCTAAAAAGCCGCAAAAATTCTGTGGTTTATTTTTATCGAAGAAGCCAATAAATGTTAGAGAAGTGTGCTTTAATATACTTCTGTATATCGAAAATTGCTTGTAGCAAGGCAGAGTTGTAGTTCCATAGCAAACATTAAAATGGGTTGTTGTCCTAGCTTTACGGCAGAGTTGTAGTTCTATGTTCTGACGCTACCAGACTTTTATATTAGGAAATATTTAAGAATTGAATGGGCCAGTTCACATTGGATTAATATTTGCTCTGCACAACTTTTGTTCTTTCCAAAACACACTATACTAATTATTATAGCACAAAATTGTATACATATACACAGCTTTGTATATGTATACAAAATAAATATGGCTGGATTAAGTGATGAAAAGTTTGTTTCTAATTTTATTTTAATTAAATAAAAAAACTTATTTCAATTTGTTATTAAAAACTAATTTTTCCTGCAGAAGCTTTCCATAGGAAAGCGAAATATTGAAAAAATATATCCTTAAAATCAATTTAAAAAGACCGTTTAAAAGATTAACACATATTTAATTTTCTGTAAAGTATGAAAATATAACAAACTAACCACCTTCTACTTTTGCATTCATACTTAAATCACACGACGATAGCCAACTGAAGACTAAAAATCGCTCTGCAAAAAAAAACACACAAGACCTGTGTTTTCATAAATGCATGTGTATTAGTTTTGTTCTCGTTGTGCGGGGTTGAAGCTGGTAGAAAAATTGTGCCAACCAAAAACTACCCCCCTCACCGAAAATGCCAACAAACTACAATGTTAGACGAGCGCAACTAATCCAATGTGAACTGGCTCAATGGATACAAATAACATGTTCAGATACCAAAACGAACCACTTGCTTCGTTCTCTGAGCAACAATAGCGAACCGTGGTGTTCATACGACTTTTTTTCTTGTTACGTTTCGACGTTTAACTATTGTAACTGTTAGATGGACACACACACAAATATTTCGCGCGAATTTTGATTGCTTAAAATGGATAACACAAGGTAAGTTAGTTATTAATATATATATTTCATATATTAATTTGTTTAATATTTCAACCGTGCAAGCATTCTGCGGCACCTCACAACACGTTTTTTTTATTTCCATATTTATATGTTTGGATGTCTACTTTGCACTTTTTGTTTTGATTTTTTCGTTGTTTGCAGTTTTTTACAAATAGTGCAGATAAACAAACGATAATTTGTTTTAAAAATTAGAGAAAACAGTATTTTATCGTGGTTCACAACAAAATTCAAAATATTCTTACAAGATTCGCTTTCACATTTTTGTGTGCACTAAAACCTTCAACCTGTGCCTTTCGCCATTAATAAAATGAAGATGATGATAATTCACTTTCAACTGTAAAAATAACGGCAAAGTTGTCAGTTATGGCGATTTCCCGCCAAACTTGACGACGGAAATTTTACAATGGCTATTGGCGAAACACCTGGCAATATGTAATTATAACATGTAATAATTTATAATTATGAGTAAAGAAGAACACGGTGGAATTACAATCACTTCTATATTAGTTAACTACCATTTTAATCTGCCTTGTATATCGTACACAAATAAGTGTTCATTTTTAAATTAAATGGTAAAGGAGTTAAAGGAAGAAAGACCCTGTAATGAAAAAATAATAAAAATAAATAATAATAATAATAAAAATAAATAATAAAAATAAATAAAATAAGTGAATCCAATTATAAATCAAATGAACAGTAAATTTGGACTTCCATGTGGATGCGAGAGTTATAGGGTGTTTCTTATAGAGGAATAAAACTAGACATTGGCAACAATTTTTTAACTAACGGCCATTTTACCAGCTGTAAGGTGATTAATGCTTAGTTTGGTTTTTTATTTTAACATGAATAGACTGACGTTTGAGCAACGCTTCCGAATTGTATCCAAGACAAGATTGCTATTAATTTCAATTTTGTCTAGTGATAAAGCTTAGTTTTGTTTGAAAGGATACGTCAATAAACAAAACTGCCTTACTTGGAGCGATGATAGCAGAAAAACTTTTAGGTGTGGTTTAAGAGCTGGTAACTGCTATAGAATCATTACTGACTTTTTCGTTTATTAATCGAGCAAGCAGAAACTGTGGCTGCACCAAGACAGCGCAATATGTCAGACAACTCGTGCCAAAATTGAGTTATTGAAGGAAACGTTGGGTAACCTCATAGTTTATCATTTCGTTCAAGTAAATAGGTCTCAAATATCCTGCTATTTCGTGATATGATTTACATCTGCACCTGGCAGTGAGCCTTAATCAGATGATGGTCAAACCACTGTGAGTGAAAAGCAGCGCCACTCACGCCCTAGGAGGCCGAAGTCTAATTCTAGCAACAGGTCCTTCCTAGTAGCAATTTCAATGACTCCAGAGGAGGACTGCAAACCACTACTCCTTGCTGAAGAGCTGGAGACTATCCAACTCCTGTCCAGAGCACAAGACTAGCATGCTCACTGGATTTGTATCATTCACCAGTGGGTGTTATTAAAGGCGAGATGATCCTGGCCATCATATAAAACAGACCTGTTATAAGACCGCGAAAACACAACCACCACGATACTCCCGAAGGGCCAACCTCAATAATTAGTCAGAGAAACAGCTAAATGCCTAAAGAGATTATTAGCGGAAGCTCTGCGGGCTACTGATTCCCGTGGAAATAATGTTGAGCTTCCACTTGTACCCCTGCTGACTTCAGGAGACTGGGCTCCCTTATACCCCCAGTTGCACAGATTTAAATAGTCGCAGTTCTATAAAGACCGATAAATGAGCCCCCGGGAGTGGGGGCTATCCTCCTATGAAGTCGCTAATTTACGGCGATATACCTAAATCGATTGATTATTTAAAACACAACATTCGCCGCGTTATTGTCGATATGGGACCATAAATGTTGGAAGTAGTTATCGTCATTTAAATTGTTAACATTTATCTTTATTTTATTCCAAAGTTATATAACTTTATACAACACCCGGTATTAATCAAACTCTTCCTACCACGCTTCTTACGTTTAGACCAGTAGTTTTCACATCCAATATATTAGCGAATATAGAATTAGGAAAATAATTGAAAGGGGATGTATATCTATAGGGGATAAAGCCTGAATAATTTATTGATTTCAAAGAAAGAAAGTGGTTTTCCGTTAATCTGCACAAATTCTCCTAAAAAGATCCGCGTTAGCATAATTAGCCCGATAGAATTCTACTGCTAAAGGGATAAAATGCCACGTAGGGCGTTGTGCTACATTTAAAGTAATTCCGTTAATAAGTAAATGAGTAGAAACATCGCCACTAATCATGCCAAAAATGAACGAAATATTAAGTACTGTTCTGCGACTCCTTACGAGTTGGTAGCTTAATAAGAGAAAATCTGGCTGGTAACTAGGCAGGTTAGTCTAATGGGTTAAAGTTCAAACCACTGAGGAAAAAAAGGAGAAACTGTTTTTGAATAGAATCGAGAAAATCTGAATATTTTTTTTACATAGGGTCCATTATAGATCCATACTCCAGAATAGGCCTGACAAGCGACATATAAAGGCTTTTGGTAACTCTTTAGCCCAACGTTTTACAAATCCAAGTACTTTGTAGCTTTGTTTGCTGTCAAATTTTTAATGTGGCATGTCCGGACCAGCACTCAGCGGATGGCCTCTACTCATGCAATGCATTGTACCAGAACTACGAAATTAGGTTATGGGGAGATGGAAAGAGGGAGTAGTGCTTGTGGACATTCGATTTGAATTTTCTTACATTGAAAGTGACAGGAAAGACCTCTGGAGGGAGTTTTTTCCACATGCGAACTATTTTGCTAAAAAAACGAATTTTCCCTGTAATGCGTAGTGTGATTCACTGGCCAATCGACCACAAATGTATGCGGTCTCAGCGAAAATCGAGTTAAACGCAAAAACGTGCGAGTAACGAAAACACGTTCCCTAATTTCATTACAGCACTTACCATTGCAGTAACCAAAACGATAACAGTGAAATACAACCTACATTGCGTCGATGCTGAAGAGAATCAATAGAATTGAATATCCCACTGTCCCCAATGAGCCTCTTGGACCTCTTCTGTACACGGCCGATTTGACAAATAAATAAAATTCTTACAAAATAGCAAAACAAAAAAAAATTTTTTAATTCCATTTTGCAAAAAAATTTCGACTTTACGTCAGAAAAATTGTTCTGGTGCTCACGGTCGGATCGTACCGGGTATACAATGAGGTAAAGGCGTGTAGGGGATATTTAGGGCTATGACACAGTGATAATGCTTTTAGATTCCTTAACGAAGTTTAGAAGTTATGCTCTATTAAGTAAGAGAATTTAGAAAAAATTTGGACCTCTAAAAAATTAATTTCTAAAAATCAAAAATCAATCAAAAACAAATTTAGTTTTCTTATACTAATAGCTAATAGCAAATTACGCTATTATACAAACTTTGTCTTGTTTACAAATCTTGTACAACAAAAAAGTTATAGATGTTTAAAAATCAAAAATTTACTAAGAAATTTATCATTTTAGCAAAATGCTCGTTTTGAATCACCCTGTTCAGTGTGATATAGTTAAAATAAAGTTTTAATTTTTTGGCTCCCGAGGTACACTATAGTATCTACTTTCAAACGAACTTTAAAATTTTAGAATTGGGGACCATGAAGAAAAGTACTGTGCGCTGGTGATATAAACGCTTAATAGAGCGGTTCAATTAGTAAAATACTTGTTTCAGTATATTAAAATGGAAAAAGATTGGAATTAAATGTAAAGCGAAGAATAACTAACCTGCTTGAACAAGACTGTTTTGTGATAACATTTACTGGACCTTGTAGCTTAGCGAAGTGGGATTAAGAATTTTTTTGCAAATAGGTGAGTGTAAGTGTAACTTTTATAACAAAGAAACCTCAAACACATGTGTGGCTTAGCTTGTTGTTGTTGTTGTTGCACATAGTTGTGTATACGAGTATTGCGTTTTGATTTAGCTCATATTAAGATTTTGAAATAAAACCAAAGGCGATTATAGATGTTTATATTAAACATAAAACAGTGTTTTTCATTAAATTATCCAGCAGGGAAGTTGCGACACCAAATAAAAACATTCAGGGTAAATAATTACTTTATTAGTAAAAATTAAATACAAGTATTCACATTAAATTAAAACTAACTAACTAAGCAAACGAAAGAGTTAATAAATAATCAACCCTATTCTGCGTTTCGATTACGGTCACATTTGACTAAAAACGTCAAATAATAGTTTGCCGTAGTCTGACCACAAAATATTATTGACAGGCAAACAGCAAAACAGCTGATTGCTGGCAAATAAAATTATTTGCCGGCAGGCAAAAATGTTTTTAATGTGAACATAATGTGACCACTCAATGCTTAATATTTGACTCATTTTTGGGCAAATAAATATTTGAACTTACAAATTTTTTGTAAGAGAAAACAGAGGCAAATAACAGCTGCTAAAAGTGTGTTGTTACTTAAATAAAAAAAACCCTCAATTGAATTGAAAATACTAAACCTAAAAAATATTAGACATAAATGATTAAATTTAAAATTAAAACCAATTTTAAGCAAATAATATAGTTGGATTTAAAATCACCTTTTTATCTATGCTCTTATTCGTAAAAAATAAAGTTCAGTTGAAGTATACTTCATACAAATTACATTTAAGTGAAAAAGAAAATAAAAAGAGTACTATATGTGTGTATTATAAGAAAACTGTAACTGAACCTTTTCTGTACATGCAATATTTTTTGAAAAATATTTTTCCCGTGGAAATATCTAGTTTCGATGAAAAAATAGAAACAAGTAGCGAAATTGCGGAATTTTACCGATCTAAAGGTTCTGCAAACTTAACCGCCCCTCCAAAAAACAAAAAGCCGCGAAACAAACCGAAAGTTATTCAAGACTGGGATGACATTGACGTGAGAAAACTAATTTCTTTGGTTGAGACACATAAATGTTTATGGTATGCGACAGATGCAAGGTACCATAACAAAGCAATGCGTGACTTTGCTTGGCAGAACATTTTCGATCATTTTAATCAAAAATATTCCACGGCAGATTTAACAGCAAAATGGACGAACCTGCGTATTCAGTATCGTGGCTATGCCAGCAGGGTCAAAACTAAATCGGGCCAAGGCGCATCAATGACTCCAAAATGGATGTTTTTTAACATCATGAACTTTGTTGGGTGTGCTGAGGATCTGCAGACAGAACAAACAATATCAAATATATTATTTGATGATGTGTCAGACTGCAATTGTAAGTATAATTGCAATTATATGAATTAAATATAAATGTAAGTACATGTTTCCCTAACAGCTTTTGATCACTCGGAATCCTCAACACCTCCGTTATCAAAACGGCATCAAACAAAAAATCCAAAAAATGAAGCAAATTCAACTGCTGCGGCGCTTGTAGCTGACACAATGCGCGAAGCTATTATAGCTATTAAAGAACGGTCAAAAAATTATACGGATCCAAATTGGACGTTATATAATTATTTATTAAGTGAGCTGAAAACTCTCATAAACGACACAGCTGCATCTGTACGGAACAAGGTCACGCTTTTTTCTTAGATTGCGTGCAAAAGGAACGTGAAAAAAAAGCCCAACTCCCGCATCCGCCTTTGATTTTTTTCCTTTTTCAGAAAGAAGTACTAATGCTGCTCCACAACCTAACACAAGAAATTCTTCAACTTTGTCGATACTGTTTCGTGTAATTATACTTTTCTGTATAATAAAATAAATTTATGTTTTTTGACAGTTTAATCAAATATTTTTCAGATTCAAATATTTGTTCAAGTGTGACCACAGGACAAACATGTTTTCCCCTATATCTATTTGCCGGTTGTTTCAACACACAAAAATGAGCAAATAAATGTGCTTAATGTGACCACAAAGCAAACTTTTTATTTTTTTAATTATATGTTAATCAAACACCAACAAAGAATTTTGAGGCAAACATTTGACTAATGTGACCGTGCCTTAAGTCTCCGCATTCAGTTCCGTTGCGATCGAAAATTGGTATTCTGAAGAAAAACGGAATCGAAAGAAAAAGAAGAAGACACCAATGTTTACAAAATTAATAGAATCACTGTGGAATATGAAAATGAAATAGCAAAATAAGCAAGTTTGTTATCATTTTCATAAACAAATGTAAAATTTAATACAAATATATTTATTGTATTTTTTTTTTAATTTTTTATAGTTCAAATAAAAAAAAAATGGAATATCAATTTTATTTCAATACAAAAAAAAAAATGTTTATTTAATAAAAATATAATAATCACGCACAAACCATACCTACTTTTTTCCGTGCACTGTCAGTTTTTGTTAGAGGACCTAATGCATTGAGGACTCCTACAACTTCCTCCCAGAACACTGCCACTTCTTCCTTTGATCGCTGGTGGTATCCACTTGAAATGGCGGCTTTAGATCCCATTTTCATACTGCTGCGGTGCTGTTGTTTTTGACCTGTAACACATAATAAACACATCATATTCGGGTACAAAAATTAACAAATTGAAAAAAAAATTAATTTCATTAAATAAATTAATTAAAAATAATTTTAAGTGTTTTTTATCGTTTCTGAACATTTTATCTCATTTTCTACTTACATTTTTTTCAATTTTAAACTTTTTAACTAAAAAACACAGATAAAGAAAACCCCTCCGTTAACAAAAAAGCAACTGAGCAAAACGGAGCTCCGATCGAAATGCAGAATACATACAATCGAAAGAAACTGAGCAGAATCGAAACGCAGAATACTAAAGTTGCCAGACTGTCCGCTGAAATTTTTAAAATTTGTTATATATTTTATTTAGTTATGCTATTTTCATCATTGATGCTTTAATGCGTAATAAGTTAAAGTGAGCTGTATTCCGTTTACTAGACAGCAAATCGGTAAAAGTGACTTTATGGCGACCTCCACACTAAATATGTTTATGATTATATTAAATAAATTGATAATACAATAAGTGGAGCTATTTGCAGTTATTTTCATTAAAATAACTCAGAGATTAATATAAACTTTAGAAGCTTTCAAGATTGCCTGATGTCGCTTATTGACTATTTGTATATTTGATTAGTTTGTTGCAATTACTTTTTATTCTATATCGAAAATTGTTTTTGAGAAATCGAGGAATAAGTCGATTTATTACAAAAAAAAAATATTTGCCATTGAAATCATTTGCAATTTATATGCCTGGTCGAGTCATCAGATTGATTCCATATATCAACGTTTGATGTAACTATTATAAGGCACTACCCATCATTACAAAGAGTAATAAGAAAGAACTCTTAGAAAGAGTTGATATGTATATGGATTCTTTACGTATTTCTAATATTAATACATTATTTTCGGCATGTTATTCGCTAAGTGAAAATCCGTCTCAACCGTCTCAAGATTCAAAAAGTATTCCAGTTGCTCTTATATGGAAGAAAGTGAAATTTACAAGGACAAAAAATTCCTGGTAAAATAATATAAACAAAAGTAATGATACAAATGTGCGTATATTGTTCGACGGGGTTTGACGTAAAATCATACCAAAAAAAAGTAATGAAAATTTTTATGAGAATTTTTTACTATTATTGTTTATTTATTGTATCTTCATTATTTTGAACTCACAATAAGTTTTCAAATCTTAAAGCTAAAAATGAACTAAATCGAATCTTGTCCAGCCAATGCTAGGCAAGATTTTAATTTTGCATGATTATTTGCAGTTTGGTGATCAGTTGTCTTGTGTTCGGCTAAGAACACATATATTTCTTCTCTTCAGTCGAGTGTAACCATGGTCATACAGGATGTTGCGGGCTAATAGGTTCGGGTGGACTGCGAGCTTTGTTAAATACGTAGAAGCGTATTTACTAATCTCTGCTTTGACAGTAGGCACTTCTAAATCTTTGTGTATGTTCGAATTTTTGATATACCAAGGAGCATCTGTTATCATACGTAGGATCTTATTCTGTCGCCTTTGAATTTTGTCTACGTTTGAGGCTGAGGCAGCGTCCCATAGCTGGATACCGTAGCTCCAGATGGGCTTCAGTAGTGCATTGTACAGCAGGAGTTTACAATCCAAGCTTAATGTGGAGTTTCTGCCAATAAGCCAATTGATTTGTATCGCTTTCATCTTCATTTGAATTAATTTTGCTTCTATATGGCTTTTCCAAGTTAGTCGCCTATCAAGGTGTATGCCAAGGTATTTGACGTTGGTTAGTCGTTGAATTATTTTGCCGTTTATCGTAATAGGTGCGCAAGTTTCTCTGCGTAGGGTGAACGTTATATGGCTGCATTTTTGCTCGTTAACCTTTATTCGCCATTTCTTGAGCCACCGTTCCAATTTGTACAAGTGGTCTTGTAGTATTCGTGAGGCCTCTTGAGGACTTTCATGAACACTAAGAAAGGCTGTGTCGTCTGCGAAAGTTGAAGTATGAATGCTGTCAGTCGTTGGCATGTCAGACGTGTATAGCAAATAAAGCAGCGGCCCCGGTATACTTCCCTGGGGAACGCCAGCTTGAATTGGCTGAGATGAGCTTAGAATATCTCCTTGCTTGACTTTAAACTGTCGATTAGCCAAATAACTTTCTAGCAGCATAGATATGTTTTCAGGGAAGTTTAGCCTTATCTTGTGAATCAGGCCTTTATGCCATACTTTATCAAAGGCCTGGGAGACGTCAATGAAAAGAGCTGAACAATATTTCTTTTTCTCAAAAGCCTGTTTTACTACGTTCCCCAGTCTGTGCGTTTGTTCTGTAGTGCTATGTTGTCTTCTGAATCCGAATTGATGATTAGGAATGCTTCCCTTGTCGCTCAGAATAGGGAGTATTTTAGCCATCAGAAGTTTCTCAAATAATTTTGATGCGTTTGATAACAGACTTATCGGCCTGTATGACTCGACCTTTGTATGGTCTTTTCCCGGCTTAGGTATCATAGTTATGAGTGAAACCGTCCATACTCGAGGAAAATACTCAAGTCGTAGCATAGCATTAAAAATGTGGAGCATAACTCTTAGTGTTGTTTCAGATAGCTCCAAAAGCATCTTGTTGCTGATTTTGTCAAAGCCAGGTGATTTTTTGCAATTTAGATCTCCTATTCCTTTCTTTAAGTCACGAAGATCGAATCTAAGGGGTTCCGCCGCTTCAGTAGCGACCAGTGGCAAATCGACAATGTTGGTGGATTCATTTGGAATGAAAACCGTTTTCAAATGGTTTACGAACAGGTTCACTTTCTCGGTGTCATCTCTTGCCCAGTCTCCACTCGAAGCTCGCAAATGAGGCTTACGTATGATTGGTCTTTTTAAGTTTCTTGTGGCACGCCATAGTGAGTAATCCGAGTGAAAAGAAGCGTCTAGATTTTCGAGGTAATTTTTCAGAGATGCGTTTTTTTTCGATTCCAGGAGTTCTCTTAGCCTTTTTGTGCATTCCTTTAATTTGTTCTTTTGCTGTGGTGATCTGTACTGCTGCCACTCTCTACGTGCTCGTCTTTTTTCTGATAAGAGTTGTTCAACGTCTGCCGAAGAGATTCTTCTATATCTAGGTTGATAATGGTACGTGGATGCGTTCTCTACTGTAGTTTTAAGGGTCTCGTCAAGGTTACATATAAAATTATACCCAAAAAAAAGTAATGAAAATTTTTATGAGAATGGAAATATTTCATTATCACATTTAACAACAAAATGATAGTGAATGCATGAGCCCAATAATTAAAGTTTTGTTCACTTCTGTGGTTTTAAAATGAAGGATGAATCAAGCCAGTTTCTGAAGTGTAGCATATTCCAGCAGGGGCATTATGTATCGATTGAAATAAATAGAAGTTGAAAAAGACAACGTCGCGGCTCCCATCAATTGCTGACAAACAGTTTTTGACTGGTCTTGCAGCAAACGAATCAATTGTCTTCGATACAAATCCTCTGTGAGCATTTGAACCGATTTCAACAGCTTATAATACAAAACATCCTTTTAGTCATACCAAACACGGAGTAATTGGCTTCATGGATATTCTTCATTGATTTGACAAGTGGGCCGGGCTTTATATATGACTTTTTGCATTTGGGGTTATAGCAATGTAGTAATAGCAAAACGATGGAAAAATTACACTTTTGTGTAGCGTTCAATCACCATTTCCGACATATGCACCTAAAATCGCTTTAAAGCTTGAGTGGCTCCCTAAGACAATACGTTTTCCTTGCATTTGCCAATAATGTTCGTCCAATAATGTTTCCAATTCCATATCTTCAAACTTTCCTGGCTGAATGGCTTCTTTTTTATAAAAGAGAAGTAGCACTTCAGGCAACAATGCCTATTTAGTCAAGTACCGTTCTACATTCTTTAGGAAAGGGATAGAGAAGAGATGAAACAGGTGGTGAAAGTAGAGGGATAGTCTTAAATTAACTGCCGTATAAAGACAGCACAGCGACCACTGATTATGCCTTCATCGCTGAGCAGCCCCACCGACAAACAATTTTCATTTTTGTAGTTAAAAAAACCAAAGTCTTCGTTGGGAATCGAACCCACAACCCCCATACTGACAAGCTAGTACACTACCTATTAGCCTACAGGGGCACCTCCATGTCTCTATATTAAAATCATCACATTTGAATTGTTCATAAGTTTTTTGAGTTGGTGCATGTTGACAGTAAGCGTTTACCACCAATCGATAACTTTCAACAGTCATGTTCTTCAAATGAAAGAATTTTTCCAGATTTATATCGAGTTGTCTCAGGAATCGGACTATACGAATTGCTATAGATGGTATTACATCAGACGAGTTTAAGATTATTTCAAGAGTACCGCAAAGTTCCGTTCTTTCTCCTACCCAATTTCTTATTTTTCCAAATGACCTTGTCAAAATTTTGATCCTATATACTCTTTCGCAGATGACAGCACCATTTGCCATTCGTATTCATTTAGTATTAGACCAAACCAGTTGAAGGTGAGTTCCAAAAGGCGGAACATGACCGATACGCCCAATCACGATCTTGGGGCGATCTCCAAACGGGGTCGTGCGAATAGATGTGTGTTCAAAAATTATGCTGCACCTGCTACTATGGGTGATATAGGTATTACGGAATCGGAAGCTAAGCTCTTGATGTTCTTGGCATGAAGATTCAGTGTGATGTTGGATGGATTAAACATATTTTTTTAAATTTCTAAAGAAGCTTTTAAGTGCCTCGGTCATCTAAAACGTGTAAGATATACCACCTATATCCATCCAAAGATGGAATACAACTCTCATGTATGGGCTGCTGGCGCCCCAGTCTTTTTTGGAGTTGCTCGACCGCATACAGGAGAAGGCCAAGAAGATCATTGCGAACGGTAGGGTATCCAACTCTACTGATTCTTTGGAGCATCGGCGCAATGTAGGTTGTTTTTTAATATTTTATCGTTATCTCAGTGGTAAGTGCTCTAACGAAATTAGGGAGCTTGTTCTCGAAAATCGTACACTTTTACGTTTGACTTGATTTTCGTTCAATGAATCACACTATGCATTATGAGGAAAAGTTCGTATGTGGAATAAACTCCCTCCAGAGGTCTTTGCTGTCACTTTCAATGTACGAACGTTCTGGTACAAGGCATTGCATTAGTAGGGGTCATCCCCGGAGTACTGGTCCGAGCAAAAAAAAAGTTTATCAGATCCCGTAAATTATCTTTTGGAGTGACAACATTCCACATTATTATAGGGATTAAAAAAAATGTGTGTTTGCACTTTGGCATCTATCTAATACTGCATTATAAAAAAATTATTATTTTGTATTATTATTATTATTTATTATTATTTTGTAGTTTGGTGTTGCAGAATGTTAAATTTGATTGTTATTATTATTGAAGTTAAAGGATTTTCAATTACTTTTATTAAAAAAATTATTTAAAGGCTCCATAAGAGCCAGGGAACAACAACAAGATTATATTAATAGGTTTTACACACTTTATTTAATTTAATTATATTAATTTAAGTTATAATTAATTTACTTTAATTTAATTTTAAATGCTCTCGTTCGCTGCGTAACCAAGATTTACTTTTTGTTGTTCCAAGCGTCACCTCAATAGCTGGATCACGTTACACCAACATGCACAGGTAATCAGGCGCTGACCCAGCATAATTACTTTCCCAAGGTATAAAGGCAATCAGGCAATTCAGTTGGATGCGCGTGCAGAGGCTATTGAACGGATTTTATGTTGGCTCAGCTTTTTACTTTAATATTAATTTTGTGGGCAATGTTGCCACTGTTGATAACTTTGATTACAAATGTTGCATACCCTTGGTGGTTTTGAACAGGGTTCAGTATTTTTCATTTATGAACATTCAAAAATCAACATTCATGATATTTTTCATAAATGAGAAATCTAAAATTTTATATTTATTTTTCACACTCATAAACGAACAACAAAAAATGTTCTGGTTATTTTCATACATGAATGCGAATAACAAGAATTATTAGTCTTATTCATATGTGATAAATGATAAATTAGCTACTTCTCATTAATATTATTTTTCATAAATGTACATGTTCATTTATGAACGTTGAAATTTTATAAAATTTTATAAAATTTCTCATAAATGAACGTGAAAAAATTTTCTACCTACGATCGCAGTTTACCGTAAAATGTAGTAAAAACACATGGGTACATATTAACTCAAAATACAATATTGCAATATATTCTAAAAGAAATAAAAAAAAAAACAATTTTTTTTCTGCATACGCCGACAATTGCGCATTATCAAATATGTGCGTTTATGTACGCGAATGCTTAACGCACATATTTTTACGATCTTTTCATTTCTGAAAAATTATCAAAATTGTAAATATTCAAAAATGAACACTTGTGTGTTTCTCATTTTTTCAATTATGGATAGAAAGAAAAAAAATAAATCGTCGCATTCACAAATGAGAAAACACAAAATAATTTGTAGTCTCTCACACATGTATGAGAAGAAGCGGCTAAAAAATGACAAATCTTGAATTTTGAATTAATAAAAATAAATTTACAACTACTTTACATTGCGAATTGCAAGCCAAATAGTGGAAACTGTATGCTACACCGGTAGCTTAATAATTAATCGACGAATTAATGAGACATTCGTAATTTTGCTGGTGAAGATGTTCACTTAAAGTTCAGATGGAGGCTAAAGTTAACTTAACTTGCAAAATAAAACTAGAGTATTTAAAGCTTTTCATTTTTTAAAAGCTGCATTTCTATAAATTTATTTTAGTGGATTATGAATTTGGTTAAAGAAAACGTAATAAAAACTGTTTAATTTTTTAATATTTAGCATTAACTGACTTAAGTTTAATATTAAGTTGTTTGGATTTCATATTATGGAATATTAAAAATTAGCACCGCATAAAATGCCAGGTGGCAGGCATTCTACTTAAATGACTAGATACGATCTTAATGAAAGAACTACCTAAATCCGAACATTGACTTGATATTAAAGGCTTGAAAGTTGTGTCTCACATCGAAAGCGTTTGCCGTTTATACTGACGAACAAATAGCCGGCAAAGAGGGAAAGGAATAACAACAGTTAAGTTTAATAGTTTTTAAATTTGGAAACGTAGTCGAAAAGAGAGTCGAAAAGTAAGAGAGATTATGTCATTATGAAATTTGCCATTAAAAGAACTTCTACGTTTAAAAAGAAGAAACGTTCTTAAGATATGTTATTTATTATGAAAGTTTCTATAACTTTCTAATTAATTTAATAAAACCAACAAAGGAAAGATAAAATTGTTTTTAAGAATAAAAAGTAAAGCACATCTTAATTTATAAACTAAAAACTATTGCTAAATAATTTGCAAAAATCAAAAGTTTTTTTTTATAAAAAATCACGGTTGTCTTTGGATTCTTATTTGTAGAAGACATTCCGAATTATAGAACTAAAGAATCGAGTACAGAATTGAAAACAGGCTATTTTTAGTTCAAATAATTCCATTTACAATGAATTGTTTTTTAAAATTAACTTTTAATGAACTTAATCATAATGTTTAGATTTTGCTTTTCATGTATTTTTGAATTTAATTTTTTGGCTATTTCGTTAAAGACACTCAAACTCAACATAATAATGCAACATTTTACTTGTGTCTAGTTATAAAAGTTTGTACGTTAACGAGTATGAACTTATTTTATTGTTGTTTTTCTACTTCAAATAAACGGCAGAATGCTTTTCATTAATAAAAGTTGAAATGATGGTGCTTCAGACATTTGTTGTTATTTGACTTTTTTAATTTTGGGTAAAAAAGAAAACAGACCACTGAGCAAATTAAATAAAGTCGAATCATCCAAAATAATTGTTGTGAAATAAACAAGTGCATAATAATAATAAATAGGATAGGGTAGAACTTAAATTAAAATCACGAATACAAAAATTCGTGATTTATAAAAAAAAGAAGGAATAAAAACCAGTTTTTTGATGGTAAATGTTGAAATAAAAATCCTTTAAAAAAATCGTTAATCATCATACAATTTTTTAGGTATAAAATTTTTTACAAACAAATTATTGTGATTTTGTTCTTAAGCAAAACGATATCGATAGCAACAATTTTCTTTATCAAAATTTGTACGATAATATTACGAAATTTTCGAAAATTCTTAATTAGCAAAGTTTTTTTTTTAACCTGAAATTTAATTATACAAAATTTTAAACTTTAAACAAAATTAAAAAAAAGAAATTTACAAGTCGGCCTAAAATAATCATCAGTTGTGGGACAGTTTTCAAAACCACAAAAGACTAAAATGCTTATAGTCTGCATAACCAACATATGTAATTATTTTTATACTGTGACTTCAATAATAATTTTTTTTAAATTACCTTCTAATTTTAATTTAATAAAAGAAAAAAACATTAATATAAATTTTGAAAAAAATTTTTTTTAATATTTCGCTAACTGCTGCTTCTTTTTTTTTAATGAAAAATATTGCTACCATATTGTTACTTTTACTAAACGCTTTTAATGCAAAATAATAACACAGCACTATGTAGTTTTAAATTAAATTAAACGATTTATTCATTTTCAATACACACAAATTAAACACGATGGCAACTTCACCACTGTAACGCCTAAAAGATGCTTCATTCTTTTGCTATCTGTATTCACGACATTTCATCTTTAATTCAATTTATTTCCTCAGCATGTGTTGTGATATATGTAGCTGGTTTAAGCGGTTCTCACATACACAAGAATATTCTGCTTTAATATCATCCCATACTGTTGTTGTTTTTCTTTTTTTTTAAGAGAAGTAGCACTTCAGGCTACAATCTTTAGGAAGGGTGTAACGGTGAAAGTCGTAACTCGTTTTCACCTACACAAGATCACCACTTTATAAATACTTTTCTTAATTTTCGCAAATGAATTCTTATTATTAGTATTCTTATTCGTATTATTCTTATTATTATTATTATTATTACTTATTGTTATTATTTTTATTATTATTACCCACTGTTGAATTAGTTCTTTAAGTTAAGATTTATGAATTATTATATTATAAGTATTATATTATTTAAATTAACGGTCGTGAACGTAAGAACGCCACCTGTTAGTCAGAAACATCATGATCAACAACACAGTTAGCTGTCATGCAGATCAAAACTCACCGCTGATAGTTATCATGCAGCCATGATAGATAATATATGTGTGTGTGTGTGAATGTGTGTAGCCACGCACATGTATATAAGGCGGAACATTTTATTAAACGAGATCAATTGGCAAGAAGATCGCCTGCAGATAAGAAGTCCTTTGGACAGGAGTTTAATACTCCGCAATAGATTCTTGTCTGCCGATAGCCAGCCGATCGCCTGAAGGAGAAGAAGCCTGTTGGACAGGAATTTAATATTCCGCAACAACTTCTTACCCTTAGCTAGCAAGCAGCTTGTCGCCATAAGTGGGGTTAGACCGTTTTCGTTGCTGCTGCCTGTACCGCAGCCATCTTTACTGCTGCCGTCTGTATCGCAGCCATCTTTGCTGCTGACGTCCGTACCGCTACCGGGTACTACTGGTGACGACATCTTTGCTGCTGCCTGTACCGCAGCCATCTTTGCTGCTGACGTCCGTACCGCTACCAGGTACTACTGCTGACGACATCTTTGCTGCTGCCGTCTGTATCGCAGCCATCTTTGCTGCTGACATCCGTACCGCTACCAGGTACTACTGCTGACGACATCTCTGCTGCTGCCGTCTGTACCGCAGCCATCTTTACTGCTGACGTCCGTACCGCTACCAGTTACTACTGCTGCAGCCCTCTTTGTCACTGCCGCCAGTACCGCTGCCATCTGTACCGTTGCCCTCCATCTTCACGTGCTGACTCCCCGTCCCACGACTCCAATTCCCGACCGGACCTGTAGCAACCAGCCCCCCTTGTAAAAATTAGTGAATAAATAAACTTGGTGATACGTTTTATAAAGTTATTCGAACATTAAGTGTCACTCCTTCCAAGAACAGAGCAGGTAGGTAATAGAAATAGAATTTGCAACGACCCTGGTCGCCGCTGTCGCTATCCCAGCAACCAGCGGAAACGTGTCGTTACAAGGGGATAGAGAAGAGATGAAACAGGTGGTGAAAGTAGAAGGATAGCCGGAAATTAACTGCCGTCTAAAACAGCACAGCGACCAGTGACTATGCCTTCATCGCTGAGCAGCCCAACCGACAGTAAATTTTTATTTTTGTAGTGAAAAACCAAGGTCTTCGTTGGGAATCGAACCCACAACCCCCATACTGTCAAACTAGTACACTACCTACTAGCCGACAGGGGCACCTGTTGTTGCTATTATCATTCAGTGTAGGCGCTTGTTTTTTTTTGTTCTGTGTTAATTGCAAATTATCTTCGTAATTATATTAAAGCTTAAACGGCTTAAAGGTTCAATTTAAAAATTATGGGAAACATAGCACTTAATTGTTGTTTACATACACCATAGCTATAACTGTAGCTCAAATAACCAATGCTGTGAAGTTATCATCTCTTTTCTTACCTAAAAACCCATGTACAACTCTCTCAAAGGCTTCCCAAGCTCTTTTTTCATTTCCTGTTAAAATCATGTCAAAAGCAGGATCATTTAATATTGCCATTTCCCGTCCTAACTGGCTGGTTTGTATACGATGGCGAGCGCTTTCGATGCGAATGCATAATTCTCAAGCCGCGGTTTAGTTTGTATTGGTGAGTCAGTGTTGGCGTTCAGGCAGTTCTGTTATTAGGTTCGTATATATTCAGGTAAGCAGAATACCAGCCACCTGGCATTTGTATGCAAAGTGAATTTATTGATACCTCCGTCTTTTATTATTATGTAGGTACGTGTGTCCGTCTGAGGGTGTTTTCCGTCTGCCCGTTTGCATGAGTAGTTTCAATGGTGTGAAAATTGTGTCTGAGGTCATGTTTCCCTGTTCGTTTATAATGTCTTTGTTGAATGTTTTTGTTCTGTAGATTTCCATATTTTCAAGAATGTCTAGTCTTCGTCCTTTTTCGCTAGGATGTAATAATGTCATACATTCATCTATTTCCCTTGGTGTGTGTCCGTGAGTGTCTAGGTGTAATGCAAAGTTTGAATCTTCTCTTTTCCGTTTGTATGAGCGTATGTATTCTGTAAACCTTGTTTTTAGTGCTCGTCCAGTGTGTCCTATATAGGTTCGTTTGCAGGTACAGGTAAGTCTGTATACCCCGCTGGAATTAAATTTGTCAGTTGTTTCTGTCGCTGTTCTGAGGATCATTTACGATTTCACGGATTTGATGCCCAATAAAGATGCCTTCCTTGACTTTTGCATCACTAAACCTGGGAAACGTTATCAAGGCTGTTTAGCATACTAATTGGTCGGTAGCTTTTTGGAGACTTGGCATCCTTACCAGCTTTCAGTTTTGGTACAACTTTGGCATTCTTAAAAATCTTTGGGAAATATCCATTTCTTAAACATCAATTAAATATTTTTGTAAGAATGTTATAAAACGTATCTGACATATTTTTTAGTAATATTGCATTAACGCTGTCAATACCTGGAGCTTTGGAAGTCCGAAGAGAATTTACAAAAAAATTTAACTTCATACTTCGTTGTATTATGTCGTATGTCAATATCGATAGCTTGGTTATTTAACCATTGTATGTGTTCTGTTACCTTACGATCAAAAGTTGATGTTTGATTGTATGTAGTTGCATGAACACTTTCAAAAACATCTGCAATAATATTAGCTTTATCAACACTGCTGTGTACATCAACGCCATCTACTTTTAAATTCTCTAGTGTTGATTGTTTGCCTTTGATTGCTTTTGTTAATCTCCAAAACTTTTTATTACTTGCCGGAGACTTTTGTAGAAATTTGTACCAGTTGTTATTCTTATCTTCTTTAATATGATGTTAATAAAAGAAAAATTAAACGATTTATTTACTTTTAATACATACAAAATAACACGATAGTAACGCTTTAAAGATACTTTACTGTGTTTTTTTTTTTGTCTATACTTGAGGACGTTGTAACTTGCCAGCAAGTGCTGCATATATATCTGTTTTAAGAGGTTCTCGCATAAATAAAATTATTCTTCTTTAACATCATCCCATATTGTTGTTGTTATTATCATTCAGTTTAGGCGTCTGCTTGGCTGTGTCTTTTGTTTTTGTTATGCGTTGGTTGTTTTTGTTTTCTGTTGTTTAGCTCATTTCATGGAATTTCTTAATACACTAGTTAATTTTGTTTACTTTTACTTTTTTACTGATAATTATCTTTGAAAACTTAAATAATCTTCGTAACAAGGATTATCATCACTTCAAATTTGGTAGTTCTTTTAATTGAGGTTTCCATGCAAACACAAGCGAGAGTGTGGCTTCAATTTTTACACAAGTTGGATTTTGTAACCAAGATCCTTTCGCAAAAACTTCTATAAAGTGGATGGTCACATGACGTATAGACTGAACGGGTCTTCTTCTACTCTACCGTCTACTATAGCAATGACTTCTTCTGTACGCACTGTGGAACGTCTTAATGGTTTAACATTTAGAGCAAATGTGATGTGAAACGATGCGAAATCATACCATAGTTAAGCGAATTAATTGCTCTTATGGAATTATATTGATTGTATAATGGACTTAGTGCGCGTAGTTTATTTCGTACAGAACCATGATTTTCCCAATAAATTTGCACAATTTGGAAGCGTTGTTCAGGCTTCATTCAATTTATATTGTAACGCCAAACTACACTAAACATAAATCACTTGACACGTAACATAATGGTCGCCAATTAAAACAGTATTGCCAACTTAAAATTGTATACCACCATACAAACACCCTTTAATTAATATTTTTTTTTTATTTACCGCCATAAACTTATATATTTTAGTTTTTATTTACTATTTTTATATTCTTAAAGTTTTATAAAATAAAATTAATTTTAATTCATGATTTCATGACAGTTTGACTTCTGTAGGCCACTAATCAAAATTATTCTGCATCAGTGTGCATTTTTAAATTTGTATTGCACAGCAAACAGCCAGTTGTTCATCAGGGCGTAAATTCAAATCTAGTTTATAAGCTTGTTTTTAAAAAACAAAGCTCAACTTGCAAAATATTTCTAGATTTATAGTTTTGGATATTTAAAAAAGGCAAATATTGGCAGCTTTATTTAATATTTTTAAAGTTGACTAAAAATTTATATACATCGGCGAATTTATCAAATTCGTTTTAGGTCCCATGGTGCACTAAATTGAATTTAATATTTTTTTTAAGACAGTTAGCACTTCAGGCAACAATGCCTATTTAGTCAAGTAACGTGCTACATTCTTTAGGAAAGGGATAGAGAAGAGATGCCACAGGTGGTGAAAGTAGAAGGATAGTAACGGAAATTAACTGTCGTATAAGACAGCTCAGTAACCAGTGATGACTATCCTTCATAACTGAGCAGCCCCACCGAGAGTCAATTTTTATTTGTAGCGAAAAAACCAAAGTGTTTGTTGGGAATCGAACCCACAACCCCCAGTCATGTAAGCTAGCACACTACCTACTAGCCTACAGGGACACCTGAATTCAATATTTCGATACTAAAGTACCAAAATGTATTTTCGAGTTTTATGATACATTGCTGCTGGTACTTACTACATCAAGGAGTTTTTGAAGGCCGTTCTTATTATCTTGAGAAGGCTCACAAATAACGCTTGTATAGAAAAAAACTTTTTCTTTATATTTATATTTTATTTGTATTATATTGTTACGTTTACACCTTTTATAAATGTGTTGTTGTGAGTTCTTTATTGCAAAATAGATAACACCAGTTTTTAGAATTTTTAAATTTATAACAATTTTATTTACTTTAACTACACAAAGTTCACACTTCAGAACAATTTATTTAAAATGCTCGTCTTTACTTGATGGAGTTTAATTTTACACTGACTGGCTATCCACTCAGACGCTGCCCTATTAATATTTGTCTATTTGAAGTCTAGAAGGTTTAAGAATAATCTACTCCCTTTGTATCACATTTTGTTGTTGTATGTTATTTATTCGATGTATAGGCGCCTTTCTACTTGGGATTTATTTCAAAATATTTGTTGTTGTTTTTTTTTGTGTAGAAAAGGTTTCTTAGAAAACTACGCAGATGGTAAACAGCATATATGCTTGTTGTAGTCTTTCGCGTATAAAATTTCTACGCAGTTGGTAAACAGAAACTTGTTTTTGTCTTGCATGCCAGGCAGTTAGTAAACAGCATATCAAATTGTTTTTGTTTGCGTTTAAAATTTCTACCATAAGTCTTCTTCAGCAAGCCACGCAGTTCGTAAACAACATACCCAGTAGTTCGATTTATTTTTAATTATTTTATTTTAAAACTCAAGCAAGACACATTCGTAACAATATTTACTAAAAATATTTGTATAACATATTTTTTTATTATAGCGATATTAAAACTATTTGAACGATATTCGATAAGTCATTTGACGGGAATGTTAGTAGACTGGCAACACTGGCAATCTATTATTTGCTTGAAGTTAATCATTTAAAACTTTTTATGGTTGTAAGTATATGTAAATTACCTCAATTCTGTATGACATTTAAATGATTCATGAATGTCTATTATTATTCTGGACTAGAACATTACTAAAATTTGATAGACTATAATTGAAATTAAGTCACAAATTTATTTTATTTAATATTGCCATTTTCCGTCCTAACTGGCTGATTTGTATTCGATGGCGAGCGCTTTCGATGCGAATGCATCATTCTCAAGCCGCGCTTTAGTTTGTACTGGTGAGTCGGTGTTGGCGTTCAGGTAGTTCTGTTATTAGGTTCGTATACATTCAGGTAAGCAGAATACCGGCCACCTGGTATTTGTATGCAAAGTGAACTTACCGATACCTCCGTCTTTTACTATTATGTAGGTACGTGTGTCCGTCTGTGGGTGTTTTTCGTTTGCCCGTTTGCACGAGTAGTTTTAATGGTGTGAAAATTGTGTCTGATGTCGTGTTTACCTGTTCGTTTATAATGTCGTTGTTGAATGTTTTTGTCTTGTAGATTTCCATATTTTCAATATTTTTTTTATTTATTTCGTTTTAAGGCAAAAGTCTCCCCGACTTTTTGAATTTCATAATTGCAATTGAATATTTCATATATTTGACGCAATTGCCAAATCTTGGATCAAAAATACCAAAATTGGCTGAAAATTCTAAACTGTCTCTGTAAATGGTTACCAGAATTGTGATTAAAGAATACCCGCGATAACATAAAATATTTATAAAAAACCTCATTTGGCAGCACACTAATTGAAAAGGAAATTTTAGTTTCAATTTGCAAAATGTTTGAAATTTTTTAAATTTTAAATTCTAAATTTTTCTAACTAGAAAGAAATGAAAACTGAACAAAGTATGTATGTAAATAGAAAGCACGGCTGCAAGATATTCTTGAATATTATTCTGCTATTACCCTAAATATTGAGACGAATCCCATTAATTATTAAGAGATTGTCGATTTCTTCTATAAATTTGTTATTATTATTTTTTAAATTTAAAATTACAATGGGAAATACAAGGTCATTAAAGAAATTACGAGGAAATGTTCGCTGGGTTTATTTTCAAATAAAAATATTCATTTGTTTTTTTTTTTTTTTAATATTACTTTGCCCATTGTCAATTTGTTTTTTTATCACCAAATTTGGTTAATTTATGCATAATTGTAATGAAATATTTATCAAGATTTCGTTTTATACTTAAAAGCTTTATGGTGGCGGCAAAATTGCAATACAATCAAAATATATGAAAATATATATAAATCAAGTAAAAAATACAACTGTGGGCTTTTCTATTTCTAAATTATGTGTCGACTTGTCTTGTTTAATTCTTTTTTGCTTTATTTTTTTTTTATTACTTTTATGATGTTTATTTACATTTTCAATGATTGAATAATTTACTAAATAATTTCCTGATCAGATTAGCGCAAAAGTATGAAGAAAAATTTGTTATGTTTTTTTATAAAAACAAATTCGATCTTACGTAAGAGCTTAGCGATATAGAATTTTTATTTTTTTTTTTTTAATTTTCTATTGCAAAAATTAAGGGTTGGATATTTCCCTTGAACGAATTTGGATAACAATCATTTTTTAACACAATCCTATTTAAACTCAATTATATTTATTCAGTATCGTCACAAACTATAGGGTTTTTCAACTAGAGGTTTGTTTGCTAAAACAAAATAAAACTAAAAGATGTTTCAAATTTTTATTGTACTACGAAGAGAAAAGTTCGGCAGTTATGAATGAAAAATAATAAATGGCAAATGTCCACCACGACCACACTAACAGATGTCGCTTCTTTCATCAAAGTTTTTAATGTTAATCACATCACGGATTTTAAGTTTTAAGGCTAAAATCGATTCGATTGGCTTCGTATAGACTCTGTCCTTAATATATTCCGCGCAACGAAAAATAATCCAGTGGTGTTAAATCGTACGATCTGACTGGCCTGGTGATTGTCATGAAATTATGCGATCTGGAAATTTGGTTTGCAATAAACTGATCGTTTGCTGAAACCACATGTCAGTGATATCCACGTCGTCAATAATAGGCCAAAATTGAGTTGTAAGCATCTCGCGATAGCGTAATCCATTGACAGTTACCGTATTTCAAGCCTCATCTTTAAAAAAAACGGCTCAATATCGTCTCCAGACCAGACCACCACATAGCGCACCTTACAGCATGCAAAGGCTTCTCAATAATCGCTTAGAAGCCAAAATGTGACATACCCTGACGAAAATTATTTTTTCAGAAAAACCAGGCGGCTGTTCCTAAATGAATGGAGCGAATCTACGGCGATGTGAATGGTCGATTGGTTTCAAATTCTGCCCGCGTAGAACCTCGTAAGCCTTTAAAGTCAAATCCTTACGCAAAATTTGCCTTGTGCTGGTTTCGGACCCCCCGGGGGCACATATATCGTCTTAATGAAGAGCTACTATGTAGACCTGTCTTACCGTTACAGTCAAAAATGTTGAAAGAAATTTTCCTTCCAGAATTACGCCGAAAGAGACTCCCTTTTCACTCTGCAGCAACTTGTCACATGGCCACACCTGTTATGACAGAATTGCGGCAAAAATTCCCCAATAAACTGTTTTCAAGAAACTCCACATTCCATCTCCTGACCCCACTGCACCTGTGGGGTTAAAGAAGAAGTTTACAAAAGAAACCCAACTAATTTGGATGATTTAAAGCAATCCATTCGAACGGTAAATGCGGCAATCCCCGCTACAACACTCCAGGCAGTAATGCATAACTTTTTGAAGTTATTTATTTGAATTCAATTATTTTCAAAATTTCATGAATTACTTTAATAAAAATGTATCAATTTTCAACTGAATTACCAAAAAAATTCATTAAATAAACTTTACAAGTTATTTGAGTTTCTTAATGTAGCAAAATTGATCAGCCATCCGACGCAATATAATGTTCTTCTATGAAATATTACTTATTTCACTTATCTTTAAGGACGTGAGCCATATTATTAAGTTTAAAACTATTAAGTGTTAAGTGTATGCGGATGATATTAAAATGTTTGAACTTATAATTATTATTTGGATCACATCTTCTAGCAATATGGTTTAGATGCGATTAATTTCTGGTATAAAATTAATCTTATGTAGCTGAATTTTAACAGGCACAGTATGTGTTTCTTTCGGAGAACACATTTCAATGTGATTGAATATTGAAAAAAGTTGAAGCGATTTCTGATCTAAATGCTTTACTTGATCCTGAACTGAATTTAAAAGAACACATTTCATATACAGTAAACAAAGTCACAGATGTGGTCGGGGATTTCTAAAACGCCGATGCTTATATAACGAAGGAATTGTATACATCCTTAGTTAGACCTATTCTGGAATATAGCTTTATAGTTTGGGACCCAACCTACAATGTTTATATTAATACTGTCGAATCTGTTCAGAAACATTTTTTGCTCTTTTGTCTCCGTAGCTTGCATTGGAACAGAGTGTGATTTGTTTTACATCCGCACCTGACCATTAGTCTTAATCAGATGGTGGACAAACCACTATTGTATAATTTGGAACGTCATACATGCGCCCTAGATAGCCGAAGCCATAATTCTATGCAACAGAACCACCTAGTTGCAACTTTAATGATTTCAGTACAGGTCTGCAAATCATCACACCTTGCTAAAGAGTTGGAGACTTTCCAACTCCTGTCCAGAACACATGTCAAGCATGCTCACTGGACTGGATCATTCACTTTGCGTGTCATTATCAGCGAAATGATCCTGGCCACCATAATAAACAAACCTGTTATGGGGCCGCAAAACCACAACCACCACGATGCTCCCATATAGGGGCCAATCTCAATGATCAGCCAGAGAACTATTAAATGTCTAAAGAGACAAATAATGAACTCTGCGGGTCACTGATCCCCTTGGAAATAAAGTGGAGTTTCCAGTTGACTCCCTGTCTGCCTTCAGGGGACTGGGCTCCCTTTTCCCCCAGTTGTACAGGTCCAGATAGTCGAGTATTCTATAAGAACCGATAAATGTGCCCCCGGGGGATAGCTTGCATTGGAACATGCACCATTTATCATCTTATAACAGTGATATGCGAACTACGGCCCACGGGCCACATCCGGCCCGCGAGAGGTTTCAATCCGGCCCGCCGAGCGTTTTTCAAAAAAAAAAATTAATCACCTATTAAAAAATTTTGCCCAAAAAATAAATTTACATTATGTTTTAAAAAATATATAAATTGAAAATTTTAGCAAAAAAATGCTATGTTTTCATATTATATAGCGTACAAACTGCGAAGTTTTCTAGGAAATATTCTACACACAAGACAACAACAACTTTCTTATACAATATTCCAAGAAGAAATATAAACATCATAAAACACTAACAACTAATATAGAAAACTGAACGTATAACATAACAACAACTATTATATGTGAGATCTAGAAGATCCTTGAAGACAACATGCGCAATAAATATAAAAGGGCCAGCGATGGATTAATCAGCAATTAGTAAAAGTGTAAATCTCCTGGCGTAAAAAATAAATTGTGAAGTAAAATTATAAAGTTTCCAACGTACAGTTTTTTTTGTGTAATTAAAATAATAAAGTGTATTGTAAATACCCCCATAAATGTCAATCGAAAATAGAAAGAGAAAAATTGATTCGGAATGTCGAGTATTTCAAGAAGAGTGGACATAGAAGTACTTCTTTATGGAATATAACCAAAAACTTATTTGTCTTATCTGCCAAGAACCGGTAGCTGTACTGAAAGATTATAATCTCGCTACGCACTTTAATTCAAAACATCTTTGGTCGAAGTACTATAAAATGACAGATGAAGACAAGAAAGTTCATTCAGAGGAATTGAAAAGAAAAACATCTAGTCAGCAAATGTTTTTTAAAAATCAAATGAGTGTCCAGCGATCCTCCACGTTAACATAGTGGGAAAAAATATGGGGTTTGCAGGAGTTTATAAAAGTCTGAATCCTGAAAGTGAAACCGTTTTTTTACATTGTATAATCCACCAAGATGTTCTTTGCAAGGCTGCCTTGGATATTAACCACGTACTTAATATTATTTTATAATTAATTAATACCATTCGAGCCCATGGTTTGTTACATCGACAGTTTCAAGAGTTTTTATCGGGAGTTGGTGCAGAATTTTCAGATGTACTTTATTACATGCCTTCTCGAGAGTTTGGAGTCTTCTCGAAGAAATAGAGTTTGTTTAAAAACCAAAACTGAAATTTGGGATGAGTGGGAAATATTGGAGAATAGGAATTGGTGCATCCAGTTTGCTTTTTACACGGATTTACTCGAGCACTATAATAAACTGAACAAGAAGTTACAGGTAAGAAATCAATTTATAGATGAAACTTGGGGCAGTTTGAGGTCTTTTAAAACTCAATTGTTTTCAATTTTCTAAATGTTTGGAAAAACATGATTTGACTCATTTTCAAGACTTAATTCTTTGAGGCCTGTGAGTGAAGAGAAGTTAAAAGTCTTTTTACAATCTTTATTAAAACTGTATTCAGAATTCGAGGCCAGATTTGCTGACTTTAAAAAAATCCAACCATGTTTAGATATTTTTTCAATGCCTTTTAATGTTAATCCTGAGAAAGTTCCATCTGATCTACAATTGGAAATTATAGAATTGCAATGTAATAATAATTTAACACAGCTATTTTTAAATACAGATAAGCTTAATTTCTATAAATCCTTACCAAAAGATGAATTTCCAAAGCTAATTAATCATGCGCAGAAAATTATGGCAATGTTTGCTTCCTCATATTTATGTGAACAGGCCTTTTCAGTAATGAAATGCAGAAAAAATTCAATAAGAAACCGATTGTCAGGCGAGAGTCTATTTAATTTATTAAAAGTCGCATCCTCCCAGCTGGAACCAGAGTTTAAGGAAATTATGTCAAGTCAGAAACAGATCCATGCTTTCCATACATCTGGAAAATCTTAAAATCATAATAAACCGTATCTTATAAAATTTTTATGTTGTTTTAAAATATTACGTAATATATCTAATAAATATATAGCTTAAACCGAACTTTTAACTAAACAGCAACCCCATAACTTTTTAATGAATGACCCTCTATGTTTTGTTTTTAATTTAATGGCCTGCCGCAAGATTTTTTTTAATTTATTGGCCCGCCACCCAAAAACTTCGCTCATCACTGTCTTATAATAATAGATTTAAATTTTCAACGCTTTCGTCCTTAATCTTATTAAAGGTAATGTGTCCTGTCAATTTTTATTAAGTAATATCTGTTTTAATGTTCCATCACGTCCCACATATAATTTTATCCCGCTATCCATATAGGTGTACAGAGCTAACTATTGCTAAATGGGATCTGGTATTAAAGATTTTTTTGATTATCAGAACATATATAGTGTTAAAAACAAACTATTGTTCTTGTTGCGGCGTATTACAATTTGTTGCTCACTAAATCTACCGCAATCAACACCTACAAGATTAGAACTTTTATAATACAACCCTGGGCTTGGATATCATTGTTCGTATCTTAATTTTGCGCAATTTGGTAGTAAGGCCTTTTGGTGCCATTTTGTAATCTATCGGCGTCTTCAGTGGACGGCAGAGCTGAGCGATTTAATGAAAAAGTTTTAGTTAAGCATAAGTGTATGTATCTATTAATTATAATTGTATTTGAAATGAATTTAAAAAATATAAAATTGCAGATTGTAGCTATTTGAGCATATTAGCTGTAAATTACGCTTAATACAAAACGCACCAACAGTTCTCTTTTGAATAATTAATGTTGTAAAAATGTATTTAATATTGTTTTAGTCGATAAGGATATAGAATTTATATACTAAGATAAATAAATAAATTCTATTAAATTTTAATCTTTTTACTCGGTCCTTTAAATTATAACGATTTCTTTTTCTTTTTTTCTTTCAATATTTAATAGAAATTATAAAAAAAAGGTCGAATAAAACTGAAAATAATAAATAAATAAATAAATTTATACATCTACACTGATATTATAAAGCGGAAAGGTTTGTTGTTGATAAATTCTTTTGCTATTAGGAAGACTCACTATCCCCGAGTAACATAGACTATATTTTTATGACCACACCCACTTCCCCGCCCACTCTTTTATTTTATGTAAAATGCAGAACGACTGGAACGATTTGTGTCAAAATCTATTGGGAAGCTACACTATTCTCGGGTAACATAGACTATATTTATTAACCACACCCACTATCCCGCCCATTTTTTTTTAGTTCATGGAAAATGTAGAACGGCTGCAACGAACTGTCTAATTTTTATTTTAACCTGTCGTAGATTTTTACGAATAGAAAAATCTCGCTCACTTTTATGCCCTTTTCCCAATGGAGAAGAGTTTCAATTATTCAATGCGGATATTCCATTCAAATAATATCACGGCGCACACTAGCGATTTTTGTATGGAGGTGGAGAAAAATATATTTGTCAAAAAATGTAGTGATTTCATCACAAATTTAGTTTTATTTATACAGTAATACACAAAAGTAATCAAAATAAAGAAAGTTAGAGAAATGTCGATCGCTACCTGCAATGTAAAAAAGCTATAACTAACAAAAAAATTTAAATGATATTTTTTAATTTTTAATTTATTATTCATTTTAAATCTATTTTTAATTTATTATTCGAAAAGAGCCTTAGCTTCATCGCTTATAACACTATGCTTTTTCTGACTAAATGAAGGCGTCAAATGTGAAATCATGGGATCTGATGCTACCATTATTCGGTGCATAATATCTTCGTTCGTGGCAATTCGACTGCATTTTCTGCTGTGCCTAAGGCGATATTTTTACAGTCTTTCCTGAGCCTCTTCGGATAGTAGGCCTACAGGAAAAATAAACTTTTCAATTACGTCTTTTCCATGAATCAGAATTTTGTGAAGTGTAGGTGGCATATTGTACCACTCGTACAGTGCAACAAACTCTTTTGCCGTCTCCAAACAAAAACCCAAAAATTTTTTTGGACTACTACCTCGGCGATTGTTATAGCTTTGAGAATTATTAAAAACCTTTTGATTATGTTTTCATCTAGACTCGTTATTTCGGAAATCAAAACAGGATTAGCAAAGAATCTTCGTGACGTATTTCCTGAATTTGTCGTACCAGAGCCTTACTTAACAGGTTGATAACCTGTATTTCAATTTTCTCTTTAAGTTCACGCTTTATCAAACATTTTCGGGCTTCTTTTATTGGACGAGTATTTGAGTTGACTCTCCCACGTATAACTTGAGGTGTCTTTTTAACGTATGCAAACTGTAGTGTTCTACAATACTGTGTGGAAGAAGGTTTATTGTTGTTCCATACTGATTTATTTATGTCATCACTTAATGATAATTCAAGTTGTACAACTGATGTCATATATAAATGAGAGTCAAAAATTTGATCGTCTGAAAACCTCTGTTGGTATTCGCTTTGACTAGATGCCCCATCACATCCCCATTTATAGTATATTATTAGATTTCCGCTTTCAATTTTATTTATTTCCTTTGCTAACTTGGTTTCTAGGATTCTTTACGCAGTATGATCCAACAGATTTTGCATAGGTACACTGCCTAAACTTTCAGTAATAGAAATTCCTTGCGGATAACTGTTAGTTTTTTCTTTCGTGACTTCTTTATATGGTAGGAGAATCATAAAAAAAAATAATCAATGTTTTTTTTATGCATATCGCCAGCAAATTTCTTAAATTCATACCTTTACTTAAATGTGCATAAAAGCGAAACGCGTTCATCGATTTTCATGAGTTATGTCTGATTTTGTTCATAGGTTATACGACTTTATGCGAAAGTAATAAGACTTGACACTTATTTTACCGTTTTGGTTTTTTTTTGAATTAAAAAAATTAACTTTTTATGCAAAAAATATTTTTTTCTTTTTCATGCATTTATTTATAATTTCGAAACTGTTGCTTATGTAGCGAAACGTTATATAAGCAGATGAAAGTACTTGTAATTTTTGATTTTTCTAAATTTGCTTAAGTAAAATCCGAGTAGTGGTTCTTGAGTTATGTTACACAAAAAAGCCTTATTAGAATTGAGTCGTGAATCAATCAGCGGAAAAATGTTGAGAGGTGGCACCTGGTGGCACTTGAAATTGATTAAAAATGTAAAAACTGATATGAGACAATGTATTAGTAGTGATTTACAACTGAAGGAATGGCTAAAATTTTAGGTTCAAATGTTAGGAGAAAAAAGGGATTTTTTTTATATGTTCATAAAAATAAGCAAACAAAAAAAAAACTTAAATCTCTGCAGAGTTTATTTTTTCAATTTTAGTATACTGAAATATCCTACTCTAAATAAAAAGTACAAAGAAAAACGATAGTTGAGATAATAAAATAATATTCGTTTTGAAATTCTAAGGTTTAAATTAAGTTGGTTCAGTAAAGCATACAAGTACTGAGCTTGAGACGGCTATAAAAAAAACTAGCAGTCAGACCGGAGTAATTCTTTTTGATTTGATTATACCATTTAGTCTAAAATTTCAAAATATCATTGAATATTGCATGAAGAGTATGTTAACAATTTGACTTTTTTCCGCGAAATCCCCACTGTGCGGCGCAATTGTTTTTACTTTTTGTATTAAGCAGGTGAACGTATATGTATAGTCTGAAAATTTTGTACCCATGAACCCCTTACAAACCTCATCAAATCTTAGGATTTGAACTTTTGTAAAAGTAACTTCGATATTAATGTGTGCTATTCAGCGAAACAATAGCTGAAAGTGGACAGTGTGCTACCTCCTCCTATAAAAGGTAGTGAAGCGTTCAGGGTAGTGCTAGTAAATAATAAGTCTACATTTCATATTATAAAATTATGAAAATGAAAAATTGAAATTTCGAATCGGACAGTGATTTGGACATTAATTTCAAATCATTAAATTTATTGTTCTCACAGAGAAGACCCAACACTGACACGTTTATGTCATCAATCCAAACCCATCATACTAGGAAAATTTACAAATATCTTTTTTCGGACCAGTACTCAGGGGATATCCCCTACTCATGCCTTGTGTCAGAACTAGGAAATTAAGTTATGGGGAGGAGGAAAGAGGAGTAGTATTAGTGGGCATTCGACTTGAATTTTCATACACTGAAAGTGAAAGGAAAGACCTCTGGAGCGAATTTATTCCACATAATAACTGTTCTGCTAAAAAATGAATTTTCCCTGCTATAGGTAATGCCATTCACCGGCAAATCAATCACAAATGGATGAGCTCGCAACGAAAAGCGTTTAAACCCAAAAAGGTGCGAGTAACGGGAACAAGTCCCCAAACATTATTAGAACACTTATCATTGCAATAACAACAAAACCTTGAAATACAACATTTAAAAAAGAACAAATAAATTTTATAAATATTGAAAAGAATCGTTATGGAAAACCTTACTATGAAAAAAACTATCTCCTTTAGTTGGAGTGTTATGCCTACTAAAGGTTTTTTTGTTTATGCTTTGTCAATATATGTCTATACGCATGCGCGCAATTTTCGACATCTCCCTTATAATTTATTCTCCTGTGCTCTGGAGTAGCAATAATATGCAACCTTTCCATTATATATCTCTTTTTATAGTTATTTTCTTGTTGTATAATCGTCGCATTCTCTATATTGGGAGCATGGTTACTCATTGCACAGTGAGCTGCTAGGGCTGTTTTTTGCTCAGCTATTCCTTTTCTAGTCTTATAATCTGACTTATGCGCAGCTAATCTCGTCCTCAATTTCGACTTTGTCGTTCCTACATACACTTTATTACAATTATTCGACCCATCTCCGTAACGTAGGGTCTTGTATGATACTATTATTAAAATGGACTTGAATGTCATATCGATAGATCGAAACAAAATTTCAGACGTTATTGACTTCGGCGTGCTAAGGGGCATCCCCGAAGACATGGTATGTGTTGAAGCCGCATTAGATTTGTCATCGGACCACACACCAACTATTGTTTATATACGTAATGACCGGATATCTAATTTACCAAAAGGATTACCAGCGTTGTCAGGGACAAGTATAAATTGGTTGAAATATAAGAAATATCTAAGTACCCAGTGCTCGGAAAATATTATGCTTAGAACACGAGAGGATATAGACACATCTATTGTTTGCCTCGAAGAAAATTATAAACACGCTGTTTAACACGCTAGCCAAACTTCCAGACAAGTCAGGTGTAATAAAATTTATACAGCAGATGTTGAACGACTATTGGCCGAAAAAAGAAGGGCTCGAAGAGAGTGGCAGCAGCACAGTTCACCACAACTTAAAGTCAAGTTAAGAGAATGAATAAGACGGCTAAAAGACTTGTTACAGTCTCAAAAAGTTGCATCTTTTAAAAAATATTTGGAAAGCTTAGATGCAACTCCTCAACCGGATTACTCACTATGGTGTGCAACAAGAAATCTGAAAAGACCCACGATAAATAAACCTCCCTTGCGCAATTTAAATAGAGACTGGGCGAGAAACGATAGAGAAAAGTGTAATTTTTTCGCCACACATCTGAAAAAAATATTTACCCCGAACACTGCATCTGATACTGTCGATCTGAGCTCGTTCAATTATGTACAAGCTGTTCGCATAAGGTTTAAGCTTTAAGCGGTTCAAAGAGCCATTAAAGAATTGAAACCCAAGAAATCTCTGGGCATGGACAATATCAGCAACAAAATGATAGTTGAGCTTCCTCACTCAGTAGTTAAAATTATTCTGTATATTTTTAATGCCATAGTGAGACTCGAGTATTTTCCGCAACAATTAAAAGGTCTCAGCGATCATCATGATCCCTAAGCCTGGAAAGGATCACACAAAGGTGGATTCGTATAGGCCCTTTAGTCTGTTGCCTAACATGTCAAAACTATTTGAAAAACTAATAGCAAAAAGACTAATTCAGATTCTGAATGAGAAAGAGCGCATCCCGAGTCATCAGTTTGGATTCAGAAGAAAACATAGTACAATTGAACAGGTGCACAGAGTAACAAATGTAGTAAAACAAACATTTGAGGAAAAAAAATACTGTTCTGCCCTATTCATTGACGTCTCTCAGGCCTTTGATAAGGTATGGCACGAAGGGCTGAAGTACAAGATGGGACAGAATTTGCCTATAAACCTTAGGAACTTGTTGGACAACTATTTGATCGGTCGAAAGTTTGTTGTACGATAGGGGGATTTTATGAGTTCGCCTCATCCAATTGGAGCAGGGGTTACCCAGGGAAGTATTCTTGGACCGCTCCTGTATCTTATTTTTACATCTGACATGCCAACCGATGGTAGAATCCATACTTTTACATTTGCTGACGATACGGCTTTTCTCAGCATACACAAATGCCCTCAAGGGGCATCGCAGAACCTTCAGACTCATATGTTTCAATTGGAAAAATGGTTAAAGAAATGGGGAATAGCAGTCAATGAGCATAAGTGTCTTCATATAACATTTATCCTGTGTAGGCAAACATGCGCACCAATTACAATTAACGATCAAATCATACCTCAAAACTCGAGGGTTAAATATCTCGGCATTCACCTGGACAGGCTTGGAAAAACCATATAGATGCTAAACCGACTCATTTAAGACTAAAAACAGCTCAAGTACATTGGCTGATTGGAAGAAACTCTACACTGCGCTTGGACTGCAAACTTCTAATATATAAGACTATTTTGAAACCACTTTGGCGCTATGGTATTCAATTATGGGGCACTGCCTCAGTGACAATTGTGGAAAGAATACAGAGGAGAAAAAATAAAATCCTTCGAATGATCACAGCCGCCCCATGGTATATCAAAAATTCCAATATTCATAAGGACCTCCACGTTCCCTTGGTAAGAGAAGCGATTGTTAAACACGCACTAACTTATAGAAACAAGCTTGGATATCATCCAAATCTCCTAGCCCGCAACATTCTTAACGAAAGTGGCTACATTCGATTGAAGAGGAGGGACACCTTGGCCCTTGGTCGAATTTGAATAAGATGCCTATAATTTAAGCAAATAAATTATCTTCGTGAAATATATATTTGGTCCAGCAGTGGCTGTACTTAATTAAAAAATTCTAGTTTTAAGATCTGTATACTTATTGTTAGTTTGAAATACTTTTGAAGATACAATAAAAAAGAAAGAAAAAATCTCTGTAACAAGGTATTTTGTATACTACGTTAGATTTGTCCAGTTTGTCAATTTTTTTCTTAGTATTTGAAAACAGCATGTTTAGAGCGAAGTCGGTTATTAGTGCAATATTGACGTTTTTCTTGTCGTAAATATCTGATCTAATAATGCGCTCTGTGAAACCTGGGACATGCGTCATAGATTTGTAAATTATTTCCCGGCACTTTTTATTATGTTCATCGCCATCATAAAGGAGAAACTATTTCTTTGTAAAATTTTTCTTATTTTCTTAATGTTTTCTTTGTGGTATTTTTTGTCACTTATTTGAAAAACTCTTTTTGCGAAACTTCGCGTTGTGTTTATTTTGAAGTATTTTGAATGATTGGAATAAAAGTGAATAATACGTACTGAGGAAGTAGATTTTTGATACCAGTCTGTTGATATTGTCTTATGATCAATACATCCAAATAAGGTAATTTTCTGTTTTTCTCCAATTCCATTGTGAATTTAATGCGTCTATGAAAACTATTTAAGACTTCAAGAGTTTCACTCACATCATTTGTTTTCGTTATGCAGAATAAGTCATCTACATATTTAAAAATCACTTTTGGCCCATGTTTCAATCGCCCTAGCAGCACATTATCTAGTAATTCTTCCATTACTATATCCGCAATGATAGGTGATGCTGGGGAGCCCATCGGCATTCCTCCTAATTGGTCGTATATTACGTCATTATATTTAAAATATCTATTTTCCTTTATACAAAAAAGTATCATGTAAGTAAATAATTCCATAATAATTCTCAAAAAGGTCGAAAAAATTAAGAATTAAACATAAAATAAAACATATTTATAGTAAGATGAAAAAATAATGTGGGTGGATGTAAATGTAAATGTTGTAAATAAAATGTAAATGTAGTTTATTTTATTTTTGAGTTTTTTTATTGTTAAAATAGTTAATTAAAATTTAATAAAAAGAAATTGGTTGGTTTTAATTAAGATCCCGTAATTAATATTTTGTAAATGTAAGATTTTTACTTTTTGAAAGTCCTTTTGAAGTCATTAAAAAATACAACTTTTTGTTAATTACACTTAAAAAATGATTACGTTATAAATTCAATTCAATATTTAAAAAATACAATAATAATAACATATTAATAACATAAATCCATATTTATCAAATTATTTAAAGGCGAAAAACTTAAATATTTCCGTATTAAATAAAATACACTTACATCACTTTCAAAGAAAACGGCTCAAATCATGTTTATGTGCTGGGAGATATTGCTAGCGTCTAAATACCCTGTTCGGTTTTTAGTTTTTACTTGTGTGCGTTAAACAGAAATAGATATTTTACTTGTGTTATGGAATGTCAAAATATATAATACATTTACTTGTTAACTTAAGGAAAGTGTATCGTTTATGAACATTTATATCATCTTAACAAAGGACTCGCGCAGTAGCGTATATTAAGAAAGAATTGAAACAAAATGTTTGCCTACAAGTTTAAGAACAATTTAATTTCATAATGCGTATGAGAAAATATGGTTTTTGAACAAAACGCAAAATGTTTTCTTGAACCTTAAAAATAATTTTAACACGTGCAGTTTACGTTTTACATCGCATTAAATTCGTAATAAAAATAAAAAGGAAATAAATAAATAAATAAAATGAATGATGAAGCTTTAAACGCCCACATTTAGAAAATTTCACAAAAAGTTTATATAAATACCTCGTTTTTTTCTGCAATTTAAAAATAAAAAATACAATATTATTTATTAAGGCAGCTGATTATATCCATCTAAAGAACTTCAAGCGATGGAGAAGCTCGCCTAAAACTAATATTGAACATATAAGCAGGTTAATGAATGATTTCTATTTTTGTTTAATGAAAACAAATAAATGAATAAATAATTTTATTATTTGTGCTATTTTGAAATCTTTTTGTTTTTACTTCAATTAATAAATAAATTAACCTAAAAACGAGAAAAAAAATACTTTCGATAAAATTTTTATTTTGTTTAAAGGAAAATTCCAGTTAATAAGTTTTATCAAAAATAAAACTATTTACGTAATTATACTCCACACATATTAAAGACATATCGATAGACAAAAAGATTTTATTTTATGCACTTGACTTTGTGTTTGTTGGGATGCTTTTTTATTTTTGGTGTTTGTAGTTGTTGATCTCATTAAAAAATCCATTGAACTGTTGATTGCATTAATGAGTGGGATAATGAATGTTGTGAAGAAAACAAGTAGCGTTTAAATTAATATGAATGTCTATGAATGTGTTAATAAAATTAAATTCTATTCTATTTGTTATTATACAATACCCGATTTACTAAACATTTTTTAATATTTATTTGTAATAAATGTAATGCTTCATTTGCTCATGTATTATCGGAAAATTTAATAATTTTCGATAGAAAAAGGGTTTCTAGTAAAGGTAATAAGTAAAGGTAATAACTGAAACCATTCAGTTATTGAGTTTGATGTTATTTTCAAACGATTACTTGCGCTGCTATATTTTATATGGACAAGCTGGCTTAATTCAGCATTACACTCATTTTGCTGATTAGCTTTACGTTTTAGCTTGTCTTAAGTAGCTTTGGATCTGTTAAGTCATATTGCATTCATCACAGCTAACGCATGGCATAATGCTAATCGAATAGGACTTGATGCTTGCAAAATAAAAAAAAAAATATCGCAACTTTTTAGAGCAGTAAAAAGCAGTAATATTGAATTTTTAAGCATTATAGCTTAACTCCTTTTAAAGGGTAGATACGTACATACGACCCTAACGAAAGCGCTATCTAAGCCCGAACACTGACTCACCAATACAGGCTAGAACACGGCTTGATAATGATGTCATCATATTGAAAACGCTTGCCCGTCATAACGAACAAACACACAGCAATGCCGGTTTACTTCGAACGAAATGACAACGATTTTTAAAAGGGGTAAGTGCAGTGATGGGCGAACTACAGTTTCAATCCGGCCAGCCGAGCGTTTTTCAAAAAAAAATTAATCATCTATTAAAAAATTATGCCCAAAAAATAAATTTACATTATGTTTTAAAAAAGATACAAATTGACAATTTTAACAAAAAAATGCGATATTTTCGTATTATATTGTGTAGAAACTGCGCAGTTTTCTGAGAAATATTGTACACACAAGACAACAACAACTTTCTTATACAATATTCCAAGAAGAAACTTAAAAACAATGAAACAAAAACAACTAATATAGACCTATTGTATTGTGTCCAAACTGCGTAGTTTTCTAGGAAATATTGTACACAAAAGAGAACAACAACTTTCTGATGCAATATTCCAAGAAGAAACATAAACATCATAAAACACTAACAACTAATATAGAAAACTGAACGTATAACATAACAACAACTATTATATGTGAGATCTAGAAGATTCTTGAAGACAACATGCGCAATAAATATAAAAGGGCCAGCGATCGATTAATCAGCAATCAGTAAAAGTGTAAATCTCGTGACGTAAAGAATAAATTGTGAAGTAAAATTATATAAAGTTGCCAACGTACAGTTGTATTTGTGTAATTAAAATAATAAAGTGTATTGCAAAAACCCCCATAAATGTCAATCGAAAATAGAAAGAGAAAAATTGATTCGGAATGTTGAGTATTTCAAGAAGAGTGGACATGGAAGTACTTATTTATGGAATATAACTAAAATCCTATTTGTCTTATCTGCCAAGAACCGGTAGCTGTACTAAAAGATTATAATCTCGCTAGGCACTTTAATTCAAAACATCTTGGGTCGAAGTACTATAAAATGACAGATGAAGACAAGAAAGTTCATTCAGAGGAATTGAAAAGAAAAATATCTAGTCAGCAAATGTTTTTTTAAAAATCAAAGAAGTGTTCAGCGATCCTTCACGTTAGCTGGTCACATTGTTGCCTATAAAATAGCACAAAGTAACAAACCGTTTTCTGAAGGAAAATTTATTAAGAATGTGTTAATTAGCATTTGAAAAGTATTATCCCCAGAAAAGGTAAGAGATTTCGAATCCATAGGGCTGTCACGTAGAACGATCACAAAAAGAATTGAAGCGATTTCTTCTAATTTAACCAATCAACTCGATGGACGTCTTAAAAAGTTTAAGTATTTTTCAGTCACTATGGACGAGAGTGTTGTGAAAGTGATACAGCCCAACTTCTAATTTTTATCAGAGGAGACGATGAAAACTTTGTAATAGCCGAAGAACTTGCTTGTTTGAGATCTTTGAAAGGAAAGACGACAGGAAAAATCATTTATGATGAATTTAGAGAGGGGATGGAATCTCTTAAAGCCCCAATTTCCAAATTAATTAATTTAACAACTGATGGAGCACCTAACATGGTGGGAAAAAATACGGGGTTTGCAGGAGTTTATAAAAGTCAGAATCTTGAAAGCGAAACAATTTGTTTACATTGTATAATCCACCAAGATGTTCTTTGCAAAGCTGCCTTGGATAATAACCACGTACTTAACATTATTTTGAAATTAATTAATTTAATTTATTAAAAGTCGCATCCTCCTAGCTGGAGCCAGATTTTGAGAAAATTATGTCAAGTCAGAAACAGATCCATGCTTCCCATACATCTGGAAAATCTTAAAATCATAATAAACCGTATCTTATAAAATTTTTATGTTGTTTTAAAATATTACGTAATATAACTAATAAATATATAGCTTAAACCGAACTTTTAATTAAACAGCGATCCCATAATTTTTTAATGAATTTTTTTTTTTAATTTAATGGCCCGCCACAAGATTTTTTTTAATTTATTGGCCTGCCACCAAAAAAGTTCGCCCATCACTGGGTTAGTGTATAGAAGTTATGCCGTAAAAGATGAAAAACTTTTACAAGCATGAGATCGCACTTGCTATGCTAATTTGAATAACAGTTTTGTATTATCTCTGATACTAACTTTGTAATGCTACAAAAATCTTGCAAAATATCAAAACGAAAAAAAAAATGTAGCGACTGGAAAACGAACTCGCCCAATTTAATCATTCTAATTAAACCACAGCAAATTCCTTTATGCGGTTTTATAAAGATATTAAATCTTATATCGAAATAGTATTTAAACGAAATATGTCAGCCTATTGAAATTAAGCTGTTGGGGAATGGATAATTGCGTAATTTACCAGAATGATCTAACCTTGCTCATGGATTTTACTTCTTAAATAAAATAGAAAATAGAGTAAAAGAAACATCATAATGTGTCTCAATATTTAAAAAGAAAGTGTCGTCAAATATTGCTGTTCCTAAATATTTATGTTTCGGGGAAATCAAGAGTATAAAATTGTAAAATTAGCGCTATAGCTTCGACGACAACTTTGTCGTCGCTTCTTTAAAACTTTTTGTCGTTGTAAACGTATAGTTACGTTTTTTAGTATCGACACGTGCACACATAATACTTGCAGTAAAAAAGTGAGGAGATTAATGGAATGGTTTTAAAATTTCAAGTGATTTATTGTTTCAAGAATTTTAATATTTAGAGCAATAGATGTAATGTCGATAGATTTCTGAAGAACATGTCGCTCTTATGTACTGAGTTGTTTTGGGACCAGCCTCTTACAAACGCCCTAAAACGAATGCAAATAAGTTCAGCTCTGGAATAGGTCAACTTACCTACTAATACCGATATATTACTTTCTACATAATGTAGTAAGTTTACCAGTTTCCAATAAACTTTTCGCAAAAACTCTGCTTTAAATTATTTTGTTTTCTATCGGATTTTTCAACAAGAAGTGACAACATCAACAACATAGTTTTGACATTTAATTTTTTGACATATTCGTAGTAGATGCATTGGCAGAATTTACTTAAAATATATTATAAAAATGGTGGTTCTATTAATTCGCAATATTTTCGGGCAACATAATCGTCCTTTTGAGGCCGCTATTAAGAATTTCGTCATTGAATTTGAATCGTCACGTTCGATACAAAATGTGCGAGCACAAGTGTTCGAGCGAAAAAAAACCCGGCAGTGAGCCACAGCGTTGATACAGATCCAAATTTGTCAATACCTCGATGTCATTCCAAAACCACCACATGGCGAATTTTGCGTAAGGATTTGACTTTGAAGCCTTACACGGTTCAACTAGTGCATGAACATCGCCGTAAATTCGCTCAACCGGCTGGTTTTTCTAAAAAAAATCATTTTTTCAGACGAAGCCCATATTCCCTTGCCAGGGTATGTCAATAAGCGAAATTGCTGCATTTGGGCTTCTGAAAATCCTAGAGCGATTATTGAGAAGCCTTTGCATGCTTAATGTGTCGCTGTATGGTACGTTATATGGGTCCGCCATTTTTCAAAAATAGTGATTGAAAACCTTGATGAAAGAATCGAGATCTGTCAGCGTGGTCGTGGTGGACAGTTGCCAGATTTTTCATTTTTCATTCATTATTGCCAAAATTTTTTTTATTTGAATTATTTGAATTTTAATCAACATTTTTGCTTTATTTTGATGTAGAAAATAAACTTTTTGTTGAAAAGCCCTTTATAAAAACTGGATTTTTATTCATATCATGACATCTTTCTGGGCCATCTGCTACAACAGAATATGATTACTATATGACAGCATTCTCCAATGTCAATTGTTTCGTAAAACATAGTTGTACTCTATAGTTTTAAATTCCTCCCTAAATATTAACATTTTGTTGTTTAAAAATTAATTTTTTTATCTCTGCTTAATAACTTCGACTAGAAATTGCTATGTAGGGTTACAAAAGGTTTGTAACAAAGAATAACAAATTTCAGTTTCAAAAGTTTCAATCTGTATTAAATATACTTTGTTAAATTACTTAAGTTGCAAATGCAATGAAAAAAAAAACCAATTCAATATTTCTTTAAATTAAAAGCTCAATAACAAACTTTTAGTTGTACGCTGCTAGAATTCATATCGTAGGGCATAAAGGCATACATACCTTATTATATACATCTACATGTATATACGAGTATATAAAAAGATAAAACTTTTGTGTGCCTTCTAGGCACTTAAAACAATTTTGGTTTTTGTAAATATCTCAATACACATACTTAAAACAGTCTTTTATGCGAACCTGTTTCAGTAAAAAACATTATGAATAAACAACGTTTATTTGTGATTATAAAAATATCATGACAGTAAACAACACGTAGATTTTATATATATATAAATTTTATATAATTCCTTAGAAATTCCTAAGATGTTTTTTATACAAAAATTCTGGAGCACAAGGAAGCATATGTTGAACATAAGTAATAAAATCCAAATGCCGCAAGCAAACAGTAAACAAACAGGCAAATGCATCCGTGAGAAAGTGACAACCCATCAAACAGACCGTTTTAAACACAAATCTAGAAATAAATAAGTTTAACTAAATTTTAAATAACAGCTTTCTCTGATTTTTATTATGTAAAACGAGATTTGGTCCACTAAATTTATCTAACAGTTTACTTTAGTAATTAATTTTTTTTTCTTTTTTAAGAGAAGTAGCACTCAGGCAACAATGCCTATTTAGTCAAGTACCGTGCTACATTCTTTAGGAAAGGGATAGAGAAGAGATGAAACCAGTGGTGAAAGTAGAAGGATAGTCGGAAATTAACTGCCGTCTAAAAAACAGCACAGCGACCAGTGACTATGCCTTCATCGCTGAGCAGCCCCACCGACAGTAAATTTTTATTCTTGTAGTGAAAAAAACCAAGGTCTTCGTTGGGAATCGAACCCACAACCCCCATACTGATAAGCTAGTACACTACCTACTAGCCTATAGGGGCACCTAATTAATTGTATTAATGGAGAAGCTGTTAGAGTTTACTGTAACGGTTATTATAAGAGATAAATTTAATTTCGTAATAATTTGAAAAATAAATAAACTGAATCTTGGAATTAAATTCAACTAACTCAGCAAAAAGCTAGCACAACTTAACTGAACAACTGTTTGTTATATTACTTTTATTTGGGTACGGTTTTCCGTCGACCCTCGTCAAATTTGGTTTGTGAACAAACCGGTTTCGGCTGTTTGCCATCTTCAGTGTTCTTTTCGTACTAGTTGCGTTTTATTGTCAGTTGCGTTTATATAGTTCGTGTCTCCCTTCGTGTTATTGCGTTCGTCACTTTCTGTCTTGTTTGCCTGCATCTCTCTCTCTCCTTTTTCGTTTCTCTCTTTTCACCTAATTTGTCGCTCCCTTCTCCATTCGTCTTTTTTTCTAAATAAATCCCTTTACGATCATGCTTGTTGTCCGTTTCTGCCCATGTGTGAACCCATTGGGTTCCTCCCCCTTATGTGACATAATAATCTGTAATTGTACGTTCATGATGTTCCCCATTGCCCCCGTCCTGTGTACCCGCGTAACGTTTCTGTGCTGGTGTAGTGTCCGCCCCCCCGTAAAAATGTTCCAACGGTTCAAATATTGTGTCCGAAGCAGTGTTTATTTGTTCATTTATTATTCGTACGTCAAATGTTCCCCGTTTGTATATTCCCATGTTTCCTAATACATTTAGTCTCCTTCCCTTGTGTCGTGTATGAAGCTGTCCAACCGTTGTCCTTATATGTCCTGGTGTACACTTGCCGCCAAATATATGGTTCGCAAAGTTCGATCCTGGAGTTGATTTCAGTTCTCGTAGTTCCCTGTTATAGTCCCCAATGTGTTCCCTAAAGCTGGTCTTAATCTTCCGTCCTGTTTGCCCGATGTAGCCATAATGGCATGTACAAGTTAATTTGTACACTCCCCGTCCGTCCAGTATATTTGCCTCGGTTGTTTTATTCCGTAGTATTTTTATTATATTGTTACTTTTTCTCACTTCTACTTTAAACCAAACTTGCAAAACTTCGTATTCGTATTCATTCAGTTAGAGACCAAACCAGTTAGAGGAGGGTTCCAAAAGGCAAAATATGAATGATACGCTCAAGCACGATCACTGTTGCATGCTTACGCATAGATGTGTGTTCGGAAATGATGGTGCATCTGTTATTTTCTAAAACGGTGTAAACGATTCTTCACTCCATCCAAACTTCGTAGTATTTTTACTATCTATATCAGATCAAAAATGGAATGGAATCCTCCCCCCAACATATAATCCTAGTTCTGAGTAGGAGTCATCCGAGCGCAAAAAGGAAGTGGAATATAACTCTCATATGCCCCAACGCTATTTTGGAGTTGCTTGACGGCGTACAAGAGAGGGCTAAGAAGCTCATTGGGGACAGCAGGGTAGTCAACTCTATTGATTCTCTAGAGCATCGACGCAATGTGGATTGTATTTCACTGTCTCCCCCGGGGGCACATTTATCGGTCTTTATAGAATACTTGACTATCTAGACCTGTGCAACTGGGGGAAAAAGGGAGCCCAGTCCCCTGAAGTCAGACAGGGAGACAACTGGAAACTTCACTTTATTTCCACGGGGATTAGTGAGCCGCAGAGTTCATTATTTGTCTCTTTAGACATTTAATAGTTCTCTGACTGATCATTGAGGTTGGCCCCTATATGGGAGCATCGTGGTGGTTGTGGTTTTGCGGCCCCATAAGGGATTATGAAATTTATGGTGGCCAGGATCATTTCACTGATAATGACACGCAAAGTGAACGATCCAGTCCAGCGAGCATGCTTGACATGTGTTCTGGACAGGAGTTAGAAAGTCTCCAACTCTTTAGCAAGGTGTAATGGTTTGCAGACCTGTCCTGGAATCATTAAAGTTGCAACTAGGTGGTTCTGTTGCTTAGAATTATGTCTTCGGCTATCTAGGACGCATGTATGACGTTCCAAATTATACTATAGTGGTTTGTCCACCATCTGTTTAAGGCTATATAGCCAGGCGCGGATGTAAAACAAATTACACTCTGTATTTCACTGTTTTATTGTTACGACAATGGTAAGTGCTCTAATGAAATTAGGGAACTTGTTCTCGTTACTCGCACTATATTGCGTTAAACTCGATTTTCATTGAGAGAGAGAGAGCACATCCATTTGTGGTTGATTGGCCATTGACTCGTACTACACATTACAGGGTAATTAATTTTTTAATAGAACAGTCCAGCGCATTTTTCTGTCACGTTCAATGTGGAAAAGCACAAATCGAATGCCCACAAACACTACTGCCATTTATCTCCTTTCCGTAGCATAATTTCATAGTTCTGGCACAATGCCAGTGCATTAGTGAGAGTCATCTCCCCTGAGTGCTGGCCAAAAAAAAAACTTATTATGCTTCTTCCTTAGTAGCTCTCGCTCTATAGGAACTCAATTGACCTGCTGTCGACTATGCATTAAAACTACAAATTAAATTTAGAAAGGTATGTCACGCAACAACTTTTGGACAATGACTCTGTCTCACACTGTTTTTATACTGTTTCTTTCTTCACTTCCTTTCGTTTAGCTAGTAGACAGTTAATATTATTTACACCTTAATCATCTTACCGTCACCAATTCATCCATTGCGGCTGTTCAACAATGTTTTTCGTTTTTAAATCGAGATGTCGACACTTAAACATCATACCTTCCGCCCGCTTAATACACATTATCCGAAAAGCAAAACAAATTTTAATAAGGCAAGCATCACAGCTTTAATAAAAATAAAGGGAGCTGCCAGATCCGTGGAAATTTGAACTATACACCTCTACCGCACACAACTAACTTCTTAGTCGTGAAAATAACTACTAAGGTATTGTAAATTTTATACTCGTAACGATGTATTAAAGATTGTTAATCTTGTTTTTATAAAATTTGTTTTCACCATTGCTAATTATTTTTGTAAAAAAAAAAAACACAAAGCGTAAACTTAAAAAAAATGAAAGATAAACAGCCGTATGCATAAAAACTTAAAGCAGGTTTAACTGCCGTTGTTAAGCACAATTTCCTAAAGTTGTATTCAAAGAACGCTTTTACCTTAAAATACCTTTGTTAACTTTAAAGTAGGAATAACCTACTTTAAACCCACAATAAATTGACAGTTCAATTTTATTACTGAAAGTTCAAAAACAAAGCAAATTGTGTTTACAATAAACTGAGCCGTTTATTTTAAAAGTGGCATAAGTTACTTTGTTATTTGTCATCTTCTTATTTTAAATTAGTTTATATAACATTTTAATTTTTAGCCATTTCAACTAGTCTGTATTTAGTTTTCTTTCTAAAACAAATTTTTCTAATGATTGTGTTGAAATAAAATCGTTTTTCTCCATGTTGTGTACTGTGAAGGATTTTTCGACAGGGGGTTACTATTACTATTTTGTCCTTTACATAAGTCACTATGTGCAATAATATGTTTTTGAGTTGTGACATTCTTAGATATTTTATAAAGTACTAAGCAACCTTCTTAGAATAAAAAAATAACAAAATGCTAATTATGTGTAGTATATTAGATATCGCTATAATATAGTTCAGTAAACTGCACTATTCTTTCGTACTAATAAAAATAAGTCCAATAATCACAACAATATTTCACACACACTTATTACATGTTTCCATTTTTTTCACACGAAGCTCCGTAATTTATTTCCTGAGTACAGCGACTTACGTCAGTTTCAAAATAAAAATTTTTGTTATACCGTTAATTATCAACACTCCTCTCAAACAAATCTCAATACTTCTCAACTTATTAATTTCAAATTTATTAAAAATGAAAAAAAAACTGTTCAGTTTTGACTTATGCCACTTTCAATGTAAACGGCTCAATTGACAGTTTTACTTTGTTATTCCAAAAATTTTTTAAAATGTTTATTAAAAACAAATTGTAGTATACAAATAATTATAAAAACTAAAGCATAACATGTCATTTGATATAAAGCATTTCTACATCGTTATTTTATATTTTACATAAATGTAATTATAGTTAATTATTTAAAACAAAAGTTTTATTGATGTACATATAATCAAAACAAAGCTCGTTATGCGAATACTTAGTTTTTTAATATGAACAAACATTATACGTAATACACAAGACCTCGTTGATAAACTTAAGGACATAAAAATAACCGAAAACACGCGACTCGTTTCCTTTGATATCAAGGATCTATATACTTCAATACCAAACATGAAACCTTAGATATTCTACGCAACACACTAGACAATTTGTACGAAAGCCAATACATCGCTGATATTATAGATATTGCAAAAACGATAATAAAACAGAACTACTTTAGGTTCAATAACAACTTTTACAAATTACCTGACGGACTCGGTATGGGAAACCCAACTTCCGCAATCTTCATGGAAATTTTCATGCAACATCTCGAATCACTACACGTAAAAACACTCATGGAAAAACACAAAATAACTCATTACTATAGATACGTAGATGACATTATATGCATCCTCGAGCAAGACAACGGCGGACAAATTCTAGAAAGCTTAAACACAATTCATGATAAGATTACATAAACAATGGAAAAAGAACAAGACAGAAATTTACATTATCTTGACATCACTATAACACGAGGAACTGACTATTTAACATTCGACATATATAGAAAACCAACAACAACGGACACTACCATCCACAACACCTCAAACCACCCTACCTAACACAAACTAGCAGCTTTTAGACATATGATACATAGGCTTGGGATAATTCTACTTACTCCAGATAAGTACAACAAATAACTCGACATAATCTTCGCCATAGCTATGAATAACGGCTACAAAACCACTACCATCGATAAACTACTTAGACAATACAACACTAAGAACAGAAATAGAGAAGACAACGAGTCAGTCGATACAACACGACGGACCAGAAATATACAGACTACCTAACCTTTTTCACAAAGAAGGAATACTCACAGCATTAAAAAGTGCAAACACCCTCAGACATTATCTCAGAACAACGGCAGAAACAACTGACAAATTTAATTCCAGCGGGGTATACAGACTTACCTGTACCTGCAAACAAACCTATATAGGGCAAACTGGACGAACACTAAAAACAAGGCTTGCAGAACACATACGCTCATACAAACGGAAAAGAGAAGATTCTAACTTTGCATCACACCTTGACACTCACGGACACACACCAAGGGAAATAGATGAATGTATGACATTATTACATCCTAGCAAAAAAGGACGAAGACTAGACATTCTTGAAAATATGGAAATCTACAAAACAAAAACATTCAACAACGACATTATAAACGAACAGGTAAACACGACCTCAGACACCATTTTCACACCATTGAAACTACTCATGCCGACGGGCAAACGAAAAACACCCTCAGACGGACACACGTACCTACATAACAATAAAAGACGGATGTATCGTTAGGTGCACTTTGCATACAAATGCCAGGTGGCTGGTATTCTGCTTACCTGAATATATACGGACCTAATAACAGAACTGCCTGAACGCCAACACTACTCACCGGTACAAACTAAACCGTGGCTTGAAAATGATGCATACGCATCGAAACCGCTCGCCATCGAATACAAACCGGCCAGTTACGACGGGAAATGGCAATATTATTTCATCTACTGGCGGAGGACAACCAAACAACATAATACCAAAAATAAATATGTTGATTTTTCTGAAAACAATCAAAACATTTTGTATGGATCCAACTACCCGGATAAATAATATTCATTTTTATACATCGTTAACTAAAACGTGATAACTGAAAATAGTGGCATTGCCAGAATCAAAATACTAATTTTACTAAAGCATACATTAGCTAAAGTACTGTTTATGAATACCATTTTTTAACAAACGTCTGTTAGCCTTAAAGTGTTTGTTAACTAACGTGTACTTTAAAGCTCAAGTAAGCGTTTTTTATGCTTACAGCCGAACATATTTTAATTTCTTCATAAAACAATTTCTTATTATTCAAAATTTTGTTTACACTCCTTTTATATATCACATTTATTTTCATTATGCTATAGTTATAACAAACTTTTGAATTTCGGTTTTTCATTTTATTCAATAATCCAATCATTAACAATATAATTTTATTGGCGAAAGCACTAACGAAAATTGAAATCTAAGTTGTAGCATTTTAGAAACTATTTGCAGTATCAAATGGGAATGTGTTTGTTGGGTTATTTTTGTGTTACGTCTTGCCTTTCCTAAAGTGACACATTTACACACTTTCACACTCTTCAATTTCAGTATGGGTAACAGTAAAAACAAAAAACATTGTAAATGCCGAGAAAAGTAAAACCTTGTCCATACGGACCAATTATGACAACCAAAATACAAGTTGCAGGGAAAATTTTAAATTTTATCAAACACATTTGTTTCGGCACGTTAAAACTTAATACAAAATATGTGAATGACAAAAAAAAACATTTCAAACTTATACAACACAAGCCAAAATGCTTTAGGTTAAGTGTTTGAAACGAACGTAACGTTGAAATGCGATGTTTTTTGTTTTGGTTGGCAAAGAAATTATGTTGAATTCAAAAGCAACAAATTTTACAACTACTTTAGGTTGAGTTCTTAGCCAAATAATATGGAAAACATAGGTCACTTGTGGAAAAAGTCTGCATGGAAAAAGCCGACAAGACGGCCATTAAACTAAAACCTGGTTATTGTACACTTCTTTGATAAGAAATTCTGAAAAAAAAAATTAAATGCGCTAAGGCAAATCGGAAAACTGATAAGCGAAAGTGATTATTATATAAAGAACATGAGTGGGGGCGAGTGTAATTGTTTGTTTAGTTTGAAACAAAAAAACAAAAAAAAAAAAACAACAAATGCTTTATAAAAGGATACACGCAACATGTTTGATACGAAGTTTAAGTGCCAACAAAGCTTGTTTGAAGGAAATACATTTAACTAACGGTTATTTGGATTTTACATTTAACATTTAGTCTACGCTGGTTATTTGCCGAATAAAGCTTCATGTTTACGGAGAAAAAAAATAATATAAAGAAATAGTATTACAAAAAGCTCAGGCCCATAAATTATGTAAAAAAAAAATAAAAATTTAAATAGTGCAATTATGCTGAAAAGAATAACAAATTATTAAATAATGTGTTTTAATATTTTAACAGCTTGTAAGCTGAAAATAAAAATATTTTGAAAGCCACTAAAAAACTATACATTTAATAAAATTTGCCAAATCTTTAAAAATATAAAAGTTTTTGTGCTCTTGTTTATTGAAATTAAAATAAAATATTACTATTATAATAATCCATTTTATGTTTAAATAAAAGAAGTATTTTTTTTAAATAAATACATTTAATTTTAGCGTGAACCTAAGAAATTTTTATTGCATTCAATAGTGTTTTGTGTTTAACACATGTTCAAAAAGTAAGAAATGTAGAACAAATTATTTATAAATATACAATAAAATACAAATATATTTATAATAAATAATTAAGAAATAAAATATTTTACCGTTTAAAACGAATTTGCCCAAAACAAAACGATAAACGTTTAAAAATTTGTTCTATAAGAAAATATTTTTGCAATATAATTGCTAAAATAATAAATAAATAAAAAATCAATTAAAATTTTACGAAAAACTAAAAAAAATAAAAGAATTTGTTAAATAAATATAGCAGTGCATTTAAAAAATTTTTATAACAAAAACAATTTTTTTCAAAACTTGCCCCACGAGAGCTATTGAATTTAAAGACTTTAGGAACTTGTTTAATCAAAAATGGTTTTGATTTTTTAATAATAACCATAGTGTCGGCGCTATCACAGCTAGTTAAAGAACTTATGTAAAATCTAATTTTTAATCTAAGTTTCCTTTAAGAAATAGCATCCGAAATACTTTTTGCGAAAAAGTTGTACATCGAATAATTTAGGCATCAAGTAAATTACCACACTGCTTGTGTTCTATAAGCGACACAATTTCATCTTCAATCAGGTGTTAACCACTGCTTCTTCCGCTTTATCGTAGGAGCGATCAACGATATCAAAAATTTGAAGCGCAGTAGAGTTCGCATACCGAATAGTGGGAACTTTACAGTTAATCTACAAAGGCTTTATTAAAAATCTGAAAGCATTAAGATTTTCATAAAATAAAATAAAATTAACAGAAATTATAAATTACATTAAAAAAAAAGCATACGAGAATTATTATCTATCTTATAAATTGTTATAAATTTGTAATGAATCGCTTATTTTAGGTTTTATCCAACCATATACACGTTTTGTTTAACGTCAGCAAAATATAAGCACTCTAATTCCTAAATGCTAAATGCTAATTGCTAAATGAGTGCCAGGTCTTTAATAAGTAAAAGTCGGCAAAGTAAGCATTTTCCCTGATTTAAGCATTTTATTAAATTTCACATATAATTTTATTAATAATTGCCAGAAAGTGGGCACATTTTTTTGAAATTATGCTTTTTAATATTTAGTCGATGTAAATCTGCTTTCGCAAAACGAAAGTGAAATCTAAAATGCTTATTTCAACACCTCGGAATTTCGATAAAAAAGTAAAGAAATTAGAATCATAGTCTTAACTTTATTTGGAAAGGAAAGTTGCAAGATAATAAGAAACAAGTCGCAGGAGTGACTGGGTGGGTAATGATGACGAATAAGAGTTCGAGTCCTGCCGAGTCAGATGCTACATATACATATATTGCGGTCTACGCTGAGTAAAACACTTGTTTGCCTAATGAGACATGGAGTAATTCATACGTCGCCAGAAGCACAATAGATAGGAAAAAGAAATTGAAAGCCACAAAAGAACTACAAGACAAGAAATCAAAACTATATTTTCAATGTGAGCGAATTCACCTTACCTTGTCCGTTAAACGCTATTCGGCCATCTACGGCTAGTAGGATTTAAATAAAATTTTGTAAAATTATATTACCCAAAAAAAAAAAAATTTTAATACCCTTAAATGTTAAAAGTGTAATAAGTGTAGTTAGTGTATTTGTCTGTACCAGATATCAAAATTATTTCACTAAACGAAGTTCAAGACACTTTTGGTTAATTGTGTTGCTCATGATAAAACTATTATTTTTACGGAGTCTTTTGACCGTTTTATTGAGCATTAATTGGCGTCCAGTGTTGGCCCGAATAATAGCAGTGTATAAAAAAAATATACGCAACAAACGCGACTTTAAACATTTGTTTATATACATGTGCTTGTTCAATGTCGCCGTAAAGCAAACGCTAAGTATATTGCTAAATCAATCAATCAATTGCTTGCAAATGTTTGAACACTTTGCCTTCACCTAAGTGCTGAACAAAATTTCGAACTGGAAGCTTTTTATTGTAATTTTATTTTACATCAATAAAGTTACAACCTTAATATGGTCGGGTGCCCCTGTAGGCTAGTAGGTAGTGTACTAGGTACTAGGTGTAGGGGTTGTGGGTTCGATTCCCAACGAACGCCTTGGTTTTTTTTCACTACAAAAATAAAAATTGACTGTCGGTGGGGCTACTCAGCGATGAAGGCATAGTCACTGGTCGCTGTGCTGTCTTTTATACGGCAGTTAATTTCCGACAATCCTTCTACTTTCACCACCTGTTTCATCTCTTCTCTAACCCTTTCCTAAAGAATGTAGTACGGTACTTGACTAAATAGGCATTGCTGTCTGAAGTGCTACCTCTTTACAAAAAAAAATTGCTTGCAAATGTTTGAACATTTTGCCTTCACCTAAGTGCTGAACAAAATTTTGAACTGGAAGTTTTTTGTTGTAATTTTATTTTACATGAACAAAATTACAACCTCAACATGTTCAAAAGTTTTTTTAAACTGTAAAAAATGGTATTGTTTCACAAAAAGGGTACCGGTTTTTTAATTATTTGTTCGCAACATTCGCAAATAACATTGAAGTCTTTTTTTTCTTTTGTATAAGGGGAAATTAAAGCACATTTCAATTTTTGAGCCTTTTAAACCCCTCTATATAGTTTAGTAATGACAGATAAATTGTAGCGCACAATAGTATTTCCAGCTAATTCCGCCAAATTCCACACCAATTAGTGCTACTTTACAGCATTTATATTCTGTGACCTACTGCCTGTGGCTCTCACTCTTATCTATGCTGGTGCTAAAACGTGGCTTACAATGTATAATGTGATGTGAGCCTCTCCTAGGTATGAATCGAAAGCTTAAAAATTTTTAACTATTAAAGCCTGGCTGCAAGTAACTGTATTTTTTAGTATTTTGAGAAATGTACAATTAAACCATCCTGTGATCGCAGAAGTGGCAGACACTACTATTTCTACATATTATTTGTACATACAGTCGACGCTGTTTCCTGATTAGCTACATATTTCGCATGCTTATCGGATGTTAGTTACACTCATTCCATTAATGGTACGGATTTTAAATCTCAGGACTAGCACCTTCGAAGTCTTTTAGCGGCTGGTGTATTTGCCGAGTAGCTGCCTAATCATTTACTGGTACTTCCGAAATTCTGTTTATGGTGCCTAATTTTCGCGTTTGAGCTTAGAATTTGAGTTGACGTCGTAAATACCGGTCAACGTTTTTACTGGAAAAGAATTCTCTGTACCAAAGTAAGCAGGTCTTCTTGCGAATTTATTAAGTCACAATTTGCAGAGTGTTTTTGTCTGTATCTGTATCACAGGAGTTTTAGTTGAAGGGTATATCTGCCTTATATTTTGTTAATGTAGTCAGGCCCCCTGACTTATTAATCGAGCATCCCCAACAGATATGCCATCTGTTAAGAGTCCAACATTAAAAACTGTGAAATGTTTCTATGGGCCTTATTAAAGATAGAGGAATATGCCTAAAGATGTAGACACTGTAGACGGATTTAATATCATTATTAAAGGAGTCGAAGCTTTGCAAAAACTTATTACTATGGGCTTTCCTCTAAATAAATAATAGATAAAAGCATCATTATTTCATTAAATGTAAGTGGAAGAAGCATTTCGATATGAATAAACTTTAAAATAAAACTTATTATTCTGTTAGTGTATTAATAATAATAATATCAATTTCTCACTCACTTAACAACACTTAACAATATTTTTTAACAATTAATAGATGTACCTAGATTTCATTCGAAGCCAATTCTAAACCGTGTTAATATTAGTTTCAAAAGAAAAACATTTTTTCCTGACAAAAAAAAATGCATTAAATGCTAAATGAACAAATATTTTAATTTGTTTTTGTAAAAAGAAATAATAATAAAAATTCTATTGTTTACTCACGTTTTAATTTGCTGTTTTTTTTTTTTGTTAAATGCGCTACTGCCGGTAAAGCAACAAGTGCCTTCTAGCTGGCGAACTTTTCTGTATTCAAATTAATTTCATATTCAATTATTCATAATTAATATTTTTTGTTTATTTATTAAAACTTTATTTATTTTAAAGCATACATATTTAGTCAAGTGTCTTAAACAAATGTTGCAGGTGTGACATTTGTAATTTGTATTAAAGTTCACTAATAATTTGTTCGTTTTAATGTACATATGAACAAACTTACTGCATTGACATCTTGCTGACGTTTAAGTGTAGATTTTTTGACAGTTTCTTTGTTTTGCTTGTGGCATGTGTAAATGTCAAACGTGCTTATTAACTTATGCTAATTGAAATTAAAATTGTAAAAATTATTACTTTATGCAAAATGTTTGAGGGCGAGTTGATCGTTTTACCGTCGCCATAATTAAGATGAAATTATTGTATGCCGTGAAATTTTTTTTTATTGCATATAAAAATTTTTATTAAATTTCTATATGATAGCAAGGACGTAGTCTTTTCTTTTATACCAGCCCATTATATGTACACAAGTTAAATAGCATCCAATTAAATATTAACACGCCACCTGTGGTGTACTAACACAGCCACAATCTATTCCTGCAATGTAAATAGGTTTTTAAGTTTTCGGAAAGATTTTTTTGGACAATCACTTTATTTTATGATTTCGTTTCAGTTGTCGATCACTTTAAGATGCCTTAAATGCTTCGCAAGATTTGATTTTTTTTAAAAAGTGTTGCATTTCTTAATATTGTTGTTTTTTTTTATTGAACTAAAATGCACGCAGCACAAGGCATGGATTATGTATAGAAGACAAAGTCCCTACAAAAAAGTACGACAAAGTACAGGAAAGGCCCCAGAGGATCATTGGGGATGGTAGGGTATTCAACTCTATTGATTCCCTAAAGCATTGACCCAATGTAAATTGTATTTCACTAATTTAGGGAACTTGTTCCCGAAACTCGTTTGACTCTATTTTCGTTGAGAGCGCATCGATTGGCCAGTGAATCGCACTACGCATTACACGGAAAATTTATGTTGTAGCAGAACAGTGCGCATGTGGAATAAACTTCCTTCAAAGGTCTTTCCTGTCACTTTCAATATAGGAAAATTCAAATCGAATGTCCACAAACACTACTCCAATTTCCTTCTCCGCATAACCTATTTTCCTAGTTCTGGTACAATGCAGTGCATGAGCAGGGGTCATCCCCTGAGTACTGGTTCGAACGAACAAAAAAAAAATGTTTTTGCAACTCATATTTCAGTCATTTTGCAAGAACATTAAGGAAATTTTAGTCGATAAGCTTAATAGAAAATGTGCGAACACCAACGCTTGTTCGACCGTGTCGTTCAACTGAAAACATCACAGCCGTGAGCCACAGTTTTGAAGCAGCTGCAAATTTGTTAATTCCTCGACGTACCTACCGGTTGGGGTTATACGAAACTACTAAATTTTTTTTTTTTTAAGAGAAGTAACACTTGAGGCAACAACCATGCTACATTCTTTTAAGAAAGGGATAGAGAAGAGATAAGACAGGTGGTGAAAGTAGAAGGATAGTTACATGGCCTTCAAGCTCTTATTTTTGTAGTGACAACAACCAGCCCTAGATTGGTAGGCTAACTACACTACCTACTAGCCTACCGAAGCAGCTTTCATTTCTAAAAGGCCAATGTTATCAGAAAATAACTGTCGTATAAGGCAGCACAGCAACCAGTGACTATGCATTCATCACTGAGCCGCCTCACCGATAGTCAATTTTTATTTTTTGTAGTGAAAACAGGCAAGGTCTCTGTTGGGAATCGAACCCACAACTCCAAGACTGGTAAGCCTACAGGGACACATGGTGAATAGTGCGTAAGAATTTGACTTTGAAGCCTTACAAGACTCAATTGGTGCAGGAATTGAAGCCGACCGAACATTCACATCGCCGTTGACTCGCTCAATTTTTTTAGGAACAACCGGCTACTTTTTCTGAAAAACTCATTTTTTGAGATGAAACCCATTTTCACGTGTCAGGGTATGACAACAAGCATTCTGAAAATTCTAGAGCAATTGGGATTGCCAAGCCTTTGCATACTCATTGTGTAACTGTATCGTGCGCTATGTGGTCTGCAGACGTAATTGGACCGTTTTTTTCGAAAATGAGGCTGAAAATGCAGTAACGGTCAATGGATCACGCTATCACGAGATGCTAACAATTCAATGTTGACATATTATTGACGACGTAAATATCACAGACATGGGATTTCAACAGGACGGTGACACATGTCACACAGCCAATGAAACGATTAATTTAATGCAAACCAAATTTCTCGACCGCATAATTTCACAAATTTCAGCAATTAAGTGGCCAACAAGATCGTGTGATTTAACACCACTGGTTTATTTTTTGGAGGGCTAATTTCCAGATCACATAATTTCATGACAATCACCAGGCCAGTCAGATCGTGTTATATAACACCAGTGGATTATTTTTTATGGGGCTATGTTAAGGACATAATACATAATTCGTGATGTGATTATAGGACCGCCATTTTGCTAAAAAGTAATTAAAAACTTTGATGAAAGAATCAAAATTTATCAGCATGGTCGTGGTAGACATTTGCCGGATATCAGTTTTTATTCATTATTGCCGTAATACAACAAAATAATGTGAATCATCAAATTTTTGGTTTTATTTCGTTTTAGAAAACAGACATCGTTTTGAAAAATACTATTTTCTTCAATAAAATTCCTTAAATTTTTCACATTTGACGTTTTAGTTATTGGACAGGGTAAATACGAGTACATATATTTTTTAATTTATTTACATTCATTGTGCCCTGGGTAACTGAATAAACATTTAATTTATATTTTGTAATCATATACCGAGTTTAAAACGTTAAAAATTGTTTCGTTCTTTTTTTAATTATTTGTGTTATTTGATATCAGATGAGTAGGCCGGTTTATTATAGCTCAAGCAGAGAAATGACATTATACAAACGGTGGAAAAGAAAAGAGATGTAAAATATAACATCATGGCTTTAAATATAAAAATTTTGGTAGGTCAAATTTTAAAACTGCTGTGTTTGGCGAAAGAAGCTGCTTAAAGTGGCTTTAATTTATTTAGAATTTATACACTTTTTCGAATCACTCGCCAAAAGAAAATAAAGAATTTTTGTAATCTTTTTTAATATTTCATAAATTTTAAGTTGGTTTTTCTTTTTAAAAGAAGTGTTTTAAAATATTTTCGAAATAAGTCAATTATTTAAGAAGTACTTTTACTTTGGGTAATCAAAGCAGAGGAGAATGTGAACTTAATATTTGGTGTGGAGCTTTAAACACGATTAACTAAACTTCTGTTTTTATTAACAATAAACTTCTGTTTTTATTTACAATAAAATAGAAAAAGTATAATGCGTTCTTAAAGCTTTCCTTACACCTCCAATTATACGAATTTGAAAATAAAAAAATAAATTATTTTATGTACAATTCTGTTCATGCCTAACGAAATGAAAGCTTTCATAATTTTCCTATTTCTTATTTGATAACAATTTCTTCTTTTATTTTTTTGTCTAAAAGAGAGACATTTGTGGAGTTTAACAACTTATACATCTTATAAATTTTATACTTTGCAATATGTTATGAACTAAATAAATGTCTTTCGTTTCAGTGAGCGTTTAATATTTTACAATTTTTGTATAAAACTTTTAAGAAAATAATTTATGTATGAATAATAATTTATCGATGTCGATAACTAGAAAAAATGTTTGTTTTTTTATGAAAGCCTGACAGCATTAAATTGTACAAGATGAATATTTAGTCACATTTAATATATAATTTCCAAAATATATTTTTTTGAAGAATCAAAATTCTGAAAATTTGGAAAATATATAGTATGCAGTTTTCACTTTAAACTCGTTTATTGGCCCTAAAATAAGCGACTTTAAGGGTAAAATTATAAAAATGGTAAAAAAATGTAGTTCTGGATTTATCAAACCAAATATTGAAGCAGAAAATATTTGGAAAATAAAATACCAATTACTGAAGGCTTAAATTATATGAAGCTTTAAATCTGAGCTTATAAGACCATGCAGAGGTGGGACAGTACAGAGATAAGATTTCTAATTTTGCTAAACGCTTTATTGGTGGACTTTCTTCATCTCGTTTTTTTATAATGAATTTGTGGATATAGCGCACATTTTGCAAGATCCCAAAAATGAGAATCCTAACACAAAGCTCATTGTAAGAAGTCACTTAAAAACTTTTGTTCTAAACATTTTGATGGCACATACCGCCCACAACTCGAACTAGCACATTCCTTCAGCCACACATACTTCGCTTCTCTCAGGCTAAATTTAATATTAAATTCTCCGTAAAGGCGCTTTTGGCCGCCTTGTTATTACACATTTTCGCTGGGATTGCAGGGTGACACATACAAGCTGAAATTTGAATAGTAGCAAGTTGCCAGATCCGTTTAAAATCAAAAATCGTTTAACAAAGCAGGTATTTCTTTCCGAGATTAGAAATTTTTCACAAATTAGGCTGCCTATTAAAGAAATCTTTTAAAAATATTTCTGTTAATAATAATAAATAATTGAAAATGCATGTTTTTATTTAAGACCTATATGAGAAAAAAGGTACTAAAAATCCCCTTCAAAATTAATTGCGGTAACAAATTTTTCAATTAGCAATCAGCTGTTAAGGAATAAAAGTTAGAATCAACATTCTTCCTGAATTATTTGCAAATGTATAATAACAGGGTTGGCACAATGTTCCAATATGTTTTTACAAACTTTCAAATTTAATTAAATTCTTAATTTATTTTATTATATTTTATATTTTATTGGTTTTTAGATACATAAAATAGAAATAAGAAAAACGTATTGTGATTCTAAATGAGCCTTCAGAGACAAAATTGTTTTATTTAACAAACAGCTATTCAACACTGTGACATTAAAACAAATTTGCATTAAGAAAAACAAAAAACAAAACAAAAACAAAAAAAAAAAACAAAACAAAAACCTGAAACCAATGATTGATACGCCTCCAGGGTATGATTATAAAAATTATATTAAAAACGTCTATAAAAAGTCGTATTGAGACCCATTTATTGGAAATTTATTTATTTATTTATTAAACTGTGAATTTATTTTTACTAACAACTATTTGTGTGTGTGTGTGTGTGTACGCATATAAAATTGATTAATAAAGGCCATTTGTAAGTGCTGACGAGAGACTGACAGTGATCAATGTTGCCAGACTATTGCCGAAGTTGAGGATTTTTCATTGTTATCATTGTTTATTATTTAAAATATTTAAAATTGTTTTAACTTTTAGGAGTCTTTAAATATGCTTTTAAATTCGATATGTATTTTATATTATCTTAAGAAAAAATGTTTAATTGAGATAATTATATCTTATCAAAAATACTACTACTTCAAAAATATGTAGTTAACACTATACTTAACAATCTCATGCAGAAGCGTAGCAGGAAATCTTTTTTATTCCGCCTTTGACAAAACTTTGGGCTGTATTATCGACATACTTTCCACAACTTTAGAAAGTACAGAATAATTTGCAATTGGGCGGTAATTTTCAGGATTGTTAGCTTTACCCTTTTTGGACGTCGGCGTTACATAAGCAATCTTCCAACAGCCTGGAAATTCACCGGCATGTTAAGACATGCTAAAAATGAGCACGGCTTCAAGACCAATGCTGGAATTCCATCCGGCTCAGGAGACTTGTTGATGTTGAGATCTGCTAAAACCTTTTTAAACGCTCGAGCTTGAAATACTATCTCCGGCATAGCAACGGATACTATATCGAGCTCGGGCGGTGGTTGACTGCTTTATATTTGCAAATGTATTAGACAAAAGGTTAGCTTTATCAGCCAGGTCAGTGAATATTTGGTCATTCTTTAAAAGAGTCGGAGTTAAGGAACTAGAATTATCCCTTACTCTTTTAACAAATGACCAAAAACTCTTGCTAGCTCTTGTAGCCCGAAGGTACTCATCGTTCAGATTTTTTTCACGTCTTAGCACGTTGCACACGAAGATCTTGCTCTCTTGCTTAGCGAATTGTTTTTGCGTCAGATACTGAATGCTTCCTCTCTTGATGAGAATTTTTCACGCCTGATTAAAAAAATCTTCGATCTGGTTTTAATCGAACTTTCCTTAGATAAAATAAAAGTTCTCATTCCAAACAGAACGATGTTTACAACCTTTTTAGCTTCGACATTATTGTCCAAAAAACATAATTTCAAATTAAATTGCCTAAAAACGAGTCTTCTCATAAATATAATTTAAACGTTGATCTGAATATGAAAAGGAGGCAAAGATGGCCAAATGATTTGAGTTGCCGATAGGAGCACCACTTTAACTTCATATTTTAGGGGGTCACACCCCCTTCGAGAGTATTACTTTGGTGCCCTTCAACACAAGGAATGTATGTTGTGTTTGTGTGTTGGTGGACGGCAAATAACTGAACATAATGTTATTACGATTCATAAATTTACGGTTTTATAGCTCTATAGTTTTATAAGAAACTTACACAATTATGGGTTGTATTAGGTGCCCCTTTAGGCTAGTAGGTAGTGTACTAGCTTGTCAGTATGGGGGTTGGGGATTCGATTCCCAACGAAGGCCTTGGTTTTTTTTCACTACAAAATTTAAAATTGACTGTCGGTGGGGCGGCTCAGCGATGAAGGCATAGTCACTGGTCGCTGTGCTGTCTTTATACGGCAGTTCATTTCCGACTATTCTTCTACTTTCACTACCTGTTTCATATCTTCTCTATCCCTTTCCTAAGGAATGTAGCACGTAACTTGAGTAAATAGGCATTGTTGCCTGAAGTGCTACTTCTCTTAAAAAAAAAATAACTCAATATACTCGCCTTCTGTAGTTATTTGGAGGGTTTGCCAAGGCCCAAGGAGAACAGTTATGGACATTTAAATTACCAGCAACAATAATTTCACAATTCGGGTAACTAACGAGAATCTTCGATATATAGTCGGAAAGAAAATCGAAGCCAGCTTTTACTAGTTTTACTTCAAACTAAAAATAAGAATTATCGGGCGACAATCACCACTATCTATACCCTTCCTCTATTAAGTAAGAAACCAAACAGTTTTTTTTGAAGCAAAAATTTATTTCAGGTATCTTACTAAAATAACGTTGGAATAGCCGGTTGTAATAATTAATTTTTGTAGGAGTTTTACGATTTTTAGCGTTTTACATTACCTTGGACAATATTTGCTTTTCTGTCGCATTTAACTATCTATCCCATCTACTTGGATTTAATTTTGTAATAAAAGTGTTTCGTTAATCATATCACGGATTTTGAGTTTTAAGGCTGAAATCAATGCAATTGCCTCTGTATAGACTCTGTCCTTACCATAGCCCCATAAAAATAATCCAGTGCTGTTAAATCACATTGTCTGGCTGGCTGGCCACATTAACTGCTGATTGTAAATGAAATTATGCGATTGGGAAATTTGCTTTGCAATAAATCGTTTCATTGGCTGTGTCACATGTGGCACCGTCCTGTTGAAGCCAAATATCAGTGATATTCACGTCGTGAATAATAATAATAGGCCAAAATTTAATTATTAGTATTTCGCGATAGCGGATGACATACCCTGACAAGTGAAAATGGACTTCGTCTGAAAAAATGTTTTTTTGCAGAATAACCAGCCGGTTGTTCTTGAATGAATTGAGCGAAGGGTCAGTCGGTTTTAATTTCTACACCAGTTAAACCTTGTAAAGCTTCAGCATTCGCAAGTGATGGTTTTGTATAACCCCATTTGTTGAGAATGTCGAGGAATTGCCAAATTTGAATCTGCTTCAACACTGTGGCTCACGGCTGCGAAGTTTTCGCTTAAACGATCCTGTCGAATACGCTTTTATATCGGGCCTGTCGAGTCAAATTTAACCAGTTCTTAATAGTGGATGATTATGGTGTCCGAAAATATCGCGAAATTTACGAAATGGAACTTTTACAGAACCATCATTTTCATAGTGGATTTTAATTATTTTAATGCGATTTTCGTGCGAAATTGAAGTCGTGCATCTACAACGAATACGTCAAAAACTAAATGTCAAAGATATCATGTTGTTGGTGTTGCCATTTAATAAATTTTAAAATTTTAAAATTAAGAAAAACGCCAATTTTCTTTGACTTTGCTGGTAATGCATTTAAGACACTATTTGCGGTTTCATAAAATAATAATTAAAATAAATCAGGAAATTAAAATTAAATATATAAAACAAAAAATAGATTCCAAACCTAAACAATCTGCTCGGTTTTCTTTTATATTTCTTACAACTTATTCGTAGCAGAAAGAAACAAATTGTTAAGACAAGCAAAAGGAAAATACAACAGTTTTTTTACTAATTAACAACAGCATTTTTAAATAACAGACTTTTAAGCCAAATTTGGTTGTATAATTAAAACAACTTAAAGTGCAAAAAAGGAAATTGAAAACAGTTTAAAATGACTGCAAGTGTGTAAAACAAACTAAGTATAATGTAATTAAATTTAAATAAAAACATTTATAGTTATTGTTAAATATGAATTTCAATTTGTTTAACAATTAACTGTAATACAATACTAATTTTAATTAAAAAATAAATTAAGAATCAATTTATAGCAAAAAAAAAATCTGATTTATTAAATTTGCAATACTCGTGTCTTCAAAGTTCAAAAATAATTTCTTCGAAAATTTTACATTTTTATTAATTTTAAAAATAAAAATTCTTTAATTGAGAATTTATTTTTAATTGTGAGGTCGAATAGTTTGCATTTGATAACTAATCATATAAAATTTAAAATAAGGACTTAGATATATTACGGAAGTATTTTATGCCGGCAGAGCTTAAATCGTTGTACTGCTGCACAGTGTTTTGAAAAGGTTTTATTTTGAAAATAATTCGGTAGCTCATGATTACCTTAAGATACCCTAATGACCTAATCATAGAGACCAAGCAGAGGTATTATGTTGTTTATATTTTCCCCGCCAGTAAATGAAATACGGTTGTCATTTCCCGTACCAAGAAGAGGTATATGTGAAGTGCAGCGGGGCTTCTGGATATTATCTCAGAATAATTCTGAGATATTGGCTGCATTCCTGAAAAAAATTTTAATAAAACAGTTGTAGCTTCCGATAGCGTGTTTCATTAAAAATTTACAAGCCTCTGAATTAGAAAAATGTAAAAATTGCCGTTTTTTTAGTATTTTTCCCAAAAAGGTAATGGGGTTTTCTCTTTTTTGTATGTAAAAATGTATAATATATATAAATAGATTTTCTGTAAAACGGAGAATAATTATCAGAATATAAATAAGTACACCATGTCAAAAATACTAAGTTAAGGTTGACCAAAAATTAAAAAGAATTTTTCTAACATAATTTTCCCCCAAAGTAAAATAAGTAACTTAGACAAGTAAGCACATTTTTGTAGATATTTTCAAAGTCTACTTACGTTCAAAAACTCTTAGCATTTGATTAATAAATAAACTTTTTATGACATTTCCAACAAATTGTATGCCCGAGCTACGCAAACATAGGGGTATAGCTAGAAAATTCCCTTTACTTCAGGTTACGGCCCGTACGCAATTTCACTTAGAAATACCTCTTAGTATTGGCTTGGCTTTTGTAAAATTTCATTAAGTAAAATTTCTTAAGTGGTTAATGAGCTACCGAATTATTTCCAAAATAAAATGTTTTCAACCCCCAGTGTGCTGTTGCAAAGGGTATTTTCTAAATATTTCCAAATAAACAATAACACTAAACTTTAGACTATCATTTCAAAAAAAGGACAAACAATTTTTTAATTTTTTTTAATTTTTTCTAAATAGGGGAAGACACGAACTTACTTTGTAACAAACGGAAATAGAAAACTCACAGGGAAAGTGATAAAATTGCTGTTTTTTTGCTCAAAAGACTTTTAGCTTGAAATCAGCTACAACTGGAGAAAGTAAAATCTTGCGAATTGAGTTGATCTTTTTGGTTTCAGCATTATAAATGAATTCTCAAACTTATATACAGGAAAGTATTCCATTTTTAAAAATAGCTATTGCAAGCAGGATACCTGCAATTAAAAAAACAATAACTGAAGAAGAACTAGCCTGTGGATAATGTACTCACAGAAAGCTAAACACATGGAATATTTAAATATCAGTTCATGTTAATGATTGACTTTTCTATAGAAAAAGGAATTTATACATAATATTTTCTATGGAAAAATTATGACCGTGTGTGTTTATTTAATAATTCACCTGTGTCGGCTTAAGGTCTTACGCCGAACAAAAGCTCTCAACTGAAAAATTATGATATCAAATTTTTATACTAAAAGAATATGACTGAAAATTTCCAATTGAAAAATATTGCCAACATTGACAAATTATGTAATGAAAACTATGACTAATGACAATTTTGATTTTGTAAAAGAATTAATTTCAAAAAAAAGTGAACGTGTTTTTTATGCATCATCATATTCTGTTGACTTTAACATAATTTAAAAGATTTTTTTATGGGTGAAGGGGAGAAATAATTTATAAAATTTATTTTTTTTTAATATAAAACCGAATTTTGCATTTTAAATTATTGTTAATAATTTAAAATATTTGCTATTTTTCTCAAGATAAACTTAACTAAAAAGTAACCTGCTCATGAATTAAAAAAACTTATAATAATTTGTTAAAATAACAGCTTTAAATTAAAAATTTTAATATAAAAAAAAGCATGAATAAAATATTAGCAAGTTATAATTACTATAGCAAAGTGATCACAATGCATCGATATTTTAACTAAAAAACGTTTAGTATAAAGTTGACTAGAATTTATTTTTAGGTTGCAAAATATTTTTAATACAAAATAATTAAAGATTCGAAAAGCATAGAAAATAAGTTTGATTGAATAAGAATTATATTCAACCAACAAAGCAAAAAAAAAAAAAAAAATTAAAAAAAAGTTTTACACAATGGTAACCCTTGTGTGGAAAAATAAAAATAATAAATAAATTCTTAATTACATGTTATATAATTTTTAATATTTTAAAACTAAAATAATTTATTTTAAAGGAAAAACTTTTTTTAGCTACAAATTTTATAATGAACAGCATGATTATTCATGCATCATTTAGGTTCTTAACAGAATGTGTAATAAGAAACCATAATCTTTTTAATGATTATGGTTTCTTATATCAAAAACTTTAAATTTTGTGCAACACACTGTGTTTATTGCACGAACCCCTCTTCTTCTCTCTTTGTCACTAATGCAACATGTTACAATAGATTTTCAAAATGCGTGTGTTAGTAATTAGTATATAACACTCTTTTTTAGAACTAGCAATTAACAACACACACATACAAGTTTATCAACAAATACTCAATCTACTAAAAAAAAAATATAAAAATAGAAAAAATAAACAAAAAGCACAATCTGCCTTAAGGTTAAACAATGTTAAATCAATTTTAGTGACAACTGTGCAAAAAATAGTAATAAAAAAGTCATAAATTTGTTAACTCAAGCCTCCGTTTTTAACTGTTTTGCTAAAATAAAAACAAAAGACGTTGTTTTGTTGTAATGCAGCTAAAGCGTGCCTACGCTGGCAAATTTTGTTGCAAATGCCAACAACTTGAAAGTAACGAGTTTTTACATCAAACAATTTGGTCCACACTGAATGCTAATATGCAATTTGGGTTGTCAACTATGGAAGGTAAGTTAAAAGATAATAAATATGCGATGAATAAATGATTATATAAATATTACTTAACAGCAAACAAACACACACACAAAATTTGTCATTGAGTTTCTTGATTTCTTAGATTTTGCTTAAAAAAAATAAAATAATGTAATTCAACGAATAATTTAAGATTAAGAGACAAAAACTGTGAAGTCAAGTTTGAGCCAAAGAAAAGAAAACAAAATGACCACATTATCCATACTTATGTACGGCTACCTTCTCTCGATTCTATGCGACAATACCTGGGGGGTTACTCTCTATTGCGATGCGAAAGCAAGTTCGATGCGAAAGGTAAATGCGATAAGAGTACGATTTGGTACTCAGTAATGTTTACGCAAACGCATCGCAAAGTAATTTGAAAAAGAAGCAACACTGGCACAACAAAGTAAACAATAGCGAAGATGGACAAAATGAAATGTCAAAATTTGTAAACGAAAACATTTAAACAAATTTGTCGATCATTGTGTGCTATTTAAAATAAATAAAATAATATAGTGATAGATTCGGTGGCGTTATGTTAGTTTGTGGCGTTATGGATGGAAGATGCACATGAACATGCTGAACTTGTTACAAGGAGAACTCTGAGAGATAAGTCAGATATATTCTCCCTTAATAACCACAGGTAAGAAAATTACAAAAGGTATCATGTGGAAAAAGTTTTCAAACATTCCATTTCTATAGCTTCATACAAAATTTTCGCCTGAACAAAGATGCGTTCATGTGTGTATTAAACGCTATTAAACACGACCTTAGCATTCCAAAGAGGTCCACAGCAGTTCCAACCTTAATAAAAGTGGCCGCTGCTTTGAAATTGCTGGGCAAGGTTAGGATTATTGCAGCAATGTATGTCTCGTTGCTTACAAGAAGTTTGCTCGGTGATTGAGCGTATACTCTGTCCCGAGCACATACAAAGGAAAAAGGATTTTGGTTAATAGGTAATTAATGTAAAATATTTGAAGCAGAATTTTTCTTATTTTTTTTTAATATTCTAAAAGGCGATTCAGAATACCTCTAAGAGCCCTAGCTGCTTACTCCTTACAGAAATCCAACGAAAAACTCATCCGAGGTATTTTATAATAAGCAATTTTGTAAAGGAAGGGCTATAATTGAGAGAATTTTTGGTGTTTTGAAAGCTAGATTTCGTTGCCAGAAAGTTGCGCACCAGAAAGGGTTGTCCAAATAATAAATGTATGCTCTGCCCTACACAATATTTGTGATCATTTCAATGTACAACTGCCAACACACGAGATTGCTGAGGCAGAAATTGTAAATGAAATAGAGATCTTTGTTGATAACAATACGAATGGTGACCATACAACTATTGCTAAGGACATAAGAAATAATATTAGAAACAATTTGATTTTAAGAACATAACTTTTAGTTATAAAAACTTTATAAAAATGAATATATATATGTACATAAGACATTCATGATTCGTTGCGTTTGCTGTTTTGTTAGCGCAAGATATTTGCGCTTAACGAACGATTTTGACTTAAGCTTTCGTATTACAGAGTGCAGTGGTGCCACATTTGCGAAAGTTAGATGCGAAAGGAAATATGAAAACGCAATAGAGGGTACCAATTTTTCGAATACGTACTATTTTTCTTTCGCATCGCAATAGAGAGTAACCCCCCTGTTTTATTTAAAGAAAACATAATTACATATCCCTTTAAGTAAGTGTTAACAACTCAGTCCTAACGTTTTCTAAAAGAAGAAAATGTCACGATAACTATGGCGACCACAGCGAGTACGTTTACACAAGATTTCTTGTGCAAAAAGTTTCTTCATAATCCCAATTTTCTGTTCAATAACATGAATTACTTCAATATTTTATTAGAAAATTTATGGGTTAATTTTATTTTATTAGAAAATATATTGATTATTTCAAGTTTCTATTCGACGATTTGCCAAATTTTATTCAATGATTTTTAATATTGCTTTTATTGTTTTTAATTTGCTGTTAGAAAATTTTCGTTACTTAAATTTTCTCTTAGAAAATTTTTCGATGACTTCACTTAACTCTTAGAAAACTTTTCGATTACTTTAATTTTTTCTTAGAAATTTTTTCGATTACTTTAATTTTCTGTTAAAAAATTTATTGATTACTTCAATTTTCTATAAGAAAGTTTTTCGATTACTTTAATTTTCCATTAGAATATTTTTCGATTACTTTAATTTTCTATTAAAAAATTTTTCGATTACTTTTATTTTTTATTAAAAAATTTTTCGATTATTTCAATTTTCTATTAGAAAGTTTTTCGATTACTTTAATTTTCTCTTTTTTGCGATTACTTTAATTTTCTATTAGAAAAATTTTCGATTACTTTAATTTTCTATTACAAAATTTTTCGATTACTTTAATTTTCTATTAGAACATTTTTCGATTACTTCAATTTTCTAATAGAAAATTTTTCGATTACTTGAATTTTCTATTAGAAAATTTTTCGATTACTTAAATTTTCTATTAGAAAATTTTTCGATTACTCGAATTTTCTATTAGAAAATTTTTCGATTACTTGAATTTTTTATTAGAAAATTTTTCGATTTTTTCAATTTTCTATTAGAAAATTTTTCGATTACATCAATTTTCTAATAGAATATTTTTCAACTACTTCAATTTTCTATTAAAACATTTTTCGATTACTCTAATTTTCTATTAGAAAATTTTTCGATTACTTTAATTTTCTCTTAGAAAATTTTTTGATTTCTTTAATTTTCTATTAGAAAATTTTTCGATTACTTAAATTTTCTGTTAAAAAGTTTTTTGATTACTTTAGTTTTCTATTAAAAAAATTTTCGATTATTTCAATTTTCTATTAGAAAATTTTTCGATTACTTTTATTTTCTATTAGAACATTTTTCGATTACTTCAATTTTCTAATAGAAAATTTTTCGATTACTTGAATTTTTTATTAGAAAATTTTTCGATTACTTGAATTTTCTATTAGAAAATTTTTCGATTACTTAAATTTTCTATTAGAAAATTATTCGATTACTTTAATTTTCTATTAAAACATTTTTCGATTACTCAAATTTTCTATTAGAAAATTTTTCGATTACTTTAATTTTCTCTTAGAAAATTTTTTGATTACTTCAATTTTCTATTAGAAAATTTTTCGATTACTTTAATTTTCTATTAAAAAATTTTTCGATTACTTTAATTTTCTATTAGAAAATTTTTCGATTACTTTAATTTTCTATTAGAAAATTTTTCGATTACTTTAATTTTCTATTAGAAAATTTTTCGATTACTTAAATTTTCTGTTAAAAAGTTTTTTGATTACTTTAGTTTTCTATTAGAAAATTTTTCGATTTTTTCAATTTTCTATTAGAAAATTTTTCGATTACTTTTATTTTCTATTAGAAAATTTTTTGATTACTTAAATTCTCTATTAGAAAATTTTTTGATTATTTGAATTTTCTATTAGAAAATTTTTCGATTATTTGAATTTTCTATTAGAATATATTTCGATTACTTTAATTTTCAATTAGAATAATTTTCAATTACTTTAATTTTCTATTAAAACATTTTTCGATTACTTCAATTATTTATCAGAAAATTTTGCGATTAATTAAATTTTCAATTAAATATGTTTCGATTAAATTTTTTGGTGGATTATTCAATTTTTCACTTTTACTTTAACAATATATTTATTCTATTAAAAAATTTTCGATTAGAAACTTTTTCAACTACTAGTAGATGTCTATAATTTTTTTTATCAGAAAACTGTAATTGTCAATAGATATTCCTTTATTATCAATAGAAAATTTATCGATACATATAATTTTTAATAGAATATGTTTATTTTTAAAATAATTATTTGGGATTTTTATTTTATATTAGTTCACTTTTTAGCGTGATAAATCTAAATTTTATTTAAAAATGCAAGTTAGAAATATTAATAATTATTTATATAAATGGTTTATAGAAACCTTAAAACAGCTTTTATATATATATAGAATCGAGACATTGTTTAACCAGCAGCTCTTTTTTTTGTTTGCATTTTAAAATTTAATAATTTTTCAAAAATATAATGAATGCTTTTCTTATTTAAATATTAATTTCGTCTAATTTTAGCTTTCATTCCATGTCCTAAATTAATTCTCTCTAAATCTGCCTTAACCGTCAATATTGATTATTTCAGTTATTTATTCAAATGTTTCAACATTTTAACAAACAAAACAAAACAAAAGAAAAAAAATAAAATTATAAATTATAAGGCAAATTGCACTCGCACAAAAAAACTAAATAACTTTGAGATAAAAGGTAATTTTTTATAATTGCCCTGTCGCAAATAATTTATTAAATCAATATGTAAATAAAATGTCACTAAATAAAAATAGTAAATGACAACAATTTTAATTAAACTGATGCGGCTATTAATTGTATTGATTTGATTTTGAAGCTCTTGATACAATTTGTTTAACAGATTGATGGAGAAATAAGGTTTTTTTTGGCAAAACTAAAAAAAATCGGTTGATTTATTGATTAAAAACAAAATATAGAAAAGAAAATCTGACATTTTTTAAGCTGAGTGGCATTCCCTTTCTGAAAGCTTTTTCTTTTTTATTTTTTTGATAAGAGAATAAATTAATTTTGGTTTCTGTGTAAACAAAAACTAACGAACGGAAATGAATATAAGAAAGCGAACAGAAGGACAAAAAATATATAAGAAATATTTTGGCCATCAAAAAATTATGTGCCAAAAATTTAAAAACTCTGAAAAGAGAATTGCTGCACCAGTATCAGTTTCCATAGCATCAATTTAAAGGTAGTTGCTTTGTTTTTATTCTTGTATTTAGTGGCTGTGGAAAATGGAATCTTAGTTTACATATTTTAGCATAAAGAAAGAAGGAAACCGTAGCCATTTTATTTTGGCCATATTTTACATTTTCACACAAAGCAAATGGTAAAAACAACTTCAGCGGAATGCTTGGTAAATAAAGAGCATTTTATGCAATAAATAACTTTTTTAAATATTTTATTTTATTTGTTTTTTTTTGTTATTTTAAGCCTTAATAATAAAAAGTGAAAAACTTCTTGACAGTTGAAATTAATGATTTGTACTTAAGTGCAGTAAAATATTTCGAGACTTTCTAAAGCGCTCAACTTTGCAGGAAGAAAAATGGAAGAGAGAAAATAAAAACAATTTTTATATTTTAAAAATCAAGGTGTTAAAAAAAAGTTGCAAAGATTGATGTTCTTTAAATGTCTGTAAATAATAGTGTGGTTAAAAAGTTATCACAACTTTGTGGTAAAATTTTAACCGAGCTGTAATTAAATAAAAAAAAAAATATGAAAATATTAAAAAATTCTGATACCGATAAATATTAATATAAACATACCAAAAATGATTGTAATCGATAAATTGTTTGAAAAAATTAAAAAAAAAAATATAAGTTATTAATAGCGAATTAAGGTGATCGATTAATTTACTAATAGTCTCTTAGGTAATAGATAAATTTTCAAATAGATCAATTTCTTTAATCATTTTTTTTAGATAATCGATCAATGGTAAATTACGTAGTCGATATATTATCTCTTAAAATGTATTATTCGATCAATTTTCCAATAGTACGTTTAAGTAATCGTTTTATATATAATTATTAAATAATAATAATTTCCTTTCATATATTTATTAGTCAACTAGCACAAGATTGTGATATTATAAAACTAATTGTAATAAAAGGTTTTCCAACAAGAAGTTTGCTTTTTAAAACAAAATAAACAAAAAAATTTAGATTAAGATGATTCAAGTTTTTTTGTTGTATTACGAAGAGACAAGTTCGGCAATTGTGAACGAAAAATGATATCTGGCAAATGTCCACTACGACCACGCTGACAGATGTCGATGCTTTCATCAAAGTTTTTAACCACTTTTTGGCAAAACGGTGATCCTATTTCGTTAATCACATCACGGATTTTGAAGACTAAAACTAATTCGATTATGTGCTTGGATTTTCCGACGGGGTTAAAATTACTTTTATTTGGGTACGGTTTTCCGCCGACCCTCGTCAAATTTGGTTTGTGAACGTACGAAAAAAACACTGAAGATGGTAAACAGCCGAAACCGGTTTGTTCACAAACCAAATTTGACGAGGGTCGACGGAAAACCGCACCCAAATAAAAGAAATTTGATTAGCTCCATATAGGCTCTGTCGTTTCCATAGCCCCACAAAAAAACAATAATCCGGTCGGTGGTATTAAATAACACGATCTGGCTGTCCACTTAACTAAAATTGAGTTGCTAGCATCGCGCGATAGTCTAATCCATTAGCAGTTACCGTATTTCCAGTCTCATCTTCGGAAAAGAAACGCCCCAATCATGCCTTCAGACTACATAGCGTACCACACAGTGACGCGTTGAGTATGCAAAGCCTTCTTAATAACGGCTCCATCCGGTGGTTATTGAGAACGCTGAGAAATTGACAAATTTGAATGTGCTTGAACACTGTGACTCACGGCTGTGATGTTTTAAGTTAAACGACCCGTCCGAACATTTTGTAGTGAACCTGTCGACTCATATTTAATGTTCAAATTCTTAGCGGTGTCAGAAGGACGATTAAGTTGTTACTTTAACAGAACCACCATTTTCATTGTAACAATCATATTGTAGATTGCCAATGCATCACTATCAAAACGGAAAAACTAAATGTTAAAACTATCATGTGTTGGTGTTGCCACAATTGAAAAACGAACTTCTTGTTGAAAAACCTGATATAAAAAAACATATACAACTCCAATAAAAAACCACCTACGATAAAAATTAAATACAAAATAGTGTTTAGTAAAATAAGTAGCTCCTTTTTAAACAAATAAGCGTTGCCAAGTTCTGAAGAGCAAAGACTGGTTGTATAAATGAAGAGTTGTCGTTGAAATAGCAGATCTTGGAAAACTATTCTCTCATAAATATGTCGGTTGTTGGGAAACTATGATCTTGCAGAAGAAAATTAAGCAGCTACATTTCAGGAGGAAGTCTTCGAATGCTTTTCCAAAAATAAGTTGATGGGTGCTTCTGAGCAATATTGTTGTATACCACTCTACCAATCTGCGCCGGTCCTTAGTGTCACAATTTGCATAAATTTCACATCCGTAAAGATGTGAAGGGATCAGGTAAGACTTTGCCAATAGCATGTTTACAGCGATCGAAGTGCGAAGCTTTCCGTAAACTCTGCCAACAACGGCATTGATATGATCAGTCATATTAAAAACTACATCTAAGTTAGTCGCAGAGTTTAAGAACTCAATAATATTGCTACCAATTTGCACATGAATATTATCAAAAGTTCCCCTTAATTTCGAGCGGAGAATACATTTCGACTTTGAAGCGTTGATATTTAAGCTATTATTTGAGAAGCCCAGCAGTTGAACACATTCAAATCATAGTTCATTCTTCCCACATGGCATACATATTCATTTTACTTCTGATAGCAATATCAGGTTAGTTATTTATATAAAATCCTTAGCGGATCAGATTTCCTATCGCTAAAACATATTTCCTGAGATAGGTCGTCAGCAAGGTAGGAGGATATAAGATTGCAGGCCGAGCTTGAGAAATGATATAGTTTTCATAGTTTTTCTACCAAGATCGAGTAATCCACCGTATCCAAAAGAATTTAGAAAGCCATCATCTTGCCATCGAATTCAGATTTAAGGCTCGTAATTAAGTTCAAAAAGGCTGTTGTTCAGCTTCTGCCCCGAATAAAGCCTGATTGCGTGTGAGATAAAAATTCATTCCGAATATTGGTCGGAATTCAACATTACTTTTGTGTATAGGAATGATCCTTACAGACCTCCATTCCCTAGGAAAAATATATTTCGTGAGGATATGGTTGAACAAATAAGTTGGGATCGGTAAGGACGTCGGGATCAATACCCTTAAAACCTGGCGTCCATATTTTCCATACCGGTTGCCTTAGATCTGAGAGCAGAAAAACATTCCAGAACCTAAAGTTGATCTACATAGCGGAAATTAAAAGGATTACCTCCTTATGTTTAGTATGCAACGCCTTCAGATCACTTGTTTTGAATCTCTCTCAGCGTGAATATGCCCGATTATGTGCCCTTAATAGGCGTTTAATTTTCACAGTAAACTATGGAAATTGGTTAAAAATAAAATATTTTAAGTGGATCAGTGCGATCGAATAAGAAATCGACATTCAAACGAATAAGTGATAGCAGGTCATTAATAGTGTTAAGGCATTAGATGTGGTTCCAGTTGATAATTTCCGAAATACTAATCAATGTACCGTAGTTAATATTATGCAAATCCCGATAGGTAGTTATAGGTCTCCCCGAGATGTATATGCTAGAAAGAGGATATCGTGGCTTGAAAACATAGAAGAGAAGCTTAGGTCCCTGGTTGACAAACATTGAATCAATTAAACTGAAAGATGTACCACAGGAATATGTAGGTGAGCGACAGTTAACTGAATGAAAATTGATGGTTTTAGGTTAATAGATTGTTATTAAAACCACTAGCTATGATAATATCATCAGATCGTACAGAAAAATGATTTATATTTTTATTGTATTACGAAGAGAAAAGTTCGGCAATTATAAATGAAGAATAATATCTTGCACATGTCCACCACAATGACAGATGTCAATTCTTTCATCAAATCTGTTTATCACTTTAATCACTTTTTAGTGTTTTTTGGCTGAAATTCAATTGTGTTAAATCACACGGTCTGGCTGCTAACTGCAATAAATTGATCGTTTCATTGGCTGTGTAACATGTGGCACCATCCTGTTGAAACCACATATCGTTTATATCCACATCGTCAATAATAGGCCAAAATTAAGTTGTTAGCTTCTCGCCATAGCATGATCCAATGACCGTTACCACAGCTTAATTAACGCAAAACAAAAAACGGCCCAATCACGATTTTAGACAACATAAAGCACCATACATTGACACGTTGAGCACGCAAAGGCTTCTCAATAATCGCTCTAGGATTTTCAGTAGCCCAAATGCGGCAACTTTGCTTGTTGACATGCCCTGACAAGTGAAAATCGGCTTCGTCTTTAAAAATTATTTTTCAGAAAAACCCGCCGATTGTTCCTGAATGAATTTAGCAAACATACGGCGATGTGAATGGTCGTTAACCTTATAAGGCTTCAAAGCCAAATCCTTACGCGAAATGCGCATTGTGGTGGTTTTAGATGACCCCAATTGTTGACAACGTCGAGAAATTTACAAATTTGGATCTGCTTCAACACTGTGGCTCACGGTTGCGATGTTTTCAGTTGAACGACCAAGTCGAACTCGCGTTGCTGTTTGAGCCCATCAACTTAGATTAAATGATTAATTTCTTAATAGCGGTCTGAGAAGAACAAAAATATGACGAATTTTACGAAATGTAACTTTAACAAATCACTTTTTTCATAGTGGATTTGTAACAATTGCCAAATGCATCTGCTGCGAATACGTCAAAAAATTAAATGTCAAAACTATCATATTGTTAGTGTTGCCACAATTGAAAAAAATAAACTTCTGGTTGAAAAACCTGATACAAGCTGGCCATAATATAATTATAAACTTATTGAGTATAGTCTTGTCATCAACAAATTACTTTTAGACTAATTGGATTATAAATTAAATGAAATTTTTAATAAAGTGAATAATATCCGAAATATCTTAAAATTTTCCGTTTTTAACAAAAGACTAAGACAAAATTATTTGCTTATTGAAATTAATATTATTTATCATGTTAAAAATATGTTGTTCATCGTAAATTAACTGTCACTTAATCTAACTTACATTGTTGCCACTTAAATATATAAAATTAAAAAAAAACAGCACAATTATTCTTGCTGGTTTTCGAAAAGTGAAAATATTTAAGATACCACCCACGCATATACAAAATTATAAGTTAAAATACTTAAATTTGGTAAGAATTCAGCTCAGTAACAGGGTTTAGTAAGCAGCAAATAATTTTATTAATGTTTGAACAAATTTTAGAGGCAAAACCAGATTATTGCATTAAAAATTTAAGACCACTTAAATTGGGAGAAAGAAAACGCATCAACTGTGTAGGTTTTCTACTTTAAATATAAAAAAAGGGGTTGATAAAATTGAAAGTAAAGCATCCCTTAATGTCAGCTTAAACTTTTTGATACCTAAATGGTGCCAGTTATTCTTAAAGCAGATTGTAGGAAACGACATAAATTTTCTTACATTGTGTATGTGAAATAAGGCATTAATCCTTTAAAGGAAGTTGGAAAATTCAAAAAGAAACAGACAATCTGTTACTACATATAAACAGCAGGATGCTTAATAGCGACTGCTGGCTTTAACCAACTGATAATTTTTTCATAAAGAAAACGAATAACACAAGAAATTAGCAAAAGTTTGAAAATATTTGTCTGCTTTTAGTTTTGACTTTACATTCCAAGACTTTAAGAAAAAACAGAGCATTAAAAAAAAAACATGGCAGCAATAAGAATATAAAAAATACAACAAAATCAGCGCGTTTGAATTTTAATAGTATCCCCGTCATAACCCAATCAAACCCACCAGAAAAACGACAAACAGGAAGCTCAGAACAGAAATTCTTATTAAATGTACAACACCTGCAGCTGTAATTAACTTTTCTTTTTATGCTCCTTTTCCTGTTTAACATTTATACAATAAACGCCTTTTTGTTTGTTTTAAATTTAAGTAGAATTTTGGATGAGAAAAATATTAAGTGATACATGTTTGTCAGACAGAATAATGTAGGTCGCAATGTCACAAATTAAAAAAAAAGCTTTTTTGTGGATTAAAAGTGAAAATAAAAAAAAACTGTAAAATTAACATTTTGTTTTAATTAGAATTTCCCAAAAACAATTTCAAGTAAATATTTCAAAGTCTAAAAAGAGTTCTAGTGGCCGTTAAGGGTTGCCAGGGTTTTAAATAAAGTAATTTAATTCTATTCGGCTATGGCTTTACGTCGACCCTCGTCAAATTTGGTTTGTGAACAAATCGGTTTCGGCTATTTGCCATCTTCAGTATGCTCTTTATAAATGAATTTGCGCAAATTACAAAACATGAAGTAACAGGTTCTAGGAAGTCAAATGCTCATAGAACACGTAAAAAAGCTTTTACTAAAATTTTATATTAAGTCTTGAATTATAAAAATATGCAAACCATACACAGAGTTATTTTAAAAATCACCGCTTTGGATTGTTGAAATAAAGTTATTGTTATGTTTATACCTTTTATAAACGGTATGTTGTTACTCAGTTCTTTATTGCAAAATAAATAACACCAAATTTTAGAGTTTTCAAATTAATTACAACTTTATTTACTTTAACAACACTCAAAGTAAGATTTGTACGTTACTAAAGATGCAAGTCTTTACTTCACGAGGTTTATGTTTTAACTAACTAACTATTCACTCAGTTGCTGTCTTTTATATTTGTCCGCTAGAGGTCTAGAAAAATTAAGAACTTTCTACTTCCTTTGTATCACATTGTGTTGCTGTTATATTATTCATGCAATGTATAGGCGCCTGTTGGTCTGCGTGTATTTTTGTTTTTGTTTTTATGCTGTTAAAATTTCTTTGTGAAATTTATTTTATGATAATTGTTGTTGTCTTGTGTAGATAAGTTTTCTTAGAAAACTATGCAGTTAGCAAACAGCATAACCAATTGTTGTTGTCTTGCGTGTATAAGCTTTTTACGCATTTTGTAACTAGAAAGTTGTAGTTGTCTTGCGTGTATAAGTTTTCTTAGAAAACTACGCAGTTAGTAAACAGCATACCCAGTTATTTCTTTTACTTTATTACTTAATTATTTTCTTTTAAAACTTAATCAATACTCATCCGTAACAATATGATATATTTGAATTCAAACACTAATTTTTTATATAAAATCATAGTTTATAACCATGGGCTAGTTACAGCGGAAACTATTGGTAATACTTTGAGGAAAAGGGCAAACAGGAAATCGACTGGGTGGGTTGAAATTCCTGACTTAGTGCTGAAGAGAGCTCGCTGGGATACATGGAGATATCTAGCAATATTGATGAATTTGGAATACTTTCCAAGAGCATGAAAAAGTGTACTTCAAATCCCAATACTGAAGCCCACATCCGATTCAAGGTGAACCGACAACTAAAGGATGATTTCTCTTCTATCATCCTTTGACAAGCTGTTTAGAGTTCTTTATACTTTCAATTATTAGCAACAGAATAACTAACCGTAAAATTCTTTTGGACTGCCATCCGGCTTTAAAAGGGCACACTCAACATCAGACGCATTAATACTCTTTCTGGACAATGTCTCCTATTCAGTGCGAATTGCGGTAAGCCTGGATTTTTTCAGGGCTTTTGATACACCTGGCAGGATGCCATTATTGTAAAAATGATGGTCATATAGGCTTTGAAAGTAGTCTGCGCAAAATCATCTCCAATTTTCTATCTGATAGACCACTTGAAGTAGGACTGGGTAACAGCCGATCTAGCGGGATATATGTTACTACTGGTGTGCCACAGAGATAACTACTTGCTCCAGTGCTCTATAATCTTTTCATGGCTGACATATCTAAACCTTCTAACGGTGATCTTCTATTAACATACGTTTCGCGCTCGAAACGTAAACAGAAGAGTCAATGACTATTTATCTCAACTGGGCTAATTTTTTCCTAAATGGCGGCTTCACATGAACAAACCATGAGGCCATTATAAGCAAGGGCAAATGAAAGAACTTGTACCCCCACTACAATCTGCCTTGGCACTACTCTACACAACGACTACATACTCTAGATAACGTTGAACTTGTAAAACACAGAATTGACCGATTGACAATAAATTTTAAAAACAGATGTCTTCAGTCTGACTTCATACATTTCAATGAGCTGGCCTCATCGTAATTTTAAATAGAACGCCAACTTTTTATCTTAAATCAAAAATTTGTCTGTAAAGATTTTTTGAAAATTTTTCGCTTATTTTTAATAATATTGTAACACCTGCTTATAATAAGAATTTTTAACACTTTATTTAAGTAAAAGAGGATTAAATCCTAAACTCTTTGTGGAAGACTGACAAAAGAAAATTTTTATAAAAATATTATATAAATAAAGAATTGAATTGAATTGTACCCCCACATCAGGAGATATATACCATCCCTGAGTATTGGTCATGAATTGATCAACATTTCCCATAGAAAAAATATCAAGGTTTCCTTGAGAACTTTGAGTCTATAGATACATTGACTATTACTTGGAACACGCTCCACGTGCATCGCGTGTCGATAGGAAAATTCGATTTCTTGTCTATCGCCTGATAAATTGACCAATTATATCCTATGCCTTCCCGGTCTGGTCCGGGATTGCGAGGTTGAGCATTTGGCAGAGGAGTATTGTGGTCGTGTATCTTAGTCTAAGGCCTAGACAGGGACCTGACGGTGTCTATCGTAGGCCCTCTTGTAGGTCAAAGAATTTGGGAAATATAGACCAAGCACTCACATTTTGGCAGACATATTTGGCAGATATTACAATTAAATTAGATAGTTAGTCGAGGCCGTTAACCAACCAATAGAAATGAAGAATTATATGAAGTTTTTTATATCGAAGCTTTTAACAAGAAATTTGTTTTTCAATTGTAGCTACACAAACAACATGATAGTTTTGACATTTAGTTTTATGACGTATTCATAGTAAATGTATTGGCAATTGTTACAATGAATTCAATTTTGCACGAAAATCGCATTAAAATAATTAAAATCCACTAAGAAAATGGTGGTTCTGTTAAAGTTATATTTCGTACAATTTGCGATAGTTTCGGATAACATAATCGTCTTTCTGAGAGCACTATTAAGAATTGGGACGTTAAATTTTAGTCGACAGGCTTGATACAAAATGTGCGAATACCAACGCGTGTTCGACCGGGTCGCTCAGCTAAAAACATTGCAGCCGTGAGCTACAGGGGTGAAACAGGTCGAAATTTAAAAATTCCCCGACGTTCTTAAAAAATGGGTGCCATCCAAAACCACCACATGGCGAATTTTGCATAAGGATTTGACTTTGAAGCCTTACAAGGTTCAACTAATGCAGGAATTGAAGCAGACCGACCATTCACATCGTCGTAGATTCGCTCAATTCATTCAGGAACAACGGCTGGCTTTTCTAAAATAATAAATTTTTCAGACGCAGCACATTTTCACTTGTCAGAGTATGTCAACAAGCAAATTTGCCGCATTTGGGCTTCTGAAGATCTTATAGGGATTATTGAGAAGCCTTTGCATACTCAACGTGTCACTATATGGTGCGCTATGTGGTCTAGAGGCGTGATTTGGCCGTTTTTTTTTTTTTTTGATAAGGCTGGAAATGCGGTAAAGGTTAATGTATCATGCTATCGCGAGATGCGAACAACTCAACTTTGGCCAACTATTGATTCCCGATCGCATAATTTCACGGCAATTAGGTGCCCCTGTAGGCTTGTAGGTAGTGAATTAGCTTATAAATATGGGGGTTTTGGGTTCGATTCCCAACGAAAACCTTGGTTTTTTCACTACAAAAATAAAAATTGAGTGTCGGTAGGGCTGCTCAGCGATGAAGCCATAGTCACTGGTCGCTGTGCTGTCTTGTATACGGCAGTTAATTTCCGACTATCCTTCTACTTTCACCACCTGTCTCATCTATTCTCTATCCCTTTCCTAAAGAATGTAGCACGGTACTTGACTAAATAGGTATTGTTGCCTGAAGTGCTACTTCTCTTAAAAAAAAAAAACAAAAATTAAGTGGCCAGGCAGATCGTGTGATTTAACACCACTGGATTATTTCAGCCTTAAAACTTAAAATCCCTGATGTAATTTACGAAATAGGACCGCCATTTGACCAAAAAATTATTAAAAACTTTGATGAAAGAATCGACATTTGCCAGATATTAGTTTTCATTCATTATTGCCGAATTTTTGACTTCGTAATAGGTGCCCCTGCAGGCTAGTAGGTAGTATACTAGCTTGCCAGTATGGGGTTGTAGGTTCGTTTCCCAACGAATACCTAGGTTTTTTTCACTACAAAAATAAAAATTGACTATCGGTGGGGCTGTTCAGCGATGAAGGCATAGTCACTGGTCGCTGAGCTTGCTGTCTTATACGGTAGTTAATTTCCGACTATCCTTCTACTTTCACCACCTGTTTCATCTCTTCTCTACCCCTTTCCTAAGGAGTGTAGCACGGTACTTGACTAAATTAGGCATTGTTGCCTGATGTACTATTTTTCTAAAAAAAATTAAATTTTGTTTGCTTTTCATATTCATCAGAATTCATTTGGTTAAAGGTATGTTTTATTAATGCGTGGCAAAGAGGAGAAAGAAAATTTGTGGGGGCATTTCGGTAGCCGTAGCTAATGAAATTCATGTAATTTAATCATTTTGTGTTACAAGGGAACAATCTGTCTAAAATATGGTAAGAAAAGAAAATACTAAAAACAAAAAAATATAACTACACTAACACTGGCTCCAATAGACTTTAGGTAATATTTGCACACATACGCATGTAGACTATAAGTATTTTTCATATTATGGGGATAAATTTAAAATAAAAGATAAAAAGTGAGAAAAAAGCGTAATAAAAGTGGAGGCATGTGCTGGTACACTGCACTTTATGAAGAAATAATGAAGTGTTATACGAGAAATAAAGTAAAAATTACAACAAGAGCATTGAAAACATTAAATATTAACAACGACTTGGAAATTAAGATAAAAAAATATTAAAATATAAAAAACTATTCATATTATATGACTGAATATGTTAAACTGCAAAAAAATTGAAAGTAGTGAGTACAAAAACTACAATAAATTTTTAAATTAAACATGTTTTATTATTATTATTATTTAATAAAAATATATATTCATTAAACAACAAACAAATAGTCGTGTTTAATTTCTGTTTTCTTTTTGTTTTGTTCGCTACAACATTAATAAGCAGATGTGCTGAATCTGTGCGCATGTTGTAATAGTTTTTATTTAAATCGCATAATAATTCTCTATGATTTATATTTGGCTTCAAATTTTTCCTAAGAAGTAATAAACGATTGCAAACAAAAAATGGTTTCTTAATAGAAAAAAACTTTATAGGAAACATTTTCAGAAAAAAAATTAATTAAAAAAATTAAAAAAAAAACAAATTATCGATAACAAGGAATTGATCATAAGTATATTCTTCATTAAACTTTCTTATAAAAACTAAAATTTCTAGACGTAAGAAAGTTTCCTAAAAAAAAATTTATTAATAAAAAAAATGTTCCTAAAAACATAGTTATGGATAACAAGAAGAACTCTTCACAAGTATTTTATCCATTAAAGTTTCTTATCAAAATTAAAACAAATTTTTAGACTCTAGAAAATTTCCTGAAAAAAAATTACGATAACAAGAAATTGCTTACCCAACAAAATTTTCAGAAAACATGATTTTCCATTAATTTCAAACAAAAATTTACCGATAACCAAAGTAACTATAGAAATTATAAATGATAAAAATAACTTTGGTCGATTATTAAACAAATTTCTTAAGGACAATTTCTAAAGAAATTTTATCCTTAATATAAAATTTCTCGATGCCAAAAACAAAATTAAAATCCATAGAATACGCAAATAACAAAAATTTTGATAGACAACGAATCAATATCACACAAATTTATCTCAAGATATTTTGCAATATCAAAACACTTCTAATATAACAGTGACAGCACAGTAATTTCTTGTATAGAAAATAAAGAAAATTAAATATTGTTACGTTTATACCTTTTATAAACGTTTTGTTGTGAGTTCTTTATTGCAAAATAAATAATACCAGTTTTTAGAATTTTTAAATTTATAATAATTTTATTTACTTTAACTGCACAAAGTTGACACTTCAGAACAATTTACTATATAATGCACATCTTTACTTGATGAGGTTTAATTTTACACTGATTGACTATCCACTCAGACGCTTCCCTATTCATACTTGTCCATTTAAAGTCTAGAAAATTTAAGAATCCTCTACTCCCTTTGTATCCAATTTTGTTGTTGTATGTTGTTTATTCGATGTATAGGCGCCTTTATGTCTGTGTGTATAGTTGTTTTTGTTTTTATGCTGATAAGGTTTCTGCTTGGGATTTATTTCAATACATTTGTTGTTGCTTTTGTAAAAAGGGTTTCTTAGAAAACTACGCAGATGGTAAACAACATGTATGTTTGTTGTTGTAATACATACATGTATTTTTTTTTCTTGCATGCCAGGCAGTTAGTAAACAGCATATCGAATTGTAGTTGTGTGTGTATAAACTTCTACGCAGTTTGTAATCAGTAGTTCCCTTTATTGCTTAATTTTTTTATTTTAAATCTTAAGCAAGACACATTCGTAACAATATGTTTGGAAAAATTATCGATGACAATAACTTATTATTTTAAAAGAGAAGTGCTGCCTCTTTCTTTCTTTCGCCTGCAGCGAATCTTATAGTCTTTCAGTTAAGAGTATTGTGTTAAAATTTTCTTAAAAAAAGTTTTGTTTTTACCGGAATATATTTTCTATATACATATATATTTATGTTTGCCTCCCACTAGAATTCGACTGGGTTCCCGTGCTACTTGAAAACCCAAAGCAAAATGAAACAAAATTAACAAAGATTTGCACCCAAAAATCTGCAATTTTTTATATTAATGTTGGATTTGTTGGTCATTCTGTTTTATGGTGTTAAACCCCACCCAGTATACCCCTGCAATTAGGTACTACACACCATCTTTATATTTTTATATCTTCTATAGTTTTTTTTATTGTTTTTACTTATTTATAGAATTCAAAGCAAGAAAAAACATTCAAATCTGAAAAAAGAATTTTAAAGACCACTAGGGTCCTACCCACAATTTTGTATGTGTTAGAGTCCACCTGCGACCAGTCAGCAAACCCTGTTGGTTAAAATATAAGAAAGTAAATTTGCCTAATCTACACCACAGCGACTTTTACTTTTATGGTTTTAAATTACATTTGCACAGTTTTAATATAGAAAAGAAGCACTAGTTGACGTGTTGTTGTTTTAGGTAGTTTTTATTAATTTTGTTTTTTGTTCTTATGACTTTAATAAATTTTTAAGTTTTAAAAATTTGGAAAAATTTTTTATAAATAATTTATTATTCAAGCACAAGTTCTTTTATACATATTTAAAATTAAGATAATTTTTATTTGTGTTTTCAATGTTTCGCCACACCATTACGTGGCATTCTCAGGAAAATAAAAAGTGTTTAAACAATTTAATAAATCCGTTAATAAATGAATTTTTTATTTATTGTTCAAATCCACTATAGGGGATAGTGGAACACTTTTGGAATACTTAATCGTCCTTCGGAGACCGCTATTAGGAGTTTGCTCGTTGAATTTGAGTCGACAGGCTCGCTACAAAATTTGCGACCCAGCATTGCAGCAGATCCAAATTTGTCAATTCCTCGACGTTCTCAACAATTGGTGTTAGCCAAAACTACCACGGAGTGAATTTTGCGTAAGGTTTTGCTTCAAAAGCAAAACCTTACGAAGCCGACCGACCAATCACATCGTCATAGATGTGCCTAATTCATTCAAAAACAACCGGATGAGTTTTCTTCAAAAAAAAAGATACTTTTTTTAGCCGAAGCCTATTTTCACTTGTTAGGGTATGCAACAAGCAAAATTCTTGCTTTCGGGCTTTTAAAAATCCCAGAGCGATTATTGAGAAACCTTTGCGTGCTCGACGTGTCACTGTATGGTTTACTATGTGGTCTGGATGCGTGATTGGGCCATTTTTTTCGTTTTTTATTTTGAAGATGAGGCTGGAAATGTGGTAATGGTTAATGTATGGCGCTGTCGTGAGATGCTAACATCTCAATTTTGGTCTATTATTGACGACGTTTGACATGTGGTTTTAACAGTTAGCTGTGCCACATGTCACACAGTCAATGAAACCAAACGAAATTTCTCGATCGCATAATTTCACGGCAATCAGCGGTTTAGTGGCCAGCTAAATCGTGTTATTTAACCAAGGTTTAAATTGCTTACGTAAAAATATCAACAGCACTAACACCTTTGCATTGCTTACATATTTTTCAGCGAATAAAAAAACGAAATTTCCCAGCATTTACAAAGCATTTTATTATAAACGAAGCAATAGCAAAAAGCAAATGCAAAAACTAAAAAGGAAATGTATTTGCTTCAGCTGACCACAGGCCCAACTATGTTATGCATATGCTGGCTTAAGGCAACTTAAGCAACTGTACAAATACATAATAATCATATGTGACAAACTATAATGTACTTAACAAAACTTTTCGTCAAGTTTTGTCAAATGTCATTAGCTTCAGCAAAGTACGAAACTGATCGCACATTACGTACGGAAACAGCAGATTTTGCATGGTGAATTGTGTTATAGATACATTAGAAAACAAACTCCAATGGAGGGCGAAGACAAAAAAATATTTTTTCTGAATTTCATAGCAAACGTACAGAGAAAAAATTGCTTCTATGACAAAAGAAACGCGATTTATTATAACGGCAATTCAAAGGAACGAGCATTGAAAAAGTAGCAGAAAAATTCAGTAATAGTGACAGGTAATACCGAGAAGAATTCTGTTTGCGTTTTTTCATGTTCATACTGGTATGAATTAAATAAAGTTGCAGAGTGCAAACACAGATAGAAGTTACTACGGGAACGTTTCTGCAAGAAAATAAAGAGAATGGAAGTTTCATCAGGCAGTGGAATGGGCATTATTGCAGCCTAAGATTTTTTGAAAAGCTCTCTTGCAGCCCACCACTATAAGCATTTAAATTGAATATTTTTTACTTTTTTACAATGTGAATCTTTATTTTGTAGTACTCGTGATAACGTTGAAGAACTAGATTCAAGCTTGGAGTTAAATAACTTAAGGGCCTTTAAAAAGGTTAATTTTTTCCCATTTTTTTAACGCTTATAAATTCAATTATGCACACAAATGCAATTTTTAGTATTTTTTGGAACAAATAATACAAACAGCGAAATATGTGTAATTTTTCTTTCGTAATTTTCTTAAAACTATTAAAAAAAATTATAAATGTTGATAAGGATAGTGTGAAGTATACAAAATATGATTATTAAGCGCCTTTTTGTTAATAAATTTCATTTATTTACAAAGAAATTATATTTTTGCAAAAATACGAATAAAATAAATATGCAACTGTGCATATAATTTCTATATTCATGTAAGTACAATATAGCCACCTAAAAGTTTTCAATGATTTGCTTAAGCATTTGACAGACTTTTCCGTTCAATTTTTGATATTTGCTTAAGCCAGCTTATGCATATTATAGTTGGGCCTTATATGTTTCTTTTTGCAGCAAAGCAATCAGCAAAGCATTTATTTTGAAAACATTTACTGTTGCTTAAGCAATAAGTTTATCTTTGTTTCTTCTTTTGCTGTTGCATTTTATGAAAAAACAAAACACCATTTACAACAACAACAATAAATACATAAATACATTTCCAATGTTAAAAGAAATGAAAATAATGTAATGAAAGGGAAAAAGCGAGTTACAGCAAGTAACAGCAGAAACAGCAATCGCAGTCAGCCAAACTTCATAGTAAAGAGTTAAGCAAAAGAAAAATAGAAATAAAGAACCTCTGATTGCTGAAGCAGCAGTAAACATTTTCAAAGTAATTGCTTTGCTGATTGCTTTGCTGCAGTAAGAAATATATAGTCAGCTCCAGCATTTTTAATCACTGGATTTAATACCACCGGATTATTTTTAGTAGAGCTATGTTAAGGATAGATTATACACGGAGCAAATCAAATAGATTTCAGCCTTTAAACTCAAAATCCGTGATGTGATGAACAAAAGAGTGATTTAAAACTGTCAGCGTACTTGAGGCGGAGATTTGACGGATATTATTTTTCCTTAATAATTGCCGAATTTTTCTCTTCGTAATACAATAAAAATTTAAATCATCACCTGTTGAGAAACCATTTGCAAACTTCAAATGGAATGATGAACTTATATAGGCCCTTTCTATCTGTAGGGAGGGCTACAGAAGTATCGATATTTTAAACAATACTTTAGGCTGAAATGTGATGGACAAATAAAGAGTTTTTTTTGATATCTTTGGCTGCCTTAAATTGATTTCATTTTTGTGAAGAATTTTGTTTTTTTTAAATAACAATCACCAAAAATCTTTTATTTACATTAAATCAAAAATATACATGTTAGTTATAACCGATCTGTTTTATTACTTATAAGTAACAAACTTAGCGAGTTTTACTATTTTATTTCAATCATTATATTGCAGGGAGTACCCTACCCTACCTTTTCGCTAAAATCGGCTTCTTTAAACTCACAAAAATATATTAAATTATATTCGAAATATGGTTCCATATTTTTCAATCTCAGGGAATTTGGCACCAGTTATTACTGCTTAAAAAAGAACAACTTGTTTTTTTTAAATTAAAATTTTTTGTATGTAAATTAAAAAAATATTTAAAAAAAATGAACTTGAAAACAAAAAGCTTAGTGTAATTTGCTAAAGTCAATAATAAATAATATTATTCATTTGAGAAGCCTATTTTAAATAAAAATTTGTTTGAGCAAACAATTTTTAAACAAGTTTTAAATAATGAAAAGTAAAAAAAAAAATATTATAATTGGTTTTTAGTTTTGACACATTTAATGAAAATACGCACACTCAATCATAAAATTGCAAGTTAATTTTTGAAGTCAGCGTAAAAATCACCAGCAATTAAATGAATTAACCTTTAAATGAATAACCAATATACTATTGTTTATATTTGTAAGCGTAGCAGTTGACAAAGCCTTACGCACGATTTAATTAAAAAGTGTTTTCTGTTAAATTATGGCAGATACGTGACGGAATTAATTTTAATAGGGTTCTTAATTTTATGTAAACAATTAGGTAAATTAATTGAAAGAAAGCACCTCTACATAGCATCTTTTGAATTCGAATGTTTAAACGTAAAGTATAAATGATAATAAAAAGAAATTATTTACCATCATCTGTGTAATTAGGTTTTATCGTACTCTAAAGCTAAATAGTTTTTAAATTATAGCAAAAAAAAATTGTTTTTAAAGTATAAAAATAAATTCTTTTGTTTGGGTACGGTTTTCCGTCGACCCTCGTCAAATAAAAATAAAGCCAACTTTTTCTTTTTTTTCTGGCATAATAAAATATCGAGTGCATTTCTATAGTGAACATAATGTCAGTTGTCAAGTGACTTAAGTATATTTGGTTTGTTTTTTTAAATTTAACATGAATAGACTGACGCATAGTGGAAAAGGGATTTTTTTTTAATAATTTTTTAGCTTGGGTCAAGCGCAGTGGTTTCTAAGTGAAAGTACTGACGACCACATCTCTGCTTGGCCCCTGTGAAATTTCATAAGAGTATTTTAAATAGTTCATAAGGTATCGAGTTATTTCCACAAAAAAAAAAAAAAAAACCCTTTCAAACCACTGTGTGGTGCCTAAATTGTGCAAATCCGGTCTAAAACAAGATTGCTATTAATCCCGATTTTCATAAGTGAATATTGTTTAACCATCAAGCTCACTTTTATTTAAATGGATACATCAAACTTCAGGGAACTAAACTGCAGTATTTGCAGTGATGATAAAGTATTTCCAGTGAGTCAGAAAAACTGACTCTTTGGTGTGCTTTACGGAAGATGGAGTCATCGGTCCGTACTTCTTAAAAAAGTGATGTTGATAAGGACCTTATACTCAACGTTGACCACTGTACAGCGAAAATTACTGAAATTTTTTATTCATCAACAAGATGGCGTAACATATCGTACAATTCGTGTCACAACTGATTAATTGGCACGAACCGCATTGATGTGATTTGATTTACATACATCTGCACCGACTAGGTACTCATAATCAGATGGTGGTCAAACCACTTGAATGATTTGCAAACGTCATTCACGCCCTAGGAGGCCATCGAATACGTATATCCTCCGGTCACTCCTACTAGCAATTTCGAAAGCCCGAAGTAGGCCGCAGCCTTCACTCTTTGCTAAAGAGTTGGAGACTTTTCAACTCCTGGTCCAGAACTTATGAAGCTTAATATAATTAAGAACACGAGGGCATTCATACTCACTGGACCTATACCATTCATTGTGTTCATTATGACTGATCCGACCCACCAACTATCACGAGGGTCCGAAACCACAACCACCACGATACTCCCATATAGCGGCCAACCTCAATAACCGGTTAGAGAACAGCTAATTGTCTAAAGAGACAAATAGTGAACTCTGCGAGCGTACTGATTCCCGTGAAAATATGTGGATTGTCCAGGTGACTCCTACTAGCCTTTACCCCGCAAGACACCAGTCTAAATGGAATAGTAGGTTCCAAAAAGACTATCATGTGCCCCCGGGGGGAAGGCACGAACCGCATAGTTTTACATTTCGGAATCGATGTCGTGCGATTTAAGGCTGCAACACTATTTTCTGTGGGAGAAGATGTGAAATCGCTAGTCTACGCAGATAAGCCCGAAACGATTAATCATGGAGTTTTTTAGGCGTTAGAATAAAATCAATGGGGAATCTTTTTAACAGCTATTAGTCTTATTCCCAGCAATCCTATTCGGCACATAATCTTGATTTTTTTTTTGAGTGCAAATTAACCGGTTTCGATTTACATCCGCGCCTGGCCATGAAGCCTTAATCAGATGGTGGATCTAACCACTGCATAATTTGGAACGTCATGCTCGTCAAAGGAAGCCGAAGTTAAAATTCTATGCAACAGAACTTTCTAGTTGCAACTTCGATGATTCCAGAGCAGGGCTGCAAATCATCACTCCTTGCTTAAGAGTTGGAGACTTTCCAACTTCTGTCCAGAACACATGTCTAGCATGCTCACTGGACTGGATCATTCACTTAGGGTGTCATTAACAGTGAGATGATCCTGGCCACCATAATAACCATTATACTGTTATGGGGCCGCGAAACCACAACCACCACGATACTCCCATATAGGGCCAACCCTAATAATCAGCCAGAGAACAGTTATGTGTCTAAAGCGACAAATAACGGAACTCTGCGGGTCACTGATTCCCGTGGAAATAAAGTGGAGTGTCCAGTTGTACCCCTGCTGACTTCAGGGGACTGGGCTCCCTTTTTCCCCAGTTGCACTGCGTCTAGATAGTCGAAGTTCTATAAAGACAATATTTATGTGCTCCCGGGGGGATCAACATAGTTAAATATGATGCCTTATTCAGGCAAAGAAACTTGCGTGGAAGAGCTCGAATTTCATGAACAAATAAAATAGAAGACAGTACAATATGAGCTGCTTTTAAAGGTTCTGTACCCAATGGTCTAAAAAGTCTATTTGTTTATCTGTCTGTCTGTCACAGCTAGAGATGGGTTTAGACCTGGATATTTATCCATCTATACCCACTTCCATAATTTCTTATCTAATTTGGGTAAAAACTCATTTGAATAACAAATACTCGTTGTTACGTAGAGTAAGAGAAATGTGAACATTTTCGAATTTATTTTGAACATATTTTGTTTAAGTGTATTTTGTTTATACATTTCTTGATGCTTTTGGCTCAGATAAGGCAGTTTTAACTCCATCAAACACAACAACAATTCTTAATAAGAACCGCTAATCAGCGTGCTTATAGCAATTTAATATAACGAGAGGGAGCGATGGCAACAACAATGCTAAAACAACTAGAAAGATTAAAGTTTCAAAACGCAAGCTTCAGCCTCAGGTGCATTAAAAGAATTTGGTTCATTCATTCTTAAATATCTGTTCCCAGTGCAATAAAATGATCTTGATCCGTCTTAGCAGGTAGATGCATTTGAATACATACACACAATGTCACAGGCGTTAAACATAAATGTAATGGCAGATTTTGCCCTTTACAAGACCAGAAATGGTTTCGGGGCAAAAACTGTTGTCTGGAGCTGTTTGGATGAAATTTATTCAGTAACTCGGTGGAAAGGAATTTGTGGAAGTGCGTAATTAAGCAAATTAAATGTTCGACAGCTGTACAGCTTCCTGTACTTCAGCTGCTACTGAACATTCCTTTAACACCCATAGCTTTATTCACTCCAAAAAAAAGGAACCGTTTGACAACACAAAGAGCAGGAGAAATAACATATATATGGTGCAACTGGGACTTGCTTTTTGAAAATAGTTTTCAGCAGAAAGCAAGCACGCACTCCACTCAATTTGAAAATGACATGAATTCTTCACTAGAAGGTGCGCAAGATGATATCCCTTCAACTTCAACAGGAGTTACGCATTCTACTCGATATGAGTTTTTATCGGATACGGCCAGCGATAGCGACAGCGATTTAAAAATTATTTCATTTGTTATTAAAAATTTTAATTCATAATAAAATATTAAATTCTTTTAATTTATTTCAATATTTCTTTAATCTGATTTATACACACATTTTGGTTAAATACCCAGGTGCTTGGGTAAATACCTGGGAATTTACATTTAAATACCCAATTTACCATTTGGGTATTTACCCTTGTCCCATCACTAATCACAGCTCTCTGTTCCTGGAATTGTAATAGGCAGATTTTTGAAATCCTCATAGAATATGTGTTACTATAGCGGCTACACAAAAATATCTAAAAATTATAGGCTGTTGCAAAGGTTACGTGATATTATTGTTTCCTTGGAATATTTTAGATAGATACAATACATTTGCACAATGTATATAAAGTTTTGTTCTCAATAGCAATACGTACAAAAATAAATTTTTAAAGGATGCCCAATAGTCAAGGGAGCGGCATTACGGATGTAGTGTACCACAATATGTGTACTGCACTGTAACACATATACACATCAGACAAACACTTACCAAAGTACAACATGTGTCGACTCAAATGTATTCGATCTATGACACAAATGAGTGACACACTTTTAGGTGTCATATTCATTTGAGTATTTTTATTTTATCATGCATTTGATTCGTCACATGAGCGAATGAATCAATAATGCATGTTATTGAAGTGAGACAAATATGTATTAGTAATAAGTTACAATAGGTTAGAAGGGCTAAGTACAAAATGTAAATTAGATATAAAAAGGGCTGCATGCCACTAATAAAACAAGATTTAATTTAGAAAACTCAAAACGGCAACAACTGCCTTTGTTTAATATTTTAAAACTTCAAATTGGGCTGTTCATAAAACGCCTGTTTTCAAGCTGAATCCCCTAACAGCTGCTTAAATATTAATATATGCGCTATAGGTCACTTTCCCGTTCTACATTTTTGTCATAATTTATCCTGCCCCCACAACTTTACACTCCCGTATCATTACATGGCGATAGTGCCTCAGTAAAGATAGACACATCCTGCAGACCGATTACTAAGATCCTGCATATCGGATCAAAAGATCCTGCAAACCTCAACAAAAAAAAGTAAACTGATCCTTCATAAAATCCTGCAAACCAAAACCACATGGCGATCCTGCCAGGATATGAATATGACACCTAAAAGTGTGTCACTCATTTGTGTCATAGATCGAATGCATTTGAGTCGACACATATTGTACTTTGGTAAGTTACTTCCCGGGGGTACGTTTATCGGTTCTTATAGAATACTCGACTATCTGGACCTGTGCAGCTGGGGGAAAAAGGGAGCCCAGTCCCCTGAAGTCAGACAGGGAGACAACTGGAAACTCCACTTTATTTCCACGGGGATCAGTGAGCCCCAGAGTTCATTATTTGTCTCTTTAGACTTATAATAGTTCTCTGGCTGATCATTGAGGTTGGCCCCTATATGGGAGCATCGTGGTGGTTGTGGTTTTGCGGCCCCATATCCAATGGTTTTCTATGGTAGCCAGTATCATCTCACTGATAATGACACGCAAAATGAATGATCCAGTCCAGTGAGCATGCTTGACATGTGTTCTGGACAGGAGTTCGAAAGTCTCCAACTCTTTAGCAAGGTGTGATGATTTGCAGACCTGTACTGAAATCATTAAAGTTGCAACTAGGTAGTTCTGTTGCATAGAATTATGGGTTCGGCTATCTAGGACGCATGTATGACGTTCCAAATTATACAATAGTGGTTTGTCCACCATCTGATTAAGACTAATGGTCAGGCGCGGATGTAAAACAAATCACGCTCTGTACTTTGGTAAGTTCCCCCCGGGGGCAAATTATAGTCTTTTTGGAACCTATTATTCCATTTAGACTGGTGTCTTGCGGGGTAAAAGGGAGCCCAGGCCCCTCAAATGCTAGTAGGAGTCACCTGAACAATCCACATATTTCCACGGGAAATCAGTTGCCCCACACACAGAGAAAAATTACGTTCTTTTATTGTCCACGACTGTTGTCAATTTGGCAACGAGTTGTGGACAGAGTTAGTGACACCCAGCGTTGACAATTTAATAACATTTATTAACAAACCGAGAACGAAATGCATTAATAATCAAATAACGGAAATCCCGTTCACATTTTTTGTTCTGCTCATAATTTTGTTATTACGTTTCAAGTGTCATTTGAAGAAATATATAAAAATATAATTAAATATAAAAGTACAAATATAAATTTAAAAATAAAACTAAAAATGGAATCAAATGAACAAATTATTTGTACTGAGGCAAGTAACTTGATTTATTTGGGCGATGAAGATTTTGTATTAGAAAACTTTAATATAAATTCGCAAGTTTTAAATGCAACCACTGACCTCAATAGTGATGATGAGAAACTCAAAAGTTTCCTGAAATCTATTGACATGGAATGTCTTTTTGATGTATTAAAAGGTAACTTATTGAAAAGCATTAAATCTTATAATAAATAAGTTTATATATTGTTACTTCTTTTGAAGCTGCCAATATTACCTATAGATGTTTGCAGTTTTTAAAAAAAGAGGACCTAAAAGAAGCAGTGGCACACTCAGGGCTCCAAGTTGAATTTAGAGAAAAATTGTTCGCATGGAAGAAAGCGGAGGTAATAATTCTTGTTTTTCCATTAATCTTTAGTCATTTTAAAACTTTTTACTTAGTTGGGAATCGAAGATAAAACAAAGTCAATTCCGTCAAAAGTGGAACAGTGGCTTAATAAAAATTGCAGCAATGCTATGTCTCCAAATTGTTCTACTAGTGGAAAAGTTATTTATGATTTTATTGTTGTTGTCCATAGTTTGGAGAAAGTAAATTGCGTCTTTTGAGTAATTAACACATAATAATTATATTAGGATTTAAAATGTTTGATGTCCGAGTCTGCAAAAGGAAGTGCTATTCTTAAATATGCAAACGAGAACCACCAATTAAGGTGTGAGCAAAGAGATGAGATTATCAACATTATAATTGAAGATGTCATCAATAATAAAACGGTGCTGTGTGCATATGACTTTGTACGATTGACAGAAGAAATTTGTTCCGTGTTTCCTTGTGAAAACAATATGAAGGTATGTTATAAAATTAATTTTTTATGTACATGTAATTTCAAGAAGCGAATTTCATTAGTTGATTTGTACACATATTTATTCTAGGACTACTACTATATTCCAATAATAATGCTAGTGGAAAGTTGTACTCTAAATACAAAAATAAATGCTTAAAAAGGAAAAAATTAATTGATTCCATTGAAAACTTCAGTCACTCAACAACAAAAGTATCTGACAATGAAACTATAGAGTTTGATGAGGGAATTTCTAATCCGTTAAAAACATCACTTAGCAGAGATAGCGCAGATTGGAATGAAGTGTGTGACAAATGGAAGAAGACTTATCTTTTAAGTCAAAAAGATGTTAAGAACTCATTAAGTATTGAGTTTCTTCAAGCCTCGCTAAAATTGTCTGATTGTCGAGCACACGAATTGGTAATAGTTAGTAAATGAATGAACGTATTTATTTAAAACTAATAACCGATTTTGTAAGTCTGCCTTTTCATTTATATTCAATGAATAATGGTAAAACTTATTTTAAAATTAAATATGTATAATTTTTTTAAAAAATGGATTTAATATATTTTTAATTTACAAAAAATTTAATCACAGTGTGTTTTCATTTTTAAAGTATTGGTTCGCAGTGGGTTATCTGATAAAGAACGAGACGTTGTCAAGCTGAGAACGGATTGTTGTCAGAGTGAGAACGACACGGTGTCAAAACAAGAACAGTTTATTGTCAAAATTAGAACGGCATTTATCAAAACGAGAATGTCTCGTTGTCAAACTAAGAACGATTGTTGCCAAAATGAAAACAGACGTTGTCAAATGAAAAACTCTTTGTTGTCGAATTGAGTACGAAACGTTATCGAAATGAGAACAATTGATTGTCAGAATGACAACATTTGGCACCAAATACAGAACGACTTGTTCTTAATCACTTGACAACATCCGTTATCAAAGTGAGAAAAAACGTGGTCGTGTCACTTTTGTCAACGGATGGTATCAATTACGGTGTTTTTCTACCGGTTTTTTCTCTGTGTGCAGAGTACACTATTTGTTCTCTTTAGACAATGATGTGCTCTGACTGGTTATTGAGGTTGGCCCCTATATGGGAGTATTGTGGTGGTTGTGGTTTCGGATCCTCGTGAGAGTTTGTGGGTCGGATCATTAAAATTAACACAATGAATGGTTCAGGTCCAGTGAGTATGAATGCTGTCGTGTTCCTAATAAATAAGAGCTTCATGCGTTCTGGACCAGGAGTTGGAAAGTCTCCAACTCTTTAGCAAGGAGTGAAGGCTGCGGCCTACTTCGGGCTTTCGAAATTGCTACTAGAAGTGACCGGAGGATATACGTATTCGATGGCCTTCTAGGGCGTGGTTGGTGTCCAATCAACCAAGTGGTTCGACCACCATCTGATTATGACTATATAGTCGGTGCAGATGTAAATCAAATCACGCTTTGTACTTTGGTAAGTGGTTGTCTGGTGTGTTTATGTGTTACAGTGCAGTACACATATTGTGGTACACTACACGGACATTTTAAATTTAAATATTTCTTTTATGACCACTATAAGAAAAAGTACAAATTATTAAAATATTAAATTTATGTATTATTTAACTTAATATATAGCGCTTTGTTAGAGCGACGTTATTTTATATTGCAACCTTAGTTATAAGTTCACCGCAGTTCTGCCTACTAAAAAATGTAAGCAAAGTTCTAAATTCAGTGTCATACAAAACTGTAAGAAATACAGATTGTTAGCGTTTGTACAGAGGCACGAAATTCGTCATTCGTGAGGCTCACATATACATAACTGATTTTTTTTTAATAATTACTTGGTTTTGTTATAAAGGAGACATCTTGAGAAATATCTTTTTTTTTAACAAAATTTATGCAACTTTCTTAACCCAGATTTAAAAATTTTAAATTTGATATAAATAAAAAAAGTGTTAGTTATACTAAAAAAATAAATAAACTGAAAATCCGATTATTATATTCTTTATATTTATTAAATTTAATATTTTACGTCCTCTGCATCACCCCATCTCAAAAAAAGTTTTATTTTAAAGATGTATATAAAGGACTCAGCAGTAACAATAAAACTACACAACAATAAAATTGCCTCATGATTTTTGTAAGATGAAGCTTATTTCGGCAAAATGGAAAACTGCACACTTTATATGTGAAACCTTTGTCTAAAATAATAAAGGAATTATTTTTTATAATGTGTGAAAATACACGAATACAATGAGTATCTCAGCCTTCAGCTCATATTTAAACATGTGCATATGAAATAAAAAAGATACAATGATACAGATACAGATACAAGCATATTTATGTAAATTTGAAACATGAAAATTTATGGAACACATATTGTTTAATTTAAAAAATCATATTCACACATATATAAGAATTTTAAAGCAAAGCTACACACTCGTGCTAACGTTAAGGTGATACAGTGAACAACAAAATACTTCAGAAAAGGACTATCAGAATGTTACAGTAAATTTACAATTTAAAAAGCTGATATTTATTTTCCGTATTATTATTTTTATCGTTAATATTATTATTACGGATGCGTTTTGCATAAGTTTGAAAAGAAAATAATAAGTAAACATGTGGGTATGCTGTTTACTAACTGCGTAGTTCCCTAAGAAAACTTATACAGGCAAGACAACAACGACACTCTAGTTATAAACTGTATAAAAGTCTTATACACGCAAGACAACAACAACTGAATATGCTGTTTACTAACTGCGTAGTTTTCTAAGAAAACTTGTACACACAAGACAACAACAACTATCTTAAAATAAATTCCAGGAAATAAGTAATTTATAATTATTCGGAATCATTATCAATATAAGCAGCAATTTTATTAGTGCTTGATTCCTTTTCAAATAATAAAAATTCACTGATGAGCTAATTGAGCAATAGTGAAATTGCAATATAGATGTGCATTACAAAACATTTCTAATATTTTTACTTGAAAGAATGTTTTATGAGAATATCATAAAATGTTCATTTTTAATGAAAATTGTTTTGTAATAAATATTTTGTGAGAATATCACTTAATATTTATTTGAAAAGGAATCCAGCACGAATAAAATTGATGCTTATATTAAATTCCAGGAAGATACACACAGAAAACACACACATGCAACAGGTTTCTATACATTGAATGAATAACATAACAACAACAACAAAATGTGATACAAAGAAAGTAGAAAATACATAATTTTTCTAGACTTCTAGCGGACAAATATAAAAGACAGCGTCTGAGTGGATAGTTAATTAGTTAAAACATAAACCTCGTGAAGTGAGGACGCATCTTTAGTAAATTGTTCTGTAGTACCAACGTACAAAGTGGATAGTTAATTAGTTAAAACATAAACCTCGTGAAGTGAGGACGCATCTTTAGTAAATTGTTCTGTAGTACCAACGTACAAATCTTACTTTTTGTGTAGTTAAAATAAATAAACTTGTAATTAATTTGAAAACTCAAACATTTGGTGTTATTTTTTTTTAAGTGAAGTATCTTTTTAGGCAACAATGTCTATTTAGTCAAGTACCGTGCTAAATTCTTTAGAAAAGGGATAGAGAAGAGATGAAATAGGTGGTGAAAGTAGAAGGATAGTCGGAAATTAACTGTCGTATAAGAGACAGCACAGTGGCCAGTGACTATGACTTCTGACTATGACTGAACAGCCCGCCGACAGTCAATTTTTATTTTTGTAGTGAAAAAAAAAACCAAGGTATTTGTTGGGAATCGAACCCACAACCCTCATACTGACAAGCTAGTACACTACCCACTAGCCTACAGGGGCACCTAAGGGGCAATAAAGAACTCAGTAACAAAAAAAAGGTTTATAAAAAGAATAAACGTAACATTATTATTACTATTATGCATGCTCTTCTAAAAGCGATATCAATTTTGTTCTTCTTTAACGTTAGAAAATTGTTGTATTCTCTAACTTGAGACCATGCGTCAATAGTGTAGTCAGTGTGCAAAATGTTCCAGAAACAACATGAGCACTTAGAAAATGCTAGAAACCTGTAGCATTCATTTAAATAAATGTATCTGTAAATAAAATAATAACAAGCACGAGGGTGAATCAATGCATCTCAATTCGAAAATTATTTTCAGTCGAATACTCCTGGAACTTGGACGTTTTTCGGGACTTTTGAGTTTTTGTTGTTTTTTAACGACAATATCCTTGACTTTTGGAAAACAGTTTCAATGAGCAGTTTACAGTGTTTGCAATCTGGAAATGAGTGAATTTAATGTCATTGAAATTTATTAAATGCCACAAAGTTCTCTTACGATCCCTTTGACAATCCTGCGTCCTCAATTCGTATTAAATTATTCTTTAATTTTTTTTTTTAGGTTTTGACATCGAACAATGCTTTCTTGCTGCTCTTGAAAGCAAGTATAAAATTTGAGAATAATATTCTTTTAAGTTTTGCAATATTTATCTTTTTATGTTTTAAGATAACATATATAACATAAATGACCTAGTAAAAGACTTCGAACCTCACAACTTTCTGGAAAGTGAAAATATTTTGAAAACTAAAGCACCATCTTAAAATTTAAGTAGGAAAAATTACGTGAAAATTTTCCCACATCTTCATGTTTTCATCATAAGAAAAGCTTAGGATCATATTTTAAGAAGCTGATATTTAAACAAAAATATCTTATTTTGGTATAAATATAAGATACTGAAAAAATTGGTACATAAATTTTTGTTGTTATACATAAAAATTTAAAAATTTAAGGCCCCAAAAACTAGTGGTTTATTTTTATAAAATTTATAATCCCAAAATTTTTATAATCCCTGAATTTTGGGATAACTCGTCTGTTATCTGCAAATCTCAATAATATGAATTTAATATTAACTTTTAACATAATTGCAAACATACATCTACTTATGGTAAGCCTTCTTCGACTGCGGTATAACTACAAAGAAAAAACATGGTGAAGGTATTTGTAATCTGTGATAACATTATGTGGCTGCAGCTAACTTATATAACTACACATTCATACATAGTCAGTTATATTTTTGTAACTAAAACGATATTATTGTATAACATAAAAAAGCAAGTTTTTGTTTATTAATTTTTTTTATTTATTTCTATTTATTATCCTTTGTTTTAATTAAATCAGGCTTTGATTACATTGGCATTATGTTAATATATTATGTTTATTACAAATATATTATGGTTATGACTACTATACTATTTAAAAATAAATATTTGCACTTGATTGTGGCTTTAATTTTAGCAAAAATTAGTATTTAACTTCACTTTTTATGCGTACTAATCATTTAATGCCGGGTCACATATGATCCGTCATACGTTATAAGTCGCCTTTTTCAACTGCTAAGTAAGAATAAGTAAGTCAACTGCTATAGGTTCTCTTATGAGCATTGCCACAATCACTACGTCTCCGTCAATAAAAAATACTAAAATTGGGCAACTACTGACGTACGTTGAATACTTTGACATTTGTTTCTTCTTCTTTGTTTTAGTGCTTTTTTGTTTCTTTTTCTTTGTTTTGGTGGTTAAAAATAAAATAAATTGAATTAAAAAATACTTCACCAAATATTAATATAAAAAAATATTCCTTACACCAGCGCACAGTGTCGTTACTTTATATAACGAGTTGTCATAAATAGAAAAAGTTATTGGAATGAGCTAAAATTTGGCACATATATTTAGGTTGGAAAAGCGTACCAACCTGAAACTTAAAAGTGTCATAAAAGTTAGAAAAAATGCTAACTTTATGAAATTATGTTTACAGTAATTGGATGTGATATTTTTAATGATTTAACCAAATTTGATTCAATTCACATAAGGCACAAAATATATTTTTTAAAAAAATTAAAAAAAATAAATATGTATTTTTTTTAACGATCTTTTTAAATTAATTTTGTAATATATATTTTTCAATATTCCTCAAATTAATTTTTATAATAACAAAAATTTATTTCCTGGGGAAGAAAATTATATATTATAAAATTAATTAAAAAAGACCCTTAAAAAAGAATAATACATATTTATTTAAGTTATAAAAGGTCGATTAAAAAATAATCAAATTAAAAAAAATTAAAAGTTAAATAAATTTTTTTTAATTAATTCCGAAGACAACACACATATTTTTTTTAAATTAGAGGAATCGACGCCCTCACCTTCAATAAATCCTTAAACTCAAGTATATACATATATATGTATCTATGTAGAATATATTCGAGATTTTAGGAACTGGACTTAAACTACGAAATACGTAAATATAACTTACTGATTAAGTAATATTTTTCATGATATTAAATTTGAAGTAGATTACTATAGTGAAACAATAAATTTAAATTTTGTAAAAAAATCAGAAATTTTTATTTCATAAAATCTAAAAATAATTAACAGATTTATTATAACTTTACGATTCCCTAAAACTATACATATCTTCACTATGTAGTGATACGGTTTCAAAAGATGTATCTTTTATATTATAATCCTCACCATTTTGGGACTAATATTTTACTAAAGTTATATAGTTACGTCTTTAATGGGAGCTTATACCCAATGGGAAGTAAACAAGACACTCAGAAGTCTACCACGAACATGGCTAGTAATAGAGTTCTACAAAGCAAAAGCGAAAAATAATAAAAACTATTAAAAGCACTCAGAATACAGTAACTAATTAAAAAAAAATACAAACATCACACAAATGTATTCCGTGTATTGGCAAATCGGTATTTAGCCAGTTACAGAACTTACACTCGAACCGGTCAATTTTTTGTTGTAATCGGACCACATCCGACTTTTCTATATATGGCCACGCTCACAACACTGTGCAGCGTAAGAAAAATTTTATACTTTACAGGTATTAAAGGTCTGTTGGAATTATTTCTAAGATCTTCCCTTAGTAAATTAAATAACGTATCGAATACCTCTTTCTATTCTTTCAATTTTTTTTTAAATTCAGGATCACTTTTAAACATTCTTTCAAAAGTAATTGCAAAAATTCCGTTTTTGTGTCGATCTTGATAAATTAGTCTGACGCAAAATCTTCGACCTGGATTCATTACATCAAGACAATCCCGAGCTTGATAGAGTAAAATTTAATTTAAAATTAAAAAAAAAAATCCAAAATATCGTTCAATTCCATTGCAAATTTTAATAAAATTTTGTTATCAAAATGCGGTAAGAACAGCTGATTTAATATCTGTCAACAAAATACTCCACGTGTCAATCTCATCCGTCGTTACTTTGATTTCAGTTGAATACGTCAAGGTATTACATATGACGGATTCTGTGTGCTCCGGCCTTCAATAATTAAATGTTTATCGATACGATTTATAATTTTTTCACTGCAACTATAAATGGTTATTGGGAATAAGAAATTGTTTTTATTACTAAATCATAACTATGTAATTTTCTGTTTACAATGATTTAAAGAATATAACCACATTATACGGTTTCGTGATTTTTGGATAAAAACTAGTAACAGAAAAGCTATTGATTATCTAAATAATAGTAAATTTTTTTTTGTATTGCTACAAGGTTGCTTAGTTTAAGTTATAAAAGAAAACTCATTAAAGAGTTAATGAAATGACCTATTGTATCTGTTTATTAGTGAAGAAGTTTCTTAAAAATTTTAGAGTAAATATCCATGAAATAAAATCAACAATCAGAAAAGAAAAACAACTAATACAGAACAAGACGACACACAAGTGCCTATACTGAATAGTGATAACAACAACTATATGTGATAACAATGAAGTCGAATTTTTTTGTATGTCCGAGAACCACACAAAACAAAATATCAGAATATCAAAGCAGAAAAGCAGTTTGACTGTAAATATTGTCAACTAAATATGTTAAGCACTTTTAAGGCATTAAAATGGTAAAGTTGCCATCGTGTAGTTTTGTGTGGTGTGTATAAAAATAAATAAATCGCGTAATTTAATTTAAAACTCTAAAGTGTTGTGTATAATTATTTTGGAAAAAAAGAACTCTAAAAAAAAATGTTTATTAAAGGAAATAACGTAACAATATTCTAATTGTCAGCGCTCATATTTATTACTATACTTTTAAAGATTTCTTCAGTGCACATAACACTGCAGCCAGGAAAAAAGTATAGAAAATGTAAAGCAAATTTTAAGCGGAACGTGTTTTGAACCATTAATTCGAATTAAGAAGAAAGTATATCTAGTAGTAAATGCATTTAAAAAAGATAGTTGGGAGAAACAATTGCTTTTAAGGCTTTTCAAGCATTTGAGAAAATATGGCATCACTCTACGTTATTGAAATTTAAAATAGTGAAAATCTTTTGCAAGGCTTTTTATTTGATAGTAAGTTTATGCTTAAAAGGCGATTGGTTAAAGTTTTTCTCATTTGTGCAAACGTTTTTGTACAGTTTTTACTACCCCTCGTAATATAATAATTTGTCAAACAAAAAAAAAATCCTCAACAATAAAAATGTACTTAATTGTAAATTCCAGAACTGTCAAATAATGTTTTTAATTTAAACGCTTTTTAGCGCATTAGAAATTAACAAAGATTTTTTTTTTAACTTTTAAGCTACAAAATTATAATAAATTATTTCATGGAATTAAATAATTTCTGTAACTTAACTGAACCTTTAATACTCTACGAAAAATTGAATAGAAAAGCAAAATAGTTAGTTATTTGCTTGAGCCAGTTTGTTATGTGTTTTTTCGTAATTTAAGATTACAAAGTTATCAGCTAAATAAGAGTTAAGAGGGCTATAGTTCAAGACTAAGAATAAAAACTCATTTAAAACTGTTTTATAATTTGTTGAACATATCAACCAAAAATCTTTCCATAAATCTGCAAATAAATGATTTGATTGTATAAAGGCTTTCGAAACAGCACTTCAGATAGAAAAACACATAAAACAAGTCATAAATACAGTGTACACTCGTAAATTTACTCTGAAGGACTTGCTCTTTTGTTTTCAACATGTGAAAATAAAATGTGTAAAATGTGTTGCCTTCAAACATTTTCAACAATGAATTATTTTTTATTTGCAAAACGTGAAATTTAATATTTTTTTTTCTCTTAATGGGTTTCTTGTTTTCAGATACTTTTTGTGATTTTTTTTATTTTTTCATGACAAGAAAGACACATGCAATAGTGTTGTGTTTTTAGCCGATTAGGGTTTTTGGCTTTTGCCTTAAGATAATTAAATCATTTTGTTATAAATTTCTAAATTTCATTCCCGAAGATAAACTTTCCAAAAGGCTAATTTTTTACTTTAGCCTAAAACATACAATTGTTGAAAGATATAATTTCTGCTTCTAATTTAGAGTTTGCAAAAGGTCCAAAAGACTTTTTTTTATCTTGAAAATATTTTTCTTAAGAACTTAAAAATTTAAATACTTCTTAAAAAGGGACGTTTTTTCCCAAACCCTACTATTTTCAAATATAATCTTCTCTCCTACATCTAATTTTTTCGAAAAAGTATCTTTTTTTACTTCTTTATTTTGTATATAATTAGTTGTTATATTTTTGTTTTTATTCGACTAATATATCTAAAAATTGGTATTGTATCTTTTTCATAACTAATTAAGAAAGTTAATAGTTGAAGCAAAGACCTTAAGAGTCGCAAACTAAAAGATAATAGCTTTTTAAAATATGCCTTCAAGAGAGAAAGTATGTGTTATTAAGATATTTTTTGATAGTCTAATTATGTTAAAATATAACTCAGCGTAAAATGCGATTTAATTTATTTGAAAAACTCAAACATTAACGGCCTATCAAAGACATTTTTCTAATTTGTCTTTTATTTAAAAAAAAAGAAGAAGAAAAAAGCTTAATATTTTTATTATTTTTCTTTTCAAGTAGTCAGGTGATGACTCCTATTCATTCAATTCATTATACCAGAACTAAGAAATTAGGTTATGCGGAGGAGGACAGAGGGAGTAGTGTTTGTGGACATTCAATTTGAACTTTTCCAGATTGAAAGTGACAGGAAAGACCTCCAAAGGGATTTTATTCCGCATACGAACAGTTCTGCTGAAAAACGAATTTTCCCTATAATGTGTAGTGCGATTCACTGGCCAATAAATCACAAATGGATGCGCTCTCATCGAAAAACGAGTTAAACGCGAAAACGTGCGAGTATCGGGAACAACTTCTCTAATTTCAACAAAGCGCTTACCATTGTAGTAACTATAGAACAGTGAAATGCATCCCACATTGCATCGATGCTCTGGAGAATCGATAAAGTTGGATACCCTATCCTGTCCCCAATGGGCCTCTTGGCCTTCTTTTGTACGCGATCGCGTAACCCCAAAATAGACTTTGGAGCGCCGGCCCATACATGAGAGTTGTATTCCATTTTTGGACGGTTTTAGGTGGTATAGATAGTACGCAGATCCTTACCCCCGGGGGCACATATATGGTTTTTATGAAGAGCAACTATGTAGACCTGTGCAACTGGGTGAAAAAGGGAGCCCAGTCCCTTGAAGTCAGAAGGGGTACAATTGGAGGCTCCACGTTATTTCCACGGGAATCAGTAAGCCGCAGAGTTCCGTTATTTGTCTCTTTAGACATTTAACTGTTTTCTGGCTGATTATTGAGGTTGGCCCCTATATGGAATTATCGTGGTGGTTGCAGTTTCGCGGCCCCATAATAGACAGGTCCGTTTTTATATGGTGGCCGGGTTCATTTCACCTTTAATAACACCTACCTGGTGAAATGTTCCCAGATCTAGTGAGCATGCTAGACATGTGTTTTGGACAGGAGTTGGATAGTCTTCAACTCTTCAGCAAGGAGTGATGATTTGCAGCCCTGCTCTGGAATCATTAAAGTTGCAACTAGGATAGGCCTGTTTCTAGAATTAGTCTTCGGCTTCCTAGGACGAGCATTACGTCCCTATTTATGCATAGTGGTTCGACCACCATCTGATTAAGGCTCCATAGTCAGGCGCAAATGTAAATCTTATCACGTAGTACAGAGATCGAATGAAGTGAAGTATCTTTTATACCATTTTAGAAAACCGAGGCACTAGAAAGCTTCTTTAGAAATCTGAAAAATGTTTTTAGTCCATTGAACATCAAACTAAATTTTCATGCCAAGAACATCAAGAGCTTCCGATTCCGTAATACCTATATCACCCATAGTAACAGATGCAGCACCATTACCGAATGTAGATCTATGCGTAAGCTTATTGAGTTTAGATGCATTTCCAATTATTTTTGTAATAAATACTTTTTAAAATATTGTAAAATGTTTAAATGTGATGGCAAAAACAGGCGATGAACAATTGAAATGTTTAATTTTCTATATGTGCTTGGTTTCTCCGACGGGGTAAAAATTTCTTTTGTTTGGGTACGGTTTTCCGTCGACCCTCGTCAAATTTGGTTTGTGAACAAACCGGTTTCGGCTGTTTGCCATCTTCAGTGTTCTTTTCGTTAATTTTCTGTTTGCGTGTGTATTATATCACGTTTTTCAACAAGCAGTTTGTTTTTCAATTGTGGGAACACCAATAACATGATAGTTTTCGCGTTTAGAGTTTTGCAGTATTCGCAGTAAATGCATTGGCAATAGCTGCAATGAATTCAATTTTGCATAAAAATCGCACTAAAATAATTAAAATCCATTATGAAAATGGTAGTTCTGTTACAGCTACATTTCGTAGAATTCATAGTATGATGCCGTCATTAACATTTGGTCTTTAAATTTGAGTCGACAGGCTCCATACAAAATGTGCGAATACCAAAACATTGTTCGCCGTGTTCAACTGAAAACATCGCCGCCGTGAGTCACAGTGTTGAAATAAATCCAAATTTGTCAATTTCTAAAACCACCACATGGCGAATTATGTATAAGGATTTGACTTGGATCAATTGATGCAGGAATTAAAGTCGATCGATTATTCAAATCGCGTAGAATCGCTTAATTCCTTCAGGCTGGTTTTCTGGAATTTTTTGTGTTTTCAGACGAACCTTATTTTTACTTGTCGGGGTATTTCAACAAGCAAAATATGCGCATTTGGGCAAAATTACGTGTAGGACGTGAGGGAACATTAACACAGATATTGCTTATTAAATGTTGACTGGATACATTTCCTTTAATAAAGTTAAGGACGATACTAACATTCAACATTGTTTGATGACTTTTAAGCGTCGGAAGTTTAATTAAAGTATGTCTATTATTGTAGAATAGTAAATTTGTAAATTTTTTTTATTCCAATGCAATATGGACATTGTAGGTTTGGTCCCAAAATAAGCCATATTCTAGAAGAGGTTTAACTAAAGATGTATACAATTGCTTCATTACATAAGGAGCAGTAATCTCTTTAGCCCAACATTTCATAAACTCCAGTACACATCTGGTTTTATTTACCAGAAATGAAATGTGTTGTATACAATTCAGTTTAGGATCAAGCAGGACAGCTAGATTAAAAATTGCTTTAACCTTATTAAATAATTCATTGTTCAACGCATAATCAATATTAAAATGTGTTGTCCGAAAGAGCTGCATAAGATAAATTTTACAATCGCAATTAATCGCATCTAAATCATGTTGCAAGAAGATATGATCCGATAATAATTATAAGTTAAAAAATTGTAATTATTAAGAAATTACATTTCATTCATGTATTAATGTTAATTAATGTTTCTGAGGAATACTTCTAGCATTTGTATTTTAAAGACACAAAGGATCAAAAAATGATGAGTCCATCCAAAAAAAACAATCATTTTACTCAGCTAATAGACTTGACGCTTTTAAAAATCGCTAGAAATATTTAAAGTGATGTCACTAAAATACATTGTTACGTTTATTGCTTTTAATAAACGTACATTATATTCAGTTCTCTTATTGCAAAATAATAACACAGCTCTTTAGATTTTTAAATTAAACGATTAATTTATTTTCAATACGCACAAAGTAAACATGATGGCAATGTCACCACTGTAACGCTTTAAAAGATCCTTCATTATATAGTTGTCTTCTCTACAACGACCTCCCAACTTGAATTAATTTATTTGCATAGCCAGTGGTGCTTATATAGCTGGTTTAAGCGGTCTCGCATATAAAGGGCCCGCCTTCGTTTTTTTTTCAATAATTATTTATGGTATCTTCAAGAAACTGAAATAACAAAAAGTTTTAAAATCTTAAATTCTATTAAATATGAAATAATCTTTTAACGGTCTTATTAAATAATTTAACGATTTTATTTTTTTTTTTTTTTTTTTTTTTTTTTTTTTTTTTTTTCAATATTTCGCTTTCCTTTGGAAAGCTTCTTCAGGAAAAAATTTTTTTATATTTTTGAAAACAAAAAAAATAAAATCGTTAAATTATTTAATAAGACCGTTAAAAGATTATTTCATATTTAATAAAATTTAAAAAAAAGGTCGAATAAAAATAAAAGTAATAAATCTTAAATTCTAAAAAAAAAGTTACATTAGTCCCGACCATGTCAGAACTAACCTTTTGGGTAAAAAAAATTGACTTAAAAAAAACAAAACATATATTTCTAAGATGTGTCATCTGTAGCATTGAGGATTAATGCTGCGGTATCCCTCTTTTTTAATCGGCTATGTCCATTATAATCCAAGATATTGCGAGCAAGGGTCCGCCATCTAACGGTTTTTTTTCAACTAGTGCTTATTTCGTGAATGGTAACACTTAGCTCATGTTTGATTTGACAGATAATTAGTTTTATCCTTCCGCAGAACGAATATGGTTGTATATACGATTGAACAACGCTGGGAAATATTGCGACATTACTTTAAAAATCATGGTAATGTTGCAGAATGTGTGCGAATTTTGCGTACGGATTTTGGAAGAGGAGAAGCACCGTCAGCTCCGTATGTTCGTTATCTTATGCAAAAAGTGAAAGAAACTGGCATCCTCATCGATAAACCAAAGCGTGAAAAGCCAAAAACAGTGTGTACTCCCGAGAATATTGCTGCTGTGACAGAAGCTGTGCTTTAAGCGCCATCAACATCAATTCACCGTCGCACTGTGGGAACATTTTACGAGAAGGCGGTCAAAAATTTATAACTTTTGAACGGATCGTAATTTTGATACGCGGTTTTCTTTGTCTACTATGTGAAATCATAGGCTTTCGTTTAAGGTATAAAAACTTAATAATTGACTGGTTAGAAAAAAGTTGTGAAAGGTTTAAAAATACATGTTTTAGCTGATTTTTGGTACGAAAGTAAAGTATTAAAACTGATTCAAAGAGTTTGTTTTACATAAAGTCTTATATTTTGAGTCACGTTTAGAACTTATACTTATTAAAAACTTAAATTTAGTCAGATAGGGCAAAGCTTTGGCCCCCGCGAAATTTTTACTACGATGGCCGAAGGTAGGTTTTTTGAAACAATTTGAGTTAAAAATTACCTGATTAAGTAGCAACCATAAAAAATATATTCATTGCTTCGAATTTACTTTAGATAAGGAAGTATTTAAGTCCAAAAAAAAACATAAATACTACTCGTATATGTGAACTTTTGTTGTAAATGGATTAATACTTTATTAATGTACAAACAATTTTAAAAGGAAATACATACAGATAACTCTAGTGTTTGGAAAAATTACTATAAATTAAACAATTCTAGTAAATATTTCTTTTAAATAAGCGTGATTTTCACCTTCTAGAAGTAGTTTGCTTCTACGTCTAGTTCAATAGAAGTAGTTTTCCATTTTTGCCGCATAATGGACATATAGGGATCTTATGTGCATAATAAAATAAGACTCAAGTCTTCATTAGTACAATATCTAGAAATTTTTTTTGTGTTGTGCTCGCGAAAGAATCTACAGTCTTTGTTTCGTTTTTCTTGCGCCTCTTCAGATAGATCTCCTATTGGTAGAATATTGTGTTGAATTATTTGTTCCCCATGGTACAAAATTATATGAACTCTGGATGGCATATATTTCCGAGAATATTTTTTGTTATAAAGTATAGCTGTTTTTTTGCCGCACTCTCCAATTTTTTTTGCATTCACTTTTCTGCTGCATGCTAGAACTTAAAAAATAATACTGAATCTCCTTATTAGTTCCAAATGTACTGCTGTGATAGATTCTGCAGTGTCTGAATCTGAAAAAAATCTTCTTGCAGTGTTTCCAACATTTGTATTCCCTTCCCCTTGCTTTGGCTAATCGATGATTAGGCCTTGTTCTAAATATTTTTCTTGAATTTATTTGTTTTTTTTTTTTTGGTTTCGTTTTTCGTCATTTATTTTTGCTCACTGTTTTGCCTAACGGACCAAAATCCAATTTAGGAATATGCCCGATAAAACTTATTCTAGTATGAAGAGGGGACAATCCAAATATGCTGCCTTAAAAGTCACATCTTCTGGAATTGGTTGGCTTAATTGACTTTATGTCTTTTTGCATATAGTGCAGCTTGATGCTGCTTTTGTATCAGTTAAAGCTGGTGCAACTTTTTCATCAATCATTGTGAGATACATTTTAAAATTCATTTCGATATCCTGTTCATCAACAGTAAATATTACAGGTTGAAGGTCTTTAATTTCATCTTTTATTTTTCGGACTTCTTCACTTAAGACAATTTTTGCTTCTTTTTTTAAAGTAAATTTTATTGGTCTGCAATATTTTGTTGACGAGGGTATTTCATTTTTCCATACTATTTTACAATCAGTGCAAAACAATTTAAAAAGCAAAGTACTTTTGTGACCTTCTAAATTATATCAATTTACGTTACGTTAAGTAGGCAAAATATTTTGTGACCAACTGTGCATGACTTTGAAATTGACTAAAAATTTTTGTTTTCTTTCTGAAAATACGCATATTCATCTGAGCAACGTCTCTCATAAGGGCGTTTTGCAAAATATATAAAATGCTTACAAAATAGCAAAACAGAAAACCGGTTTATAATTGCATTTTTCACAAAATTTTCGACCTTGTGTCAGAAAAATTATTCTGGTGCTCACGGTTGGATCGTCCCGAGTACAAAATGGGGTATAGATATATAGGGGACATTTAGAGCTACGACACAGTGCTAATGCTTTTGCTTTCCCTAACGAACTTTAAAAGTTATGGTCTATTTAGTAAGAGAATTTAGAAAAAAATTGGACCTCTAAAAAAATTAATTTTTAAAAATCAAATATCACTCAAAATTATTTCAGTTTCCTTACACTAATAGGTAACAAATTACGCTATTATACAAAGTTTATCTTATTTAAAAATCTTGTATATCAAAAAAGTTATGGATGTTTAAAAATCAAAAATTTACCAAGAAAATTCTCATTTTAGCAAAACACTAAAAATGCTCATTTTGAATCACCCTGTTTAGTGTGATATAGTTAAAATAAAGTTTTAATTTTTTAGCTCCCGAAGTATACTAGTATCTTCTTTCGAACGAACTTTAAAATTTTACAATTGGGGACCATGAAAAAAAGGACTTTTTGGCGGCCGCCTTCTCGTAAAATGATCCACGGTGCGTCGTTCTTAACAATTGAACATTTTAGAGACAGCATTGAGACGAATTTTGCATAAAGACCATGGAATGATGCCATACAAAATCCAATGGGTTCAGGAGTTGAAGCCAAGCGACCACCCAGTGGGCCTGCGATCGACTTACAGATGATGCCGATTTTGCAACAACAAAAAAATCATCTCTTCAGATGAAACTCATTTTGATTTTGGCGGGTATGTAAACAAGTAAAATTGCCGCTTTTGGCGCACAGAAAACCCACAAGCATACACTACATACGAAGCACCCAGAACGAGTCACTGTTTGGTGCGAATTTTGGTCCAGAGGCATAATTGGGCCATTTTTCTTCGCAAATGAGTAAAGAGTAGCCGTTAGAGTTAATGACGTTCGTTACGGGCCAAGTTGAACGAATTTTTGTTAATAAAAATTGAAGAGAAGGATTTTGGCGACATTTGGTTTAAACAGGACGGCGCTACGTGCCACACAGCCGAAGCTACACTTGATGTTTTGCGCCCTATTTTTGAAGATCGCATTATCAGCCGCAGAGCTGATGTCGTTTGGTCACCTCGGAGCTGCGATTTGACACCGTTGGACTATTATTTGCGGGGTGCCATCAAATATAAGTGTTACGCCGACAAGCTAGAGACAATTGGCGCTTTAAAGAGCAATATTCGTTAAGCTATTAGAGAAATACAGCTGCACACAATCGATAATGTGCTTAAAAATTGGACCGATCGTATAGGCTACTGCATGGCCAGCCGTGGTAGCCATTTGAATGAAAATTATTTCCATTATTAACCGGAAGGATTGTACTTTGAAATAAAAAAAGAAATTTGAGAAAATATTCAGTAGTTTTGTTTAAAACAAAAAAAGAGTTATTTGGCGGTTTTGCATATACAAGAATATTCAACTTTAAAATTACCCCATATTGTTGTTATTATCATTCAGTATAGGCGCCTGCTTAGCTGGCTGTTTTGTTTTTATTTGGGTACGGTTTTCCGTCAACCCTCGTAAAAATTTGGTTTGTGAACAAACCGGTTTCGGCCGTTTCCCGTCTTCAGTGTTCTCTTCGTACTCGTTTTGTTTTGTCTTTAGCTAGTTGTTTTTAGAAAACTTTGTAGTTTGTAAAATACACAATAGGTCATTTCGATTACTTTTTTTTACTGATAATTATTTTATTTTAAAACTTAAACAAAACATCTTCGTAATAGTATATATATGGGTTTTCTTTTCATCAATTATTGGTAACTCAATTTTATTTTTATTCGAACTATTTGTTTATGTTGTTGTTGTTGTAGTATTTCTTTAGATAAGAATATTGATATTGAAAACATCCAAAATTAAATAAATTTGTTCTTTAATGCAATAGTAGTAGCAGAACGCTTAAAAACAATGGAAACAAACTATCTTTTGGAGACCATACAAAACATGTTTAAACATGTCCTAAAGAACATTCTTAACATACAATTTCTTTAATGAAATTATGTACTGCACTATACATGTTGCAGTTTTGCTAAAATTCTCCTCTATAGTTAAACAAACTTAATGCAATTTTTGTTAACTTGACTTTTTGTTTCAATATTTTCGAAATTATGAACAGCAATTTTTATATACTCAAGTATGAAAAGCAATGATGAGAAGCCATATTGGATACAACAACAAAAATTGCTTTCACATACTAAGACTTTCAGCAACTATCTGTGGAATGGAAAAGTTTTGGCAATGATTTATAAATATAATGGAGAATATTAAGATTTTCCTATCAATTTAAATTGAGTATATCGATAAAAGTTTAACCAAACAATGTAAAATAAAAATTTAAGAAATACATGGAAATTATTTATGAAAGACCATACGAGTATTAATGCAGAATAACAAGAATATTTAAATTCTGTACAGAAAGAATTGAATTCTGTAGAAGAAATAAATAGAGAAAAAAATCACTGTAGAAATGTCATCCCCGTAGTTCTGGCCTATTGCTAACGACGTGGATATCACTGAGATGTGATTTCAACAGGACGTTGCCACATGTTACACAGCCAATGAGACCATCAATTTATTGCTAACCGAATTTCCCGATCGCATAATTTTACGACATTCAACAGATAAGTGGCCAGCCAGATCGTGTGAGAAAGAGAAAAGAACAATACAGTGGGTATTCACTTTGCGCAACAGCTTTTAGGAAACAATACACCTTCCATTTTCACCTTTCATAGTTTTTGCTTGGTGGGTAAATTTAAGGTCAGGAAGTAAATTAGCTTTAAACATGCACACGTCGATATAGAATTATGGGAATTAGTAATGGAATATGATGTCTGGCAAATGCCCACCGCTAGCACATCGTCAGATGGGCGCTCTTTTCACAAAATCTTGACGCACATTTTGCAAAAAAGCTTCGTCTCGTCATTGCAGCACCGAATTTAATCTTTCAGAGTGTCAGTTATTTATGGTTTGCTTATGTAAATCCGGTCTTTCAAATGGCCGCAAACGTTGCCAAGAAATAATTTCTCATGATATAACTGAGTTATTTGGGTGACTATGTGGCATGTGGCGACGGTTTGCTAAAACCAAAGTGTTCCTGATGTCAACATTAGCCAACATTCAACCTTATCAAAAGTATAATGCTACACAGAGAAAAATTAAAATTCGCTTTCAGTTACTAAATTCGTAAGCTCACACAATTATTTTATTGGCATAAGATCTATCACATGGCAGAATTGTAGTACAATATTAAATTAGGAATTTCCGGTAACTGAATCTACAAGTTTTCTGCTTAGCTTAGTGTACTAGCTTGTCAGTATGGGAGTTGTGGGTTCGATTCCCAACGAAGACCTTGGTTTTTTTTACTACAAAAATAAAAATTGACTGTCGGTGGGGCTGCTCAGCGATGAAGGCATAGTCGCTGGTCGCTGTGCTGTCTTGCTTTTTTTCACTGCTTGCATGAATAACGAATTAAAAAAAGTACTTTCAATAATATGAAAAAGTGGAGTTTTATGCAGGTAAAACTATAGAATTTTTGAATTTGCCGCCTCAACTTCTGCTTCGGCGATTTTCACTTGCTGGAAAATTCATCAATTCAGCAGCTCAAGTTCGGTCTTTTTTTGTCTTTGGCAACACAGTCGCCAGTTGTAAAATCTACAGAAATAATAGAGTTCTGTTAAGAGTAATGAAAAATGCACCTGAAGGGTTAACAGTTCGGACGGCGTGATGTAGACGACATGATTTTCTTAACCTTTCGAAAATATATTTAAGATGAAAAATAAATGCCATCCAGAAGCCGATCAAAAGTTCATGACAAAAATAAGTAACTACAGCTAAGGGCTAGTGGGTAGTTATCCAGATTTTTCCTATGTTACTTTCTAACTTTAAAAAGAAAAAACACAACAACTGATTTGTGAGAAATATTTAAAAAAAAATTTTACATTTTAAAATTTTCCCACAAAGAGGGCAGCAACTAAAATTCATTTTGAATAAATGGATTGGACTTTTTTCAACACAACTTTATTTTTGTTAAAAATATTTTTTATTTCAACAACAACAACAACCACAAGATATTTTTACTCTAAAGTCATAAAGATGATTTTTATTTTTAGTTCTACTATAAATTGATGGTAATATCATCAATGGTAATATTATAAATCTTAAACACGACACCAATAAATATAGAATCAAGCTGAAAAAGACATAAACACTTTTGAGTTGAAAGAATTCAAAACAATGCCCGCCTTTATAAATTTTCATTTAAATTTTGTTTTGAAAGGAAATTTTTACAAATTTTAATGATTTAATAAAAACACACACATCTGTTTATTTGAGTTTTGTTTTTCATCAATTTATTTTTAGTCATTTCTATTTTTTGCTTGTTATTTTTTTTATATCACTTTCTTATTTTTCTATTTATTTAATTGGATTTTTTATTTCCTTCGCAAGCCTTATTGTCTTGTTTATTTTGTTTTATGTTTTGAAAGGCTTTTGAATCTACAAAACTTTTGCTTTCTTATGTATTTAAATCAGATTTTATAACAAGGAAGTTTTTTGTATTATGCTGATCCTTTTACACACACTACTACTACCATCGTCTATATAATTATAGTATTTCAGTGAGTAGAAAGAAATAATGTTAATAATTTTTTTTATGCTTTGATTATGGTTTTTTGTCAATTACTGTAAGAATAAAATAAATAAAAATTAGGTGCCATTTACAATATCATGTAAAATTTCGATTTTTTAATCTACAAATTATTTTTATTAATTTATTAATAAAGAATGACACTGTTCCTTCTTACAGCTAATTTACGTTGTGCTTTATTCCGTTTGTAAGAGTGAGAGGTTATAAGCATGTGTTCGTCTCAATGTTTCTTTCTATATTTTATTTGATAGATAAACGCCTCGTATACTGTGTCTTTTAATGCATTAAATAACAAAAGTTAGAAAATAGTAAGTGCGTAAATTTAACTATATTCTAAAGGGTAAGCCAAGAACATGTAATCTTTTCAGTCTTCTTATCTCCTCACTATCATCCAGATGTGCAATAGCTAATTAGGAAGAGTGGTTGCTTAATCTATTCAAATATTTTTCAGTGAAATTATTGATCTCTTCCTTTATTGTGGGTATTTTCAGATCATTGGGTAAGCAATTGTTTCTTATAAACCAAGCAGCATTTGTCAATAAGCGCAACGTTTTTGATTCATATCTCTGAAGTATTGTTGTGCCCCAGAATTGAAGGCCACAAGTTCAAGCTGGCTTTAAAATCGTTTTATATAAATTTATTTTGTTTTGCAGACTCAGTTCTGACCTTGATTTCAAGAGCCAATACATTTTTCTTGTTTTAATATCTAAGGACTCTCTTTTAGCTTTGACATGATCCTTCCATTTTAGTCTTATATCCAAATGGAGGCCTAAGTATTTTACCTTATTTCATTTTGGAATAGTATTTCCATAGAACGTAAGTGAGTGACCATCACCTTTTCTTAGCGTGAAAGTCACATTAGATGATTTCTGGGTATTTATTTTAATATTCCATTTTAGTAACCATTGCTCAATCAGAGTTAACTACCTTTGCACCATTGCAGAGGCTTCTTGTAGCGATGCATTCGCATACAAAATAGCTGTGTCATCGGCATAAGTGGCAATGTTTAAAATATCATTTATGGGCATATCCGACGTGTAAATCATATATAGGACTGGACCCAGAACACTTCCATGTGGTACTCCTAATAAAATAGTTCCAAATTTGGAATCCTCTCTATTAGCATAAACATAGAATCGTCTATTATGTAAATACGATTTAAAAAGCAAATAAAATGGAGCGGGAAGTAGATGTTTGAGTTTATATAGGAGACCACAATCCCATAATTTGTCAAATGCTTGGCTGACGTCCAAAAACACCGCTGAACAATATTCTTTATTTTCCAATGCATTAGTAATAATATTCACAATGCGATGACATTTCTCAGGAGTACCATGCTGATGTCTAAAGCCGATTTGGTGGCCAGGTATAATATTCTGGGAATCGAGGATTGGCAGAAGTCTCTTAAATATTTTCGAAAGAATTGGCAATAAACTTATTGGCCTCTAAGAGTATACTTCACCTTTGGCTTAAGTAACATTATGATCTTCGCATATTTCCATTGAGACGGATAATAATTTAGTCTCAATATTGCATTAAAAATGGTAGCCAAAAATATCATACCCTTTTTTGGTAGTAATTTTATTGCTCTTGCCTTAATAAAGTCATGTCTTGGACATTTAAATTTTTTAAGTTTTTCTACCTCAGCCACAATTTCCAATAGAGAAATACTTCTGATAGGGAGATCCATTTGGCAAGGAATATCAAGAAAGTTCATAATTTCATTCTCTTCAGAAGTACTACACACATTAAAAGGAATAAATGTTTTCTCTAAATAATGTCCTCATGCTGTTTGCCAGTAAGCAAGCAGCTTGAGGCAATATTGTTTTTAAAGTAAGTATTTAAAGCAAAGACATACTCCTATTCCGTTTTCTTTTTTCAGACCAGCACTCAAGGTATGACCATTACTATAGTAGTAGATTGTGCCAGAACTGGGAAATTAGTTTATGGGGAGAAGGAAAGAGGGAATAATGTTGATTTGAAATTTTTTTTACATTGAAAGTGACAGAAAAGGCTTCTGAAGGGGTTTTATTTCCACATACGGACTGTTCTGCTAAAAAACAAATTTTCCCCATAATGCGCAGTGCGATTCACCGGCCAATCAACCACAAATGGATAAATATATTTCAAATGCTTGGTAGCTGGTTTCGAAACGTTGTGAAGTTCCGAATATGAAAAGGCGGATGGGGATGTGAAGTTACGAAAAGGTCGAGTGTATTACTGTGGTACCTTTCAACACAAGAAATGTGTGTCGGCTAATTCACTAATTGCGCAAGGCGATTGTACGCGGCAAATAACTGAACATACTGGGCCTCTGTAGTTATATGGCCCGAATCGCGAGGCCAGGAATGGTTTTGAACATTTTAATCACCAGCAAAACAATTTCACTGTTCGGGCAACTGCCGAGAATCTTCGATATGCAGTTGCAAAGAAAATTGAAGCCATCAAATGTTTTATCCTTTCCCGCATTTGGACTTTTGTTAATAATTGTTGTTATTAAAATTAATTTTTCCTGAAGAAGCTTTCCTTAGGAAAGCGAAATATCGAAAAAATATATATTGTTAAATTAATTAAAAAAGACTGTTAAAAAGAATAACAGATATTTATTTAAGATAAAAAAAGGTCGATTAAAAAAATAAAAAAATTATTTTTTTATAAATTATCTGCTTTAAAACTAAATTTATATGTAAGTATAAGAATTCTTATCTCATTTTACGTTTTATTAACTTTTATTTTTTCAAATAATTAAAATACTGTTACGTTTATACCTTTTATAAACATTTTGTTGTGAGTTCTTTATTGCAAAATAAATAACACCAGCTTTTAGAATTTTTAAATTTATAACAATTTTATTTACTTTAACTACACAAAGTTGACACTACAGAACAATTTACGTAAAATGCACGTCTTTTCTTGATGAGGTTTAATTTTACACAGATTGATTATCCACTCAGACGCTGCCCTATTTATATTTGTCCATTTAAAGTCTAGCAAATTTAAGAATCTTCTACTCGCTTTGTATCACATTTTGTTGTTATATGTTGTTTATTTGATGTATGGACGCCTGTATGTCTGTGTGTATTCTTGTTTTTGTTTTAATGCTGGTAATATTTCTGCTTGTGATTTATTTCAAAATACTTGTTGTTGTTTTTTGTAGAACAGGTTTCTTAGAAAACTACGCAGATGGTAAACAGCATGCATGTTTGTTGTTGCTTCCGTTTATAAAATTTCTACGCAGTGTGTAACTAGAAATTTTGCTGTTTTACCACAAGTTATTCTTAGCAAGCCACGCAGTTCGTAAACAACATACCCAGCTGTTCGCTTTATTCCTTAATTTTTTTTATATTAAAACTTAAGCATGACACATCCGTAACAATACGAATAAATTTAATATTATTAATTTGGGGTTTTTTTTACGATTTTGACAATTTTTTCCACAGAAATATGTAGTTTTTGACGACTTTACCCCTTGAAATTCTGGCAACAGTGGCCACAATCGCATATATGCCACATATCCACACTATAGAATAATGATTAAATAAGTTTAAGCTAATTGCAATGGAAGTTTAAAAAAGCGGAAGTTGACAATGATCAGCGATTTTTCAGCATGCCGTGAAATTATCCCTTTATTTATAAAGCAGATATTTTATAGACTTTTAAAGGACTAATTAAACATTATTGGTAAACTCTACTCAATATTTTCGAACATGGCATTGTATTTCAATCTTAGTGTTGAATTCAATACTCAATAACGACCTAATACCTCTGGGAAATAATTGAGGACTACATAAAGCCATGCGGAACTTTCCTATCAACTTTATCAATGGATTAAAGGTCACAATTTCCACAAAACGGCTTATTTAAGACGAAACACATTTTTGTTGCATTAGTGTGGGCACAAACAATTTTACTTTGAGTCAACAGTAGCTACACCAGCAGTGGTGTAGCTCTTTTCATATCTAAAATACACAGAAAAAAATAAAATTCGTATTCAGTTATTTAACACCTAAATTCAAATACTTTTTTAATTAGGAACATTAGATACACAAATGTGTAAATATTTTACTTAAACAAAAGTGCATATACATATCAAACAAAAAATTAAAATAAAAAAAAAATAATAATTAAACTTTAAATTAACGTCAAATAAATATTTGTTGAAATTAAAAATTATTAACGATTCATTATTTTTAGTTCCAACAGGTACTGTGCATTACTTTAGATAGGAGTTGCGAAGTATAAATTAGTCTTAAATAATTGTTTGCTTTTCTATATATATTTTTACGGACGCGTTTTGCTTAAGTTTTTTAAGAAAATAATTAATTAAATTAAGTTTTATAAGAAAATAATTGTTAAGTTTACTTTAACAACTGGGTATGCTGTTTACTAACGGCTTGGCTGGCTAAGAAAACTTATGCACGCAAGACAACAACAACTTGCTGGCTACAAACTGCGTAGAAATTTTATACATGCAAAACAGCAACAACTGGGTATGCTAGTTTACTAAGAAAACTTATGCGCGCAAGACAACAATAATTTTCTTAAAATAAATTCCAGGAAGAAGCTTTTATAGCAGAACAAGAACAAAAACAAAAATACACACAGACCTAGAGGCACCTATACATTGAATGAATAACATAAAAAACAACAAAATGTGATACAAAGGGATTCTTAATTTTTCTAGACCTCTAGTGGACAAATATAAAAGGCAGCGTCTAAACATAAACCTCGTAAAGTAAAAACGTGCCTCTTTAGGAAACTATTCTGTAGTACCAACATGCAAATTACTTTGTGTATAGTTTAAGTAAATAAACTTGTAATTAATTTAAAAACTCTAAAATCTGGTGTTATATATTTTGCAATAAAAATTTTAGCAACAACAAAACGTTTGTAAAAGGTATAAATGTAACAATATGTGTGGATTAAAATATATTGATTAAGGTGATATTAGTTTGGTAGTGCATGCTATTAAGTTTAGGAATAAGAGACTTTAAAAAAAGTAGCTAAGGCATTTAAAATGGGGAAAATAAGATTGTAACTGCGCCAACTTAATTCAAAAATTAATAAATCAACTTTCAAATTAAATAAAGAGATAAATATTTGGATTTGATCATTAGTTTCTTTTTTCATATCTGCTGCAATTTCTTCTTACGAATTGTTAATTAAAGAGAACATGGATTTATTTATTGAAGAACTATTGCAGAAGTGGCAAAATTAATTTAAAATCAGTTAAAATTATCATTACGAGCAAATGTCTAAGAATAAAATATATAAAAGAGTTTTCCATAAATTTCATTTAGAGTTTTTTAATCACTTTTATACACACATCACACATCCATTTGTGTTAAAAAATTTCATTTAACTGTTGTATTTTTATGCTGATGACAACAATGTTGCCACCTAATTATTTTTGTTTTATTGGAACAACAACAATGTTAAGGAATAAGGTTGAGCAGACAAATGGCAAAATGCGGAAACCATTAAAACGCAATTACACATCCATTATAGTGATAGTATGTTGTAAAATGTAAATGTAGTGTGGCTTAATATATCAACTGTTTCATCATAGCCTTCATCATAGTCATAATCATCCCCTTCATAAACGTCACAAACAGAGCAATATTGTTTCGCCCCCTGACTAACTGGTTGGCATTATGGCACGAACATAATATTTTTTCTGTAATGAATTGACCGAAAGCGTTAAAGGAAGAAAGAAGACAAAAATAATAAAACGCCAACACATTTACATGCTCCTACAGCCTTATTGTTGTTATTTACGGGCCTATACAAATATTTAAACTTCTACTAGTATTCGTTTATCATTTTGTTTCGCTGAAGCAGAAGAATAAATTGTAATAAAGTTTAACTTTTTTACGCATACATTAACACTGACACATACGCTTTCGTATAACCACCCAACAATTTTAATATATTTTAAGTAGAAAATAACAACCAACTGATTTATATAAAACTATGGGCAGGAATTCCGCTAAAGTGCATTAAATTTGACGTTTCCACAGATAAGATTATATACACCAAATTGCATTACTTATGAATACACTCTTTACTTTCTAATTTTAAATATTTATTCTTGTTCTTATGGCGGAAATAGAAGTAAATGTAAACGATTCAAAAGGCAGAGTCATACAAATAAAATTATGTCACTTGTGGGGACACTTTTTATTTTTAAGCTAATTTTTTAAAATTAATAATCTCTTACTGGGAGCTATTTTTATATGAGCGTTAATAAACTTTACCGTCACATACATACATGTAAATATTGTGTATGTGTAATAGGGACACTCTTTAACATTTGTCACCTTTTCTTCAAAAGTGCTTCAAAAATTACATCAATGACCTCCTTATGTTGAAGATGATTAAAATTGTGTTCGAATTGATAAAAAGTTTATTTCAAAAACAAATTTTTAAACTTTAAATTTGAGTGCACATTTGATTTAAAATTTAAATACTATAAACAAAACTACACAACTTCGGCTGTGTGGCACGTAGCGCCGCACACTGGGGATCTCATGAAAAAAAGTCAAATTGTCAACATACTCTTCATGCAATATGCAATGATATTTTGAAATTTTAGACTAAATAGTACAATCAAATCAAAAAGAATTACTCCGATCTGACTGCTGGTTTTTTTCATAGCCGTCTCAAGCTCAGTACTTGTATGTTTTACTGAACCAACCTAATTTGAACCTAACGTTTTTCTTTTTATTTTCTACTTAAAGTAGGATATTTCAGTATACTAAAATTGAAAAAATAAACTCTGCAGAGACTTAAGTTTTTTTTTGTTTGCTTATTTTTATGCACAACAAAAAATCCCTTTTTTCTCCTAACATTTGGACCTACAATTTTAGCCATACTTTCCCACAGTTGGAAATCACTACTAATGCATTGTCTCATATCTGTTTTTACATTTTTAATAAATTTCAAGTGCCACCAGGTGCCACCTCTCAATTTGTTGCATTGCACAGTACAACATTTTTCAGCTGATTGATTCGCGACTCAATTCTGATAAGGCCCCTTTGTTTAACATATCTCAAGAACCACTAGTCAGATTTTACTTACTATTTTACATCTGCTTATATAACGTTTCGCTACATAAGCAACAGTTTCGAAGTTATAAATAAATGTATAAAAAAGAAAAAAATATTTTTTGCCTAAAAAGTTATTCTTTTTTTAATTCATAGAAAACCAAAACGGTAAAAAAGTGTTAAGTCCTATTATTTTCACGTAAAGTAGTATAACCTATGAACAAAATAAGACATAACTCATGAAAATCGATGAATGCGTTTCGCTTTTATGCACAATTAAGTAAAGGTATTAAGTTTAAAAAATTTGCTCGAGATATGCACAAAAAAAAAACATTGATTATTTTTTTATGATTCTCGTACCGTACAAAGAATTCACGAAAGAAAAAACTAGCAGTTATCAGCAAGGAATTTTTATTACTGAAAGTTCAGGCAGTGTACCTCTGCAAAATCTGTTGGATCATTCTGCGTAAAGAATCCTAGAGACCACGTCAGCAAAGGAAATAAATAAAATTGAAAGCGGAAATCTAATAATATACTATAAATGGGGATGTGATGGGGCATCTAGTCAAAGCGAATACCAACAGAGGTTTTCAGATGATCAAATTTTTGACTCTCATTTATATATGACATCAGTTGTACAACTTAAATTATCATTAAGTGATAACATAAATAAATTAGTATGGAACAATAATTAACCTTCTTCCACACAGTATTGTAGAACACCACAGTTTGCATACGTTAAAGAGACACCTCAAGTTATACGAGAAGAAAAAAGAAGAGTCGATGAGGAAATATCTCAACTAAAAGAATTTGAGTTAATTTTAAAGTAAAACATGAATTATATTTTACAATGATTGACGGCAAGACAGCACAATTAGTAACAGAAACACCAGCAGCATCTTCTTGTTTTATTTGTGGAGTCACAACATCCAATATGAATAAAATCGAAGAAGTTCAAGCTATACCCTTAACTGAACAAGCACTGTAATTTGGTATGTCACCATATCATGTGCGTATTGAGCTGATAGAGTGTTTTTTGCATGGACCTTATAATACTGAATTTAAAAGTGGAAGAATCGACTCAAATACTCATTCGATAAAAGAAGCCCGAAAATTGGAATACAGGTTGATACTGTTAAGCAAGGCTCTGGTACGACAAATTCAGGAAATACGTCACGAAGATTCTTTGCTAATCCTGTTTTGATTTCCGAAATTACGGGTCTAGATGAAAACATAATCAAGAGGTTTTCAATAATTCTCGCAGCTATAACAATCGCCGAGGTACTAGATTAAAAAAAAAAATTGGTGATTTTTGTTTGGAGACGGCAAAAGAGTTTGTTGCACTATACGAGTGGTACAATATGCCACCTACACTTCACAAAATTCTGATTCATGGAAAAGATATAATTGAAAAGCGTATTTTTCCTGTAGCCTACTATCCGGAGAGGCTCAGGAAAGTCGTAACTAAGGCTGTAAAAAATATCGCCTTAGACACTCCAAAAAATGCAGTCGAATTGCCACGAACGAAGATATTATGCACCGAATGCTGGTAACATCAGATCCCGTGATTTCACATTTGACGCCTTCATTTAGCCAGAAAAAGCATAGTGTTATAAGCGATGAAGTTAAGGCTCTTTTAGAATAATAAATTAAAAATTAAAAAAAAATTATTTAAATTTTTTTTTGTTAGTTATGACTTTTTACATTACAGGTAACGATCAACATTTCTCTAGCTTTCTTTATTTTGATTACAAAATAATCGTCCTTTTGAGACCGCAAATAAGAATTTGGTCGTTAAGTTTGAAGCGACAGGCTCGATACAAAATGTGCGAATACCAACGCGTGTTCGACCGGATCGATCAACTGAAAATATCGCAGCCGTCAACCACAGTGTTCAAACAGGTCCTAATTTCTCGATTTCTTGACGTTCTTGACGTTCTCAAAAATTAAGGTTATTCAAAACCAAATCATGGCGAATTTTGAGTAAGGATTTGACCTTGAAGCCTTACGAGATGTTCAACCAGTGCAGGAATTGAAGCCGACCGACCATTCACTTTCACGCTATAGATTCGTTCAATTTATTCAGGAACAACCGGCTGGTTTTTCTGAAAAATATATTTTTTCATACAACGCCCAGGGTATGTCAACAAAAAAAATTGTTGAATTTGGGCTATTGAAAATCCTTTACATGCTCAACGTATCACTGAATGGTGCATTATGTGGTCTGGAGACGTGATTGGGTTATTTTGTTTTGAAGAAACAACGGTAACGGTCAATGAATAACGCTATTGCGTTATGTTAACAACTTAATTTTGACCTATTATTGACAACGTGGATATCACAGGACGGTGCCACATGTCACACAGCCAATAAAACGGTCAATGTATTGCAACATAAATTTCCCGATCGCATAATTTCACGACAATCAGCAGTTAAGAGGGCAGCCAGATTTAATACTACTGGATTATTTATCGTGGGACTATGTTAAGGACAGAGTCTATACGGAGCCAATCAAATCGATTTAAAACTCAAAATCCGCAATGTGTGTAATGTAAAAGGTCCTCCGGTTTGCTAAAAAGTGAATAAAAATAATGACATCTGTCAGCGTGGTCATGGTAAATATTTCATTCATAACTATCGAACGTTTCCCTTCGTATTATAATAAAAATTTAAATCATCTTGATCTAAATTCTTTGTTTTATAAAATGAACTTCTTGTTGAAAAGCCCTTGACATAAAAGTCACAGTCTCAAGGGGTGTAGCAGTATTATAAGAAATTTGAATTGAAAAAAATCCACATATGGCAGTACTTAATTAGATCGATATATGCTCAACACTGATACTGATGTTAAGTTAAATAGTTAATTACTAAAAAAACAAAACATTATCATTGAATTACTTTAAATTAGAACCTTTAATAGGCATCATTCCCAACCCTGCTAATTAAGGATTAAGGTTTATTTTATGCATAGTTTTTTGAAACTACTACAATCATAAATGTGTGTTTTATGAATGCAATGATTTTCTACCAATTGTGAGCAATATTTTAACAAGTTTATTTTAATTTCATTAAATTGTTTAAAGGCATTAAATGGTAGTTAAATATTTAGTTATTGGAATTGTATTAAAAAAAATGCAATTAAATTTTATTTAACTTTTTAAACTTGTGATTTAATTTAATACTTAAATATATTAAAATACTAAATGTTAATAGCAAAAATGTTTAAATTTTAATTACATTGTACTTGACTTGGCAAGATAATAATCTTAAAAATTTGTAGACAACAAATCAAAGAATACAATTAACTAGAAACAAAGTTAAACTTCACACATAAAGTTAATTACAAGTGAAAATGAAAAGGTAAACTGAATGAAAATCATCAAGATTCTAAATAACAATTTTTCTACCACCAAAGAAATAAACAAATAAAACTCAAAAGCCAAATGTATGTTAATAATTCCCTGTTTTGTTTGCAAAAGTCAAGATATCCTTACATTTGTTTGTTGTTTTTTATGAAAAGTCATTTATTTTAAACATCATTATTTTAAATTTTCAAGTTGAAACGTAATTTCCAGTAAATTAGGAGATGTTTTGTAGAAGATACGTAAAAAAAGAAATTGGATAATAATATCCAGTTAATTTTTGTTCGCTTTGTTTTAGCATCTATTTTAATGCACTAGTTTGAATCCTAATAGTGCTAAATTCGTTTCAGTTAATTAAGTAAAATTATTTTTGTTAATAACCGAAAATGAAAATTAAATTAAAAATTTTAAGAAAGCTATTTGTTTAAATAATTTGGTTTAATAAGAAAAATTGTTAAGAATTTATTTTTTTTCAACATGGATTCCATTTCAAAAGACACACACATACATACATCCATAAACATGTTGCTGTTTCTTGACAAAAAACTGTCAATGTTAGCAACTTTGTATTATTTTTCCTTTTTATGGCGCGATAGGTCATACATACAAGTCAAATATCTTACCAAAAAAACATAATCAATATTTATTTAACGTGACACGCATCATTAAAACTAACGATATCCTCCCTTTAAGGCAGAGTTGAATCTTCTATTTCATAATAAATATTTGACAAGACTCAAAAAAATGTTCAACGTTATTTAAATGGCTTCCTCTGTTTGGGTAAATATTTGCACCATCTGGCTACATCCTTAGGATCTGATTTTTATGGCATTTGGCTTAAATAAGTTTTATATATTTAAATAATTCAAATCTATGCAGAATAAAATTGTTGAAATTTCTTAAAAAATTTAATTTACTCATTTATTTTATTGGAAAATTTTCTTCTTACTTTTAAAATAAATATATAATTAAATTCGTTAATTTCTTTATTCAATCAGAAAATTTAGTATATATTTTTATTTAATTATATTTTTAGATCGATTAAAAATTTAATGAAATATTAATCTTAAATGAATGAAATCTTCCAAAAAAAAGGTTAATAACTCTTGTAAAATTTTGTATGTGGATTATACATGAAAACAACAGATAATATGGCTATTTAAAAAATTTTATACTTTGTTCAGTTAGATCAGTGATGGGCGAACTACGGCCCGCGAGAGGTTTCAATCCAGCCCGCCGAGCGTTTTTCAAAAAAAAAACATTATTCACCTATTAAAAAATATGTCCAAAAAATAAATTTACATTATGTTTTAAAAAAGATATAAATTGACAATTTTAGCAAAAAAATGCGATGTAGTTTTCTGGGAAATAGAACAATTTTATAGGCTTCTATATGTCATTTCTGGCCTTCCAATAGGCTTTTTTAGCTACTTTTATAGTAAAAACAACAAGACAACTGAAGTTTTGGAAATTTTAATTATAAAACTTTTCTGGGAATTGTAAGTTGCTCATATCAATTGTTACATATTTTTCAATTTATACATTTACTAGATAATTTACTATAAAACTGTAAAATTTCAAAACATAAGATTAATTAATTTAATTCCCCTAAATTATAACCCACAATTAAAACTAAATTTTCACCATTTTTGCTAAAAGTCTGCTAAAAAATTTAAAATTTTAATAATTGTCTATGGCTTTCAAAAGAAGGCAAAATTTTGTAACTTCCTTATAGACATATTTTTAGTCTATCTCACAATTTTTTAGAAGTGAAATTAAAGTAACATAATTTAATATCTTGTACTAAAACCGAGTGATTTTGTTAGAGTGAAATATAGTGGTATTTAAATTTATATTTGTCACTTTTTTTTTAATTTCAAATAATTATATTTTATTCTAAGAATAGAAGTTTATATCCTTCCAATCTTTGTTTTAGAGTTTCTTAAATTTGGTTATCGCCTATATTGAAAATATTAGAAATTCATGACAAATTAGAATATCGCAATGGTTTTCATATTTCATACCGCCTAGGTGAAATTTTTTAAAGTATCAAATTATACTGCTCTCAAAGCCGTATAATATTTACATTTAAAACATAAACTCGACTCTAATTTTGCTATAACCGCATGAATATGTTAAATATTTTTAACGTGGAAAGTTAGTAGACATTGCCGCAATACCTATGGATTCTTTTGCTATTCAAAATTCTCACATTTAAAACCCAATTTTAGTATTATGTTGTTTTTTATTCCTCCGCCAGTAAATGAAATAATATTGCTATTTCCTGTCCTAACGGGCTGATTTGTAGTCGAAGGCGAGCGCTTTCGATGCGAATCCATCATTCTCAAACCGCGTTGTAGTTTGTACTGGTGAGTCAGTGTTGGCGTTCAGGCAGTTCTGTTGTTAGATTCGTATCTTTCCAGGTAATCAGAATGTCAGCCAGCTGGCAATTGTATGCAAAGTAAATTTATTATTATCTAGATACGTGTGTCCGTATAAAGGATGTTTTTCGTTTGCCCGTTTGCATGAGTAGTTTTAATGGTGTGAAAATTGTGTCTAAATTCGTGTTTACCTGTTCGTTTATAATGTCATTGTTGAAAGTTTTTGTTTTGTAGATTTCCATGTTTTCAGGAATGTCTAGTCTTCGTCCTTTTTTGCTAGGATGTAGTAATGTCATACATTCATCTATTTCCCTTGGTGTGTGTCCCTGAGTGTCAAGTGTAATGCAAAGTTGGAATCTGCTCTCTTTTCCATTTGTATGAGCGTATGTGTTCTAAAAATATTGTTTTTAGTGCTCGTCCAGTTTGCCCTTTATAGGTTTATTTGCAGGTACAGGTAAGTCTGTATACCCCGCTGGAACTAAATTTGTCAGTTGTTTCTGTCGTTGTTCTGAAATTATGTTTCAGGGTGTTGCCCCTTTTTAATGCTGTGAGTATTCTTCTTTGTGAAAAAGGTTAGTTAGTCTGTATATTTCTGGTCCTGTGTAAGTAAAGGTGTGCCGTCATGCTGTATCGGCTGTCTCTTTGTCTTCTTAATTTCTGTTTTTAGTGTTGTATTGTCTAAGAAGTTTATCGATGGTAGTGGCCTTGCAGCCGTTACTTATAGCCAGTGATGGGCGAACTACGGCCACAGTCGGCCCGCGGGAGGTTTAAATTCGGCCCGCCGAGCGTTTTTCAAAAAACAATACATCACCTATTAAAAGATTATGCCCAAAAAATAAATTAACATTATGTTTTAAAAAAGATATAAATTGATAACTTTAGCAAAATTTGCGAAGTTTTCATATTATATTGTGTACAAACTGCGTAGCTTTCTGGGTTTGTACACACAAGACAACAACAACTTTCTCATAGAATATTCCAAGAAGAAACTTAAAAAGCATGAAACAAAAACAAATAATATAGATCTATTGTATTGTGTCCAAACTGCGTAGTTTTCTAGGAAATATTGTACACACAAGAGAACAACAACTTTCTGATGCAATATTCCAAGAAGAAACATAAACATCATAAAACACTAACAACTAATTTAGAAAACTGAACGTATAACATAACAACAACTATTATATGTGAGATCTAGAAGATTCTTGAATATTAGAGACAACATGCCCAACAACTATAGAAGGGCCAGCGATGGATTAATCAGCAATCAGTAAAAGTGTAAATCTCGTGACGTAAAGAATAAATTGTGAAGTAAAATTATAAAGTTGCCAACGTACAGTTTTATTTGTGTAATTAAAATAATAAAGTCTATTGTAAATAAAAGTGCAATAGTAATATAGTCTAAGTTTATTACCCCCATAAATGTCAATCGAAAATAGAAAGAGAAAAATTGATTCGGAATGTCAGGTATTTCAAGAAGAGTGGACATGGAAGTACTTCTTTATGGAATATAACCAAAAAACTATTTGTCTTATCTGCCAAGAACCGGTAGCTGTACTAAAAGATTATAATCTCGCTGGGCACTTTAACTCAAAACATCCTGGGTCAAAGTACTATAAAATGACAGATGAAGTCAAGAAAGTTCATTCAGAGGAATTGAAAAGAAAAGTATATAGTCAACAAATATTTTTCACATTGTTGCCTATAAAATAGCAAAAAGTAACAAACCGTTTTCTGAAGGAGAATTTATTAAGGATGTGTTAATTAGCATTGGAAAAGTATTATGCCCAGAAATGGTAAAAGATTTCGAATCTATAGGGATGTCACGTAGAGCGGTCACAAAAAGAATTGAAGTGATTTCTTCTAATTTAACCAATCAACTCGATGGACGTCTTAAAAAGTTTAAGTTATTTTTCAGTCACTATGAACGAAAGTGTTGACAGGAGTGATACAGCTTAACTTCTAATTTTTATCAGAGGAGTCGATGAAAACTTTGTAATAACCGAAGAACTTGCCTGTTTGAGATCTTTGAAAGGAAAGACGTCAGGAAAAATAATTTATGATGAATTTAGAGAGGGGATGGAATCTCTTAATGCCCCAAGTTCCAAATTAATTAATTTAACAACTGATGGAGCACCTAACATGGTGGGAAAAAATACGGGGTTTGCAGGAGTTTATAAAAGTCAGAATCCTGAAAGCGAAACAATTTTTTTTACATTGTATAATCCACCAAGAAGTTCTTTGCAAGGCTGCCTTGGATATAAACCACCTACTTAATATTATTTTAAAATTAATTAATACCATTCGAGCCCGTGGTTTGTTACATCGACAATTTCAAGAGTTTTTATCGGAAGTTAATGCAGAATTTTCAGATGTACTTTATTACACAAAGATCAGGTGGCTAAGTTGTCGAGAGTTTGGAGTCTTTTCGAAGAAATTAAAGTTTTTAAAAACCAAAACTGATGATGATTGGGATGAGTGGGAAATATTGGAGGATTTGCTTTTTTCAAGGATTTACTCGAGCACTATAATAAACTGAACAAGAAGTTACAGGGAAGAAATCAATTTATAGATGAAACTTGGGGCAGTTTGAGGTCTTTTAAAACTCAATTGTTTATATTTTCTAAATGTTTGGGAAAGAATGATTTGACTCATTTTCCAAGACTTAATTCTTCGAGGCCTGTGAGTGAAGAGAAGTTAAAAGTCTTTTCACAATCTTTATTAAAACTGTATTCAGAATTTGAGGTCAGATTTGCTGACTTTAAAAAAATGCAACCATGTTTAGATATTTTTTCAATGCCTTTTAGTGTTAATCCTGAGAATATTCCATCTGATCTACAATTGGAAATTATAGAATTGCAATGTAATAATAATTTAAAGCAGCTATTTTTAAATACAGATAAGCTTAATTTCTATAAGTCCTTACCAAAAGATGAATTTCCAAAGCTAATTAATCATGCGCAGATAATTATAGCAATATTTGCTTCCTCATATTTATGTGAACAGGCCTTTTCAGTAATGAAATGCAAAAAAAAATTCAAAAAGAAACCGATTGTCAGACGAGAGTCTATTTAATTTATTAAAAGTCGCATCCTCCCAGCTGGAACCAGATTTTGAAGAAATTATGTCAAGTCAGAAACAGATCCATGCTTCCCATACATCTGCAAAATCTTAAAATCATAATATCTTATAAAATTTTTATGTCGTTTTAAAATATTACGTAATGTAACTAATAAATATACAGTTTAAACCGAACTTTTAATTGAACAGCAACCCCATAATTTTTTAATGAATGACCCTTTATGTTTTTTTAATTTAATGGCCCGCCGCAAGATTTTTTTAATTTATTGGCCCGCTACCCAAAAAGTTCGCCCTAAAGTTCGTCTAAAGAGACAAATAACGGAACTCTGCGAGCCTATTGATTCCCGTGGAAATAACGTGGAGTTTCCAGTTGTATCCCTACTGACTTCTGGGGACTGTGCTCCCTTTTCCCCCCAGTTGCACAGGTCTAGATAGTCAACCGGCTATCGCGAGATGCTTACAACTCAATTTTGGCCTATTATTGGCGACGTGGATATCGCCGACAATTGGTGTCAGCAAGACGTTGTCACATGTCACACAGCCAATGAAACGATCAATTCAAATGATTGTATCGCAATAGTTTATAACAAACCAGCTTATAGCTTCTTTTTTCTTTTGTCGTAAAAATAATGATAATCTGGACAATCCAAATTAAATTAAAAAATCAGTGCCCTCAATCCTTAATTTGTCTCTTTATTTGAATGCTCCATGCTCTTATACAAATTAAAGGGGTTTCGTCTTCAGGTTTTAAAGGGTTTTCAGCCACTTGTCCGATTTTTGATGCTCCAAGAGATGTTTTGTATTCTTACTAACGATAAAAATTGTGTTTAGCTCTTTTCGCTACAGTCAAAATGCTATATTTGTTGAGCTGGGATCGAAGTTTTTTTGTATTTCAAGAAAAAGCAATTGTCTTCTAGTTAAAAATCGAGTTATCAGCTATTATTTTATTCTGTTCCATTAAATTGCGTGTTTAATATCAGTCAGTTAAGAATAAATTTTACGGCAATATAATCTACTTTTAAGTGTTTGGGTGCATGTGTAACGTCCTTTCATCAATTATTACAAACTTTAAGGATATTTTGAAGAAGCTGTTGCTATTTTAATAGCAAAAGCATTTATCCTTTTTTGTATTTCTTTTAGTACAGTGTATTAAACATTCTATGAAGCACTTAAAAATGTTTTGCTTTTGCTATATTTTGTTGTATTAAATGTTAATTGTTTTTATGTCTGTCTGTTTACAAACATGTTTAAGTGTATCAACGCACTCGTACTCGAGTGTAATTGTATTTGTAATTAAAAAGTTTTTATAACTGCTCATTGTGTAATTAAGCTAACAAAGTGTAAAATGAATTGAAGGTGTTGATACATAAAATGCTTCACAAAGAAGCAATTAAATTCTAAATGTTATAATATGCTTAACCAGTATATTATATAAAATTATGCCCTGTTAAGGCACAAACGTTGAGGGTGTGTTTTACTTTTTGATGAATTGTTATTTGAACTGTTTTTATAGGATTTTAAAGAGTTTCGCTAATTACAAGAAGCAATAGATCAGGAAGGGTTTGAGATGTTACATGTTTAAATCGAGTTCCTGTTGTAAGAAATAAATAATATAATATAAATAAGAAAAACATTTAAAACAAAAACAAAACACAACAAAGATAATTATCCATTGGTTAAAGTTAGAGTGTGTTCTTGCTCCAGGCTTTCTGAAAGGCAGCAGCGAACATAGAAAACCTACTCTTCAATTGCAAAATGTTTAAAAAACAGATACGGCTAGAATCTTTTTTGGTCACCTAAAGTCCTGTTGGCTACTACTGCCCACCCTTAACATACGTTTGTTAACTTTAAAGTAGGAAAAATCTACTTTAAATCTACAATAAATTGACAGTTCAATTTTATTATTGAAAGTTCAAAAACAAAACAAATTGTGTTTACAATAAACTCATCCGTTTATTTTAAAAGTGGCATAAGTTACTTTGTTATTGTCAGCTTTTTTATTTTAAATTAGTTTATATAACATTTTAATTTTTAGCCATTTTAACTAGTTTGTATTTAGTTTTCTTTCTGAAACGGATTTTTCTACTGATTGTGTTGAAATAAAATCTTTTTTCTCCATGTTGTGCACTGTGAAGGATTTTTTCGACAGGGGGCTATTACTACTATTACTATTTTGCCCTTTACATAAGTCACTATGTGCAATAATATGCTTTTGAGTTGTGACATTCTTAGATATTTTATACAACACGAAACAACCTCCTGAGAATAAAAAAATAAAATAATGGTAATTATGTGTATTATATTAGATATCAGTATAATATTGTTCCGTAAACTGCACTATTCTTTCGAACTAATAAAAATAAGTCAAATAATCACAACAGTACTTCACACACACTTATTTCATGTTTCCATTTCTTTCACACTAAACTCCGTAAATAATTTCCTAAGTACAGCGACTAACGCCACTTTCAAAATAAGCATTTTTGTTGCACCGTTAATTATTAAAACTCCTCTCAAGCAAATCTCAATACTTCTTAAATTCAAATTTATTAAAAATGAAAAAAAAAACTGTTCAGTTGTGACTTATGCCACTTTCAATGTAAACGTCTCAATTGACAATTATACTTTGTTATTCCAAAAATGTTATAAAATATTTATTTAAACAAATTGTAGTATACAAATAATAATAAAAACTAAAACATAACATGCCATTCAATATAAAATATTTTTACATCTTTATTTTATATTTTACAAAAATATAATTATAATTAATTATTTTAATGACAAGTTTTATTGATGTACATATAATCAAAACAAAGCTCGTTATCCGAATAATTATTTTTTTAATATGAACAAATTCTTTGTAAGTTCTTCTTAAGCCTTGCAAATTAACCTTTTTTGGGTGCTTTGCTTTTTATTAAAAAGATTAATATAAAAAAAAAAAAAACAAAAATATGTTGATTTTGCTGAAAAAAATGAAAAACAATAAAAACAATTTTTTGGATCTGACTACTCGGATAAATAATATTCATTTTTATACATAGTTAACTACAACGTGACAACTAAATACTAATTTTACTAAAGCATACATTAGCTAAAGTACTGTTTATGAATACCATTTTTTAACAAACGTCTGTTAGCCTTAAAGTGTTTGTTAACTAACGTGTACTTTAAAGCTCAAGTAAGCGTTTTTTAAGCATACAGCCGTAAAAAATATATTTTTTCACTTATGTCTCTTCTTGCTTTTCCTCACTGGATTATTGGCTTATATATTTATCTTTGACTCCTTCTCATTTTGGCCTCAATGGGAAATTGGTTCTAATGCTGTTTTTGTGATTTTTTCTATAGCAGTTACTAATTGTCGATGGTATATGCAAACACAGCAATTACATTACGAGCACAGTATTTCCCCTTTGAGAATCTCGATAAGCCTTATAGAAGTAAATTTTAAAAATGATTCAATATTTAATAGCAAATCTATTATTTCACTGTTATTCTAGTGTGACTGGCTTACAATACATCTTACATATGTATGCGTCCTTTACGACAAAAGTCTTTAAATATTCTTTCAAATTTACCCTGAAGACTTTTAGGCGGTTTTGGAAATATGTTGTAATTCACATTATTACCTTAATATCACAATAACCCAAGGAGCTGAATATTTAATATTTGACATCAATAGAAAAACCAACTACGACGAATACTACCATCCATATCACCTCGAACCACTCTACGCAACGTAAAGTAGCAGAATTTATACATTTGATACACAGACTTAAGATAATCCCACTTACTCTAGTTAAATACAACAAAGAACCGATAAAATTTACATTATTGCCTTAAATAACGGCTACAAATCCACTACTATCGACTTCTTAGACAATGCAACACTAAAAACAGAAATAAGAATAAAGAAGACAAGGACACAGCCGATACAACATGACGACTCACTTTTACTTATACAGAACCAGAAGTATATAGATTAATTAATCTTTTTCAAAAATAAGGTTAATTTCAGCATTAAAAATCAGCAATACTCTGAGACATAATCTTAGGATATAAAAAAGACAAGGAGACAACCGATACAACACGACGACACATTTTTACTTTTTTAGGATATCGACAGAAACAACTGAAAGATTTAGTTCCAGTGGAGTATACAGACTTACTTGTATCTGGAAACATACTTATATAGGGTAAATTGGACTAACACTAAAAACAAGATTTGCTGAACGCATACGCTTATGCAAACCAAAAGGAGAAGAAGCCAATTTTGCATTACACTTTGACACTCACGAACACATACCAAGGGAAATTACATGAATGCCTAGGTAATAGTAAAAGACAGAGATATTAAAAATTTGCTTTGTATAAAGTGTCAGGTGGCTAGCATTCTACCTATATGAGTAGATACAACCTTAAGAACAGAACTACCTAAACCCGAACACTAACTCAACAGTATAGATTAGTACATGGCCTGAAAATGATGCCTTCACATCGAAACCGCTCGCCGTTCATATCGAGCAAACAGCCAGAAAAGATAGAAAGAATGACAACAGAATTTAGAAATTGCTGAGTCTCTGACACAATAATGAAACATTATTTCGTTCCAGAATATGATACGTTAAGTATACCTATTCCTTCAAAGCGACATTTCTTCGCTCTCGTATTCTGTCCTACATCATCTACAATCATAAAAATAGTTATTAATTAAAACTGTATCTTGAAATTCTTTATAAGCGTTCTTTTGTTGTTCCATAATTTAGTTTAATCAAACAAACAGAATTTAAACTTCGTTATCGATATCTCTAGTTATTACACAGACTGCTAATCAAATACATTTTAATTTTGAGGTTTATTTGATATGTCAGCTGGTTTTTCAAAATATTTTAATTTAATTGTTTTCCTAACCTGCCGTTGAGCTTCTGGCTCTTGTTTCTGTTATTTGCATTTATAGTTTCACAAGTGGCATTATTATGTTATATAATAAACAGAGTAGCGAAGTATTCACTCATTTCATTTTTTAGCCGCTTCTTCTCATACATGTGTGAGAGACTACAAAATATTTTGTGTTTTCTCATTTGTGAATGCGACGATTTATTTTTTTTCTTTCTATCCATAAGTGAAAAAATGAGAAACACACAAGTGTTCATTTTTGACAATTTACAATTTTTGTAATTTATCATAAATGAAAAGGTCGTAAAAATATGTGCGCAATTGTCGGCGTATGCAGGAAAAAAACGTTTTTTTTTATTTCTTTTAGAATATATTGCAATATTGTATTTTGAGTTAATATGTACCCATGTGTTTTTACTACATTTTACGGTAAACTGCGATCGTAGGTAGAAAATTTTTTTACGTTCATTTATGAGAAATTTTATAAAATTTCAACGTTCATAAATGAACATGTACATTTACGAAAAATAACATTAATGAGAAGTAGCTAATTTATCATTTATCATATATAAATAAGACTAATAATTCTTGTTGTTCGCATACATGTATGAAAATAACCAGAACATTTTTTGTTGTTCGTTTACGAGTGTGAAAAATAAATATGAAATTTTAGATTTCTCATTTATGAAAAATATCATGAATGTTGATTTTTGAATGTTCATAAATGAAAAATTCTGAACCCTGATAATAAACGAAATATTGTAGTTAAAAATGATATTGCGAGTTCGACTGCCAGCCTGATTACACACATTTGGTCTGGCATAACAGAGAAAAATTGAACGCCGCACCACTTTGATTTGTAATTGTGCTATTATGACACACTGGGTCGTATATGCTACAGCAACTAATTCCTCGATATTACAAGATGTTATACGATGTACGAAGAGATCTTGTAATAACGTATGTAGTAAATTCATTGTGAGAAGTATAACGTTCACTTACAAATTTTCGTTTCATTTTAAGTGGCCTTAAGTTTATAGAAACATGGTATTTTTATAAAATTATAATTCTCGTATTTTCTTATCTACTAAATGTACCGAACTATATTTAGCTACAAATCTATGTAGAAAAATTACGGAACTTTGTTGATATTTTTTTAAAACTTAAAACTAAGGACTTGAAAAATTTGGAATATTTAATTTTCAAAGGCATTTAACACTTTAACGATTTAATTTTTCGCCCCTACTCATGCAATGCATTGTATGAGAACTAGGAAATTAGCTTATGGGGAGGTGGAAAGGCGTAGTAGTATTTGTGGATATTCGATTTGAATTTTCCTACATTGCAAGTGACAGAAAAGACCTCTGGAGGGAGTTTATTCCACATACAAACTGTTTTGTTAAAAATTATTCCTAGCCACCTAAACACAAATGGATACGCTCTCGACAAAAATCGAGTTACACGCAAAACACACGAGTAACAGGAACAAGTTTCCTAATTTTTCTAGAGCACTTACCATTGCAGTAACAATAAAATAGCGAAATACGACCCACATAGCGTCGATGATCTAGAGCATCAATAGAGTTGGATACCCTACTATCCTCAATGAGTCTCTAGGCCCTCGGATAGAGTGAAGTATATCTTATAGTGTTTTAGGAAACCGTAGCACTTGAAAGCTTTTTTAGAAATCTAAAAAAAGTGCTTAGTCCATCGAACATCACACTGATTTTGCATGCAGCAAGAGCTTTCGATTCCGTAATACTTAAATATAGCATCCATAGCAACAGGTGCAATACCATTTCCGAACACAAATCTATGCGTCAGCATGCAATATTACTAAAATCGACTCTATTCAAAGATTGTTGCAAGATCGGGATTGAGTGCGTCATTTATGTTCATGGAACTCACTTCCAACTGGTTCGGTTAATTACTAAATAAACACGAATGACAAATGGTTCTAGCATCTGCAAAAAGGTATATAGGGTTAAAAGTTTGACAAAGAAGGTCGTTTAGAAAAATAAGAAATAGGGTAGGAGAAAGAACGGCGACTTGTGGTACCCCTGAATTAATCTTGAACTCATCTGATGAAATTCCATATATAATAACTCGTATTTCGTGATTTACATCTGCACCTGTCCGTGGGCCTTAATCAGAGTGTGATCAAACCACTTTAAATGAAAAGCAACGTCATTCACGTCCTAGGAAGCCCAAGACTAATTCTAGCAACAGGTCTTTCCTAGTCGTAATTTCAGCGATTCGAAAGCAGGGCTGCAAACCACTACTACTTATTGAAGAGCTGGAGACTATTCAACTCCTGTCCAGAACATATGGCTACCATGCACACTGGATCTGGATCATTCACCAGTAGGTGTGATTAAAGGCGAGATGATCCTGGCCACCATAAATCAATTCATCCTGGGGCTGCGAAACCACAACTACCACGATACTCCCGGAGGACCAACCTCAATAATCAGTCAGAGAAACAGTTAAAAGTCTAAATAGACAATAAGCGGAAACTCTGGGCCCTACTGATTCCCGTGGAATAACCTAGAGCTTCCAGTTGTCCCCTGCTGACATCAGGGGAGTGGGCTCCCTTATACCCCCAGCAGCACAGTCTAGATAGTCAAGTATTCTATAAAGACCGATAAATGTGCCACTGGGGGGATAACAACTTGTATTACGTGATAAGACTTACATCTGCACCTGGCAGTGAGCCTTAATCAGATGGTGGTCATACCACTGTGAGTGGAAGGCAGCGCCACTTACGCCCTAGGAGGTCGAAGTGTAATTCTAGCAACAGCTCCTTCCTAGTAACAATTTCAATGATTCCAGAGCAGGGCTGCAAGCCACCACTCCTTGCTGAAGAGTCCAGAACACATGTTTAGCATGCTCACTGGATCTCGATCATTCACCAGTAGGTGTGACTAAAGGCGAGATGTTCCTGGCCACAATAATTTAATTCATGCTGGGGCTGCGAAACCACAACCACCGCGATACTCCCGAAGGGTCAACCTCAATAATCAGTCAGAGAAACAGCTAAAAGTCTAAAGAGACAATTAGCGGAAAACTCTGGGGCCTACTGATACCCGTGGAAATAACGTGGAGCTTCCAGATGTACCCTGCTGACATCAGGGGACTGGGCTCCCTTATACCCCCAGCAGCACAGGTCTAGATAGTCAAGTATTCTATAAAGACCGATAAATGTGCCCCCGGGGGGATAACAACTCGTATTGTGCGATTCCTGAGAAAACTCGATATAAATCTGGAGAAATTATCATTGACAAATACAACAAGTTTAGACAGAAGTGCATCATGCCATACTCTATCAAATGCCTTGGAAATATCTAGAGCTACCACCTAACTCTCTCCGAAGTGATGTATGGAGTTGCACCATTGCTACGACAAAAAAGCCAGCCGTAGAGCGTCCCCTATTGAAACCATACTATTGGCTGCTAAGTAAGCTATTGGACTCTCTAGGTACCTCACAAGCTGACAATTAATCATACTTCCCATGACTTTAGAAAGTACAGAACAAATTGTAGTTTGGTGGTAATTTTTAGGGTTAAATAAAAAAATTTTGGTATTTTTTTCATTTCTTTTAGACAAAAGCATACTTTTGCTCTTTTCTGTACTTGAACTAAAACAATAAATACATAATTGGGTAATTAAAAAAAATATTTTTTTACAAGTTTATTAAAAGTAAAACAGAAGTAGAGGAATTAATATCAATATAACTCATTTTATTTTAGGTAAATTAACATGTGCTATAAACATTTTTCCACATATTTTTATTTTAGCATTATTGCATTGAAAAATTAAACATTTCTAACGATATCGTAACACACAAACATTCAAATGTACATAACTAACACGTTAAAATTTTGTTCTCTTGAATGTTATTTTTACGATTATTCTTTCAAAGCTAATTTATTGAAAAATTTATTGTAAATTTAACGACATTTCTCAAAATTTATTTATGAATTTTATTATTAATCAGCATCTGCTGAATTTCTTTTGATACTTAATAGAAGCGCTAAAACATGTGTGAACATAAAAACGACCCATTTACCAGAAATGTACGCCACTTAGTCACATTTCTCTTTAATTCTTACATTCACTACATTAATGAACAAAAGAACATTTTTCGTAACAAACAGAAAATACAAACAAAATATTACATTTTCAAATGAGTATTTTTATTAATGAAAATGTTTGAAACACTTAATAAAAATTGATTCATTTTCCTTAGTAAAGGTAAAAATTTGGAAAAGGTAAAACTCGCCTCATTTAAAAAAGTGATTGCATGGTTTCTTGTGTTTTAAATTCCTTTAATATTTCATTCTTTTATATTCATTTAATAGTATGATTTATGGAAGAAAAGTAAATAACATAATATACAGAAGTGGCAAAAATATTTAAACTCTTTAGTTTTCTAATAGATTCTTGTCAACAGCAATAGCTGTGTTATTGTAAATATTAAAAAATATTTATTGACAAATAGCCCAGACTAAGCAAAATTAGCATTTTATCGTATCAAGCTATTGGCTGGTTGATATGAAGACATTTATTAAAATTTGATTGGAAATTAGAAAAGGAGTCGATGTTGAGAGAATTTCTAAGATTTTCTAATTTTAATTTTCTTGAACATTAAAGAACTTGTCTAACAGCTGCTTAAGTCCATATAAGGTTGCAGTAATTTATTCAATAACGGTTTAATTTATAGTTCTCGTCAAACACGTTAAAGACCACCACGTGCTGTTTTTCATAAATTTCATAAAATTAAATTTCTTAAAATTTTTGACTTAAGCCATTTTAATACTTAACGGCTTATTTTTGACGATATGATAAAAATTAGTTTAACAATTAGTTTAAATTAATATGGCACTAAAATAACTAATCCAATTCTCTTTTTCCAAGTGAGTATTCTGTTGTCCAAGTGGGCCATTAAAAAGGAATTTTAACGAAGAATCGCCGACTCGTCGTCTTGTTCAACAATTGAACATCAGTGATGCGAATTTTGAATAAAAATTTGAATTTACACAGTTACATGCTTACAAGGTTCAATTGACTCAAAAGCTGTAACCTAAATGCCCCTTTCATGTATTGTCAATATGTCGAATAGTTGTTTGACCAGATAGAAAAGAATGGTGACTTCAGAAATGAAATTTTCTTCAGGGAAGAGGCACACATTCATGTCATGTGATTCGTTAGAAAGCAAAACTGGTGCATTTGGTCAAATTAGGTTCCAAGAGCGATTGTTGAAAGCAACAAGGCACACTTTCACCTCAGTGGGCTCGTTAACAAGTAGAACTGACGCATTTGCACAAATAAAGAGTCAAGAACAATTGTTGAATGAAACAAAATTATCTTCAGTGACGAGACACACTTTCACCTCAGTGGATTCGTTAAAAAGCAAAACAGACACTTTTGGGCAATCCAACAGTGATTGTTGAAAGAAAGAAAATTATATTCAGCGACACACTTTAACCTCAGTGAATTCGTTAGAAAGCAAAACTGACGCATGTGGGTAAATGAGGATCCAAGAGATTGTTGAAAAGGCAATATATTCAAGCAGTCAAGCAGTTACTCTAAATGGTGTTTGCAAGATGAAAATGAACTTCTTGCGGTCATATATTGGGGATATAGACCTAAATGATATGTGGTTCCAAAAGGATGGTGGTGGCCACATGCCAAACAGCTCCTTGCCCCGGAAGCAGATTGAGATGTTTAAATGGAATCTCAGCGTAATTACATGTATCAACGGGGGAAAAACCGTAGCCCAGTCCTCTGAAGGCTAGCAGGGAGAGATAACTGGAAGCTTCACATTATTTCCACGGGAATCAGTAAAGTTCCAGGGTTCAGTTATTTGTCTTTTTAGCCTTTTAGCTGTTTTCTGACTGATTATTGAGGTCGGCCCTTCAGGAGCATCGTGATGATTGTGGTTTCAAGGCCCTCGTTTGAGTTGTGTGGGTTGGATTATTCAAAATGAACACAATGAATGGTCCAGGTCCAGTGAGCATGATTGCCGTTGTGTACAGTACAGTTGTGCTATTGGTTTTTTAAAATCTAAAGAAAATGTGAAATAAGAGTTTAAAGTAACGTGATTGACATCTGTTATGACTCAAGGTACTTGTAATACTATATATTACTATAATAAAATATGTTTTAATTATTTAACCCATTAAATCCAAAGGATAAATCCAAGTTGTACAGAGAAAATTTCATTGGGATGGTTATCTAACCCATTTTGAATTATATTGTATTATATTGTACGTAACAAGAAGCTGTTTAATTTTTCAAAGAAAATAGTTATCACTTAAAAAAATAAACGAAATGACCCGTTGTGGGTTTTTAGAACTTATACACACAGACAACAACAACATGCTTTTAAGAAATTCCCCCAAATAAGCTAAACAACTAAAAACAAAAACAACTAACACAGGACGAAAAATAAAACCCATAGCCAAGCAGGCGCCTACACTGCATGATAATAACAACAAAAATATGGGGTGATGTTAACATAACATTCTTTTATATGTAAGAAACGATTAAAATAAAAATAAAATAAACTACAAATAAATAAAATATGTAGGCACCACTTGCTGGGCAAATGAATTAATGCATGAAACTAAAACAAAGTTACCATCGTGTTTATATTGTGTGTATTGAAAGTAAATAAATCGTTTAATTTAATTTACAAGTCAAAACTGCTATATTATTATTTTGCCATAAAATAGCTCAATATAACAAAACGTTTATTAAAAGGAATAAACGTAACGTAACTGGTTTAATAAATGTATATCGTGGCTGGTCCTTTGCACATGGGCTAACTTATTTTAATAAAGTAAAAAAGAGGTTGCCACAGATGTTTAGTGCAAGAGATTTAAGCTAATTTATATTGTTAACATTTTTTCTTTTATTCTGCTATACTTTATGAACTTTAATAGAAGTCAATTAAACTAATTTCATAAAACTAAATACGCTGTTTTTTTGGCAGAACAAGGGTACATAGAACTAACATTTTGTGAAGTTGAATGTCCCTAAATTAATTAATTCATTTTTATAATTTAATAAATTTTGTATAAATTTTTTTAAGCATAATAACATTGTATAAAAAAAAGTAAATTTTATTTTCATTTTCAATATTTCACCACACCATTGAGTGGCATCTTCAGGAAAAAGAAAGTGTGGAAACAATTGTTTTAAATCAGACAGCAAATGAAAAATGGTTGACAAACAAATTAAAAGTAATCAAAAACTGTTTTTCTTCAAATAACAAAACATGTAAAAAAACTACAAATTGCAAACATATTATAACTTTACAAACATACAATTTTTTGATACTAACAACTTTCCAAATAAATTATTTGTTTTGAAAATAGCAAATCTACAAAACAATATTTTGTTAAATATACTGAATGTAAAGGGTATGTTCTCTAAAACAAAATAAAATAATTATTATGAACGAAAAATGATATCCGGCATATGTCCTCAACGACCACGCTGACAGATGTCGATGCTTTCATGAATGTTTTAATCACTTTTTGTCAAAATGGCGGTCGTTTTTCTTTAATTACATCGCGGATTTTGGTTTTAAAACTGAAGTCGATTCTATTGGCTCCGTATAGACTTTGTCCTTAACATAGCCCCACAAAAAATAATCGAGTGGAGTTAAATTATACGATCTGGCTGGCCACTTAACTGCTGATTGTCATGAAATTATGCGCTCGTTTCATTGGCTGTGTGACATGTAGCAATGTCCTGTTGAAACCACATGTCAATGATAATAGGCCGAAATTAAGTTTGTCGCATCTCGCGATAGCGTGATCCATTGACCGTTACCGCATATTCAGCCTCATCTTCGAAATAAAAACGGAAAAATTAACTAATCATGCCTCCGGACCACATAGTACACTATGCTATGGCTTGCTGAGCATGCCAATGCAATAATCGATTTAGGATCTAGAAGCCCAAATGCGGCAATTTTGTTTGACATACCCTGACAAGTGAAACTGGGCTTCGTCTAAAAAAATGATTTTTTAGAAAAACCAGCCGGGTGTTCGTGAATGAATTGATCGAAACTAGAGCGATGTGAATGGTCGGTCGGCTTCAATTCCTGCACCAGTTGAACCTTGCAAAGCTTCAAAGTTAAATTCTTATGCGAAATTTGCCATGTCGTGGTTTTTGATAACGTCAAGGAATTGATCAATTTTGATCTGCTTTAACACTATGGCTATGTCGACTCAAGTTTAACGACCAAATTCTTAGTATACAACTAGAGTGCCCGTGACTGCTTTGCAAGTCATTTTTGCTTTGTTTTTATTCTGCAGCATTGTTTTTTTGTGTTACCAACACGTGAACATGATACATATAATTGACCGTGCGAAAAACAGTGATATTCCAAATAAATACCGTACAATGCTAATGATTGACACCCTGGACTATATTAATGGTCATTGCAAAAGCAGCACGTATGGGGAGCTGAAGCCGTTTAAAATCAAACGGCGATATGGAGGCATCATAGGAATGCGTGGTATCAACACATCCTCGCCCTTATATTTTCCTTTTAAAATTATTGCTTCAATCACGTTTGTCATGACTTTTGTCTTGTTTCAAACACGCACTGTGGACGCACTATTGTGCGTAAACGAATGAAACAAAGATACGAACCAGCGAACAACCATTATGAAGGTATTGTGAAAATTGATGGCGCATCTCGTCAAACACTGGTAACCAACGGACACCTATTTTGGGCTTAATTTTTATATGTATAGATTATGTTGCCCGAAAATATCACGTATTTTTTACTAAATTTAACTTTAAGAGAACCACCTTTTTCATAGTGGATTATAATTATTTGAATGCGATTTTCGTGCGAAATTGAATTCATGGTAACAATTGGTAATGCAATCGTCAAAACTACCGTGTTTTGGTTTTGTTGAAAAACCCGACATATGTACATATATGTTTTAATTTTAAGTTTGAAAAATAATTTTAAACTTCAGTGTATATTAGAAATGTTATAAATAATTAAAGTACATCAACAAAAAGAATAAAGTTTAAAGCGGAAACGGAAAATAAAATCATAGACGACATTTAGTGCATAAAGCTAAAAAACAGAACTTTGTTTCTATCTAACATTAACAATTAATATTTTAATGCCAGCTTCCGTCGGAAACTATTTGCTATTGGTTAATATTTCATATGGAGTTAGAAAAAAAAAATTTCAGTACAAAGAAGAAACGACACAAATTTTCTCCATTTCTTGTTTAAATAGCTCTGAAGGTAATTCATTAAAAAAATATACACAAACAAAAAAGGGAAGTATATACCTAGTTCATTTTAAAGCTTGATGGTAAACAATATTTTTTGTTTTTCTGTTGAGAGAGAATAATGCTGACGGTGTACCAACTCTCGAGCATGCAACATACAACTGCCCGTGGAAAAACATTGGGATTCTAGGTTTAACCCACATACTTTTAGCGATTGTCCTTGTGTTTGTTTAATCGTCATTGCGAATGCAAGGCGGACGGGAAATTGGACTGCAATAGTAATCACTTGGAATGATAAGTATCCTTGGAATAAGCAGCTCTTCACCTACAAACTTTCCTATAATTATTATTGCTTTAATCGCGTTAGTCATCAGCGTTTTATTTACCAATCTAGTAGCATCGCATTCTGTTGGCTGATTCAAGTTCTATAACATGACTATTACCGCTTCAACCTTAAGCTGCAGGTTATGTGATGGCATTCCCGGAAAGTGCAATGAGTTCAGGAACTCTACGGGGTAGTGAACAATATTATCGTTATCGGTAATAGAATCAATCGATTTATACGAATACCATTCGTTATTAATTAAGCTTTGGATTTTTAAATTTATTTAATCAACGTATTTGTATTTTGCAGCTATAATGGCTCTTTCTCTTAACCAATCTTAATCACTGTAATTTTGAGCAATGTGTGCGAAAAGTTTTGCAATTAGTTCGCCTTTAGACATTGCGAATTGGCAAAAGCCCATTGGAAGGGAAATCTGGCCTGTTGTAGAGTCAGTCGGTTACGTATAATGTTTGTTCATATCAAAAAACTAAGTATTCGCATAACGAGCTTTGTTTTGATTATATGTACATCAATAAAACTTTTGCTTTAAATAATTAACTATAATTATATTTTTGTAAAATATAAAATAAAGATGTAAAAATGTTTTATATTGAATGGCATGTTATGTTTTAGTTTTCATTATTATTTGTATACTACAATTTGTTTTAATAAAAATTTTGAAACTTTTTTGGAATAACAAAGTATAATTGTCAATTGAGCCGTTTACATTGAAAGTAGCATAAGTCACAACTGAACAGTTTTTTTTTTCATTTTTAATAAATTTGAAATTAACAAGTTAAGAAGTATTGAGATTTGTTTGAAAGGAGTGTTGATAATTAACGGTATAACAAAAATGCTTGTTTTGAAAGTGGCGTTAGTCGCTGTACTCAGGAAATTAATTACGGAGTTTAGTGTGAACGAAATGGAAACATGTAATAAGTGTGTGTGAAGTATTGTTGTGATTATTGGACTTATTTTTATTAGTACGAAAGAATAGTGCAGTTTATTGATTAATATTATAGTGATATCTAATATACTACACATAATAAGCATTATTTTGTTATTTTTTTATTCTCAGGAGGTTGCTTCGAGTTGTATAAAATATCTAAGAATATCATAACTCAAAAGCATATTATTGCACATAGTGATTTATGTAAAGGATAAAATAGTAATAGTAGTAATAGCCCCCTGTCGAAAAAATCCTTCACAGTACACAACATAGAGAAAAAAGATTTTATTTCAACACAATCATTAGAAAAATCCGTTTCAGAAAGAAAACTAAATACAGACTAGTCGAAATGGCTAAAATTCAATGGATTCAATTTTACCATGCTATTCCCTATAAAATGTTTTATAAACTAATTAAAAATTAAAAAATGACAATAACAAAGTAACTTATGCCACTTTTAAAATAAACGGCTCAGTTTATTGTAAACACAATTTGTTTTGTTTTTGAACTTTCAATACTAAAATTGAACTGTCAATTTATTGTAGGTTTAAAGTAGGTTTTTCCTACTTTAAAGTTAACAAAGGTATGTTAAGGTAAACACGTTTTTTGAATACAACTTTAGGAAGTTGTGCTTAACAACGGCAGTTAAACCTACTTTAAGTTTTTATGCATACGGCTGATAGATTTTGTAATGTTTTCGATCAAAGTTTAAAAAAGTAATATTTTTTTGTGTATTTAAAACACATGTTAATACACTTTTGTATTCCTGAAGATGCCACCGCATGGTGTGGGGAAATTTGGATAATAAAAAGAAAATTTATTTAATTTTTAATATAAAACCCCTTGTTATTACTTTATATTATAATTATTGCCACAGTTTTACATATTTATTTATTATTAAAATAAGATCTTCAAAGTTAGTTTTGGTTATTTTTTAGATTTTTTGTTGATTTGCTTCGTAAGAAGCAAGTGAGTTTTTGCAAATCAATGGCAGAAAATCATTTAAGCAAAACGCCTAAATAACGAAAACAAATGAAATTAAAAGATCATAAAGTTTTGTGACGTGTGTACATCATGTACATATAGTTCTTTAATTTAATACTTTATTGTTTTATTCTAACAATCTCGTAATGCTTAATTTAGTTATTTTAAGGTACACATAATTATGGGGTATTTTTTTGATAAAGCTATAGAACTTTAAGAAGGCAACACTTATTTATCTAGTGGCCATTTCATCTGCTGTCAAGAGAATTGTATTTGGTTTGGTTTGGTAAGAGACTGGCACTTGATCAAAGCTTCTAAATTGTGCAAATTGGGCCAAAAACAAGGTTATCGTTGATCACGATTTCTATAAGCAAAATTTGTTTGAATGGAAACTGTCGTGTTTGGAGTAATGATAATTCTTCACAGTATGTTGAGACACCTTTGTATTCAGAAAAACTGACTATTTGGTGCACTTTATGGACTGGAAAAATCGTTGGTCCACACTTCTTTAAAAACGTTAAAGTTAAAGCACGCAAGCTGTGGTTTCAAAAAACTGACACAACATGTCATACAGCTCAGGCCACAACTGATTTATTGAAGGAAACATTTAGTAACCGCATAGTTTCGTTACGAAACCGTAAATTGGCCTCCGAGATCGTTTAATTTAACACCGATAGCCTATTTTCTGTACAGATATGTGGTCATTGGTCTGTACCGATTTAACAGTTGCAGGGCAACATTCGCCGCGTTATATGGCCATAAATGTTGGAAAAACTCATGGCCCTCTAGGATAGACTTTGTCTCTACTAGCCGTGACACTCATATGTCAAAAGTCATATTTCAATTATAATGTCAGGAGTTTATCTTTCGAATTTTTTGTCGTTACTTAATTTCAAAGTTATATACCTCTAAAAAAAATACTTTTTACAATACTTACCACATAAACATATACATGGTGTCGCCGGGTTCGTATGGTAACGAGGCAAATCAGAGAAGACTAAAATATATCATAAGTGATACTCATTAGATTGCCTCAGTGTGTGACGTGATACATTTCATAGCCTTGCATTAGCTTTAGCTTTTTGCTCAAGCTAACTATCTGTAATACGCAGCTGCTTAGTGGGTTGAGAAATATAGTTTGATTTTGTTCAGATTTTCTCACTTGTTTTAAATATGTTGAATACTTGATTTTAAAACTGGTTTTAAAGTTAATTTAGCTATTTAATTTATTCAATTTAACTTGACTTTACAACTTTTTTAGAAACGAAACGCTGAAAATTGTATACCACTAGCCAAAGTGTTTGTAAGTTGTAGCTGATGTTAGATTTTCAAAGAACCCCATTTTATCGTATTTAAGTAAAATTTTTTTTAGTTAAATATTCTACGAGATGGTTGAAGTAACACATGAACTGCGCGTGCAAATAATTGAGGTTAGTGAAAAAATGGTTAATGAGAAGCAAATATCCTCATTACACTCCGCATGCCTTTTATTTAAATTTAAAAAAATATAAGGCCCAACCATAGTAATGACTTACCTTAACTTTTTCAAAGAAAGAACTGAACAAAGTTTCAATCATTATGCGAAGGCAAAAGGTTGCATGCTAACACGTCAATACTAATTTTTAAATGAATCTGCCCTTCACGATCTACTTAGCCTTAATGAGGACATCTACAACTGTAGTTTTCATGATTATAGAGGGACATTTGCCTACTGTAATAACGGCTGCAATAATAAATGCTCTGCTTACATTAGGAGCCGATATAAATGTCACAAGACTTTGAATAAAATTGCCATAGAGAAAGAAGGTAATTATAAGCTGACCTTCTAGCAATACTTGATGGGCACAACAAGGCTAAACATAGCTTAGAATCAGCCAATTGCTTCGCGAACTATGGTACCGTTGGCATTGGGCAATTGATAAGCTGTGAATTTAAAACTCGATAAAAGTTGAAATGATCAAACTCTCTTGCAATTGTCTACCCATGCCGACTAGATTAACTAGATGCTGAAGTATACTTAAGGGAGAAATCTAAGCTTTAGAAAAGGCAGTGGAATATTTCAGATATTTAGCTAACACAATTTCAAACCAGTATATTCCTCAGACTTCAAACAATCCAACTCAGACGGCCAAAATAAAAAAGAACTCAAGTATTAATTCAGGTTATCGTATATATACATACGTTAGAAAGAAAATTTATGCCTGAATTGTTTCTATGCTTCTTTAAGTTGATCAACTACAATAAAATTTCTTAATTATTTCAGTTGACTCACAATGATTATTTCGGGCCTTTATCAGTATTGCCGATTAATCAGATGCTTTGCCACGACACTCCTTAATATAGAGCCATTAATCTTAAATAATACATTACTTGTTAAGAATGACGTTGGAACAAACATGAGGTCAATTTTATAATTTATTAAGTACTTGTTCGTTGGGTTTTGAGAACGTAAGTAAGTCTGGAGGTATTTTGTATTAAACCCTATATAAATATATAGGACAAAAACGTAAAGCTATTGTATTCGCTTCAATATCACAGTTACAGGCGGACTTTCATAATTTTCAGAATAGTTGCAATAACAACAAATACTAAAAAATATGGTGTGTTCTAAATTATTCATAAAAATATTGTTACGCATGCTTCTTACTTAAGTTTCAAAAGAAATTAATTAAGTGATAAAGTAAACAACTGGGTGTGCTGTTTACTAACTGCGTAGTTTGCTAAGAAACTTATACACGCAAGACAACAACAGGGTTATAATTACAAACTATAATTACATGCAAGACAACAACAATTGGGTATGTTGTTTACTAACTGGGTAGTTTTCTAAGAAAATAACTATCTTAAAAGAAATTCTAGGAAGAAACTTTAACAGCATAAAAACAAAAATACAATACAGATCAACATTAAGTGAATAACACAATAACAACAAAATGTGTTACAAACGTAGTAGAAAATTCTTTATTTTTCTAGACCTCTAGCGGACAAGTACAAAAGGCAGCATCTGAGTGATTGGCCAGCTAGTTAAAACATAAAACTCGTGAAGTAAAGACTTGCATCTTTAGTAAATTGTTCTGTAGTGCTAACTTTGTGTGCAGTTAGAGTAAATAAACTTGGAATTAATTTGAGAGCTGTAAAAATCTGGTGTTATTTATTTTGAAATAAAGAACTGAGCAACAACATAACGTTTATATATATAGGGTATAAACGTAGCAGTATTATTACTTTTTGAACATCAAATTTTCATAGTGTGCGCGTAATTATGACTGATATAGCAAAATAAGCACAAAGAAAATTATTAAAGGGTTTCCCAATGAAAAGGCGATTTTTACTTAAGTAGCATTGATTTTGAACCTCAGTAAACAGGCATTTACTTTTATAACCTCTAAATAAATAAGAGCAATAAATTAAAAATAATATTAAAAAGTAAAGGGTGTACCTAAATTAAGGTTATATTAATACTTTTATTTGGGTACGGTTTTCCGTCGACCCTCGTCAAATTTGGTTTGTGAACAAACCGGTTTCGGCCGTTTGCCGTCTTCAGTGTTCTCTTCGTACTTTAATACCTAAGTCCTTCAACCATAGTAAGAAGATATTTAGAAATTAAACTTGCTTTACAAGTAGTGAGTAAAAATAATATGGTGTTTCTAATCGTGCCGTGAATTCGCCGAATATGAGTTTTTCTTTTAAACTGTTGGAATTTTGCATAGAGTATGAACCAGAGTAGCGAAGTAAACACTCACCGTTCATACATGTATGAATATGTACATTTCATTTTTTAGCCGCTTCTTCTCATACATGTGTGAAAGACTACAAAATATTTTGTGTTTTCTCATTTGTGAATGCGACGATTTATTTTTTTCTTTCTATTCATAAGTGAAAAAATGAGAAACACAAGTATTAATTTTTGAATATTTAACATTTTGAGAATTTTTCATAATTGAAAAGGTCGTAAAAATATGTGCATTAAGCATTCGCGTACATAAACGCACATATTTGATAATGCGCAATTGTTGGCGTATGCAGGAAAAAAATGTTTTTTTTATTTCTTTTAGAATATGTTGCACAATTATATTTTGAGTTAATATGTACCCATGTGTTTTTACTACATTTTACGGTAAACTGCGATCGTAGGTAGAAAATTTTTTCACGTTCATTTATGAGAAATTTTATAAAATTTCAACGTTCATAAATGAACATGTACATTTATGAAAAATAACATTAATGAAAAGTAGCTAATTTATCATTTATCACAAATGAATAAGACTAATAATTCTTGTTGTTCGCATTCATGTATGAAAATACCCAGAATATTTTTTGTTGTTCGTTTATGAGTGTGAAAAATAAATATAAAATTTTAGATTTCTCATTTATGAAAAATATCATGAATGTTGATTTTTGAATGTTCATAAATGAAAAATTCTGAGCCCTGGTATGAACTGCTTTGTTTGCTATACGGACAAGTAAAAAAAAATTAATTTAATGAAAGGGTGTCAGAACAGTAACGTGATTTTCACGTATCGTGCCTATCCAACATTTTCAATTAAAATTAAATTTTAAATTAAATTGTGTTCTATATGTACATGATGCTAAACCCTTCTTACGTGAGCATAGCTGTTTGTGCAAACAGATAGTAAGTTTCGTTAAAAACAACATCACGATATTCTTTAAAAATTTTTAAATAATAAAATATATATTAAAACTTAAATAATTTATCAACCATGTTTGTTTTGAGATTTAACTGAATAAACAATATTCAGCATATTCGGCATATTAAGAATATTATGGATAAAATATGAAACATTGTTATTTAATTAGGTGTTTCTTATTTGTTAAACATTGGAATATGTTTTATAATATTAATTTCAAACACACAGAAAAACAAAAGTAAGAAAAAAAATAAATCAAAAAATATAAATCAATTACTTTTTGTCGCCAATTTAACCTTGAGCTTAACTTATATTATTTGAATTCACAAACCAGGCTGGCCGAATACTTTTCTGTCATATCATGTTGACATCAAAGCTAGATCTTATTAAATTTAGCTATAGTAATTTCTTTACTGTAATTTTAGCACAAAAATATTTAAGAAAGTCTAGCAATAAAGATGAAACGAAATACATGGAATACATTAAAATAATAACACACTATACATTAACTTATGACAAAGACTGCTATAGAATCTTAAAGAAAGTTATATTACTCCCAGCAAGAGTTGGGAGGTTGGTAGTATTTCCATTTCCATTAACACAGATTGCAGAATATCGTGGTTTTGTTCATATTAAAGAACTTGTAAGTTTTTTTAGTTTCAATTGAGAAAATATATATAAAAATGCATTATTCATAACTTATCAAATAGTGAGAAAACTTCTTCTTTTTAAGTTGCTTATGCAAGCTGCCAGGGAGCATAATGCATTGTTGCTGTTAGTTAATTAAATTAAATAATAGAAGTTCAATTAAGTTAATAATTCTCTGTTATTTCGAAATAATTTATACAGAAAAACTTGCACAAGAATCTGAAATTTTGAGTGGAAAATATTTTCCCGTGGAAATTATTTAAATTCATACAAAGCATTTGATACAAGAGAAATTTTTAGATATTTAATTTTTTAAGGAAACAAAAAACTATTCTTAGCAATGAAATGATATTTATACACTGTACTGAAAGAAATACAGGGTGGTTAGTAAACTAGTATCCATATTTCTTCGCTGTTACTATTAAATAGCCAAATAACAAAATACTTGCTTGGTTTGATAGCATAAAGGTTCGATTGCATTTTGATTGAGTGTGTTAAGACCACTGTTTAACTTATTAAAGTTTTATTTGAGCTCAAATTGAAAACTGATTAAGTTTTTAATTGATTCAATTGTTTATTTAATTAAAATAAAAATGTTTTTCTTATTGCTTAATTAAATATATTGTTGTTATTCTTATTCGTTTTCAGAAAAAGTGAATCACCAAAAAAATTAATTTGCGTAATTCGAATAAAATTGTTTTTTCTTGCACCGCATAACTCTAAAACCGCATATAAAAAAACCGCATAAAAAAAACGAAGTGTATTGCTTTTAAGCTAAATGATGGAACTCAATTCGAATATTTTATTTATATTAAGAAAATATTTTATGTTGAAAAATTTCAATATGCAAATTGCATTAAAAATTTCTTAAACGTTTAAGTTTCTTGCTATTGTAGTACTGATAGTAACACTAAAATGCAGTTTTGAGATTTAAAAGAAACAATAACCTTTTATTTAAAAGATGTTATTTATTTAAACAATTTATGTTCATCTTTCTCCCCTTTAAAGCTTCCAGTTCTAAGAGACCCTAGAGGATATTTAAGCGCCATGATTGTTTGTTTTCAGTTTTATTCAAACTTCTGTTATTGTTTGTGTTAAATCTTTCAATTTTGCTTTAGAAATTAAAGTTTATATAAAATGTTTAAACCACATTTTATTTAAAAATTATTATTCGAAATAAATTTTCTTAAACTGAATGGAAAATAATCGAATTTTATTTACAAAAAATAATTTTTTATGACAGTTTATGACTCGGCTGCTATAGCATAATTAATTGGCTGTTAAAAAAGCAATTAAAATAATTAAGTGATGGTGAAGGGTTTTAAATAGACATTAAGAATGTGTTGGCGAACGCTTTTTAAACGGTTTATGCTTAAGTTTGGTAACTGTACAAGTGGCTGGTCTAAGTATGTTATGCACTAATAAAATGATAGGAAATTAGTGATTTAGTTCGATAGTAGCTTTTAAGCACGGCAACTGAGATATGGAACTCTTGATGGTAGAAAAATAACTATTTCTTTTTGCAGTGAATGAAAATTGGATTACATTGAGCTGTAATATTTTATGATCGCCAGGTAATAAATTAGGATTGCAAGGTAATAATTTAGCTTTGTATTTTTAATATAATTATATATTTTATTTTATTGGTCTAATCTTGAGCTCAACGAGGAGTTTAATAGGTTTTAAATTTATTGGAGCTCAACGTGTAGCTTATTTGTTTGTTCATTAATGAATTATAATTATTAATAGTTGCTTATATGTAATTTATGTGAAGACTCCAAGCAGTCTAGAATAAAGAAAGTTATTATTACATGGGCGAAAAGCGTAACAATTGCTACTAAATTTATTTTGGCATTGTTTTTCTAAAAAATAAACGTGTCAAGATAAATGCATCAATCAGCACATGTAGTCGGAACAACAACAACAACACAAAAGCAATGTGAAACCTTTTGTTACGACTGCATGTGTGCGTGCATATTTAATTAGGGTGGTTCCGCTACAGAGCAATAAAACAGATATAATATATTGTTGTCTTCTAATTGATTCAATCAATATACAAGATAGCAGACGAGTAAGCGAGCTTTATACCTAAATTTTTTAATTCGGCATTTAGGGTTTTGAAGAAATACACATTTTTTACAGGTTTGCTTCTGCTTTATTTTGCAGATTTTAAAAAATTTTAAAGACCTTATAAGACCTTCAAAACTAAACATGAGTCATAGTGTCATCAATAGTTTATATTGTTATATGTTTAAGAATTTAAAGTTCTAAATTTTTTAAAAACTTCGTGCAGTTATATTTTTGATATTCCGGTGGAATACAGACAATTTTAATAAAATTATAATTCATAAATATGTTTCAGTACTTCAGAACAAATTTTTTTTTTTTAAAGAGGCAACAATGCCTATTTAGTCAAGTACCGTGCTACAATCTTTAGAAAAGGGATAAAGAAAAGATGAAACAGGTGGTGAAAGTAGAAAGATAGTCGGAAATTAACTGTCGTATAAGACAACACAGCGACCAGTGACTACGCCTTCATCGCTGAGCAGCCCCACCGACAATCAATTTTTATTTTTCTAGTGAAAAAAAACCAAGGTCTTCGTTGGGAATCGAACCCACAACCCCCATACTGACAAGCTAGTACACTACCTATTAGCCTACAGCGGCACCTGTTAAATTAAGTAAAATTAAAGGAAATATCGTAATTTTGTAGTAGTATTAATCGCTTTGATGGTCACATTGTTCTCTTAATACACTTGTAACACATTTATTTTTGTCAGTGTGAAAAAGTTTTCTGAAGTTTACAGATTTTAGCGTGTTTTCCTTTTTCTTTATGCTACCTTTTAAAAGTTTTTTTTTCGTATGTGTTCTCCTAGTTTTTCTTAAGGCGTTTTTGTTTTTGTTTTTTTTTTAATTGTTGATATGGAAGTCACGCTTAATAAGGATAATAACGAAAACAGCTTTGGGTTGCGTGTGCAGGCTAATAATCTTTGATTATGTTAATTCCTTGTATTTAAATTTTTTTTAAATTGGCTGAGATGAAGAGACGAACGGATGTTAAAGCATACAGATGAAGGAGGTACAGTTGTAAAGAAAATAATGCATTAACTTCTGTTTGTAACTATTTTTTTTAAAAAGTAACGCAAAACTTTGTAAATAATTTTTCTTAATAAATTTGGAAATCAAAATATATGTAATCAAAAGCCGGATTAATTTTATTCATTTGTTGCAATACTAAAATAGCTCAGCTAATAATTTTAAAAATTTCTAACAATCAGTAAGATACTTGGAAAGCATGAGAAGCGAAAGTATGAAAGGATTCCTCGCTAAACCGATGGTCAGAAGAAAAATTGATTTAGAGAACAATAAAATGACTTGGCGTTGTGTTTGGCTTCGTCTAATAAAATTGTTAATGATTACCTTACGTATATTAGCTTAATTAGATATAAAAAATTATGATGATGATGCATTACTGATTCAGTAAATCATGCTTTGGATTCTTCTTTGTCTTATTCTTTATGTTTTCTTTAAAAATCAACATATTTTTCATTTGTAATCAAATTTTCAATAATTAAAAAATTTCAATTAATGACTTTAAAAGTAAAAAAATATAAATAAAAAATTTTACTGCAGTTATTTAGAGTAAAGGGTTTTTCAACAAGAAGTTTGTTTTCTAAAACAAAACAAAACAAAAAAACGTTTGATTAAGATGATTCAAATTTTTATTGCATTACGTATTATGAATGAAAAATGATATCTGGCAAATATCTACCACGTCCACGCTGGCAGATATTGATTCTTTCATCAACGTTTTTAATCAGTTTTTGGCAAAATGGCGGCTTTATCTCGTTATTCACGTCACGGATTTTGAGTTTTAAGGCTGACATCGATTCCATTGACACCGCATAGACTCTGTCCTTAACATAGCCCCAAAAAAAATAATCCAGTGGTATTAAATCACTCAACCTGGCTGACTACTTAACTGCTGATTGTCGTGAAGTTATGCGATCTGGAAATTTCGTTTGCTTCCAGACCATATAGCACACTATACAGTAATACGTTAAGCAAGAAAAAGCTCCTTAATAACCGCTCTAGGATTTCCAGGAGCTTAAATGCGGCAATTTTGCTTGTTGACATGCTCTGACAATGGGAAATGGTTGTTCCTGAATAATTGTGCAAATCTATTGCGATGTAAATTTTCAGTTTGGCTTCAGTTCCTGCACCAGTTGAAGCGTGTATAAGGCTTTAAAGTCAAATCCTTAAGCAAAATTTAGCATGTGGTGGTTTTAGATAATCCCAATTGTTGACAACGTCAGGGATTTGACAAATTTGAATTTGCTTCAACACTGCGGCTCACGGCTGCTATGTTTTCAGTTCACCAACCCGGTCGATCACGCTTTAGTGTTTGCACATGTTGTATCGAGCCTGTAGACTCAAATTTAACGACCAAATTCTGAACAGCGGTCTCACAAGGACGGTTATGTTATCCGAAAATATCACGAATTTTACGAAATATAACTTTAACACAACCACCATTTTAATAGTGGATTTTAATTATTTTAATATGATTTTTGAGGGAAATTGAATTCATTGTAACATGTGCCAATTTATTTACTATGAATACGACAAAAAACTAAATGTTAAAACTGTTATGTTGCCACAATTGAAAAACAAACTTCTTGTTGATATGTTATGTTTATTTTTCAATATTTTTAACATTTTTTCTATTTTCAATTATTTAATTTTAATCTGAAAGATAATTTTCTAATATAAAATAATATCTTTAAGTTGAGTTTTAGTTTCAATTTAATATAAGTTTTTAGTATTTCAATGAAATATTTTTTTGTCATTATAACAACATTATTGGAAAATTTTTAAGCATCCCATAACTCGGCTTGGCTTTTTAGCTCTTATTAATGTGTTAAAATAGTTTACTTATTAGCAAAAAACAATTGCTCTACATATCACAATGATTACAAACCACAGGAATGACTCGATTTTTATTAATAGTCAACTGCTATGGAAACTGACAAGGGTAATATTTTGCTATCATTACCAATCTATTTAGAAAACGACTTTTACATTAAACAAAATTTTATAAGAATTTAAAATCCTTTTGTGTGTATGCGTGTGCTAAGTATCTGTACGCAAAATATACATAATTAATTTTAAAGAGAGAATAGCAGTCAGCATGCTTGAAAATGAAAAGCTGTAAAATATTTCATAAAACGTACTTAGTTTTTATAATAACGTACACATGCACACGCTTCTTTAAAATTTATAATGCAGGTTTCGAAATGAGCATCATTAATTACAGATACTTTACCTCATAACATTTTTCATATTACTCACGTTTTGCAATAACATTTCGTTTCAAACATGTGTTGCGTTTGAGAGACGAATGAAATATAAATAAAAACCAAAAAGAAAAAGTTACGGTTGAAAGCGGCTTAATAGCAGTGTACATTAATTTGGGTTAAATTATCAAGCACTTGGAAACTTTAAAAGTGTGCTGTTCTAAATTATCAAAGTCCGTCTCATTAAAAAGGATTAAAATATTTAGTTTTCAAATATTTACTATGTATCTTAACAATGATTTTTTAGGGGTTGCGCTCTTCGAAATCAAGTGATTTTTTTTGACAGAATTTCGATACATTGATGAGTTACTTTTCTTTAAAAACAGAATTTATTCTGCTTTCAAAGCGAAACACTGCAACAAAAAAATATGAATCAGATACTCTAAGCACCATAAAAAAGTCTGCAATCTTAAGATTAACCAAATAAATTGAATTTAATAGATTGAGTTACGTATTTTCCAAATGTGGCTGTTTCAAAAACTGTAAATTAAAAAACAGGACCGTAAGAAAATTTGAAATTAAGTGCAAAAAAAAAAATTAACAAAAATAATAAATTTTAGCAAAAAATATTTCGCTAAACAATTACAATTTGTAATTTGTACAAGTATTACCGAAATTGAAAAAATAAGAATAATAGTAATAGAAAAAGTTGTAAAAAAACATAACTAAAAGCTTAAAATTATACAAATAACGTGAGACTGACATCTTGCTAAAAGAAGTAATAAAAAAAATAATTAAAAATTTCTTGGTGGCTAAACCGACCCTTGGTAGACATGCGTGATAAGATTTACGTCTGTACCTAGCTGTGTAAACCATAACCAGACGGTGGATCATACCACTGTGGATGAAATGTAGCGTCATTCTCGCCCTAGAAGTCCTTCAGATACGTATATCCTCCAGTCAATCCTAGTTGCAACTTCAAAGACCGACCAAGTTGGAGACTATCCAACTTCTGGTCCAGAACGTATGAAGCGTAATAAAATTTAAGAACACAACCGCAATCATGCTCTCTTGACCTAGACCATTCATTGTGACTGATCTGATCTACACAACTCAAATGAGGTCTTCGAAACCACGATACTTCCGAAGGACCAACCTCAATAATCAGTCAGAGAACAGCTAAAAGGCTAAAAAGAAAAATAGCTGAACTCTGGAGCTTTACTGATCCGCGTGGAAATATAGTAAAATTGTCCAGTTGGCTCCTGCTAGCCTTGAAGGGGACGAAGACTTCCTTTACCCGCGGTAACACATGTAATCACGGTGAGATGCCGTCAAGTCATATCAATGTGCTTCCGGGGTAGACAGCAAAAATAGAGAAAGATCATTTGTTAATTTTTAAAAGAAAATAATTATCTGTAAAAAAGTAAAAAAAACGACCAGTGCTTATAAGAAATTCTATGAAATAAGAAAAACAAGGGAAAACAAAAACAATTAGCAAAAAACAAAAACAAAACACATAGCCAAGCAGGCGCCAAAGCGGAATGATATTAACAACAAAAATATGGGGTGGTGCTTAAGTATAATATTCTAGTATATGCGCTGAAAAGAAATATGATTAATAAAAGTCATGGCATAAGCCAATGACAACTCTACATTCCCCTAGAAATCTTCATACAGCCCTTATAGTTTTTATTGAGCCCTTACAACTTTTTGATTATTTATACTGAAAGCAGTATTCGTTGTAAGTATAAAGTATATATAAGGAACCTATTTAGTGGTGCTCCGCTATTATTTAAATAGAAATTATTTTCCACATTATCAAAGACTTCCTCTCTGCTTTCCATGTTAATTCATACATGGACCTAGGCTGGAATAAAACAAGACAGCTGCTGAACATGTAATTTAACTAACACTGAACTGATAGAAAAGGTTTTGGCTATGCGACTGTCGAATTGCGAAAACAAACTTCATTCAGCTCAAAAACAAATAATCTAGAATAAAAAGTAATAAAATAATATTACTGTCGAACTGAACGTTTTAACTAAATAAGTTTCTTTTGTTATGCACAGTACTGTACATAAAACTTACATCAATAGTAATACATGTATATGGTTCTAAATGTGTGTATGCTAACAACATGTAACGGTACAATTCAAGTAATTTACCTAAAGTGTTTGTGCGAGGATATGTGTGTATATGTATGTGAGGCTGTTTTAATACTTCAATACATAAGTGGCCATGAATGTAAATGAAAATTTTATGTGAAATTATATAAATAAAATATGCACACATTTTTACAATGTATTTTGGCTGGTATTCAAATACGCTTCTGCTCTTTTATTTTAAAAATTCACTTTTTAAATCACCTAAGACAACGATTATTATTGTTATTATCATTATTATTATTATTTTTAACTTTCTTTATGTTCAGTGTTGTTTATATATTTTTATGTTTTTTGTTCAAATTTAATTGTAAGTACGATTACAATTATAAACAGCGCTACAAAACTTTATTTTTTTATTAAGTTATTAAAATTAAATGTATGAAAAACACTCACACACATACATATGAAAGAGACAAAACTAATGGAAAAAGGATTGAAACATAATTTACCTTTTGACAGAATACAGAAGACGATTGAAACACAGATTGTAGATGCTGAGGCAACTATCGCTCAATTACCAACCGACCGACAGGAACACATGAGACACAGAGTGGCCGACATACTCGAGAAAACGATAAAAGAAAGCAAAAACGAATCCAAACAAAGCAAAAAATTGCTAAACAGATAAGGGCAAAATTACGGGACAATGACCTAATAACTACAAAGGCTGACAAAGGAAATACAACAGAAGATTATATAGACAAAACACAACAATTTATACAGCAGACCAACTGCACTAAATTTAGGAATGACCCAACTGAGTCCTTCCAAAAGAAAATACGCAACCTTTTAAAACTTTGCAAAACTTTTACTGACGGAAAAGTATACATGTACATGAACATGACCCAGGACCACCGACGCTCAAAGCACAACCAAAAATACACAAGGAAAACATACCAATGAGACCCATTATAAACTACAGACCTGCACCGGCATACCACCTAGCTAAACACCTCACCAGCGTACTTATGGAAAGGATAAATTTACAAAACACATATACTATACGTAATACACAAGACCTCATCGATAAACTTCAGGACATCAAAATAACCGAAAACACGCGACTCGTTTCCTTTGATATCAAGGATCTATATACTTCAATACCAGCACATGAAATCTTAGATATTCTACGCAACACACTAGACAATTTGTACGAAAGCTAATACATCGCTGATATTATAGATATTGCAAAAACGATAATAAAACAGAACTACTTTAGATTCAATAACAACTTTTACAAATTACCTGACGGACTCGGTATGAGAAACCCAACTTCCGCAATCTTCATGGAAATTTTCATGCAACATTTCGAATCACTACACGTAAAAACATTCATAGAAAAACACAAAATAACTCATTACTATAGATACGTAGATGACATTATATGCATCCTCGAGCAAGACAACGGCGAACAAATTCTAGAAAACTTAAACACAATTCATAATAAGCTTACATAAACAATGGAATAAGAACAAGACAGAAATTTACATTATCTTGATATCACTATAACACGAGGAACTGACTATTTAACATTCGACATCTATAGAAAACCAACAACAACGGACACTACCATCCACAACACCTCAAAGGACCCTACCCCACACAAACTAGCAGCGTTTAGACATATGATACACAGACTGAAGATAATTCCACTTACTCCAGATAAGTACAACAAAGAACTCGACACAATCTACGCCATAGCTATGAATAACGGCTACAAAACCACTACCATCGATAAACTACTTAGACAATACCACACTTAAAACAGGAATAAAGAAGACAAAGGGATAACTGATACACCACGACGGCACACCTTTACTTACACAGGGCCAACAACGACATTATAAACGAACAGGTAAACACGACCTCAGACACAATTTTCACACCATTGAAACTTCTCATGCACACGGGCAAACGAAAAACACCCTCAGACGGACACACGTACCTACATAATAGTAAAAGACGAAGGTATCGATAAATTCACTTTGCATACAAATGTCAGGTGGCTGGTATTCTGCTTACCTTAAAACGACTATATAAGCACCACTTGCTAAGCAACTGAATTAATCAAAGTTGAAACGTCTTTGAGTAAAGGCAACAAAATAATAAAGCATCTCTTAAGGCGTTACACTCTTGAAGTTACAATCGTCTTTATTTTGTGAGTTTGAAAGTAAATAAATTGTTTGATTTAATTTAAAACTCTAAAGCGCAGTGTTATAAGGTAAAGGGTTCGCCATCTAACGTTTTTTTTTCAACTAGCGCTTATTTCCTGAATGGTAACACTTAGCTCATGTTTGATTTGACAGATAATTAGTTTTATCCTTCCGCTGAACGAATATTTTTTTTTTAAAAGATGGAGCACTTCAGGCAACAATGCCTATTTAGTCAAGTACCGTGCTACAGTCTTTAGGAAAGGGATAGGGAAGAGATGAAACAAGTGGTGAAAGTAGAAGGATAGTCGGAAATTAACTGTCGTATAAGACAGCACAGCGACCAGTGACTATGCCTTTATCGCTGAGCAGCCCCACCGGGAGTCATTTTTTTATTTTTGTAGTGAAAAAACCAAGGTCTTCGTTGGGACTCAAACCCACAACCCCCATACTGACAAGCTAGTACACAAGCTACTAGTCTACAGGGGCACCTAGGGTTGTGTATACGCTTGAATAACGCTGAGAGATATTGCGACATTATTTTGAAAATCATGATAACGTTGCAGAATATGTGCGAAAATTGCATACGCATTTTGGAAGAACAGAAGCAGCCTCAGCCCCGTATGTTCATTAGCTTGCGAAAAAAGTGAAAGAAACTGGCATTCTCATCGATAAACCGAAGCGTGAAAAGCCAAAAATAGTGCGTACACCCGAGAATATTGCTGCTGTGGCAGAAAGTGTGCGTGAAGCGCCATCAACATCAACTCACCGTCGTTCTCAACAACATTTCAGAGACATCATTAAGACGAATTTTGCATAAAAACCTTGGTATGACGCCATACAAGGTCCAATTGGTTCAGGAGTTATAGCCAAGTGACCATCCAATGCGTTTTCGTTTCGCTAAGTGGGCCTGCGATTGACTTACAGAAGATGCCGATTTTGCAAAAAAAATCATCTTTTCAGATGAAGCTCATTTTGATCTTGGCGAGTATGGTAGGTACACAAGCAAAATTGTCGCATTTGGGGCACAGAAAACCAGCACGCATACATTGAAAAGCCGACGCACCCAAAACGAGTCACTGTTTGGTGCGGATTTTGGTCCAGAGGAATAATTGGGCCATTTTTCTTCGAAAATGAGCAAGGAGTGTCCGTTGCAGTCGACGGCGATCGTTGAACGAAAATTTGTTGACAAAAATTGAAGAGGAGGATATTGGCAACATTTGGTTTCAACAGGACGGCGCTACGTGCCACATAGCCGAAGCTACACTCGATGGTTTGCCTCCTATTTTTGACGATCGCATTATCAGCCGCAAAGCTGATGTCGTTTGGCCACCTCGAAGCTGCGATTTGACACCGTTGGACTATTATTAGTGGGGTGCCGTCAAAGATGAGTGTTACGCCGACATACCATTGTCGGAAGCCATTCGTGAAATACAGCTGCACATAATCTATAATGTCCTTTAAAGTTGGACTGATCATGTAGGCTACTGCATAGCCAGCCGAAGCAGCCATTTGAATGAAATTATTTTCCATTATTAATTGGAAGGATTGCACTTTGAAATAAAAAAAGGAATTTGAGAAAAGATTCAGTAGTTTTGTTTACAGCATTAAAAGGAAAAAAAATTATTTGGCGGATCCTTTATAAACTTGTTTTATTGTTTACTGGAGCAAGTTCCCTAATTTCATTAGATCACTTTATTTTCATTTTCTACGCAATTGTGGTTTCAGAAACTTCTCACACTAAAGTAGAAATGAAACATTTTGAAAATAAATAAGAAATTTTTAAATGCATGGACCAATTGAGATAATACTTTTCTTGTTATTAGCCTTGTTATTTATCCTAGAGTAGGGCACATGGGATATATTAATTATTGTGAAGTTTTGCCATATTTCGGTTTTTCGTAGAGTTTTATTTACATTTTTTAACACAATAGTTTCACCTGTAAAAATCGAAATTTTTTTTCACTATAATTTTTAACAACATGAGAATATCTTTATTTTGCTACAGTTTTAAAGCACTTAAAGGATTATGAAAGCGAGCACACACTGTAAACTTAGTAGTTGCAGTTAATGATCTTTTTAAGTTCTGACTCTTTTTTTTCTAATTTTTCAACAATTTGTCGTATATTTGTTTTTATTACTATTTCTAAAAAAACTGTTTTTCTTGAAAAAAAAAGGTGAAATTCCTTATTTATTTCTCAAATTCTATTTTGTCCCCTTCAAAATATTTCCCCTTAGATGTATTGTATTATACAGTTCTGATACGACGTTCGATTTCGTCAATTTTGGCAACAAGAAAAATTGATAATTAGCGGCACGTAGTCTGAGAAATTTTAAAGCTCACCTTTTATTTGGAACATATCTCGTGTGTACGATATTGATTGGCGATTTGTTCAAGTTTTAAAAGAAAATAATTATCAATAAAAAAGTAGACGAAATGACCTATTTAGTATTTTACAAACTGCGTAGTTTTCTAAGAAATTTTATAAATACTAGACTACAACATGCTTAAAAGAAATTCCATGAAATAAGCTAAATCACAGCAAACAAAAACAACTAACACAGGGGTAATAGTGGATGCACCGTAAGCTCGATTTGGAAACATTTAAAATGGTAATTCTAGCAGGATATTAATACAGTATTGACACTGATTTTACATATTGTATCAAAGCTTTTATTACTCATTATTACTTAGATCCTAAAAAACTTTATGTTAGGCTAATTCATTAAGCAACAGCTATGAATGAAGCATTGTTACCTGTAGGGCTTTTGCTTAGTTCTGACACACCAGTTACTGCCCTAAGACCAACCTTTTGCAAAAAAAAAGTAATTGCTTTTATGCTCTCACCTGTGCTTTGCTCATTGTAGAAACAGATGTAATAGAACTGTGGCACTTATCATCATCTTGGAGAGTATTTCGTGAGGCTGTGTGATCCTAAGAAAAATGATCGTAAATATTTGTATTATTTATTCGATGTCCTTATACTTTTGATGAATATTCTAAATATATTTGGTCTCAAATTTATATTCTTAAATATCTGTATTGAAATTTTTCTAAAAAAGTATTTTTTTTTTTAAATATTTAAACAAAAGAAATTTAATTAGAGAAATTTATTTATTGTATTACAATTCTATTGAAATTTGTTAAACCAATTTATATTTTTATTTTATTTAAATTATGGTACTGTTCTCCAATCATCATCCTCAATAGCAAAAAATGTGTAAAAATATTTTTGTTTTCATATTTTAGTTGTGGAAAAAGTTTTTCCTTTAATCCTTTCCCCAAAAGACTATTTTTTTATTTTGAAAATCGTATTTGTTTACAATATTTACATCCAAAATAAGTTTTTGTTTTATCATACATTGTAGTTTGTTTGTTATGTTCAAATAATAGTCAACATTTTTTTTTATGTTAAAATTTTTATAAAAAATAAACATTTTTTCTTTTTTCTTTTATTATTATTTTTCTTCTCTAAAGGCCTGTTTCAATTTTCAATTGAAATAATAAACTTTTGTAAACAATATAATTTTTTTTCAGTTTACTATACGAAAAAATTAGCATGAATACGAAGTGTTTTACATACTGTTACGGATGTGTCTTGCATAAGTTTTAAAAGAAAATAATTAAGTAATAAAGTAAAGTAGAGTACTAAATGCGTAGTTTACTAAGAAAGCTTATGCACGCAAGTCAACAACAACTTTCTAGTTACAAACTGCGTAGTAATTAGGTATGGTGTTTACTAACTACCTCGTTTTCTAAGAAAACTTATGTACACAAGACAACAATAACTGTCTTAAAATAAAATCCAAGAAGAAATTTTATCAGCCTAAAAACAAAAATAAAAATACCCAAAAATTACAGGCGCCTATACATTGAATGAATAACAAAACAACAAAATGTGATACAAAGGCAGTAGAAGATTCTTAATTTTCTAGACCTCTAGTGGACAAATACAAAAGGCAACGTCTGAGTGGATAGTTAGTTAGTTGAAAAATATCCGTTAAGTAAATACGTGCATATTAAGTAAATTGTTCTGTAGTGTCAACTTTATGTGTAATTAAAGTAAATAAACCTGCCGTTAATTTAAAAACTCTAAAATCTGCTGTTATTTATTGTGCGATAAAGAACTCACAACAAAACGTTGTAATGTTGGAACACAAACATTAACAGATATACTAAATAACATTTTTGTTTTAAAACCGTGAGTTCATACCTTAAAGACATATCGTGCAAAAGCAACTTTAATTGAGAACAATTTTTATGTATTTCAATTTTGCACTAATTTGATAATTCCCGTTTGTTATACTTAACATCCAGTGATTAATGCAATGTAAATGACATAGAAGCAGAACATGTGTATTTCGTTTATTATAATTTAATTGTTCTTGCAAAGGTAAACTAATTTCAAAACAAACGAGCATCATTCACAATTCTAGTATACGCTTTGTCTATTGTCTACCTCTAGTAGTTCAAATAAAAAGACCACCAATTTTCATCAGTCTATAGTCTTCAAAACCGCACTAAAAGTGAAGTATCTTTTTCACCGAATACCGAGGAACTTTAGAAACCTGAAAAATCGAACATCACACGGTATGTTCAGGATGTTCATGCCAAGAACATTAAGAGCTTCCGATTTCATAATGCAGGGTGGGCCAAATAAGACCTACTAATGTTAAGCACAAATAACTTTTTTATTTTTTGTTGAAAATTTATTATAGAACCCTAAAATACAATACAACGCGTTAAAATTATCGAGTTTTTCTATTCTTGTCAACGATCAATTGTTTTAACGCAGCGTAAATATCGGCAGCATTTTAATTCCAGATCAGCTTCCACAAAACTGTAGATTGTGGGGCTCTGAAAATCCAAGGGCAATACACCAACATCAGTTGCACCCATCTAAATGAACTGTTTGGTGCAGTGTTATGGCCACTAAAGTTATCGGTTCATATTTCTTCGAAAATAAGGATGAAACGCCGGAATCGATTTCAGGAGCTTCTTACAGAACATTGATTAACAACTTTTTGCGGCCAATGGCGTAGCAGTATGTTAATTTGTGGTTTCAACAAGATGGAGCAACTGCGCATACTGCTAGGCAAACTATGGACCTGCTGCGTGAAATTTTTGGCGAACGTTTGAGTTCCCTTGGCCACCTCGTTCGCCAAATTTGACTGCGCCCGACTTCTTTTTATGGAGGGGATATTTTAAAGAAAAGTGTATCTTAATAAACCAGAGACTATTAGACAGCTGAAGCAAAATATTCGAAACGAAATACTGAGCCTTCAACCCAAAACTTTATGTGGTGTAATGGAAAACGCGTTAAAAAGAGCTAATCTTTGTATAGAGGAAAATGGTGAACATTCGTCTGATGAAATATTTCATACATAATTTCCATAAAATATATTCAATATATAAAAACAATTAACCAAAAATTATATGTGTTTAACATTAGTAGGTCTTATTTGGCCCACCCTGTACTTATAACATCCATAATAACAGATGCAGCATTATATCCGAACGACTCTTCTCACACGGTTTCATTTGCAGATTGGTGCGAGATCGTGCGAATCATTTATATTTTGCCGTTTGTAGCCACCTCCAACTGGTTCGGTCTATTACTAATGAATACGAATGATAAATGTTGCTGTCATCTGTCATGAAATCGTATCAACAAGTTTTGATATAAGTGCAGCATACCACACTCTATCCGACGCCTAACAGATATCAACAGCCACCACGTTACTTTATCCGAATTGATGTACGGAGTTGTATTGAGGAGTAGCAGATTTTGTTGCAGATTTTGTTTGAATCTTTAACTTGTTTCTAAATTTTTTAAAAGCCACCTTAATGGAGATGTTGGTTGTATAAAAATTAATTTGCTAAATATGTTATCTCTCAATCTACTTGAACACAACATATTTTTTAATAAATTTCGAATTTCGATCATCTGTTCGAACATCCTAGAATTAAGAAAAATTAACCACATGCGGCTCTTTAACTCTTTCAGGTTTGGTGGTTAGTTATCTAACCACTTACTGTTGCTTGCTTAAAACATGCTTTTCCGGCACTTATTGAAAAATTATTAAATAATAACATCTTTAAAGACATCGCCGATTATTTGTTGCGAGATTTTGTCACTAGGATTCACTGGTTGTATTTATAACTATATTTCAATTCGGTGCATCCCCTTGCATTTTTAAAAATCGCCCACTGCTCAGTGAAAATCGTATTCTGGGGATCAAAATAAGAAAATTTGCCCGAGGAACCTTACCTCTAAAACGAATTCTGATGTTCCAAGTTTTGAGTCAAACTTTTCTTTTGGGTCAAATTTTGAAAGTGCCTCAATCGAGTCCAAATGTATGACCGACCCTCACTAACTTTGGAGTGCCGATCAATCCATGCGAGTGGCATACACCCTGGAACTCCCCTGAGGGGGTTTTTTGTTTATTTTTATTTATTTATTTATAATAATATTTATTTATATATTTTTAATAAGTTAGAACAAATGTAAATGAAAAAATTACTAAAAAAAAATTATTGTTTGAAGTCTTTTTTACTTTCAAGTCTGGGCAATTTCGCACGGCTCTCTAATGTCGTCGCCATAACAGCCTCTACATTTTCCGGTATCAGTCGTTTGGAAACGCTAGCTTACAATTGAACTATCGTTCCGTTCCTTGTATGTGTGATGGAATTTTTGGATCATTAAACGGAATGCTTCGCCTGAATGGTGGTATAAATGCGTGTCATTTATGTTGATAATTTCCGTGTAACTTGTGCAATTAAAGTTTATATCCGGTTTTTTATAAGCTCTAAGCAGCGTTGGGTCGTCATCATCGGTTCGTTAGCGTAGAATTATCTTGATAGCACAAACGCATTTTTCTTTGCTATCATCAAACAACATTGAAAACAATATATTTTCCGAATGCGCATAATATGAATTATCTGTAATTACTTGATTGACAATTTTGGGTAAACGAGGTTCTAGAAATCGTGACCAAGTAATGAACTTGAAAAATAATGCACTACCGTACACGACAGAGCTGTAGTACTTGATACTTAAGTACATTGGCGCATAACATTTAATTATAAATGCAACCAGAATTCTTAAGTTTGCGTCTGGATTTTCCGTTGTCACATATAATCGTAATAATCTAGCGGCCTTGGTGAGCCAGCGACAATGTACAATTTTCCCTGGATTGATGTTAGCCAGATTCAGCGAAACCACGCCGCTAGAAATTGCATGGGCCATATCGTATAAGTACTTCGAATCGGTGGAAAATTAAATTTTTTCTACAGCAGGGGGCATGTTTTTCAACTCAACTTTCTGGAAGCTGTCCACCACCTGAAAATATATAATAATAAAATAATTAAGAACGGTTGACAGTTATAATAAATGGGTGATAGCAATAACTTACCGGAAGAGTTTCACAAGTTTCGATTTGACGGCTCAGTTTTCCGGTTGCCGATCTTGGCCTAGTGCTGGTTGATTTATCCAAAGCTTCAAACAAATGCCGCAACGGCAGTTCGTTGTCGAAGGCAAACGAACCAATGGAATGGTCTTTTTAACAGCAATTCGAATCGTCGTAGAATTCCACCGTGTCGGCCAGTATTTGTTGGCTCACCGTCAGTGCATATTCCAATTAATGCATCCAGTGATTTTTTTTATCGTTGAAAAAATCATTTAATTTGGTTGTTTTGTATTCAGCGGTTTCATGTTCCAGTCATACGTAACCAATAAGTTCAGAATTGGGTTCTCTCAAAATAACAAGATGAGGTTTTTTTACCAACGTAGTATGATTAGTATGATACTTCTCATCAATTTTTGCTTTCGTTAAAGTATCATTCTTTCTGCCATCGAATGAAAACGCTAACAAATTGGTAGCATCTAACCGTTTACGACGCACTTTTTGTCTGTATTTCTCTTTTTCTCTGCGAACTTTTGATTTATCCATGATGAGAAATTTGCCATGCGTGTGTTTCATTTCAAAATTTTGGAAAAGGGCTGTTGCCAATGCCGATGGTACTCTATCAGGCAAATTAAATCTGTCACATATCAAGGCAAAGTTTAAGCAATCGTATCTTTCAAAGTATTGTGATCTTTCGCCTCTATCCATATCTTCCTGAACCGATGGCGGTGCATATGTTGAATCATCAGGATATTGGTATGTTGGCATTGATGACATATATGCTACTCCTTGCTCTTCTATTTCCATCACAAATTCATCCCCTGTAAGTCTTTTCTGATTATGTTGATCGTGCAGAAAATCTTTGAGGCGTTCTGGACCCAAGCTGCCTTCAAATTGCATTTGCATGTTCCAATGTAACAAATTGTTACCAGAGATTTTACATACTCGGGAAATTGTTGGGTTGGGTTTTTTCTCTTGGTTTGGTCTTGATATTTGTCAAGTAATCTATTCAATTTATGAAATACACTTTTTTTCTGCATTATTTCCATACCAAGTTTTTCCTAAATTCTAACCAACTTATTTTTTACTTGAATAGTGAATTATGTATAGGAAAACTTTTATTGTTCTGTTTTAGCACTTTCGCTTAAGTAAAAATAATATCTCAAGATATCCAGGTGGGTTGGTAAATTAAGATCAGTCAAATCACTAGACACACCAAAAACAGTAACATCATGCCTGGGTATATGACTCATTGGGTTTTCGATAGTTCTTGATGTTGTTGTTGCTTCATCTTGCGTTGTAGAGGATGGTGGATTCATTGTAAACTTTTAGATTTGGAAAGGTCACTTCACTTCTTATTTTTTTTAAATTATTTTTTATTTGAAATAAGCACACTTCGAGTTCTTCACAACGACTTAATCCACTCACAAAAACTCTTGCGTTATATATGGTCTACAAGACGAGGTAATAATAATGAAATGGTAATTTAAATTCTACCTGTAACCGATTTTGTTGTCAAAACTGCATGTAAATTAAACGTTAGTGAGGGTCGGTCATGCATTTGGACTCGATTAAGGCACTCTAAATGGGTCAAAGGCAAAATTTGACCTAAAATAAAAGTTTGACTCAAAACTTGGAACATCAGAATTTGTTTTAGAGGTATGGTTCCTCGGGCAAACTTTCTTATTTTGATCCCTAGAATACGATTTTCACTGAGCAGTGGGCGATTTTTTTGCCTCCCCACAAATCGACCCGGCCTAGTATATATGTAGAATGCCGCGCATACTCAATGAACAAGACATCGCAGATATTTTGTTTGAAGATGTACCTTCTAATGACGAAAGTGTGTGTAGTTTCGCATCAGATGCAGAAAGAAATGACGACGAAGGAACCGATCCGATGGTACTCGGTGATATACCTTAAGGACTGCAGTCAGAAATTGACGATTATTTTGAGTCAGATGATGATATATCTTTATCAAATTTCTGTACTACTTCTAGTCAGTTACCTACCACGAGCTCCGTAGTTAGGCAGCCAAAGTGGAAAAAAATTTTCAAAATGAAAAAGCCGTGTGAATAAACAGGTGGCGGAGGTGTTGCAGATGATATAGTAGAGATGGAGAATATAAACCAACAAAATTATTCCGCTTTTTTGCACAGCAAACTTAGTTGAAACAATCTGCTTTCAAACAAATATATATAACACGCAGAAAGGAGTACATTTTACACCCACTACACTTGAAGAAATTGAAGTATTTCTTGCTTTGAATTTAGTGGTGGTATGCCACTCAACCGCTGTAGATGGCTTCTTAATAATTTACGTTTGAATGACAATGTCCTAATGCCCAAAAAAAACCGATGATATTTACGACAAGCTTTATAAGGTTAGACCTGTGCTAGATGTTCTAAAAATAAATTTTAGTAAAAATTATTACGCACCAGAAAAAGTGCCTATAGATGAGAGCATGATAAAGTTCAATATATGCCAAAGAAGCCAATCAAACGAGGCTATAAAGTTTAGATGATGTGTGCTGAGTCCGGATATTGTTTAGATTTCGAAATATATACTGGAAAGGATGGTGAGAAGGTACAAACTGATCTAGGAGGAAAAGTTGTTCGAAAATTTTGTATGAATTTGAAATCTAAATATCATAAAGTATTTTTTAATAACTATTTCAATAGCTATCCTTTGCAAGTAGAGTTATATAATAATAATATATTGGCCTGTGGCACTGTCAACCCAAATCGCAAATTTCTACCACAACTGAAAGAGGACAAACATTTAAAACGAGGAGAGCATGATTAGAGGGGTCAGTGATGAGAATGTGGCTATTATAAAATGGAAGGATAAAAGATCAGTTTTTATTCTCACCAACAACATAGATCCAACTCAGGTAAGTGTTGTTACTCGCAGAGAACGCAATGGAGAGATAAATAAAATAAAATATACTGAACCTTTCATACAATATAACAGATGTATGAACTATATTGACATATTTGATCAACTGAAAAGCACTTATGCCATTTATCGTAATTCTCGCAAATTGTGGCATCGAATCTTTTTCCATTTTCAGGACTGCGCCATCATAAACTCTTATATAACATATAAAGAGCTCCAGAAAACATACCACCCAGGACTTGATCAGCTCAGTGTCAAAGAGATTCGAAGAAGTGTTTACAGCGGGATCCTAGCACCAGTTCAGGCAAAAAAATCCAAATCAGGCACTAAGCGCTCAATTTCGGAACCAACTTCCGAAACTGTAAATTCATACATTAAAATTTAATTATTACATTACAACATGTTGCTTTACAGCGCCTTTAGTTAGAACATAAAAATTTGAAAAAACTTAAATCAATTCAAATAGTCAAAATATAAATCTAAACGTTAAAAAATTTTGAGATTATCCTGGCCACCATAATAACCATTATACTGTTATGGGGCGGCGAAACCACAACCACCACGATACTCCTATATAGGGGCCAACCTCAATAATCAGCCAGAGAACTATTAAATGTCTAAAGAGACAAATAATGAACTCTGCAAGCTTTCTGATTCCCGTGGAAATAAAGTGGAGTTTCCAGTTGTACCCCTGCTGACTTCAGGGGACTAGGCTCCCTTTTTCCCCCAGTTGCACTGTGTCTAGATAGTCGAAGTTCTATAAAGACCATATATATGTGCCCCCGGGGGGTACAAAACCACCACAATGCGATTTTTGCGTAAGAATTTGAGTTTGAAGCCTTAGAAGTTTCAACTGGTGCCGGAATTGAAGACGACCAATTATTCAAATCGCCGTGGATTTGCTCAGTTCATTCAGGAACATTTGGTTGGTTATTTTGAAATAATCATTTCTTTAGACGAAGCCCATTGTTACTTGTTAGGATATGTCAACAAGCAAAATTGCCGCATTTGTGCTTCTGGGCGATTATTAAGAAGTCTTTGCATGCCCAACGTGTCGGTATATGGTCAGGAGGCGTGATTACGCCATTGCGAGGTGCTGACAACTGAATTTTGCCTTATTATTGATGGCGTGGATGTCACTGACATGTGGTTTCAGCATGACGGTTCCACATGTCACACAGAAACGATCACTTTATTGCAAACCAAATTTCCCGATCGCATAATTTCACGACAATCAGCAGTTAAGTGGTCAGCAACATCATGTAATTTAATACCACTGGATTATTTTTTTGTGGATCTATGTTAAGGACAGAGTCTATACGGAGCCAATCGAATCGATTTCAGCCTTAAAACTCAAAATCTGTGATAAGGGAAATAGGACTGCCATTTTGATGAAAGAATCGCCATTTGTCAGCATGGTCGGGGTGGACATTTGCCAGATATAATTTTTCATTAATAAATATTTTAATCACTTTAATCTAACCTTTACTTATCAAATAATCTGCCCTGTTAAAATAAGTATTGTGGCGACCCGGCTAAGGTGGCAGCCGGCGAGAATAACAAGTTGATCAAGTTGGCAACGGAATATAAATTAAAAGATAAAAAAAAAATGTTTTTTTAGTTTTCCCGAGGCAATCAATATTATTTTGTTTTAAAATAACATAAAAAAATTGTTAATATATTGTTAATATAAATTGAATTATTTTGTTTGCTTGGAAAAGTTCATAGACTATTACATGTATCAAATTGGCAGCTACGTTGTGATAAAAATTGTGTTGGCTGGCATCATCCTTTATGGGGGAAATTGTTCTTAGCAGTGTAGACATTCCGCTCTCTTTTTTAACTCATCGTTGCTGTGAAGATCACACAATTTGATAATTTACTTTAAAATATTTGATTGTGATTCTTTACAATGAGTAGAATAAGTAATATTTTTCTCTAAATTAATTTTCTAAAAGCAAAAGAAAACTAAATCCTTTAAGAAGCGAGATCCAAAAATTTTTGTATATTTTTTTTTGACTGAAACAATTAAATAAGAAACAAACACGTTTGACATCTCATGGCCATTTCATAAAAACATGTTGCTGCGAGTACTAAAATATTGTATATAAAAATGAATTCTCCTTTAAAAAGAAATTTTGAGGACATTATTAATGTTATTATTATTATTATTATTATTATTACTGTAGCATATTTGCGACTGTATTGTCCGAATAAATTCTGGTTTGTTGTTAAAAGAACTGAGTATGACTGTATGTTGTGATTAAAACAAATCTGATTTGTAAGTCACTCCATTATTGCGTGTTGCTACAATATAAATATAATTTAAATTTATTTCTCGTAACATAAACTTAATATTTTAGTCGTAGAAGGCTGTAGATAATAAGGATCTGCCAAGGTCCAAAGCCATAAAAATGTGCGGAAAGATAAAAATAATGTTAACGTTAATGTTATATAAAAACGAATGAAAAATAATAATTACAAAACAAAAAATGTTTGCTAATAGCGTCATAAAATGTTTAGGACAATATCATAAACAGTTAATTAAAATACCTAGAGACCTCCATGCTTCTTTTTTATCTTTAAGATATAACATAGAGTCATAACATAAATATATTAAATACCATCTAAACACAAAATGTTATGTAATTCACTGGTCGAAACGGAAGTAGGGTTACACATGTAATAAGAGTTATAAATTTACTGTGATTATTGCGGAAAAGTAGCAAACAAAATTTAATTGAATTCATTAGTGTGCCATTAACATAAATTGCCATGCAAAACCATTACAAATTCTTTTCATATATCAAATAGACATAGCAGGGGAAGAATTTAATATCAGACATCTGCATATATTTGATGGTAGAGTCTGAAAATGATGAAATTTTTACTTACGTAAAAAGTCTAATCCAAAGACGAAAACCATATTTTTTTTAGCTAAGGGCAGTGCCTTCAAAGAAAATTACCAACCTCCCCGGCAATCAATAGTTATGTGCAACATATATCTGATAACGTTAATGTCAGCACCTTAGAGTCTAAACACAATCATTGCGGTGCGGTGCGATTTCTCGTTGCGGGAGAGAGAAATAAACACAATACACCGGAAGACGGCGGCGGCAAAACTTGTCATTGTTTGTTTACATTTTTTATAAATTTATTTGTGCCTAAATTTTTGTACAATTTGGTGTTTGTGTTAAATATTTTATGATGGCAGTAAATAAAAAAATTCAAGCTATTAAAAACATTGTAAATTTGGTAGAGGCCACGTTTGATTTATGTGTGGAATTAGAAACCACGTTCGTTGATGTCCATTTTTACTTTTATGCTTTTTGCACCTTTTTTATTGATCCCACAACAATTAATATAAACTTCAAAATCACATGTGTTTTGTTTACAATAATACAATGTTGTGAACACCGCCAATTAATGAAAAACTATGGCAACATCAGAAAGAGAAAGAGTGTAAAAAATTGAGAGAATAAAAAAAACCGCAATGAAATAAAATAGATTTTAATTTTATGCCGCACCGCACTGCGGTTTTTTACTACAAAATCGTATGAAAAAACGCACCGCAATAAAATATCGCAGTATTGTGTTTAGACTCTTAATCTGACGGTGGCCTTACCACTGGATGTAGGAAACAGCGTCCACTTACGTCCTAAGATGCATACACACTACTTGCATACAGGCCTTAGTAGCAATTTTATAGTGCACGGTAGCAAAACCGTACCCGAACTCTTCGGACCTTTCTTCAAAGGTAAAAGAGTTAAAAAAAAACATGTTTAGTGATAATAACATTAGACGCTGTCTCTCTTCCATCTGAAATTTCCATCGTTTACAAAAAAGTAAAAATCAGATCTGCTGCTTTAGATACGGTCACTTAGCAAAGTTTTGTATTAACAAACAAACATTTTTCAATTGTTCCGAAGGTTATCATATTAAAAAATAAAATAAAATCTGGTCAAAAGCACAGCTTTGTATCACTTGTACTGAAAACAAGAACACTAAAACTAATCGATCGGCTCGAAACACTTGAAAAAATGAATAGAAAAAACCCAGTTAAAAAATACAATAATTACAAATATTGCCAACAGTAACAAAAATTTTAGGCAAAATGGCGGCCATACTTCGTTAATCATATCACGGATTTTGAGTTTTAAGGCTTAAATAAGGTTGGCTCCGTATAGACTCTGTCCTTAACATAATCCAAGAAAACAAAAATTCGGTGATGTTAAATTACAGGATCTGGCTGGCCATTTAACTGTTACCGCATTTTCCCCCCGGGGGCACATTATAGTCTTTTTGGAACCTACTATTCCATTTAGATTTGTGTCTTGCGGGGTAAAAGGGAGCCCAGGCCCCCCCTGGACAATCCACATATTTCCACGGGAAATCAGTTGCCCCAGAGCACACTATTTGTTCTCTTTAGACAATGATGTGCTCTGACTGGTTATTGAGGTTGGCCCTTATATGGGAGTATCGTGGTGGTTGTGGTTTCGGACCCTCGTGAGAGTTTGTGGGTCGGACCATTCAAATTAACACAATGAATGGTTCAGGTCCAGTGAGTATGAATGCTGGCGTGTTCTTGATAAATAAGAGCTTCATGCGTTCTGGACCAGGAGTTGGAAAGTCTCCAACGGCCTACTCCGGACTTTCTAAATTGCTACTAGGAGTGACTGGAGGATAAACGTATCCGAAGGCCTTCTAGGGCGTAGTTGGTGTCCAATCAACTAAGTGGTTTGACCACTATCTGATTATGACTATATAGTCGGTGCAGATGTAAATCAAATCACGCATGTTACCGCATTTTTAGCCTCATCTATGAAAAAAAAACAAGTACATAGCACACTTTTAATAATTGCTCTAGGATTTGCCCCAATGCGGTAGTTTTGCTTGCGGACATGCGAAAATGGGCTTTGTCTGAAAAAATTACTTTTTTGAAAAACCAGCCGGTTGTTCCTAAATGAATTGAGCAAAACTAGGGTGATGTGAATGGGCGGTCGGCTTCAACTCCTGCACAAGCTGAATCTTGTTAGACTTCAAAATCAAATCCTTACGCAAAATTCGCCATGTGGTGGTTTTGGATAACCCCAATGTCGAGTTATTGACAAATTTGAATCTGCTTCAACACTGTAGCTCACGGAAGTGATGTTTCGGTGTTCGCACATTTCGACTCACATTTAATGGCCAAATTCTTAATAGCTTTCTGAGAAGGACGATTAATTTGTCCGAAAATATCACGAATTTTACGAAATGTAACTTAAACAGAATTTTCATTTTCATAGTGGATTTTAATTATTTGGATGCGATTTTCGTGTGAAATTGCATTCATTGTAACAATTGCCAATCCATGTTGTCACAATTGAAAAATACACTTGTTGTTGAAAACACCGATAGCAAAGCGTTAAAAAAATTTGTAGCGCATGATTAAATCAACTTTAATTAAAATAGACAAGGATAAAAATAAAGATGCTATAAAACTCACTCCAATTAATATTGTATTAAAAAAAATAATGATATTAATCGGCTTAATGAAGAATTAGTTTGTTATAATTATAACTTGCTTTCTGTTAAACTGGTGTTCTCTTTACAGTACCTTTTTGTAGAATTAGTTTATAAATATAATGTGCATAATTGTATCATATACCTGTGTAGCTACTCGTTTTAACGTTTATGCAAAGTAAACCAACAGCATAAGAAAATAAAGGAATTGAGATAAAATAAAATTAGGATAGTGTTTTATAGACAGTTTTATTTTTATTTTGAAATTTTCACAGTAAAAGAGGTGGCCATATTCCTATTTTAAATTTATTTCAAAGTAACATTCATGGCAAACTAATTATTTGTCAATTTTATTTATTTATTTATTAATAACTGTACAATTATATTATATAAGGTTTGAAATCTTCCTAGGGCGTGTTTTAGGGTAGTTTGGCTGTTTTTCACTTGGATTTAAATTTTCGTTGGCATGCTGGTAGTTCGACCATTGCATGTCCTTCCGGCTTGTTTGGGAGGTTGAAATTAATTTAATAATATCACGATTTTTAAAAGTCTGGACACAGTGCAAAGAAATATGATTTGCCCTATAGTAACTGCGGCAAAAAATGTTTTTTGGCGTGTCGTTCAAATTGCATAAAATTTACAGTATATTAACAGATTTATGAGTAACAATTCCCTGAAATTTTAGTCTTATAAATTCATTATTTTTTGGTCTAGAGCAAGTTAAAGTTGACGTATGCCAATGCGCTTTAAATATGTTAGTTCAATATGTAATATTCAAAAGCTTATTGCTCAAAAAGTACATAATAAATATAACTTTAAAGTATTTTTTTAATTAATTTAGTTGTTGTAGAATGAGTAGTTGAAAAAATAAATTACAAAAAAAACACAAACAAAAAATTTCTTAACAACGGAATTGTGGTGTCTCAGCTTTAATTTAAAGTAAAGGACATATAGCAAAAGTTTGCAAAAGTACTTTAAACAATAAAAAAACTACAAAAAAATACGCAACGCGCACATTCTGTCGCTATACATATGTTAGCATGCAATAGCATGTTTCAAACAAAAACAAAAAGTGAGATTGATGACATTCCAAATGAGTTGAATTCAGTAAGTAAATGGGGGTGTGATGAAATATCATCAACGTTTCATCGATGAATGTGTTTCTGATAAAAATATATTTTTAAAATCTCTTGTTCCGTTAAAGTTAACTGATCTTTACAATAATTCTCATTTGTGTTGGACGAATTCAGAACCATCTTCAACATGACTTTGTAGGCCTATGAAATTCGAATTTGTGAAAGAAACATCAGATGTTATTAAAAATGACGTGAATCGTGCAACTAAAGAAATTCAAAATTTAAAAACGACAGAATTCGAAATGTTCAATAAGAAGTTTGCGATATCTCATAGTTTAACTATGACGATGATTGACGGAAAAGTGGCAACAACAGTCGGTAAGAATTGTTCGTTGGCTGTTTGTTTCATATGTGGAGCAAATCCTGCTAAAATGAATAATTTGGAAATAGTTATTTTGCGAACAAATTCAGCCGCAGCATTGAAATTTGGAATTTCGCCGCTACATGCTGGAATAAAGTTCATGGAATCTATATTACATATCAGTTATAATAAAAGTTTTTAAACGTGGAGGACAAATAGAGACACAAAAGAATAGAAAGAAGCTGTTAAAATACCAATAAAAAAATTTCCAATTAGCTCTGGGTTTAAAAGTCGATGTGGAGAAACAAGACATGGGAACAACCAATGATGGTAATGTCTCTAGAAGATGTTTTGAAAATCCAGAAATAACCGCTGACATAAACTGGTGTAAATATGGACTTAATTCACCGATTTAAAATTATATTAAATACTATAAATACTAGCAGAAATATAGATGTTGGTAAATTCCATACATATTGCATTGGCATTGCAGCAAAATGGTATCTGAGGCTATATATTGCCAATAAGTTTGTTTGCAATTTTTATTTTTGAAAGCACTTTTTAAAATTTTTTTTAATATTAACATTTTTTTTTTTTTTGGCTAAAGGAATGTTATCCGAAGAAGCGCAAGAAGCAATGAATAAGGAGTGTAGAAACTGTAGGCTATTCCATTCTCGTAAAAATTCACGTATTTCTACGAATAGAGATGTAACGCACTATTTGCAAATATCATCAGATCCTTATATTAATTCATTTAGAATGAGAATGATGTTGAAAAAATTAGAATACCATGATGATGTTATAAAATTATTAATAGAATGAAAAAAAAAAAATTGGTATTTTTTATTGCATTTCAATGGGAGGTGCACGTAATAGTGGGCGAATTTTCTTAATTTTTTTTAAACTGGATTTGTCTAAAAAATAACCTGGGCAAAATTTTAGAGCTCTACAATGACTCCTTGTATTTAATGGCGGTGTTGTCTCACTGTGTGGCGTCGGCCTGTTCACTTCCTGATATTAAAACCTGCGATGGTGGGTTAGGATGCTTTAATAAAAATTTTGGAGATCAGAGGTGAAACGTATGAGGTATTCTTTATCGCCAAAATAAACGAAAGGCTATTGCAGGCTATAAGAAATTAGTTTGGGTTATGGCTTACAAATTTAGCTGCTGTATATATAGCAAATGTTTCAGTCGTTGAAATGGAGCAGTAATTGCAAAGTAGAACGTGCCCATGAATTATACCATCTTCGCGTACAAAAGCAAAAGAGGTGTTATTTGATCTTTATCTATCGGTGAATAAAGTTTTCCATCCGAGATTTAATAGAACATCAGAAGTGTTATAGAAAGGTTTTCTATATAATTTAATTATTATTGAATGCTTAATACTAATCTTTTCAAGCATTACTCTTATTTTCCATAATGATAATGTTTTTTAATGACAATTATCTAAAAAACAAGTCATCATTAAGTAATGATTAAATGGTTTTAAAGCATTATCACCAAAAGACGTTATTTTCGATGCTATCGATTCATCATAACAGCTAGCGCAATCCATTTGCAAAGATTATTTTTTACACATTTTTCCGAGGCTGGTGTTTCATATACAAATTGGGTTTTATCCCAAAAATTAACTCATAGAAATCAATGATTGCAATATTTGAGTTATTTAGAAATAATGTCAATGAAATTTGAATTAAAACATTCCTGATGTGTACTATAAAATCTGAATTTAAATTTTGTTGACACATTTATCTCTGTTGGTTTGTTCTTCTACAGATTCACTCATAGTACTCAAGACCACAAGAAATTCTTATCAATTGTGTAATAAAATTAAATTGGTTTGTATGCGTGTTTAAGAGTGTGTGAAAACTAAATATACATATTTATTGTCTTAATGGCAAAATTAAAAATATTTACCTTGCTCTTTCAAAAACCACTACTGCTGCATTCATTATTTTATAAATTGCAAAACCGAATGTACTGGAGAGATAGCAAAGGCAAGGGGAAACCGAAATGCAGTCAATTAGTTAAGTGTGTATGCTTAAGTGTATGAGAGTGTGTATTCACATACATTTCAATGTGTATGAATATTTATATACGTTTATGTATGGCTGCACTAAAAATATTAAAGCAAAACTTAATGGAGCATATACACAGGTTTACATAAATAGCTAAATACATCGACGTGTGTATAAGTGTGGATGCTCCAGAACTATATTTGTAAAGAAATACAGTTCTTACTTTTTTTAAAGGGAAAAATTAAATTATATTTACGTGGCAATGATGTTAATTAAATTGTTGAGCAAATGAGGTCTTTCTTAAACCAAAGAGTAAAAATAGAGATAAAAAAAAAGGATGTGGCATTAGAACAAGTTAACGCAAAGTAATGAAATGTTTTAGAAAACATCATAATTGATTTTAAGCTGTCTAAAACGATAATTAGATCTTTTGGTAATCCTTATTCCTTATAATGAAAGAAATTAATATTTAAAGTGCAGCTTAATAAAACGAAACAAGTGAGAGAGGAATTAAAACGCTAATAATATTCGTTTTGAATGTCAATTAATTCTAAATCAAATTAAAAAATTTAAATATCTAACTACGGTGTTTAACTGTAAAACACAAGTTACTATTTATCTTAATTAAGGGCAGTTAAGAACAGATGTTATTTGAATATAATATTTGCAGATATTCCTTGAATTTGATTTTAGTCAAAACCAGGTTCTACTGTATTGCACAGTGGTTTGAATTTTTTTTTATGTTTTTTTGGAAATAATTTGGTGGTTCATGTACCACTTTACAACACATTTGTGTAAAACTGAAAAGCGGAAAACTGCATGAAAAATTAGGGTTTCTGAAGCTTCTACATTTCAAGTATTTGCTCTTTATATAAGTAGTTGATATCAGCGGAGAGCTTATAGATCAAAAAATTATAAAAAAAAGTTTTTACGCGTCGCATTGTTTAGATGTCGTTTACCTTTAAAACCGTAAATTTCACGTGGTTGTCTAAAAAATAAAATCTAGAATTTTTTTTAATTTCCACAAAATCTAAACGAATCGAGATATTCTTACATTTTGAAGCAGTATATAGAAAAGAGCTTTTAATGAAATGGTGAAATTAAATTTTAATTTATTTACTTTTAACACATAAATTCCTTAAACGGGGAAACATTGTTCCAACATCTGTTTACTTTTTTTAATCGGTGCCTTACGCTCCAAGGAATCTTGATGTTATTCATAAATTTGATTTTAAAATTGGCTATGTTTGGATAAGCTTTGAGGGTGAATCGTTACAATTTATGTTTGATGCAAATTTCATTTTATTATTTTTATTATTTTATTGTCCAGAATAGAATAGTCCAAAGTAATTTACTAGTACCAAAGTAAGGTTCAATTGAGTAAGCCAAAAAACCATACCACCTTTTCGAAGAAAATCCTAAAAAAACGACAGCTTTTATATTTTTTCAATACAGATGTTTGTAATTTTTTAACGAAATATTGCTTTGAGGACCATGTTTATTACTGTTCTTTTATAAGTTTCTTCAATAATGCAGTCAATATCGTGGAGTGATAATCCGAACATATTAAGTAAAAAATTCTGACGCCATTAAATCTTGGGATATGAACGGGCAGCTCACATCTCAAAGTAAATAACCGCTCAGCAAGGTGTCTCAAATTATTCATCGTTACTTGAGCTGTATAAGTCAGTGCTCCGTCCTGCTCTAATTATCAATTGCGGTGAGAAAATCGTTTAACATTCGGCTGTAATGGTCAGAATTTAATGTCACGGTGGTTTGGCAGCGTCTGCGTAAATAGCAGTCACATTGAGCTCTTCCATTATTTCAAACTTTCAATAGGAAAACGGCGTAAGGAGAACGTCATGTTATTCAGATATACCACATTATATATCGTTTTTTTTTTCAATGCATTCATCGAACTCATGACTCTAAACATATAGCACGTAACGGCTCGGAACATCACTTTTACAGTCAGTGTATTATATTTCTTACAAAACATATTGACCGAAAGCTGAATTTGTTAAAGAACCAGGAGACAAACGATTTTGGAAAATAAGTCGCTCCTTAAAATGCAAAGGCAGCAGACAAATTTCACACCTTTTGATAGATCACTCAAAAATCGTTACTGATACTGATAAAGCCCAAATACTTGCTAACACATTTTAGAGAGCACATGAGCTCACATTAACACATAGTCACATAATTGTTAATAAAGTTAATTCTGTGGCAAGTATTTTAAGATTTGAAAACCCACTACCGACATTCTTTAACAACAACTCAAGAATTGTCCTTATTAATCGTTTAGCAAAAAAATTTCAAATCTCCTGGTCTTAATGCTGTTCCAAACATACTTTTAAAGAAACTTCCAGAAGAGGCCTTAAAGCTGCTGGTTTCCCTTTTCAACAATTGCTTGCGTTTAAACTATTTTCCTACTGCATTCAAAAAAGCAAAGATTATTGCAATTATGAAATCAAATAAACCAGCAAATAACCCTACCAGCTACACACCAATTAGCCTCCTAAGTAACTTGGGAAAATTTCTCGAGAAAATAATTAACACCAGAATTTCGGAATATGCAGCAGATTTCAATATCATTTCAGAAAATCAGTTTGGTTTTAAAAAAGAGCATAACGCGTTGAGTCAAATTGGGCGTATGAAAAATAAAATAATAACCAATATGATCCAAAAAAAATCTACCGGCTTAATTCTGCTAGATATCGAAAAAGCTTTCGACACTGTATGGCACAATGGTGTTATATATAAGATGGTTGCAGCTAACATACTAAAATACCTCTGTAAAATTGTTTCACAGTTTTTGGAAAATATATCGTATGCTGTCTCGGTGAACAAAAGTATGTCATCATTTTATTCTTCCCCTGCGGGAGTAGCACAAGGATCTATACTCTCTCTAACACTGTACTCAATCTTTACGATACGGCACTCATTACCTCCAGTAGGCTTACTTCAGCTCTTTTAAAAAAATGGAGCTAAGCCTTAAATCCTGTAACAAGTACTTTAAGAAGTGAAAAATAAAACTAAATTGTAACAAATCCTAAGAAATTATTTTCCATTCAATAAATCGCCTAAAAAGTTACCAACAAGACAGCTGCAATTTGATGATACTGATATCAGCATTGTAAATAATTTAATATATCTTGGAGTTACTTTAGACAAGAAACTTATTTTCAAAAACTTTTATCTTCATGTTGTCAAAAAACGTTGACAGCGTTCAGAAGTCTTTGGCCGTTCTTGAACAGGAGGTCCGCTCTAAGCCTGAAAAATAAGAATCTCATTTACAAAGCTGTTATTCAGCTTCATGACGTAACACAATACGAGCTATTTGCAGATTTTATTAGCAGAATTAATAATAAACATTTTCAAAAAATTTTATCCTCTCGGTATCGTAGAATCCGCGAGAATTATGAATTAGCATAATACATACATATTTGTAAACTTTTTATAATTACCAAATAGGAAAAATTTTTAATGTTGTTAATTTTATAAACTTTAGCTTGGTATTTTGGTGAAAGTTTCAATAATGTTCCAATTTTTCATTCACAAACATGTTTGTGAAAAGAAAAACTACATCAAATGATATTAGGATCTCATTATCCTGAAGTTTTACTGATTTTAGTTGGTCTTTTAATTGTTTGGAATTCTTGATGTTATATCTCGAAAATACAATATTTTTAATTATTTTCCCAATATATTTAGATAATTGGTAACAAGGTACATTCATTGATGATACAATCGGACGGACAGGAGTGCCTTTTTTATGAATTTTTAGCAGACCGTAAATTCTAGATGAGCATATTTGACGATTTTTTTTGTATTTTATCAATATAATTGTCTTTATAAAGATTTGAAATTATACTATTATTTTCTCTTTGTAGTTTAATAGTTGGGTCAGTCCTCGTTGTTCTATACGCATTTTTATCTTCCAAAAGTCTTGTCATTTTTTCTTTATAGTCTTCTCGATACATTAACGTTGTTTTATTTCCCTTATCCGACTGTGTAAGTATAATATTTTTATTATTTTTCAAGAATCTTCTTGTCTTCTCATAAGCTGCACAGATAAATTTTTCCTTTGGTGAATTTCTAATTTTCCTCCTATATGTTGTCATATTAGTTGCCAATTTTGTTCTTATTACATCTTTCTCCTTTTCTATGTCTTCTCCCATCACTTGTACGCCTTGTTCTAAATTAGCTATTATAAAAATTATTGTTTTATAATTGATTATTCTTGAATAATCAGTTTTTAAGCATTCTTTTTTTCATAATTATATTTGAATTTGTTTTGTTTGTTTTTTCACTTATTTACATATATAAAATTACAATAGCTTTAATTGCTGAAGTATCCATCAGATACATCTTATAATTATAATTATATTATCTAGATTTAAGATATAGAATTCAGGAATGGATTAATAAAATTTGAATTTGAAATTCGACTCTAAAACATATTTTGAGCAAAGTGATATAATGGTACACTCCGTTTAGTGTAGGGTATTATAATAAACAGCATTAAATAGAATATTTTGTTTTACTTTACAGTTTATATGAATTTCTTAAGTAACCTAATTTAAACAACTTAAATTTACACAAATTTCTTTTTTATATTTTCAGATTAAGCTTTTAAATATCCTTAAGAAAAAACTGTGAAAAAATAAGTAGAAAAATGAACTTTAGACAACTGTCGTACGTGCTTCCTTCTACGCCCACACTAATCCACTGCAGCTCTTGTATATAAAACTTCAAATAAACTGATTGACATTTTGAACCCAAAAAAAAGGAAAAAGAAAAAGTAATATAATGTTCAACTAAACTAAACTAAACTAAACATGTACGTTAAGCCAGAAAACTATAAAATGTGCTAAACAAATTGATCAAAGTAAGAAAAAAAAGGGAAATAAAAGAGCTGTGAACAGTGACAAAAGAATAATGCTTTATACTGACTTCAATATTTGGTGCATTTACGATAATAATGAATGTTGTAATGGCTGTCGGACAAACAACAACATTGTCTGCTTTAAATCAATATAATTTAAACTACAATCAACTATTTTCTGAACAAAAACAAGAAATTGTTAAGATATTGTCATTTTTACAAGCAACATTAAAAACTATTCGTTCTATATTGTCAGCAGTAACAGATGAAAGACAATTTGTAGATATTTGTGAGAAACAGCTAAAATGAAAAGATACATTTTGTATTAGAAAAATACTTTTAAGAAAATGGGTAAAAATCGTTTCAATTTAAAAATTGTTTATAAAAATAATTGTACTTCATGGTTACAACAGACGCCAAACAACAGACTACTGCTGCTACTGGTAAGTTTGCAATACATTTACTTAATTTTCTATTTCTCTACATTAAGATTGTATTACTATTTTATTGTTAAATTCAATATAGTACTTTAAATTTATTAATCTATTTAAATATTTCTTTTGTAATTCTAAAAGATTCACTTTATTTATTTAAGAGAGAGAATCGAATAGATTACAGAAAACAGAAAAGCAATTTAACTCAACTGTAATAACAAATAGTCTATTTATTTTATCAGGTGTTACTAAAATGTCTTTGCTTTTACATGACTATTTTTTTTTGGCTTTTTTAAATTTGTAGATTTGTCAACATGAATTTTGGTATTTACCGAATAGAAGTTGGATTGCAAATGCAATTTAGTTTTCTTTTCACAATTTTATTAAATTTTAAAATTAAAATAAAAAAGCAAAACTAAAAACTTGTTATTTATTAAACATTTGATGTTTGTGGTCAATTAAATTGTTAAGCTAAATAAGCAGATTTAGCTTAGCTAAAGTCTTAAGATAACCTCACGAATTAAACTTGACGAACTGTTAGTTAACTATCTCACAGCAATAAATTTCAGTAGTTTCATCTATTATCATGCTGAAATTTAAGCATTGATTATACTGTTATGCAAAGGATATCCCTTGAAATTAGAAAAAAAAAATAGAATAAATAAATATCTGTTATTCTTTTCAACGGTCTTTTTTAATTAACAATATATATTTTTTTTCGATAATTCGCTTTCCTATGGAAATCACTTTTACCTTAAAATACCTTTGTTAACTTTAAAGTAGGAAAAACCCACGTTAAACCTACAATAAATTGACAGTTCAATTTTATTATTGAAAGTTCAAAAACAAAACAAATTGTGTTTACAATAAACTGAGCCGTTTATTTTAAAAGTGGCATAAGTTACTTTGTTATTGTCATTTTTTAATTTTAAATTAGTTTATAAAATATTTTAATTTGTAGCCATTTTAACTAGTCTGCATTTAGTTTTCTTTCTGAAATGGATTTTTGTAATGATTGTGTTGAAATAAAATCTTTTTTCTCCATGTTGTGTACTGTGAAGGATTTTTTCGACAGGGGGCTATTACTACTATTACTATTTTGTCCTTTACATAAGTCACTATGTGCAATAATATGCTTTTGAGTTGTGACATTCTTAGATATTTTATACAACACGAAGCAACCTCCTGAGAATAAAAAAAATAAAAAAATAATGCTAATTATGTGTAGTATATTAGATATCACTATAATATAGTTCAGTAAACTGCACTATTCTTTCGAACTAATAAAAATAATCCAATAATCACAACAATACTTCACACACACTTATTACAGTGATCTCACAGAAACGTGAACTAATTTTTACCGAGGGTGTTCACGTTTTCGATTTTGTTCACGTTTTAGATTGCATTTTTTCTATAACATATTTTAGTCTCTTTTTATCTTTTATTTAATTTAAAATAAAGTACGTTATTTTTCACCTATGGGACATGTTTTGATTCTACTTTCTGTAAGTTCCTGTCATATTTTAATGTACTTTTATGTACTATGCTTCTATGGGTAGCAAAAGGGTTTCTAAGATACTAATTTCTAAATTAGTACGGAGATCTTTTCATTTTTTGAAGCTCCAAAGAATGCAGTGTTTTCCATTTTCCAGGACCGGAAAATGTATTATTAACACATTTCGAAATTATATCTTTTTTGTTTTTTATTGAACAAATCGTTGATTTGATGACATTATACTTTTTCGACAAACCAGTTAAAGGTGAACCTTTCCATAAAAGCTCTAAAATATCTGACTTTTCTTGAAGAGTTAATACTTTTGGTTTTTTATAAGACATATTTTCAATAAAAATATTTTTAGAGACCACTTGTTTATATTATTTATATGCATAGTCAGCACAGGCAGATGCTTCCAGTAGAACTGCCGCGGTAATATCAAAACTACTTATCCTGCAACAGATGTTGTTTACAACAAACAAACTACGAGATTCTTCTGCGGGGATTCCCAAAATGTTTAAATAAGTTTACAAAATTGAGTTTTAACGTTCGATAAAAAGTTCACGTTTTAGAGCCTTCAGCCTTTGTTCTTGTTTTAGAGTAGTCAATGTAAGAACAAAAATGTTCATGTTTTTGAATGTTCATGTTACTGGGTGTTCACGTTTCTGCGAGTTCACTGTACATGTTTTCATTTTTATAACTATAAGCTCCGTAATTAATTTCCTAAGTACAGCGACTAACGCCATTTTCAAAATAAGCATTTTTGTTAAGCCGTTAATTATCAACACTCCTCTCAAACAAATCTCAATACTTCTTAACTTATTAATTTCAAATTTATTAAAAATGAAAAAAAAAACTGTTCAGTTGTGACTTATTTCACTTTCAATGTAAACAGCTCAATTGACAATTATACTTTGTTATCCCAAAAATTTTTAAAAATGTTTATTAAAACAAATTGTAGTATACAAATAATAATAAAAACTAAAACATAACATGCCATTCAATATAAAATATTTTTACATCATTATTTTATGTTTTACAAAAATATAATTATAATTAATTATTTTAAACAACAGTTTTATTGATGTACATATAATCAAAACTAAGCTCGTTATCCGAATAATTATTTTTTTAATATGAACAAATTCTTTGTAAGTTCTTCATAAGTCTTGCAAATTAACCGTTTTTGGGTGCTTTGCTTTTTACCAAAAAGTTTAATAAAAAACCAAAAAAAAAGTTATGCTGTTTTTGCTGAAAACAATAAAAACATTTTTTATGGATCTGACTACTCGGATAAATAATATTCATTTTTATACATCGTTAACTACAACGTGACAACTGAAAATAGTGGCATTGCCAGAATCAAAATACTAATTTTACTAAAGCATACATTAGCTAAAGTACTGTTTATGAATTCCATTTTTTAACAAACGTCTGTTAGCCTTAAAGTGTTTGTTAACTAACGTGTACTTTAAAGCTCAAGTAAGCGTTTTTTATGCATACAGCCGCTAGTCTTTCACTTCTAGTTGCATTTGTGAACCTTTCTTCAATTTTGCATGGCTAATTTACTCTTCTGCTAGGGAAAGCCTTTTTATGAAAATGTATCTAACAGTTTTACTTTATGGTTCTTTAGCTACGCATTATGCTCTTGCGGTGAAATTTGATATTTATATTTTGCATGATTTCCTCACTTGTGTGTACAATTTCCACTTTCAAACTTTTGTTGAAATTTCCTTAAATGGAATCTGAGCTATTGTGCAGCTATTTATCTGCAGTAGAGAAGTCTCTTTTCTTTAAAGAATTTTTCTCGTTTATATAAAAAATCGAATTTGTTTCGTTAACTTTGTGTAAAAACTAACCCCATCATCATCATTTCTATTTAGTTCTGGAGAATATGGTGGACAATATAGAAGACAAACATGTTTTTAGGAAGAAAATTCAGTTACAATTATAACATTTTGCATAGCAGTATTATTTGAAGACAATATCCACGAAAGCAGTCCAAAATATTTTTGGGAAATGCTGATCATAGCATAGAGCTAGAGTAAATGACAACACTCGCTCAAAATTTGACAGTAGTCTATTAACAGGTGGTATTTGATGAGTACGGTTCTACATTTCATATAACTACGAGCGAAGTTTGAAAAGTCACGGACTTATTGATCCGCCCTCGTAAAAACATTGATTTCCACATGTACTAAGACTTTTATAACTTAAGAAAAAATATATAATTTTTGTTTCACTTATTCCAATATGAGATATTTTAAATAAGCTCACAGCATATAACATTTTTGATATCGGCTAACATTTTTATTTTTTTTATTTTAACCTAAGATGATAAATTTTAGCCCTTCGTAGCTGAGTTTACGCTTAAGCTAAATGGCTACCCGTGATATGGCCGTGGCTGTGAAGCACAATTCCTCCTCTAGTTTTAGATAAATTTAATTAGAGTTTAGAAGCTCCAGATTTATTACGAAAGTCATACTGAAACTGTATTACTGTATTGAAATTGTAATTATATTTTTACTGTGTTAGGACATAGTTTATTTCCTGTAGATGGGCCTTGAAGGGAAAGTAAATAAATATAAATATATAAAACAAAGTTCTAGAAAAATAAGTTTAAAAAAAGTTTTAACAAACAATCAAACCAACAAAGATAAAAATTTCTTAATTTTTGTGAAATACATCACAACAACTGGATAAAATAATTAATTTAATAACAGACAACTACCATATTGACCATTTGATCTGGAATGAAAGAAGTGAAAAACAAACAAAACAACATAAATCAACCATGAACAAAGTACGCAATAAAAAAACAAAGAAAATACTCAAACTAACGCCAGCACAATTAAATTAACGCTCAATATTATTAAACTCACATATAAGTAAACACACACATATCTTTATAAATATGTATATAAATGAATAAATCAATGAGTGAATGAATGAATGAATGGAAAATTTTCTGTGGAAAAGTATATATAAATGCACCACAATTCTAAATAGACAGGCCGTAGATTACACAAACATTGCAAACAAAATGAACAGACATAATCTTTTGATATTTTGAATGACTGTTTTACCACAAACGGCCAAAAGAACTTTAGGCCAGTACATAAAGGAAGACAAACAAATAAATACAAACATTCTGTTTTTAATTGAAAGCTTAAGCCAAAGGACAATTATTGGTCAAGTACATATTTATTAAGAGGGAAACAACCATTGTGAGAGAGTGTGCTTTGGTTTTGAAACCAAATAAAATAAATTGTTCTACGTGCACTGAATTCCAAAAATAATAAGTTTTTTAATCAAATTCAATTTTTACTTTACAATATATTCCGCTTGTGACATGTTCTTTACAATGGCCTAAAATTCTATGAAATGGAAAGTAAATACATCTGTCAAATGTCTTTAGTATGCAAATAAATGTTTAATGTTAATGGCATGTCTAGAGAGGCCGAAGCATCCCCAAAATTTTTAATTAACCACAAAACCTTTCTCTAATCGAAAAAAATACTTAATATTCGTCTGATAGTCATCGAGAGAATGCTGTTCATGATGTTGATGACAAGAAACGCAAAAGATGTGAAAAGGCCCTTAAGGTAAAGACTTGGGGATACTACCCGAAGAAGATCTATATCAAAAGCTCTGTGCAAATAGTACAGTAGAATATCTGCTTGATTTCAAATTATTGCTAATAATAAACTGATTAACGTTGAAACCTGGCCACAGTAACCTAGAGCAGCTGTGCAGATAAATTTATAACTGTTTAAAGGAAGTGCTTAGTAAAAGATGCGTTAAGCCTTATTTGATTAGGCTGTATGGGGGCACTGCTGTAATTTCCAAGGTCGTCGTTTTTTATTGAAATTTATTTTTGACTTGCTGTAAATTTGTTAAATAATTGTAGATAAACAATTCATAAGGAAATTGTGTTTCTAAGCTTTAAAACTGTTATTCATTTATTTGTTCTTCAAAACTTCAATGAAAGAGAGTTTTACTGATTTATTTAAATTTAAATAAAATCATAGTTTAAAATTTCTTAAAAGTTTAAATTTTATTTTATTTAAAACTTAAAAAAGCTAGAAATATTTTGTTCTTAACTCTGTTTTGCCAAAGAAAAGGCCTTAAAAGAATCTTTAACATAAATGAAACTATTAACTACTGCTTGATGTTGCTTTAAAATTGATCTGTAATTACCAACTTCCACTAACGTCATTTCCCTAGATTGGCCATCAGCTAATATATTTTAAATATTTCTTTTTCTCTTTAACTGAAACCGCTTTAAACTATTTATGTGCTCCTGTTGGCTAGTAAGTAGCGTACTACCTTGTCAGTATGGGGGATGTAGGTTCGATTCCCAACGAAGACCTTGGTTTTTTTCACAGCAAAAGTAAAAATTCACTGTCGATGGGGCTGCCCAGCGATGAAGGCATAGTCACTGGTCGCTGTGCTGTCTTTATACGGTAGTTATTTTCCGACTATTCTTCTACTTTTACCAACTGTTTCATCTCTTCTCTATTCCTTGCCTAAAGAATGTAGCACGATACTTGACTTAATAGGCATTGTTGCCTGAAGTGCTATTTTTCTTTACAAAAAAAAACAATTTATCCACTTTGTGTTTGCTCTTAACTCCTAAAATTATATTGTCATTATATATAATTACAACCCTCATCTTTCATTTACCCAAAAATTTATGCATCAATGTCATCGCCACGAAGACACACTTCTTAAAGAAGCTCGATATAAGATGATTTCGTATCTGAATTTTATAAATAAATATAGGATGGTTCGTTCGCATTTGAATGGTTTCAAAAAAGTTTTCTAAAATTTTATTTCGATGTCTTATAGAGTTCAAATGATAATGCCATATGCTTCAAATTACTTCACCTATAAGTAGACACTTCATTTTTTTGTTATAAAGGATGCTGATGTACATATCCTTTGACTACAAAGATTTGAAGATTGCGTCTATAGTAGTCGAATTAATGTGAACTATGGGGACACTCTTTAATAGTACTGATTATTTTTTTAATACCTTCTAAACCTAGAACTTAATTACGAAAAAAAAATTCAGATTAAGTGATAACCTTGATTTGCTGCTTGCTGAAATAATATAAATTAAATTATATTAATTAATCCTTTTTATTAATTAGTTTCTATATTAATTTTCTTCATTATAATAAAGTTGTTACTATTGTTGTATTGTTTGGATGTGTGGAGCCTAACATGATGATATAAACATGGTAGTGCATTATAACAGTTTCCAAATTGTTATTGTATATTATTAATAAAAAATAAGTTTGGCAGGCCAATGCAGATTCTTCATCATTAATTGCTTTTGTCAGAAGTGGCCATCAGAAATAATAAGAAGGCTAGAACATTTCATATTAAACTTTGCCATCGTAACTCTTCAGCTGTAAAGTAAATAAATAATGAAAAGTAAATGAAAACTATGGTTGTAATTAGTAGGGCCACTTAACTAGTATTTTTAATCATAGACTGAACGTATAATTTTGGCTGAGATAATGCCACAATAATAAATTAAATTTTCTCGCATCATCACAAGAAATAGAATACATACGAAAGAATCATTAAGTAAAACATTAAAAACCAAAACAATACAGTTTCATGTAAATAAATACAGTAAGGATTATATTTGACAAGTAAAAGAAGAAGGAGTGCCGCCTCATTCAAATAAATATTTCGCCACTTCAATTCTCCGTAACAGCTGGAAGTCTAACGCTATGCAAATGTTTTTACACCAAAGCTATATCCAAAATTTATATGCTGTAACATCAAATTGGTCTTAAAAATACATGTTATTAAAAACTAGGATATTTATTCGAATAAGAATCTGTCTGTTTCATTTTAATATTCGCTGCCACTTAAAAGTTTATTTAAAAAGTAATGAAGCTTTGTCTGTGTGTGCAAGTTGGCATGCATCACTAATTTAATTGCGTAACTTATAGACAGAAAATTCTATTCAGTGCTGAGGCCCATTTCTTACTTAACTGTTGTCTATATATAAAATTGGCACATTCGAAGTAAAGCTAATCAGTAACCAACTCTATGCAGTTCATTAAATAAGGGATAGACATGTGGTTTTGTTAGCTTGGCATTATATGGTGTGCGGCTAAGCCAACTATCAACTTACTGAAATAAAGATTTGGTTAGACGTTAATTTCGTACCTTAAATTAACTTCCAAGATCATATGATTTGACGCCTATCGATTATTTTATGTAGAGCCATGTGAATTGGTTTGCTTATGCAGATATATCTCCAGCCAGTGAAGCTTCGAAGGTCAATATTGAAAGTAAGCAGTGGACGAATGTCCGAAATCATATTTTAATATTAAGACCTAGTATCTTTGTTTTTATTAAATTTGAAAGTTTTTGTCTCTTAATTTTTGCACCTCACTGTATAAGTAAGACTAAATGGTACAATCAAAACAAAAAGGATATTTAATTTTTTTTGCTTCTTTATTTTTATGAACATATAAAAAAATCCTCTTTTCCTCCAAACATTTGGACCTGCAATTTTAGCCATACTTTCCTACAGTTGCGAAAATCACCGCTAATATATTGTCTCATATCTGTTTTTAAATTTTTAATCAATTTTAAGTGCCACCAGGTGTCACATATTAATTTATTGCATTACACAGTACAACAATTTTCAGCTGATTGATTTGCGACTCAATTGTGATAAGGCCCTTTTGTTTAACATAACTCAAGAACCAATAGTCGGATTTTACTTAAACAAATTTAGAAGAATCAAAAATTACAAGTACTTTCATCTGCTTATATAACGTTTCTTCGCTACATAAGCAACAGTTTCGAAGTTATAAATAAATGTATGAAGAAAAAAAATATTTTTTGCGTAAAGAGTTAAGTTTTTTTTTGTTAATTCATAAAAAATCCAAAACAGTAAAAAAAAGTGTTAAGTTCTATTACTTTCACGTAAAGCCATATAACCTATAAATAAAATGAGACATATCTCAAGAAAATCGACGAACGCGTTTCGCTTTTATGCACAATTAAGTAAAGGTATCTAACAATGTACTATAAATGGGGATGTGATGGGGCATCTAGTCAAAGCGAATACCAACAGAGATTTTCAGATGATCAAATTTCTGACTCTCATTTATATATGACATCAGTTGTACCACTTAAATTATCATTAAGTGATGACATAAATAAATTAGTATGGAACAACAATAAACCTTCTTCTACACAGTATTGTAGAACACTACAGTTTGCATACGTTAAAGAGACACCTCAAGTTATAGGAGAAGAAAAGAGAAGAGTCGATATCTCAACTAAAAGAATTAGAGTTAGCAGTGAATAATCGCAACTTTAAAGTAAAACATGAATTATATTTTACAATGATTGACGGCAAGGCAGCACAATCAATAATAGAAACACCAGCAGCATCTTCTTGTTTTATTTGTGGAGTTACAACATCCAAGGTGAATAAAATCGAGAAAGTTCAAGCTATGCCCCTAAACGAACAAGCACTGCAGTTTGGTATGTCACCACTTCATGCGTGTATTAAGCTGATGGAGTGTCTTTTGCATGGACCTTGTAACACTTAATTTAAACGTGGGAGAGTCGACTCAAATGCTAGTCCGATAAAAGAAGCCCGAAAATGTTTGATAAACCGTGAACTTAAAGAGAAAATTGGAATACAGGTTGATACGGTTAAGAAAGGCTCTCCTGGTACGACAAATTCAGGAAATACGTCACGAAGATTCTTTGCTAATCCTGTTTTGATTTCTGAAATAACGGGTCTAGATGAAAAGATAATCAAGAGGTTTTCAATTATTCTCGAAGCTATAACAATCACCGAGGTAGTAGATCCAAAAAAATTTGGTGATTTTTGTTTGGAGACGGCAAAAGAGTTTGTTGCACTGTACGAGTGGTACAATATCCCCCACCTACGCTTCACAAAATTCTGACTCATGGAAAAGACGTAATTGAAAAGTTTATTTTTCCTGTAGGCCTACTATCCGAAGAGGAAAGTCGTAACATAGACTATAAAAAATATCGCCTTAGAAACTTCAGAAAATGCAGTCGAATTGCCACGAACGAAGATATTATACACCGAATGCTGGTAACATTAGATGCCATGATTTCACATTTGACGCCTTCATTTAGCCGGTAAAAGCACAGTGTTATAAGCGACGAAGTTAAGGCTCTTTTAGAATAATAAATTTAAAATTAAAAAAAATCATTTAAATTTTTTTGTTAGTTATGGCTTTTTACATTGCAGGTAGCGATCGACATTTCTCTAACTTTCTTTATTTTGATTACTTTTGTGTATTACTGTATAAATAAAACTAAATTTGTGATGAAATCACTACATTTCTTGACAAATATTTTTTTCCTCACCTCCATACAAAAATTCCCAGTGTGCGTCGTTGAGTGAAGACAACAAAATAATAAAGCAAATTTAGTAGTTACAGTGGTGATGTTACCATCGTGTTTATTTTATGCGTATTGAAAGTGAATAAATCTTTTAATTTAAAACTCTAAACTGCTTATTTTGCAATAGAAGGGCTCCTCAATATAACAAAATGTTTACTAAAAGGAATAAACGCAACATTATTATCAGAAAATATGTGACACTATACAGCATATTTATTTTGTTCTGTAAGTGATAAGCACAGCTTGAAGAGGTGAGGCTTCTATTTATATAACAGATTTCAGACAGTTTTACATTTATGTCACTTACAATTGGTACATGATTAAACTTTTCCGATTTAAATTCATTCACCAAAGAACGACAAGAACACTGAAGATGGCAAACAGCCGAAACCGGTTTGTTCACAAACCAAATTTGACGAGGGTCGACGGAAAACCGTACCCAAATAAAAGTAATTTTAACCCCGTCGGAAAATCCAATGTTAAAGATTTTTTTATTTTATTTGTTGTTTTTTAAATTGGTGCCATCATAAGTTTGGGTGTCACAAAATCAATTATTGTTGGTTCCAACTGCAATCAGTGGTTGAATCATTTTGAAAGAAATATCAGTTGTATTAATTGACATTTAAATATATTAAAAAAATTTTATAAATTTCAATGGATTTGGTATCTAATTTTATATATTTGATATTAAATCTGTTTTGAAAATAAATTTTCAAATTACAGCTATTGCTTACGAATACGAAATCTAGGCACGTATTAACCATATAAAGAATAAATTTTAATCAAAGCTTGTTTATCGTGATTAAAATATTGCTTTAAATAATTGTATGTTATTCACGGCAAAGTGATATGTCGTCGAGTTGGGAAAATAAATGCTAATTTTTATTAAAATCAGTAAAAGAGAGATCCATATTTAGTAGAAATTTTTAGCGGTATTACATATTTTAAGCATTGTATACGTGTTTAATATTTTAAATAAAATATATTTTTAAGATATTTCAATTCATTCAACGATATCTGTAACCTCAAACGATTTCATTACATAATTGAACAAGTGATTGTTCATTTCTTTTACTAAAGTTGATTCAAGCGATAATAAGTTTGTGGTCCAAAGAAAGCATTGTTCCGAAAATGATTTGTTTAAGTATTAAAAAAAAAATTATCCGTTTAACAGTAAACGTAATGACTAATTGTATGTTTTACAAACGGTGTAATTTTCTAAGAAATCGTATGGATACGACATGCTTTTTTTAAAAATTCTACGAAATAAGCTAAACAACAGAAAACCAAAACAACTAACACAGAACAAGAACAATATACACAGTCAAGCAGGCGTTTAGGCTGAATAATATTAACAACAACAACAATGCACGTTGATTTTAAGATTTAACTACATAAACATAACTTACAGGGCAAATGAGTTAATTCATGTGGAGACATCTAGATAACAAACTAATAAAGCAGTTACAGTGGTGAAGTTGCCATCGTGTTGATTTTGTGTGTATTGAAATGAATGGTTTAATTTAATTTAAAGCGGTAAAGTACTGTGATATTATTTTGCATAAAAAAACTCAACAAAGTGGTTCTTAAGAATAGACGTTACAGCATATATGACTGCCCTACAAAAATTGCGATGCGTGCATTCAAAATAAGGCTGTTTAAATGTTAAAACTGCTCAAAGTCGGAATATGATAATAAAATATTTCCTGTTAAAATATCTTATGCTCTCCTTGCACCAACTAGAATTTGTTAATTTCAACGGGCATTGTTTTAGTGGAACTCTATGGATGTGGAATGTGCCAACAGGCCTAGAATCCATTGAAAGAGAAAATTTAACCTAAAACAAATCAAAAAAGAGTCGTAAAACTTGCACTAAATTATCTGCTGAAACATTAATTCCACTAGTTTATACAATAACTATACACTTTATACAAATTTAAAGACTTAACGCATTAAATAATTTTCAGTCAATGTAGCAGAAGAAATACATACTTTAAATGCCACAAGCAAAAATATTTACTGAAATAAATATTGTATGTAAAAATAAAATATTCTTTTACACTCAAGAGAATGAATGAATACATAGGAGAACAATTTTAATTAAAGTAACACGAGCCACTTAAGCGTTATTCAACGATGTTGATGAAAGGAAAATATAAACACAAAACCGCTTTAATAAAGGGTTGTTATTTGTATGAAACAAAAAAGGCATGCAACGTCTATAACGAAGTACATTTGCAGTACTAAATTCAGGTTCTAGCTTTCGCAAAAACTGTTCAAGAAAATTAATAAAAAGTAGTAGTTTTGAATGAATTTCTTTTTTGTTTTTGTTTTCGCTTTCGCTTTAAAAATTATGCTTCGCGCATTTTGTATCTCTATTAAGTAAGAGTTTTTCTATTGATTTAAAATTAACTGACTGAATTCACCATTCAACAGTTGTGAGATCAAATAGCTTCTAGACTAAAATAATAATTTTTCATCAAGACATTTTACATTAACGATTTTAACGTATTGCGATACCTTTCTTGAAGCACAGTAAGATTTTTCCTTCAAAAGGCCTCTAGCAAAAAGAAATCACTGGACACCAGAATTATTGTGCCTTCTAAATTCGGGATACTATTATCTTGCGAGAGGATTATTTATTTCGCAAAGCTTTAATTTCGAGCTGCTTCCTCGTCTAAGCAGAGTCAAACTGCTTTAAAAAACCTTAAACCTTAACACATTTTAATTTAACTTTCCTTTGGAAAAATATAAGTGCATAATAAAGGAGTTTTCAACAAGAAGTTTGTTTTCTAAAACAAAGTAAAAAAAAATATAGGTTAAGATGATTCAAATATCTTGCAGATGTCCACCACGACCACACTGGCAGATCTTGAAGCTTTCATCAAAGTTTTCAGTCACTTTTTGGCAAAATGGCGATCCTATTTCGTTAATCACATTACGGATTTTGAGTTTTAAGAATGAAATCAATTCGATTGGCTCCCTATAGACTTTGTCCTTAACATAGCCCCACAAAAAATTTTGCAGTGGTGTTAAACCACACGTTCTGGCTGGCCACTACTCTGCTGATTGTCGTAAAATTATGCGATCGGGAAATGTGGTTTGCAATAAATTGATCCTTTTATTGGCCGTCCTATTGAAACCACATGTCAGTAGTATCTATATCCACGTCGTCAATAACAGGCCTAAATTGAGTTGTTAGCATCTCACGATAGCGTGATCCACTGAACGTTACTGCATTTTCATCTTCGAAGAAAAAAACGGCTCACTCACACCTTCAAACCACATATCGCACGACACAGTGGCACGTTTAGAATGCAAAGTCTTCTCAATAATCGCACTCGGATTTTCAGAAGACCAAATGCGACAATTCTACTTCTTGATATATCCTGGCAAGTGAAAATAGGCTTCGTCTGAAAAATGCTTTTTTTAGAAAAACCAGCTGGTTATTCCTCAATGAATTGAGCAAATCTAGGGCGCTGTGAATGATCGGTCGGCTTAAATTCCTCCACCAGTTGAATCTTGTAAGGCTTCAGAGTCTAATCTTTATGCAAAATTCATCATGTGGATAACCCCGATTGTTGAAAAGGTCAAAACATTCACAAACTTGGATCTGTTTTACTACTGGCTCATGCATGCGATGTTTCCGTGCATTTAGTATCGAGCCTGTCGTCTCAAATTTAACTACCAAATACTTAATAGCGGCCGGAGAAGGTTACGAAATGTAACTTTAACATAACCACCATTTTCATAGTGGATTTTAATTATTTTAATGCGATTTTTCTGTGATATTGAATTCGTTGTATTAATCGCCAATGCATCTATTACGAATACGTCAAACAACTAAATGTCAAAACTATTGTGTTGTTCGTGTTGTTACAGTTAAAAAACAAACTTGTATATAAATCGCTTGCAAGTTTTTTATGTAATTCTTTAGTAATAATCTCCCCCAATGGAGGATAAAAGGTAAATTGCTGATGTTACAAGAACAGTTTCACTCGATTGAGAGCAGCTGATGGCAAAGCAAGAGTTCATCTACAGATTTATATATAATTGTAAAGGATATAATATATATTATATTACAAAAAGAAAATTTACGAGTACACACCTAAAAACTATAATAAAATTGTAATTTCTGGTATTTATTCTGGGATCATGTAAAATGGCTAGTTTCGCAATTCAGGGGCTGTTAAATTTTCGAGTTTCTTCCATATCATCTAGTAGAGCAATAGGTAACGGACATGCTGACACAGTCTTTCTATGGAGGTTTTGGTGCATCTCCGTATTTTATCTTTTACCAAAGTTAAAAGATTATTTGATTATGTTATTTGCCACGTACTATGGAGTGTTAATAATTAACTTGGGAGGTTTTAGAACCACACTGGTTTTAAAATTGTATAAGTATACATGCTTAGTTTTGACAATATTATATAGCATAACCAATATAATATTGTTACGTTTATACCTTTTATAAACGTTTTGCTGTGAGTTCTTTTTTTTTTAGTTGCACAATAAATAAAGCCAGATTTTAGAGTTTTTAAATTAATAACAAGTTTATTTACTTTAACTACACAAAGTTGACATTACAGAACAAATTACTTAAGATGCACGTCTTTACTTTACGAGATTTATTTTTACACTGACTCAGACGCTGCCCTATTTATATTTGTCCATTTAAAGTCTAGAAATTCTAAAAATCTTCTGCTCCCTTTGTATAATATTTTGTTGTTGTATGTTGTTTATTCGATGTATAGGCGCCTGTATGTCTATGTGTGTTTTTGCTTTTGTTTTTATACTGATAAAGTTCCTTATTGGAATTTATTTTAAGATAGTTGTTGTTGTTTTGTATAGAAAAGTTTACCTAGAAAACTACACTGATGGTAGCAGCAGCAGTTACGCAGTTAGTAAACAGAAATTGGTTGTTGTCTTGCAGGCCACGCAGTTAGTAAACAGCGTATCAAATTGTTGTTGTTTGCGTGTATAAAATTTCTACGCAGTTTGTAACTAGAAATTTTGCTGTTGTACTTATTTTCTTTTAAAACTTCAGCAAGACACATCTGTAACAATATTTTTGTCTTTACGTATAAATGCTGCTCCACTTTGTTCTTTGCCAATATGGATTCACAGATATTTAATCTATTTTTTCGTGATATAATATTATTGTTAAAGAGACCGGCAGAATAATTATCTCACCATAATAACTTTTTAATACTGACTTTAATTTGCCAATTATTCAGACATTTAAATGCATTTAAAAGAGATTGAATCGTGATTGGTGGGTCATTCAGGCAATTGCCAAATGTTAAAATTTTAGTATCATCTGCGTTCGTGACGATGAAAGTGTTAAATTTAACTTACATCGCGACCGTAAAGATTGTGTAAAAAATTGCATTAACTATGCCGTGATGCAACTTTCTCCAAAAAACAAATTAAATTCGGGAATAAAGTTCAATTTTTCTAAAACTGTCGTTAATCTTTCCAGAAATATTCACTCAAGTAGTACGAGACAACTTTGTTTTCTGGTTTATTTATAACTTAGTAATCATTGCGATTTTTAAACGAGTAAACCGATTGTATCTAAGTTCTTAATCCTAGACAAACTCTGCTGCCCACTTCTAAAATAACACAATAGAGAATATTTAACAAAGGAGGAAAACCAAATATTTAAGATAATATCCTTCCAGAGCCAGGTCCAATGTTAAACTAAATTAACAATTTCAATCACTCCCAAGTTCATTCCTTTTTAGATTAGAGAAAGATTTTAGGACAGCTTAAATTCACCTATATTTCAAATATATTAAAAAACATTTTTATCAATTATTATGTTAACTTTTCAATGAAATGGGGAAAATTATATATTAGCAAAATGTAATGTAGCATTTTCTAAATTTCTTCAGCTTTTATTAAAGTTCTATTTATAAGGAATATTCAAAATCAATCAAAATTAATTTAGTTAGATGAAATCCACACCCAAAAGCCACCTATCGGCTTTTTTTTTTATAAAGAGAATTAGCACTTCAGGCAACAATGCCTATTTAGTCAAGTACCATGATACATACTTTAGAAAAGGGATAGAGAAGAGATGAAACAGGAGGTGAAAGCAGAAGAATAGTTACGGAAATTAACTGCCGTATAAAAGACAGCACAGCGACTAGTGACTATGCCTTTAGCGCTAAGCAGCCCCACCGACAGTCAATTTTTATTTTTGTAGTGAAAGAAAACCAAGGTCTTCCCGCCACACTGAAAAGCTGGTACACTACCTACTAGCCTACAGGGGCTTGGGAAAGAATGAAATTTACTTAATTTAATTTAATTTTTGTTTTCTAACTCCCATTTACACACAACAGTAGATGATGCTTCACTATTGGCAGGGTTTTAATGAGGAGAGTATCAATGCGCGTTTCCTTACGTATTGTTGGTAGTTTTTCCATTTATAATATTATTGAAATATTAAAAAAGAAATCTAGCTGGCTATAATTGGGGCAATATAGCGAGATCATATCAGTTCTTTTAGCTGCTACGCTTGATTAGTCAGTGGAAAGCTACGCGTATGTATACTATGGACAACGATAATAGTATGGACAGGAACGATTTTCGCTAGTATGAGAGAAATATCCGATAATATGCGAATATGACACATCATACAAGGCAGGTTTTAACAACAATAAATGAGAGGAGGAGAGGTGCCATACGCCATCGATTTTACGGTGAAAATGTAACTTTATTAAAGAAGATCGCGTATACCAAAAGTCGCATGGTACATATGGTTGATATTCTTAGCTAAAGTTATGCATGATGGATGAAGAGATCAAAAAAATGCTGCATTACATTTACTGGTGTCTGGTTTTCCCCGTTCTTTGAAAAGTTAGCATAATAAATGTTTCTCTATATGGCATTTATGTGCGTATATATATTCTCTATGTATTTAAAATATGGGCGAACTTTCTTCTCTTAGTTAAGATTAATTTAGCTTTATACTTAAATTGTTGAAATAACAAATTATATCAAATCAAATATTAAATTAATTGAATTGAAAACCTTTTCGACTCACCCATAATCTATGATAACTCCTACGAAGTTTTCAGTTAATGATCTAACATGTTTTCAACTCAATTTAAATATGGAAACTATATTGTTATGGAAAGCTGTGGATAGGAATTTATATTGATTTTTGCAGAGCAATGGTGGTACAACATCTATTAATCAGCCTTTTTTTTTTGCTTAAGTGTTGCTGTAAAAATATGCTTAATAATAATATTCACGTAAACTGCTCACAGAATTTGGTCAAAAAAAAACCCTCATTATTTTTCTAGAAAGCCTTTTTAAATAATATTGTTTCATTTATAAACCAATAGCTGTCTACAGCTATTAGTTATATTATTTGGGTGGAATGCATTCTTTGTTGAAAACTTATCTTGCAAATAATACACAGTTCCTTTACAGAAGGAAGTTAACTTTGAAAAGACCAGACATAAAAGCAAGTAAAGTAAAGTATTAAAGTATTTTTGCAAGTTAACTGGATAAGCTTAAGCTAAATTAAGCAACAATGGAAATACACATGAGCCGTATGCTGCTTATAATAATGTTTATAATAAAACTTTTCGCCAAATGTTTTTGCTTAGGCAAAGTGTGAAACTGCTGACACCTTTCATACAGAAACTAAATAATATATTTCAAATAAAAAACGAAATAGAGAAAAATCTTTTATTATTTAATAGAAATGTTGAGCAGAAAAAATGCTGGTATTATGATGTGTGTTATGTTATTTTAATAATTTAATTTTTTTGTCATTCTAATCCGTAAATAGTTCGATAAAATCCAAAATTGCATTTTAAAACAACTATAAGAAATGTGTAGCTTTTATATAGTATTTTCTTAGATAGGGTTTGAGTATATTATGGGTTTTAGTATGTGAACTTATGCTCATGCAGTATTTTGTGAAGAAATTTTCTTTATTTTAACAAAATAAGAGGAAACAAAATTATAGCAAGAGTATGAGAACATTATACAAATTTTATACTGTGGGTAAATAAGTTGTGAGTTGACATTAGTATATGGAAATTCTTTTCAGACCTTTCTAAACATTTGACGGCGCTTTTGTTAAATTTTTATTATTTCTTAAACTTGCTACGGCAAATTATAGTTGGTAAAATTTTACGACCCCACAAAATCCATTGCCGGTGCCTTAAAATTTAAACTTAAATTATTAAAAAAATAATGCTATAATTGGCATGCTCTTACATTTAATAATATTGTTACGAATGTGTCTTGCTTAGGTTTTAAAATAAAATAATTAAGCAATAAAGCGAACTACTGGTTACAAACTGCGTAGAAGTTTATACACACGCAACACAGGCTGTTTACCAACTGTCTGGCATGCAAAAAAAAATTATATGTATGCTGCTTATCATCTAAACGCACAAAACAAAAACTAATTTTACAACAACAAACATACATGTTGTTTACCATCTGCCTAGTTTTCTAAGAAACCCTTTTCTACAAAAGACAACAAATATTTTGAAATAAATCCTAAGCAGAAACCCTATCAGCAGAAAAACAAAAACAACTATACACACAGACATACAGGTGACTATACATCGAATAAACAACATACAACAACAAAATGCGATACAAAGGGAGTAGAAGATTCTTAAATCTTCTAGACTTTAAATGGACAAATATAAACAGGGAAGCGGACAATCAATCAGTGTAAAATTAAACCTCATCGAGTAAAGACGTGCATTTTAAGTAAATTGTTCTGAAGTGTCAACTTTGTGTAGTTAAAAACTCACAACGAAACATTTATAAAAGGTATAAACGTAACAATATTTATTACTATTATTTAGATAATTTATGCATAAATCAATAACTTTCTCTGCTGCAGATTTAACTGGCGTTTGTTGGAGCCCACTTTTGTTAACTTTAAGTTATTTGGACCAGATATTGGTAATAACTAAACACAAAGAAGTTGCAAACCCATTAAAGAAATCACAAAAATGCTGCTGTTTTTTTTTAAACTTTAATGTTTTTATTTGTAAATAATTATAGTTGTTTGAACTTTTTAATAATTTGTAAATAATATTTATTCAAGTACAAGGTATTTATATAAAAATGAATTAAATTATTATTTTTGCTTGTGACATTTCGCCACACCATATTTTAAAAGATTTTTTCAGTGTTTGTTTTTTTGTGGTTTTTTGTAATTTTTTTTTTAAAATTTGTTTGTCAAAAATTTTTCATTTATTGCTTTAGTTGTTTATATACTTTTCTTTTCCTGAAGATGCCACCCAATAGTGTGGTAAAATTTCAAAATCAAAATTATAAGTTTATTAATTTGTACATAAAGACTTTGTTTTAAAAAAAAAATTATTTATAAAATTTATTATTGCAATTTAGTAAATTCTTTTGCACAAAAATCTACAATTTTTTATATATGTGTGTATTCTGAAGAGCTAAGTATGCAGTAGCCATATGGTAATTAATTACATGATCAATGTCAGTACACTCTAAATTATTTAATCGGGAATTTAAGCCTCCATGAGTAATAATTAATTAATTAATAAACAATTAATTAATAATTAATTAAAGAAAAATTACTGGCCTTTTTTTCATAACCCAAAATTTGTTTTATAAATATGCTGAACACTTAAAAACGGCTCTATTTAAAGCATTATAGCGAAATTGCAATACTTAATGTTATGCTTTAAAAAGCGAATCCCGGTATTGTCGACTTAAGGAATATCATTTTTTAAGTTTAGTATGCCAAAAAGTGTTCAGGAAAGCAATTGTTACGAAAAACCGATTTTAGTATTAAAATAGTAAAAAAACAAGAAAATATAATTATTGTGTTAGAGAGGCACAATCGTGTAGATTATGTTTACAAATAAAGTAAACTAAAGTAAAGTAGACTTTCTGTATGATGATAGTTGTACTTTTGTGTTAAAAGGCATTCAATTATTACAATTTTAGTGCGATGCCGTTTTTCATACAATTTTTTTAATTCTCTTCTAAATTGCAGTTATAAGTTTTATCTTACGTTTCAATAATGAAATTTTAAAAGCCATCGGCATTTTTAAATTTGGCTTAAACTTAATATTCATTTTTGTAGTTGTTAGTGTGTATCATAAATGCATACATTCAAAGCAAGCAATTCCAAAATACGAAGAGAACACTGAAGATGGCAAAACGGCCGAAACCGATTTGTTCACAAACCAAACTTGACGAGGGTCGACGAAAACCGTACCCAAATAAAAGAAAAATCAACCCTGTCGGAAAATCTAAACACATAACATATGCAATTATGCTTCGCTTGCTTCTCTGCACACCTTTTATACGAACAAAAATTTTATGCCTCTTGATTAATGAAAAATTTCATGAATTAGAATACTGAACCATTGTTGTCAATAATTTTGTTTTTTTTTTTTTTTAATTTCATTAAATCTTTCATGTAAAATATGAAAATAACAATAACTATTAAAATCTTAAGCTAAAAAAAATACAGTAGATCCTGCCACTGCAACATCAACACTGTGTTCGAAAAAAATATAATGTCTAAACCATTAGATCAAGAGTTTGCATCCCCTTGAGACGGTTATAACCCTCAAATAGGAGCAAGTTTCTCGCCAAGGGATTGGGATGAGTTATCAGGCTTACAGTGTAAGCAAATGTTGTATTCTGGATGTTTTTGTTTTCGATATACCATGGTGCACGCGTTATTAACCGCAAGAGTTTTGACTGCCTTCTTTATAATTGTTTAACGCTAGATGGCCCAAATCTAGATTCCATATGTCCATATTGGTTTTATGACTGCCTTGTACAGGAGCACCTTAAGGTCTAACTCTAAAGACGACCATGGCTCAATAAGCCAGTGTAGTGGGAATGATTTTAATTTGAGCTGGGTTATTTTTGCGGCGATATGATGACTCCACGTAAGACTTCGGTCGAGGTGAATACCGAGATACTTAACATGGTCTTGTTCAGGAATTTTTACGCCGTAACTAACGAATATAATATAATATAATTTATAAAATATAATTATAAATAAGAGATGTACAATGCACTTTTTCTGAATACAAATGCAAGTATTTTCTATCTCGCACTTTCTAACTTTTCAAACTAAACTTTATGAAAATGTAAAATTTAGTAAACGCAATTTTATTTAATTAAAAATAAAATCCTGTGTTTTTTATAATTAAAAACATGTTCGTAAATTTGATAAGTCAACTTTTGTTTTAGTGCTATTTCCTGCTGCTGGCAACAAATATTGAAAGCTTTCCTCAGTAAGTCTTTCATATTGTTGTTGGATTTATTGAGTTTGTGTCCACTTCTAAAGTTACACAAATCAATGTTGGTTAATGTGTTGTCGAAAATGCTGGTTGCTAGATTTGTGCAGGTCTCTTTAATTTTGGTTGTGATGGTTACAAAAAAAACATTAATTTGTTTGTGTGGGTGTGCTTTATTTTACTAGGTTTCGGCGATTGTTGTTGTTGTTGCTGCAAGAAAAAAAGTTGTAAAATAAATTTACGCGGAAATTAGGTTTTACTTATGGTTTCAGCTTTCCTATTGTTTGTATTTTGCTTTTGATGTTTTCCTTAGAAAAGGTGGTTTGAATTCAGTTAATTTTTACTTTACCCGTGTTACCCGAGAAGTAATTTTGGCGGCACATAGTTTTAATGTTTTATTATCTTTATTAACTTTAAGAAAATTAAAGTAATTTATATTTTTTATAATTAGTTTTCATAAGAAATAAATTCCTCTTGTGTATTACGTTGAAGTGGAAAAAGAAATATAAATATAAAATATAAAAACAATTTACACAGGTTTCCTTAAGGAGTTTTATTTCCTTAGTTATCGTAATTTAGAATAGCCCGCCGAAACGTAGGATTTTGTAAAACATTAGCAACTATAGTCACGCTTTTTGCATGCGCCTTGCTTCAAAATGAAGTCTATGGCCAATAGCAAATATTGCACGCCCACCAGCCTCTGTTTTACGATACAGGAATATATAAAAAGGAAGTGCCTCGGTTTTTTAAAACAGTATAAAATTTACTTCACTACATCCAAAATTCGTACTATTTAATAAGCTATAACCGTCCAAAAATGGAATATAACTCTCATGTATAGATCGGCGCCCTAAAATCTATTTTGGAGTTGCTCAATCGCGTACAGGAGAGGAATGAGAGGCTCATTGGGGACATTAGGGCACCAAACTCTATTGATTCGACGCAATGTGGGATGTATTTTGCTATTTTATTGTTACCACAATGGTAAGTGCTCTAACAAAATTAGGGAACTTGTTTCCGTTACTCGCACGTTTTTGCATTTAACTAGATTTTCATTGAGAGCACATCTATTTGTGGATCACAGGGAAAATTCGTTCTTTTTAGCAGAACCGTCCGTATATGTAATAAACTTTCTCCAAAGGTCTTTCCTCTCATTTTCAATGTAGTTAAGTTCAAATTGTTAGTCATCTTACACATAATCTAATTTCCTAGCACAACGTATTGCGTGTCATCCCCTGTGTGCCGGTCCGATACAAAAAAAAAAGTAATATCCTACAAGTTCAAGCAAAAGAAATATTAATTTTATTGAAGAGCAATATCCCTGCCAGCTCCCCCCGGGGGCACATGATAGTCTTTATGGGTCCTACTACTTCCATCTAGACCTAGCCTTCAAGGCTAGTAGGAGTCATCTCGACAATCCGCTGTATTTCCACGGGAATCAGTGGCCGGCGGAGTTCCGCTATGTGTCTATTAAGGCATTTAGCTGCTCTATGGCTGATTATTGGGGTATCCCCTTTTGGGAGTATCGTGTTTCGAGGCCCACAATGAGTATGAATGCCGTTGTGTTCTTAATTATATTAAGCTTCATGCGTTCTGGATCAGGAGTTGGATAGTCTCCAACTCTTTAGCAAGGAGAGAAGGCTGCGGCCTACTCCGGGCTTACATAGAAAATTAGTCCTTGCGATATTTAGTGTAAAAGATATAAAAGATATTTAGAAAAAAGAAACTATTTCGTCACTAGATTTTTTTATTATCTATTTAAAATTAAAATATTTAGCTGCACTAGAACAATTCTATTTAAAATAAAAAACAAAATTGCTGCAAAAATTGTATTAACAAAAATTTACGGAATACATTTAAAAAAGGATGAACGAAATAAAACTAAACAAGTTACTGAAGTGTAAATAGAATTTGATTTGATTTGATTTTTTAAATGCTCGTTTGTCAATTTGTTGTGGGTATAAAATACAAATATATATTTACACAGTGTTATCAGCCAAGATTTTGAAAAGAATTTTAAATGAAATCGATGTACATAATTAAAATTATTTAAAAAATCCTTTAAATTGCAATGATTCCATTTGTTTCCTTGTTCTCACGGAATGAATAATTCGAGGAATCTTCTATCTCGAGAATAATATTTTCCATTTATAATTTGGCCGATTATATTTTTATTGCTGTTGCTTTTCTGTAATTGGAAGCCATCAACTAATGTGTTAAAGCATGATGTTGAGAGAGGGTCTTTTAAACAAAGAGAAATTTATTTGTAAAAATTAAAAGGTGTGATATCACTTAAGAGGAATATAATTCAATTCAAATACCAATGCAAAAACTATACACATGCAACAATGTTTCACAGTTCTGCTGAAGATTAAAATACTGATCTTACGTTGTGCTTCCATATCTTCTGATCAGTTAAATGCTAGAAATCTCTCTTTTAGTCTCTTTAAAACGAATTAACCATATCAAAATTATACGAGTAGATGCAATGAGCATCAACTTGTCATCGAAATATGCGAGCCCAATAGAACATTATACGAGGAAAAGCTGAATTTTGAAGTTTCTCGAGTAATTAGAGATTTTTTTAATATTAGCACCCTTGCGCCAAACATACGCTCAGCTAAGAGTTTGTGCGGAGAGGCGTGACAGTTCGATGTGTTTTGCTTGTTCGATGATTTTTCCTGCTGCAGAAGTAATTTATCTTAGAATTTGCTTCAAATTTTTTATTTAAATAGAAATAAGCACACGAAATGAGAAATGAGAAAAATGTTTACAAATGATACAATCTTTTCAAAGAATGGCGAGGAAATATGGATGCGACGCTTGTTCTGAAAGATCCATTACATCAAAAATATTGAGAAGGTGAAGAAAATTGTTATGGTGATTCGTTGAATTCGTTGAAGGATATCGGCTGCAATTTTTGAGCGTGTTAGCGAAGTTTATTCCAAATCGCTCAAGAAATGTTGTACTATATTAACAACCATCCGAATTTACTTTAAATGGCCATAACTCATGGCAATGGAAGAACCAAGTTCGACAAAATGTCAAGGTTTTACTTATTATCTTTCTGTATTTTTTGGTTTAAATTGTGCAAAAAATTCATAGCTTTTGCATTACGCTACTTTACTAACTCATCATTGCTTCTTCGTAATTTTTTAGCCGCAAAGAATGCCAATCATGCTTTAGACGCAATATTCAGCGAAAGATAATAAAACCGCTGAGAAAGTTTAAGGCCATGCCAATAATTGCATATTAAAAATGCTTCAAGGATTGAACAATCGCTGGCAAAAGTGTATTGTATTGAAGGTGACAAAATAGAAATTAATGAATCAACAAATATTTTCTGACAAATATGAACATTTACTTTTTCTATTAAACAGACCTCATATTTGATAATTCTCTTCAAAAGGCTTGTAAAAATTAATATTTCCACATGGTTAACGAAGTCGAAATAGAACTTCATTTATTACGTAAAACTATGACCACAACAGCAAAGTTAAGTAGAACCAACAAAAACATTGCCTGTTCTATTCCTACAAAGTAATTTATCTAATAAACCAAAAGGTTACATTTTATATTAATTCCTATGAGACTCTTGTGATCTTAGATTCTTCATTCATAAACTAATTTGTCATTTCTTATTAAAATTTTAACATATTAACACAAAACATAATTATGTGATCTCAAGTGTGAAATAATTCCACACCCTCAAGAAAAAGGCATTTGATTCAATGGAAAAACAAAGAAAAAAATGGAAATGAAATTAAATTGTCAAAAGCCTTAAAAGCTTAATAACTTAACAATGATTATAACTCATTTACCCAAAAGCAAATATCCATATTTTCCAATAGAAATTGTTTAAATTTGGCTACAAAAAAATTTTGTCGTCAAGATTTTAAATTAAACTCTATTGCACACAAGCTTTATTTAAACGAAATACACAGATACGATTTTATTTGACAAACATTTGCCAGAAATAGGTTGCTTGAGGTAATCTGACCCCAAACTGTTTATTACGAGCAAACGATGCCACAACTGATTTTGGGTAAATAACATTTTTTGCCAGCAAACCACCAGCTGGCAAATATTTGAATCTTTCTTCGGTAAAGAAATAGTACTTCCTTAAAGGACAGACATTTCTTTAAAATTTTTAAAACTATATAAATAAAATATAATTATGTGAATAATATATCGTGTTTTTTTTATAGAAATTTAAGTTGGCAACAATGTTTTGATAGGCGACAGTTTTGTCGGCTGTCATGTGATTTATGCTTAATTTGGCTTGGCATTTTAACATAAATTGACTCAAGCCAAACAACGCCTACAAATTGTGTAAATTGTGCCCAAAACAAGATTGCCGATGTCCTGATTTTGAGAAGAAACTCACCTTTATTTTGAACGAATACGTTAATTACCAAAACTGTCCTATTTTGAGTGATTATAATCTTCAAGTGTTTGTAGAGACCAGAAAATATACTTTATGGGCTGGTAGAATCATTGTTTCTTACTTGTTTAAAACAATGCTGGTCAGAACTCTACTCTCAATGGTGACCACTATAGACCTATTTTCATTCTTCAATTGAGCAACCACGATTTGGTATCTTGCTGTTTTATTTTATAATTTTATAAGTGATTTATTAAAAGAAACATTTGGTAACGTTTTGGATACGTGAATTGTCCTCCAATATCGTGCGATTAAACTCCGCAAGACAATTTGCTGCAGAGATAGCTGAAGTCGCTGGTCTACGGCGATTTTCCACTTGGAGGAAAAAATTCGGTGCGTTATTGCTTATATATGGCCATTAATATTGCAAAAGGTCATCGAAATTTAGGCCTCCAGTCCAAGCCATTCGTGGCTATCAAATACCAAAGTTCATGTATAAATTATAATGCCAGAACATTTCCTTTCGCTCAAAGTAAATTTCATTTCAATTTAAAAAATTCATCTGTGTTTTATTACATTTTATAGTTCTGTGCCTCTATAAAAAAGCGCTCCATATATCGGGTACTTCAACAAAGAGTTTGGGGTTTAATTTTGGCAACACCAACAATATGATAGTTTTGACATTTCGTTTTTCGACATATTCCTTGTAGATGCATTGACAATCGTTTCAATGAATTTAATTTCGCACGAAAACCGCATTAAAATATTTAAAATCCACTATGAAAATGGTGGTTCTGTTAAAGTTACATTTCGTAAAATTCGTGATATTTCCGGACAACATAATTGTCCTTCTGAGACCGGCATTAAGAATTTGATGTTTAAATTTAAGACGTCAGGCTCGAAACAAAATGTGCGAACACCAACGTGTTTTCGGTTGAGTCGTTAAGCTGAAAACATCCCATTTATGAGACATAGTGTTAAAGCAGAAGCAAATTTGTATATTCCTTAACGTTCTCAACAATTGGGGTTATCCAAAACTACCACATGGGGAATTTTGCATAATGATTTGACTTTGAAGCCTAATAAAGTTCAACTGGTGCAGAAATTGAAGCCGACCGACTATCTACATCGCTGTAGATTCGCTCAATTCATTAAGAAACAATCGGCTGCTTTTTCTGAAAAAATAATTTATCCTAACGAAGCCCATTTTCACCTGTCAAAAAGCAAAAATGCTTCTTTGGGCTTCTGAAAATCCTTAAGTGATTATTAAGAAGCCTTTGCATGTTCAACGTGTTTCCGTATGGTACGCTATGTGGTTTGGAAGCATGATTGTGCCGTTCTTTTTTTTCGAAGATGAGGCTGGAAATGGGGTAACGGTTAACGACTTTTTTTTTTTTTTAAGAGAAGTAGCACTTCAGGCAACAATGTCTATTTAGTCAAGTACTGTGCCACATTCTTTAGGAAAGGGATAGAGAATAGATGAAACATATGGTGAAAGTAGAAGGATAGTCGGAAATTAACTGCCGTATATAAGACAGCACAGCGACCAGTGACTATGCCTTCATCGCTGAGCAGCTCCACCGACAGTCAGTTTTTATTTTTGTAGCGAAAAAAACCAAGGTCTTCGTTGGGAATCGAACCCACAACCCCCATATTTACAAGCTAGTACATTACCTACTAGCCTACAGGGCTTATGCTATTGTGAGTTGCTAGCAACTTAATATTGGCCTATAATAAACGACGTGGATATCACTGACATGTGGTTTCAACAGGACGGTGCAACACGTCAACACGTCGCCAATGAAACGATCATTTTATTGCAAACCAGATTTCCCGATCGAATAATTTAAAGACAATTAGCAGTTAAGCGGCCACACAGATTGTATGATTTAACACAACTGGACTATTTTTTGTAAAGCTTTGTTAAGGACACAGTTTATACGCAGCCAATCGAATCGATTTTAGCCTTAAAACTGATTGACGAAATGGGACCGCTATTTTGCCAAAAAGTATAATAATGCCGGTGATGTATCGATTTTCGTATAAATTGTCTAAAGAGTCGCAAAAAATTTCTATAAAACTTTAACTAATTTGTTTCATAATTCATATCACGGGCTGACAAAATTAATAGTTCTCCGTAATATTTAAAAAAGATATATTTAGGTTTAAAAAAGTCACTCCGATCTTAAGCTGGTAATTTATTCATAAAGTACCAAAAAAAATGTAAAAAATTCTCATTGTGTTTTCTGTGCAGTATTTATATTTTCATTATGAATTAAACTGTAGATATGAATATGTCTACCTACGTTTATATACTTTTTGTTGTGATATGAAGTTTTGTGCATTATGCTAATAATGTGCGATTAAAAATCGTTCCAAAGAGTCAATAAATTATTGCTGAACGTAGAATAGATATGATTGTTAATTTGATTTTATTTCAAATTAAGTTCGTTATTTAATTTTTTAAATATGTAATTATTACGATATTTGCAAAATATTTGCTTAATGTTTAAATTAAGCAGTTTGTAAATAGTATGTAAGTTTATAGTGTGTAGAAATCTATGTATGATGCCGAATATGATTTGTAAAATAAATATTGTTTTGGATTATTTTTCATTTTATACATTTTCGTTTTTCAATTAAATTATTTAACTAAAGGGTATTAAAAAAATTATATAAATAAAAAATTATATAAAATTATAGCCACTTCATATAGTGTTCTATACTTCTATTGTATCTTGTAAATTTATGTGTGTATGAGAAATTTATTTATTATTTTTTAAATAAAATTCTTTTTTGTGACAATGAAATAGACTAATATTCCAAGTGAAAAATATAATGAAAAACAAAATAATGTGGTAAGTTGCTGCATGAGTAACCCAAAAATTAAAAAAAAAAATTTAATTTTATATCAAACAAAATACATCCTTACTAAGCTGCTCGATTCTTGTACATCTTGTTAAACAGTTTTAACAAGATTATCATTGGAAAAGTTTGCATGGTCATATGGTCATATTTAACGTGGTCTTATTGTTAAACGGATCTTTAAAGCAGAATTTTGAATTAAATATGTGATGCTTTATTGTCATCAACACCTTTTAGCACACTGTATTCTTATCTAATTGATATTGGAAATACTGGGTAAACAATTCCTATATTATTTATTCAAAATTATTATTGAATGAATGATAGGCTTAAAAGCCTAAAGGATTTTGAATCACCGAAAAAAAGAGTGCAATGGTAGCTATTTACAAACTGACATAGATATATATTAAGGTTTTTTGGACAAGAAGTTTGTTTTCTAAAACAAAATAAAACAAAACATTTAGATTGAGAATGATTAGAATTTTTATTGTATTACGGCAATTATGAATGAATAATGATATTTGACGAAAATAATACTTTACAAGACGCTCATACTACATGTGCTTCTGTATGGTGCAGAATCATGGGTGCTCGCGCAAGCAGATGAATCCGTGCTTGGAGTATTTGAGAGAAAGATTCTTCGAAAAATATATGGACCTGTTTGCGTTAGCGGAGACTTTCGGCGTCGCATGAACCATGAGCTGTATGAAATGTATGCCGATATTGATATTGTGAAGCGCATTAAGGTACAAAGAGTGCGCTGGCTGGGACATACAGTTCGAATGGATGAAAACGCTCCAGCAAGGAAAGTTTTTGAATACGGCCCTGAAGGTGCACGCAGAAGGGGGCGACCAAAGCTCCGCTGGAAAGATCAGGTCCAGGAAAATATCGCCGATCTGAAAATCCAAAATTGGCGAAGAAGCGCTTGGAACTCTATACTAATCTCGGCCCAAGACCCAGCAGGGTTGTGAAGAGCCATTTATGGATGGATGGAATGATGTTCGGCAAATGTCCACCACGATTCTTCTTGATTCTTTTTTTAATCACTTTTTGATTGGCTCCGCATAGACTCTGTCCTTAACATAGTCCCACAAAAGATAATCCAGTGGTGATCTGGCTGGCCATTTAACTGCTGATTGTCGTGAAATTAGGCAATCGTGAAATTTGTTATGCCATAAATTAATCATTTCATTGGCTGTGTGACCTATAGCACCATTCTGTTGAAACCACACGTCGTCAATAATAGGCCAAAATGAAGTTGTTAGCATCTCGCGATAGCCGTACCCTCTTGGGCCAATTACGCACCATACGGTGACAGGTTGAGCATGCAAAAGCTTCTCAATAACCGCTCTAAGATTTTCAGAAGCCCAAATGCGACAATTTTGCTTGTTGACATACCCTGACAAGTGAAAATGGGCTTTGTCTGAAAAAATGGGTTTTCAAAAAAACCAGCTGCATGTTCCTTAATGATTTGAGCGAATCAACGGCAATGTGAATGATTGGTCGGCTTCAATACCTCCACCAGTTGCACCTTATAAAGCTTCAAAGTCAAATCCTTACTCAAAATTCGCCATGTGTTGGTTTTGGATAATCCCAATTGTTGAGAACGTCTAGGAATTGACAAATTTGAATCAGCTTCAAAACTGTGGCTCGCGGCTGCGATGTTTTCAATTAAATGTCTCGGTCAAATACGCGTTTGTGTTCGCATATTTTGTATTTCAATTCGAATTAGTTATGATCCCCAAGCCCGGCAAAGACGTTACGGAGGTATCATCATACAGTCCAATCGGCTTATTACCTGTTCTCTCTAAAATATTCGAAAGGTTGATTTTGAAATCATTAGCGGTGCATGTTATTTCAAGAAATATAATCCCAGACCATCAATTGGGGTTTAGGAAAAAGCACAACACTATCGAACAAGTACATAGAATTACAAATTTATTTCGAGAAACTTTTGAAAGTAAGCATTGCTGTTCTGCACTTTTTATAGACATATCACAAGCATTCGACAAGGTCTGGCACGAAGAGCTTCTATATAAAATTTCAACATTTCTCTCGTCAAATGTACTTAAAATGCTCGCGAGTTATTTAACCAATAGATCTTTTGTAATAAGGTCGAAAAATACTTATTTATCGAGCAAAAAAATTTTAGTTAGAGTCCCGCAGGGAAGCATGCTGTGGCCATTCCTGTATCTTTTGTACACCACAGCCTTGCCCACATGTTCAAACACACACACATCGACATTTGCAGATGATACAGCATTTCTAAGTATTCATAAACAACCAGAATTGGCATCGCAACAATTTAAAACCCACATAAATGGGTTGGAGAAATGGTTGCATAAGTGGAAAATAAATGTTAATGCCACAAAATGCGTTCATTTAACTTTAATAATAAATGGAGCTAGCATCCCAGAGCAGAACCATGTAAGGTACTTGGGAATACACCTCGATCGGCGTCTTACTTGGGTACATCACATTGCAACTAAAATCACACAGCTCAAAATTAAATCCACCCAACTTCTTTGGCTAATTGGGCCACAATCTTCACTTGTCTTGAACATCAAAGTGCTCCTATACAAAGTGGTTTTAAAACCTATGTGATCCTATGGAATCCAGCTATGGGGGTCTGCCTTCGCACCAAATGTTGTAAAACTACAAAGAAGACTAACAAAGATCTTGAGAATGATTACGTGTGCTCCCTGGTATATGCGGAATAATAACATCCATAAGAAACCCAATATTCCTACCATCCGGGAAGAGATTATAAAGTCATGCACAAACTACGTTGCAAAAATCACCAATCATCCCAATTCGATTGCGAGGAACTTGCTATTATTTGAGGGTCACAGGCGTCTGAAAAGGGTGCAAACTCTTGATTTGACAAGATAATACTCTTATTGAAATTACATATCCGTTGAGTACTACAGTGGCAATACCAACCTAGATCATACATATATTAAGATTTCAATAGATATTGTAAATGTCATACAGACAAATTCAATATTAAAAAACAAACAAAAAAAAATAATATTTTGTATCGAGCCTGTGTAATAACTTTTATTTATTAGGAGCGTTTAAAATATTGAGCTCAACTACGAGCTAGAACGTACAAGGAAAGATTAATTTTCCTTCTCAATTGCAGTCGCTTATATACCGACTGTGAGAAGGTTATTAGTAGTCTAGTAATTAATTATTAATATTAATTATATACAAATATTATTATAAATATTATTGTTTTAACGAAAAGTGAAATGTGATCTAGATCCTATTGCATTTATTTTGGGATTTCTTTCCATAAAATAAATGTGTCACTTGAAACTCACCGATCGACACACACACGATAGGTGTATGCCTGTTAAAGGCCATTCAGTCATTGCATGTATGTAAAGTATAACAACAACAAACATAAGTGCATTGCTAGTGCATTGCACTTGAGTAATTTTAATTAAACTTTTAATTTGTTGTGTTAATGACTGTGTGTGTGAATATTTGATATTTACATTAGGGTGGTTCTACTACACCTGTCGACTTTAATTTAACGACCGAATTCTTAATAGCGGTCTCAGAAGGACGATTATTTTGTCCGAAAATATCACGAATTTTATGAAATATAACTTTAATAGAGCCACCATATTCATAGCGGATTTTAATTACTTTAGTGCGATTTTCGTGCGAATTATAATTCATTGTAACAATTGCCAAGGCATCTATTACGAATACGTCAAACAACTAAATGTCAAAACGATCATGTTGTTTGTATTGTTAACAGATAGCTTACAAATTTTAAATTTAGTGACAAAATAAATTTGTTGAGTCATAAAATCATAAAATATTATAGCATTTTTGTGAGAATGTATAATAAATTTCATTATAAAATGTTTGCTGCGACACTGTGAATTTTCTTTGTTAAGAAATATTTAATTGAACGCCTGTTCTCTACTTTTATACTTTTTAAATATTTCAGCAATAAAATAATAACAAAATATAAAAACTGACATTAATCATTCGACTTTTATTGTCTTTTAACAAATAACTAGGCGACAAAAAAAATTACAAGCAATAAATTTGATCTTATTTATTACAAATATTACAATAGTAAATAACTTAGCGAATAAATATTAAAGAAATAATCATATAAATAAATAAGGAAAAAGCAGCCCTGTTGGTCTTATAAGAAAACAAAAAATAAAGAAACAAAAACTAAATTGAACAACCTTTGACCTCAGCTGTCAGCCAACTACATGCTGTTATTTATTACATCTTTTCAAATCCTGCTGACAAACAAAGCGAAAGAAAAATGATAATATAAGCATCAGCAGAAAAATAACATGCCACAGAGATGGAAATATTTTTGATGGCGATGATTTGAAAGCCAAAGGAAAGTAATAATTTTTATTTATAATCTCACTTTGCTTGGCATATTTGATAACATGATAAGTATAAGTATTTATCTTGCAGGATACTTGCAAGATACTTTACTGCAAGGCACACACATTTGAATTTCTACTGTTATGCTGTTCGCAGTTGCGTTTTCTTTTTAAGGGCCAGCAAAAGCTTGTAGACTTTTCTTTTATGGAAATATATATGACAAACTTTTTTTAACCTTTTTGGCTATCACAAATCGTTTAAACAACAAGTTTAAAATGCCTTATAATTTGATAAATTAATGGTTGCCTTTTACTGACTTTTACTCTTTTACGTAAAGTCCTTATTATGTTAAATAATTGTTGGTGTTTACTGTTAAAGCAAATATCTTTTGGCCTTTTAAACATACAAACATCAAATTTCGTTTGACAAACCGTCCTCTTTGTCATTTGTTTGTTTAGTTTTTAACTAAAAAAATGTAACACAAGTGGATTTATGTATTAAGGAAATAAGATGAATACATGAATAATTATACAAGAACTCACAACCCTTGATCTATTTACCATCATACTAATGGGTGGGTGGGTGTTATTGAACACAAAATAAAACTTTGGAATTTTGCTTGGAACGGTAAATAAAATATTACTTTTATGAATGTTAATGTTGTTCTATCATGTCTCATATTAATTAAAATGTGGAAGGTTTTTCGCATTAACTCTTCTTTTATGCAAATTCTTTTCGTTTTCAAATTTTGTTTGAATATTTATTATCTTAACTACCATACTTACCTTGTAATTAACATAATTTCATTATTTCCTATTTTTTTATGTTTATTTAAATTCAATTCTATATAATGTTTTTTTTTAAATATTTTATAATTAAATTTCTTATGTTTTTTAGTTCTTATAAAACTTTATACCCTTTTGTGCGTGTTAAATGAGTTTTGCTGTATATTGTAACGTTTATGCCTTTAATACACATTTTGTTGCATTGAGTTCTCTTACATAATAATAACAACAAACCTTAGAATTCTTAAATTAAATAACATGATTTATTTAATTTTATTCGCGTTTATACGCACAAAACTACACTATGGTAACTTTACCAGTTTAATGCCACTTAAAATTACTTTATGTTTTCGCTATGTTTCATCTTGAACTTACTTTATTACCCAACAGGTGGTGCTTATATATTTTTGTGTTGAGCGCTTCTGGAATATACAAGGAAATTCTACCTTAGCATCATCACGTATTGTTGTCAGCATCATTCAGTGTAAGCGGCTGTTTGGCTGTGTATTCTTTTGGTTCTAGATTAATTATTTTCTTTTCAGTTATTTAGCTTCTTTGCTGGAATTAGTAATAAGCATGTTGTTATTGTCCTGTACCCCCGGGGACACATATATATGGTCTTTTTAGAATATTCCACTATCTAGACACAGTGCAACTGGGGGAAAATGGGAGCCCAGTCCCCTGAAGTCAGACAGGGAGACAACTGGAAGCTCCACTTTATTTCCACGGGAATCATTAAGCTCGCAGAGTTCATTATTTGTCTCTGTAGACATTTAATAGTTCTCTGGCTGATTATTGAGGTTGGCCCCTATATAGGAGTATCGTGGTGGTTGTGGTTTCGAGGCCCCATAACAGGTTTGTTTAATATGGTGGCCAGGATCATTTCACTGTTGATAACACCCTAAAAGAATGATCCAGTCCAGTGAGCATGCTTGACATGTGTTCTGGACAGGAGTTAGAAAGTCTCCAACTCTTTAGCAAGGTGTGATGGTTTGCAGCCCTGTCCTGGAATCATTAAAGTTGCAACTAGGTGGTTCTGTTGCTTAGAATTATGTCTTCGGCTTCCTAGGACGCCTGTATGACGTTCCAAATTATACAATAGTGGTTTGTCCACCATCTGATTAAGGCTACACAGCCAGGTGCGGATGTAAAACGAATCACATCCTCTATGTATAAGTTTTCTTAGAAACTGCGTAATATGTAAACAGATACAATAGGTCATTTCGTATACTCTTTTTACTGATGATTACTTTCTTTGAAAACTTAAGCATCTTCGTAACAATATTTCATATAACAAGAGGAACATGCTTTAGAAATCCAAGATAAAAAAGCAATATTAAGTAGAAAATAAATCTGAACTACGGCAATAGAATTGGAATAGGTAGCGTTAACTGTTTCGTTTTAAAACACAATATTTCACTACGGATTCTATAACTCAGCGAAATATAAAACAACTTGCTAGATATGAATGAAAGAAATAGCTGAAGAAAACATATTAAATAGATAACAACTGGGAAAAAATAAAACCACTACGCTTACAACACGTAGTTAGTGCAACATCTTTAAGAACAACTCGCTACTAAATGGATGTTATAAATATTAAGCGTTGCCATTAAAGTTTATTAACTTGCTGTTGTTAGAAAACGGCACGTTTGCAAAAAAAAAAAATCAGGACTAATTTTAAAATTAATAAAACATTGAAGAAACCCAAGAAACATATTTAGAAGAGCGAACAGCACATAATGTTTCCAAAGTATTTTATTCACAATTTTTGTATCATTTACGTGGATGAAATATACCTAAAACTAGAGTTTCCTTAAACTTAATTAAGAGATATATAAAATTTATTTTATTCACAGCATTAAAGAAAGCGATTCAATTTAAGAAAAAATTTTGAAAATTTTCATACGCGTGTAAATCTTCTCATTTAAAAAATAAACTCTTGATGACAAAGCTAAGAAATTTTATGTAAAAAATCATATATATTAGATCTCATACAAATTCCCTATTAGACTCTGTTATCAAAACTGCTGTTCCTTTTTCTGTTAGGCAAAAACTAACGCTTTATACTTGGAAGGTTTTATTACGACAGCGACTTGTATACTGCAGCTGGGTACTTGTTTTTATCTCTGCTGTGTGGCGTTTCGGTTATTACAAAATAAAATCTAATCGATCTATCTAGCGATTTTCTCTCTTCTTCATTCAGTTGAGTTTCTTAAACAAGATAAATTAGTGTTAGTTTCAACATTTCAACGTTGAGGCTCTTATGTAAATAATCAATTTTAGTGTCTCTACAGATTTAGGTTGGCATGTTAGTCAATTGTTATCACAATTATTCACAATATTTCTAAAATAAATGACACCTTTATACGAGTGGCAAAAGATACTGTTGAAAGTACTTTTCTGTATATTTCTTGTAATATTCACCCATAGAAATCTCTATTTTTCTGCCGAAATATCCAACAGGTTATACAGTTTTTAAAATTTTTTCATATGACAAAAAATGTTGATAAAATAAAAATAATGCGAAAGATTAAATGCAAATGAATAGTTAAAATTTTAATTTGATAGAATTTTGCTATCACTGTATTAATAATAACACTTTTAATATATCTTTTAATTTACTTTATTAAAGGTTCTTTTATTATTAAATTTACAATTACTAAATTCTTATAAACTAACTTACTTACTAATATTTACATAAAAAGAATGTATGTTGTGTGGACAAGCACATTCCAACTGAATGTGGGGTGTCCGATTGCATGCAGAAGGCATGGCAATAACGACACTGTCAAACACACTACATCACATTTAATTGTTTTTTGTATTGTAATCTCGTTCAGCTGCCGCATTCATTAAGTGGCTTGAAATTGCTTAGGTTACTTTGGTGTCTTGCCACTCTTCTAACTAAGTATTCCCTTATAAAGAAACGAAATGCACTGAAATAAGTTTAACTATAAAAGTTTTAGCCTCCCTAACCTAAAGGTTCTAAAATTAATATGTGCTTGAAGACGAAATAGATACCCCAGAATTCTGCCACTCACATAAAACGTAATTTAAGTACTGTTTTATGAATTTATCGAATTCTTCTTATATCACGTTAAGATGTTGGTGACTGGTTGACATTTTCTCTAAAAGATTGTGACGTAGCCCCCTAACTGAAACCTAGACGTTAATAATATAAAGTCGAATTTTTTAATCTTGGTCACCCTGAAATAATATTCAGTTTATAATTATTAGGTGCCTGGATCAGTTTTTTTTTAAATTCGCCATTTACAATTCACTACAAGACATTGATACAAATAATAGCAAATATATTTCTTAAGGTATTTGTATATACATAAGTAGCTAAAATCAATGCATTGATAATTGAGTTGCTAACATAAAGTTTGCAGATTTCATATATATTTTTAATGGGCGTGGCAATTAACGCTTCAATTTCAAAACAAAAATTAGCATTAAAATCTATCTACCGCCATATATAGGCACTTTTTTTTGTAAATTTTTTCATCAACTATATCATGAACACAGTAGATGAACCAGAAAAATGGTAGCACTGTACAGTTCAATTTCATTTGCTCATATATTCTCAAATGCTTAACAGACTTGAGCAGCAATTAAAAATATTAAATCTTATTCCATTCTTTCCATTTCTATTTTTTTTATTTGTCAAAAAGTAAAAGAAAAAAACCTCACAACTCACGAGTTGATGTGAATTTAACGAAATTTTAATTTATTGAGGTTTATCGCGTATGCCTACTTTAAGGCAAGTAGTATTAAAAAAAAAAAACAAAAATACAAAAATTCGCAATACAAAGTTGCTGCTGGAAAAATATCTAAAAGTAGATAAAAAGATGTTGCACAAAAAATAAATTCTCCTTGAACTACTTATCGAAAGGAGTGCAAACAAACTGGAAGGTTAGAAAACAGTAGTGCCAAAGAAACAAAAGCAAATGAAAAACATTAATAAAAATACATTTTAAAATTTTAAAAATGTGTTTTATTTTTCGAAGAATTTCTGTATTTCGAAAATAATACGTAAATTTTAAATTCGAAAATGAACTGCATGTAATATGAAAGCTCATTAAAATTATATCAAGCATTTGGGTATCTTGTTCAAAAGTTAAAGATTCTTTACAAAAGAAATTTTCTATGCGCATTAAATTTCAAAAATCCCTAGGAGAAATAAATTCAGATTTTCTTGTGTAAATTTATGTCATTTTGAGTCACTTTTTTATCCAAACAGCGCTTGAAACTTATTTTTTTGCTTCCGACATATACAGTTAACCAGTGCAATGGATATGCAAAGGTCACCTTTCAAATAAAAATAACTTTTAATAAAAAAGGAATATGCGTTCTTTTACGCGAATACTACTTTAAGGTGAAATTTGATTGGATGAATTTGAGGTGATAAACTAAAAAAAGAAAAGTATCAATAACTTCGTAAAATTCAATTAGTTTAAGCGATTTTTTCCTACAAGAGCATCTTATCTCATACATTATTTTATCAACAGCAAGGTTGTTTAAACGTCTGCAGACGTAAACCTAATTAAATCAGTTGAATTATTTGAGATTAAAAAATATTTGATTTTATACAAAAATAAATATTCTCACAAACAGCAACATTACTTATCTATTCTTCAAATGAAGTGGTTTGGAGAGTAAGGATCTAAGTTGTTCTAAATATTTTTGCAAATAATTTGCAACAACCAACAAAGGTGGCCTTTTAGATCCAACTTTAGACTACTTTTTCGAACATTTTTGCCCACATATTGGTAATAACATGGCAAATTTTCTCCTCCAAGTGGTCAATCGTTTCAAGTTTATCGATGTAGACTAGCTACTTCATACATATTCCCAAAGAAAATATTGTACCGGCTTTAAATTGCACAGTCTTGGAGGTGTAAAAGTGTTAAACTATGCGGTTTCCGTGACATTTGCGCTGTCTTGTTGAAATCACAGTGCCATCACCTCACGATTGTTCAATTAATCATAGCTCTGCAGCGGTCACTCTTGACTCTAATATACTAACCAGCATCGTACTAAAAGAGATACGACTCAATGATTCCATCAGCCTAGAAAGCACACAAAAAAGTGTGTTTTTCTGTATATAAGGGTGTCTCAACATACACATCACTTTAAATACTGCAGTTTTGCTTACTGACATATCCAAGTTAAAGCGTCCTAAACGGTATGGACTAAAAAAATTTATTAAGGCGCGCCAACTTGCGCCTTATTTAAATAATGTAATAAGTAATACACAATAATTTTATAATTATTACCTAATCACACTTTAATTTAATCTAAAAGTATTAATGTCTACTTCATGCGACACCGTAGCCAAGACTTAATTTCCTCTCATCAACTTTCTTTGTTATTACCTTCGTTGCACCAACACACCTGAACTGCCAGACGCTGATCTAGCAAATTAGCTTTTCCATGCATTCCAAGCAAGTTGCAATCGGATCGGGTGCGCGTGTGAGTTCATCGATCTTGATTAATTGCTGATCAAGCATTTTCGGATTGGGCAGAAGTGTTACCAACATCAATAACTTCCATTCAAGCAAAAGTAAGCTTTTTGGCTTAAAATGCTTAAAATGTTATATTATTAATTGCTTATGAAAATCGGGATCAACGGCAGTCTTGTTTTAGGCCGATATTGCACGAAACTCGTTTTTCAAGTTGTTGCCTAAGCAAACCAAATATAAATCAGTTGGCAGCTGTTACAATGGCTGCCGATTAAAAAGTGTTCTTAACTGTAAATGTATAGTTTACAAAAGACACCCGTTATATGATTTGATTTATAATAGCGAAACAGAAAGAAATAAGGAATATTTCATATATTTTTAATTGCAAAATTAGTTCGTTAAATACATTATATTTACAATGCATATAAATCAATATAGATCGAAGCAAATAATGGTGGCGAAGGACCGAGCGATCTAAAAAATACTGCATTATATTCAGATTTTTCAATATTCTTTATAAAAAAAACGTTCTTTCATAAAAAATTTTGAAATTAAAATAAAAATAAAATTAAGCGGAATTAATTATTGAATTTGTTAGAATATGAAGCAGTTCAGCTAATAACTTCAAAAATTAAAAATGTTTTGATTTCTTTATAAATAATATTTAAAATAAACACTAACTAACACTTAACGAATGACTTCTGCTAGACAGAGAACTGCTTTCAGCAACAAGTTGCCTGATTTTATTAGAGCACATTACGTTGTAGTAACGATAAAGCAAATACGTCCAACATTACGCCAAGCATCTACATTCTACAACAGCATCTTCACTCCATCTTGTGGTTGGGTGAATATGTACAGTTTCAGTTGGTACCAATGGTAAGCAGATAATGTGTAGCGAAATATCTGTTGTATGGTTTCAGAAAGTCAAGGTATTTAAATGCTTTCTTTTGCGACCTGATATTTTTTTTTTTTTTTTTTTTTTTTTTTGAAGAGAAGTAGCACTTCAGGCAACAATGCCTATTTAGTCAAGTACCGTGCTACCTTCTTTAGGAAAGGGATAGAGAAGAGATGAAACAGGTGGTGAAAGCAGAAGGATAGTCGGAAATTAACTGCCGTATAAAGACAGCAACAGCGACCAGTGACTATGCCTTCATCGCTGAGCAGCTCCACCGACAGTCAATTTTTATCTTTTGTAGTGAAAAAACCAAGGTCTTCGTTGGGAATCGAACCCACAACCCCCATATTTACAAGCTAGTATACTACCTACTAGCCTACAGGGGCACCATGTTTGCCAGTTACCAAACATTTTATGCCAACTTCTGATTTCTTAATATTAACAATCATTATAGATGAGTAAACCGATTCGGTAAAATCATTGTTTTCAAGCTCATAGCACTGGGTTTTTCGGGCTCGTTAGACACCATTGGTAGTTTGCCAAAGCATCGTAATTAAGGGTATTATCCATGTGACCGCATAGCCATAACTTTTAAAGACTTGGCCTATAGCGAAATTAATTTCAATCATGTGATTGCTACGAATACGAGTACTGTGCGAAAGTATACTAAAAATTCAACATCACATTGCTTTCGTCGAATGGTAAACGAATAGATACTATTTTACTAAAGCAAGGTAATACCCGGTTTCTCAAGTTTAATATTTGTGCCACTTTTTTTCAGAACACTTAGTGGTAAAGCTATTGGGACATATGGTACTGAGGATACTGTTTTAAAAAAGGAAGGTTTATATTGAATTCTGTAAGAGAATATCACCAAAGATAGTGCCATATTAAAGCGACAGATAGTTTTAATAATAAGTCACCAGTTTCGTTCTAATTTTCCTTTCTTTGGAATAGTTTTTGGTTAACATAAAGCATACACTTGCAGTTACATACTTGTAGCTTTTGTAAGGTTGCGTTAACGTTAATTCAATATTTTTTTTTTCATTTTAAAATTTTGTTAACGTGGAATACTGACTTAAAATTGACTTAAAATGAGTTGAGTTGAATGTATAACTTCTCACTTACTCTGAAAAAGCGGTTTTTATAAAAAAAAAATTATTGAATTAAAGCTTAAGAAATTTAATAATTGTCATTTTTGATTTTATACGCAAAGTATTTAAATAAACAAAAAAACAAAAAAAAAATAATACACATTAAGGTTGAAGCACCTCTTGCTAAATTATTGAAATTATATCTTTATTTTGTGTTTTGGTCTCTTCAATTGTAGTAAAAAATTGAAGCGACTGTATTTAAATCAAATAATAATGATTTCCTCTTTAATTAAATTAATGTTTATGCTCGCACAGAATTGTAAAACTTAATTCATTTCAATTCAACTTATTTGTTTTATCGCTTGTAATCAGAAACATACTGAATCAGACAATTAGGTTAATGTAGGCTAATTTCATTTTAATGTGGTATTTTACTGTGAATATCAATATTTCTTTACCTTCTTCTTCTTATTATTCTTAGACTCTTTGTTATTTGATTTATATCTATTCGAATTTCCCTTTTTCTAGCGTTCTGCTCTTCTAGCTTGTTTCAACTTTTCCAACAGAATATTAAGATCATAAAGTATACGAAAAAAAATAGTCTGATATTTCTGAAGCCACGACATATTTAGTTTCAGTTAAAAAATTATTAACAAATACGATTTCATGCTGGTTAGTAAAACTGATGTTTGCAGGAGTTGCGTCTATCTTTCAAGCCATACAATAAGAAAGTCATGATAGGAAGAAAAGTATATTAGCTACTTTTTATAGCATGTCAGGACATATTGTTCGTATTCAAGGCTTTAATTTTCAGCATAAGTCATTTCTATTGCTCGAAATCACTAATTCTTCAGTTCAATATGTTTGTCAAGTCCATACTTTCATTTTACTCAGTATAGTGGAGTCTGTGCGCTCTGTTGTGCACTTTACAAGCTGTAACTTTGATTGTTAATAAATCTATTGAGCCAATACTGACTCTCATTTCTTGCTTGCGAAAAAACGTCGGACCAGTTTCCAATAATATCACTTGCTGACCTCGCGATTGTATGACAAAATTCTCTGTGGAATATCTCAATATAACACATCTAGGTTTTAAAATAGATTTTTAACTTTATTCAAAACAAATAATAAAAAATTTCTTACATTATACAGCTGCATATATTACATATCTAACCGACGAGGCTCACATAGTTTTTGTGTTAGTGGGGAAGAACACATTCGAAAACCAGACAACCTAAATTCATTGTTTTCAAAATTCATTAAGAAAGACAAAATGTTTTAAAACGTTCAAAATTTTTATAGTAAATAGTGTTGCCATTGTAGTTTTTTACTCAAACTATACTGCGAATTTAACCTCACTTTTGGAACAGATTTAATTGCAATATATTTTACATGTATTTTGAACTTTGTTACACAAATATCTCTGCGCACCTGCCAAAAGTTAGATTCAGTCTACTAAGCAAATTTTAGTGCAATTGAATACCAGAAAAAAAATCGTAAAACAAATGTACTCCTGGATCTGCTGCTAGGAGCCAGATGAAAGAACGCTAATGAAACCCGATGAAAAATTCCAATTGTTTTATTTATAATACAAAGAAAGGTGGTTAATAACCGAACTAAAAATCTTAATTATATTTTGTATTTGAAGGTATACAAATTGGAGCTACTAGATGGCGCCTATATTGAAATTTTTAGTATATTATCTCTCAAAAATTATGTTTGATTACAAAATTTTATTTCTAAATAAAAGAAATAATTTATTTCTTAATCATAAAATCAACGCAGATATCGCCAGGCACAATAAGCTAGTCTTATATAGCTTAAGCTTATAAAAGCTTATAACAATGTCATTGTTTAAAGATATCTATGCCTAATTTAGTGCTTCAGCTATCATTTATTAAAAACTATTACAGTTTTTAACTTACTATTCTTTTCGAAAGTTTATAAATTTGTTATCTAGGCGAAATGCAATGCGGTTATTTTTTATTAACATCGATATATTTAAAATTTTATTTATGCAATTTAAAATTTTTTTTAAAACTCATATATAATTCTTATTAGAAAGCTGTTTAGATGACAGTACTTTTTCGGCCCACTGTTTAACAAAAGTTATACATACATGTGAAAATAAATAAAAGAAGAGGGACCTGTTGTATGTGTAGCTAGTGATTGAATAACAGATTTTAATTTACTTTTTAATAGCATTTTTTGTTATTGTTGTTAGTACTATTGTTCCCTGTTTAGGTTGAATAAGTGAGAATATAGAGCGGTAATAGGAGAAAGCCAAATCGGTATCAATAAAAAATCAATATTAATCGTAACTTGTTTTGTTTTTACAATTTGAACGAGTTCACCTACATAAAATGATATATTTTTGCTTTTTATTCTCTTTATCCTTTTTTTTATTTATGTAGGACGAAATACAATGGCCCTATTCGAAGCACTGAAAGTGAGTAGTTATTATTTTGTATCATTGGTATTGTCAGAAAGAACTACAATCAAATGTAAATGTATAGAAAATCTGTTTTAATGAAGTCATTTTTGATGTCATTTTAATGAAGTAGTAAATCATGAATATAGAATAAAGTAAAAGAACACTATATGGGTTCCCTTTATTTTTACATTGTAATTGTAGTGTTCGTGACAGTACTTATTTCCACTTTGATGATAATAGTCAAAGTCAAGGATAAAACAAATACTCATAGCAATCAAAAACGAAAATATTAATAAAATTGAACAAAAAATATTTATTAAGTTAAAGTAATTAAAGAAAGTTTTTTATAATTTTATCTTTTCTTATTTTTTTTTTTCAATATACTGTCATTTTAACTCGATATATTTTATACTTACATGCTTTTGGTTGTTTTAAGTCTTCCATAATTTTAGATTTTGTAAGCGAATTATTGCTAAAATGTGAATTAAAGGTTAAATCGATAAGAAATTGTAAGAAGTAACAAAGAATTTTAATACACTGAACCAAATTTTATATGTTATAAAAAACATGTTTTAGTAAAACCCTAAATTACAGTTAAATCAAAATAATTTTTATTGTAATATTTACATGGCTTAATTAAATTAACAAATTTTATCTAAATTAGCAGAAACTTTCCTGGTAAATATGTTTTTTGTTGGACCAGCACTCAGGGGATGACCCCTACATATGCAATGCATTGTGCTAGTACTAGGAAATTAGGTTACGGGAAGGAGGAAAGAGTAAGTAGTGTCTGTGGACATTCAGTTTGAATTTTCCCAGATTGAAAGTGGCCAAGAGGCCAAAAGGCTCATTGGGAATGGTAGGGTATCAATGATTTTATAAAATAGAAATCGCATCACCGAATCTACCTAAAGTGGGGGTAGAAAACGGTTACGTCCAGCTGAATTTCCCCATCTTAAGAAATGCTTGATAGAGTGGATTCGTCAGTGCAGAGACCAAAACGTACCAGTGGGTGGTTTTATTTTGAAGGAGAAAGCCAAGTCTTTTGCAAAATCTCTCGGAATTGACAGATTTAATGCCAGTGAAGGGTGGGTATCAAATTTCAAAAACCGATGCTCAATCACATTTAAAAAAATATGCGACGAGAGCGCGAGCGTAGATAGCTTGATTTGTTCCGATTGGACTAACAACCTTGGTCAACTTCTGAATAACTACGAGCCAAGAAACATATCCAACGCAGATGGAGCTGGGCTTTTTTATAAGTACCTTCCTGATTGCACATTGACAAAATCTCACGGAGGCAAACTCAGCAGGGAAAGAATAATTGTACTTTTGTTATATAACATGGACGGAGATCAAAAGCTTAAACTTCTTGTTATTGCGAAATCAGCAAACCACGCTGTTTCAAAGGAATAAAAACACTGCCCGTAACTTACCGGTCTAACAAAAAGTCATGGATGAATACAGATTTATTTAATGAGTGGCTGTTATCGATTAATAGTGACATGAGATGTGAAAAACGCAAAATTTTATTGTTTTTGGACAACTGCACGGTGCACAATAATCCACCACTATTAGACCACGTGAAATTGATTTATTTTCCGCCTAATACAACATCTAAGTTACAGCCTTTAGACCAAGGCATTATCGAAAATTTTAAAATAATTAAATTTTCATTCATTAGACAATGACAGATTAAAACTCAAAAAAACTTTTTGACTTTTTTTCATAATAAATTGTTCTTTTACTAGATATGCATACATGCAACTGTAAAAATGTTCACAATAAAAAATTTTAAATAAGCTCTTGTTAATTTGAATTTTTTTATATTATTTCTTTTGATATTTTGAAGTCTCGTTAAAATGAAAACTCGATTATTTGAACTTTTTCTCCGGTCCCTTTAGTTTCAAATTATCAAGAGTCGACTGTATATTAAATTAAATTTAAATAAAGTATAATCTATTAATATTATCTCTCGTGAGCTTATTTCAAAAATTGAAACTAATTTCGTAGTGCACCCGAATTTTATAATTCTTGTGCAACTAGACTTTAGTTTTTTGACCTGAGTAAATTTTCATGTTTTTTCTTCAATTCTCAATAGCCCGGGTTTTATGCGATACATTAACCTTACAGCAACAAAGACAAGTTTTCAGCAAACCTTGATTACTATTAAACCCTAGCTATAGCTAGACTTTAGAATTTTACTGTAGTTAAAAGAGGATATTTATGTATCATAATGCTCGTGCTACTGTATGCCACTTACTCAGAAAGTTTACAAACCAAAGGCAATTGTAAAAACTTTTTATATACCGATTAAGTTATTAATAAAAATAGGATAGCAGCAAGTAGAGATATATTAAAGCATATGCTGTTAACTTCAGAATCACAAATATAGACATTAAACACTAAAGAAGATTACCAACGACACACACACACCTGTCAGCAGGAGAATTTCTCCTTACATGTGCATCTGTGTTTATGAATCGTCTAATACTGAATTAATTCATCTACATGTAATCTGATTATCTATAAATTTAAATCAACGCAGAGAAAATAGATTTATTAAAATACTGCGAGAGCAACAAAAATTTAATTATACGAGTTATAATTTTTTATCAACGATTCTGTAATTTTCGTATATATAAAGGGTGTTTTTTTAAGCCCGATAGAACTTGAAATTGTAAAAAATAACACAAAAAATTAAATTGTAATCAAAATTTCTTTTTTATTCGGAGGATCAATACGTGACATTAACATTTGAAAATGATTTCGGGCATATGGGCACCGCGGCTGTTCTTGACGAAGCGCATTCTGGACGTCCAATTTTGGGCCACTTTTTCGAGCACTGCTGGGCGTATGTCACGAATAACACGAACAATGCTGTCCTCCAAGGCGTCAATTGTTGCTGGTTTATCAGCATAAACCAGTGACTTCACGTAGCCCCACAGGAAATAGTCGAGTGGTGTCAAATCGCACGACCTTGGAGGCCAATTGGCAGGTCCATTTCTTGAAATCAACTTATCGCCAAATTTTGATTTCAATAAGTCGATGGTTTCGTTCGCTGTATCGCACGTAGCGCCATCCTGTTGAAACCACATCTCGTCCGGGTCAATGTCATCCATATTTTCAAACAAAAAATCATTGATCATGGTGCGGTAACGATCTCCGTTGACCGTAACGCGAGCTCCGGCCTCATTTTTGAAGAAAGAAGGTCCGATGATGCCACCAGCGTGAAAACCGCACCAAACGGTGCATTTTTCTGGATGTAATGGAGTCTGTAGGGTCTGTTGTGGATTGGTCTCACTCCATATGCGGCAATTTTGCTTATTAACAAACCCGTTAAGCCAAAAGTGCGCCTCATCGCTGAACACAATTTTGCGATAAAACAACGGGTCAGTTGCCAACTGCTCTAGAGCCCAATCGGCGAAAGAACGACGCATATAATGGTCTCGTGGCTTCATTTCCTGCACCAGCTGGATCTTATACGGGTGGAGGCCGAGATCTTTGTGCAAAATTTTCCACGTAGTGGACGGACAGAGCCCCAATTCCTGCGACCGACGACGAATTGATAAATTTGGATCTTCTTCCACACTTTCGTTTACAGCGGCGATATTCTCTTCAGTACGCACATTCCTTCGACGTGTTGGTGTTATTGCATCCTCTAGAGAGTATGTGGTACGAAATCTATCGACAGTTCGACGAATGGCTTGTTTAGATGCACGATTATGTACGCCATAAAAATGACGAAGTCGTCTATAAGTTGCGCGAATCGACGACTGATTTTCAAAGTAAATTTGGATAATTTCGTAGCGTTGTTCAAGCGAGAGTCTATTCATGATGATTTGTCAGAGTATACTGAAACAAATAACAAAAAATGTTTCATCAAAATTTCATTTTTTGTGTTACTTTTACAATTTAAAGTTCTATCTAGCTTAAAAAAACACCTTTTATAAGGAAAAATGCTTTTAAGTCGTTTTGGCCAAACAGTTCGTCGAAGAGCCCATGCAGTTAAATTCGTTATAAGTACTATTATCTCCCTAAATTAGTTTCAAAAATTAAAAATCCCAAATTTCTTTGCACCTTTTCGTGCTCCACTTTCTGGTGAACTAGGAGCATTATTTTATCTGCTTTCAAATTGATCAACAAACTGAATCATTGCAAGTTTTATTTTATCAGCAGCGGTTTCGGAAAAATTATAACACGCCCTTAAAGCATTGCCTTTATTTATTGTCAGCGAAACAGTTTTCAACAACTTTTTGCACCTCAGTAAAAAATTCATCTGATGTTGTTTGTTTGTTTGTTTGTTAGATTTAAATAATTTTTTCGTTGTTTTACAACATATGAAACGACATTACTTTTTACGAAAATGGAGGGAGATTTGCTGCAACTAAAACATATTAAGTTGCTGCAATATAATGAAAATTATGTTGGTCTTAAATTTGAAAATAATAAACTGCTAAGCTGAAATTTCAATCTGACATCTAAGAGAATGTGCTCAAGTGTTATCCTTGTACGCTGGATTTCAAGTAAAATGGTCAAAAATCAATTACTGTTAAATTTTGACGCATTTAATTTTCGGAGAACCCACCTGTGATTATTGACAAACAAACAATAACGCATACGCAACGTGCCGCAGATTCCTATGTTTTATTTTATAGTTTGGAGTTGGTTTTTGAATCAAACTTGGCTAAGTTGCAAATGCTACCGATGTTCGATATCACATCATAAGGAAATAACTAATTTCCAAAATGTACGACATTAATGACGTGTTGTATGGGGACTAAAAGGTTTCCACCTTATGGCCATGTATTTTGTTTTCTTTTACCAAAAGTGACATTTAATCGCCACTTTTCAGACGCTATTTAAGGTCAAATTTAACTTTGTGACACGCACTATACATTCAATGTTAAATAAATATATTTGGCTTAATGGGAATAAAAGCCCATTTTTAAAAAATATGATTTTTTAAAACGAAAATAGATTTAAAAATAAATCTTAGATTGAAAGTTCAAAAAGAGTAAATGTATATTTTGCAGAAATTCAAAAATAATTAAAAGAATCAAAAAAAAAAAAATGCATTAAAAAAGTTATAAAAAATAATAACTTTTTTTAGTTTATTCGTATAAAATCTTAACTGCGAGAAATAAAGAGGAATTAACTTGTGTTTCCTTAGTCAAAGTGTTCTTATCTATTTAGAGATGTTATCTATCTAATAGAGGGCCCCTTTCAAGTACGGGGAACATTTTAAATATGAATCCTGTATGGTAACGACTTGACTTTATTCAGGGATTATCGAAATTATTAAGTCCGCCCCGAAGTCAGATACTAATTGAGCTATATCCCGTAGAAGTAAAATCTTCCCGTTATTTTTGATCTTGCATCGTGTTAAAAACGATGCAAAACTTTTAAAAAAGAATCGCTATTTCATATATCCATATTGTACCGACAATGTCAACAAATATTCTCTATTTTTGTATCTGTTATATGAAATTGTTCGTTGACCAATAAAAATTTCAGGGTAGCAACAACGCGAATTTTAACATTGTCTTGTTACTTTGGAAAAGGTTAACTTGCAAAAATCGTTGCATTAACTGATAAATTACTCAATTGATTATATTAGTGATCGGTTGACTGTATGGATAGCGACTAATAAGCTTTAAAAAACCTACTGTTAACTAATTGCGGGTTTCTTTCTTACAGGGCGCACTATGTCGTGCAATTGTATGATTTTTTCTCGAGATCACATGCAATAGGTTCTGCATTTAAACATAATCTCTTTAGATTAAGTTAGACTTTAGACTTAAACTTATCTACTATGAATTTTATCGAGCTTATCTTTTCCTTTTATGCCATGGCAGCTTGAAGTGCCTTAAATATTGATTGCTTAATGCTTTTTTAAATTTATATTCTCGAGAAATATTTCTTAATAGTGACATTTTTTTAACAGAATAAAATTTTTAAGAGAGATCAAATACGATGAGTCTTCCGGATTAGGAAATTTATTTAATTTGTTTTTATAAAAATTATTTTAAAATAGTTTTCTAAGAAGCTATTTTTAAAAGGATCTTAGTCTATAGGATGCTTTAAAATTTATTGGATTTTTTTTAAAGTACTACAATAAAGTTTGATTTGAAAGTACCTTTCAAAATACTGTTACGAAAATGATTTGTTTAAGTTTTCATAGAAAATTTATCAGTAAATAATAAACGAAATGACCTATCGTGTGTTTTGCAAATTACGTAGTTTTCAAAGAAATCTTATACACATAAGACAGTGACAACAAGCTTCTAAGAAATTCCAAGAAATAGGAAAAAAACAGAAAACAAAAATAACTTCTTTAAAACAAAAAAACAATAAAAATAAAACAAACAAACAAACAAACACACAGCCGAACAGGTGCCTACACTGAAAGATAATAACAACAACAATATGGCGTGATATTAAAGTAGAACATTCTTGTAAATGCCAGAGTCGCTTAACACCTATATAAGCACCACTTTTTGGAAAAAAATGAGATTAATTCAAGTTGAATCGTCTTTACCAAAGTTACCATCGTGTATATTTTGTGTGCATTTGAAATAAAAAAATCGTTTAATTTAAAGCTCTAAAGTGCTGTGTTATTATTATGTATAAAAGAACTCAATATAACAAAGCGTTTACTAAAAGGTTTAAACGTAACAATATCATTGTTATTGGAAAAAAGAAACTAAAATGTATAATAGGAGTAATTAGCAGTTATTGTTGGAAAATTCAATTCGTTGGCAACTCTGTTCTTACAATGTGAACGTCGTTCGTTGTATTTTTCATTTTCTCTGTAACTTCACTCTTTTATCTGGTTCGCTTAAGTTAAGACGTTTGCTTAATTTTAAATAAAGAGTTTATAAACACCGAATTTAACTTATTCTTGCAAAACGAAGACATTGATAGACAACTAACAGTTCCCTACACCCCGCAGCAAAACGGAGTAGCAGAAAGAGCTAACCGCACGTTGGTGGAAATGGCGCGATCGATAATGGTTCATAGTGGTGTTCAGCAAAATTTGTGGGCAGAGGCAATTAATACTGCGGCCTACTTACGCAACAGATGCCCAACTAAAATATTAGGCGAAAAGACACCGTATGAAGTTTGGTTTGGTAGAAAACCAAATGTACATCATTTAAAGACTTTTGGATCAAATGCAGTATCCTTAAAGAAAGCCGGCACGAACAAATTTAGGGAGAAAACTTAATTATGGTAGGTTACTCCCAAGTGGCCAAAGCATATCGACTGTTTGATAAAAATCATCGACAAATAGTTGAGCGGCGCGATGTATTGTTTGAAGAAGATGCGTTTGATGAAGGTCAAAAAGGAATCGAAGAGGAAGTAAAAACAGCTGAAGATTATTTAACTATTGATATTGATTATAAACAAAACCAAGTAATCAACAATGTAAAACCTGTATCAATGGAAAGTAACACTCGTTCCGATAGCGCTGCTGAAGTAACTTCTAATTCAGATGGAGATGATGACTTTCTTGGTTTTGAAACTACCGAGGAGGAGCCTGAAACTGAAAAGACAAGCAACAATCAGAAGGATATAACAAGTAAAAATGGTGGCAGACCAAAAATACTGAGAACTGGTTTACGAGGCAGGCCAAAAAAGCATCAAAAATTAAATAGTTTGGTCGAAGCAGATGTTCCGTCAACAGTAGAAGAGGCAATGACTGGTCCATACAGTAACGAATGGTATGAGGCAATGTGTACTGAGCTGCAGTCTTTCAACAAAAACGGTACGTGGTCATTGGTTGATTTACCTTCTAGAGCCAAGGCTATTAATTCGAAATGGGTGTATGCTATAAAAAGAAATGAACATGGAGATATCGAACGCTTTAAAGCGAGACTCGTAGCAAAAGGTTGCAGCCAGAGATACGGAATAGATTACAGCGAAACTTTTTCACCCGTGATCAGATATTCAACAATACGTGTAATACTGGTGTTGGCAGTGCATTGGAAAATGCACCTACATCAAATAGATATCAGTTCGGCTTATCTTAACAGTGATATCCATCATGAAATCTATATGAAACAACCGGAAATTTTTATAGATCACAGATATCCGAACAAGGTGCTCAAATTGCATAAGGCAATATATGGTCTTAAGCAATCTGGCAAGGAGTGGTATGACAAATTACATTTAGTACTAAAGGACATTGGTTTTGAGCAAAGCAAAAATGAACCATGCTTGTATATAACAACAATAAATAAGCAGATGGTAATAGTAGCAGTTTACGTTGATGACCATCTAATTGCATGTAAAGAAGAAGCTCAAGTTTTAAAGGTAAAACGATTATTGGCAAAGCATTTTCCTGTAACCGATAAAGGCCAGTTACACGATTACCTAGGTATTGAAATTAAACGAGAGGGTAAAACAGGCACAATTTCTATAGGTCAGCCCCAATATATTAAAGAATTGCTGAAAGAGTATGGGATGGAAAATTGCAAACCAGCTGCAACTCCACTTGAAACGAACTATCAAGTAAACTGCACTTTGGAGAAATGCGAAACCATAAATCAACATGCATACCAATCCCTTATTGGAGCGCTGATGTATTTAGCTATTACCACAAGACCAGATATACTCGACTCCGTGTCAAAATTGTTCCAAAGAAATAAAAATCCTCAACATGAACACATGCAGGCGGCTAAACGTATCCTACGTTATCTTTGTGGAACAATTAATAAGGGGTTGGTGTATCAAGGTGGACCCAATCTTGCGGAAGGATACGTTGATGCAGACTGCGGTGACAACGCTCTCGATCGCAAGTCTTTTACAGGCTTTATTTTCTTCGTTGGCGGGTGTCCAGTATTCTGGGAATTCAGAAAACAGTCTTGTGTTGCACTGAGCAGCACATAAGCCGAATATATGGCGATGTCAGATGCTGCTAAAGAGGCAATATTTTTAAAACGACTTTTGGAGGAAATCGGATATACTCTGAGTGACGCAGTTACACTGAACGTTGACAACCAAGGTGCAGAAAAATTCGAATTCCAACCCAGTGTATCATAAAAGGACCAAACACATCGATATACGATATCACCATGTCCGTTAGGTTGTTAAGAATAAAGATTTAGTTTTGAAATATTGTCCGTCGCAGGAGATGATCGCTGACGTATTGACTAAAAATTTGGCAAGAACAAAGCATTATTATTTTTTGAAATTAATGAAATTTATTTGAATATTTATTAATGTACAACGTCATTCACATTGAGAAGGAGTGTTGGAAAATTCAATTCGTTGGCAACTCTGTTCTTACAATGTGAACGTCGTTCGTTGTATTTTTCATTTTCTCTGTAACTTCACTCTTTTATCTGGTTCGCTTAAGTTAAGACGTTTGCTTAATTTTAAATAAACTTTTTTTCTTTAAATTAATTTATAAAAACAGTTATGCACTTCAGCTTATTGACATCTAATTAATATTATCGAATTATCTTGCCTGCGAGAAAATAATTTGAAAAAAAGAAAAACGAACCCATGAAAAAAACTTATTTCAAGTCTTTATGGTAAAAATTACTCAAAAAACTAAAATATAGTTCAGTGTAGGTCTACACCTAAATGGGAGATTATTTAAGGTTACTGTAAATTTTCACCTAATTATTTTCAGTACTAATCAACGGTAAGAAATATGACTACCAATTTTAGTGGGATTCTTGCTTAATTTTAAACTACGTTAATTTATGAATGATAGTGGAAACATTTAAGATCTCGGATGAAAAGTTATGACAGGTTTAACAATGGCAGGTGCAGAAAGTAATTTTAAAAACAAAGGTGTGCTCATAATAACCACACAAGTATCAGAAAGTAATAAGATATTATCTAAAACGCGGCTTAATAATGCTGTCAGAACAAGTAGGAACGACGGTTTTCACCGAAAGGAAGGATAACAGATACTATTTTCATTTGGTACTCTTAGAAAAAATGAATTTTTAGGAATATATGATTGATATATCATAAACTGTAATAAGTAATTTATAATTTATCGGAATCATTTTCAATTTAAGCAATTTTAATTCATGCTTGATTCCTTAAATATAAAAAACTATTAAATATTTTTTAATAAATATTTTGTGACAATGTCATGAAATATTTAAAGGAATCAAGCACGAATTTAAATTGTTTAAATTTATAACCTTTAATATATTCAATTATTAATAAAAATCTTTCAAAATAAGCTTTTTTTCAAAGAACATTTAAAAAAATGTATTTAAATAAATGTAATATAAAAAAACTTGCTTTAAAGAAAATTTTAAAAGATATTTTCTAAAAGAGGTTGTTTTACAGAAATAATATCTTTGTAAAATTAACGTGTTTGTAACAAGTACTTAAAAATTGTTTTTGTGCTTATATTTTTTCAAAAAATGCTTTTAAAAAGAACATAATTTATCAAAAGTTACTTTTTGTTATACCAAAGATGTCATCCTTAAGAAATTACAACAAGTATTGTGAGCAAAATGAACTTTTTCGGAATTTTAAATTTTAAAACGGGCATATCAAAAAAAGGAAACTTACTTAATGGTATTTTTCAAAAAAATGTTCTCCAAATCGTGCAAATAGACAAATAACTTTTAAAAACAAATGTCGAAAAGACATCGATAACAAAGAAAAGTAATTTCCAAAAATTGTGACTTTCTATTAAAGAAATAACATTTAAAAATTTAATTATAACACAAAATCTAAAGGAAATTAACGTCAATTGAAATCTATCGAAAATTTTATAAAATTTAAATGTTAATTACCGTGGATAACGAATGCCGTCAAATACATTTTCCAAAAAGTTACTAATCAAACATGTACTAATAGACACGTTTATAAACGCGACATTAAACAAATAATTAATTATTCTTATAGATTTTTTAACATTTTTATATTTTCTATCATTCGTAGGATACTAAACAGTTCCATTTCAATTTGTTTTGCCAACTTAACTTTTTTTGTGTTTCGAATTCAATATTTATACTTCTTTCTTTTAGCAGTGACGAAGTATAAAGCTTTTTCTTTGTATACGAAAATTGCGTGTAGACTTAAATAAAATTTCGTAATTAATTATAAGAAGAAAAAAAAACTCCAAACTGTATTTAATGCTGAGTTGTGTAGAAAAGTTTCTACAACCAAAGAATCGATAAAGAAAACGTAAAACAAACTACATGATAAAAAGGAATTTATTAGGATTTAAAAGTGACAACAAATAACACGTTAAGCCAGCACTGGTCATTTCAATAAGTGAAACAAATTTAAGTTAAATTAATAACGAAACAATTTTAATCTATATAAATAAAAATCTCGATAATTATAATAAAAGTGTAAATAAGCTTGATGGCATAATATTGATTATTTGTTTAGAATATAAAAAATTTAAAGCTACCACTTTAATAACACAAGTTAAAAAGCTAGTCCAGTATAGTAACTAATATCTTGCTAATTGCTTCCCTAATTTCTTAGTAGTAGAGATCGGTTTGAGTATATTCCCTTTACATTAAAGGAATCTGTCAATTTTTTATGCACCCAGCGCCGTATCATGCAAAAGAAAAAAGTTAACCGCAGGATTCATATAACTATATCCTGAGTGATATTAATTTATTAGGCAGGCAGTGATTAAACTAAATATTTTTAGAACTTTCAGACCACGATGTATTATTTTTTTATCCATCCTAACTTATGAAACTTTAGGCAACTTTTAGTTTGACGGGTTACCGAAAGGAAAATCTGGAAAAACATTAATTAATTTTCCACAAGAAAATATAGGCCTGATACCGTCCTTTGCTTCATTTATTGAATCAACTGTTTTTTAATTTATTTAAAATATTTTGGAAACAGATGGTAACAAAAAATCTTGATAGTTTTCAATTTTATATTTGTAAACGTTTTCTGCTGAGACCTGATTCCAAGTGTAGGCCCTATTTAAATCCAACATATTGTAATCAGCTTCAATAGCTAAACGAAGAGAGTTATGCCGCACAGTGAGATAGTCCTATAGTAACTGCGGCGTGTCGTCCAAACTGGATAAAATTCACAGTATATTAACACATATATGAGTAACAATTCCCTGAAATTTCAGTCTTATAACTTCCTTATTTTTTGGTCTAGAGCAAGTTAAAGTTGAGTTATGCCAATGCGCTTTAAATATGTTAGTTCAATATGTAATATTCAAAAGCTTATTGCTAAAAAAAGTGCATAATAAATATAACTTTAAAGTATTTTTTAATTAATTTAGTTGTTGTAGAATGAGTAGATGAAAAAATAAATTACAAAAAAAAAACACAAACAAGGGACATATAGCAAAAGTTTGCAAAAGTACTTTAAACATACAAAAAAACTACAAAAAATACGCAACGCGCACATTCTGTCGCTATACATATGTTAGCATGCAATAGCATGTTTCAAACAACAACAGAAAGTGAGATTGATGACATTCCAAATGAGTTGAATTCAGTAAGTAAATGGGGGTGTGATGGAATATCATCAATGTTTCATGGATGAATGTTTTTCTGATAAAAATATATTTTTAAAATCTCTTGTTCCGTTAAAGTTAACTGATCTTTACAATGATTCTCATTTGTGTTGGACAACTTCAGAACCATCTTCAACAAGACTTTGTAGGCTTATGAAATTCGAATTTGTGAAAGAAACAGCAGATGTTATTAAAAATGAAGTGAATCGTGTAAATAAAGAAATTCAAAATTTAAAAACGACAGAATTCGAAATGTTCAACAAGAAGTTTGCGATATCACATACGATGATTGCTGGAAAAGTGGCAAAAACAGTTGGCAAGAATTGCGTGATGGCTGTTTGTTTCATATGTGGAGCAAAACCTGCTGAAATGAATAATTTGGAAACAGTTATCTTGAGAACAAATTCAGCTGCAGTATTGAATAAAATTCATGGAATCTATATTACATATCAGTTATAATTAAAGTTTTAAAGCGTGGAGGACAAATAGAGACACAAAAGAACAGAAAGAAGCTGTTAAAACAGAAATAAAAAAAAAATCAAATTAGTTTTGGGTTTAAAAGTCGATGTGGTGAAACAAGGCATGGAAACAACCAATGATGATAATCTCTAGAAGATTTTTTGAAAACCCAGAAATAACCGCTGGCATAACTGGTGTAAATGTAGACTTAATTCACCGATTTAAAATTATATTAATATCTATAAATACTAGTAGAATAATAGATGTTGGTAAATTCCAAACGTATTGCATGAATATTGCGAAATTGTATGTAGAGCTTTACATGTCTATCGGTGTCCATAAAGTTCTCATTCACGGCAGCAAAATGGTATCTGAGGCTGTATATTGCCAATAGGTTTGTTTGCAGTTTTCATTTTTGAAAGTATTTTTTTAAATTTTATTTAATATTAACTTTTTTTTGCTACAGGAATGTTATCCGAAAAGCGCAAGAAACAATGAATAAGGAGTGTAGAAACTGTAGGCTATTCCATTCTCGTAAAAATTCACGTATTTCTACGAATAGAGATGTAATGCACTATTTGCAAATATCATCAGATCCTTATATTAATGCATTTAGAATGAGAATGAAATTAAAAATATTAGAATACCATGATGATGTTAAAAAATTATTTATAGAATAAAAAAAAACATTGTTCTTTTTCATTGCACTTCAATGGGAGGTGGGCGTAATAGTGGGCAAATTTTCTAATTTTTTTTTTTTAAAGACTGTATTTGTCTCAAAAATAACCTGAGCAAATTTTCAGAGCTCTACAATGACTCCTTGTATTTAATGTCGGCGTTGTCCCACTTTGTGCCGTTTATATATAAATATAACACCGCTTTATTAGATGCTTATATGGCAGTTGAAATAATATTTTCATAATTTTAATATTTTTCAATGTTTTAAAGACGATAAAATTATCGAAATTATTTTTAAGTTTCAATTCAATAGATAAGTTTTGTTGTTCAGTTATGAATTATAAGCTTGTCAATATGCTGCAGTTAATTACTAGTAAAAGGTAATTTTAGCATAAACAATTTACCAGTTGGCCTGATTGGAACCGAAAACTTAATTTTGCAAAGCAGAAATTTAGAATCGCTTTTACCAAGTAGAAATTATACACTCAATATTACTCCCCTAGGGAGAGCATATGAACTTTATCCAAGACCTTGTGCACCAAATATTAAAAACTACTTTATCATCAACTCAATATTGTTTATAGGAACATTAAAGCAAGCATCCCATATAATTTATTCATATGCAATAATAGCAGTACCTTCATACCTGTGCAGTCGTTTGCTATTTGTGTTATCCCACAATCTTCAATCTTGAGTGTTACATTTATCTAGGAAAGTGCCTACAGGATCAATCCTTGCTAATGATTTACCTAAGCAGCTTTTGCACTGCAAAATCCACATGTAAGCATATGTTGTGCAGCTATATTTGAGCAGTCTAGTCGTCGCCATTGCTGAAAATATTTCAAGACATAATGAGGAATTGAATAAAATTTATTGGTGGGCAACTGCTATTGGATTCTGTTTAAAGTTTAATAATTCGTAATAAATCTATTAATCGTATTGATTATTAGTTAATAAATGAAGAAACTCACTGGTGGGTCGAACTTCACTATGTTAAGGTATCTTTGGTCGTCACATCACTGTACACCTTTTAATGTAGGGCAACTTCGTGCAAAATCTTATCTTGTTCCTGGGTTAATCTACGCTTGTGAACTTTTGCAGGAGGTAACTCTAGTGAAAGAAAGCTTATACAACAATATCATTAGATATCACATGTTTACGGATTGAGAAAATATGATCATGTTTCCCAATTTTCTTCGAAGCAAAATGGAGTTTCATTTAACAACCTTTTCAGAAATGCCTCAATATCCCTTTGATAAAATCGGATTTGCCAGATCAGCTAGAGGAAAAAGGATTACAATGCACTCGCGGTAACGTGAACTAATTAAAACCAAGGGAGTTCATGTTAGCGAAATTGTTCACGTTAGCGATCGTAAAATTTAATGAAAATATTTCGAGCTTGAACGTGAAATTCTTTTATTTTATTTGCATTAAAAACTATAAAAAATAAAATTATTAATTAAAATTCATTACGAAACGAGATCACGAGAAAATATCCATTGAAATAAAATTACATAGCAAATAAAATTACTCATTACATTTATGCATTAAAGAAATCGGTTATCCTTTCCTGCTGCTTTTTCTTCTCTAATAGCTGAATTACTGCTTTCTCCCTTAAGCGTCTGAGTACACTCATGTCACTTTATTCTACTATTCAATCTCCTGCCCTTGTTAAAAATTTCAATTGCCCCACTTGCAGAAATTTTCATAACAGGATCATTAGCAATGCAATAATCATCACTTTCCTCGTTTTGGCTAATTTCATGGATTTCAGTCGTTTCATCAACATAAGGATCATTATTTAACTCTTGAATCATAGTTAAGGTAAACTCAAACATAAAGTTAGTAAAACAATGCTTTAATTGCTTTAATTGTGATCAAATTTTATCGAAAAATTCTTACTATTTCTTCTCAAGTCCTGAAGGAAATCGGTTGATATTTGCATTAAATAATTTATTTCTGCATCCCATTTCTCTTTCATAATTCTTAATGGAATGTTATCTTCAGGGTTATCCTGGTTTCTAACTAAGCTTAAAATATTTTTCCAGCAATTGGAAAGAGTTTCTGTGCTAATCCGATTCCATGCGGAAAATAAAAGGATGACAGCGTCTTTCAAAGTTAGATTTCACATTGATTCAAACAAATCAGAGTTTTTAGCTGCTATCGAAGCTAGCAAACTGTTCCTGTAGTATAATTTGGCTATTTTAATAGCATTTTGATCCATTGGTGGGATGAGGGGAGCGACATTTGGTGGCATGAACGTGGCAATTATGTTTCCATCTTCAGTTTTTAATTCTGTTTCTCTTGGATGAGAGGGAGCGTTATCGATAAGTAAAAGTGCCTTCATTGGCAAGTTTTTCTTCTTTAGAAACAACTTCACCTAACAAAAGCAAGAAATTCTAGTTATCTTTTTTAGTCAAAGAAGAATTTGTTTACCTGTGGTAAAAAGGATTGATGGAACCAATGCTTAAAAATGGCAGACGTCATCCAGACCGATTTGGAATTCTTATAATCAGTTGGACAAATGAAATTTTGCAAATTGCGTGGATTTTTGGCCTTACCAATTACCAAAAATTTGAGTCTATGTGCGCCCGATGCAATTGCGCAACACAGGAACGTAATACGCTGCTTCTCAGGTTTTGTACCGGGAGCACATTTCTCTTGCATTGCAACGTATGTTTTAATTGGTAAAAGTTTCCAGAATAAGCCAGACTCATCAGCATTATAATCAACAATATTGCATAACTCCATTTCTTCAATTTTCTGTTTCAATTTTAGCTTAAATGGATACACCAATTCAGGCTGCGATGAAAGATTTACTTCGGTTACCTTAAGACTTCGTACCTTTTCTTAAAGCTTTGAAGCTATTCGTCACTAGCATTGAAACCGCCATCGGTTTCTTTAAGTTGGGAATGTAATTCCCTAGCTTTTTCTTTTAGCATTAGCCCACTTATAGGCAAATTCCTTTCACGCATTCAGATGAACCAACGGTAAAGTGTTTTTTCCATAATCGGAAGTTCTGATGACTGGATTTTTTAATACTTATGCCGACTGATTGACCACTTTGCATAAGAGAAAGACTTAAAATAAGGTTTCGTTGCCAGACAAAAATAAATAATCTAGAGAGGGGATTCACTAAACTTCAGAAATCAAATTTAACGTATTGCAATGTTGTCTGCAAGCTTAGAAACTATGTATATTCAGTGAAAAAAAAAATTATTCACGTTATGGAGCTCTCTGAGTTCGTTCACGTTACAGAGTAGTCAACGTAAACAAAAGCTTGTTCACGTTAGGCGGTGTTCACGTTATACGTTGTTTACCTAACCGCGGGTGCACTGTAATTATAATTTCTTTACACGGTTCTCTTGAATCTGAATGGCAGTTTTCCGTACATGCATCGCGTCTGTGGAATGTCCTTCCTCAAGCTTAACAACTTAATAGCAATGCATAAAGTGTTAAACAGTTTTTATATAATTTTTATTCTTAATAATAAATTATAAATACTGGTACCATTAAATAATTGATTTATAGCTAATGTTATACATATTAGTATAGTTTGTGTATATGCTCTTAATATAAAATTATTTCTTGTTTTGCAAGTTTTGAATATTAATAAATAAATTTTCCCAACATTTTAGTGAAGTGGAAAATTACGAAAATTTATTTCAAAACGAACACACAACTTTTTATTAAAACATCGGCATATAAAGTAAATTTGAACGAATATATTTTAGCTCAGCACTTAAAAAGACTACATAAATATTATGATTTAAAAATCTGTTATGACTGAAGGTATATATTTTCTGATTTATGACAGAAAATTGTTATATTAAAGAAAACTACAGAAAAGTACACTTGACTTTTAAGCCAACATTCAATAATTCAAAGTTACGCATATTAAAAGTTCAGGGTTTTAAGATCTGTGCGCTCTAAATGAACTTACCAAGGACACATTTATTATTATTATTATTATTATTATTATTTATTTTAAAATAATTAGCTGGCAAAAAGATTTTGACATAAAATTTTTACTTAAAAATAATAAAAAAAAATTTAATATTCATTGAGCGGTTAAATTCAAACTAACTTTTATGCTTTTTTACAAATTAAATTTAGTAAATAAATTAGCTTTACTAAAATTTTGAAAAGTATTTTAAAGAAAGTATTAACCACTTATTGCAAAGTAGTTGTAAATTTCTTGCATATGGATCAATTACATGGGATCCTTGTTTTACCGTTCGTGTAAATGATATTGAGCTGATGATAAAGTAGTTTTTAATTATTGGGAACATTCATATGCTTGATATTGATTAGTGTTAAATTCGTATAATTATAAAGAATATTAAATAGATGTAAGTTTTTATAATTTTCTTTACAAGGCTTGAAAATCATATGTTCTACCGCCACAAAGTAACATTCAGAAGTAGTCTAGTGCTACTGAAGATGCCATTTGATACATGATAGACGTTTTAAATTGTGGTAGTTCCATTTTTTCATTTATAATTGTAAATTTATAAAATAAATCTTGTTTTTTAAAAATGTCATCTGTAAAGAAGCTTATCTAAATTTTAAAAACATTTTTAAAATTTTTTCTTTAGATTAAGTAAAATATTTTATTCAACGTTAATTGTGCTAGATTCCTTTATGATATTCTCATAAAATATTTATTATTCAAAAGCAAAAAATATATTTTATTTCACTACTGCTCATATAGATCATCAGTGGATTTTACCCCAATCCTTGTATAGACATTTCAAGTCTTATATCTTAAGCCAAATTGATTAAATGAGAGTTCTCATGTAAACAACACAGCAAGCAACAAAACCCAAAAACTCTTCTATACAAACACATAGAAAACATTTCGAAAACAAAAACACTTTTTATTTCCTATTTTTTAACGTAAGGGTAATGTGTGTTATTTAAAAAATAAGTAAAATATTTAAAAGCAATGAAAAAATTATTTACAAAACTATTCCAGAACATAATGGATCAACAGTAGTTTATTTTTGTGTAGGAGAGGTTCAGACTACATAAGAGCGAAAGATATGTTTACGTGTTCTGCCGAGATAGAGTTTTGTTCTATTAAGCCGGAGATTTTGGGGTTATTTAAACTTTGCAAGGCAAACAGGTTTTATTAGCACTAATTGCTGATAAGAGGTTATACATTTCTTATGTTGTTTTAAAGTCTTTTTTTTATTTACTCAGAAATTTTATAAATAATTTTTTCTTTAAATAAAAATTAAAAATTTTAAAGGTAACAGAACAATGAACACTAAGGAGGACATGGACAAGATCAGCAATAGTTATAATTTAATTTTATAGTGCTAAGAATAAATAAAAGTACATACTCCCTGAAGAAGCCGGGAAATACCGGCAAAAAGTAGGAGGAAAAAAGATTTAAATTTTTTTCAATCTTACTCTAATGATCGACCAGTATAGCCGAGTTAACAAGAATTAAGAAAACTACCCTGGTCTATTACCTTAAAAAATTTTAATTTTAGTAATTTACAATTATTCGGAATCATTTTTAATATAAGCAAATTTATTTTATGCTTGATTCCTTTAAATAAATATTTCATGATATTCTCATAAAATATTTATTACAAAAATTTATCAAAAAATAAACATCTTATGATATACTCATAAAACATTTATTCAAATAAAAATATTTGAAATGTATTGTAATGGGGGAGAGCACATCCATATTGCAATTTCACTATTGCTCAAGTAGCTCATCAGTGAATTTTACCCCAATATTGTATAGACAAACCTAAGAGTCTTATATCCAAAGCCAAACTGATTCTATGAGAATTTTCCAAACATTTTACAAAACATTTCAAAACAACAAAAAACAATTTTTTCAATCATTTCTACATACTTATTTCCATTGCATGTGCCCGTTGCTTTTTTAGAATATTGTAAAATTATTTACAAATATTTTTTATTTTCTGGTATTTTCACATTACATATGAATGGTTTCCAAAGGAAACCCTTATGTAGAAATGATTGAAAATAAACAATGTTTTTTGTTGTTTTGAAATGTTGTATAGTGTTTGTATGGAAGTGTCTTTCAGTCTTGCTGTCTATGGGCTAAACAAATTTTAAAAATTTCAACTTCTTTACATCTTCAAAATGGAAATAGTAAGAGTTTTTAAATTGATCATAGTCAGAAATTAGGTGGATTCGGTTTAGTGTGCATATCTAAAAAATGATTGAAGCTTAAGCTTCCAAATTTAGTCTGAATGGCTGGGTAGGCAAGAATGGGAACACTGTTATTCCCAGCAGGATAAGTAAGCTATAAAGCACATTTAGAAACAATAATAATTTATCTTCGGTTTCACTTTTGCAAAATTTTGATAATAACGAAATTTAGCAGATTATCATAACTAAATAACACAGACCTTATGAATGGAGAATAATAAGTAATTTATTCATCGGAATCATTTTCAATCTAAGCAATTTTATTATTCTTGCTTGATTAATTTTAATTTTATTTTTATGTTCAATATTTCACCATATCATTGGGTGGCATCTTCAGGAAAAGAAATGTGTAAGAAATTTAATAAATCAATCAATAAATGAAATATTATTGATAAACAAATTCAAAATTATCAAAAAAAAAAGGTTCTTTTAATAACAAAACATACAATAAAGCAACAAAAATTGAAAACATATTTTACATATTCTACTGTACGTACAGTTTTCTGATACCAACTTGTTAAATAAATTCAAGTTTTGACAATAACAACTATACAAACATTATCTAAACATTGAAAAAAATTTTAATGACAAAAGTTACAAAATCTAAAGTAATAATTGTAAATGTTAGATAGATAAAAAGTTTTGCTTTATAGTTTTATGCATTAAATGTGTATAATTTTGAACAACGTTTTTCAAATTTGCTTTAAAGTTTTTTGTTGTTAAGGGTATTTTAATTATTTGTAACATTTCTAGCAGATACCGACGTTTATAGTTATTTTCTAAATTTAAAAATGAAATATTTTTAAAGTTAGGAATCTAGAACATTTTGAAGATAAGGTCGTTTTTGTCAACTAGTATTATCCCTGCATTTTTAATTCGACTGATGGGTTATTATTCTAGTTTTTAATAAATTTTGTAAATTTTTTGTGGTACCTATATGAACCTTATTATAATACTTTTTTATCAATAACTTTACAAGGTATGTTATCCGCTATATGAGAAACATTAAATTTTTAACTTTTATCTTTAGTTATACTAAACAATTTAGTTAAAGTATTAATATTCTTCTATACCATCTTGGATTTATTGGAATCGCTATTCTTTTTGTTGTATTTCTAATAAAATTTTTCTTTTTATTAAATTATTTTTGATTATTTTGAATTTTTTTTTGTTGATTGATTTATTAAATTGTTTTTATACTTTTCTTTTGTGAAAATAGCAATAAAATTCATTTAATTTTTATATAATGACCTTGTGCTTGAAAAAATTATTTATAAAATAAAAGAAACAGATTAATAGACCTTTTTATTATTATAATTTATTATTTACTTAGAAATTTTAGGCCTCTTTCATTGTGCGTCACTAGGTTATCTGGTAATTACTTTCAAAGGTAAATTTAGAATTTGAGCAGCAGTGGCACACTCATCCAACGCCATTCTATACCAGTTATTATGTAAATTCGGATTTTATTATTCTTAGTTCGATGCAACGTATTTATGGTTTTTATTTACACCACATAAAGTGAAATGCAGCAAATTTCTATTCCAGGTTGATTACAGACGGTGTTAAATATTTACATGTGGTCTATGGTCTTATCCCAGAATCTAACAAATATAACTATACAAAATTTATGCATTAATCTTGTTACGGATGCGTTTTGCTTAAGTTTTAAAGAAAATAATTTAGTAGTAAAGTAAACAACTGGGTATGCTATTTACTAACTGCGTGGCTTGCTAAGAAATGTTATGCATGCAAGAAAACAACAACTTTCTAGTTACAAACTGCTTAGAAATTTTATACACTCAAAACAACAACAATCGGGTATGCTGTTTACCAACCGCGTAGTTTTCTAAGAAAACTTATGTACACAAGACAACAACAAAATAAATTCCAGAAAGAAAATTGTATCAGCATAAAAACAAAAACAAAAATACACACAGACCTACAGGCGCCTATACGTTGATTGAATAACATAACAACAAAATGTGAGTAGAAAATTCTTAAGGCCCAACTATATTATGCATATGCTGGCTTAAGCCAACTTAAGCAACACTGCAAATACCTAATATTAAAATATGTGGCAAACTATAATGTACTTAACAAAACTTTTCTTCAAGTTTCATCAAATGTCAGTTGCAAAGTATTAAACTGATTGCACATTCCGTACGGAAACAGGAGATTTTGCATTGTAAATTGCGTTATAGATACATTAGTAAACAAATTGAAATGGAGGACGAAAGCAAAAAAATATTTTATCTGAATTTAATAGCAAACGTTACAAACAAAAAATTGCTTATATGACAAAAGAAACGCGTTTTATTATAACTGAATTCAAAAGAACGAGCATGGAAAGAAGTAGCAGAAAAATGCAGTAAAATTAATAAGAAATACATTGAAGAATTTTGTTTGCGTTTTTCATTTTCATACTGGTATGAATTATCTTAAGTCGCGGAGTGCAAACACAGATGGAAGTTACTACGGGAACGTTTCTGCAAGAAAATGAAAAGAATGGAAGCTTCATCAGGCAGTGAAATGGGCTATATTGAGCAATGGGCACTACTGCAGCCTATGATGTTTTTAAAAAGCTTTCTCGCACCCCGCTGGTATAAGCATTATTATTGAATGTTTTTTTACAAAGTGAATTTTTATTTTGTAGTACTCATGATAACGTTGAAGAACTTCACTCAATTTTGGAGTTGAATAACTTAAGGGCCTTTAAACATTTTAATTTCTTTTCCATTTTCTTAACACACTATTTGCAATAAAATTTAATTTTTTCTTGTTTATAAATTCAATGATGCACACAAATGCAGTTTTTAGTACCTTTGTCCCAAATAATACATACAACGATATATGTGTAATTTTTTTTTTCGTAATTTTCTTAAAACTATTAAAAAAAATTATAAATGTTGATAAGGATAGTGTGAAGTATACAAAATATGATTATTAAACACCTTTTTGCTAATAAATTTATTTAGAAAGAAATTATTTTTTTTTGCAAAAGTACGAATAAAACAAATGTAATAATTTCTATATTCATTTAAGTGCATTATAGCCACCTAAAATTCTTCAATGATTTATTTAAGCATTTGACAGACTTTTCCAGTTTTGACATTAGCTTAAGCCAGCTTATGCATATTATAGTTAGGCCTTTAATTTTTCTAGACTTCTAAAGGCCAAATATAAAAGGCAGCGTCTGAGTGGATAGTTAGTTAGTTAGTTGAAAAATAAACCTTGTGAAGTAAAGACGTGCATCTTAAGTAAATTATTTTGTTGTGTCAGCTATGCGTGTAGTTAAAGTAAATAAACTTTTAATTAATTTAGAAACTCTAAAATCTGCTGTTATTTATTTTGAAATAAAGAACTCACAACAAAAGATTTATAAAAGGTATAAACCTAACAATATCAGTTAGAATTAACCTAAAATTTTCATATCAAGAAATAAAGCGCTTGGAAGATTAGAATATTTATTTGTTATACTTAATTATTTCCTAGATGCCGACGTAAGTATATTTCGTGGCACATTTTTATAACATGTATAACTGGATGCATGAAGTATATACGAGTAGTATGAAATATTGAATGATATGAGTTCTTAATACAATTTTACAAATAAGTATGTCAAGTTTTTTAAAAATATTAATAACTAGAATAAAAATATTGATATGTATTTCTGTAGGAATGGCCATTTCACTACTTCTCTATGATCTTTATCAGCAGTAGCAAAATTATCGTATGAATATGCTTTCCTCATAATAATACATTTCATTATTTTAATATCAAATATTTTATAAGAATCTCATAAACTATTAATGTTTAAAGGAATATAGTATAATTAACGTAGAATAATTTTAAAATGATTCCAAATAATACATGTTTTATTTCCATTGCTTTTATTTACGTTATAAAAAATTGTTTCAAATATTTTTTATTTTCTTTATTTTTTTAAATTGCATCTGACTTCTAATTGCAACTCTTGAGTAGAAAAATTATAAAATTGCTTCTTAATGGGTTACTGTGTTTTTATATAAAAAAATGTTTTTTTTGTGTCTTTTTGCTGTGCTGGTTGCATATAATTCCTATTTAGTCAATTTCGCTTGAAATATTAGACTTTTGAGTTTTCTATACAAAACCTGTAGTAAAATTGACTAATATTCTAAACGAGCAGTAGTGAAATAATATCAAAATAAGTAGAATAAATTCAAGGTCGCTTTGATACTTTATTTAAGAAGATTTTAGAAATGGTACACTTTCCAACTTTATATTATATATAATAAAACGTTTTTGCTTGTTATAATAACATGAATATCTTTTTTGTTTTAATTTTTTTTTGTTGTCAGCTTAAATAAATAATGAGAAAAAGAGTACTAATGAAAACTTTACCACATTAAAAAATGTAAAAAAATTAATTTTGTTTCACACACACGCACGCGCACACATACGCACACACACACACATATTTAAAAGTCACACATACTTTACTACGTCTGTGGTCAAATATAGAAAAACCATTAAATTAAGTTTCTTAGGTTTTTAAATTAATTAAAAAACACCCAAAATGTGTGAAAGCTATTTAAAGTAACATATTTGGATACAAATACATTTACTGATTTCATTGATTTTTTGCTTGCAACCTTCATATCTGTGTCTTACAGACGACGCAGCTTTAACCTTGAGAAAATAATTTTGCCTTTACTCAAAATAAATAAATTTTGTTAAGTCCCTTTAATCCTGATAATAGGGAATGCAACAACATACAAATTAAAAAGAAGAAGCAATTAATATGATTAATATTGAAAATGAATGAGATGCTTATGGCTGGCTGGCTGACTGACTGGTTGGCTGTTGAATGAGCATTTACTTCTGCAAAGGAAAAATAAAATAAATCATGCGCCAGAAGGGGATAAAGAAAGATAAACATGAATAAGATTTTAATTAAGAAGCTTAAAATATGCTATAATATTTAATATATAAAACTATATTTGTAATAAAATATAAACTCTACTTATTATTTTCGTTTATAAAATGTTGTTTAATTTTTGTTTCTTCTTCTTTTTATTGCAGGTAGTGAATACATTTCAACACCCATTATTGAGTTACCGCCATGAATGAAACAGAGTGTGATAATTTAATCAAGTCGGTAAAATGGACGGAACCCTCAAATTTGATCTCTCTAGCGATACTTGAATTTATCAATGTTTTAGTCATAGGAGGAAATCTTTTAGTTATTGCAGCTGTTTTCTGTTCAAACAAATTACGCAGTGTTACCAACTTTTTTATTGTTAATTTAGCAGTGGCTGATTTACTAGTCGGTTTAGCTGTTCTGCCATTTTCTGCAACATGGGAAGTTTTTAAGGTAAAACATATTTTATATAAATTATGATCAATATGCTTTAATTATTACTATTTTTTTTTTTTGCTGAATAAAAGTTTTTTTAAAAAAGCTGACTTAAAGTGTAGTGTGTCAAATGTATCTAACATAGACAAATTTTAATAAAAAAGTCCCATAATTCTGTTTTGTTTAAATTTTTGTTTCAATTTTTTTTATTATAAAATTATTAAAAAATGCTGTCGACATATAACACTATTGATTTAAATTTTTTTGTTTCTTAAAAAATGCTTAATTCGGTATTTGGAAAATTTTCCAAGAAAAATAACACCAAAATAGATATATAGATTTAATTCAAATTTCTATATTTATAGGGTGTTAAATTATTGTTTGTATACTGCACAATGGAAAATTTGGTCAAAAAATTTAATACATTTATATTTCTGAAGCTTTGTTAGACTATAGAATCTCAATAGCCCAGGCTTAGTATTTAATCTGAACTTTATAGCCTTTTAAGGTTGGGTGTCGTTTAATATGAGAGTTGTTATAAATTAATTTTGTATCACAACTGACTTGAAAAAACTTGCCCCAGAAAGAATGAAAGCTGATGCCAAACTTTTTGCAAAACTAAATCTAAAGTCATGAGCAAATAATGATTTGCATTAGTTCTGTCAATTTGTATAAAGAGGAGATGTTATTTAGTATGACAACGTTTTGAAAAACTGCAAAAGAAAATATGTGGAATCTGGATATAGTTGTTTTGATATAACAATGAAAATTGTATGCATTCAAAAAAAAAAAAAAATTGGAAGCACTTTTGATTGTGTTTTGTCACAAGCCTAAATTTAGTTCTTCATCGAAGCATTGGACATCTTATTGTAAACATTTTTTCAAAGCTAATATCTACTTTAACTTACTAAACACCCAAAATAAATTTTAGTTCCGTAAATTATTTAAAAAATCGTAGGATGAGAGCCATTGCTACTTTTAATGCCTCTTTCCCGGAAACTACTTATCAAAATAATTGGATGGTACAAAATCTAAAAATACAACTTATTCGATTAGAACACTAATATTAAGTTGTCACTTCAGCTGTAAGAATGTTTTTACAGCACACAAAATTCTTATCCCTGAACTGGTTTAAATATTATTTATCGATTCTCCCAGTGAATACTATTTAAACATACAGATCATCACGGTTCACGGTTCATTTTTTGATTTTGCATCTTAAAGCTTTTTATAGCACATTGTTAAAAATTTGAAAAAAGAAGGTATTAAAAATATTTTCGTCGAAAAAATTATACTTTTGAATTTAATAGCATAGTCGGAAAGTAATAAATTTTCGGATGCATCTTAACCAGGTAATAGGTAATTTAATTTTACTTAAGAAATTCTCGGACTTTCTGCCGAGAGGTTATTACCTCAGAAGTAATTTTAGCTGTTAACTTGGAGAAATCTTGCGAAGTATTCATGTACCATTGTTTTAGCTTCTCCACTAGCCTATAGAAACCTGAGATCTTTTAGGAACTAAGCTTTTTACCTCTTGCAGCCTTGCTTTTTTGTATGCGTCTGACCTATACGGCCGCAAATCACCATTCGTAAAATAATCAGTAATGAGAAATCGAACCTGCATTAAGACTGGAGATCTCTGTCTAACAAAGCAAAGTTATAACCAGAAAAGTTTTATCAGTCGCCGGCTGGAAACTTGTAACGATGTTCTCTTCCTTCCAACCTCTACCATTTTATCCTCTTCTATAGACGAAGAGAAGAAAATATATTTCTGATATCTTTTAAAACACCCCTGCCACCCCCCGGGGGCACATTATATGGTCTTTATAATGTGCCCCTGTGCAACTGTGGGAAGAAGGGAGCCCAGTCCCCTGAAGTCAGCAGGGGTACAACTGGAAGCTCCAAGTTATTTTAGAAAATGTAACTTTAACAGAAACACAATTTTCTAAGTGAATTTTAATTATTTTACTACGATTTTCTTGCGAAATTTAAATCATTGTAACTGCTGCCAAAGCAATTATCACGAATACGTCAAAAAACTAAGTGTCAAAATTATCATGTTGTTGGTGTTGGCACAATTCAAAAACAAACTCTTTGTTGAAGAATCCGATATTTTATAGAATCAGGAATGAATATTGTAGAAATTACAAATAGAATGATATAAAATTCATCTCCAAAGGCATTAAAAATAGTTTTCTAGTCCAAAATGTAATTAAAATTGATTCAATTATAAATAACAGCTATAAATACTAATTGGTGTGGTGAATCAGTAAGCTCGCAGAGTTCCGTTATTTGTCTCTTTAGACATTTAACTGTTCTCTGGCTGATTATTGAGGTTGGCCCCTATATGGGAGTATCGTGCTAGTTGTGGTTTCGCGGCCCCATATCAGGTTTGTTGTTTAATATGGTGGCTAGGATCATTTCGCCGTTAATGACACGCCAGGTGAATGATCCAGTCCAGTGAGCATGCTAGACATGTGCTCTGGACAGGAGTTAGGTAGTCTCCAGCTCTTCAGCAAGGAGTGGTGGTTTGCAGCCCTGCTCTGTAATCACTAAAGTTGCAACTAGGAAAGACTTGTTGCTAGAATTAGTCTTCGGATTCCTAGGACGCAAATGACGTTTGTCTTAAGATCATTCAAAGTGGTTTGATTACCATCTGATTAAGGCTACAAAGCCAGGTGCAGATGTAAATCTTATCATGTAATATGGTTTAAAATATCTAAAAGAACAATTTTTTTTTAATATACCATACACTCATGAGAATAAACATTTATTATTTAAATATATTTTACGAGAATAACAATCTACGAAATTATATAAAATATGAAGAAAATTTTCACTTACTTTAAATTAGTGGTTAATTTTAAATAATTGTTTTTAGATATATATTGCTTGTAAAATAAGTTATTTTTTATTTCGAAAATAAATTTTTTGTTAAGGTTCGTCTTACAGTGGGTTTCTTTTAAATAAATTATTCTTTTGTTGTTTTTCTTTTAAGTTTTAATTACCTATATTTCATAAAATAAAATATAAATAAATGAGCTCACATTTGTGCAAAATAGCCGCCCTAAAAATAAAAAATCATAAGCTTGCAAACAAAAATTGAAAGCTTTTGGCTGAAGCGACAATATGGGTCCTAAAAATAGCTTAAACCAACAATAATTATAGTTCGATATTAGAAAACCCATCACACTGGATTTCATGACATGATTTTATTTTTTGTTGTTTGTGATTACTATTGAAGTTTATATAATTTCTAAGAATAGTGTATAAAAAAACAAATAATTGTCTATGGAAAACGAATAAAAACATGGTCACTGTTCACCCTGAGAGCAGACGTATTTTTACTTTTCAAATTTTTATTTTTATCCTTGTACCTGCAGAATTATTTAATAAATTTTATGCGTTTGAATTGATATTGCTAATGGGTTTTTTTTTTAGGTTTGGATATTCGGTGATGTTTGGTGTCGTATTTGGTTAGCGGTCGATGTCTGGATGTGTACCGCATCAATATTAAATTTATGTGCCATTTCGTTGGATCGTTATGTGGCTGTAACACGACCAGTTACTTATCCCAGTATTATGTCTACAAAAAAAGCAAAATCTTTAATAGCCGGCATTTGGGTTTTATCATTTGTTATATGTTTTCCACCACTTGTCGGCTGGAAAGATCAAAAGGTAAATAAAATGAATCATGATTACTGCTCTATGTATTTAAACAAATATATTAATAGAACAAAAGAATTGTTTGGAGTAAATGCAACAAAAGCAAACATCTACTTAAAGAAGATTTCTTTTGATTATACTAGTACGTTTCTATTTAATTTTTATAATAAAAGATTGTTTTAATACTTGTACATATGTATATACATATATATAAATATATATATATATATATATATTTTTTTTGTTTTTTTCCATTCAAACGTCTTTCTTTTATGTATATTGTTTTGAATGTCCTTTGAGCTTTTGTAATTCTTTATTGTTTTGTATAAGTTGTTTTCACATCCGACAGAAACGGCAATTATGTAGTTCACTGTAACAAAAATGTATTAAAAATGTTTGTTTATGGTTGTTAAATACAATTATAATAAAACTGTCAGCAATTGTTGTTTGCTTTTTTGCTTTAAAAAATGTCCTCATTTTTTCGATTTCATTTCGTTAAATGGATTCAGATATTTATAACAAAAAACATTTGTTGGCAAAGGAATAGTAACATAAATTATGTAGGTTACCCTGTGCCGCTATAAAAAAAGAAAAAAATATATAAGTCGAAAGAAATTGGGTATCAAACAATCTAAAAAAAAATAACTATTTGTTGGCTCGTTTAGTCGTATATGAGGATGGCAAACATTTAAAAATATTTAAGTGTAGAAACGGCTCATTAATTTATATAGGCACCTAAAAAGGTCTTATTATATAGTTAAAATAACTATAATATATTCACCACATCAATTAGTATATATGGAAGTCATATTATAGCTGTTATTTATAATTGAATCAATTTTAATGACATTTTGGACTAGAAAACTATTTTTAATGCCTTTGGAGATGAATTTTATATCATTCTATTTGTAATTTCTATAATATTCATTCCCGATTCTATAAAATATTGGGTTCTTCAACAAGGAGTTTGTTTTTCAATTGTGGCAACACCAACAACATGATAATTTTGACACTTAGTTTTTTGACGTATTCGTTATAATTGCTTTGGCAGCAGTTACAATGATTTAAATTTCGCAAGAAAATCGTAGTAAAATAATTAAAATTCACTTAGAAAATTGTGTTTCTGTTAAAGTTACATTTTCTAAAATTCGTGATATTTGCGGACAACATAATAGTTGTCATTCTGAGACCTCTAATAAGAATTTGGTCATTAAATTTGAGTCGATATTCTCGATATGAAAACATCTCATGCGAAAACATCGCAGCCGTGAGCTACAGTATTAAAGCAAATCCAAATTTGTCAATTCCTCGACGTTCTCAATGACGAATTTTCGCGTAAGAATTTGACTTTGAGAGCTTACAAGATTCAACTAGTACAGGTATTGAAGCCGACGGAGCATTGACATCGCAGTAGATTCGCTTAATTCATTCAGGAACAACCATCTGGTTTTCTGAAAAAATCATTTTTTCAGACGAAACCCATTTTCACTTGCCAGGGTATGTCAACAAACAAGATTGTCGCATTTGGGCTTCTTAATATCCTATATCGATTATTGAAAAGCGTTTGCATGCTCAACGTGTCGCAATATAGTGCGCTATGTAGTCTGTAGGCGTGATAAGCTCGTTTTTTTTTTTTATAGTTTGGAATTGCGGTAACGGTCAGTAAATCACGCTATAGCGAGTTACTAACAATTCAATTTTGACCTATTATTGATTGATATCTAGATAGATTGATGATAACCACTGATAAGTGGTTTTATGAGGATGACGACACATGTCACACAGCCAATGAAAAGACTAACTAATTGCACACCAAGTTTCCCGATCCCATAATTTCACAACAATTAGCAGTTAAGTGGCCAGCCATGTCGTGTTATTTATATTTTGTGGGGCTATTGTAAGGAAAGAGTTTATAGGGAACCAATCGAATCGATTTCAGCCTTAAAACTCAAAATCCGTGATTATCGAAATAGGACCGCCATTTTGCCAAAACGTGATTAAAACCTGTGATAAAAGAATCGACATTTGTCAGCGTGGTCATCGTGGAGATATCATTTTTCATTCATAACTGCCGTACTTTTCTCTTCGTAATACAATAAAAACTTGAATCATCTTAAGCTAAATTTTTTGTTTTATTGTGTTTTAGAAAACAAACTTCTTGTTGAAAAACCTTTTATATATATATTCTTGAATCTTACGCATAGCGTAAGCGATTAAACATATAATCGTTTATTTATAACATTACAGAATTTGGTTTGGCGGTCAGGTATGCCGTGAAGGTAATTTTATCACTATTACAGGCAGAACTTCATAGAAGAGTATCGGGGATTGCACTGTGTTAAGAATCACACTACTCCTAGATTTAAAGAGAGTTTTTAAAGGTAGCTGCAGAATGAGTGCTAGAGAGCCAGAGAGAAATTTTCTCGGATAATTTAAGGAATGTCGTAAGGTGTAATCTAGAGGCTATCTTCGGCTCCATCATCATTTGGTAAACAGGTAGACAAGTGAGGGAAATTTGAGAGTGTAGCATGGGACTGTTATCTGTTTGGTATCTGAATGTTTTTAATTAAGTAGAGAAAATAATATCGTCCAAGTGGTCATTACTATAATTAGCCACACGGGGCCGATTTATGGCATTTGCCATCACTTTTGCTAAAAGTCCTGACGAATGTTCCCCTTTCAGCCCCAATTAGTTTCTCTTTGTGTGTTGTATTTAGACCGGAAAATATATGTAAAATTACGCAGAGAGATATATCATTTCGTGATATTATTGGCGTATATATTGTATTCTATAAGGTGCCCCTGTAGGCTACTAGGTAGTGTACTAGCTTGTCGATGTGGGGGTAGTGGGTTCAATTCCCAAAAAAAAAAAAATAAAAATTGACTGTCGGTGGGGCTGCTCAGCGATGAAGGTATAGTCACTGCTCGCTGTGCTGTCTTATTATATGGCAGTTAATTTCCGACTATCCACCTGCTTCTTCTCTTCTCTATACCTTTTCTAAAGAATGTAGCACGGTACTTGACTAAATAGGCATTGTTGCCTGAAGTGCTACTTCTCTTAAAAAATATAAGAAAATTTGCTTAGTCCGCAAATATCCAAACAAACGTAACATTAATTACAGTTTGCAGAAGTAATAGGATCTTCCCATTAGGAAATGCTGTTGCGCCAATTTTTTTTTAATACTTTGTCCATAACTTAAGCAGCTAGGTAAGGATATGCTTTTATTAAAAACGACTGCATTGCACATTGTTTTGTTTATATATAACGAGAATATATGCAATCAGGTGACTAGTTCATATTACTTGTTTTTTATCTGAGAAGAAGGATCTGGTCACTCTTTAAACCAACAAAAAAAAAAACTTTTAAAACACATGAGTATAAAATTTAGTTTTAAAATTTGATTTTTTGCCATATTGACTTTAGAATGTAGGGCAAATATAGTCAAATAAGCCTTTGAAATAATAGGCACATATACTTGACACAGATTGCTTAAGTTTTGAGTTGGTTCTTTGTCGTTGTAGTTTGCGAGCTCTAATTTCGAAAGAACTTTTCCTAATGCTGTGTATTTTAATGAACTAAAATAAAAAATACTATTTTGGTTATAAAGTTAAACGACAGGAAATCAAGTTAAGGTGTACACTAAAAAGGCGGATAGCTGAAGTCTTTTTAACATACAAAATAGTTAGAATAGCAAAATATAAGGAAATAATGTAACTTTTAGTTTTGAGGCCAAACTAAAAAAAAAACATTTTTTGTTTTACTCGTTAAATAAAAATTTCGGCCTTGAAATCAACGACAAACTTAAAATGTCTTATTTTACAAATTAAAATATGACAGTACGAGGACGTCATTAATTGTTGTTTTTCATAGAGACAAAAAATATGCTAAAACATATACTTTTATAATCAGGGTATCTTATTAAAATATTCTTTTAGAAATAAAATTATACTACTAGACGCTATTGAATCTGCTGGTAATTAGAGAGTTGGAGTGTTTTTTTTTGTCATATAATATTTCTTTTGCTTAAAGAAATGGCATAACATATATAAGTTAATTCACTCCTTAAAAAAATCTAAAACCGTTTCTTGATTATTTCGAAATATTGTCAAAAGGAAATAAAAGTTGCCTAAATGTATTTTTAAATGTTTGTGGTAGTAACACCTCGAACTGACTGCGTTAATATATTGTTACGTTTTTACCTTTAATAAACGTTTTGTTGTGAGTTCTTTATTGCAAAATAAATAACACCAGTTTTAGAATTCTTAAATTTATAACAATTTTATTTACTTTAACTACACAAAGTTGACACAGAACAATTTACTTAAAATGCACGTCCTCACTTGATGGGGTTTAATTTGCACTAATTGATTATCCACTCAGACGCTTCCCCTATTTACACTTGTCCAGTTAGGATCTAGAAAATTTTAAAATTTTATAAACTACGGTTTATTATGATTTTAAGATTTTCCAGATGTATGGGAGGCATGGATCTGTTTCTGAGTTGACATAATTTCCCCAATATCTGGTTCCAGCTGGGAGGATGCGACTTTTAATAAATTAAATAGACTCTCGTCTGACAATCGATTTCTTAATGAATTTTTTCTGCATTTCATTACTGAAAAGGCCTGTTCACATAAATATGAGGAAGCAAACATTGCCATAATTTTCTGCACATGATTAATTAGCTTTGGAAATTCATCTTTTGGTAAGGATTTATATAAAGCTTATCTGTATTTAAAAATAACTGTTTTAAATTATTATTACATTGCAATTCTATAATTTCCAATTGTAGATCAGATGGAACATTCTCAGGATTAACCCTAAAAGGCATTGAAAAAATATCTAACCATGGTTGGATTTTTTTAAAGTCAGCAAATCTGGCCTCAAATTCTGAATACAGTTTTAATAAAGATTGTGAAAAACCTTCAGCTTCTCTTCACTCACAGGCCTCAAAGAATTAAGTCTTGCAAAATGAGTCAAATCATTTTTTCCCAAGCATTTAGAAAATATAAACAATTCAGTTTTGAAAGACCTCAAACTGCCCCAAGTTTCATCTATAAATTGCTTTCTTCCCTCGGGTAAATCCGTGAAAAAAGTAAACTCGATGCACCAATTCTTATCCTCCAATATTTCCCACTCATCCCAAATTTCAGTTTTGGTTTTTAGAAAAACTTTAATTTCTTCGAGAAGACTCCAAACTCTCGAGAAAGCATGCCCACAACTCAGCCACCTGATCTTTGTGTAATAAAGTACATCTGAAAATTCTGCACCAACTTCCGATAAAAACTCTTGAAATTGTCGATGTAACAAACCACGGGCTCGAATGGTATTAATTAATTTTAAAATAATAAATAATAATAAATAATAAAATATAAACTCCCGCAAACCCCGTATTTTTTCCCACTATGTTAGGTGCTCCATCAGTTGTTAAATTAATTAATTTGGAAATTGGGGCATTAAGAGATTCCACCCCCTCTCTAAATTCATCATAAATTATTTTTCCTGTCGTATTTCCTTTCAAAGATCTCAAACAAGCAAGCTCATTGGTTATTACAAAGTTTTCATCGATTCCTCTGATAAAAATTAGAAGTTGGGCTGTATCACTTCTGTCAACACTCTCGTCCATAGTGGCTGAAAAATACTTAAACTTTTCAAGACGTCCATCGAGTTGATTGGTTAAATTAGAAGAAATCGCTTTAATTCTTTTTGTGACCGTTCTACGTGACAACCCTATAGATTCGAAGTCTTTTACCTTTTCTGAGCATAATACTTTTCCAATGCTAATTAACACATCCTTAATAAATTCTCCTTCAGAAAATGGTTTGTTACTTTTTGCTGTTTTATAGGCCAGCTAACGTGGAGGATCGCTAGACACTTCTTTGATTTTTAAAAAAAACATTTGCTGACTAGATATTTTTTTTTTCAATTCCTCTGAATGAACTTTCTTGTCTTTATCTGTCATTTTATAGTACTTCAGCCCAAGATGTTTTGAATTAAAGTGCTTAGCGAGGTTATAATCTTTTAGTACAGCTACCGGTTCTTGGCAGATAAGACAAATAGGTTTTTGGTTATACTCCATAAAGAAGTATTTCCATGTCCACTCTTCTTGAAATACTCGACATTCCGAAGCAACTTTTCTCTTTCTATTTTCGATTGACATTTATGGGATTATTTACAATACACTTTATTATTTTAATTGCACAAATAAAACTGTACGTTGGCAACTTTATAATTTTACTTCACAATTTATTTTTTACGTCACGAGATTAATCCATCGTTGGCCCTTTTATATTTGTTGCGCATGTTGTCTCGAATATTCAAGAATCTTCTAGATCTCACATATAATAGTTGTTGTTATGTTATACGTTCAGTTTTCTATATTAGTTGTTAGTGTTGTATGATGTTTATGTTTTTTCTTGGAATATTGTATAAGAAAGTTGTTGTTGTCTTGTGTGTACAATATTTCCCAGAAAACTACGCAGTTTGTACACAATATAATACGAAAACATTGCATTTTTTTTGTTAAAATTGTCAATTAATATCTTTTTTAAAACATAATGTAAATTTATTTTTTGGGCATAATTTTTTAATAGGTGATTAATTTTTTTTTTGAAAAACGCTCGGCGCCCCGGATTGAAACCTCTCGCGGTAACCCTGTATGCTAGTAGGTAGTGTACTAGCTTGTTAGTATGGGGGTTGTGGGTTCGATTCCCAACGAAGACCTTGGTTTTTTTCACTACAATAATAAAAATTGACTGTTGGTGGGGCTGCTCAGCGATGAAGGCATAGTCACTGGTCGCTGTGCTGTCTTAATACGGCAGTTAATTTCCAACTATCCTTCTACTTTAACCACCTGTTTCATCTCTTCTCTATCCCTTTCTTAAAGAATGTAGCATGGTACTTGACTAAATAGGCATTATTGCCTGAAGTGCTACTTTTCTTAAAAAAAGACAAACTTATTCCAGTTACTGTGGTTAGGGTATATAGAAGCTTATTATGGTTACTGTTGTTGGGGCATTCAGAAAGTTCACTAACTGAACTACTCAAATGCCACTGTTTGAATTATCCGGCGGTTGTAAAACTTAGATGCTGAAGCCGCTTTCGAACGGTGTTAAAATAAGCTGGCTTAGGTAGCACTGTTCATGTGTATTAATTTTGGTAATAAAAATTTCTTGGAGAGTTTTTTTGAACAAGATATTCGAATGCAATATCAAATATTGGATGTATGTATAGCAGGCCATCCATAAATCATAGGATTCGCATAACACTCTTTGCCCCCTCGTTCATTTTTGGTTAGCCAGTGAATAAAAATATGATGCATTCAAAGTTTGTGTCCATCTTGTAAACCGGCCAAGCCTCTTGTATTTTTTTCATAATTGGTGTAAAACGCTGTAAAAATCACGTAGATGTAATAATCAATAACTTGTAAACTGATCAGTTTTAGTTGCATGAGCCTCTTCTTAGGCAGTAAAATGACAAATATCTGATTCATACAAACTTTTAACCCTTTTAAGTGCGCTAGTAATTTATTTTAAGGTGTTTTGGATTGGGAAAATGTATACCCTTGATTACGCGATACATAATTTCGCACTGAATTAGAATGTTATTAATTTGCTTTTAAATTTTTTCTTCATTCTGTGACTTAAAGATCAAATTCGATTCACCTCTAATATTTTATTAAACATTTTGAATACCCAAATAAAAAGTGTGCAATTCTATTATTTGTCTTTTTTAAGGCTCAATGGATCAGTACCTGCCAAAAGATTAGTTTACCGAAAAATTGATTAAAACTCAATAATCGATTAATCGAATAATTTTTTAGTTTTAATTAAATAATTGAATTGGCTACTTTCTAAGGCTTAAGTAATGAAAATTTTGCACACCTATTACATTATGATGAGTACACAAATTTGAAGACCCCGAAAATTATACCAATCAAATAACACTTTAAGAGATATTCAAAATTAGGCCACCGGAGAATCTTTTAAAGTACTATCGTGGGTAAAAAGTATGGATAAAAAAGATTTGTAAAGAATAAGCTCCTAATAGAGTTCAGATAGACATCGAATTACTAATTGAGGACTTTCGAGAGACCTATCGCAAATATCATTGTATACAACCGATTAGTGATCTCGGCAACGTCCTGCTTAAATTATTTACATATGGACTTTAATGCGATAAATTGTTATTTAAGTACCTGAAAAACATCAACGATAGCCGTAAAATAGTATTTTCTATGTTAAAGGCGTTTTATCCAATTACCAGCAATGTTTTCTCTTGAAACCAGCTGCATGAATTTTTTTCTCGCTCGGGTTTGGTTTAGTCGATAAGTTTTTGCAAATATTACGATTCCATATGAACTGCAGTAGAGTACTGACGCGCTTTCGCGAATTGATGCCACATACGCCGCAGTAGAGTAATCTCGAATTGCAGCCGGTGTTATGAAAAAATTCAAGAGGCTTGGCCGGTTTACAAGATGGAAACAAACTTTTAATGCATCATATTTTTATTCACTGGCTAACCAAAAATGAACGAGAGGGCGAAAAGTGTTATGTGAATCCAATGATTTATGGAAGGCCTGCTTTACATGCATGCAATATTCGATATTGCATTCGAATATTTTATTGAAAAAACTCTTCAATAGATTTTTATTATCAAAATTAATACACATGAATGTATGAATTATATTTGTGGTAAAAAATATATGTATGTGTGTGTGTATAAAAATATTTATGTCAACAAATAAAATGTTTTGAAATTAAAAGCAAAACCCATTATATTGTTTTTGGTAATTTTATGTTTCCTGTGAATCGACACGACGATGCTGCACCATAGTCGGCGTCTCTGCGCACAAATCGTGACCCAAGTTATAATTGTCGTATTCGTGGGCTAAAAACAATACCTCTTGTATATCAAAGTTCATGGAGGTGGTACAGAAACTGCTGCATGTTGAAGAACTATTACGCAAGCAATTGCCAACTGAGTTTTCTGAGTCATCTTTTTGTGTATTCTCGCCCTTTGAATCAAGCGTCGGGCACAATTTGCCAAAATAATTTTTTAGATTCGCTTCTTGATTATAATTACAATTTGGTACATGTTCGGCCAATTCTAATTCGTTATTAAGGTTGTTATGCATTATTTTGTGACACACTTCAGGTTCAACTTTAATTTTAATCAAAGGGCCATGTCGGCAGTTCCTCCAAATCCAATCAATTTCTCGTGCACAAGAAACAAATTTAATTTTAGGAAAAGGCTCTGGCCGATTGCCTATCAAACCGCATTCAGGATTGTAAATGCCTTCCTGTACATCAAAATAATATTTATTTAATTTACGCGCCGGTTGGTCCGGTGTGAGCCTAGAGAAAGGTCCTATTGGCTGCAAACCTTCACGCTGTTCTTCAACATAACGACGATCATCATTTGTGCAGTATTTCCATGAGCTAAAATCCATAGACCAGCCATCAATCGTAGCATTAACAGATAGTCCATCATCAAACCACATGTCCTCAATTTCTTCTAGACGCCCCCTTATAAATGTTCCTTTAAAAGTAAAACCATAAGGCTGTGCCAAGTGCAGGATTCCATAGCCATTAAAATAGCCCCTGTGAATATAACCACGATATTCACTGCCATCAGGAAATGTGTACACGCCATAGCCATCCATACACTGTAATGGTTCTAACCAGATCCCGTTAAATTTACTATGGGTTATTAATTTTTGTTTTGTCGCACTTTTAGAATTACTTCTAATGCTTTGAGTATTTGACACCCGCTGAGTAAAACTGTTTTCGCCAATAATGCTCATCTAATCCTATTTGATTGCTATATCAACTTATTTTATATAATGTAAGTGACAGTCTGAAGTTTTAATAAAAAAATATTTTTACGTACTATATAAAAACACAAAAAACTAAATTAAAACAAAAAACGATGTGTTCACTTTTGGGTGTTGCCTCAGAAAAGTATTTCTACCTTCCAAGTGCAAAATTAGGGCAGTTCCTAATAAATCATATTTTGAAAATTTT